>CM070770.1:41678510-44078510 GCA_036346955.1 Dipus sagitta | reverse complement strand
TCCAGCCTGTACTCACCTCAGCAAACTCATAAACCTCATCAGAGAGCTGCACCTGCCTGAAGGGGCAGTGTTTCTAAATTTCCAAATTGGTTATATGAATGTAAGACAGTACTGAGAAAGACTTCTAGGATCCCTAACACTCCCCAATGGGGAAAAGGCAGGCTCGGGCTCAGAAATGTTACAAGGCACAGCTAGTAAGTAGTACATCTGGGACTGGGGTGCAGCTTAGTGGCAGCACGGTCCCTAGCATGCAGGAGGCCCTGGCTCCAGCATGGGGGATGGTATACATCCAAGCAAATGAAAATTCAACACTTCCAGTTAGCATGCTTCTAGAAATTATGTATCCTACAATTCACCAGTGGCTCCATTTAATATAGGCTACCTTTATCCTCTGGTATTACACACTAGCTCCTGGTGTGTGTGTGTACGTGTGTGTGCGTGTAATCTGATTATCTAAATGTAGTTAGTAGCACTACTGCTTAATAGCTGGGTCCTAATGTAAAAACAGTAACAAATATTCAGAACTGCAGGCCACAGCCCTCTGTACCTAATAAACTAGTCTTTAAAAGGGGGCGTGGCTGGTGAGATGGTTTAGTGGCTAAGGCACTTGCCTGCAAAGCCAAAGGACCCAGGTTCGATTCCCCAGGACCCACATAAGCCAGATGCACAAAGTGGTACATGTAACTGGAGTTTTAAAAAAAATAAAAATAAGCCGGGTGTGGTGGTGCACGCCTTTAATCCCAGCACTCAGGAGGCAGAGGTAGGAGGATTGCCGTGAGTTTGAGGCCACCCTGAGACTCCATATTGAATTCCAGGTCAGCCTGGGCTAGAGTGAAACCCTACCTCGAAAAACCAAAATAAATAAATAAATTAATTAATTAATTAAATAAAAATAGGTCCAGCACTCAGGAGGCCAGAGGTAGGAGGATTGCCATGAGTTCAAGACCATCCTGAGACTACATAGTGAATTCCAGGTCAACCTGGGCTACAGCAAGACCCTACCTCAAAAAAACAAATAAAAAATAAAATAAAATATAAAATAAAATAACTGGCCAGGTGTGAGGACATACATCTTCAATCCCAGCACTTGGGAGGAACAACATAGGAGGATTGTTGTGAGTTGAGGTCACCCTGAGACATATAGTGAATTCTAGGTCAGCCTGGACAAGAATGAAGCCCAACCTCAAAAAAAAATTTTTTTTAACAACTGCCACTTCTCGGCCTTTTGGCCAAGCTCATATGTAGTATTTAAGTGTTCTATTAGTTTTAACAATTTGAAATAACTGAACTCCAGGAAAATCCAAGATGAGCCCTTATCATTCTCCCTAGATGGGAACACCTACAAGCACTAGTGAAGTGTCCTTGTCTTGTCTTTTGAAGCCTTCATAGCCTCCCACACTTCAATCCATACCCCAAGAAGCCTCCACCCAAAAGTCTTAGAACCTCTTAGACACAGACCTCAGCTAGACCCTGTCATTCTGAAGACTCTCTACCAAAAGAAAAAGATGAGGAAAAAGGTTTTCTATAATGAACAGATGCCCTTAAAGTAACCTTTGGAAAAATCCCACTCTGAACATCCTAGCCTTTACCACAAAAATGGGGAGGAGGAAAAAAGAAAAGTTTTATCTGTTCTCCTAAGGGCAGTATCTCAGAGAAGTATCATTTTGCCTGGCTTCTTTTTTTACCCCTCAGATTTTGACAGGGAACCTAATATAGACCAGTATGTCCTTGAACTCCTGATCCTCCTGGTTCCACCTCTACAGTGCTGGGATTATTTTTGTTTTTGTTTCAGACAGGGTCTTTCCATATAGCCCTGGCTGCCCTGAACTCAATATGTGGCCTAGGCTGGCATTAAATTTGTGCCAGTCCTCCTGACTCAGCTTCCTAAGTGCTAAGAATGTGCCACTGTCTCTGGCTTCTCCTTTCTGTTTTTAACTGTTTTTTGTTTGTTTGTTTGTTTTTTGTTTTTTGTTTTCAATATAGGGTCACACTCTAGTCCAGGCTGACCTGGAATTCACTATGTACTCTCAGGCTAGCCTGGAACTCACAGCAGTCCTCCTACTTCCGCATGCCTTTAATGCCAGCACTCAGAAGGCAGAGGTAGGATCACTTTGAGTTCAAGGTCAGCCTGGGACTACAGAGTGAGTTCCAGGTCAGCCTGAGATAGAGTCAGATCCTACCTGGAAAAAACTAAAACAAAATAAATAAGATAATTCATTCAATTAACACATTTACCGAGCACCTATGTATTGTAGACACATTTAATTTTACTCAAACATAGTCAACAAGATCTTTCCACAAGGGGGAAAGGGAAGAAAAAATGATTGTTGAAAAAAATTAAAGAACTGTAAGTGCTACAAAGAACAAACGGGTACATAGACTTGGCTCACTAGCACTTGGGAGGCTGAGGCAAAAGGATTGCCATGGGTTGGAGACCAGTCTGGGCTACACAGTGAGTTCCAACCTAGGCTTCAAAGTGAGACCCTGCCAACAAAAAGGGGGGGGGAGCTGTGGAAAAGGCTCAGTGGTTAAAAGTGTTTGCTGTGGAGAATGGATTTCGAAGGGGAAAGTGGGGGGAGGGAGGGCATTAACATGGGATATTTTTTATAATCATGGAAGTTGTTAATAAAAAAAAAATTGAAAAAAAAAAAAGTGTTTGCCGGGCGTGGTGGCACAAGCCTTTAATCCCAGCACTCAGGAGGCAGAGGTAGGAGGATCGCGTTGAGTTCAAGGCCACCCTGAGACTCCATAGTGAATTCCAGGTCAGCCTGGGCTAGAGTGAGAACCTATCTTGAAAAAAAAAAAAGTGTTTGCTTGTAAAGCATGCCAGTCCAGGTTCAATTCCCCAGTACCCACATAAAGCCAGATGCACAAAGTGGCACATGGGTCTAGAGTTCATTTGTCGAGGCAAGAGACTACGATGCACCCATATTTTGTCTCTCTACATTTTTTCCCTCTCTCTTTCTCTGCTTACAAAGGGATAAAAATATTTAAAAATAGCCAGACGTGGTGGCGCATGCCTTTAATCCCAGCCCTTGGGAGGCCGAGGTAGGAGGATCGCTGTGAGTTTGAGGCCACCCTGAGACCACATAGTGAATTCTAGGTCAGCCTTGGCTAGAGTGAAAAACCAAAAAATAAAATTAAAATTAAATTAAATATGGTGGAGAAATGATTGAGGAAGACATCTGATATCAACCTCTGGCCTCCACACACACATGCACAAATATGCATAGTCAACTGTACACACATATGCACAAACATATATACCACACATATACAGACATGCACAAAAAATTCACAAGGCATAAACTAACAGAAATATAAACAGATATATATGAATTTATAATCAGAGTGAAGAGTTTACAAATTCATCTCCCTCCGACATTTAAAGTAAACACACACACACACACACACACACACACACACACACACACACACACAGAAGCCGGGTGTGGTGTCTTTTAATCCCAGCACTCAGGAGACAGAGGTAGGAGGATCGACATGAGTTCTAGGCCAGCCTGGGCTAGAGTAAGACCCTACCTCAAAAAAAAAAAAAAAAAAAGTCGGGGGGCATCTACATAAAGACTGGTGGTGAGGTGGTGAATGACTTGGAGGAGTAACTAATTGTAATGATACTAATGAAAGAAAATGTTTTGAGAGCTTAGGCTGCCAACTTCTGGAAAGCCATCTACATGGTAAATATTTGAGGGGGTTTCAATCTCTAGATGAATTCTTATTGTTCTTATTTTACAACCCTTTAAAAGGTAAAAATAATTCTGAGTTCCCAGGCACTAGAAAAATACCCTCCAGTAAAATCTGCCCCTTGCCTTGGGTTTCACCAGCTTTGGAGAAACAGGTACTTACTGTAGCTCTGGAACAAGCGAGAAAGGGAGAAAGCAGCATGAGACAGAACCAGATCGTGTGGGGAATCTTTTTTTTTTTCGGTATTTCGAGGTAGGGTCTCACTCTAGCCCAGGCTGACCTGGAATTTACTATGTAGCTTCAGGGTGGTCTTGAACTCACAGTGATCCTCCTACCTCTGCCTCCCAAGTGCTGGGATTAAAGGTGTGCGCCACCACACCAGGCAGTGGGGAATCTTTTAATTTGGTCTGGTTTCTTTTTTGTTCTCTTGGTCAGGCATGACAGTACAGGCCTATAATTTTAGCACTCTAGGCAGAGGTACTAAGATAGTCACAAGTTCAAGGCTAGCCTGGTCTACACAGGGTGTTCTAGGCCAACCAGAAGTATACATATCAAGAATGTCACAAGAAAACAATTTCTTTTTCTGCCTTTTGGAATTTCTCTAAGTGTAATGGGCATATTTTGGAGAACTTTCTTCTTTCTCTCTTTCTTTTAGTGAGACAGAGTCTCACTTTGTAGCTCAGGCTGGCCTAGAGCTCATGGCAATTCTCCTGGCTCAGCCTCCCAAGTGATGGAAATACAAGAATGAGCCAGCACACTGAGCTTCCCCTGAAAAATTTTCAGCAAGGGCATGACATATGCTTTATTTGTTTATTTATTTGGTTTTATGAGGTAGGGTTTCACTCTAGCCCAGGCTGACCTGGAATTCACTATGTAGTCTCAAGCTGGCCTTGAACTCATGGTGATTCTCCTACCTCTGCCTCCCGAGTGCTGGGACTAAACGTGTGTGCCACCATGCCTGGCTCTTTTTTTTTTTTTTTTTTTTTTTAATTTACTCATTTAAAGGGAAGGGAGAGGGAGAAAGGCAGTAGAGAAAATGGGATTTCCAGGGCTTCGAGCCACTGCAAACTCCAGATGCATGTGCTACCTTGTGTATCTGGTTTTATGTGGGTACTGGGGAGCTGAGCCTGGGTCCTTGGGCCTTGCAGGCAAATGCCTTAACCACTAAGCCATCTCTCCAGCCCTCTTTTTCTTTTTCTGAGATAGGGTCTCACTCTAGTCCAGGCTGACCTGGAACTCACTCTGTAGACCTAGGCAGGCTTCAAATTGAGGGCAGTCCTCCTACATCTGCCTCCTGAGTGCTGAGATTAAAAGCATGCACCATGCCCAGCCTTCCATGGTAGGTTTTTGCATGGGTGCTGAGGATGTGAACCCAGGTCCTCATGCTTGCATAGCAAGCACTTTACCCACACAGCATTCCCAAACCCCAGTGAAAATACCCACCCCACACACTGTATTACTGTTGTTGTTCTTCACCCTTTGATTAAAAAAAAAAAACAACCTTGTATTTACTTATTTATCTGCACGTGTGTGTGTGTGTGTGTGTGTGTGTGCACGCGCGCGCACGCGTGCATGCACCTCAGGGTCTCCTGCCACTGCAAATGGAACACCAGATTCTTGTACTATTTTCTGCATCATGTTTTACATGGGTGTGGGGTGCAAAAGGCTTGAACTTGGACCTTCATGTTTTGCAAGCAAATGCCTTTAACAGCTGACCCATCTCCCCAGCCACCTTTTTTTTTCTTTTTCTTTCAAATTTTTATTTGTGTACAAATTTATTAGTGTACAAAGAATTAGGTTTCATTATGGTGTCTTCAAACAAATGTTGTTTCTTTCCCCCTCTTTCTCATCCCCAACAACTTGGTCTCCTTTATGCTTTCATACTAAACGTTTCCTTTTGTCATTTCCCCCTTCTTGTCACCTTTTGTTCCCCTCTCATAGTCCCCTTTCTCAAATCATAACTGGTACTCCGTCTCATATCCCCTTACTTACTTACATACATATATTAAAAGTTAGGAGGTAGGAGGATCCCCAAGAGTTCGAGGCCACCCTGAGACTACATAGTGAATTCCAGGTCAGCCTGAGCTACAGTGAGACCCTACCTCGGAAAACCAAAAAAAAAAAAAAAAAAAAAGGATCCAAAAAATAAAATTATTTGGGTGTGGTGACACACGCCTTTAATCCTAGCACTTGGGAGGTGGAGGTAGGAGGATCACCATAAATTCGAGGCCACCCTGAGACTACATAGTGAATTCCAAGTCAGCCTGGGCTAGAGCAAGACCCTAACTCAAAAAAACAAAAAAGCAACTGGAGACATGGCTTAGTGGTTAAAGCACTTGCCTGAGAAGCCTAAGGATCCAGGTTCAATTCTCCAATACCCATGTAAGCCAGTTGCACAAGGTGGCACATGTGTCTGGAGTTCATTTGCAGTGGCTGGAAGCCCTGGTGTGCCCATTCTCTCTGTCTCTCCCTCTCTCTCCCCTCTCTCTCTCTCTGAAATAAATAAAATTAAAAATTAAAAATATTTAAAAAAAAAACAAAAAGAAAATTTTAAATGGGCCAATGAATGAACAGAGTTTTCTCAAAATGGCCAACAGCTATTTTAAAAACTGTTCACATCCTTAGCCATTAGGGAAATACGAAGTAAAACCACTTCAAGCTGCCCATGCTTTAATCCTCACACTTGGAAGGCTGAAGTAGGAAGATTGCTGTCTGAGTTTGAGGTCAGCCTGGGCTACAGAGTGAGTTCTAGGTCAGCTTGGGTTAGAGTGAAATCCTGCTTCAAAACAAAACAAAAACCCACTTGGGCCAGCCATTGTGGTACACACCTTTAATCTCAGCACTCAGAAGGCAGAGGTAGGAGGACTGCTGTGAATCTGAGGCCAGCCTAAGACTACATAGTGAGTTCCTGGTCAGTCTAGGCTAGAGCAAGACTCTACCTGGAAAAAATGAAAAACCAGGAAAAAAAAGAAATCCACTTGAATATTCCATCTCACCCCAGTCAGAATGGCTATTATCAAGAAAACTAATGACAACTAATACTGGTGAGACTGTGGGGGAAGGGGAACCCTTATTCACTGTTGGTAGGAGTGTAAAATGGTGCAGCCACTATGGAAAATCATGGGGAGGCAAAATGGCCTAGATATCCATGACCTCACAGTGCCTGACACTACCTACACAAGACCATCATAATAGGAGGAAAAGATCATGACATCAAAATAAAAGAGACTGATTGAGATGGGGAGGGGGATATGATGGAGAATGGAGTTTCAAAGGGGAAAGGGGGGGAGGGTATTACCATGGGATATATTTTATAATCATGGAAGTTGTTAATAAAAATTTGAAAAAAAAAATCATGTGGAGGTTTCTTAAAAAGCTAAAAATGAAACTAACATATGAGCCAGCTATACCACTCCTAGGCATACACTCAAAGTACTGTACTTCCTACTGACATATTTGTACATCCATGTTCATTTCTGTTGTATTCACAATAGCTAGGAAATGGAATCAACCCAGTGGAAATATGAGGAACAAAATGATGGAAGGATTCTTGTAATTTTGCTTTAAAATCAAAAGAGGGGCTTTTTTAGCATTTATCTAGCATGTACAAGAGTTAAATATTGGGCCGGAGATATGGCTCAGCAGTTAAGGCACTTGGCTGCAAAGCATAACAACCCGGGGTTCTATTCCCCAGTACCCACAAAGCCAGACGCACAAAGTGGCACATGTATCTGGAGTTTATCTGCAGTGGCTTGAGGCCCTGGCATGCCATTTTCCCTCCCTCCCTTCCTTCCTCTCTCTCTCTCTCTCCTTGAAAATAAATAAATAAACTGCAAATGACCTCCAGATGCATGCCCAAACATGTGCATCTGGCTTATGTGGGTTCTGGGGAATTGAACCTGGGTCCTTAGGCTTCACAGGCAAGCACCTTAAGTGCTATCTCGCCAGACCCCCAGAAAATATTTTTAAGAACAGAGTCAAATATACTTTTTGGCATAGCTATTTAAGACTTGTTTTTCTTTTATTTATTTGTTTATTTATTTATTTATTTGAGAGCATTAGACAGAGAGAGGAAGAGGGGGAGAGAGAGAGAGAATGGGCGCGCCAGGGCCTCCAGCCACTGCAAATTTGAACTCCAGACGCGTGCGCCCCCTTGTGCATCTGGCTAACGTGGATTCTGGGGAATCGAGCCTCGAACCCGGGTCCTTAGTCTTCACAGGCAAGCACTTAACTGCTAAGCCATCTCTTCAGCCCATTTGTTTGTTTTTCAAGGTAGGGTCTCACTCTAGCCCAGGCTGACCTAACACTATGTAGTCCCAGGCTGGCCTTGAACCCACAGCAATCCTCCTACCTCTGCCTCCTGAGTGTTGGGATTAAAGGTGTATACTACCACGTCCAGACTTTTTAAAACAATATTTCTTTAAATTTATTTATTTGCAAGCAGAGAGAGGAGAGAGAGTTGAAAATGGGCATACCAGGGCCTCCAGCCACTGGAAAGGATTCCAGATGCTATGCACTACCATGTGCATCTGGATTTACAGGGGTAATGAGGGACCGAACCAGACTTTTCAGACTTTGCAAACAAGTGCCTTTAGCTACTAAGCAATTTCTTCAGGCCAAGACTTCTAAAATTATTTATATGTATGTGTGTTTGTATGTGGATATACATGACATGTGTGGGCTTTACATGGGGAATAGAAATCAGGCTACAGGCTTTACAAGCAAGCACCTTTAACCACTGAATCATCTCCCCAGCCTCCACCTTTTTTTTTCTTATTGTTTTTTTGTTTTGTTTTTTGAGGTAGGGTCTCACTCTAGCTCAGACTGACCTGGAATTCACTATGTAGTCTCAGGGTGGTCTTGAACTCACAGTGATCCTCCTACCTCTGCCTCCCAAATGCTGGGATTAAAGGTCAACCTTCTTTTTAAAACAGAGTTTCTCTTGTTGCCCTGCATGTATACCAGTCTAGCTGGACCAGAAACTTCCAAATTCTCCTGGCTCTACCTCTCATTTCCATAGGCATGTTGGGATCACAGATGGGTGCATCATTTTGCAACCATCATTACATAGGTGCCGGGGAAAGTGCCTTTAACAGCTGAGCCTATGAAGGAGAATAGGAGAAAGCCAGCTCCTTTTAGGCAGTTTCAGTTAGAAATTGAGAGAGAACCAGGAGATGCCACTCCACATGCCATCTCACCCTGGCATAAGAAAGGAAATCTTGGCAGAAATGGAATGATTGAGACTGATCTACAGCGCCCCCTGCTGCCCACAGTCTAATACAATGGGCAGATGGGCTGACCCAGGAAGGGCCCTGGAGTCCACCCTTCAAATCTACAAACCAATCCAGTCTTCCCCTTGCATATACCGGCTGTCATCTTCCTGTCTGGGCAAGAGGGGACAGCATAACACTGTTTTCTTGGTCTGGGCAACTCTTCTACTTGCCTCTGCTTTATAGTTTGGGGTAACTTTTTACTTTGATTACATGCATGATTTTTCTCTGTTCTCTGAATCTACCATGTGTGTATTTCCCTTACACTCTAGATATACCACATGGGTGCTCTTATTAACTCCATGCCTGCTACCTGTGTAATTTCTTTTTTATATATATTTTATTTTTGTTTATTTATTTATTTGACAGAGAGAGAGAGAGAATGGGTGTGCCAGGGCCTCCAACCACTGCAAACAAACTCCAGACGCATGTGGCCCCCTTGTGCAGTGGGCTAACATGGGTCCTGGAGAATCGAACCTGGGTCCTTAGGCTTTGCAGGCATGCGCCGTAACCGCTAAGCCATCTCTCCAGCCCCTGTGTAATTTCTTTAAGCACAGGGTAACAATGAATGTAACTCTTTTCATTACTCATTTATCCTCTGAATTACTTGGCCTCTGCTTTAATATTTCCTCTCTGCTATTCTTCCTTAAGTCACCACTATTTGCTCTTTTAACTAACTTTCTTCTATGGGGAAAGCACATGGTAGATGCCATGGGTGTTCCTCCTAAATCTCCTTACATAACCTCCAAAATTCTATCCTCCATATGCTGGTGTCTACTCCAGTCTTTCCTTGAAAGCCTCAGTTTCTCTTAGTGAACTTTCCATGTGCCAGCAGCTTTACTCTAATCCCTCCTTAAAAGCCTGTTTCCCTTACCTTCCATGTGTTTATGGCTTTACTCTAATCTCTCTGTAAAAGCGTCAGTTTCTCTTAAGTCCCAGTCTCCCTTAAATAAACCCCACAATTTGTGATTTCCCCTAAATAAACTTAATAATTCATAATTTATCCTCCTTGAGTCCATTTTTATTAATTCTTTATTAAACATAGAACAGAACCTAAAACTTGGGCTTCATAAATTCTGTGGGACCCTTCCTGGACCCCAAAAATTGTTTATCACCATCTCCCCAATCCCTATTAAGATATTTTAAATTCTTATTATTTATTTATATGTGTGTGTGTGTGTGTGTGTGCGTGTGCATGTGTGCGCGCATGCATACATGCACACATTAGGGTCTCTTGCCACTGTTAATGAACACCAGAGCCTGTACCACTTTTTGCATCCAGTTTATGTAGGTGGTTTGGGAACTGAATCAGATTGCAAGCAAGCATCTTTAACCACTGAGAAATATTCCCAGCCCCTTAAGATATTTTTAAAAAGGACTTTTTGTTATTAATGTTTTTCTGAGGCAGGGTCTCATGTAGTCCAGGTTGGCTTCAAGCTACAATGTAGCCAAGGCTGGCCTTGAATTTCCTCATCCTTCTGCCTCCATGTCCTATAGGATTATAAACGTGTCACTAAATCTATCTTGAAAAGTCTTTTGAAAAATAAAGAATAAGCCAGTTGTGGTGGCACATGCCTCTAATCCTAGCACTCAGAAGGCAGAGGTAGGAGGATCACTGTGAGTTTGAGGCCACCCTGAGACTAAATAGTGAATTCCATGTCAGCCTGGACTAGAGTGAAACTCTACCTTGAAAAACAAAACAAAAAATAAATAAATAATAAAATAAAGAACAAGGGCTGGACTCCATAACTGTGCCTGGTCTGAAAGTTCATCTCAGCGAACCTGAAGCTGTCTGATACACAGAGGTAGGAGGATCACTGTGAGTTTGAGGCCACCCTGAGACTAAATAGTGAATTCCATGTCAGCCTGGACTAGAGTGAAACTCTACCTTGAAAAACAAAACAAAAAATAAATAAATAATAAAATAAAGAACAAGGGCTGGAGGCTTAGTGGTTAAGCGCTTGCCTGTGAAGCCTAAAGACCCCAGTCCAAGGATAGATTTCCCAGGACCCACATTAGCCAGATGCACAAGGGGGCACACGCATCTGGAGTTCGTTTGCAGTGGCTGGAAGCCCTGGTGCACCCATTCTTGCTGTCTCTCTATCTGCCTCTTCCTCTCTCTCTCTCTCTGTCACTCTCAAATAAATAAATAAAAATGAACAAAAAGCTGTTTAAAAAAATAAAGAATAAGCCAGGTGTGGTGGTGCACGCCTTTAATCCCAGTACTCAGGAGGCAAGGGTAGAAAGATTATCATGAGTTGGAGGGCACCCTGAGATTACATAGTGAATTCCAGGTCAACCTGGGCTAGAGCGAGATCCTACCTCAAAAAACCAAGGGGGGAAAAAAAAACTGAAGAAAAGAAAAAGAAAGATTAATGAACCAGGTGAGAGGATCAAATTTGTTCCACTTTACAGCTAGGCCTAAGTTTCAGTTTCTCAGAGAGGCAGACAAGACTTCTGGAAAAAAACACGAACAAAGGGCTGTTAATCAACAGTAACCTTGACATGTGGCCTGGGAAGATAGCCGCCCAGGGGCCTGAGTCAGTTCCTGCAATACCTCTGGACTATGACCAAAAAAAAGGATTTGCCCGAGATAGTGGGCTCCAGGGCTGAGTCAGTTCCTGCAAAGTCTCTAAAACATGTCTAAACATGTCCAAAGATGGTAAAAATCCGGGCTACATCCAATCAAAGGTGTAGAAATGTAACTGCTACTTGCTTAACCAATCACATTAGAAGACCTAACCTTCCTAAAATTCCCCTGGCTGTGCTTAAAAGGGACCTGCGTGCTCCTCTCAGGGTCACCATTTTGTATGAATGGTTGACACTCGCATGCTGGCTGATTCTGCAAAATAAACGCTCTTTGCTTTGACATACTATTCGAGTCCAGGGTCTTTCTTCAGCAATTCATGGACCCTTACATTTGGGGTCTCATCTGTGATCGCTGGAGAACCCCCAGACTCAATAGGGGAGTATTTGGTTCTCTACCAATCAGTGAGTTTGGGCGCCCCTCTGTACTGTGTGTCTTTGTTCTGCTCTGTTCCTTGTTTTTCTGGTAGATCTGGTATCCGGACACAATCTGGAGGCCCACAAAGGTCAGGCCAGTGCACCAATTATTACCTTCGGGCCAGGGGGTTCTGAGGATACTCCAGACCCCCATCTGTTGGAGCCAAAGAGCTCCAGTCTGACTCTAGTTTTGATAGATACTGATGGGTCGTGCCCGTCTGGTGGAGCCCGTTTACGGGATAGACTGTCATCAGCATTGTTTGGGTTACTTTTTCACTCCCCTGGAGGTTTGTTTCTGTGTCTGTGTGTTTGTGTCTTGTTCGTCCTTTTCTACTTTCTTGAGAGACACCATGGGACAAGCAGCAAGTTCCACCCCACTGGACCTAGTCTAGTCACACTTCAAGGATTTCCGACGCCTGATGGACAATCTGGGTTTAACAGTATGGCCACAAAAGCTAACCATCTTCTGCAGGACTGAATGGCCAACTTTCAATGTGGGATGGCCAGAGGGAGGCACCTTCCACCTTTCCACCATTTACCAAGTTAAAGGTATTGTGTATAGGAATCCAGGGCATCCTGACAAGGTCCCATACATCACTGTTTGGCAATATCTGGTGGAGAGGTCCCCCACCCTCCTGGCTAAGACCCTTTTAACCACCGACTCCAATGATCCTGCCGGTTAAGGAGTCACGGCCACTGAAGGACTGAAAGTAGGCAGTACTACCCCCTCCGTTCCAGAGGAGGACCTCTACCCACCTCCCTATATATCTAACCCTGTGCCAAAATCTGTACTGCAAGTGGTTGCTGCCAATCTGGGCCCAGGGGAGGACAGAGGGAATATGATAAGTCCTCCCCATACACAGCCTGGTCCGCGAGACAGGCAGACTCCACCACGATCATGCTGCCTTCTCGAGCAACTGGCCCCTGATCAGGAGGGCCAACAATATATGGCCCACATCCCTATATAATGACCTATATAACCAGAAAATGCAAAATCCCAATTTCTTAGAGAAACCCTCTGCCCTGCTAGACCTATTAGACTCTATAATGATTACCCACCAACTCATGTGGGACGACTGCCAACAGCTTTTGCAGGTGCTCTTCACAACTGAGAAAAGAG
This sequence comes from Dipus sagitta, assembly GCA_036346955.1. Classification (NCBI taxonomy): domain Eukaryota; kingdom Metazoa; phylum Chordata; class Mammalia; order Rodentia; family Dipodidae; genus Dipus; species Dipus sagitta. The sequence continues at coordinate 44,065,415 of CM070770.1, read as the reverse complement.
AACGGTGCCAGCCACAGCCCGAAAGTCAGTTCCAGGGCCAAACAGCCAGTCCATGGTGGTCCAGGCCAACACTGATGCAGCTTTTCCCTTGATTCACCCAAAATGGGACCCTATCGACCCTGCAGGTAAGGAGAGGCTGAAGGTTTACCACCAGATTGTAATGGGTGGTCTCCGGGTGGCCGCCAGAAGGCCTACAAATTTGTCTAAAGCAGGCCAGGTCACACAAGGTAAGGAGGAAAGTCCAGGGGCCTTCCTAGAGCAACTGTTGGAGGCCTACCAGACTTACACACCCCTCGACCCTGAAGCTAAGGAAAAATCAGTCCACTGTGAACATGGCATTTGTCAACCAGGCAGCGCCAGGCATCCACAGGAAACTCCAACGACTGGATGGATTCGCGGGTAAGCAAAAGGCAGAGCTTACAGCCATAGCAGAAAATGTCTACAACAACAGGGAGACTCCAGAAGATAGACAGACAAAAAGACTTGCCAGAGTACTACTGGCGGCTACAGGGAGAGAAAGGTCTGATTGCCAAGAATTAAGAGATATAGCCTATGGAAGGGGGAAAGACAAACAAACCTAAAAAACTAAAAACTAAAAACTAAAAAAAGAAAAAAAATGAGGGACAACCCTGTCTCCAAAAAGACCAGTGCGCTTACTGCAAAGAAATAGGACACTAGAAGAATGACTGCCCCAAAAAGCAGAGGGAAAAAGGACCAAAAGTTTTGGAGATAGAAGAACTGGGTGACTGAGGGTGTCAGGGCTAACATCCTCTCCATAAGCCCTGGGTAACCCTAAAGGTGGAGGGGAAACCAGTAGAGTTCCTAGTCGACAGGGACACAACACTCCATCCTAAAACAACCTATGGGGCCCCTGTCTAACAAGAAAACATGGGTCCAGGGGGCCACTGGAACTAACCAATATCCATGGACTACCCAAAGAAAGGTGGACTTGGGAATGGGATGGGTAACCCACTCATTTATGGTCATCCCCAGGTGCCCATACCTGCTCTTGGGACGAGACCTCCTGACCAAGATGGAGGCACAGATCCATTTTAGCCCCGAGGGAGTACAGGTCTTTACTGAAAATGGCCTCATACACGTTCTGACTGTGTCTCTAGAGGAAGAATACAAACTGTATGCCCCACCCCCTACCACTGCCAACAAGGAACCATACTTGGAAAAATTATGGGAGGAAATTCCAGGAGTATGGGCAGAAATAAATCAGATGGGGCTAGCTAAACATCGGGTCCCAATTTAGGTACAACTAAAAGCTGAGCTAGCCTGGCCCAAGTACGCCAGTACTCCATGTCTCGGGAAGCAAAAGTGGGGATAACACCTCACATAAACTGACTCTGGGAACAAGGGATATTAGTTCCTTGCCAGTCTGCCTGGAACACCCCCCTTCTGCCAGTAAGAAAACCCCACTCCAATGACCACTGACCTGTGCAGGACTTAAGGGAAGTTAATAAAAGAGTAGAAGACACTCACCCCACAGTGCCCAATCCGTACACCCTACTGAGCAGCTTGCCACCTGAGCGGGATCTCTATACAGTATTGGATCTTAAAGATGCATTCCTCAGCCTGCCACTGGCTCCGGCAAGCCAACCCTTGCTCGCCTTTGAATGGAGCAACCCGGAGAGTGGTTTCAATGGACAGCTGACCTGGACTAGGCTACCACAAGGGTTTAAGAACTCACCCACGATCTTTGATGAGGTACTCCATGATACCTGAGTATCAGCAGGCACACCCCCAAGTAACCCTCCTATAATATGTTGATGACCTCCTTATAGCTGCCCCAGATGAAGAAACCTGTCCTTTGGCAACCATCACCTTGCTCAGAAAATTGGACCAATGGGATATCGAGTGTCTGCAAAAAAGGCACAGCTCTGCCAAAGGGAGGTAACGTACCTAGGGCACATACTCAAGGAGGGGCAATGCTTGCTGTCTCAGGCCTGGAAAGAGATGATCCTCAGTATCCCTACTCCCAAAACTCGACAAGTTCGTGAGTTCTTGGGCTCGGCTGGATTCTGTAGACTCTGGGTGCCGAGATTCACAGAAATTGCTAAGCCTCTCTATGAGGCCACAAGGGGCCAGGAGAATGCCTTGGACTGGACTCCAGAGATGGACAGAGCCTTCCACCGGTTCAAGGAGGCACTCCTTAAGGCCCCAGCACTGGCCCTACCAGATATCTACAAGCCTTTCCACCTGGATGTGGATGAAAACAAAGGCATAGCTAAGGGGCTGATGACTCAAACTCTAGACCCTTGGAAAAGACCAGTATCTGTCCAGAAAGCTGGACCCAGTAGCACAAGGATGGCCAGACTGCCTGCGCATCGTGGCGGCCACCACGTTGCTGGTTAAGGACTCAGATAAGATTACTATGGGACAGGAATTGATCATAACTACCCCACATGCCATCAAAGGGATTCTCAAGAATTCCCCAGATCAATGGATCTCTAATAATCAAGTGGTGCATTACTAGCCTCTGCTTCTGAACCCACCCCACATCCGATACTACCCTACCTCAGCCCTCAATCCGGCCACTTTACTGCTGAACCCAGATCAGGACATTACACATGACTGCTCAATAGTGTTGAACCAAGTCCAAACATGAGGCCGTACCTGACAGACATTCCCTGGCCGAATGCAGAAGTGGACTTCTTCACAGACGGGAGCAGTTACATGCAAGATGGAATCAGGTATGCAGGCACTGCGGTAGTAACTCTTGACTCTGTGGTATGGGCCTCTGCCCTACCACCCGGGACTTCGGCCCAAAGGGCCTAACTAATTGCCCTGACTCAGGCTGTTAAAACAGCCAAAGACAAAATTGTAAACATCTTCACGGACAGCCGATATGCTTTTGCCACAGCTCATGGCCATGGGCTCATCTGTAAAGAAAGGGGGCTGCTCACGGCAGAAGGAAAAACAATCAAAAATAAAGATGAGATCCTAGCCCTATTAGAGGTGATATGGCTGTCCCTCAAGATAGCCATCATCCATTGCCCGGGCCATCAAAAGGGGGAAGATAAAAGGGCAAAAGGAGACAGACTGGCCGATAAGGCTGCAAAAGAGGCTGCACTAGACTCCACAGCCACAGCCTTGGTGGCTATGGTTCCACCAGGGCTCCCTCTGAACCCCCCCCCCCAATAACAGCTCAAAAGATAAGGAGGACCTAACCAAATGCCAAGGACTCTTTCAAAAAGGATGGCTCCATACAGCTGAAGGTCAAATAATCTTCCCTTCAGAATTTGCTAAACAGCTCATTCATCAGATTCATCAAAATAACCATCTGGGTCTTAGAAAACTTAAGGAGCTGCTAAGAAATGCTAACCACAAAATTTTTCACCTAGGGCCCTTAGTGAATGAGATCATTTCCCACTGCCCTATCTGTAAGGCAGTAAATCCCTTGATGGTAGGAAAAAAGGCCCTGGGAAACCAGCTACATGGACAGAGACCAGGCACAAACTGGGAAATAGATTACACCAAAGTCAAACCAGGTTTATATGGATACAAGTACCTTTGAGTTCTTGTAGACACCTTTTCAGGCTGGGTGGAGGCATTCCCCACCAAGAAAGAGACTGCCACCATAGTGCTAGAAGAAATTATCCCCAGGTATGGACTGCTTTCATTGTTGGGATCTGATAATGGACCTGCCTTCATATCTCAGGTAACACAGTCGCTTGTTAAGATTGTGGGGACAAAGCTGGGCGTGGTGGCGCACGCCTTTAATCCCAGCACTTGGGAGGCAGAGGTAAGAGGATTGCCATGAGTTCGAGGCCACCCTGAGACGACATAGAGAATTCCAGGTCAGCCTGAACTAAAGTGAGACCCTACCTCAAAAAACCAAAAAAAAAAAAAAAAAAAAAAGATTGTGGGGACAGACCGGAAACTTCATTGTGCCTTACCGTCCCCAGAGCAGGCCAGGTAGAGAGAATGAATCAGACCCTAAAGGAAACCTTAACTAAATTAACCCTAGAAACTGGTGGTGACTGGGTAGCCTGCCTTCTTATGCCCTGTATAAGGCTAGAAACACCCCCTATGCCCTAGGCCTAACTCCCTTTGAGATACTATATGGGAGGCCCCCTCCCCTTCTGCCTAAACTTCAAAGTGAGATCCTTGCAAAATACGACCATTAGAAGTTCCTGGAATCCCTACAAGCTCTCCATAAGGTCCAAAAACAGATTTGGCCAGATATACACCAAATCTATGGGTCAGCTCCCCGCCTTAACCCCCATTGCTTTGAACCAGGTGATGAAGTCTGGATTAAGAGGCACAGTCACAAGACTCTTGAGCCACACTGGAAAGGCCCTCACACGGTAATCTTGACCACGCCCATAGCCATGAAGGTTGACAGAGTCAGAACCTGGATACATCACTCTCCCGTCAAACCTGTGGGACAAGAGACCACTCAACAGTTGAAACACTGATGGGAGAGGCCTCCTGATGACTCAACTCCAGAAAGATGGAAGATTCAGCCCCACCCACTGGGCCCACTAAAGCTAAGACTCTACAAATCCTGATCTTGATCTCTGTTATGGGTTTGGCCCTCACTGGACCTAACCCTCATGAACCATATAACCTCACATGGGTGGTTACTAACACGGTTACAGGGACAACTGTTAATTCCACGTCCCACTCAGCCCCTATCGGAACTTAGGTCCCTGACGTAACATTTGACTTGTGCACATTGACTGACGGGGATTGGGATACCTATGCTGAACTCCAAAATTGCTACCACCCAAGCAGGCACAACATGGTGCTACACACCCCCTTCTATATCTGCCCAGGGATAGGGGGGGCAGGAGATCCAAGTCTCAGAAAACCAAATGGGGGGGAAGAATTGTTCTTTTGTGCAAGCTGGGACTGTGAATCAACAGGAACAATCTCTTGGGACCCCCAGTTAAGGATGTTAAGTTAAGGATGACCTTATTATAGTTACACAGAGCCCAGGATCAGACTAACCAGGATGGGGATATGGACTACAGCCCAAACTCTACTCAAACGGTCTCGGTGGACCATGTGCTTTTAGTACCTGTAATCCAATCACTATTAACTTTACCCCAAAAGGTAAAAAAGCCACCAACTGGGGAGCAGGAAACACATGGGTACTATGGCTCTATAAACCAAATAGTGATTTTGGGATATTATTCACTATTCAGCTCCTAACTCAAAAGATAAAATTCATTGGGCTGGAGAGATGGCTTAGCAGTTAAGCGCTTGCCTGTGAAGCCTAACAACCCCGGTTCAAGGCTCAATTCCCCAGGACCCACGTTAGCCAGATGCACAAGGGGGCGCACGCATCTGGAGTTTGTTTACAGAGGCTGGAAGCTCTGGCGTGCCCATTCTCTCTCTCTCTCTCTCTCTCTCTGTCTCCTTCTCTCTGTCACTCTCAAATAAATAAACAAATTAAAAAAAAAAAAAGATAAAATTCAGGCCCAAAGCACCAGTAGGCCCCAACTTGGTCCTGCCACCCGTTAAAATGTCACCACAGGAGCAGGGGGCTGTGCCTACTGAAAGGCCCAACCTAACAAATAAGCCTAGGGTGATTTATATCCCATCCAGGAGTCCTGTCCCAAGTCAGGAGCCCCAACCCCAGTCCGGACCTTGGGACTCACTCTGGGCCACCTATCAAGTGATAAATAACTCTACGCCTGAACTCACTGATGACTGCTGGTTCTGCTTAGATGCAAGGGCTCCCTATTATAAGGGATTAGCCATCCTTGGGAATCACACCACCTCTGAGGATAATGGGGCCTGCCGCTGGCATTACTTGGGAGTCGGAAGGTTAACATTAGACCCGGTTGAAGGGAATGAACTCTGCATTACAGGGGGACATAAACCTGTCCCCCATACTCATAGACACCTATGCCATACACCACCCAAAAAGCCCCAGATTAGGATATGTATCTCATCCCTCCAGATGACGCCTGGTGGGCCTGCTCTACTGGGTTGACTCCTTGTGATCATACTTTAACTCTCAACCACACCGATGGATTCTGTGTGCTGGTCCAGCTAACTCCTAAGATCCTTTATTATTCAGGTGAAGACATGGAGACTCGACTCTCCCCTCTCCTGACTGGAAGATCAAAACAGGTGCAGTCCCAGTCCCCACCCTGCTAGGACTCGGCATTGCCGGGGCCACTGGAATGGGCACCTCAGCCCTAGCTCTCCAAGACAAAAATTACAAGGCCCTAAGCCTAGCAATAGATGCTGATCTATCCGAGCTAGAAAAGTCCGTCTCACATCTTGAGACTTCCTTATCTTCACTAGCCAAAGTTACCCTTCAGAACAGGCATGGACTAGACCTCCTATTCCTCCAACAAGGTGGACTATGTGTAGCCCTAGGAGAACAATGCTGTGTTCATGCTAACCATTCTGGAATCATCAAAGAATCAATGTCTCTAATAAGGAAAAGATTACAAGATAGAGAAAAAGAGCCAAAAATATGAAAACTGGTATGAATCCTTTTTTAATTGGTCCCCTTGGCTCACTACCCTCCTTTCAGCGGTGGCAGGACCCCTGATGCTGTTGCTACTCATCCTCATCTGTAGGCCCTATATCCTTAACACTCTCATAAGGTTTGTCAAAGAACACATATCTACTGTTCAGCTTATGGTATTAAAGTCCCAATATCAACCCCTAGACCCCTCTCAAGGATTTGAGATGGAACCTATCTCAAGGCGGGAATGAGAGGATCAAATATCAAATTTGCTCCAGTTTACAGCTAGGCCTAAGTTTCAGTTTCTCAGAGAGGCAGACAAGACTTCTGGGAAAAACAATGAACAAAGGGCTGTTAATCAACAGTGACCTTGACACGTGGCCAGGGAAGATAGCTGCCCAGGGGCCTAAGTCAGTTCCTGCAATACCTCTGGACTATGACCAAAAAAAGGATTTGCCCGAGATAGTGGGCTCCAGGGCTGAGTCAGTTCCTGCAAAGTCTCTAAAACATGTCTAAACATGTCCAAGGATGGTAAACTCTGGACCACAGCCAATCAAAGGTGTACAAATGTAACTGCGGCTTGCATAGCCAATCACATTAGAAGATGATCTATCCCTCCTAAAATTCCCCTGGATATGCTTAAAAGGGACCTGTGTGCTCCTCTCAGGGTCACCATTTTGTATGAATGGTTGACACTCGCATGCTGGCTGATTCTGCAGAATAAACACTCTTTGCTTTCACATACTATTCGAGTCCAGGGTCTTTCTTCAGCGATTCTTGAACCCTTACACAGGCATGGTGGCAATACCTTTAATCCCAGCACTATTTTCTCACCTTTCAAACAGAACGCTGGAGCTTAGACAAGAATGTAGTCCTAATCAGAAATTCAGGAAAGTCAGTCAGTCTTAGTCTCTCTATCTCCTTAAAAAAAGCTTTTCTTTTTTCTTTTTGGTTTTTCAAGGTAGGGTCTCAGTATAGCCCAAGTTGACATGGAATTCACTATCCAGTCTCAGGGTGGCCTTGGATCATCTTACCTCTGCCTCCCAAGTGCTGGGATTAAAGGTGTGCACCACTACACCCAGCTTTTAACTGTAAAATAAATGCGTGTGATGAAGCATGAAACAACCTAAGGGAACACAATGGAAATCAAAGGACTCTTCACGTACTCAATCTCAGTACCCAGAGGCAATGCTGGGCTGGGGTGGAGGTGGGAGGGGGGAGGGAAGGAGAGTGCAAAACAGAACCCAGATAAAGGCAATAATTCTGATAAGTTCCAAAGTAACTTTCCAAAACCCATACTTACATACATATACATGGTAGACTTTTAAAAAGAAAAAAAAGGGCTAGAGAGAGGTGGCTCGGAGGTTAAAGCTATTTGCTGGCTGTTGCAATTAGATTCGCATTGCTGGCAGAAATCACCCAACCAAGAGCAGCTTTTGGAAAAAAAGGGTTTATTTTGGCTTACAGACTTGAGGGGATGCTCCATGATGGCAGGGGGGAATGATGGCATGAGAAGAGAGGGTGGATGCCATCCCCTGGCCAACATAAGGTGGACAATAGCAACAGGAGAGTGTGCCAAACGCTGGCATGGGGAAACTAGCTATAACACCCATAAGCCCACCCCCTACAATACAATGCCTCCAGGAGGCATTAATTCCCAAGTCTCTATCAGCTGGGAACCTAGCATTCAGAACACTTAAGTTTATGGGGACACCTGAATCAATCCACCATATTCTGCCCTGGGCCCCATAAACTGATAATAGTTCATGATGTAAAATGCAATGCATTCAGTCCATCTTTAAAAGTCTCCATAGTTTTATCAATCCTAATGATGTTCAAACATCCCCATAATCCAAGGTCTTTTAACTGAGCCATAATACCAAAAAATCCCTAAAAGGCCCATAATGGCACAGAATAAACATTCACACAACAAAAGATGGCATTGGGCATGGCAAAGAAATATTCAGCCAGGCGTGGTGGCGCGTGCCTTTAATCCCAGCACTCAGGAGGCAGAGGTAGGAGGATCACCATGAATTCAAGGCCACCCTGAGACTCCATAGTGAATTCCAGGTCAGCCTGAGCTAGAGTGTGACCCTACCTCAAAAAACGAAAAAAAAAAAAAAAAAAAAAACCACTGCGTTCTATCTGTGGTTCCAATGCAGGTCAGTTGGCCCAGTCTTAATGGTTGTACTCTCAATTGCAGCTGAATGGGAAGCAGTTCCACCCAAAGATTTCATTTTTTTCCGTGCCATGTTCCTGTGCTCACACCAGTCAGTTTCTATGCAAAGCAACCCTGCACAACTTCTCAGGACACAGGCATTACAGCAAGCCTCTCACACAAACTGCTTCTAGCCCAGTCCAGGCAAAGTCCTTTTTCACCCTCATAAGCCAAACCTCATAGTCTATAGTTCTTACTGCATTCAGGTCTTTCAACTCTGACCAGAATCAAGCTGTACTTACAACACTGCAAGGTGTCTCTTAGGCCAAGGTTTCAAATCTTTCCACATTCCTTTTGGAAATCAACTCCAAAAGGCCAAAGCCACACAGTCAGGTGTCTAGCAGCAATTGACACCACTCCTAGGTACCAACATTACTGTTGCAGTCAGGTTCACACTGCTGATAGAAATCACCCAACAAAGAGCAGAGCAGCTTTTGGGGGAAAAAAAAAAGTTTATTTTGGCTTACAAACTCTAGAGGAAGCTCAATAATGGCAGAGGAAAATGATGGCATGAGCAGAGGGTGGACATCACCCCCTGGCCAACATAAGGCAGACAATAGCAAAAGGAGAGTATGCCAAACACTGGCAAGGGGACACTGGCTATAATACCCATAAGCCTACCTCCAACAATATACTGCCTCTAGGAGGTGTTAATTCCCAAATCTCCATCAGTTGGGAACCTAGCATTCAGAACACTTAAGTTTATGGGGGACCCCTGAATCAAACCACCACACTGGCAAAGCCTGAAGGCACTGGCTTGATTCCCCAGTACTCACAAAAAGCCAGATGCACAAAGTGGCACATGCATGGGGCATTTGCAGTGGTAGGAGGCCCTATCTCTGCCTCCTGTGTGCTGTGATTAAAGATGTGTGCCACCATGCCCAGTAACTGTCCTATTTTCTTTGACTTATTAGATATTTGTCCTTGTTTAACATTATATGAATATAAGTGCAATGAGGGTAAGTTTTCTTTTTACTCTACACTATCCTTACCACCTATACATTACTGTAGCTGGACTTAAATATATGGTAAATAAATGCTTGCCAATAAATGTTTCCTTTCAAGGAATCACCTCATTTAAGGTATCCTTTCCTCCCTTAGCCTCCTTAGATTTTGAGCTGTGAGCAAAATAAAGAGCTTCAGTTTGAGCCAAGCATGGTGATACATATATTTAATCCTAGCACTTGGGAGGCTGAGGTAGGAAGATCCTTGCGGAAAAAAAGAAAAGAAAACAAGCTACAGCTTTCACAATAGTGCTAAGCCCATGAGAACATGTAAGTTGCTGTTACTGCTGAGGTTCTGTGCCGTGACTGCTACGTGGTTGTTCCCAGCTTGGTCTCTCCACCACACCCTCAGCCTTGTGAACTCACCTATGTCTCCCTCCTACCATGTAATTCCCTTTAAAAAAAAATTATTTATTTGCATGTGTATATGTCTGCACACATGTATGGGTGTTCTAGGGTCTTCTGCTGCTGCAATTAAATGCCTGTCCAGCTTTATGTGGGTAGCTGAGGAATTGAACACAGGCTGGCAAGCTTTGCAAGCAAGAGCCTTCAACAGCTGAGCCATCTTCCCAGGCCCAAAATTTCCTTTTCCTCTTAGCTCAACCTTGGTGTCCCTAATATTTGTGTCTGTGTCTGTGTGTGTGTGTGTGTGTGTGTGTGTGTGTGTGTGTGTGTCTGCAGGGGCAGTGCACAGATGCCAGGGTTTACATGTGGAGGTCAGAGGGCAACTTTGGGTATCAGTCCTTACCTTCAGCCTTGACATAGGGTCTCTTGTTCACTTCTGTGTTTGCTAGGCTAGCTGGCTTACAAGGTTCCAGGGTTTCTCCTGCCTCCCCTCCTACCTCTCCATAGGTATGCTGGGACTACGGACAATCATGCTACAAGGTCTAGCTTTATGTGGTTGCTGGGGATCTGAACTCAGGATCTCATACTTATATGGCAAGCATTTTCTCCATCCATCCAGCCACCTCCCCTCAGGTTTCACTTTGCAGCACTCTATGCTGGAATTATAGGTATATGCCCCCATACTCAGCTAGGTTCCATCATTTTTCGTCAGGGGCTATCCTGGTCACAATAGGATGCTGCTTGGTAGTACTGATAAGTCTCTACCCATTGCATCCCAAGAGGATACCCCAGTATAATAACCAAAAATGTCTCCAGGTGTTATCAAATGTCCTTGGAGCCTGGGGCTATAGCTCAGCCATTAGAGTGATTGCCTAGCATGCACAGAGTCCTGAGTTTCAACCCCTCACATCACATAAACTGGACGTGGTGGTAATACTTGTCAGTTCCATCATTCCAAGGAGATGTAGGAAGGAGGCTCAAAAGCTCAAGGTCATCCTTGGTTAATAGAGAGTTTGAGGCCAGCCTGGGCTACATGATACTCCCTCTCTCTCTTAAAAAGTCTGTTGAGGAAACTGAGTTCACTCTTTGATTTTGGTGGAACAAAACGCTCTAGCTGATGGATGCTACATCCTGGGCAACTTTTCATTACTTACATACATGGAAATATCTCATTTGTTTTGTTAACTAATGTACAAATGACTTTATTAAGATATAATTCACAGGTCGGGCGTGGTGGTGCACACCTTTAATCCCAGCACTCCGGAGGCAGAGGTAGGAGGACTGCCATGAGTTCAAGGCCACCCTGAGACTACATAGTGAATTCCAAGTCAGCCTGACCTAGAGTGATACCTTACCACGAAAATCCAAAAAGAAAAATATATATATAATTCATGGGGCTTAAGAGATGGCTTAATGGTTGAGGCGCTTGCCTGTGAAGCCTAAGGACCCATGTCCGACTCTCTAGGTTCCACGTAAGCCAGACACACAAGGTCATACAAGTGTACAAGGTCACTCATGCACACAAGATGGCACATGTGTCTGGAGTTCAATTGTAATGGCTGGAGGCCCTGGTGCACCAATTCTCATTAAAATTTTTTTCAAAAGATATAATTCACATAATATATGTGTTGGTAGATTTTACATTACTATGAACAGAAATTTTAGTCCATCATACAGGGAAGACCTGGCAGAGTTCATGGTGGAGTGGGTGGCAGTGTCTCCTCTCAGAAAACAAAGACTGTGGTGGGAACCAGGGGCACTTTCAAAGGACTATCCACCCTCTAGAGACCTACTTCTGCCAGCCAAGTGTCACTTCCTAAAGGTCTCACAGCCTTCAAAATAATATCACAAATGCTTAAAACATGAGCCTGTGGAGAACATCTCACATTCAAACTGTAACATTCTGCCACTGGCCCCTCAAGGCTTGTGGTCACTTCATGCTGCAAAATGCATTTAGTCCAACTTTAGAGTCTTTACAGATCCAACAGTGGTCAAAAGTCCGAGGTCTCTAGGGAGGGGAGGGAAGCGGGGAGGAAAAAAGTCCAAAGTCTCTTCTAGGACTCAAAGTGAACTCTTAACGGTAAGCCCCTATAAAATCAAACAGAAAGTTACATATTTCCAGTTTCAATGGCACAGCATAAACATTCCCATTCCAAAAGGCGGGCAATGAGAAAACAGCAAGGAAAGATAGTCCAAAGCAAGAGCAAAACCCAGCAGGGTAATGTTAAATCCTAAAGCTGCATAGCTGACAGCGGGGCACAAGGTGGTATTTGGAGTGCACAGAGTCTGATTTCTCTATTATTTCTGGTGAGAGTCCAGGGCCTTATATATCCAAGTGTTCTACCACTGAGCTATAACCCCAAACCCCAATTTCTGTTTTAGCTTTTCAAGGTAGGGTCTCCCTCTAGCCCAGGCTGACCTGGAATTCACCATGTAGTCTCAGGGTGGCCTGAAATTCATGGCGATCCTCCTCCTCTGCCTCCCGAGTGCTGGGATTAAAGGCGTGCGCCACCATGCCTGGCTCAATTTCTTCTTTTTAGAGAGACTTTATTAGATTAAGAGAAGGAAGGGGATAGTATAAAAAGCTTCTCATGAAAAGGCAGGAGCGGGTAAAGCCCACCTAGAGACCCAAATTGGGTCATCTATAGGTTCTGAATGGGAGTTAAGCTAACCAGCCTTGATGCCAAGTTTTACTGGCCTGCAATTTCTTTGTACCCTTACTAATTTTTATTATACCTTCTAGGATGGCTAGTTATTTGTGTATCTTCTTTGGGGGAAATGTCTATTTACTTTTAAAAATGTATTTTTATTTTTGAGAGACAGAAAGAGAAAAATGGGTGCACCAAGACTTTTAGCCTGCTGCAAACGAACTCCAGAGGCATGCACCCCTTTGTGGTGCACTGCGCACTTGCGTCACTGTGTGTCTGGCTACATGGGACCTGGAGATTTGAACATGAGTTCTTGGGCTTCACAGGTAAGTGCCTTAACTGCTAAGCCATCTATGTAGCCTGATTTTACACACACACACACACACACACACACACACACACACACACATAAATCTTTTTTCTTTTTTGGTTTTTTTGAGGTACAGTGCCACTCCAACCCAGGCTGACCTGGAATTCACTATGTAGTCTCAGGATGGCCTCCAACTCAGTGATCCTCCTACCTCTGCCTCCCAAGTGCTAGGATTAAAGGTGTACGCCACCACGCCTGGCTTGTTTTTCTTTTTTTTTAATTGGGTCATCTATTATTAAGTTGCAGTGATTTTTTTATATAGTTATTCTTTAAATGTGAATTTCCAAAATCTGTCTCCTGCTCTATGAAGTGACTTTTAAATATTTATTTACTTATTTTAAAAAATGAGTGAGGTATTCTATTTTGCTTTGCTCTGAAATAATTAATTTGCTTTCATATGGAATCATGAAAGTACTTAATAAAAATGGTAATACATACAAAAACAAACCCTCAAGCTAAAAAAAAATGAGTGAGGCCAGGCATGGTGGCACACTCCTTAGATCCCAGCACTATGGAGGCAGAGGTAGGAGGATTGCTGTGAGTTTGAGGCCACCATGAGACTACATAGTGAATTCCAGGTCAGCCTGGGTTAAAGTGAGATCCTACCTCAAAAAAACAAAATAAATAAATAATTAAAAGAGAGAGGGAGCCAGGCATGGTGGCACACTCCTTTAATCCCAGCACTCAGGAGGCAAAGGTGGGAGGATCACTGAGTTCAAGGCCACCCTGAGACTACATAGTAAATTCCAGGCCAGCCTGGGCTAGAGTGAAACCCTACAAAAAGAGAGAGAGAAGGAGAGGGAGGAGAGAGTATGGGAATCCCAAGGCTTCCTGTCCCTGCACACAAACTCCAGGTACATGTTTACTTTCTGCATGGCTTTATGTGGGTACTAGAGAATTAAACCCAGGCCAGCAGCTTTGCAAGCAGGCACCTTAACCACTTAGCCATGTCTCCAGCAAGAAGATTTTTAGTGTTCTTTTTGTTATTACTGTTTGTGGGGTTGGGAGTGAAACAAAAGGCCTTATTATATGCAACACGAGCACTCTACCACTCAGCTATCCCCAGTCCTCTTGCTACATTTGTTGTTGTTGTTGTTATTATTATTTTTTTCTTTGAGGTAGTTTCACTCTAGCCCAGGCTGATCTGGAATTCACTATGTCATGGTGATCCTCCTACCTCTGCCTCCCAAGTGCTGGGATTAAAGGCGTGCACCACCACAACCGGCAATTTATTTTATTTTTTTTAAAAAAATTTTATTTGTTTGAGATAGAAAGAGAGAGAAAAGAGACATATATAGAGAGAATGGGTGTGCCAGGGCCTTCAGCCACTGCAAACAAACTCCAGACGCATGCACCACCTTGTCTATCTGGCTTACGTGGGTCCTGGGAAATCAAACCTGGGTCCTTTGGCTTCACAGGCAAGCACCTTAACCACTAAGCCATCTCCAACCTAGCTCTATACATTTTAAAATGCATTTGTGTGTGCGCGCATTCACACGTGCTTGCACCACAGCAAATGTGTGGAGGTTAGAGGACAAGTTTAGGGTGTTCCTCCTCTCTTCCTCCTTTTGAGACAGGGTTTCTCTTGTTTTTGATATTGCTGCTTGCAAGCTTCTACATTCTTCTGGCTTTGCCTCCCCTTGTGTAGGTGTGCTAGAATTGCAGACACAGGTGTCACTTTGCATCCAACTTTATGTGGGTGCTGAGGAGGATAAAACTCCAGCTGGTAGACTTGCAAGCAAGTGACTTTAACTACTGAGCCATATCCCAGTCACTCATTTTACTTTTTGAGGTATGATCTCACTAAATTTCCAAGATGGCTTTGAACTTCCCAGGAAGGCCTTAAATTTGTGATCCTTCCGTCTTAGGCTCCAGAGTAGCTAAGACTACAGTCTTGTGCCACCAGGCCCAACTACAGATGCTTCACAAATATGGATGTCATCCTTGTACAGGGGCCTTGCTAAATTCTCTGCATTGTTCCTTTTAGTGTTTAATAGATGTGCTACTAAAGTGAACACTCCATTTTTCTGATGCCATCTCCTATCATGGTTTGTGTAAAGGTGTCCCTCAAAGGCTCATGTGTTGAAGGCATGGTGCCGAGAAGGTGGACCAATCGTTGTGAGATGATTGGATTATGAACGTGCTAACTTCACAATTGGGTTAATCCATTGTGGAGTTTATACTGAATAGGTTATTTGGAGAGGAAGTAGGTCACTGAGGAAGTGTCTTTGATGGGTTTATCTTCTTTTCCTTGACCCCTTCCTATCTATCTCCTTGTTTCTTGACCTTCATGAAGTGAGCAGCTCCATCACAGTGACTTTTCACCATGATAGAAGCAATAAAGCTGGCCAATCCAAACCTCTGAAACCACGAGCCAAAATAAAAATTTCCTTCTTTTACTTTTAAGTTTCCTTTTCGAGACAGGGTCTCACATAGCCCAGGCTGGCCTTGACCTCACTATATAGCAAGGGTGGTCTTAAATACCTGATCTTCATTCCTCTGCTTCCCAAATACTAGTATTTACTGGTGTGTACCACCATATACTTTATTCTTATTTTAATTTTTTTTTATTTTGGTTTTTCAAGGTAGGGTCTTGCTTTAGCCCAGGCTGACTTAGAATCCTATGTAATCTCAGGCTGGCCTTGAACTCACGGCAATCCTCCTACCTCTGTTTCCCAAGTGTTGGAATTAAAGATGTGCACCACCATGCCTTCCTGCACCTTCTAAGTATGAGATTACAAGAATGCAGAAATGCACCACCGTGTCTGGCCTTTCTCAGGTATCATCACAGCAACAACAAAAAGGAACTAAAACACATTCTTCCTAGCAGAAAAGTTCATTTTGATTAACTCCAATTTATGTTCCCTTCTGTTTCCTGTGCTGTTATTGTCATGCATAAGTAAAGACAATTTACTTACGTCAAGTCCTAGAGATTCATGTTGTTTTCTTTGAAGAATTTACAGTTTAACTCATATATTTTGGTCTTTGATCCTTTTTTGTTTGTTTTGAGGGAAGGTCTCACTCCAGCCACCTTGTGCATCTGGCTTACGTGGGTCCTGAGGAATTGAGCCTGGGTCCTTTAGCTTTGCAGGCAAGCGCCGTTTAACCATTAATCCATCTCTAAAGCCCATTTTAAAACTATTTTTAATATTTATTTTTATTTATTTAAGACAGAGAAAGAGGGGAAGAGAGAGAGAGACAGACAGAAAGAGAGAGAATAAGAATATAAGCATGCCAGGGCCTCTAGCCACTGCAAAGGAACTCCAGATGCATGTGCCACCTTGTGCATCTGGCTTTACATAGGTCCTGGGAAATCAAACATGAATCCTTTGGCTTTGCGGGCAAGTACCTTACCACTAAGCCATCTCTCTAGATTTATATGCAAGCAGAGAAGATGAAAGACAGAGGAATGGGCATGCCAGGCCTTCTGCCACTGCACATGCATCACTTTGTGTAGCTGGCTTTACATGGGTACTAGGAAATTGAGCCAGGCTTTGCAAGAAAGCACCTTTAACCACTGAGCCATCTCCCTAGCCCCTTTTCTGTTTTTTTTTTTTTTTTTTTTTAAGCAGGGTCTCATTCTAGCCCGGGAACTTATGGTGATCCTACCACCTCACTATCCCCAATGCTGGGATTAAAGGTGTGTGCCACCATGCCAGCTACTTTGACCCATTTAAAATATATATATATATATATATATTGGGGGATTGGAGAGATGCCTTAGTGGTTAAGGCATTTGCTTGCAAAGTCAAAGACTCAGGTTTGAGTGCCCAGTACCCACATAAGCCAGATACACAAGGGGACACATATATCTGGAGTTCATTGCAGTGGCTGGAGGCCCTGATGTGCCCATTTTCTCTTTTTCTCTTTATCAAATAAATAAAATAAATATTCTGGGCTGCAGAGATGGCTTAGTGTTTAAGGCTCTTGCCTGTGAGAAGCCTAAAGATGCAGATACAATTCCCCCAAATACACATAAGCCAAATGCACAAGGTGGTGCATGCATCTGGAGTTATTTTGCAGTGGCTAGAGGCCTGGCATGCCCATTCTCATTCTCTCTCTCTAATAAAGAAAATTTAAAAATATAAAATATTTTTAAAATGTATTTTATTTATTTGCAAATGGGTATGCCAGGGCCTCTAGCCACTGCAAGTGAACTCCAGATGCATGCACTATCTTGTGCATCTGGCTTATGTGGGTACTAGGGAATTGAGCCTGGGTCCTTAGGCTTCACAGGCAAGTGCCTTAACCACTAAGCCATCTCTCCAGCCCCTTAGTATATTTTAAAATTAGGATATGTGAGGCTGGGAATTTAGCTCAGTGATAGAACGCTTGCCTAACATGTTTGAAGTCCTGGATTTGATTCCTAGCACCACTATTTAAAAAAAAAAAAAAAAAAAAAAAGCTGGTCTTAGTGGCATATGCCTTTAATCCCAGCACTCAGGAGACAGAGGTAGAAGGCTTGCCATGAGTTTGAGGGCACCCTGAGAAAATATAGTGAATTTCAGGTCAGTCTGGGCTAGACTGAGACCCTACCTCGAAAAAAGAAAGTTAAGAAATGAGGGAAGGTGAATACTCAAATTTCATTCTTCTCTTATAGAAACCTTTTGGTTGTTTGGGGCCACCAAAATTTCCATGTTACTTTTAGGATCAGTTTGTTATTCTCTATAAGAAAAAGTATGAGGGGCTAGAAATATGGCTTAGTGGTTAAAGAACTTGCCTTTGAAGCCTAAGGACCCAGGTTCAGATCCCCCAGTACCCATGTAAGTTAGATGCACAAGGTGGTGCATGAGTGTGGAGTTCATTTGTAGTGGCTAAAGGCGCTGGCACACCCATTCTTTCTCTCACATAAATAATAAATAAAATAAAAAAAGGAAGAATTTTGCTAGGTGGGGCAATGCATGCCTTTAATCCCAGCACTTGTGAGGCATAGGTAAGAGGATTGCTGTGAGTTCAAGACCAGCCTGAGACTACATAGTGAATTCCAGGTCAGCCTGGGCTAGATCAAGACCCTTCCTCAACAAACAAAAAACAAAAAAAAAAGAGAATTTTGATTAGTAACTGTCCTGAGTGCATAGATCTGTTTAGGGAGCATTACCATCTCAGTAATATCATGTCTTCTGGTAAACCTGAGATTCTTTCTGGGCTGGGGAGATGAATCACTGGTTAAAGATGATTACTTGCAAAGGCTGCTCACCTAGGTCCAATTTCTCAGTTGGATGCAAAGTGGCACATACAGCTGGAGTTTATTTGCAGTGGTAAAACACCCTGGTATGTTCATATATATACATATATACTGTGCATGCATGATAAATTAGTTTAAAATAAAGTTAGAAATTCTTGCTAGTTATTTAGATCTTTAATTTCTTATGGTAACATTTCTTTCTCTTTTTTTTATATATTATGTACTTTTAGGCTGGAGTGATGGAGAGTTAAGGCACTTGCCAGCACAGCCAAAAGACCCAGGTTCAATTCCCCAGGAACCACATAAAGCCAGATGCACAAAGTGGAGCATTCATCTGGAGTTGGTTTGCAGGGGTTAGAGGTCCTGGTGCATCTATTCTCTCTTTCCTTCCCTCTCTCTCTATCTGCATCTTTCTTTCTCTCAGATACATTAAATAAATAGATATTATGTGCTTTTATTAAATTTATTCCTTTTTTTCCAAAAAGGTTCTCATGTAGCCCAAGTTGGCCTCAAACTCACTATATATACTAAAATGACTTCAAACTTTCAATCCACCTGCACCCACTTCTGGAGTGCTAATGTGTTTGTTGTCGTTGTTGTTGTTTTAAGTAGGGTCTTGCTCTAGCCTAAGATGACCTGGAATTCACCATGTAGTCCCAGGGTGGCCTCAGAGTGACCCTCCTACCTTCGCCTCCTGAGTGCTGGGGTTAAAGGCATGCATCACCACGCCTAGCATCCTTTGCTGTTTTTATAATTAAACTGCTTTTTTTTTACTTTCATTCCTGGATTGGTTACTATTAATATAGAGAAGCAAAAGGTCTTTAAAAACTCTCTGTGTGTGGTAGGGGGTAGGCATGGTGTGACGGTCAGAGGACAACTTTGAGGTCATCTATCTAGCTCTGCTATAGTTGTTCTTTGCTGCATTCACTAATAGCTTCTAGAAAATCCTTTCTCAGCCTCCCAGATAACAGAAGCCAGCCACAGCTTCTAACTTTGGCTTCTGGCTTGTTACTTGGAGCCTAAGGATCAACCTTGGGTACTCAGGCTTGAGCAGCAAGCATTTTATTATTTATTTATTTTTTTTTATTATTATTATTTTATTTTTATTTATTTATTCATTTTTGGTTTTTCAAGGTAGGGTTTCACTCTAGTCCGGGCTGACCTGGAATTCACTATGTAACCTCAGGGTGGCCTCGAACTCACAGCGATCCTCCTACCTCTGCCTCCTAAATGCTGGGATTAAAGGTGTGCACCACCACCCCCGGCAAACAGCAAGCATTTTAATCCACTGATTTTATATCCTGCAACCATGATAAACTCTATTAATTCTGATAGTTTTGTTTTGTAATTTCTTGGAGTCTTCTAAATGCAAGATCATTTCATCTGCAAATGAGAGATTTATTTGTTCCTTTCATATTGTCCTTTCATTTTGTTTCTTTTCTTACCTAATTATTCTTATGAACCTGCTGTAAAATGTTGAATAGAGGATGTAAGAGCATACATCCTTTTCTAATTTCAATGTGGGAAATTCTGGTTTTGTAGATGTACTTATCAGACTAACAAGAACCCTTCTAGTCCTAGTTGACTGACCATTTTCCTCTCACACGCAAGCTGGAACTGCAAATGATAAACAAGTAAATTTCTTGGCATTCTTGGCACATAGCAC
The DNA here is from genome assembly GCA_036346955.1 of Dipus sagitta. NCBI lineage: Eukaryota > Metazoa > Chordata > Mammalia > Rodentia > Dipodidae > Dipus > Dipus sagitta. Next base: position 44,045,540 of record CM070770.1, on the reverse strand, counting down.
AAAATATTTAGTACTCACCTTTGAAACATTCCAAAACTGTTGATTGGTTTTTATTAGTTTTCAGCAAATTATCTTCCTATTTGTTTGGGTTCTGGGTAATTCACAATGGTTGTCTATTCTTCTAAAGTCTATTTTCCCCTTTAATAGTCCCACTTTCACTTTTCTGTCACAGCAATTCACTGTATATCTATCTATTTGCAGCACTTTGTATTCCAGGTCCATTGGCATCTTGATTCTTTCCAACAGATGATCTGTCAACCATTGTGAATGGGGGCCACTTTTGATTTCTATGAAACTTGAGATCAGTCAGTTTGTAGAAATTGCAAATATTCAAAGTCAAGTTCCAAGAGAAACAGTTATTTTACAATTTTGGGTCAAGAATTTCCTGAGGAAGGATTCAAGAGATGGTTCAGTGGTTAAAACACCTGCCTGCAAAGCCAAAAGACCCAAGTTCGATTCCCCAGTACCCACGTAATGCCAGAGGTACAAAGTGGCACATGTGTTTTGAGTTTGTTTGCAGCAGCTGAAGAGCCTGGCATACCCATTTCTCTCTCTCTACCTCTCTCCCCTTGCAAATAAATAAAAGAATAAAATTTTTAAAAATTGGGCTGGAGAAGGCTGGAGGGATGGCTTAGCAGTTAAGGGGTATGCCTACAAAGCCAAAGGACCCAGTTATGATTCCCCAGGACCCACGTTAGCCAGATGTACAAGGGAGAGCACATGTCTGGAGTTTGTCTGTAGTGGCTGGAGGCCCTATAATGCTCTCTTGCTCACTCTTGCTCTCGCTCTCACTCTCTCTCTCTATCTCCCCCTCTTTCTCTGTCAAATAAATAAATATAAAATACTTTTAAAACTTGGGCTGGAGAAATGGCTTAGAGGTTAATGTGCTTGCCTGAGAAGCCTAAGGACCCAGGTTTTATTCCCCAGTTCTACATAAGCCAGATGCACAAGGTGGTACATGCATCTGGAGTTCATTTGCAGTGGCTAGAGGCCCTGGCCCGCCCATTCTCTTTCTTTCTCTTTCTTGTTCTCTCTAATAAAGAAATAAAAATATTAAAAACAGCCGGGCGTGGTGGCGCATGCCTTTAATCCAGCACTCAGGAGGCAGAGGTAGGAGGATCACCGTGAGTTCGAGGCCACCCTGAGACTACATAGTGAATTCCAGGTCTGGACTAGAACGAGACCCTACCTTGAAAAAACAAAACAAAACAAATATATATATATATATATATATATATATATATATATGTATTAGAAACAAAAATTTTACAGCTGGAGGGATGGCTTAGCGGTTAAGGTGATTGCCTGCAAAGCCAAAGGACCCAGGTTCGATTCCCCAGGACCCACATTTGCCAGATGCACAAGGGGGCACATGCGTCTGGAGTTCGTCTGCAGTGGCAGAAGGCCCTGGCACACCCATTCATTCTCTCTTTCTCTCTCCCTCTTTCTCTGTCAAATAAATAAATAAATAAAGACTACATAGTGAATTCCTAGAGTGAGACTCCGCCTCAGAAAAACAAAAACAACAACAAAAAATCCTTAGTTCCTACACAATAGAATAATTTCTGGTCATCAAGAAACAAAACCTGGGCTTCAGCGATGGCTTAGCAGTTAAGGCGCTTGCCTGCAAAGCCAAAGGATGCAGGTTCAATTCCCCAGGACCCACGTAAGCCATATGCACAAGGGGCGCACACATCTGGAGTTCGGTTGCAGTGGCTGGAGGCCCTGTCATGCCCATTCTCTCTCTCTCTCCCGCTCTCTCCCTGCCTATTTCTGTATCTCTCTCAAATAAATAAATTTTTTTAAATAATAAAATATTTTTTAAAAATAAACAAAACCCCTTACTTTATAGATATCTAGCTAATTACAAATAACAAGCATCTTTTCACTTGCTTATGATTTGTAGCTCAGTAGAGAAACATCCATTCAGATCCTCTGTCCATTTTTAAGTTGGGCTTGATTTGCTTTCTTTTTAATATTTTTCTAATCTTTATTTATTTATTGTTCAATTTGCTTTCTTGAGACAGAGCTTTGCTATGAAGCCCAGGCTAGTATGGAATTAGAAACCCTCCTATCTCAGCCTCCTGAATGCTGGGATTACAAGCATGGCCCTGTAATCACATCTGACTGGCCCTGAATACTCCTGTGCTCAAGTAACCTTCCTGCTTCAACCTCTCTAGTTACTGGGCACCACTGTGCCTGGCTATAGAAATACATACAATATCCATTTTATCATTCATGAAATTAAAATTATGTGTATCCAAAGCTAGGTGTGGTGGCACACACCTCTAATCCCAGCCCTTGGGAGGCAGAGGCCATGAGTTTGAGGCCACCCTGAGACTACATAGTGAATTTCAGGTCAGCCTGGACCAAAGTGAAACTCTACCTTGGAAAAAAAAAAAAAAAGTGTATCCAAATAAGATTTAGATATTTTTTCCTGCTTTATCATAAACATCAAGTGAAACTGTTTTAGTTTTGTTTTTATTTTTCTATGGCTTGTGCACTGAATGCATAACCATCAGTCTGGTATTAATGCCTTCAGTGGCGCTAATGTACAAGGAATTTTTATCTACCAATACTGGTGCCATCAGAGCACCATTTACACAGTACAAACACAAACGACACTTCCTACTGTTATGAAAATAGCCATGACGCATATGTTTCCTGAAAAAGATCTTTGGAGGCTCTAGATCCTGTAAGACCTCATTTTGAAAAGTGCAACTCTTAAAATCTAAGGCTGGAGAGATAGCTCAGTGGTTAACACACTTGCCTGCAAAGCCTAACAACCCAAGTTAGATTCTGCAGTACCCACCTAAGGCCAGATGCACAAAGTGGTACATGCATCTGGAGTTCATTTGCAGTGGCTACAGGTCCTGGCACACACCCACTCAATCTCTCACACACACTCTCTCAATCTCTCTCTCTCTGCTTGTAAATAAATAAATAAATGAAATATTTTTAAATCCACGTTTAGCCAGCTGTGATATGCACACTTTTAGTCCCAGCACAGGGGAGGCTGAGATAGGGGGATCAGTAGGAGTTCATGGCCATCTTAGGGCTACAGAGTGAGTTCCTCGTTGACCTAGAATAGCATAAGACCCTGCCTCAAAAACAACAACAGCAGCCGGGTGTGGTGGCACATGCCTTTAATCCCAGCACTCCGGAGGCAGAGGTAGGAGGATCGTCATGAGTTTGAGGCCACCCTGAGATTCCATAGTGAATTCCAGGTCAGCCTGGGCTAGAGTGAGACCCTACCTTGAAAAAAGGAAAAAAAAAAAAAAAAGACAACAACAACAAAAAAATCATTGTCTACACAAGGAAATAATTTTTTATATTTGTTTTCTCATAAAATTGACATTCAGGCATGTTAGCTCATGCCTGTAATCCCACTAGGGAGAATGAAACAGGAGGATTACCATGGATTAGGGAGTTCCATGCTAGCCCTGGCTGCAAAAAAAAACCAAAGATAAGTAAATAAATGATACACATAACCCAGAGAGAGAAGTTTAATGAAGGATAATTCAAAGAAATGTATTCTATTTTTAATGAGAAAAATACAAATTTGTCCATGATGAGTTATTTACATGTGGTGGCACACGCCTTTAATCCCAACACTCAGGAGACTAAAGCAGGAGGACTGCAGCGAGCTTGAGGCCAGTGTAGAGCTACAGAGTGAGTTCTAGGTCAGCTTGGGCCAGAGTGAGACCTTAACCAGAAAAAGATCAAAGAAAAAAAAGAAAAGAAAAGAAAAGAATTTCAGTGTAAAGGCATAGGATTTTCAACAAAATCATAAAAGTTCCTAAAATTAGGGAACAAGATGACAATACAGATACAGGAGAGATTTAGAATACCAAACAAGCAAGACTAGAGAAGAACATCCCCTCATTGTATTATAATTAAACTACTAAATATATAGACCAAAGAAAATATATTTGAAAGCAACAAGAGAAAAGTACCAGGTCACTTATAAACACAGGCACATCAGAGTGACAAAAGATTTCTCAACAGAAAGTTTAAAAGCTAGGAGAGCTTGGAATGATGTATTTCAATTTCTGAAAGCAAACAACTGCTAATTAGACAAATATACCCAAAAAACTATTTGCTGTAATTGAAAGAGAAGGTAGAAGTTTCCAGGATAAAATCAGGCTAAACCAGGTGTGGTAATGCATGACTTTAATCCCAGCACTCGGGAGACAGAGGTAGGAGAATCACTGTGAATTCAAGGCCAGCCTGTGACTGCGCAGTGAATTCCAGGTCCATCTGGGCTAGAATAAGACTATACCTCACAAAACCAAAAATGAAAAATAAAAGAAAATGTGAAGAAATCCTAAAGACTAAAGACACACATTTCAATAAAGAAAAACTCATATACAAAAGGCCATAGGAAAGTATAAACTCCATTCTTTTTTTTTTTTTTTTTTTTTTTTTTTTTTGGTTTTTCGAGGTAGAGTCTCACTCTAGCTCAGACTGACCTGGAATTCACTATGGAGTCTCAGGGTGGCCTCGAACTCACGGTGATCCTCCTACCTCTGCCTCCCGAGTGCTGGGATTAAAGGCGTGCGCCACTACGCCCGGCTAAACTCCATTCTTAAATAGTAGTTAATGTAATAAAGGAATAGAAAAGCAATAAATAAATAAATAAATAAATAAAAGGAGGGGGTGGAGAGATTGCTCAGTGGTTAAGATGCTTGCCTGTAAAACCTTAGGACCCAGGTTCGATTCCCTGGCACCCACAAAAGCCAGATGCACAAGGTGGCTCATGCATCTGGAATTCATTTGGAGTGGCTAGTAACCCTGGCATGCCTTTTCTCTATATGCCTCTTTCTTTCTCTTTCTCTCAAATAAATAAATAAATAAAATATTTTTAAAAGGAAGAGCACTGGGCTGGAGAGATGGCTTAGTGGTTAAGCGCTTGCCTGTGAAGCCTAAGGACCCCGGTTCAAGGCTCAGTTCCCCAGGACCCACGTTAGCCAGATGCACAAGGGGGCCCATGCATCTGGAGTTCATTTACAGAGGCTGGAAGCTCTGGCGCACCCATTCTCTCTCTCTCTCTCTCTCCCTCCTTCTCTCTGTCGCTCTCAAATAAATAAACAAACAAAAAAATTTAAAAAAAAAAAAAGAAGAGCACTAAGCACTACAAAATCAACAAGGATGACAGAAATTAAGACACACATTTCAGTAATAACTGAATATAAATGGTCTCAATTCCCCAATCAAAATGCTCACACTAGCTGGGCATGGTGGGGCATGCCTTTAATCCCAGCACTCGGGAGGCAGAGGTAGGAGGATCACCTGTGAGTTTGAGGCCACCCTGAGACTACATAGTGAATTCCAGGTCAGCCTGGGCCAGAGTGAGACCCTACCTCGAAAAACCAAATAAATAAATAATAAAAAATAAAGATAAAATGAAATCCTGAATATACTGGGGACCATCTATTCAAACTACCACACATAGGTACTAGGGAATCGAACCTGAGTCCTTTGGCTTTGCAGGCAAGTGCCTTAACCACTAAGCAATCTCTCCATCCCCATCCCTGTTGTTGTTTTTCAATAACTGCTTCAATCTTATTGCTCATAAAATAAATTCCAGCTGGGTGTGGTGGTACCTGCCTTTAATCCCAGTATTCGGGACAGAGGTAGGAGGATAACCATGAGTTTGAGGCTGCCTTGAAGCTATATAGTGAATTCCAGATCAGCCTGAGCTACAGTGAGACCCTATCTCAAAAAAGACAAAAATAAATAAATATATAAATAAAATATAATTTTTTAAGTCCTAAAGAAACTGGGAGTAGTAGGAACACATCATACCATAAGGGCTACATAAGACAAGCCTATATCCAGCATGGGAGAAACAACAACAACAAAAAAAAAACCTTAAATAATGAGACATTAAACAATCCAATTAAAAAACAGGTATGAGCCCGGTGTGGTGGCGCATGCCTTTAATCCCAGCACTCAGAAGGCGGAGGTAGAAGCATCACCATGAGTTTGAGGCCACCCTGAGACTACATACTGAATTCCAGGTCAGCCTGAGTTAGTGTGAGACCCTACCTCGAAAAACAACATAATAAATACATAAATAAAAATGAAAAACAGGCTATGGAACTGACCAGAGTTCTCAAAAGAAAAAAAAGAAATTATACAAGTGGCCCATAAATATCTCATTTATTTAAGAAGTAGATTTATTTATTTATTTATTTATTTATGAGCAAAGAGTAAGAAAGAAAAAGAGTATTGGCATGCCAGGACTTCTTGCCACTGCAAAGGCTCTCCAGATTCATGGCTTTGTGTGGGTGTGGGTCCTGGGGAATTGAACCTGGGCCATCAGGCTTTGCAAGTAAGCACCATTACCCACTGAGCCATCTCCTCATACCCCCAATAAATATTTAAAAAAGCATTCAGCATCCTTAGCCAATGGAGAAATGCAAATTAAAACTACTTTGAGATTCTATCTCCAGTCAGAATGGCTATCAACAAGAAATCAAATGAGAGCTGGGCGCACGCACGCCTTTAATCCCAGCACTAAGGAGGCAGAGGTAGGAGGATCACCATAAGTTCGAGGCCATCCTGAGAGTACATAGTGAATTCCAGGTCAGCCTAGGCTAGAGTGAGACCCTATCTCGAAAAAAAAAAAAAAAAAATCTGTCAGCCTGGATTCAGCCCTGGTTCAAGTCCTCAAAACCCATGTAAAGCCAGATGCACAAAGTGGCACATACGTCTAGAATGCATTTGCAGTGGCAAGAGGCCCTAGTGCCCATTCTCATTTTCTCCCAAATAAATAAAATAAAATAAAATGAAAATATATGCTTGCTAGGGCATTTTGAAAGAAGGAACCTTATTCACTGCTGGTAGGCATTATAAACTGGTGCAGCCATTATGGAAATGTGTGGAGGTGTTTCAAAAAGCTAAAAGCAGAACTACTGTATGACTCAGCTATACAGGTCCTGGGTATATACCCTATGGACCTTACACTTTATTTACTACAGAGACATTTTCTCAGCCATGTTTATTGCTGCATTATTCACAATAGCACAAAATGAAATCAACCTAGTACCCATCAACTGATGAATGGATAATGAAGATGTACACACACACACACACACACACATACACACATACACACACCGGACTTATATTCACTTGTAAAGAAAAATGAAATTGTGAAATTTGTAGGAAAATGGATGGATATGGAAAATATACTGAGTTAACCCAGGCTCAGAAACACAAACACTGAGAGAGGGAAAGGTAGAGGGATCACAGTGCGTTGGAGACCAACCTGGGAGTACACAGTGAGTTCCTGATCAGTCTGACTACAGTAAGACCCTACCTCAGAAAAAAGAACAAGACAAACATTCCACGTTCTTTCTCATATGCAGATCCTGGGTTTCAAATGTTTAGATTTGTATGTAAGTTGGGGTAAGTCACTAGAGGCCACAAAGCTAGAAAGGGGCCCAGGGCAGAAGAGGACTGGAAGGGAGGGGAGAGTAGACTTGGGGTGCAAAGGTTTAAGTAGGGATAAGGTTGGGGGAATTGAGGAGTGGAGGGGTTGGAGGAGAGCTAAGCAAAACTAAAAAAATAAAAATAAAAAAACGTATACAACTTCTTTGTTAGATAATTAAAAAATAACATTTTAGTTATATATGGGCATATATATATATATATGAATTTGAGCAGAATTTGTATGGGTGGATAATGCTGCTTCTAAAAGCCACTGGGACATCTCAGTGCAGGAGTGGGATACTTTCCAGTAAGTTGTTGGCAGGAAGATACTGAAGCTCCCAAAATAAAACAGGCTATTGCCAAGGCTCATGGTTGCCCACCAGAACTAGAATCCTATTGCTAATAGACATCACATGCTTTGGTTATAGGACACTGAGGAATCAAGATGGAACTGAACTAGCTGTACCAGTGCTGAAAGGTGCTGTGTATCTTGCTGGAGAAGAAAAGTTATCAATAGGTTTTAACCAGCACTGGATCCTGTGAGCTACACACAACCAGTCAGGCAAGATGTGCCCACTGGTGCAATAGGGGCATGACTGTCATAGGAGCGACCAACTGTTCTCTGATTGGATTTGAGGCCTGCTCCATGGGAGGGAATTCATGCCTGGTACTGAAAGCACAATCAAAAGCCTATGGCTGGGAAGGTCATAGGCCCTAGGTGGTTAGCCACTACTGTTGTTTGGCTAAATGAATATGTTGTACCCATCAAATTGCCCTCTATTTACACTTATGCCCATTCTGCTCTCACCTCTGGTCAGAGAAGCTTCTTTATCTGATGGTGGTGACTACTGAGGAGACTCAAAACTCTCAAAGTGCTGAGGAGTGATAGTTGAGTCCTCAATACTACATGAGACATTTATATAACACCCTCGAAGACTCAGGGAACATTGAAGAAGGGAGGGCAGAAAGAATGCAAAAGCCAATAAACAGGGAGGATTGCTTTGTAACTATCTTCTAGACATGAAGTGGTTGTTGCACTCATGACCTTATAGTGACTGTTGTTACTTGCAGAATACCTGCACAAAATTGTGCCCATCATCATTACATGATGGATAGTGGAAAAGGCAAAAAAGAGACTTCTATGTAAAAGAGTAACTAACTAGAATGGAGAGATGCATTGGAAGGGGTTAGGGTGAGGGGGAAGCAAGAGAACAAAAGGTCATAGACAGGGATTATGATAAAAAGGGGGCTGGAGAGCTTAGTAGTTAGGGTGCTTGCCTGTAAAGCCTAATGACCCAACTTCAATTCAACAGTTCCCATGTAAAGCCAGATGTACAAAGTGGCACATGCATCCGGAGTTCATTTTCAGTGGCTGGAGGCCCTGGCGTGCCTATTCTCCCTGTCTAGTCTCTCTTCTCTCAGTCTCTGCTTGCAAATAAATTAAAAAATATTTTTTAAAAAAAGTACTTGTGGGTAAAATGGTGGCATATTAGCCACACCAAAGCCTAGGGAAGGAAATAAATAGAAACATAGCAAAACATACTCTTCTACCAAAAATCAAAGGTGTATAAGTTATTATCAAGCATGGCAGAGAAGCAGGAGAGACAAAGATCTTCCAGCAAGGAAGAAACTGGTCAAAATCCCACCGAGGCGCCTGTGGCCCTGATTTGTGAACCTGCCCACCCACGAGGCAGCACAGAGCTGCCGGAGCAGAAACAAGGTGAGAGGATTTTCCACTCACATCAGCCTCCTCACAAATTCAAGAAACCTGAAGGAGAATACAGACAGGACCAGCTAAGCAGCTCCAGTACAACGCCAGACACCCTGCATAGCCTCTCATCCCACAACCATCAAGGCTGTGAACGTCCAGAGAACTCATTCACTCCCTACTGCCCACAGCCAAGAGATAGAGAACAAGGTGGGCACTCAGCATTGGTGAGATTGAAAGCCATCCCAAAAGATAACAGGGCCTACTTATACAAGGCCAGATACTTAGACCTGCAATGGAAGTGATAATCTCTCTTTCCATGTCAGGAAAGGTTATGTATTACATTTGAATAATATATTCTTGGTTGGCTTTTCCATTCTCAAATAAGCTGTAATGTGGAGTTGAATATTGTTGACTTTGACATTCCCTGATTAATAGGGTGTGGTGGTTTGATTAAGGTATTCCCCATAAGCTTAGGTGTTCTGGATGTTAGGTTCCCCAGCTGATGGCAATTGGAAATTAAAGCCTCCTGGAGGTGGTGTATTGTTGGGGTGGGCTTATGGGTGTTATAGTCAGTTTCCCCATGGCAGTGTTTGGCACACTCTCCTGTTGCAATGGTCTACCTTGTGTTGTCCACTCTCTGCTTATGTCGTCATTTTCCTTGCCATCATGGAGTTTCCCCCGTGAGCCTGTAAGCCAAAATAAATCTCTTTTTCCCACAAGCTGCTCTTGGTTGGGTGATTTCCACCAGCAACGTAAACCTGACTACAACAGTAAAGTGGTACCAGAAGTGGGGTTGCTGCTAGACACCTGTGTGGTTTTGGCCTCTTGGAACTGATTTTTTAAGAGAAATGTGGAGGGATTTGAAACCTTGGCCTAAGAGACACCTTGCAGTGCTGTAAGTACAGCTTGATGGACTATTCTGGCCAGAGTTGAAAGACCCAAATGCAGTAATAACTATGGACTGTGAGGTTTGGCATATGAGGGTGAAAAAGAGGTTTTTTGGACTGGGCTAGCAGTTTGTGTGAGAAGATTGCTGTTATGCCTATGTCCTGAGAAGTTGTACAGGGTTGCACTGCATAGAAATGAACTGGTGTGAGCAGAGGGATATGACACAGACAGAATGAAATCGTTGGGCCTAAACTGCTGCCCATTCACCTCCAAATTGTTTGAGAGATTATAACCTTTGTGATTGGGCCAGCTGACCTGCACTGGGGAAACAGGAAGAAGGTAGACTCTTTTGAAGGGGCCTGAGTGCTCAAGAAATGTCCTGTTCTTCAAAGTCTGCTTTATTCCCCCCGAATTAACAAGTTGGCACCCTGCCCGGTATTGTGCAGTATAAGAAATGCTGGAAAAAGAAGGTCACTGAGTTTGTAACACGGTCTTGTGTTTTGGAAATGGCCATGGGCAGTGTGAAGCAGGTTTGCTGGATGCCTGCATGGAGACCCCATGGGGCCATGAGGATGAACCGTGGGTTGCAGTGGAGACCCAGTGGAGATACTGGGACCACAAGATGGCTGCTAAGGAAAGCTGACAGCCCTGATGATGTTTTCCAAGACTGTAAATAGCCTAGATGGAGAGGCAGAATTGGAATGCCACAGACTTATTGCTGGTTAGAAGTATCAGATTTGGAGATTTGTCACTGGCTACAGTTGTTGAACTTGAAGCTACAGAGTTTGATGTTTGCCCTGGTTGTTTTAAATCTTGTATTGGTTGAATATTTCTTTGCTATGCCCAGTGCCATCTTTTGCAGTGTGAATGTTTATTCTGTGTCATTAAGGGTTTTGAGGTTATTATTATTATTATTATTATTATTTGGTATTATGGCTCAGTTAAAAGATCTTAGATTATGGGGCTGTTTGAACATCATTGGAATTGATAAAAACTATGGGGAATTTTAAAGTCGGATGAATGCACTGCATTTTACATCATGTATGGTTATCAGTTTATGGGGGCCAGGGGTGGAATGTGGTCGTTTGATTAAGGTGTTCCCTATAAGCTTAGGTGTTCTGGATGCTAGTTTCCCCAGCTGGTGGCAACTGGAGGTGGTATATTGTTGAGGCCAGGCTTATGGGTGTTATAGCCAGTTTCCCCATGCCAGTGTTTGTCACACTCTCCTGTTGCTATGGTCCACCTTGGGTTGGCCAGGGGGGTGATTTCCACTCTCTGCTCATGTTGTTGTTTTCCCTGACATCATAGAGCTTCCCCCTTGAGTCTGTAAGCCAAAATAAACCTCTTTTCTTGAACAAGCTACTCTTGGTTGGGTGATTTCTACCAGCAATGTGAACCTGACTGCAACATAGGGCCTTTGTCTTTTTCTTCTGTCACTATTGGGGGCAGGGACTGACTGGCCCCAGGCTAACTTGGAACCCATTTCAGACTAGAAATCTTAAACTTCCTAGTTGACAGGGTTAAGGGTGTGGGGCAACACACAGCCTTAGGAACTTTGGCTTTATTAGATTATCTGCTTATTCTAATCCCCACATTTGTATAAATACTCTGTGTTGGTTTTGATTGAATGTGTATATTGCTCAATTGAACTTTAGAATTTGCCAGTAATTTGCTTCACCCAGTCTACTACAATGCTTGAATAGCAGGCAAACTCCATACGTAGGGTCATCTCTTCTGTTTTTCGTGCAGTATAAGAGCTATCCCTGGCATCTTAAACTCCTACACTGAAGATATATAAAGTCAGATTTACATGGCTAAGAGCACTGTAGATAATAAGAAAACCCAAGCATCAAATTAATTCAAGTTGCAAAAATCTCTCATTATAATACAAGAAACAGAAAAAAATCAAGAAAACACAATCCCACCAAAAATTATAAATCCATCAGAAATGACTGCCAGTGTGACTGGTTTAAATGAAATGTCTAACAAAGATTTCAAAAAAAAAAAAAAAGAAAGAAAGAAAGGAAAAAGATTATATCTATGCTCAAACAAATCAAGGGAATCAAAGAAGAAAACAAACTCCTGAAGGAATCCCAAGAAAACACGGGAAACCAACTTAATGAAATAAGGAGGTCAATACAAGACATGAGTAAGGAGACAAAATAGTGAAAAAATACCTATCAGAATCACTAGAAATGAAAAGCAGAGTAAGTGAAATAGAAAACTCTGTAGAAAGTCTCAACAGTAGAATGGATCAAGGAAAAGACAGAATATCTAAACTAGAACACCAGGTAGCAGATCTAGTACAGTCCAACAAGGAGAAAGACAAACTAATAGAAAGGTATGAATGGGAATTTCAAGATATTTGTGACACTATGAAAAGATCAAACATAAGAATTCAGGGCATAGTAAAATGAGAAGAATTTCACTCTAAAGGCATAATAGGTATTTTTAATAAAATAATAGAAGAAAACTTGCCCCAAGTGGGAAAAGTATTTCCAATATAGATATAGGAAGCCTGTAGAACACCAAACAGACAAAATCAGGAAAGAACCTCTAACTGTCATATAATTAAACTACAAAACACACAAACCAAAGAAAATATATTCAGCCGGGCATGGTGGCGCACGTCTTTAATTCCAGCAGAATTAAAGGCAGAGGTAGGAGGATTGCTGTGAGTTCGAGGCCACCCTGAGACTACATAGTGAATTCCAGGTCAGCTTGGGCTAGAGTGAGACCCTACCTTGAGAAACAAAAAAAAAAAACAAAAAAAAAAAAAGAAAGAAAGAAAGATCAAGTCACATACAAAGGCAAGCCCATCAGGATAAAAGCAGATTACTCAACACAAACTTTAAAAGCCAGAAGGGCTTGGAATGATGTATTCCAAGTTCTGAAAGATAGCAACTGCCAACCAAGATTACTTCATGATGAAAAGCTATCCATCCAAATAGATGGAGAAATAAGGACATTCTACAACAAAAACAGGCTAAAGGAATATTAAGACTAAACCAGCTCTAACAAAAATAAGTGAAAGGATCCTCTATACTGTAGAGAAAGAAAAGCACATACATAAGGAACCTGGAAAAAAAAAAAACATACTCAAATACTAGTTAATAGAAGAGAGCAAAAGTAAAACAGGAAGAAATACAAAACAAGAAAAATAGCAAGAATACACACCTTTCTTTTTTTAAAAATTTTTTTCTTCACTTTTATTTATTTATTTGAGAGCAACACAGAGAGAAAGAGGGAGAGATAGATAGATAGAGACAGAGAGAGAGAGAGAGAATGGACGCGCCAGGGCCTCCAGCCACTGCAAACAAACTCCAGACGCATGTGCCCCCTGTGCATCTGGCTAATGTGGGTCCTGGGGAATCGAGCCTTGAATCAGGGTCCTTAGGCTTCACAGGCAAGCGCTTAACTGCTAAGCCATCTCTCCAGCCCACACCTTTCAATAATAACTCAATATTAACAGCCTCAATGCCCCAACCAAAAGACACAGGTTTGCAGACTGGGTTAAAAATCAGAATCTGGGGCTGGAAAGATGACTTAGTGGTTAAGGTACTTGCCTTCAAAGCCAAAGGACTCAGGTTTGATTCCCCAGAACCCATGTAAGTCAGATGCACAAGTTGGCACATGTGTCTGGAGTTTGTTTACAGCAACTGGAAAACCTGGTGTACCCATTCTCTCTCTCTCTCTTTCTCTCTTTCTCTCTTCTTCTTTCCCTCTCTGTCTCTCTCAAATAAATAAATAAAATAAATTTTAAAATATTTTTAAAAATCAGGATCCTTCAATTTGTTGCCTCCAAGAAACTCACCTTTCCACAAAGAAGTACACTATCTTGGAGTAAAAGTTTAGAAAATGGTGTTTCAAGCAAATGGGCCTATAAACCAAACAGGGGTCGCTATCCTAATACCGGACAGGGTAGACTTCAAACCAACATTAGTTAGGAAAGATAAGGAAGGTCACTTTATATTGATTAACGAACACTCCAACAGGAAGACATTACAATTCTAAACATATATGCACCTAACATGGGAGCTCCCAATTTCATCAAACAAACGCTATTAGAATTAAGGTTTGGATAACACCAAACACAGTTGTAGTGGGTGACTTCAACACCCCACTCTCATCAACTGACAGGTCATCCTGGCAAAAAATAAACAGAGATGCATCTGGATTAAATGAGGTCATAGAACAAATGGACCTAACATATATCAACAGAACATTTCATTCAAATGCTGCAGAATACACATTCTTTTCAGCAGTATACGTAACATTCTCTAAAATAGAACATATATTGGAATACAAAGCAAATCTTAACAAATACAAGAAAACTGAAATAATTCCTTGCACTCTGTCTGATCAAAATGGGATTAAACTACAAATCAATAGTAAGGAAAGCTATAGAGCATACACAAAATCATGGAAACTAAACAATACCCTACTAAATGATGAATGGGTCAATGAAGAAATCAAGGAGGAAATTAAAAAAAAAATCATAGAATCATGGGCTGGAGAGATGGCTTAGAGGTTAAGCGCTTGCCTGTAAAGCCTAAGAACCTCAGTTCAAGGCTCAATTCCCCAGGATCCACGATAGCCAGATGCACAAGTGGGCGCATGGATCTGGAGTTCATTTGCAGTGGCTAGAGGCCCTGGCGCACCCATTATCTCTCTCTCTATTTGCCTCTTTCTCTCTCTGCCTGTCGCTCTCAAATAAATAAATAAAAATAAACAAAAAAATTTATTAAAAAAATTCATAGAATCAGGGCTGAAGAGATGGCTTAGTGGCTGAGCACTTGCCTGTGAAGCCTAAGGGCCCCGTTCAAGGCTCAATTCCCCAGGACCCACGTTAGCCAGATGCACAAGGGGGGGCACGCGTCTGGAGTTCGTTTGCAGTGGCTGGAGGCCCTGGCGCACCCATTCTCTCTCTCTCTCTCTCTCTCTCTCTCTCTCTCTCTGCCTCTTTTTCTCTCTGTCTGTTGCTTTCAAATAAATAAATAAAAATGAACAAAAAATATTTTTAAAAAATTCATAGAATCAAATGATAATGAGAACACAACATACCAAAACCTTTGGGAAACAATGAAGGCAGTCCTGAGAGGAAAATTTATAGCTCTAAGCATCTATATTAAGAAATTAGAGGGGGTCCCTGATGCCCCCAAAACATTATAGGCCATTGCCGAGGTCCTTGGTTTCCCACCAGGAATAGATGGTAAGACCCTATTGCTGAAGACTCCACATACTTGGGCTGCAAGGCCACTGAGAAATCCTGCTGGAACTGAGCTGATAACCTCCTCCATGTAGACCAGCTGACAGAAAGCTGAAAGAAGCCATTCTACATGTAGGTCAATGGGAGAAAGAGATACCACCAGTGAAGATACTCAACAGTGGACACTGCAAGCCTCATATTTGGCCAGCCAGGCCAAATGACCCAACAGGTGCAATAGTGGCATGTCTATCATGGTGGAAACCAACTGCCCTCCAATTGGACTGGAGGCCCGCTCCACGGGAGGGAATACATCCCTGATACTGAAAACTTAAAACGGGGTAGTCATGAGCCCTAGGGGTGTAACATCTGCTGATGTCTGGATAAATGTATATACTATGCTTATCAAACTGCCCAGTAAGCACTTCTCTTAATATTCATACCCTTATATTAATGCTACTCTCACTTTGGGTAGAGAATCTTCTCTTTTCAGATGGCAGTGACCTTGGGATGACTCAGAAGGTATCATGGTGCTGGAAAGAAGTGACTGGAGTACTGAGTACCATCTCGATCACACCTTCCAAGGCTCAGGGTCTAATGCGGAAGAGATGGCGGAAAGAATGTAAGGGCCAAAGGAAAGGTAGGACTTCTTACAACGTGCTCCCTCCAGACATAAAATGGCCTGGATATCCATGACCTCATAGTGCCTGACACTACTTACACAAGACCATCATAAGAGGAGGAAAAGATCATGACATCAAAATAAAAGAGAGACTGATTGAGATGGGGAGGGGATATGATGGAGAATGGAATTTCAAAGGGGAAAGCGGGGGGAGGGAGGTTATTACCATGGGATATTTTTTATAATCACGGAAAATGTTAATAAAAATTGAGAAAGAAAGAAAGAAAAAAAATGTTAAAAAAAAGAAAGAAAGAAAGAAAGAAATCAGAGCCAGGCGTGGTGGCGCACACCTTTAATCCCATCACTCAGGAGAGAGAGGTAGGAGGATTGCTGAGTTTGAGGCCACCCTGCAAATACAGAGTTAATTCCAGTTCAGCCCGAGCTATAGCGAGACCCTACCTTGAAAAACCAAAAAAAGAAATTAGAGCCAGGCGTGGTGGCGCACACCTTTAATCCCAGCACTTGAGTAGGAGCACCATGAGTTTGAGGCTACCCTAAGACTACAAAGTGAATTCCAGGTCAGTCTGGTCTAGAGTGAAATACAACCTCGAAAAAACAAAAAAAAATTTTTTTTTAATTAGAAAGGTCTCAAGCAAATAACTTAATGCTTCACCTTAAGGCCTTGGAAAAAGAAGAACAAGGCAAACCAAAAATCAGTACATGGGAAGAAATAATAAAGATTAGGGCAGAAATTAATGAAATTGAAACAAAAAACAAATTCAAAGAATCAATGAAACAGAGCTAGTTCTTTAAAAGGATAAACAAGATTGATGAACCCTTAGCAAATCTGACCAAAAGAAAGAGAGAAGAGACACAAAATAATAAAATTAGAGATGAAAAAGGCACCATCATAACAGATACCAGAGAAATTCAGAAAATCATAGGGACATACTATAAAAACCACTACATTTGAAAAATCTGAAAGAAATGGATGATTTCCTTGATTTATATGACCTATGAAAATTAAATCAAGATGAGATTAACCACTTAGATAGACCTATAACACGTATGGAGATCCAAACAGTTATTTTTAAAAAAAAAAATCTCCCAATTTAAAAAAGTCCAGACCCAGATGGATTCACTCATGAATTTTACCAGACCTTCATGAAGAACTAACACCAATGCTTCTCAAACTTTTCTATGAAGTAGAAAAGGAAGAAATCCTACCAAACTCCATTTATGAAGCCAGCATCACCCTGATACCAAAACCAGCCAAAGACAGAACAAAAAGAATATTACAGACCAATCTTCCTCATGAATATAGAAACAAAAATTCTCAACAAAATATTGGCAAACAGAATACAAGAATGTATCAGAAAGATCATTCACACTGACCAAGTAGGCTTTATCCCAGAGATGCAAGGGTGGTTCAACATATGCAAATTGATAAATGAAATACACCATATAAATGGACTGAAGGACAAAAATCACATGATCATCTCATTAGATGCAGAAAAAGCATTTGGCAAAATCCAGCATCCCTTCACGATAAAAGTCCTAAGAAACTGGGAATAAAAGGAACATATCTCAACCTAATGAAGGCTATTTATGACAAACCTACAGCCAGCACAATACTAAATAGAGAAAAACTTGAAGCTTCTTCACTAAAATCAAGAACAAGACAAGGGTGTCCACTGTTCCCATTTTATCTAATATAGTGCTGGAAGTCTTAGCCATAGCAACCTTGGTTCAATTCCTCGGTACCCACGTAAGCCAGATGTACAAGGTGGCACATGTATCTGGAGTTTGTTTGCAGTGGCTAGAAGCCCTGGCATGTCCATTCTTTCTCTCTCACTTACCTCTTTCCCTCTCTCAAATAAATAAATAAAAATAAAAATATTAAAAAAATAAGGCTGGTGATATCATCATACCTGATTTTAACCTATATTGCAGAGCCCTACTAACAAAAACAGTATGGTATTGGTACAAAAACAGACATGTAGAGCAATGGAACAGAACAGAGGACCCAGATATAAGTCCGGGTATCTACAGGCACCTGATTTTTGACAAAAATGCAAAAAATACTCATTGGAGAAAAGATAGCCTCTTCAATAAATGGTGCTGGGAAAACTGGATATGTATCTGTAGAAGGATGAAAATAGATCCTTATGTCTCCCGATGCACAAGAATTAAGTTCAAATGGATCAAAGTCCTTAATATCAGACCTGAAACTCTAAAACTGCTAGAGGAAAAAGTAGGGGAAACCCTTCAACATATTGGCATAGGCAATGACTTTCTGAATATAACCACAGTTGCTCAGGAAATAAAACCACTGATCAACCACCGGTACCTCATGAAATTACAAAGCTTTTGTACATCAAACGGCACTGTGAATAGGGCAAAAAAAAAAAAAAAAAAAAAAAAAAAAAACTACAGAATGTGAGAAAATCTTTGTCAGCTAAATATCTGACAGAGAATTAATATCCAGGATATAGGGCTAAAGAGATGGCTTAGTGGTTAAGGCATTTGCCTGCAAAGCCAAAGGATCCTGTTTCCATCTCCAGGACCCACATAAGCAAGATGCACAAGGGGCCACATGCATTTGGAGTTCGTTTGCAGTGGCTGGAGGCCCTGGCGCACCCATTTTTTCTCTCTCTCTGCTTCTTTCTCTCTCTCAAATAAATAAATAAAATATATTTTAAAAAACAATAAAAAATATCCAGGACATACAAAGAACTCAGAAAACTAAATAATAAGAAATCAAACAACCCAATTAAAAATGGTCTATGGAACTAAATAGTGAGTTCTCAATAGAAGAAATAAAGATGGCATATAAACATCTAACAAAAATGTTCTACATCCTTAGCCATCAGGGAAATGTAAATTAAAACTACTTTGAGATTTCATCTCACTCCTGTCAGAATGAATAACATCATGGGAACAAATGACAATGAATGCTGCCCAGGATGCAGAAAAAGAGGAACCTTTCTGTACTGTTGGTGGGAATGCAATCTGGTCCAGCCATTGTGGAAATCAGTGTGGAGGTTCCTGAGACAGATTTACCATATGACCCAGCTATGCTACTCCTAGGCTTATATCCTAAGGACTCATTTCACTACCTTTTAGATACATGCTCAACTATGTTTATTGCCACTCTATTCACAATAGCTAGGAAATGGAACCAGCCTAAATGTCTCTCAACTCATGAGTGGATAATGAAGATGTGGCACATTTATACAATGGAATTCTACTCAGCAGTAAATAAAAATGAAATTTGCAGGGAAATGGATGGATCTGGAAGAGATTATATTTAGTGAGGTAGCCCAGGCCCAGAGAGCCAAATGTTGCATGTTCTCTCTCTTATGTCCATGCTAGCTACACATGACTGGACTTCTATGTAAGTTGGAATAAAACTCAGTAGCAGGGCTGGAGAAATGGCTTAGAGGTTAAGGCGTTTGCCTGCAAAGCCAAAGGATCCTGGTTCAATTCTCCAGGACCCATATAAGCCAGATGCACAAGGGGCTGCATGCATCTGGAGTTCCTTTGTAGTGGTGGAGGCCCTGGCGTGCCTATTCTCTCTCTCTCTCTCTCTCCTCCTCCCTCTTTCTCTCTCTCAAATAAGTAAATAAAATATATATATATATTTTTTAAAAAGTCAGTAGCAGAGGCCAGTAAGCTAGAAAGGGGATATAATGGGAATAGAAAGGGAGAGGAGGACTTAAGAGGATGGTATTATATATGTAAGTAGAAGAATAGATTAACGGGGGTAGAAAGGTCTAAATGAGGTCAGGGGATGAGACTGAGTAAAGGAAAGGTGGGGGAAAGCTAATCAAAATCTAAGAGGGTATGAATAAGTCATATGGAAACCTACTGTTTTGGATAATGGCACACCCAGAAGTCATAAATTGTTACTAAAACTTTTCAGTGCCAGGGATGGGATACCTTCCACTGAGTTGTTGCCCAGGGAGGTCCCTGGTGCCCCCAAAACATTACAGGCCATTGCTAAGGCTCTTGGTTCCTCACCAGGAATAGATGGTAAGACCCTATTGCTGAAGACTCCACATACTTGAGCTGCAAGGTCACTGAGAAAACTTGCTGGAGCTGAGCTGAAAACTTTTGGAAAGGTAGAGTGGACTTAGTTTTGCTCATCATTGATTACCCATTTTGTTAAATGAATGAATAGATTCAAGACATTTGACCACTCCCCATCTTAATCCAATAACCATATTTTGCAGTTACACAGCAGATATCTGCTCTTTGCTAATGGAGATTAACTCCAGTCTTTACATCCCTTATCCAGATCCAAGATCTTTCCTTCCCACTTTCTTTTGCCACAAGGTAGAATTCATATTTTGTTTTACAACATTCAGCCCAGATCAGTCTTCTGTGAACTTGTAAGTCCTTGTGTATTTCTATGTTATTTATTAACACTTTTCCCTATACTGTCATTATATGATATTTCATGTATAAGTACCTCTTTTTACTTACTAAGTACAAATATTTTCAGGGCTCTTAAAGGATAATTATAGTTTAATTTGCTACTATAGTACCCATGAACATCATAAATTCTCTGAGCACATCTGCTAGAGGAATCAATGAAGAACTGTAATGAAGACTCAGCCTGCAGTTCATCACCAAATTGAGTAATTGACAGTTCTTTTGGAGGGAGGGCACCTGAATCTGCTATTTCTCTGATCTCTCAGCAATGCTTTCAGGGCCCCTTTATGTATAGTTGTTGCAGTGAGCTCCTTGGAGTTGCTACAAACATCCAACTAGACACAGCTTATGGAGGAAGGGGGTTTGTTTCAGGCTTACAAATTCCAGGGGGACACCATCAATGGTGGAAGAAGCTGGCTCCCTTTCATAAATCCAAACATAAAGACACCACCAACAGCCAGCACCACAAATCCACCAGAGCTCTAACTGCCCAGAACATACCTAGTAGGGCTGGACTCCAAGATCTATCCCCCCTGTGACACACCCCCTCTAGCAGGGATCTGCCTGCTAGGGGCAGAAGTTGCAAGCTCAATTTTACTAAAACACCTGTGTCTATGGGTGGGGGTCATACATTTAAACTCTCACATTCAAACTACCACAATAGTTCAAAGAAAGTATAATGGAAGAACAGTAAATCATACATTATTTTTCATTTCTGGACATATTTAGATAAGTTCATAAGTATTTTTTAAATCTATTACAAAACAATAAAGCATTCCAGAAACTCTTTTTTTCCTCCCTAAGGTATGGTCTTGCTCTAGCTCAGGCTGACCTGGAATTCACTCTGTACTCACAGGGTGGCCTTGAACTCATGGTGATCCTCCTATCTCAGCCTCCCAAGTACTGTGACTAAAGGTTAGAATTAAAGGTATGCACCACCACGCCCAGAAATGCAAGAATTAGTTGGGCATGGTGTTGCCTTTAATCCAGGCAGAGGTAGGAGGATCACCATGAGTTCGAGGCCACCCTGAGACTACCTAGTCAGCCAGGGCTAGAGCAAGACCCTACCTCAAAAAACAAAAACAAAAAAAAAAAAAAAAAATCAAGATTTTTGTTGTTGATTTTTTTTTTTTCCTAGGTAGGGTCTTGCTCTAGTCCCGGCTGACCTGGAATTCACTAGGTAGTATCAGGGTGGCCTCAAACTCTCAGTGTTCCTCCTATCTCTGCCTCCCAAGTGCTGGGATTAAAGATGTGAGCTACCATATCCAGCTAAGAACTTTTTATCAGTCAGGATTTTAACCTATGCTAATAAAAAGTTTGACAGTATCAGTTACCATTTTCTATTATTCTTTTTGCTGTTGTTTAAGACAGAGTCTCTGTAGTTCAGACTGGCCTCTAACTCAATATGTAGCTCAGATTGGTATGGAACTCATGGCAACCCTCCTGCCTGATTCTCCTGAGTGTTGGGATTACAGGCCTAAACCATAATACCGGGCTTTATCATTCTTTAGATAATGTTATCATGAACTCTTTTTCTTTTTAGTTTGAGAGAGAGAGAATGGGTGTGCCAGGGTACTTTGCCACTGCAAACTCCAGAAGCATAAACCACATTGTACAAGTGGTTTTGCATGAATACTGGGGACTTGAAGGCCAGTAGGTTTTGTGAGCAAGCACCTTTTAAGCACCAATTCCCCGGCTTCTTCTTCTTCTTTTTTTTTTTTTTTAATGATTCTGGGAAGCAAATCTAGAGCATTCGCTGGGCATGCTAGGCAAGTACTCTACCATTGATATATACCCACAGACCCCAATATCAGCCAGGCGTGGTGGCGCACACCTTTAATCCCAGCACTTGAGTAGGAGCACCATGAGTTTGAGGCTACCCTAAGACTACAAAGTGAATTCCAGGTCAGTCTGGTCTAGAGTGAAATACAACCTCGAAAAAACAAAAAAAATTTTTTTTTTAATTAGAAAGGTCTCAAGCAAATAACTTAATGCTTCACCTTAAGGCCTTGGAAAAAGAAGAACAAGGCAAACCAAAATCAGTACATGGGAAGAAATAATAAAGATTAGGGCAGAAATTAATGAAATTGAAACAAAAAACAAATTCAAAGAATCAATGAAACAGAGCTAGTTCTTTAAAAGGATAAACAAGATTGATGAACCCTTAGCAAATCTGACCAAAGAAAGAGAGAAGAGACACAAAATAATAAAATTAGAGATGAAAAAGGCACCATCATAACAGATACCAGAGAAATTCAGAAAATCATAGGGACATACTATAAAAACCACTACATTTGAAAATCTGAAAGAAATGGATGATTTCCTTGATTTATATGACCTATGAAAATTAAATCAAGATGAGATTAACCACTTAAATAGACCTATAACACGTATGGAGATCCAAACAGTTATTTTTAAAAAAAAAATCTCCCAATTTAAAAAAGTCCAGACCCAGATGGATTCACTCATGAATTTTACCAGACCTTCATGAAGAACTAACACCAATGCTTCTCAAACTTTTCTATGAAGTAGAAAAGGAAGAAATCCTACCAAACTCCATTTATGAAGCCAGCATCACCCTGATACCAAAACCAGCCAAAGACAGAACAAAAAGAATATTACAGACCAATCTTCCTCATGAATATAGAAACAAAAATTCTCAACAAAATATTGGCAAACAGAATACAAGAATGTATCAGAAAGATCATTCACACTGACCAAGTAGGCTTTATCCCAGAGATGCAAGGGTGGTTCAACATATGCAAATTGATAAATGAAATACACCATATAAATGGACTGAAGGACAAAAATCACATGATCATCTCATTAGATGCAGAAAAAGCATTTGGCAAAATCCAGCATCCCTTCATGATAAAAGTCCTAAGAAACTGGGAATAAAAGGAACATATCTCAACCTAATGAAGGCTATTTATGACAAACCTACAGCCAGCACAATACTAAATAGAGAAAAACTTGAAGCTTCTTCACTAAAATCAAGAACAAGACAAGGGTGTCCACTGTTCCCATTTTATCTAATATAGTGATGGAAGTCTTAGCCATAGCAACCTTGGTTCAATTCCTCGGTACCCACGTAAGCCAGATGTACAAGGTGGCACATGTATCTGGAGTTTGTTTGCAGTGGCTAGAAGCCCTGGCATGTTCATTCTTTCTCTCTCACTTACCTCTTTCCCTCTCTCAAATAAATAAATAAAAATAAAAATATTAAAAAAAATAAGGCTGGTGATATCATCATACCTGATTTTAACCTATATTGCAGAGCCCTACTAACAAAAACAGTATGGTATTGGTACAAAAACAGACATGTAGAGCAATGGAACAGAACAGAGGACCCAGATATAAGTCCGGGTATCTACAGGCACCTGATTTTTGACAAAAATGCAAAAAATACTCATTGGAGAAAAGATAGCCTCTTCAATAAATGGTGCTGGGAAAACTGGATATGTATCTGTAGAAGGATGAAAATAGATCCTTATGTCTCCCGATGCACAAGAATTAAGTTCAAATGGATCAAAGTCCTTAATATCAGACCTGAAACTCTAAAACTGCTAGAGGAAAAAGTAGGGGAAACCCTTCAACATATTGGCATAGGCAATGACTTTCTGAATATAACCACAGTTGCTCAGGAAATAAAACCACTGATCAACCACCGGTACCTCATGAAATTACAAAGCTTTTGTACATCAAACGGCACTGTGAATAGGGCAAAAAAAAAAAAAACCTACAGAATGTGAGAAAATCTTTGTCAGCTAAATATCTGACAGAGAATTAATATCCAGGATATAGGGCTAAAGAGATGGCTTAGTGGTTAAGGCATTTGCCTGCAAAGCCAAAGGATCCTGTTTCCATCTCCAGGACCCACATAAGCAAGATGCACAAGGGGCCACATGCATTTGGAGTTCGTTTGCAGTGGCTGGAGGCCCTGGCGCACCCATTTTTTTTCTCTCTCTCTGCTTCTTTCTCTCTCTCAAATAAATAAATAAAATATATTTTAAAAAACAATAAAAAATATCCAGGACATACAAAGAACTCAGAAAACTAAATAATAAGAAATCAAACAACCCAATTAAAAATGGGCTATGGAACTAAATAGTGAGTTCTCAATAGAAGAAATAAAGATGGCATATAAACATCTAACAAAAATGTTCTACATCCTTAGCCATCAGGGAAATGTAAATTAAAACTACTTTGAGATTTCATCTCACTCCTGTCAGAATGAATAACATCATGGGAACAAATGACAATGAATGCTGCCCAGGATGCAGAAAAAGAGGAACCTTTCTGTAATGTTGGTGGGAATGCAATCTGGTCCAGCCATTGTGGAAATCAGTGTGGAGGTTCCTGAGACAGATTTACCATATGACCCAGCTATGCTACTCCTAGGCTTATATCCTAAGGACTCATTTCACTACCTTTTAGATACATGCTCAACTATGTTTATTGCCACTCTATTCACAATAGCTAGGAAATGGAACCAGCCTAAATGTCTCTCAACTCATGAGTGGATAATGAAGATGTGGCACATTTATACAATGGAATTCTACTCAGCAGTAAATAAAAATGAAATTTGCAGGGAAATGGATGGATCTGGAAGAGATTATATTTAGTGAGGTAGCCCAGGCCCAGAGAGCCAAATGTTGCATGTTCTCTCTCTTATGTCCATGCTAGCTACACATGACTGGACTTCTATGTAAGTTGGAATAAAACTCAGTAGCAGGGCTGGAGAAATGGCTTAGAGGTTAAGGCGTTTGCCTGCAAAGCCAAAGGATCCTGGTTCAATTCTCCAGGACCCATATAAGCCAGATGCACAAGGGGCTGCATGCATCTGGAGTTCCTTTGTAGTGGTGGAGGCCCTGGCGTGCCTATTCTCTCTCTCTCTCCTCCTCCCTCTTTCTCTCTCTCAAATAAGTAAATAAAATATATATATATATTTTTTAAAAGTCAGTAGCAGAGGCCAGTAAGCTAGAAAGGGGATATAATGGGAATAGAAAGGGAGAGGAGGACTTAAGAGGATGGTATTATATATGTAAGTAGAAGAATAGATTAACGGGGGTAGAAAGGTCTAAATGAGGTCAGGGGATGAGACTGAGTAAAGGAAAGGTGGGGGAAAGCTAATCAAAATCTAAGAGGGTATGAATAAGTCATATGGAAACCTACTGTTTTGGATAATGGCACACCCAGAAGTCATAAATTGTTACTAAAACTTTTCAGTGCCAGGGATGGGATACCTTCCACTGAGTTGTTGCCCAGGGAGGTCCCTGGTGCCCCCAAAACATTACAGGCCATTGCTAAGGCTCTTGGTTCCTCACCAGGAATAGATGGTAAGACCCTATTGCTGAAGACTCCACATACTTGAGCTGCAAGGTCACTGAGAAAACTTGCTGGAGCTGAGCTGAAAACTTTTGGAAAGGTAGAGTGGACTTAGTTTTGCTCATCATTGATTACCCATTTTGTTAAATGAATGAATAGATTCAAGACATTTGACCACTCCCCATCTTAATCCAATAACCATATTTTGCAGTTACACAGCAGATATCTGCTCTTTGCTAATGGAGATTAACTCCAGTCTTTACATCCCTTATCCAGATCCAAGATCTTTCCTTCCCACTTTCTTTTGCCACAAGGTAGAATTCATATTTTGTTTTACAACATTCAGCCCAGATCAGTCTTCTGTGAACTTGTAAGTCCTTGTGTATTTCTATGTTATTTATTAACACTTTTCCCTATACTGTCATTATATGATATTTCATGTATAAGTACCTCTTTTTACTTACTAAGTACAAATATTTTCAGGGCTCTTAAAGGATAATTATAGTTTAATTTGCTACTATAGTACCCATGAACATCATAAATTCTCTGAGCACATCTGCTAGAGGAATCAATGAAGAACTGTAATGAAGACTCAGCCTGCAGTTCATCACCAAATTGAGTAATTGACAGTTCTTTTGGAGGGAGGGCACCTGAATCTGCTATTTCTCTGATCTCTCAGCAATGCTTTCAGGGCCCCTTTATGTATAGTTGTTGCAGTGAGCTCCTTGGAGTTGCTACAAACATCCAACTAGACACAGCTTATGGAGGAAGGGGGTTTGTTTCAGGCTTACAAATTCCAGGGGGACACCATCAATGGTGGAAGAAGCTGGCTCCCTTTCATAAATCCAAACATAAAGACACCACCAACAGCCAGCACCACAAATCCACCAGAGCTCTAACTGCCCAGAACATACCTAGTAGGGCTGGACTCCAAGATCTATCCCCCCTGTGACACACCCCCTCTAGCAGGGATCTGCCTGCTAGGGGCAGAAGTTGCAAGCTCAATTTTACTAAAACACCTGTGTCTATGGGTGGGGGTCATACATTTAAACTCTCACATTCAAACTACCACAATAGTTCAAAGAAAGTATAATGGAAGAACAGTAAATCATACATTATTTTTCATTTCTGGACATATTTAGATAAGTTCATAAGTATTTTTTAAATCTATTACAAAACAATAAAGCATTCCAGAAACTCTTTTTTTCCTCCCTAAGGTATGGTCTTGCTCTAGCTCAGGCTGACCTGGAATTCACTCTGTACTCACAGGGTGGCCTTGAACTCATGGTGATCCTCCTATCTCAGCCTCCCAAGTACTGTGACTAAAGGTTAGAATTAAAGGTATGCACCACCACGCCCAGAAATGCAAGAATTAGTTGGGCATGGTGTTGCCTTTAATCCAGGCAGAGGTAGGAGGATCACCATGAGTTCGAGGCCACCCTGAGACTACCTAGTCAGCCAGGGCTAGAGCAAGACCCTACCTCAAAAAACAAAAACAAAAAAAAAAAAATCAAGATTTTTGTTGTTGATTTTTTTTTTTTCCTAGGTAGGGTCTTGCTCTAGTCCCGGCTGACCTGGAATTCACTAGGTAGTATCAGGGTGGCCTCAAACTCTCAGTGTTCCTCCTATCTCTGCCTCCCAAGTGCTGGGATTAAAGATGTGAGCTACCATATCCAGCTAAGAACTTTTTATCAGTCAGGATTTTAACCTATGCTAATAAAAAGTTTGACAGTATCAGTTACCATTTTCTATTATTCTTTTTGCTGTTGTTTAAGACAGAGTCTCTGTAGTTCAGACTGGCCTCTAACTCAATATGTAGCTCAGATTGGTATGGAACTCATGGCAACCCTCCTGCCTGATTCTCCTGAGTGTTGGGATTACAGGCCTAAACCATAATACCGGGCTTTATCATTCTTTAGATAATGTTATCATGAACTCTTTTTCTTTTTAGTTTGAGAGAGAGAGAATGGGTGTGCCAGGGTACTTTGCCACTGCAAACTCCAGAAGCATAAACCACATTGTACAAGTGGTTTTGCATGAATACTGGGGACTTGAAGGCCAGTAGGTTTTGTGAGCAAGCACCTTTTAAGCACCAATTCCCTGGCTTCTTCTTCTTCTTTTTTTTTTTTTTTTAATGATTCTGGGAAGCAAATCTAGAGCATTCGCTGGGCATGCTAGGCAAGTACTCTACCATTGATATATACCCACAGACCCCAATATCAGAATTTCCTTTCTACTTCTGTGAGTTTTTGAAACTGACTTTTCATGAAAGTACAAATATAAAATGCACTTTTTGGAATAATAAGGCCAATCTGCACAAGGCCTTGTTATCAACAGAACCGTATCATAGTTTCCAATTTATAGTCAAATATAAATTCTAAAGCTAGGCACAGTAGTTCACACCTGTAATCCCTGAGGCAGGAGGATGCCATGAGTTTGGGCTATGGAATAAGCTTCTACAGCTTGGACTACAGTGAGATTCTATCTTAAACAAACAAACAACAATGACAAAAAAGCAGGTTCAGTGATCCAACACTTGGGAAGTGGAGGCAGAATCAAGGAGTTAAAGGTCATCTTCAGCTGCATATGGAGTTTGAGGCCAGTCTAGACTATGGCATGAGATCCTTAAAAAAAAAAAAAAAAAGCAACAAGGGCTGGAGAGATGGCTAAGCGGTTAAGGTGCTTGCCTGAAAAACCAAAGGACCCGAGATGGATTCCCCAGGACCCACTTAAACCAGACACATAAGGTGGTACCTGCATCTCGAAGTTCATTTGCCAGGCTAGAGGCCCTGGCGCTCTCTCAAATAAAGAAATAAAAATAAGCCAGGTGTGGTGGTGCACGCCTTTAATGCCCTCACTTGGGAGGCAGAGGTAGGAGGATCACCATGAGTTCGAGGACAGCCTGAGACACATAGTGAATTCCAGGTCAGGCTGGGATAGAGTGAGACCCTACCTCGAAAAAACAAGAAAAAAAAAAACTTTTTTTCTATTTTGAGACAAAATTCCTATTTGTAGCACAAACTGCACTTGAACTCACAGGGACTCCTGCCTCAGACCTCCTGGGTGTTAGGATTACAGGCGTGAGCCACCATGCAGGTATCAGATACCTACATTTTCACTTAAAGGAGGAGGAAAAATCAAACATTTTGTAACAATAATTAGGCAAAAGCAATGGAAAATTACTAAACATCCCACCAATCGCAACACTAGACAACGCCACAGGTCGTCCAAAAACACGTATTTTGGTAACAGTTATCTTTTTTCCTCCGGGCACAGCTACCCCGATAGGGTCAGATAGGAGCCGACAGTGCTCAGCGACTTCTCCCTCTGGCCCGCCCGCATCCACCTGCCGGGAGGTGTCGAGGAGACTAGAAATGGTTAACGGTGGCCAGCAGCACAAGGGAGACGCAAACACCCCTGACCAGCCACAGCTGAGTAAGCAAGCGCTGTTTACCCACCAACACGTTCCTCTCGGCCACCGCCGGCGGGTCCCGGAAAGCTCAGTGAAAGCACATCCCAGAAGGTTCGGAGAGGGAGGAAGGACATCCACCCTGTCCCTCCCTCTCTCTCCCCTCCAAACGCTCCCCGAGGCACAGGTGCAAATGTTCGGGTTCAGGTCCCCTCGCCATCCGAACCCCCGCGGGGTTGTGTAACTCGCCCACAGCGGGCTCTGACTAGCCCGCCGCGGCCCGTGCCAGCGCCTCAGCCCCGGGACCGGCGGACTGGGGACGAGAACCGGGTCCGTCCTTCCCGCTGCCCTCACCTGGCTCAGTCCCCACCGGAGCGCCACAGCCGCGGGGAGCCGACACCGAGGCGCGGAGGCAGGGGCGGGCTGACCTTGTTGCTACTGACAGGAGAGCGGCACATCCTGCTGCTTCCCGGAAAGCGGCCCGAAGGACATTTTTATCCTCCCTCCTGAAGGAAGGAAGAGGAGCCGAGGGCGCCGGGCGGGCGGCGGCGGCGGGTGCGGCGGGCGGCGGCGGCGGCGGCGGCGGTGGTCCCGGCGGGCGGTGCAGCCTCCAGCGGGGACGGTCCGAGGACTACATCTCCCAGGCTGCTCTGAGCGGCCCTGCGTCGTGACCCCGGCGCGGCGCGCGCGGAGGCGGCGACTCTTACCTCACAGAGGTAGCTCCTCCGCCCGCGGCAAGTGTGCGTACGGCCCCGCGGTCCATGGACCGGAACCCCGGGCCGACCGGCAGGAACCCGAGCCGCGATCGCCGCCGCCGCCGCCTCCTCCTCCTGCTCGTCCCCCAGGCTCCTCCTTCTCGTCCTCCTCGCTCGCCACCGCCTCCTGCGGACGCCCGCCGGCCGCGCACCGCCGTCGCCCGCCTCACCGAGCCGCCGCGGGAGTCCGTGTGGCGGCTCGGCGGCCGCCGCGGGACTGAGGCCTACTCCGCCTCCGCCGCCGCCTCTCAGTGCTTTTGTCCCCGGGCCCGGCCCCCGACCGCATCCGCCGGCGAGGGCCGAGTGCGCCGGCTCCGCGCAAGATGCCGGACCAAGCCCTGCAACAGATGCTGGACAGGTACGGGCGGCCCCCGGGGGGGCCAGGGACGGGGAGGACACCGGGACCGCAGACCTCCGCGCCGGCGCTTGCCCATGCCTGGCCTCGAGCTTCCCTCCGCGGGAAGCCGAGCCCCGGCGGGCCGCGGAGAGTTCCACGGCCCGGAGCGGGGTGGGGGTGGGGGGCACCGTGAAGGTGGCGGGGGCGGCGGGAGGACACGAAGTTTACTCTGGTCCCCCGGGGGTGGCCGAGCGAGCGGCCTGGGTCGTACACTTAGAAACTTAGTTCGGGGAGCGGCGTGCGCCGGCCTTGGATGCGGAGCGGCTGCCCGGATTAACCCGCCGGGTGAGTTTCCTTTTCTCGCCTCCGCCTCTTCCCCCCGCCCCGGCCCAGCTGTGCGGTGAAGTGTGTGCCAGCCTTGTCACGGGGAAAGGACCAGATTATCTTTCTGGGAAATGACTCCTTACAAGGTGTAAACCTCTTTTTCCAAAAAATCCCGAGGATAAACAATTCTTTTTTGGAAGCCTGATAGGTTGATTTCGTGTCTCCTCCCAACCCCCCCCCCCCCACACACACACACTCCGTTCCCCACCTCCAAACTGTTAAGGTCAGCGTATCCGCAAGGGAGCCTTTAACGGTCATTCCAGAGTAGAGGTTATGGAAAACAGCCACACGTGTCCAGCATTGAACACTTAGTACCCTTGACAGTCGTTGAGTTCGCGGAAAGTTTCAGCTTGTACTGGGCCCTGTTGCCCATTCGTGTGTGTGTGTGTGTGTGTGTGTGTGTGTGTGTGTGTTTTGGGGCGGGGGTCTCCTGTGATTAAAACTTGGAGAAGTCAGTCGCGCCGCCCTCTACTGTTCAAATTCTAGCCAATGGCTTCTACCGTGAGGTTTTGG
Source organism: Dipus sagitta (assembly GCA_036346955.1). Classification (NCBI taxonomy): domain Eukaryota; kingdom Metazoa; phylum Chordata; class Mammalia; order Rodentia; family Dipodidae; genus Dipus; species Dipus sagitta. The sequence continues at coordinate 44,014,510 of CM070770.1, read as the reverse complement.
AGACGAAATCCACCTGTTTTCTACCTAGCCATGGCTTGCTTTCTGGTATAACCACTTGTATATATCCATAGTTTGTGGTTGCTTACAGCTCTCAATAGGTGACGCCTGTCACCTTGTCCAGCAAGTGTCTCGCCTTTTAATATTGAGTAGAGTCCACTGTAAGCTGACAAATGGAGGGCCTCTCTTAATTGACATTAGAACTAATTAAACGCCATACAGAGGGCACCATTTACCCAAGAGTGTGCTTCTCCCAGAATGACAGACATTTCCTTTGGAGCTTGGAATTTTGAGACATTTAAATTGATAGAAGCCATGTCACCAACCTTCAGTTGGAATGGCTATTAGTAACTCCAGCCCTTGCTGCAACATTCTGACTTGTTTGTGGTACTCACCCCCCCCACACACACACACCTTTTTGTTGTTTGTTTAGAATTCCAGTCTTGCTGTGTTGGCCACGTTAGGAACTGAAATTTCAATCCTCTTGCTTCTGCCTCCAGGATACCTGGGATGTATACAAGCATGCACCACTTCTAGCTTTCCACCCCATTTCTTTAAAAATATTTTCTTTATTTGAGAGAGATAGAGGGTGGGGAGGGAGAGAACAGGTGCACCAGGGCCTCCAGCAACTGCAAACGAAGGCCGCAACGCATGTGCCACCTTCTGCATCTGACTTACATGGGTTCTGGGGAGTTGAACCTGGGTCTTTGGCTTTGCAGATAAGCGCCTTAACCTCTGAGTCATCTCTCCAGCCCCCACTTCATTTTTTAAACATATTTTTAATATATTTATTTATTTATTTACTTATTTTTTGGTTTTTCGAGGTAGGGTCTCACTCTAGCCCAGGCTGACCTGAAATTCACTGTGTAGTCTCAGGGTGGCCTCAAACTCACGGGGATGCTCCTACCTCTGTCTCCCAAGGGCTGGGATTAAAGGCATACACCCCCAAGCCTGGCGCGCGCACACACACACTTTCTCTCTCTCTCTCTCTCTCTCTCTATATATATATATATATATATACATATATATATATACATATATATATATGTATGTATATACACACACACGCATATATATATATTTTTATTAGAGAGAGTAGATGTGCCAGGGCTTCAAGCCACTACAAATGAACTCCAGACACATGCACCACCTTGTGCATCTGGCTTAGGTGGGTTCTGGGGAATTGAAGCTGGGTCCTTAGGCTTCCCGCAGGTAAGTGCCTTAACCGCTAAGCCATCTCTTCAGCCCCTCCACCTCATTTTTTATCTTAAATCCCAGGACAGAGGTTGGTACTCACTACGTAATCAGAAAATACTTGTTGTAAGCAAGTTTATGAACTTGTTTGTCATTTTCCCCAATTGTTGAGGAGCCTGATCATTTACCAGGTTTTGCTTTCACTATAATGTATCATATAAGGTGTGGCACAATAAAATACACCCAGAGATCAGCTTCTGCCGTAGCAATTCCAGTTACATGTGACTATTCAGGTGTGGGGTATTCTGTAGTTACTTTTTTCCCTCTGAGGGCCTTCCACTTTCACTTTTGTGTGGTAACTTCTACAAACATGTTTGTGTCTAGAAGCTGTCCTGGCTTCTCATATACTCTAGAGAGTTCCATAAAAGTTCAAGGAAGCCAAAGAGTGCTGGATAGGTTTTTATAGAGACACATGAGGGTCTTTCTGTTCCTTGCCAAAGCAGCTGTCTTGTTCTCATATATTTTTTGTTCTCGTGTTTTTTAAAAGATCTCCTTTTTCAAAATTTTTTTGTTTTGTTTTATTTTTGTTTTTCAAGGTAAGATCTTGCTCTAGCCCAGGGTGACCTGGAATTCACTATTTAGTCTCAGGGTGGCCCTCAAACTCACAGCAATCCTCCTACCTCTGCCTCCCAAATCCTGGAATTAAAGGCATGCACCACTATGCCTGGTTAGATCTCCTTTTAAAAAATATTTTTATTTATTTATTTAACAGAACAACAGAGAGAATGGGCATGCAAGGTCCTCTAGCCACTGCAAATGAACTCCAGATGCATGTGCCACCTTGTGCATTCGGCTTTATGTGGGTGCTGGGGAATTGAACCTGGGTCCTTTGGCTTTGCCAGCATGTGGAAAGGTCTTTTTTTTTTAATTAAAAAAAAAAAAACATTTTATTTATTTGAGAGAAACACAGAGAGAGAAAATGAGTGAGCCAGGACCTCTTGCCACTGCACACAAACTCCACACACTTGTTCCACTTTGTGCATCTGGCTTTACATGGGTACTGGGAAATCAGACTCATTTGACAAGCTTTGCAACCAACCACCTTTAGCCACAAGTCATCTCTTCAGTCCAATCCTCACATTTTTGACATACCTAAAGGTAGGGGGTTTTTTGTTTTTGTTTTTTTTTAAGAGCTTTATTGCCTTGGATGGTATTTGCAACCTAATTCCATTTTAGAATTACCTGAAGAGCATTTTAAAACATAGTTAGATGCTTGGACCCTGCCCAAACCAGTGAGATCACAACTTTCTGGAGTATAAAACCTGTATATCACTGGACATCTTGGTGGTACATACCTTTAGTCATAGTACCTGGGAGGCAGAGGTATGAGGATTACTGGGGGTTCAAGGCCAGACTGGGGCTATAGAGTAAGGTCCAGGTCAGCCTGGCCTAGAGTGAGACCCTATCTCCTATATCAGAAAAAAAGGGGGTTCTGGAGAGATGGTTTAGTGGTTAAGGCTCTTGCCTTGCAGGACCTAAGGACCTAGTTTCAATTCCCCAGTACCCACGTAAGCCAGATGCACAAGGTGGCACATACATCTGGAGTTCGTTTGTAGTGGCTAGAGGCCCTGGTGTGCCCATTCTCTCTCTCTCTCTCTTTCTTTCTCTCACTCTACTTCTTTCTCTCCCTCTCAAGTAAAATTGGGGGGGGGGCAAACAAAAAGACCCAAGCATCAGATTTTCAGAAGCCTTCTAGATGTTTCTGATATAGGTGAAAACAACTGTCCTAAACCCTAAGGGCTTATTTAATGATAGAGGTAGTATGGCTTAGTGAGAATAGCTTGAGCTTTAACCACCTAGCCATCTTCCCAGCATTTTTTAGAATATTTTATTTTTTTATTTATTTCAGAGAGAGAAAGAGGCAGATATATAGAGAGGAAATGGGTACACCAGGGTCTTCAACCACTGTAAACGAACTCCAGTTATGCATCTGGCTTACATGGGTCCTGGGGAATTGAATCTGAGTCCTTTGGCTTTGCAGACAGATGCCTTAACTGCTAAGCCATCTCTCTAGCCAAAGCTTTATTTTTTTATTTTTTTTATTTTACCTTTTCCCCCCAGCAGTTTTTTAGAATTTTTTTTTTTTAAGGTGCAGACATCCTTTATTGGTTGCAACATTACCTGCCGCAATCACCACTCTCTGAACGCTAGAAAAAAAATTTTTTTTTTTTTTTTTTTTGCTTTAGTCCAGGCTGACCTGGAATTTACTATGTAGTCTCAGAGTGGTCTCAAACTCACAGCAATCCTCCTACCTCTGCCTTCTGAGTGCTGTGAGTTGAATTGAATCTGGGTCCTTTGACTTTCCAGACAAGTGTCTTACCTGCTAAGCCATCTCTCCAGCCCCTCATCTTTCCTTTTTTAATATTTTATTTATTTGAGAGAGAGGACGATATGGGTAAGACCACTTGCCACTGCAGATGAGCTCCAGATGCATGTGTCATGTTGTGCATCTGGCTTTATGTGGGTGCTGGGGAATCTAACCTGGACCAACATGCTTTGTAAGTGTGGTGGTTTGAATAGAATAGATGGCCCCAATATATTCAGTTGTTTATTTGTTTGTAGTTTGCATCTTTAGCCACCTGGCTGGAGGCAGTGTCACTGGGTGGATCTTAAGGTGTGGTGGTGGGTTACAGATTTCAATCTAAAGATATGCAAAGTGTGTCTAACAGGAGTTCCTGAAGTGTGCTGTGGCTTTTGGCTTTTAGGCTTGTGCTTCTCTCTCTCTGCTTGGTTCTGTGAAGGCAGGCTAGCTTCTTCTGCTATTATGGAATTTCCCCTGGATCTGTAAGCTTCAATAAATATCCCTTCCTCCGTAACTGTGCCTGGTCTGGAAGTTCATCTCAGCGAACCTGAATCTGTCTGGTACAGTAAGCAAGCACCTTTAACCACTTAGCCATCTCCCCACACCTGCTCAGTACCTTTCTAGGACATTGATATATAATAGTAAACATACTGAATACCTGCTTAGCACTTAAAATCTGGTGATGCTTGTGTTTCATAAACTGTGAAACACGTTTAGGTCTATCTTTTTGGTTTTTTGAGGTAGGGTCTCACTCTAGCCCAGGCTGACCTGGAATTCACTATGTAGTCTCAGGGTGGCCTTGAACTCTTGGTGATCCTCCTACTTCTGCCTCCCAAGTGCTGGGATTAAAGGCGTGCACCATCATGCCAGTTTAGCTCTTATCTTAAGTGGTATGTTAAATATGTACTACTCAATCGTTCAGAGGTTTTAAACTAATGGCAACTTAATAACAGCTAAAGTTGAATGACCTTTTGCAAGTTACTAGCCCAGGTTACTGCTAGTTTTGTTTTTTAATTTTGTTGTTCATTTTTATTTATTTATTTGAGAGTGACAGAGAGAGAAAGAGGCAGATAGAGAGCTCAAGAATGGGCGTGCCAGGGCCTCCAGCCACTGCAAATGAACTCCAGTCGCGTGCGCCCCCTTGTGCATCTAGCTAACATGGATCCTGGGGAATCAAGCCTTGAACTGAGGCCCTTAGGCTTCACAGACAAGCGCTTAACTGCTAAGCCATCTCTCCAGCCCTGCTGGGTTTGTTTTGTTTTTAAGCAGAGTCTTTGTCCAGGCTGGTGACCCTCCTACCTGAGCATCCTGGGTACTGGGATTAAAGGGGCATACAATCACACCCAGCTTAATGGGTTGCATTTATTATGATGAATTTCCTCTTGGCTTTGTCCTTGGTAAAGTGTCATGATCTTTAATAGATCTAGATTCTGTGTGATGCAGGTATGTGTCATGGGATGCATGTGACAGCTTCAAGGTGTCAGTCCTTGCCTTCTACCTCCTTTGAGGCAGGGTCTCTAATTTGGATTTCACAGTCTCAAAGGGAAGCTTCATGTTGACAGGAAAAGATGGTAGAGCATGGCAGAAAGCAACAAAAGAGTAAGCTGGGCGTGGTGGCACAGGCTTTTAATCCCAGCACTTGGGAGGCAGAGGTAGGAGGATTGCTGTGAGTTTGAGGTCACCCTGAGACTACATAGTGAATTCCAGGTCAGCCTGGGCTAGAGTGAGACCCTACTCAAAAAAAAAAAAAAAAAAAAAAAGGCAGCAAGCGGGTGAGCTGTGCTCTGGCAAAGGGGAGGGAAGCTGGGCTATAATATAACACCCCAATGCCCACCCCCAACAACACACCTCCTTCAGCAAGACTCCTCCTTTCACATTGCCCCAGCTGGGGACCAAGCATTGAAAACACATGAGATTATGGGGAACATCTGTTTCAAACCACCACAATATCCTTTCTTCTAATAGTCATACTTTACCATGAAGAAAAATGGGTGGATTGTGTGTTTTGCCTCTTCTTTAGATCACTTGGGGATATGTATGGCTCAGTGGAACACTTTGCCTAGTGTGTGTGAGGCCCTGGGCTAGCCAGAGGGAGGAAAAAGGAATACTATGTGAAATCACTGTAATATTTTACTTTCCCAAGTTCAAGAGGTTGATGTTAAAATAAGGAGCACACTAACCTTACCTGCCTCACAAATTCATGTGCTTCAAAGAATTAGGAGGTTTTGTGAAATAAAAGTTATTTGAAAGTTGTCTCTGCACTCTGGCTCACTATTAAGGGAGGATGAAGAATTGCTGAAAAGATAAGAAACTACATTAAAAACAAAACAGAGGGCTGGAGAGATGGCTTAGCAGTTAAGGCCCTTGCCTGAGAAGCCTAAAGAACCAGGTTCAACTCCCCAGAACCCACATAAGCCAGATGTACAGGGTGATGCATGCACACAGGTGGTGCATGTGCACAAGGTGGCACACTTACCTGGAGTTTGTTTGCAGTAGCTAAGGCCCTGGCATGCCAATTCTGTCTGTGTCACCTACTCTCATGAAACAAATTTTTTTTTTTTTTTTTGTTCAATTTTATTTATTTGAGTGTGACAGAGAGAGAGAGAATGGGCATGCCAGGGCTTCCAGCCACTGCTAACGAACTCCAGACACGTGCACCCCCTTGTGCATCTGGCTAATGTGGGTCCTGGGGAATTGAGCCTCGAACCGGGGTCCTTAGGCTTCACAGGCAAGCGCTTAACCGCTAAGCCATCTCTCCAGCCCGAAACAAAATTTTAAAAAGCAGAAAATACAGGATTCTATAGAGCAAGTTGAAGAATAGTAAACAGAAGAAATGCTGTACTAGGTCTGTGTTCTGTAATACCCACACATAGGTTCACCCTATGAACCAAATCCTTCAGTGTTGAGGAGACTGGAACCCTGAAGATAAATGTTTTTCTCTTAATTTGCAGAAGTTGCTGGGTGTGTTTTGCCACTGATGAAGATGATAGAACAGCTGAATGGGTGAGACCATGCAGATGCAGAGGATCTACCAAATGGGTTCACCAGGCTTGTCTGCAGCGCTGGGTGGATGAAAAACAAAGAGGAAACAGTACAGCCAGAGTGGCATGTCCTCAGTGCAATGCTGAATACTTAATAGTTTTTCCAAAGTTGGGTAAGATGTCCTTAAGAATAACACAAGTATGTTAGATGTTGTTATGCATATATAGCTCTGTGTTCTCAAGCTTTTTACCATTTTGGAGTTTTTGAAACAAGGTCTTAACTCTTGCGCAAACTGGTCTGGAATTCACTGCAATCCTCCTGCCTCAGCCTCCCAAGTGCCAATCCCAAGGGATTACAGGTTTGAGTCAACACAACAACTACTCTTGGGTTGTTTTTTTTTTTTTTTTTTTTTTTTTTTTTTAAGTATATAATACTTACTTATTTGAGAGCAAGAGAAAGAGGCAGAGAGAGCGAATGGGCACAACAACGCCTGTAGCCACTGCAAATGAACTTCAAACACATGTGCTACCTTGTGCATCTGGCTTATGTGGGTACTAGGGAAACAAACTTGGGTCCTTATACTTCACAGGCAAGCGCCTTAACTTCTAAGCCATCTTTCCAGCCTGTTTATTTATTAATTTGCTATTGGTATGTTTGTTTTCAAGCAAAAGAAATAAAGACAGTTTAATAAAGGAAAGCCACTTTGAAGAACTGAAATGAGCTAGCAGTCTAGGACAGAACCAAGATTCAAAGAGCCTTATGCCTCTAGAGTCCTGATCATGTTTTTTGACTTGTTTGCTTTGAGGCAGGGTCTCACTGTTGCCCAGGCTGACCTGGAGCTCTAGACCCAGGCTGGCCTCGAATTCATGGTGATCCTCCTACATCAACCTCCCAAGTGCTATGTTTGTTTGTCTGTTTGTTTTGTTATTTGTTTTTTTCAAGATAGGATCTCACTCTAGCCCAGGCTGACCAGAACTCACTCCATAGTTCCAGGCTGTCCTTGAACTAAGAAGGTCTGTCTCTGCTAGATTGATTGATTGATGTTCGAGGTAGGGTCTCACTCTGGCCCATGCTGACCTGGAATTCACTGTGTAGTCTCATGGCGGCCTCAAACTCATGGTGATCTTCCTACCTTTGCCTCCCAAGTGCTGGAATTAAAGTCATTATTTTTAAATGACTCATGTCTTTTTTTTTTTTTTTTTTTTTTTTTTTTTTTTTTTTGTCCCCAGGTCATGTCTCACTCTAGTTTAGGCTGACCTGGAACTCATCCCGTAGCTCAGGTTAATATCACCCTATCTCAGCCTCAAAAGTACTGGGATTAAAGGCATATGCTATCACACCCAGCTGTTTTTGCGAATTTCTACTTTTCTTCTTTAGATGTCAGACATTTTGGCCCTGATGTGCTAATTCTGTTTCTCTAATAAATATTTTTAAAAAGAAAGCAGAAAGTGTGTTCTAATTCTTTTGTTTTTTATTTATTTATATTTGAGAGAGACAGAGTATGGGCACACCTGTCACTACAAACAAATTCTAAACACATGTGCCACTTTGTGCGTGTGACTTTACATGGGTACTAGGGAATTGAACTTAGGCCGTCAGGCTTTGCAAGCAAGTGCCTTTAACCGCTGAGACGTCTCTCTAGCCCCTACCCCCAATTCTTCTGTAAAAGAATAAAAGTAAGAAAATTTGAAGGCTTTTTTGGTTTTTGCAGTGCTAGGCACTGAACTGTCTTTTACATGCTAGTCAAGCAAGTACTCTACTATATCCCCAGCCTGAAATTAAAGATTAAAAAAATATATTTTTTATTTATTTGCAGGGAGAGAGAATGGGCACACCAGGGCCTCCTGCCACTGCACATGAACTGCAGACACATGTGCCACTTTGTGCATCTGGCTTTACGTGGGTATTGGGGAATTGAACCTGTGCCATCAGGCTTTGCAAGCAAGTACCCTGACATTCAAGATTTAATAAAATGGAAAGTTAAATTCAGGGGTTGGGGAGATGGCTCAATCAGTAAAATACTTGTGCAAAGGAGAGGACCAGAGTTCAGATCCCCAACACGCCACATATATGCTAAGTAGGCATGGTGGCCATCTGTAATCTCAGGGTGGGGAAAATAGAGACAGGGAATCCCTGGGTAGCTGAATGAGTAAGCTCTGAGCTCAAGTGAGAGACTCTGCCTCAGTAAAAAATAAAGAGTGATCAAGGAAGACACCCAGTATCATCCTCTGACCTCATGTGCATAGCCATACACATGAATGTACACTATATACACAGAAAGCTTGACATGGTAGCTCACACTAGTAATCCCAGCTGTCAGGAGGCAGAGAGGCAAGAAGATCTTTTTAAATTCAAGGTCAGCCTGATCTATAAAAGGAAGTCAGGAAGGAGAGGGGAGGAAGTTAAAGTTAGGCTAGAGAGATGGCATAATGAGTTTAAAGCACTTGCCAGATAAACATGAGTACCTGAGTTTGGATCCCTAGTGTCCATGTAAAATGCCAGGCATAGTAGCATGTGTCAGTAATCCTGGTGTCAGGAAGGTGGAGACAAGAGGATCCCTGGGGTTTGCTGGCTCTTTAGTTAAATTAGTTCTAAGTTCAGTAAGAAACCCTGTTTCAGTAAAAGAGGGCACAGGTGGATAGTGATGGAAAAAGACTTGGCATCAACCTTTGGTCTCTGTATCCACATACCCATGTATGCAAAAACTGAAAATTAAATTTATCTTTGGAATCAGTTTATAAGGCTGTCTTTCAGGAGAACTACTATCCCTTTTTCTAGGAATTGGCAGGCAAAGAATAATCAAAGTCTTTGAGAATGGGTCGAGCATGCACAAAAGTATAACTGCTTAAAAGAAGATGTTACTAAGGCTAATATTTAATAAGCTTATTTTCATACATCCATAAGCTTGAGATTGTGTCATTCTTTTTGGTGTTTGTGCCATGCTAACTAGCTGTTAAATATTTTTAATATTACCCTTGCCTATAACCAGGAGGAATAAAGAAGTAGTTTGGTTTTCTAATCAAAAGAATGTCAGGCTAGAGAAATGGCTTAGCGATGAAAAGCATAAGGACCCAGGTTTGATTCCTCAGTACTCATGTAACCCAGATGCACAAGGTGGAACATGCATCTGGAGTTTGTTTACAGTGGCTAGAGACCCTGGTGTACACAAGCTCTCTCTGCCACTCTTATCTCTATCTCTCTCTCAAATTAAAAAAAAAAAAAAGAATGTCTTTGGAGAATGGGATTCATAGGAAAATTATATTAGGTATTTTAAAAAATATTTTCAGCCGGGTGTGGTGGCGCATGCCTTTAATCCCAGCACTCAGGAGGCAGAGGTAGGAGGATTGCCGTGAGTTCAAGGCCACCCTGAGACTCCATAGTGAATTCTAGGTCAGCCTGGAAATATATATATATATATACAGGGGCTGGAGAGATGGCTTACCAGTTAAGGCATTTGCCTGCAAAGCCAAAGGACCTCAGTTCAATTCCCCAGGACCCACGTAAGCCAGATGCACAAGGTGGCGCATGCATCTGGAGTTCTTTTGCAGTGGCTGGAGGCCCTGGAATGTCCATTCTCTCTCTGTCTTTGTCTCTCTGTCTCTCTCTCTCTCTCTCTCTCTCTCTCTGTCAAATATATAAAATATTTTTAAAAATATTTTCAGGCTGGAGAGATGGCTTAGTGTTTAAAGCATTTGCCTGTGAAGCCAAAGGATCCAGGTTCGATTCTCAAGGACCCTCGTAAGACACATGTACAAGGTGACACATGCGTCTGGAGTTTGTTTACTGTGGCTGAAGGCCCTGGTGTGCCCATAGTCAGCCTCTCTCTCAAATAAAATAAAAAAAAATCTAAAATATTTATTTTCTTTCTTTTTTTTTTTTTTTTTTTTTTTCAAAGTAGGGTCTCACTCTAGCCCAGGCTGACCTGGAATTCACTATGTAGTTTCAGGCTGGCCTTGAACTCACGGGTGATCCTCCTACTTCTGCCTCCCTGAGTGCTGGGATTAAAGGCATGCACCACCACACCCAGCTTAAAATATTATTTTCAAGGGGAGGTGGAGAATGGCTGCGCCAGGGCCTCTTTCCAGTGTGTATGAACATCAGATGCATGTGCCACTTTGTGCATCTGGCTTTATGTGGGTACTAGGGAATTGAACTCAGGCTGTCAGTCTTGGCAAGTAGGTGCATTTAACTGTTGAGCCATCTCTCCATCCCCTAGATACATTCTTTTTCTAGGCATTGTACCTCCTGAAATCAGGCCCCTGTCTTCTTGGTTGTTCAGGGTAGGGTCTCACTCTAGCCCACACTGATCTGGAATTCACTAGGTAGCCCTCAGGCTAGCCTTGAACTTCCTCCTACCAGGTTCCCTCCCCCACCCCCAATGCTGGGATTAAAGCCCATGTTTGTTTTAAAGCCAAGTAATATAAATGGAGATAACAAAGTGCTTTTCTAGTGCAAGAAGATAATAAAGGGGGGGGGGGGATGTACTTTTCTATGGCAAGGTACCTAAGGAGAAGTGAGCTTTGTATGAAAAGAAAATAGTGTAGTGAAGAAACTAGTGTTGTCAAACAATTGGAATTTGTGGGCCACATGATTAGTTTTCTTTTTTTTAATTTTTTTTATTTATTACTATTTATTTGAAAGAGAGATAGAGGCAGATAGGTGAGAGGGAGAGAACAGGCATACCAGGGTCATCAGCTGCTGCAAACAAACTCCAGATGCATGCGCCGCCTTATGCATCTGGCTTATGTGGGTCCTGGGGAATCAAACCTAGGTCTTTTGGCTTTGCAGACAAGAGCCCTAACTAGTAAGCCATCTCTTCAGCCCAACACCACTGATTTTAAATAAACATAAAATGAGTAACCAAGCCACGTTTGGTATGCTCTTTTAATCCTGAGCTACATAGGGATTTTGGGCCTGTCTGAGCTACATAGTATAAGACCCTGTTTAAAGTTTGTTTTTAAAGGGAAGGGTAAAGTGCTGTCATTGTAAGATCAAAATGTATTTTATTTGTTTTTTTTTGTTTGTTTGTTTGGTTGTTTTTTTTTTGTTTGTTTTGTTTTTTTTTTTTTGGTTTTTCGAGGTAGGGTCTCACTCTAGCTCAGGCTGACCTGGAATTCACTCTGTAGTCTCAGGGTGGCCTCGAACTCTCGGCGATCCTCTTACCTCTGCCTCCCGAGTGCTGGGATTAAAGGTGTGCGCCACCATACCCGGCTTATTTGCTTTTTTGGAGTAGAGTTTCATTCTAGTTCAGGCAGACCTGGAATTCACTATGTAGACTCAGGGTGGCCTCAAACTCATGGCGATCCTCCTACCTCTGCCACCCGAGTTCTGGGATTAAAGGCATGCACCACCACGCCCGGCCAAAATATATTTTAAAATAATGTAAACAAGGTGATGGGGAGATGGATACTAAGTGTGAACCTGTGTTTGGGTCTCAGAATTTCCATAAAGCCAAACAGTAACAAGTATTTAATTGCAATGCATCCATGCCAAGATGGGAGGTGGAGACACAAGAATCCTTTCCAAAATTCACAGGCTAGTTTGCTTGGCCAATGCAGCAATTTACTAGTGTCTCTGTCTCTAAACTCTTTAGTTTTACTAAATTAGAGGAGCCTACTTTTAGTTATAAATTGTCAGAAAGACAGCAAGCATATGGTGATTCCATTGGGTGCTTTAGATATTCTTTATACCTTTTGGGGTTTTTTGTTTGTTTTGAGGTAAGGTGTCACTGTAGCCCAAGCTGACCTGGAATTCACTATGTAGTCTCAGACTTGCAGTGATCCTCCTACTTCTGCCTCCCGGGTTCTAGGATTAAAGGTGTGCGCCACCATGCCCTCTGTGTTTTAGATATTCTAACAAATGAACACAAAAATTGTTGCAAGAATTCTTACAGAAAGCTACATGTAATGGTTGACCAGACACTTAAAAATGTATACTAGTCCATGGGAAAGCTGAATATTTCAGTTTGAAAGATGGCAAAAGGTAAATCTGCCCTTTGGTTGAATTCAGTTCTAAGAGATGTGTTTTGAGGATTAATGCAGTAATTTAATGTGGTTCTAATAAGACATTAGTTTCTTCTATAATAATAAAAATGTCTGTATGATGTGTGAGTAAGTCATATGCTTCAGATTGCTTATTTATGTTACTTGATTTTCATTATTTTAGTAAGAGTTATGTTATTTCAGGGCAGAAGGATGGCTCAATGGATAATGGCTCAGTGGATGCCATTAGGACCAGAGTTCAGAACCCCATCACCCACGTAAATGTTGAATGAGGGTGGTGGCCTGACTATAAAATAGCACTCATGAGGTAGAGACAGGGAATTCCCAGGGCAAGATGGTTAGCTAGACTAGCTAAATTGGTGAGCTCTGGGTTCAAACGAGAGAACCTGTCTCAGTAAAATAAAGTGGAGTGCAGTCAAGGAAGACACTCAGCATAAACCTCTGGGTCTACACATGTACATGTACCTGCATACGTGCCTCAACATGCATATGAAAACTCATAAACACTTACATATACTCAAAAGAAAAGGAATTGTGTTATTTCATGCTCCAATGATAGGTTTAAGCTATTGACTATGGCATATGTTACAGAGATATGGCACTTAAAATTGTAAAATTCAGAAAAAAAAATTAGGCACATATGGTGGTACTCTTGTAATCCTGGCACTGAGGATGCTAAGGCAGGGGATTACAAATGTGAGGCCAGACTAGACTATATATAGCAAAATCCTACTGGGAGGGAGAAAAGAAATTTAAATCCTGCATTTGAATACTTTTGTTTTTTTTTCAAGGTAGGGCCTCGCTCTAGCTCAGGCTGACCTGGAATTCACTATGTAGTCTCAGGGTGGCCTCGATCCTCCTACCTCTGCCTCCCAAGTGCTGGATTAAAGGCATGCACCACCACGCCCAGCTGCATTTGGATACTTTTTGTTAGCATCTTTCCTGTTGACAAAGACAGACACACTCTGTATTATTTCTTGAAGGTACCTGCTCAAGGGATGCAGTTTGAGTTATGGTCACAATTTCCCATGTTGTTTTTACCACTGGCTCACAAGGGTGTGTCATTGTCAGTTGCCAGCTGTGAACTTTTTTGTAGGTAGTGGGCTTCTTCCTACTCTGATCATACTGATCCCAACATACCTTTGTAAGTCAAGGTCCAAAGTTGGTTCTATCTGGGCATGGTGGCACATGCCTTTAATTCCAGCACTCAGGAGGCAGAGATAAGGAGGATCACCTTGAGTTCAAGGCCAGCCTGTGTTAGAGAGAGAACCTACCTTGGGGAAAAAGGAAAAAAAGAAAAAACTGGTTCTTGGTTCAAAGAAAATCCCTTTTTAAGTGCATATGTCCACTGATAAAATTTAAAGTTGCCTGTCTTGGGTTGGACAGATGGCTTAGCGGTTAAGTGCTTGCCTGTGAAGTCTAAGGACCCCGGTTCAAGGCTCAATTCCCCCGGACCCATGTTAGCCAGATGCACAAGGGGCCACACGCGTCTGGAGTTCGTTTGCAGTGTCTGGAGGCCCTGGCAGGCCCATTCTCTCTCTATCTGCCTCTTTCTCTCTCTCTCTCTCTGTTGCTCTCAAATAAATAAATAAATATGAACAAAAATATTTTTTAAAAAATTGCGTATCTTTCAGCTATACATACTATACATCTATACATGAATGTGCTGAGTTGATTTTTACTCTGTGTACTAATGGTTTTATTACTTAAGAGCATACACATCTGTACTAGTAATTGTTCTACCTACTATATAACACATGTAATGTCCAGTTGTATCATCTGATAGACTTTTGCCAAGATTTTTATCAGTATTTTATTTTATTTATTTGAGAGACAGGGAGAAAATGGACATGACAGGGCCTCTAGCCACTGCAAACTCCAGATACATGTGCCCCCTGGGCATACTGGAGAACAGAACCTGGGTCATTAGACTTTGCAGGCAAGTGCCTTAACCACTAAGCCATCTCTCCACAGCCCCTGCCAAGATTTTTGTTTTGTTTTGTGTTTTTTCGAGATAGGGTCTCATTCTAGCCCAGGCTGACCTGGAATTCACTATGTAGTCTCAGGCTGGCCTCAAACTCATAGCAATCCTCCTACTTCAGACTCCCTAGTGCTGGGATTAAAAGTGTGCACCACTACACTTGGCAAGATTGTTTTATTTCTGACCATATTTTGTTCTTGGTTATTAATTTTTCAGCTAACCAAGTTGAAGTACCTTTGTAGTTTTGATCTTTTCTCTTAATGACAAAATTTATAATGGAAACATTGTTTACAGAAGTAATTGAACACATCGGTGGCTTTTTGTCCCCAGTTTGTATATCTATATGTAGTGGACATGTATTATAATGTAGTACAAGGTAAAAGTAACAAAAGCTGGGTGCGGTGGTATGCACCTTTAATCCCAGCACTGGCAGGCAGAGGTAGATGGATGGCTGTAACTTCAAGGCCACCCTGAGACTACATAGTGAATTCCAGGTCAGCCTGAGCTTAGAGCAAGACCCTACCTCAACACCTTTCCCCCCAAAGAGAGTAGTAACAATGCTTTCTCCTATTACACACTGATCATCCTCATTTAGTAATCACAGCCCATTCTTTTTTTTTTTCTCAATTTTTATTAACATTTTCCATGATTATAAAACATATCCCATGGTAATGCCCTCCCTCCCCCCATTTTCCCCTTTGAAATTACATTCTCCATCATATCCCCTCCCCATCTCAATCTCTCTCTTATTTTGATGTCATCGTCTTTTTCCTCCTCTTATGATAGTCTTGTCTAGGTAGTGTCAGGCACTATGAGGTCATGGATATCGAGGCCATTTTATGTCTGGAGGGAGCATGTTGTAAGGAGTCCTACCCTTCCTTTGGCTCTTACATTCTTTCTGCCACCTCTTCCGCATTAGACCCTGAGCCTTGGAAGGTGTGATCAAGATGTTACTCGGTATTCTAGTCACTTCTTTCCAGCACCATGATACCTTCTGAGTCGTCCCAAGGTCACTGCCATCTGAAAAGAGAAGATTCTCTACCCAAAGTGAGAGTAGCATTAATATAAGGGTATGAATATTAAGAGAAGTGTTTACTGGGCAGTTTGATAAGCATAGTATATACGTTTATCCAGACATCAGCAGCTGTTACACCCCTAGGGCTCATGACTACGCCTGTTTTAAGTTTTCAGTATCAGGGATGTATTCCCTCCCGTGGAGTGGGCCTCCAGTCCAATTGCAGGGCGGTTGGTTTCCACCATGATAGACATGCCACTATTGCACCCGTTGGCTCATTTGGCCTGGGTGGCCAATTATAAGGCTTGCAGTGTCCATTGTTGAGTATCTTCACTGGTGGTATCTCTTTCTCCCATTGAACTACATGTAGAATGGCTTCTTGCAGCTTTCTGTCAGCTGGTCTACATGGAGGAGGTTATCAGCTCAGTTCCAGCAGGATTTCTCAGTGGCCTTGCAGCCCAAGTATGTGGAGTCTTCAGCAATAGGGTCTTACCATCTATTCCTGGTGGGAAACCAAGGACCTCGGCAATGGCCTATAATGTTTTGGGGGCATCAGGGACCTCCCTGGCCAACAACTCACTGGAAGGTATCCCATCCCTGGCACTGAAATTTTTCTAGCAACGATCTACGGCTCCTGAGTGTTCTCCATTGTCCAAAACCAGAGGATTCCATATGATTTATTTATATTCTCTTAGATTTTGATTAGCCCTCCCTCCACCTTTCCTTTACTCAATCTCTTCCCCTGACCTCACTTTGGGCCTTTTCACCCCTGTTAACCTATTCTTCTACTTACATATATACAATACCAACCTATTAAGTTCCCTCCTCCCTTCCTTTCTCTTCCCTTTGTATCTCTTTTTTAGCTTACTGGCCTCTGCTACTGAGTTTTTTCTTCTCACACAGAAGCCCAATCATCACAGCCCATTCTAATTGTAGTCTTTACTCATATGTTGTTATCACTTAAGACATTGTCAATTTAATATGATTTTCATTTTTATTCTTTAATGATTATTGTGCTATTGATGCACTTATTAAAATAGTCCTCTTAACTATCTTTGTAAATCTTGGTTGTCCCTTGGAATATAACAACATTAAGAACCTAAAATGGCTGGGCATGGTGGCACATGCCTATAATCCCAGCACTCAGGAGGCAGAGGTAGGAGGATCGCCATGAGTTCAAGGCCACCCTGAGACTACATAGTGAACTCCAGGTCAGCCTGAGCTAGAGTAAGACCCTACCTTGGAAAACCAAGAAAAAAACAAACAACAACAACAACAAAAGAACCTTAAATGATTTATTTGAAAATCACAATTATTATTTTCAAATTCATGAAATGCCCATGAATAAAATGAATAGATTGCCATTTGTCCCCAAATGATACTTGAGAAAGACTGGCTAAAAAGAAATAGAAGACACAAGACAAGGTTTGGAGAAAACAAGTAATGATTAGTATTCTGTAGGATGACATCTCTGTGGCAGAAAAAAATTTCTTAATGTTTTCTTATAAATTAGGCTTAATCTGGCTGGCTAGGTGGCCAATTCTTTTCTGAGACAGTGGTAACAGGAATGAATGGATGGTGTTAAGTATATATTCTTTTTTTTAAAGTATTTTTCAAGGGCTGCTGAAGGGATGGCTTAACCTGTGAAGCCTAAGGACCCATATTCAACTCTCCAGGTCCCATGTAAGCCAGACACAAGGTGGCACACATGTCTGGAGTTTGGTTGCAGTAGCTGCAGGCCCTAGCATGCCAACTCACTCTGTCTCTCGCTCGCTTGCTCGCTCGCTCTCATAAAAATAATTCTTTAAATATTTTATTTTACTTATTTGAGAGGGGGGGAGGGGGGAGGCAGACAGAAAGTAAGTGTGTGTGTATGAACACACCAGGGCCTCGTGCCACTGCAAATGATATCCAGACATATGTGCCACATTGTGCATCTGGCTTTACGTGGGTCCTAGGGAATCAAACCTGGGTTGTTGGCTTTTAGACTTGGCAAGCAAGCAAGTGCCTTTAAACAATGGATCATCGCTTCGGCTCTCAAAGAAATATTTTTATCTACTAGAAAGAGGGAGAGAGCCTGGGTGCTCCAGGGCCTCTTGCTATTGCACATGGACTCCAGACATATGTACCGCTTGGTGCATCTGGCTTTACATGGGTATTGGAGGATTAAATCCAGGCCAGCCGGCTTTGAAAGTAAGCACCTTTAACCCCTGAGCCATTTCTCCAGCCAAAGTATATATTTTTCATTAATAGTACAGTTACTATGCTCAGTTATGATAGACTTAGAGAACTCATCAGACTTTAATGTGTACCACCTGTCTTAGGATTTGATTTCCCTTTATTTGTGAGTTAGGCAAGTTGTATGTTTATATCTAGTTAGAAACTTGGCTACTTAACGTATGGTCTGAGGACTAGCAACACTGGCATCATCTGGAAGCCATTAGGAAGGTAGAACACCAACTCCTCAGCTCCACCTTCATTTTACTAAGTGAAAATCTGTACTCTTAACAAGATCATTGAGTGATTCTCTGTACATTATACTTAAGCATTACCTTAAAACCTGAAGGGTACCAGCTGGGAAATGCTTGTGTTCCACTAAAAATGCTGCTATTTTAGGTATTAATAAGATGATTGGTGGTGATGGCTGGGCTTTTTTGTTTGTTTTTTGTTTTGTTTTTGAGGTAGGGTTTCACTCTAGTCCAGGCTGACCTGGAATTCACTGGGTAGTCTCAGGTTGGCCTCAAACTCACAATACTCCTACCTCTGCCTCTCGAGTGCTGGTATTAGAGGTATGTGCCACTATACCCGGCTTTGGTTGTTTTTTGTTTTTTATCATATCTTAAATTTTGTTTATTAAAGTCGTTTGCCTCCTGTGGGAAGTATCTTGGCATGCCTTGTTTTTTATTTGGGCTTGGTTTACTTGTACATTTTGTTTTCCACTTAGGATACTTCCCTTTTTCACATCATAGATTTCAATTCCAGGTTAAAATATATTTTTAAAAAGTAAAAACATGGATCAGACATAGTGACATATGACTATAATTCTAGTTTGGAAGGTAGAGGCAGGAGGATCAGAAGTACATAGTAATTCAAGACCAGCCTAGACCCTGTCTCCAAAACAAGGAACAAAAACCTCTTCCTATCTTTTGTTTTTTGGTTTTTCGAGATAGGGTCTTACTCTAGCTCAGGCTGACCTGGAATCCACTCTGTATTCTCAGGGTGGCCTTGAACTCACTGTGATCACACCCGGCTCCCTCTTCCTATCTTTATCCCCACTATAAATCTTTACCAAAACTGTAGCTTGTACCTGTTTGGTAATTTTGCCTAAAGTTTTTCAGTTATTTAATGTATATTTATTACTTGACCCTTAGTGGATTATAGGCTTGTTGAAGGCAGTGACTAGTGTATTAGCTATTGCTTAAATTAATTTTAATGCATAGCAAATTATTGTGTGTACTACAGGTACCTAATAAGTACTTAGTAGTTGACCTTATGGCCCACAAGTTATTGTGTGGTAAATTGAGCTTTCTCTTTGCACAAAATATGTAATTATAAAGAACTATTAATGAGTGTTTTTAGTTATTTATCATAGTAATATGAAATAAAGATACATAGATATTGTAATGTCCTGGGTCAAAGCAAGTGAGTACCACGTGGTACTACAGATTATTTGTTTTATTTTTAATCAATTATTGTTTGTTTGGTTATCCAAAGTATTATCTAAGAAGATCCCTCAACCTACAAATGTAGAGGTAAAGGATGAAATTTACATAAGCACTTAGGTCTAGCATCCTTATAGGAAACAGTAGTGACTGCTAGAGGAGTTACAACTTGAAGATTCCCACATACTTTTAAACTCTTAATTGAGTTAGTGGTCTTGGTATTATTTCATGTCTTTGGCAAGACATGACTAGAAACAGTGTAATTATTTCTACTATTTTATTTGCAAGCAGAGAGAGGTAGAAGAGAGACCGACAGAATAGACAGGCCAAGGCCTCTAGCAGCTGCAGACGAACTCCAGATGCATGTGCCACTTTGTACATCTGGCTTATGTTGGTACTGGGAAATTAAACTCTGGTCATTAGCTTTTGCAGGCAAGAGCCTTCACCACTAAGCCATTTTTCTAGTCCCTATTATTACTTTTTTTAAAGTCCTTCTTTTGTTTGTGGGGGGGGGGTGTTTTCAGATAGGATTTTATATATCCCAGACTGTCCTCAGACTTCCTAAGTAGCTAAGAATGACCTTAAACTTCTGATCCTTCTGCTTTCACTTTCAAAGTGCTAGGATTATAGGCCTGCACCACGATAGACACCTAGTTTTTTTGGTGTGCTAGAAATCAAACCCAAGGCTTCTTGCATGCTAGGCAAACACTGCCAACTAAGCTATATCTCAGTCAGTAGAAGATCAGTTTAATAGATTGAATCAAATACTTCCATAGAGTGCTATGGCTAGGTCCTGTACCATTGTAGTCCATTGCCTTGTGAAGCAGACCAGAGTGCCCCCAACATACAGCCAAGTTCCATGTGCTAAGATAGCTACAGCCTAGTGGGTCCTTGAGAGAGATGCCAGTCACCATCAGAAAGCATTTTTTAAGCACCTATTGTACGTGGTTCTATCCTAGGCACTGTACAAAACGAGTTAAACAGGCATGGTCCCTGCCCCTTGGGAGTTTTGAGTCTAAGATGATGCTGACATGGACAGACATAAAGGATATTGAGACAACTGACCAAACATTGAACAAGAACATAAAGTAATAACATTATGCACAAGCAAAGGGGTAAGTGCATTTTGTGGGGTAGTATGTAAAAGATGCCTCACGGGATGTGAACAGGGTGGGATAGAGAAACTAGTAAACCTCTCTATGAAATAATTAGCTTGCCCTGGCAAGCTGGGTTCCCGTGCAGATTGAAAGAGCTAGGGCATTGGAGAGTGTAGCAAAAAGACTTAGAGCACAGAAAGAAGTTTATAACCCTATTCTTGGACATATAGCCTCAAAAATTTGCAGCTGGATATCACAAAGTGGGGTTGTTTAACATAGCAAGTTGGCACTTCTAGGTTAGAACCAGTTCAGTGCAAAGCAAATAACAAAACCCTTGGGAACTTGAGTGTTTTCTATGAGCAGTCTGTTTTTTCTTCCTAATTCTGATAAACTATTGTCACTTGACAAAAACTTTGGAGTTCCTGAGAGCTGTTATCTTCTTAAGAACTTATGTGAGGCTGTCTTGTGAAGCATCATTACATCATATTCTGTATTAGAAACTTTAGCACCTTAACAAGGCACAGACATTATGTTTCTCAAGAATTGGGTATAGGTGTTTCTGAGAATACCTTTAGATCCTGGAAGTAGTCTCTGGGAATTCTGGGTCTAATAAGTAGTGTCAGCAGATCTTGAACCTACCTACCCTTTAATCACTGATGTCTTAAATTACAAAGTGTTCCCTTTTTGTTTGGCTGATTTTTTTTTTTGTGTGTGTGTGTTTGTTTTGTTTTACTTTGCAATGGTCTCCTGTGTTGCCCAAGCTGGACTCAAACTCCTAGGCTAAGGCAATCCTTCTGCCTTAGCCTCCTGAGTATCTGGAACCACAGATACATGTTACTGCACTGAGGCCAAGTCATAGCTTTAACAACCATACACAGATGAACTTGAATTTGTTTCAGGTCCTAGCAATTAAACCAAAGGCCTTGTGTATGTGTGGCAATAATTCTACACCTGAGCTACATTTCCAGCCCAGAAGCATGGTCCCACGGTATATCAAGCTGGTGCCTTGAACTTGCTATGTGGCCATAGATGGCCTTAAACTCATAATCATACAGCTTTACCTTCCCAATACAAGTACAGAGTTGTATGGCAGCATGCCTAACTCAAATTTGCATCATAGCAGTAAAAAGCAAGTTTTACAATATCTACTAGGCAAAGCTGATTACTTCTTTTTTAATAATGAAAAGACGAATGGGTTTCTCAAAAGTTTCAGCTCACTGTAAAAATAAATTATTTAAGCCTAGCAAAGTGGCGCACACCTCTACCTCAGCATGAGTTCGAGGCTAGCCTGGAACTACAGAGTGAGTTCGAGGCCAGCTTGAGACTATGTAGAGAATTCCAGGTCAGCTAGAGCAAGATCCTACTTCGGAAAACCAAATAAATAGCCAGGCATGGTGGCACACACCTTTAATCCCAGCACTCGGGAGGCAGAGGTAAGATTGCTGAGAGTTCAAGGCCACCCTGAGACTACATAGTGAATTCCAGGTAAACCTGTGCTAGAGCGAGACCCTACCTCAAAAAATAAAAATAAATAAATAAATAATTCACAAGAGAGAGGAGAAGAGAAAGAAAATGGGTGCACCAGGGCCTCTTGCAGCTGCAAATGAACTCCAGACACATCTACCACTTTGTGTCTGGCTTTAACATGGGTAATAGGGAATTGAACTCTGGCCAGCAGGCTTAGTAAGCAAGGGCCTTTAATCACTGAACCATCTTCCCAGCCCAACAGCTCACTTTTTTTTTATTTCCATGTGTGTACTATGGTATGGTGTATGCACATGTATGTGCTGATGGCATGCCCTGTGTACTCACCCACAGTGCTCCATAGGCTCCATCCACCTGCTTGTTTGTTTGTTTGTTTCTCTTGCAACAGACTCTTTTACTGGTTCTGGCATTCAGCTGTTCACAAACCCCAGTGAGTCTCTGGTCTCCACTTCCCACAGTAGTGGGGTTACAGATGTACATGGCCACACTCAGCCTGGGTTCTAGAGATTCAAACTCGGGTGGTCTTAGGCCCCCTCAGAATCTCATGTTTGTCTTTGGAAGCACATTTAACTGCTGGATCATTTCTCCAACACTTGACTTGCTTTTTTAAAAAAAAAAAAATGTTTATTGTCAACTTCTATAAATATAGATAATATCCCATGATCACAATCTCCCATCACCACCCTTTTTGCACTCTCAAAATCCCTCCTCCATCAAGTCTTCTTTCCAGCTAATCTCTCCTATTCTGATGGCATCATTTTTCCTTCTACTATTATGTAGGTCTTGTGTAGGTAGCATCAGCCACTGTGAAGTCATGAATATCAAGGCCATTTTGTGTCTGGAGACAGTATTAAAACACTTCTCCTCTTGGTCTGACTGTAGCCCAGACTAACCTGGAAATCACTGTGTAGTCTCAGTGGAGCCTCAGGTTCACAGTGATCCTCCTACCTCTGCCTCCAAGTACTGGGATTAAAGGTGTGCACCACCATATCTGGATACATGTTTTTAAATTTTTTTTAGCCGGGCATGGTGGCACACAACTTTAATACCAGCACGGAGGCAGAGGTAGGAAGGATCACTGAGTTCAAGGCCATCCTTAAACTATATAGTGAATTCCAGGTCAGCCTTGGCTAGAGTGAAACCCTACCTCGAAAAAGCAAAAGAAAAAAATTTATTTTTTAAATTTATTTATTTGCAGGCAGAGAGAGACAGAGAGAATGGGTGTGCCAGAGCCTGTAGCCACTGCAAAAGAACTTCAAACACATGTGCCACTTTGTTCATCTGGCTGTATGTGGGTACTGGGAATCAAACCTGTGTTATCAGGCTTTGCAGGCAAGCACCTTAACTGCTGAGCCATCTCTCCAGCCCTTGGCTCTTATTTATTTATTTATTTATTTATATAGCCACCTCTTTCTCAGTGGTCCCTGAGCATTGAAGAGTAGAGTGTGATAGAGATGTCTCACTCTGCTAACACTTCTCAGCACATTGGTGAGTTTTGTGTCACTACTGTGGTCACTGCGGGCGTGATGGCACATGCCTTTAATCCCAGCACTCAGGAGTCAGAGGTAGAAGGATCATTGTGAGTTTGAGGCCACCCTGAGACTACATAGTGTATTCCAGGTCAGCCTGGGCTAGAGTAAGACCCTAACTTAAAAAAAAAAAAAAGGGTGGAGAAGTGGCTTAGCAGTTAAGGCGCTTGCCTGCAAAGCCAAACGACCCAGGTTCAATTCCCCAGGACCCACATAAGCCAGATGCACAAGGTGGCACATGCATCTGGAGTTTATTTGTAGCAGCTGGAGGCTCTGGCTTGCCCATATTAATTTTCTCTCTCAAATAAATTAAAAAAATTTTTTAAATTAAAGTGAGAGTAGCATTAATATATGGGCACAAACATATGTATTTAGAGAATAGTTTGGTGGGCATTATATATCCTTTTAGCCAGGCAGCAGTAATATCTTCCATCACCACCACCCCACCCTGGGGCTTATGACCTCCCCAGCCATAAGCTTTTATTTTTATTTTTTTAAGATGTACCCAACAGAAAAGTTAAGGTTTAGCGAAGCCATGCAAATACACACAATAATGGTGGTGGCACAGCCTGAGCTTGTCTGTATCCAGGCAGCGTACATCCCCCAGGGGGCAGCAAGGTAAAGTGTTGGACAGGACAGGACAGGCTCAAGGAACTAGTCCAGGTACACCTCCTGAAACAGAACTGCTCCAGCCTTTAAGAGCTTTTCCTGCTGAAAGGCTGTGTGCATGTTTCTGAGAAGGGACCCAAATCTGGGGCTCTGGACACAAGACCACCCTGGCCTGTCTCTCCCCCACCAGGTAAGAGGCTGGAGCCTTAGGGCAGCCTGTGAGTTAGAAGGAAACAGAGTACAAGGGATCTGGCCTTAGGCCTCCTCACAGCAGGGAGGAGGAATCCCAAGACAGTGGGCTTCAGAAAGAACCAGCAAATCAGGGGAGGTAACAGGTAATCCTAGGAGACATGCCAATAGCTCTGCTATGTAACCCCCCAAATAACAGCAGTCCAGCCCCTCTGCAGCTCCTGTACTTTTCTCCAGGGGATTCTGACTGGCCCTGGTTGTCCCTCACTTGTTCTTGAGACCCAGCACTCCATCTGGCCGAGTGGGGGTATCCTGGCTGCACCCCTGCTTCCCACTAGCACAGGCCATGAGGCAGACATCCCTCCTGCAGCATGAGAATGAAAGCTGGCTCCAGGGCTGGAGATGGCTCAGCAGTTAAGGCACATGCCTATGAAGCCTAAGGACCCCGGTTCTCTTCTCCAGGTCCACGTAAGCCAGATGCACATGGTGGTGCATGCGTCTGGAGTTTGTTTGCAGTGGTTAGAGGCCCTGGCGTACCCATTCTCCCTCTCTTTCTCCCTCTCTCTGTCTGTAATAAATAAATAAATAAAAATTAAATCTTTAAAAATATATATTTGAAAAGAAAAGGCTGGCTCCAAACCGCTCAGCCATGCCATTTGCGTGGCATGCACTGGGACAGGCTACACTCTAAAACAAAACCTTTCAGAAGGGAGATAGCAGGTACAAGCTGCCTGGACTGCAAACTGGGTCACTTCACTGTTCGGATTATGGGGGAGCCAAGCCAAGAAAAGGGCCTCTTTCAAGTGTGGGGGGATGAGACACTGTTCTAAAATGACATCTTTAAAGCAAAGGCTACAGTGTGGGGCATACAACCCATGGAGTGCCTGCCTTGAGACACACCACAGAAGTGTGGGAACCCTTTAAAGAAGGCAGCTGCAGGAACTGAGCCATGCTGAGTGCCCACTCCCAGGACTGAATTTCTGGGAGGGGGGACCCGACCTCCCCAGAACCCCACTATAAGACCATGCTCCTCAGCTTCTCAGGACAGTCCAGCCCCCACCCCAGCCTCCCAGCAGCATCTGCCCACTAGACACCACTCACCCCTCGCACATGGGCACCAAGGCTGAAGGACAATGAGTTCCAGGTGGGTGGCAAGGAGCCACAGCCATAGGCTTTTGATTAGATTTTCAGTACCAGCTATAAATTCTCTCCCATGGAGCGGACCAATCAAAGAAGTTGGTTTCCTCCCTAGTAGGCATGCCACCATGACACCAGTTGGTACATTTGGCCTGGCTGGCTAGCCATAGCACTTGCAAACTCCTCTGCTAGTTAGACTGTTGATGACTTTTCTCCAACAGGGTGCATAGGTCTTTCTAGCATTTTGACAGCTAGTCAACAGGGGGGAGGTTTCCAGCTTGATGCCTCTCAGCTCACTTTTTTTTTTTTGAGGTAGAACCTCACTGTAGCCCAGGCTGACCTGGAATTCACTCTATTCTCAGGGTGGCCTCGAACTCATGGTTATTCTCCTACCTCTGCTTCCTGAGTGCTGGGATTAAAGGCATGCGCCACCACACCCAGCCTCATCTCACTTTAAAAAAAAAATTATTTATGTGTGAGTGTGTGTGAGAGAGAGGCAGATAGCGAATGGGTGCACCAGGGCCTCCAGCTGCCATCAACAAACTCCAGACACATGTGCCACCTTGTGCATCTGGCTTACTGGGTCCTGGGGAACTGAACCTGGGTCCTTCAGCTTTGCAGGTAAGTGCCTTAATCACTAAGCCATCTCTCCAGCCCTTTCAGGTCACTTTTTGCTTTCTCATACTAGCCCAGGCTGGACTGGAATTCACTGTAGTCCCAAGCTGGCCTGGAACTCAAAGCAGTCCTCCTACCTCTGCCTCCAGAGTACTGAGACAAAAACATGCGCCACTACACGTGGTTTTCTCAGCTCACTGTGTGTGTGTGTTATATATATATCACATATATATATATGTATATATATAAAATTTTATTTGAGAGAAAGAGGCAGAGAGAGTGAACGGGCGCTCCAGGGGTTCCAGCCACTGCAAATGAACTCCAGACACATGCTCCCCCTTGTGCATCTGGCTTGCATGGGTTCTGGAGAATCGAACTGGGATCCTTTGGCTTGGCAGGCAAGCATCTTAACTGCTAAGCCATCTCTCCAGCTCTCAGCTCACTTTTTAATGTCACTTAAATCTAAAATGCAAAATCTTGAATTTACTAGAATATTAGGATATAGTGTCTTTTATATATATATATATATATATATATATATATATATATATATATATATATAAATTTTTTTTTTTTTTTTGAGGTAGGGTTTCACTCTAGTCCAGGCTGACCTAGAATTCACTATGTAGTGTCAGGGTGGCCTCAAACTCATGGCGATCCTCCTACCTCTGCCTCCCGAGTGCTGGGATTAAAGGTGTGCACCACCATGCCCGGCTAAATCTTTTTTAGTTGTATGAGAAAATTCATAAGACTTCCTGTTATACTAGTTTCTCTAGTGCCCTTTAAATTATTAGAATTATAAAAATTGTCTTTTTTCAGAATTCCATATCATTTGTATAATGCTGTTGAAAACATACATGACAAAGATCATCAAGGTATTAAAATTTTCAATACTAAGGGAATGAGGAGATCACTCAGTAAAGTGCTTGTTGAACAATTGTGAGGACCTGCATTCTGATCTTCAGCACCCAAGTAAATGCTGGGCAAGCATTTCAGCCTGCCTGTAATTTTAGCACTTAGAAAGTGGAGATAGGATTCCCTGGGCAAGCCAGTTAGCAAGAGAGCCTATTTCAATAAAGCAAAAGACCTATCTCAATAAGTTGGAGAACACTCAAAAATAAATAAGTAAAAAATAAGTTGGCCAGGCATGGTGGCACACACCTTTAATCTCAGCACTCAGGAGGCTGAGGTAAGAGGATCATCATGAGTTTGAGGCCATTCTGAGACTACATAGTGAATTCCAGGTCAGCCTGAGCTAGAGTGAGACCCTACCTTGGGATAAATAAGTTGGAAAGTGTTGCAGTCTGGTTCACATTGCTAGCAGAAATCGCCAGCCAAGAGCAGCTTGTGGGAAAAGGTTTATTTTGGTTTACAGACTTGAGGGGCAGCTTCGTGATGGTAGGTGAAAACGATGCCATGAGCAGAGGGTGGACATCACCCCCTGGCCAACATAAGGTGGACAACAGCTACAGGAGATTGTGCCAAACACTGACAAGGGGACACTGGCTATAATAACCATAAGTCTGCCAGCCTGCCTCCAACAATATGCTGCCTCCAGGAGGTGTTAATTCCCAAATCTCTATCAGCTGGGAACCTAGCATTCAGAACACCTGAGTTCATGGGGGACACCTGAATCAAACCACCATAGAGAGCAGTCAAGGAAGATACCCAGTATCTGGCCACTGTGCACATGCACATACATACTGTATACAAAAAAATTCAGTAATGACGGCTAAGGATGTAACTCAGTGATAGATCTCTTAGTTAGAATGCACAAAGCCCTTAATTTAGTCGTGCTGAAAAACAAGACCCATAATGCCTTTTGAAAATATTTAAGCTTTTATGTCCTTAGTCACTTGTTTATTATGTATTTAATCAAGCTTTTCCCTTTCTATTAGCCAAGATCTGGTGTTTTCAAGGTGGTATGGCCGTAGACTCCCTTTCTATTAGAATGGAGGCTTTCAAGGGCTAAGGTCTTGCCTTCTTCCACTTCCCATAATTCTTTGTGTTATGATCAGGCAATAAGAATCTAGTGACTATGTTTTCCTATATCATGATGCTAAATCATGGGACAGTTGCACATTGGTTTCTAATAGGCAGTGTCATCCAGAGGATTTCAGTGATTTTTACCAAATGGCTTACTCAGATAACCTTTAGCTTTCAGAAATGTATTCCCTGGCTGTCACTTTATTCTAATAGTATCATTAACTCCAGGTATTTATTCTTCCTTCTAAATATTAAACTTAAACTTTGGTCTACCTGGAAATACCCTGAGAAATTTAAGCCAAGTAAATATAAGACAAAAGCCAGAAGAAAAGATTTGTCCTAAAATCTAGAATTAGATGATAACAAATTTAGACCATCCCTTCATTTTATTTGGTTTGCATAAGACCTAAGGGATAGACAAAATGCCCAAAGGGAGCCTAGGATCTTCTTGGACAAAAGAATTCATACCCAAGGGTTAATGAAGAAAGTTGAGCACATTTTGTTAGAACCCTTACAGTCTTTTAAGGATTGTCACTATTCATGACAGATAAAAGTGGTGGTGGGTTTATATTTTTTTATCCAAATATTTGGTTTCATTTCTAGGAATTTATATCACCTTCCTATATTGGTAGGTAGTTCCAATTATTGTAAGTACCTCAAGAGAGAATTCAATACATACCTGAGAATCATGAGAACTTGAAATACACCAATAAATAAAACCAAAGGCCATTTTCCCTTTGGAGCCTATGTTTTAGTTCAGGAATCAGCAAGCTTTTTAAAAATATTGTATTTTTATTTATTTATTTATTTATTTATTTGACAGAGAAGAGTGGGGGGGGGGAGAATGGGTGCACCAAGGCCTCCAGCCACTGCAAACGAACTCCAGATGTGTGTGCCCCCTTGTGCATCTGGCTAACATGGGTCCTGAGGAATCTAACCTGGGTCCTTTGGCTTTGCAGGCAAATGCCTTAACTGCTAAGTCATCTCTCCAGCCCAGCAAGCTTTTTCTTTAAAGAACCATATAGTAAATATTTAGACATTGCATCTGGCCCTTTTTCAGTAAAACTGTATTTATGGAAAAAGCTGAATTCATTTAGTCCATAGGGCATAGTTTTCAAACCCTTGCCCTAGAATGTGGAAATAAATTTAATAAGTATGGTGGGTGATAAGTGTTTTAGGAAAAAGAAAGAGAGCAACGTCATCAAGTTGGAAGTGTGGTGTGGTAAGGATTGGCAGTCAGCCTCATGAAGGTAAGAAGGAACCAGCAAAGCAAATGAAAATGAGTTATAGTAAGGCAGAAAAGTGAGAGATGGGGCTGGAAAGAAAGCAGTCCCTGTGGTTTAAGAGCTCTTGTACAGCCTGAGGGCTGGAAGAGTCCTGAGTGACCACTAGAGTTTGATCCCAGGACTCACATAAACAACTGGGGGTGGCCACTTGCACCTGTATCCCCAGTCATAGGGTCACAGAACCTGAGAACCACTGGAGCTTTCAAAAAAATAAATGAATCAATAAAAGCAAGCCCTCGGATCAGTAGACTCTAGTACAAATAAGAATGGGTGGAAGAGTGATGAAGCGGAACACCCAGAAGTTATGCGCCAGCCACCATTGGGGATCGTATCCCATCACAGGCAAGCATATAGGTTGTCACATGGTCACATACATGTCATACACAACACACACATGAAAAAAATGTGAGCGATGGTGATTTCCTGGAAATTAATGATGAAGCCTATATTGGGAAGAAAAGATGTCAGGTATGATTGATAGGCCAAATAAAAGATAGACTGAGACTAGACCATTGAATTTACATATGTGGAGGTTGTTAGTGACACCCGTGAACAGTTTGGGTAGAGTAAGTTCATGAGAGAATTCTTTGTATGATTATTTTTTTCTTGAAACAGATAAATTGGACAAGAAACGTTTGCTTAACAAGGAAGAAATACCATGTTTTTCTGGTAAAAAATAAGCAACTTAGGAGAAAATGATATAGAATGAGTGGAGCAAATTTCCGGAGCTGTGACTTTAAATTGGTGAGGGAATAAGATCTAGTTTGCAAGTGAAATTATTCACTTCAGATAAGCAGAATATTGATAGATGGGTGCCTGTGCTAGAGTCTGCAGATGTTGTTTTGTGACTTCAATTTTCTGATGAAATAATTATCAATAACAAATATGAAAACTGAAATGCAAAGGTTTGTGTGTGTGTGTGTGTGTGTGTACACTCATGGTCTTAGAGCTAGCATTTGAGGAATCTTTAGTATCACTAAGAATAATTTTGTTGTGTTTTTTGAGGAGGGAATAAACTTAACTGGATTTAAGTAGATTGTGTATTTTGATAATCAAATCCTGTAGTATGAGATTTTGGTACATACAATGTCTGTGGCTTAGCACCTAGTATTATGTAAAACACTCAGATATTACTTAATAAAGGTATAGAGTCAGCAGGTACTAAATTAGGTTTCCTTTATTTCCTTCAGCTCAAACAATAGCTTATTGTTTTAAATATTTTCAGTTAGAATTGGACAATTATAAGTGTGCTGTATTTAAATCACAAGTCCCTCAGCATCTCCCCAATATTCTTTATTTCTCAATGTAGTCTTTCTTTACAGTGACCAGTGATAACACTGGCTCCAGCTGGCAATAGGGAGTTTTGATCAGGGCTTCATAAGGTGTTTTGTTCTTAGATATTTAATTATCATTAAATTACTGTGTTACTATCTTTGTACAATGAAGACAACTGCTTTTATGTATAACTTTCTTTAGATTATATGCCCCTCAAAAGTGATAGTCCATACATTTCTTTTAAAAATATCTGAAATAATAGTGTTGTAGAGGCTGTTAATCGAGCACTACAGTTTCTAAATCAGCAGGTTATATATACCTTCGTTTAAAAATTACATGTCATACTGGACATGGTGGTGCACGTCTTTAATCCCAGCACTCAGGAGGCAAAGGTAGGAGGATCACTGTGAGTTTGAGGCCACCTGAGACTACGTAGTGAATTCCAGGTTAGCCTGGGCTAGTGTGTGACCCTACCTGGAAAAAAAAAATTACATATCAGGCTGGGTGTGATGGTGCATACCTTTGATCCTAGCATTCTGGAGGAAGAGGTAGGAGAGTTACAGTGATTTCAAGGCCATCCTGGGGCTTCAGAGTGAGTTCTAGGTTAGCCTGGGTTAGAGTCAGACCCTGCCTCCAGAAAACCATAAAATTAGATGTCCAGTTCTTTGGCCTGACTTTGAACAAACCTGAGACTCCCATTCTATGGAAAATTCTGGAACTAAATTAATTTGAACTCAATGGCAATTGGTAAATACCTCCAAAATACTAAGCATATAATAGCATAATTGGCATGTTCAAATGCTGGAATGCCATAAAAACTAGCATAATCATAAAAAGCTTGTCAGAGGGCTTGATAGATGGCTTAGCAGTTAAGCGCTTGCCTGTGAAACCTCCTGGTTCAAGGCTCAATTCTCCAGGACCCACATTAGCCAGATGCACAAGGGGGCGCATGCGTCTGGAGTTCGTTTGCAGTGGCTGGAAGCCGTGGTGGGCCCATTCTCTCTGTCTCTCTATCTGCCTCTTTCTCTGTCACTTTCAAATAAATAAATAAAAATAAACAAAAAACTTGTCAGAGAATAATACTCAACTTCATATGGCATATTTGAAATCAAAGTAAAATAAATTGACTTGTGTAGCTACAAAAAATAGCCTTGATTACCTTTATACATTGTACCAAGATACAATAAATGAAGTCAGATGTGATATTCTTACTAGAGATGGCAGAATTTAATGGTTGCCAGGAACTGATTGAAAAGAACAAACTAAAAAGCCCTTTCACTCTGCGATAACCAGTATAGATAAGAAATAGAAAGAAGAGGACTATTTCCTTTGTAAGAAGCAGCTGTATTTTGAAGCCCAGTCATAATAAGTTCAATAATAAAGGCAAGTCTGAATGGGCCTATTTCCTAGAATTTAGTTATTTATGCAAATGACTGAGAAATTCTAAACTATCAAATCTGAGTTTCCATCAGGCTTACAACTATTTCCAAAACATCAGAATATCCAACTTGATAGTATTTTAGACTTATAGGAAATATTGAGCAAGTCATTTTAAAATACCTTGTATTGAAATTTTGTTTTCTTTATATTGTAGGTCCAGTTGTTTATGTCTTGGATCTTGCAGATAGACTGATCTCAAAAGCTTGTCCATTTGCTGCAGCAGGAATAATGGTTGGATCTATCTATTGGACAGCTGTGACTTATGGAGCAGTGACAGTGATGCAGGTTCACTATTTCATTCTATCCAGTGATGCTTTTGATGTGCAGATACATTAAATATTGTTGGGATTTGTTTGTTTGTTTTGTTTTTTGAGGTAGGGTCTCACTGTAGCCCAGGCTGACCTGAAATTCACTATATAGTCTCAGGGTGGCCTTGAACTCATGACGATCCTCCTATCTCTGTCTCCCAAGTGCTGGGACTAAAAGCATGCACCACTACGCCTGGCTGGGAATTTTTAGATAAGTAATAACATCTTGGCTTAAAAATAAGAAATTTGGGCTGGAAAGATGGCTCAGTAATTAAGTGCACTCCCTTCACCAAGCATGATGAAACTACCCTATTTCAACTGGGCATGGCCATGCATGCATGTAACCCCAGGCCCACAAAGGGTAGCAGAGACCAGGAAATCACCTGGGCTCATGAAAAACAGCAAGCTTTGGTATTAGTAAGAGGCTCTCACCCAAAATGAGAATAGTTGGAAGAGTTATGGAGCAGGGGATGTTTTGTTCTTGCCACTGCAAGTATGTGCCCCCACCCCCACCACAGGCGAATGAGTGTTTGGGGCACTGTAAGGGAACACACACACACACACACACACACACAGAGAGAAGTAGAGAAAAAGAATTAATTATAAAAAGTTGCCTAGTGAAAAATTTTCGTATTCTTGTCCTGCATTTGCCCACATCACCCCTTACCTTCCTGGGTAGCCACTGTTGTTAATTTCATATATGTGAAACTGACTTTATATATATACAAGCAAAAAAATTCAGCATGTTTCCTAAAAGGAAACAAAACTTCGACCTCTTTTTTTCAGTGAATCTTGATCTTTTCCACATGCCTGAACAGAAATCTGCATAGCATTCTGTGTTAGGAATGATAACAATTTACTAACCAGTCTTTAGTGCTTTGAGACAAGGCCTCACTATTTGCCCTCAAGGAGTATAATCTAAGACAATGTGTACATGAATAAATTATTAGAGAACACTTGTACAATTACAAATAATTTTGAAATATACTGCATAAACATTTTAACTCAGAGGGTATGTTCACTTGAAGCTATGAGAAAAGTCTTGAGCTGATAGGTGAAGTGGAAGAAATACCTCAGTAAGGAAACAGGCATTATAATACATATGTATATCTGTTAAATAGTTAGAAATCACCTTCACATGTGCCACTCCCCTGAAAAGACCATTCCAGAAATGAGAGTGATTAGCTGCAACAACAGATAGGTGCTGTGTGATTTGAGTATTTTGAAGGCAGTTTTCACCTATATGAGCATCATATGTAAGTACATATTTTAAGTATGTAATAATTTGTTTCAAATGGCTATGTCAGCAATGTTTTCACAGTCAGAAATCCTGTAAGCCATAGATTGAAAGTCAGAAGCAAGACCATGTATCACTGCTGTTACTTAACATTGTTCTGGATATTCTATCTAGCACCTTTGTTTGTTTTGAATTTTATTTCTGTGCAACACCTTTAGAGCAGTATCTGGGTATGTTTGATAGGGAATGTGCCCACTGTCCATTAAGAGTATTTAGGGCTTACCCTGTCTCTCCTTTCCTCTCACTAAAACCTCTCTTCTTCCTCTTGGATCCCCATTCTGGTTTCATGTTTTACTCACTCGCTTGCTTGCTTATTTATTTAGACCCACAGATTTAAATTAGGGTCACTTGCATAGCCATGGGGAGGAAGTTATTTACTGGAGAATGGAACCCACCACTGGCCATACCACTAAAGGACATGGCTGCTCTCCCAATAATGATCAGTTTCCGCTATTTATTCTGAGAAGAATTGGGTTATCTTGGACCCTTCTTTCATCTTTGGTGAAATATTGACAGGTTTAATCATGTTCAGAAAACCACATCTGCTGTGAATTCAGTACAGTAGCAGACTTGATGTGTCCAAAAGACAACATTTTGCATCCTCCTGCTCATATATTTTTTCCACTCCTTTTTCGCTAGGTTTCCTGTGGTTTAGAGGCCATGTTTAAGGCTCATCACAAGCTACTTGCTTATTCTTAGTCTCTTTGCATCTATGCATCTCTGTCTTCACCTTGACCATTTGCATGAACAAACTAATGTGTCCAGGCTGCAAGCAGTGCCATTCTATAGAAACAAACACAGATATGTAGAAGGCAGTTTGATATGCAGTTTGATTAGCATAACCATACTAATGGGCTCCCGTCTAGACCCTGATTTCCTAGCCACAGACTTCTGTCCAGGTTTACAATAGTAGACATAATTTCTTTCTTATGGAGTGGTCCTCAAATTCAATCAGAGAGCAGTTGGTTACTTCCAT
The DNA here is from genome assembly GCA_036346955.1 of Dipus sagitta. NCBI lineage: Eukaryota > Metazoa > Chordata > Mammalia > Rodentia > Dipodidae > Dipus > Dipus sagitta. The sequence continues at coordinate 43,980,086 of CM070770.1, read as the reverse complement.
AATTCTCATGCCACTTTTGCTCCAATGGACGTATCTTGCCTTGCAGGTCAGTTGTGAAGTATATAGGGATCATGGCTAGGTAGGATTGTTGATGTCTTTTCTCCCCCGACAGCTTTCGTAGCACCTTCTGGCACAAAGATAGCTAGGTGGTAAGGAGGAAGCTTCCAGCTGGGTTCCAGTTTTTTTTTTAGGGGGCGGGGTTACACAGGGGACAGTAGAACACATGAGACCCAAAAGTACAGGGTAGGAGGAGAAGAAGGGAAAGGTTTGAACAGGGATTATTGGTGGAGAGGGAATGAAGAAGGGATGGAGGTGCTAAGAAAACACACCAAAACTAAGGAAATGTGAATAAGCCCTTTGGAAACCTACTACTTGGTAAACCAACTTAAAATACAATTTGAAAAACTGTTTAGCCAGGCATGGTGGTGCACACCTTTAATCCCAGCACTCGGGAGGCAGAGGTAGAAGAATCGCTGTGAGTTCTAGGCCACCCTAAGACTACATAGTGAATTCCAGGTCAGCCTGAGCTAGAGTGAAACCCTACCTTGAAAAACCAAACCAAAACAAAACAAAAACTGTTTAAACAGAGGTCTCTCCGAAGCCTTAGGGAGTGAATAGCTAATTCCAGTGCCAGGGATGAGATCCCTCCCATGGAGTTGTTGGTTAGAGAGACCACAGAGGTTCATCAGACAATACAAGCTATTGCCATTATTGTTTTTCATTGTCCACCAGACTGGATAGTAAGTCCCTGTGGCTGTTGCAGGACATAGGATATGCTTTATTGTTATTGTCTATTTGTTAAGGAGGGGGAAGGCATAGCAGGGTCTCTTGCCACTGCCAACTAAGTCCAGATGCATGCACTATTTTGTACATCTGACTTTACATGGGTACTAGGGAATTAAATCTGGGTCAATGAGCTTTTAAGCAAATGTCTTTAGCTGCTGGGCCATCTCCTCAGCCCAGGACTTGCTTTTTTTTTCTTTCTTTCTTTTTTAAATATTTATTTATTAGAGAGAAAGAGGCAGGGAGAAAGAGAATGGGCGCTCCAGGGCCTCAAGCCACTGCAAACCAACTCCAGACGCATGCGCCCCTTTGTGCATCTGGTGTGGGCCCTGGGGAGTTGAACCCAGGTCCTTAGGCTTCTCAGGCAAATGCCTTAACTGCTAAGCCATTTTCCCAGCCCTTCTTCTTTTTTGTTTGTTTTTTGTTTTTTTGTTTTGTTTTTTTGAAGTAAGGTTTCACTCTAGTCCAGGCTGACCTGGAATTCACTATGTAGTCTCAGGGTGCCCTCAAACTCATAGTGATCCTCCTACCACTGCCTCCCTAGTGCTGGGATTAAACGTGTGTGCCACCACGACTGGCCCTTCTTTCATTTTTTAAGTAAATTTCATATATTAATTTATGAAAGAGTGAGAGAAAGTGGCAGATGAAGAGAAAAAAAAAATGGGTGCCCAAGGGCCTCTATCCACTGCAAATAAACTCCAGATGCATGTACCACCTTGTACATCTGGCTTTTCGTGGGTACTAGGGAATTGAAATCAGTTCCTTAGGCTTTTTAGGCAAGTGCCTTAACCACTGAGCCATCTCTCCATCCCAAGATTTGCTCTTATCAAAAAAATATATTTATCTGTTTGTTTATTTGAGAGAGGGAGACACTCACAGAGAGAAACAGAAAGAATGGGAGCCAGGGCTTCCAGCCACTACAAACTCCAGACAAATGCACCACCTTGTGCATCTGGCTTATGTGGGTCATGAGGAATCAAACCTGGGTCCTTGGCTTTACACGCAAGCGCCTTAACTGCTAAGCCATCCCTCCAGCTCCAGGATTTGCTTTTTAACACTTGTACCCACCCCCCTTTTGTTCTAGGACAATTCTGGAGTTCAAGTAAATCACATTAAACCACATCACTCTCCCTCCTTCCTTTCCACCACTTCCATTCCCTCTTCCCTTCCCTTCCTTATTATTTTGTTCAGCCTGATCTTGAACTGCCAGCTAACTAGGACTTGCAGACATGTGACACCATACCCAGCTTGCACTTCTTACCACTGAGATAATTATACCCAGATGTGTTTAGAGGCCACACCCATGGTTGACTAGACTCACCTTCTAGAAGTAAAGCCTGGAACACAGAAAGCTTCTAGAAGACATACAGGACCTAGAATTATAACCTAGTCCCACAGTCCACTCTAACAAATTCAGTAAAAGGAATGGAAGTAAAAAACGCCTGTCCTTTCACCTCCATTACAGTATAGTCAGTCATTTTTAGTTATTTTATTCCTATGAAACCTGAAGTAGCTTGGAAATTCTGGGTTTTACTCTTGGATAATATTTCTTATAAACAAATAAGGACTAATAGCTTTCTAGCTTGTTTATTAAGATTATGATTCTATATTTAGAAATTAAGCATCTCCTACAAAGTAAACTGAGCTCAAGTATACACCACTTCATTAGATAAGGAGGTAATTCTAGCAAATGCTGTCTGCTCCACAGGTTGTTGGACATAAAGAAGGGCTGGATGTTATGGAGAGAGCTGATCCTTTGTTCCTCTTAATTGGACTCCCTACTATTCCTGTCATGCTAATATTAGGCAAGATGATTCGTTGGGAGGACTATGTACTTAGACTATGGCGCAAATACTCAAATAAGCTACAAATTTTGAACAGTATATTTCCAGGTAAGGCCTTGTTGTAGCTGTAAAGTGCATGTCTGACTGACCATAACATGCTTTTAAAGAAATGTTTAAAGATCTTTTTTAGCTATTCCTGGGTATTAGCACTAACACTGTATTTTTTCCCTCTAGGGATTGGTTGTCCTGTTCCTCGAATTCCAGCAGAAGCTAACCCTTTAGCAGACCATGTCTCTGCTACCCGAATTTTGTGTGGAGCCCTTGTCTTTCCTACTATTGCGACAATAGTTGGTAAACTTATGTTCAGTAGTGTTAACTCTAATTTACAAAGGACAATCTTGGTAAGATGGCTTTAATATTACTTGTTTCACGTGGCATACAGAGAATGAACTATATTCATTCCTAAAAGGGAGACTTTCTGTAGATAACTCAGTTTGTGGTTGCTATGTCTTCATGATCCCACTGTCATCCATTAACATGAGGGAAATAAATAAGGCAAGTCACATTGTCGCATTTCTGGTCTTCTGGACATAGTTTGTGGGTCATGTCACTTCTGGAATATGAATGGCACATTGTACCCATCACTTTGGTTTTTCTGAGGTAGGGTCTCACTCTAGCCCAGGCTGACCTGGAGTTCACTATGTAGTCTCAGGGTGGCCTCGAACTCATAGTGATCCTCCTACCTCTGCCTCCCGAGTGCTGGGATTAAAGGCATGCGCCACCACGCCCAGTTTGTACCCATCACTTTTCTTTTTTTCTTTTTTTTTTTAATCACTTTTGCTAGCAGTATTGGAGTAAAAAGCTTCTGCAGTAGGGTCACACTGTCCGGTTCAAATCCTAACACAGATAAATACTGGAGTGTTGGGAGTATAGCGCATTGGTTGAGCACTTGCATAGCATGGGCAAGGGCCTTAATCCCAGCACTACAATCAATGGATTTCAAGAGAATATTGGCACAGAGAAAGCAGCCATGTTGTTTACTGTCATTCCCACTTCCCCCTCTAGTGGCAATCTTCACACAGTACTCTGACATTCGCTTTATCAGAAGGGATGTAAAGCTAACTGGAAGGTTCCTCAGATGAACTTTAGCATCAAAACCTATATCTTTTATGGACCTATTAAGAGAACTTCTGAAGTTCTTTTTATTGTTTCTCTTAACCTGCATTTTCTTTTTTTAGGGTGGAATTGCTTTTGTTGCCATAAAAGGAGCATTTAAGGTTTACTTCAAACAGCAGCAATATTTACGTCAAGCACATCGCAAAATCCTAAATTATCCAGAGCAAGAAGAAGCATAAAAGTGACTTCTGGCTATCCTGCAGGCCTCTCATCCTGAGTTGTCGTGTTGTCTTGATTCCATCATTATTGCACTAGTGGAGACTTGTGATAAGCTACTGCTCCTGTATTTGTAAGAAATAGAATAAAATACATAGGGCCAAGGAAATCCTTTCAGTAATCACAGAATCTAAGGATGCAGTTAGGTTTATTGGTTCACATGTACTTCTTTTACAGCAGTCTCCTGTATACTATCTCAGCATGGTAAAAAGGGTTTGTTCATACTTTTCCAGACAAAAATGTAAAGATCAAACTGTATAAATATTATAAAATGAACATGATGTTTTATTCTAAACCTCTTTTGTACATGTTCACGTTCAGTGTTTTCTTAGAAACAGCAACTCAGTGAAGGTACTATGAGGATTTTTCTCACTGGCATACTTTAATTACATGCTAAACAGTAGCACATGTTAATATGAGGAAATGTAAATTAGTTATGAATAAATAAACCAAAAATGTATGTAAACATTCAAGTGATTATCTGAACAAATGAGATTTTGTTGCCTTTTCCTTAACCCATGTGACATCCTCCAAAATATGTAGGCAAAAGTTCCCAGGGCTTCCAGGTCACTTTTTCACTATTAAAATTTTATTTATACAATGTTGACATTTCATAATTCATAGTGTAATTTTGACTGGTGTAGTAGGTGTGTGTGTGTGTGTGTGTGTGTGTGTGTGTGTAAGAGGTGTGTAAAGGAACAGGTTTAAGAAAGAAATATCAGGTCCTTTGATCTCTGGAATAGTTTTTAAATCCATATTTTAGAAATTGGAGCTGCCAGTTTATAGTAGTTTGAGCAGAGAACAATTTGCAAGAAAAGTAAAAAAAAAAAGAAAAATATCAATGAAATTACTTTCTTTTGTTGGTTCAGTTTTTCCACTTGTCACTCATCTCCCATGTTTCAGGCACTGCGCAGGGTGCTAGGGGTACGGAGGTGAAGACACACTCGGTCCCAGCTCTTAAAGAGTTCAGTCTCATCTTAGTAGAGAACCAGTAGTGAGAAAGCCATATGAGATCTGGAGCTCTCTGTATGGTCAGTGAGATAATTATAATTATGAACACATCTTAAATGAATGGTGAGGTACCTGTTTTTTTAAATAGAAAATCAATACTATTTTTAAGGTTTTATTTTATTTTTTTGAGACAGAGTTTTTAGTCCAGGCTGGCCTCAAACTCCCTAAATAGCCAAGGACAACCTAGATACCATGTGATCTTCTGTCTGCACTTCAAGTGCTAGGATTATAAGCATTTGCCAGGTTTTATGCAGTACTTCAGATCAGACCCAGGCCTTTGTGTGTGCTTGTACTACACCAGCTGAGCTACATCCCCTGTCCTGATTTTAGATTTTAGATTTTAGTTGTAGTGATAGGGCTAGTACCTTAACAAGTTTTATATCCATTTTTCAGAAGCAGTTATTTGTCATTTCCAATAGTGGCCATTTTAAAGTTCAGCAATCTGAATGCTCTTTCAGGTTTTTTTTTTTAATTCATTAGTTAAAATGAAATTTTCAATCCGGGCATGGTGGTGCATACCATCCCAGCACTCAGGAGGCAGAAGTAGGAGGATCTCTGTGAGTTCGAGGCCACCCTAAGACTACATAGTGGATTTCAGGTCAGCCTGGGCTGGAGCGAGACCCTATCTCAAAAAAAAAAGAAGGAAAGGAATTTTTTTTTTAAGTTACAATTTTCTTTTTTGGTTTTTCAAGGTAGGGTCTTGCTGTAGCCCAGGCTAACCTGAAATTCACTGTGTAGTCAACTTTAGGGTAGCCTCGAACTCGCAGATCCTCCTACCTGAGCCTCCCAAGTGCTGGGGTGAAAGGCGTGTGTTACCACACCTGGCCTATTTTTTGTTCACAATATATAATGCATGATAATAGTAAATGTTTCCCTTTGCTGAGAAGTAGCCACTTCTCTTTAGGAATGTAGCACATATACATTGAGCTATGTTAGATTGTAATACCTCATGTTAATTGTAGTAGAGACTACTGTCTTTCTGTAGTAAGAATATTTCAGTTCTGGGCTATGGTGTTTATGTGAATGGCTGTTGAACTTTAAAGTTGTCATTATTTGGAGAGAAAGGGAAGATTTGGCTGAGTGAGCTTTATCAAGAACACTGCAAGATGGCCATGGTGGCTCACACTTATAATCCCAGCTCTTGGGAGGCTGAGGTAGGAAGATCACTGTTTGAGGCCAAATTGGGCTATGGAGTGAGTTCCAGGTCAGTTGGGTTAGAGTGAGACCCTACCTCAGAATAAATAACACTGCTATTCTGATGGGGAAATATGAACTCTATGATTGTATATAATAGTAATTTAGTATGTAGCTGTAGTTACAAAATATATTGGCTTCTTTAATTTCCAATATGAAAAAATACATTAGACATTTCCTGCATCATTTTGTTCAATAGAAAAACTTTCAGGCATCCTTTATTAAAGTTGTGCAAGCTTGGCTCCCCATGTACTACTCTAATATCCAAGATGGGGAGTAACTGCTTGGATTCAGTGGGATCAAGGGAAACAACCCTTGACCCTTGTAGGCAGGAAGGGGTTTCTAGGGCTATGGGGCCTGAACTACAAGTGCCTGGGGGCCAGAGTGACTTCTAGCCCTGCAACTGAACACTTAATCAAGAGCCTTAGCTCCAGAAATCACCTGTGCCAGTCTTTCCAGGAAGGTGGCCTGCCCCACAGTAAAGCAGCAGGAGACCATGGGCAGACTTTAAAAGTTGTATGGACCCGGATTCAGGCCCTCATACAGCTTTTAATAACTAGAACCTTGGCCAAGTGACTTCTCAGCCACAGCTCTTTTGGTCTCTGAAATGCAGGTAGTACTTACAAGACAATTCCTAGGATTAACTGAGAAATTAAAGGACCAGAGACACTTTAGGCTCAAAATAGCTCCTAACAGGTAGTAGTTGTTTCTTAATTGCCGTTGTCTGCACTCTGGCACAAGGGAATAAGGAGGTCACAGAGGCAGTGGAGGACAAGAAGATGACATAAACTTTAGGGATGTATGAGTATGTTTTATGTTTTCCAGTTTATTTCATTGTTTTTCTGTTACTTCTAGAAACTTTACTGTTTTAAATATTTTATAAAATTTAATGATGATTGGTAGAATTCTATTTATTGTAGAAGTTAACTTATCTCCATTTAAGTGGCTGAAAATATTGTTCATCATTACATGATTATCAAATGACTGTGAAAAATATATAAGTAAACTCAGTGACTTATACAGTCACTACCTTGCTAATTCTGCTGTAATTTTTTTTAACATTTTGTTTCTAATATAGAAGACTATCTCAATACTGGCTGGATTAGGTTGAATAAAAATTTTTTATGTTCTCTAGGTGTACTTCGTTGAATAAATCCCCAAATCCATTAATTCTCTCCTATGATGTAATTTTTTGTTTTGTTGTTTTGTTTTGTTTTGTTTTTCAAGGCAGGGATTCACTCTGGCCCAGGCTGACCTGGAATTCACTATGCAGTCTTCTTCCTTCCTCAGCCTCCCAAGTGCTGGCATTAAAAGCATGTGCCACCACACCCGGCTTAATGATGTAACTTTTAAAGTCACAGTTACCAAGATTCTAATGAGATTAGAATCTGAAGTTTTTAAAACCTTCAGAAGAATTTGTTTTAATTTTATAATCATGTTACCCTAAATCCATGTATTCTCTAAAATGTATCCCTTGTCCACCTCAGGGCCCCTGGGACTTAGTGTTTACAAGACCTTAAAGAATAGTCAAGTGAGGGCTGGAGAGATGGGCCAATGGTTAACATGCTTGCCAGCAGAGCCAAAGGACCCAGGTTCAATTTCCCAGTACCCATGTAAAGCCACATGCACAAGGTAGTGCATTCATCTGCTAGAGGCCCTAGCGAGCCCATTATCCCCCCCCCCCCATACCCTCTGCCAGACATGGTGGCTCACACCTTTAATCCCAGCACTCTGGAGGCTGAGGTAGGAGGATCTCAGTGAGTTCAAGGTCAGCCTGAGACTACAGAGTCAATTCCAGGTCAGCCTGGGGCAGAGTGAGACCCTATTTTGAAAAACCAAAGAGAGAAGGAAAGAGGAGAGATGATGAAGAGCTCCTTCCCATGAGAAGGCAAGAGGGCATAAAAGCCCTGACCCTCTTCTATTTTGATGGTGTTTTCATCATCCATGTCAAAATGAGCTCAATATTGTGGAGGTAGCGACAGCCCCTGTGAACTCAAATAACAGCCACTTCGTGTCTGAGAGATAGTGTCCCAAAACACTCCTCCCCATCCTTTGGCTCTTACATTTCACCCCTCCCTCTTACATAATTTTCCCTGAACTTGGAGTGTAATAAAGATGTCTTATTTAGACCTCAGCAAACTTTCCCTTATTCTCAGCACTTTGATGAGTTTCGAGTCTCCCCAGTAGTTAAAGGGCAATTTGATGGGCACAACATACCCATTTAGTCAAACAGTAGTAGCTTCCCCACAAGGGCCTATGACCACATCAGCCATAGGCTTTTGACTCAGTTTTGCATTCCAGGCATGAATTCTCTTCCATGGAGCAGGTCTCAGATCCAACCAGAGAACAGTTGGTTACCCACTATTGTACCCATGGGCACCTCCTGGCTGACTGGTTGTGTAATACACAGGGCTATCCACACTTGGGTAAGCCTATTGACGAACTTTTTCACCCAAATAGCCTTCATTGCTCTTTGCAGCACTATGACAGCCAGGAGGAAGGAGGCTTCCAGTTCAGTTCCAGCTTCATTTCTCAATGTCCTATAACTAATGCATAAGGTATCTATAGGGTCATGCCATCTAGTTCTGGTGGGCAACCAAGAGCTTTGGCAATAACCTGCATTGTTTTGGAGGTCTCCCTAAATAGCAACTCACTGGGAGTTATCCCATCTTTGCCTGGCACTGTTGATGCCTTGTAAAACCTTTTTATTTTTCCTTTTTAATTTTTGTTTCAAGGTCTCACTCTAGCCCAGGCTGGCCTCAAGTTTATGGCGATCCTCCTACCTCCGTCTTCTGAATGCTGGGATTATAGCCATTGAGTCACAATGCCCAGCTACTAGTTAATAACCTTTCTGAATTTTTGGCTATTTTTAATTTTTTTTATTTATTTTGGGTTTTCAAAATAGGGTCTCTTTCTAACCCAGGCTGACCTGGAATTCACTATGTAGTCTCAAGGCTAGCCTCAAACTCAGAGCAGCCCTCCTAATTCACCCTCCCAAGTGCTGGAATGCACCCAGCTTTATTTATTTATTTGAAAGCAAAGAGCGGGTGTACCAGGACCTCCAGCAGCAAACTCGAGATGCATGTGCCTCTGTATATCTGGCTTTACATGGTGTTGCAGTCAGGTTTGCGTTGCTGCCAGAAAATACCCGACCAAGTGCAGCTTGTGGGAAAAATGGGTTAATTTTGGCTTGCAGACTCAAGAGGAAGTTCCATGATAGCAGGGAAAATGATGGCATGAGCAGAGGGTGGACAACAGCAACAGGAGAGTGTGCCAAACACTGCAAGAGGAAGCTGGTTATAACACTCATAAGCCCGCCCCCAACAATACTCAGCCGCCAGGCTTTAATTCCTAAATTGCCATCAGCTGGGGACATGGCATTCAGAACACCCAAGTTTATGGGGGACACCTGAATCAAACCACCACACATGGGTACTGGAGAATCCAACTTAGGTCATTGGGCTTTGTAGGCAAGCGCCTTAGTCGCTGAGCCATCTCTCCAGCCCCTTAGCTGGTTTTTCTTGTACTGGGGGTGAGGTGAGTGGGATGCTAGGGATTAAACCCAGGACTTCAGACATGCCAAGTGTGTACCATGGATCTACAACCCCAGGACTAAAACAACTGTGTTGGGTTTGTTCCTGTTTATTTGAGACATGGTCTTATTTTATATCCCACACTGGTCTCCAACTTATGGGAAGCCTTTGCTTCCTGCTTGCTGTGGTTACAGGTGTACACTACCATGCTTGGCTCTAAAGCAATTTAAAAAAATTACTCCGCACTGTGGGGGAGGGGGAATACACCAGGGTGTCTTGCTATTGTTGCAAGACATATGTCACTGTTTTTTAAATCTGGCTTTATGTGGGTGCTAGGGAATTTAACCTGGGCCAGCAGACTTTGTAAGCAAGTGCTTTTAACCACTGAGCCATCTCCCCAGGCCCTATATAAAGCAATTTCTAAGACATATAAAACCACTTTGTGTCCCATAATTAATGATGGAGGATACAACATGAATCAGAAAGTTTGTTGATGAGCATTGACCTGGCTGTTCACAATGTCAGTTTCTCGTCTCTAACGCCTGGGACCAGCATGAGCAGCAGATACCACTAGTTCACTGCACGCACCTTAAGAGCACTGCCAGCATTTTTGCTGCCCTTGTTCCACCAGAGAAATCAACATTCCTTGGTCCTTGGGAGCTCATAGACTGAGTGAGGGTTGTGATTTGGGCCATGCTATGACGGACAGGCTCTGTTCGCCGTCTGGGAGGGACTGCGCACTGGAGAGGTCCCACCATGTCATTTTCACTTTAGTCAGCCACTTCACACCCGGTTAGGACTTAATGGACGATAGCAGTCAGGCCTTCTATTTCAGCCTGTGAAAATGTTTCCACCTCGAAACCAGTAGAGTGTGTATCTCCCCTCAGTAGGGTCATATGCCTACTAATGTCAGATAGGAACACAAAGGATTTTTTTTTTACTCAGATAAATTTAAAAGCACTATTATTATCAAAGGGGAGACTCCAACTATGACCATTTCCTTTGTCTCCATCATTGGCAGAATCCTGGCCACTGGATACCAGTTTCAAATTTTCAAAGCTGTCCATGCTATGGATCTTCAATATGACCTCTGCCAGATGGCATAAATAAAGCCACTTTTTAAAAATGAGCCGGGATTGACAGAAGAGTGCTCAGCATTGAAATATCTCTATCACACCTTCCAAGGCTCAGGGTCCATTGTGGAAGAGGTGGTGGAGTGTAAGGCCCAACCATGATGAAAACAAATGACCATAAATGCTGGCGAGGATGTGGTAAAAGAGGAACCTTCTACACTGTTGGTGGGAATGCAATCTGGCCCAGCCATTGTGGAAATCAGTGTGGAGGTTCCTGAGAGCTAAAAATAGATCTACCATATGACCCAGCTATAGCACTCCTAGGTACTACCTTAGAGATACTTGCTCAACCATGTTTATTGCTGCTCTATTCACAATAGCTGGGAAATGGAACCAGCGTAGATGTCCCTCAACTGATGAGTGGATAATGAAGATGCGGCACATTTATACAATGGTGTTCTACTCAGCAATAAAGAAAAATGAAGTTATGAAATTTGCAGGAAAATGAATGGATCTGGAAAGGATTATACTAAGTGAGGTAACCAAGGCCCAGAAAGCCAAACATCACATGTTTCTCTCTCATATGTGGATCCTAGCTACAGATGACTGGACTTCTGTGTGAGTAGGAAGAAAACTTAGCAGAGGCCAGTAATCTAGAAAGGAGATATAAAGGGAAGAGAAAGGAAGGGAGGGGGTATTTAATAGGATGCTATTATATATATGTAAGTAGAAGAACAGATTAATGGGGGTGAAAAGGCCTAAGTGAGGTCAGGGGAAGAGATTGAGTAAAGGAAAGGTGGGAGGAGGGCTAATCAAAATCTAAGAGGATATGAATAATTCATATGGAAACCTACTTTTTTGGACAATGGAACACTCAGGAGCCATAGATTGTTACCAGAAAATTTTCAGTGCCAGGGATGGGATACCTTCCAGTGAGTTGTTGGCCAGGGAGGTCCCTGATGCCTCCAAAACATTACAGGCCATTGCCAAGGCCCTTGGTTTCTCACCAGGAATAGATGGCAAGACCCTATTGCTGAAGATTCCACATACTTGGGCTACAAGGTCACTGAGAAATCCTGCTGGAACTGAGCTGAAAACCTCCTCCATTAGAACAGCTGACAGAAAGCTGAAAGAAGCCATTCTGCATGCAGTTCAGTGGGAGAGAGAGAAATCACCAGTGAAGATACTCAACAGTGGACACTGCAAGCCTCATATTTGGCCAGCCAGGCCAAATGAGCCAATGGGTACAATAGTGGCACGTCTGTTGTGGGGGAAACCAACTGCCCTCTAATTTGACTGGAGGCCCACTCCATGGGAGGGAATATATCCCTGATACTGAAAACCTACAACAGGGGTAGTCATGAGCCCTAGGGGTATAGCATCTGCTGGTGTCTGGCTAAATGTATATACTATGCTCACTAAACTGCCAAGTAAGTACTTCTCTTAATGTTCATGCCCATATATTAATGCTACTCTCACTTTTGGTAGAGAACCTTCTCTTTTCAGATGGCAATGACTTTGGGATGACTCAGAAGGCATCATGGTGCTGAGAAGAAGTGACAGAGGAGTGCTCAGCACTGAAATATCTCAATCACGCCTTCCATGGCTCAGGGTCCATTACAGAAGAGGTGGCAGAAAGGATGTAAGAGTCAAAGGAAGGATAGGACTCCTTACAACGTGCTCCTCCAGACACAAAATGGCCTGGATGTCCATGACCTCACAGTACCTGACACTACGTATACAAGACCATCATAATAGGAGGAAAAGATGATGACATCAAAATAAAAGAGATTGATTGAGAGGGGGAAGAGTATGATGGAGCGGGGAGAGGGAGGGAATTACTGTGGGTTATTGACTATAATTACGGAAGTTGTCAATAAAATTTTTTTTAATGGGCCATGGAGATGGCTTAGTGATTAACAGCACTCATTGCTTAGCATGAAGGCCTCTCAGCCAGAAACTACCAAGTTTAGCTCCATAGAAACCATGTAAAAAGCTGGGCGTTGTCACGCACCTTTGTAACCCCAAGTGGAGAGGTGCAAAGACCAGAAAATCCTCCTCCTCTGGCCTCCATATGCAGGCCACATGAGTACGCATCTCTGTCCACATGCACCACTCATCACCTCACACACACACATAAGCTTGGGGGCTGGGGAGATGGCTCAGTCAGTAAACACCACAGAAATAGAAGGCCCTGGAGTTCTAGTCCCCAGCACCCAGATAAACGCCAGGTGGCTGTGGCAGTTTGCCTGTAATCTCAGTGGGGAGATGGAGACAGGGCTCCCTTGGGCCAGCCAGATAGCTAGACTAACTAAGCAGGTGAGCTCTGGTTTTAAGTGAGACACCCTGCCTCCGTAAATAAGATGGACATACATCAAGGAAGACATCTGACATGAACCTCTTTGCTCCACCCACACCGCCCACATGAAAAAGTAAGCTTTTTGTACATTGAAATGCACATACAAAATTACACAGGAGGATCATAGCAGCACTATTCATGGGAGCCAAAGTGTGGGAGCAGCATAAATGCCCAGCAGCTGGTGCACTGATAACAAAATTGTCAGATCCAAACAATGAGATTCTTTTTAGCACTCAAAGGAATGAGGTACACATGCTACAATGAATGAGTCTTGAAAATGGCTAAGCTGGGCTGGAGAGATGGTTTGGTGGTTAAATGTGCTTGCTTTCAAAGCCTGACAGCCTGGATTCAATTCCCCAGTACCCATGTAAAGCCAGATGCACAATGTGGCTCATGCATCTGTAGGTTTTTTGTTGTTGTTATTTTGTTTTGTTTTTTTGAGGTAGGGTCTTGCTGTAGCCCAATTCACTGACCTGGAATTCACTGTGTAGTCTCAGGGTGGCCTTGAACTCATGGCAATCCTCCTACCTTTGCCTCCCAAGTGCTGGGATTAAACTAAGTATTCACCCTAGTTCCAGGCTGGCCTCAAACCCACAGCGATCCACTTACTTCTGTCTCCTGAGTGCTGGGATTAAAGGTGTGAGTCACCACACACAGCTTTTAAAAAATATTTTTACCTATTTATTTACTCAAGATAGAGACAAAGAGAAAGAGGCCTCTTACCACTGCCACTGCAAAAGAACTCCAGATTCAGAATGTGGTGGCGCACGACTTAAATCCCAGCACTCGGGAGGCAAAGGTAGGAGGATCGCCATGAGTTCGAGGCCACCCTGAGAATGCAGAGTGAATTCCAGGTCAGCCTGAACTAGAGTGAGACCCTACCTCGAAAAAACAAAACAAACAAACAAAAACACTACTAATCAGAGACTGGAGGTGTGAATCGGTTGTAGAGTGTTTGCCTAGCTCATGTGAAGCCCTGGGTTGGATCCCCAGCACTGCATAAAATCAGATATGGTGGCACATTACTCGCAAGCTCAGTATTCAAGAGGTAGAGGCAAAAGGATTAGAAGTTTGAGGTCATCCTCACCTATATAACTAGTTCAAGGCCAGCATGGGATATAGGAAGCCCTATCTCAAAAACTTAAAAAATAAAAATAAAAAGCACTAGTTGTACACTAATAAGAATATGAGGGTTTTTGTTTGTTTTGTTTTGTTTTGGTTTGGGTTTTGGTTTTTCAAGGTAGGGTCTCGCTCTAGCCCAGGCTGATCTGGAATTCACTATGTAGACTCAGGGTGGCCTTGAACTCACAAACTCACAGCAATCTTCCTACCTCTGCCCCTGGAGTGCTGGGATTAAAGGCATGCACCACCACACCCAGCAGAGAATGAGTGTTTTATTTATTTATTGAGTATTTTTTTTATTATTTTTCTTTATTTATTTGAGAACAACAGAGAAAGAGAGGCAGGTAGAAAGAGAATGGGCACGCCAGGGTCTCAAGCCACTGCAATTGAACTACAGATACATGCACCACCTTGTGCATCTGGCTTATGTGGGTCCTGGGGAATACAAACCTCAAACCAGGTCCTTAGGCTTCACAGGCAAGCGCTTAACTGCTAAGCCATCTCTCCAGCCCTGTTTTTGAGTTTGTTTTTTTTTTACAGACCAATATCCCTTATGAATATAGATGTAAATGTTCTAAACAAAATACTAACAACCAAATCCAGCAGCCTAGAAAAGGGTTTATGCAACATAGACAAGTGGGATTATTCCAGAAATGCAGGGTTGGTTCAATATACAAAAACTCATCAATGTAATACAACATGTCAATAGAGTAAAGGACAAAAGCTACATGACAACCTTAATAGATACAGAAGCATTTGACAAAATCCAATAACCTTTTTTTCTTAATAAAAAACATTCAACAAAGTAAGAATAGATAGGAATTTCCTCAACTTGAAGCATCTATGAAAAACCCACAGCTAACATCACACTTGATGGTAAAAGACTGAATGCTTTCCCCCGAATGTTTTTGAGTTCTTTAAAGAATATTTTAATTTATTTATTTGAGAGATACAGAGAGACACAGCCAAACAGAAAGAGGGACAAAGACAGCAAGAGGGAGAGTATGGGCATGCCAGAGTTTCCTGCCACTGCAAACAAACTCCAGACCCATGACCCCTCTGTGCATCTGGCTTTATGTGGGGCCTAGGGCATTAAACCCGGGCCATCAGGCATTGCAAGCAAGCTCCTTTGACCATTGAGCCTTCTCTCCAGACCAGGTGTTTTTTCCTTTTTTGTTTGTTTGTTGTGTTGTGTTTGGTTTTGTTTGGTTTTGAGGCAGGGTCTCACTCTAGCTCAGGCTGACCTGGAATTCACTATGTAGTCTCAGGGTAGCCTCAAACTCAGGGTGATCCTCCTACCTGTGTCTCCTGAGTGCTGGGATTAAAGGCGTGTGCCACCATGCCCAGTTTTTTTTTTTTTGTTTTTTGTTTTTTGTTTTTTTGAGGTAGGGTTCCACTCTAGCCCAGGCTGACCTGGAATTCACTATGTAGTCTCAGGGTTGCCTCGAACTCACAGTGATCCTCCTACTTCAGCCACCTAAGTGCTGGGATTAAAGTTGTGTGCCGCTACACCCAGCTCTCAGACTGGCCTTTTAAAAAAAAAAAAAAATTATTCATTGAGAGAGAGAAAGAGAGGAAGAAGAAGATAAAGAGAGAGAGAGAGAAGGAGGATGGGCACACCAGGACCTTCAGTCACTGCAAACAAACTCCAGATTCATGAGCCACCATGTACATCTGGCTTATGTGGGTACTGGGGAATCAAACCTGGGTCCTTTGGCTTTGCAGGCAAGTGCCTTAACTGCTAAGCCATCTCTCCAGCCCTGGCCTTTTTATTTTTATGTGAGAGAGCAAGAGAGAGAGAGAAAGTGCCAAGGCCTCCAGCCACTGCAATTGAACTCCAGATGTGTGCATCCCCTTGTGTGTATGTGCAACCTTGAGCATTTGTGTCACTTTCTGCATCTGGCTTACATGAGACCTGAAGACTCGAACATGAGTCCTTAGGCTTTGCAGGCCAGTGCCTTAACTGCTAAGCCATCTCTCCAACCCCTGGATGTTTTAATAGTAAAATTTTATTAGCATGTAATTTTACAGAATAATAAAATTCATTGGTGCATTTTCATACATCCACAAAATATGCTTTGATCATTTTCACTCATTCTGTTTCTTGTTCCTCTTACCCCTGATCCCTTTCCTGTTTTCAAATAATTTCTTTGCTTTGATAGTTTTTTAAATCTAGATTCTACATATGAGAGAAAACATGTTATTTGTCATCTTAAATCTTGTTTATTTCACTTAACATAATTCCAATTTTATCCACCACCCCTGGTTTAATGCTAAGTTGAAGATCAAATCCAAGACTTCATGCATTTGATTTGTTGAGCTTTTCACCTCTAAAATTTTCATTTTTTTCATTCTTTTCTTTTATATTTTATTTATTTATGAGAGAGAGAGAGAATACATGCACCAGAGCTTCCAAGCACTGCAAATGAACTCTAGACACATGTACCACCTTCTGCAGCCGTCTTATGTGTGTACTGGCTCATTAGCTTTACAGGCAAGAGCCTTAACCACTAACCAATCTCTCCAGCCCCAAATATTTGTGTTTGTTTGTTTATTTATGGGGGGAGATAATGGGCACACCAGGGCCTCTAGCCACTGCAAATGAACTATACCATGTGCATCTGGGCTTACATGAGTTCTGCGGAAGTGAATTTGTCCTTAGGCTTTGCAGGCAAGAGCTTTAACAGCTAAGCCATCCCTCCAGCCCTTCCTTCCTTCCTTCCTTCCTTCCTTCCTTCCTTCCTTCCTTCCTTTCTTTCTTTCTTTCTTTCTTTCTTTCTTTCTTCTTTCTTTCTTCTTCTTTCTGTGTGTGTATGTGCAGAGGTCAGAGGAGAATGTCAGATGGCCTTCTGTCACTGTTCACATTGTACGGGTCTCATTCTAGCTCAGGCTGATCTGGAATTCACTATGTAGTCTCAGAGTGGTGTTGAACTCACGGCAATCCTCCTACCTCTGCCTCCGAGTGCTGGGATTAAAGGAGTGCACCACCACGCCTGGCCTTTCACATTGTTTGATTGAGATGGATTCTCTCACTGAACCCAGAGCTACTGTTCTCAGCCATACTGACCAGTAAGCCCCAGAGAGTCTCCTGTCTCTGCTCTGCACAGAGTGGGCTTACAGGCATGCGTGGCCCTCTTAGCTTTTTACGTGGAAGCTGAGGAGGAACTCAAGCGTCTCAGGCCTTCATGCTTTCACAGCAAGAACTCGTACTCGCTGAGCCATCCCTCAAGGTTGTTTTTTTTTTTTCTTTTTCAGTTTTTCGAGGTAGGGTCTCACTCTAGCTCAGGCTGACCTGGAACTCACTAGGTAGTCTCAGGGTGGCCTCGAATTCATGGCAATCCTCCTACCTCTGCCTCCCCAGTGCTGGGATTACAGGCGTGCACCACCACACCTGGCCTTTTTGCTTTTGTTAAAAAATTTAATTTTGCCGGGCAGAGGTAGGAGGATCACCGTGAGTTCGAGACCATCCTAGGAATACACAGTGAATTCCATGTCAGCCTGAGCTAGAGTGAGACCCTGCCTTGAAAAAAAAAAAAAAAATTGTTAGCTGGGCGTCGTGGCACATACCTTTAATCGCAGCACTTAGGAGGCAGAGGTAAGAGGATTGCCATGAGTTCAAGACCATCCTATGACTACACAGTGAATTCCAGGTCAGCCTGGGCTAGAGCAAGACCCTACCTTGAACCCTTCCCCCTCCCAAAAAAAAATTGTTACAACAGCACAGCTGCCAGGCATAGTAACATCTTGCAAAGCCAGGCACGTTGGCATAATCCCAGCACTTGGGTGGTAGAAGCAGAAGGATCCATAGTTCAAGGTCATCCTCGGCTACTTAGCAAACTGAAGGCTAGTCCCCGTCTCATAAAAGAAAGAAGAAAAAAAATTCACAAATGTGGAAGGCTCTAGGAGGGAGCGGCTGAAGTGATGCCCATTGCCCTGAGCTACAGGGCCAGCAGTCCTAGCTCTTCACTCCTTGCTCTCACTAACACGGTCATTATGCGAAAGAAACACTCTCCAGGGGATAGAGTGGCCAACGACGACTACAGACTTGCTAAACAGGATCTCACAAGATGTCTGCCAGATTGTCAAAGCCCTGCTCCACTAAGACCTGAGTCTAAACCAAGAAAAACATCTGCTAAGAACCCAGAGCCAAGGGCAGCAGAAGTGCTCAGAGGGAAGAAGGAAGCTGGAAAGAAGGTCACAGAAAACTGAATCTATAGCTAAGGCAAATGAATTGTCCTCAAAAATTGGAGTGGATTTTGTGTTCCTCTTGGGAGACATTTTAAAAGCTATTTTTACCAAATATTTTGTAAATGCTGTTTTTTCAGGGCTCGACTAATTGGCATAATACATATATAAATATGGATATTTTGCTATCCCATAGTCATGCTTTCTGGAAATTTCCATCATCCTCAGTAGAGTAAACATCAATTTAATATTGGAAGCTGTGTGTAACATTGATTCAGCATCCTGGGCCCTGGTTTCACAAAGTCCGCCCTGTGCACACGGCTGTGTTTTCACTGTGCATATTTGAATCTCTCATGCAGTGTTTCTTGAGCAATAATCAGTGCTGCTTTTGTACCTGGGTGTTTTTTTTTCAATAGGTTGGCAGTCTTCTTTTTTTTTTAATTTTTTTTTGTTTATTTATTTGAGAGCGACAGAGAGAAGGAGGCAGAGAGAGAGAGAGAGAATGGGCGCACCAGAGCTTCCAGACTGTAAACGAACTCCAGATGCGTGCGCCCCCTCGTGCATCTGGCTAACATGGGTCCTGGGGAGCTGAGCCTCAAACCGGGGTCCTTAGGCTTCACAGGCAAGCGCTTAACCGCTAAGCCATCTCTCCAGCCCTGTACCTGGGTTTTTTGTGGTTTTAATAAACATGGGTAGTTATGGGCACTTGATGACTATTGTCATTTGAAATAAAAGGTGTCAGCCAGGCACAGTGGCACACGCCTTTAATCCCAGCACTTGGGGGGCAGAGGTAGGAGGATCGCCGTGAGTTTGAGGCCACCCTAAGACTACAGAGTGAATTCCAGGTCAGCCTGGGCTAGAGCAAGACCCTACCTCAAAAAACCAAAAAATAAAATAATAAAATAAAAGTTTCCTTGTTTGCAAAACAAACAAACTAAATATAATTTTAGGTGGGGCAGGAACATGGCAACTGTCTATACCATCTGGTCAATTTTTCTG
Source organism: Dipus sagitta (assembly GCA_036346955.1). Classification (NCBI taxonomy): domain Eukaryota; kingdom Metazoa; phylum Chordata; class Mammalia; order Rodentia; family Dipodidae; genus Dipus; species Dipus sagitta. The sequence continues at coordinate 43,960,651 of CM070770.1, read as the reverse complement.
TAGATCTAAAGCTATTCTAAAAACTGAAGTCTACTAATTAAAAATTAATTTGGTTTGTTTTGATTTGGTTTGGTTTTTCCAAATTTCCAAAATTTTGTATTTATTTGAGAAAGTATGGGCATGACGACCTCCTGACACTGCAAACTCCAGATACATACACCACTTCATGTGTCTGGCTTTATATGGGTACTGGGGATTTGAACCCAGGAGGGAAGGATCTGCAAGCACCTTTAACCACTGAGCCATCTCTCCAGCCCCAAAATAATTTTTTAAAAAATGGTAATGGGGCTAGAAAGATGGCTCAGTAGTTAAAGACACTTGTTTTCAAAGCCTGTTGGCCCAAATTCAATTCCCAAGTCTCTCGTGTAAGTCTGACACAAAAAGTAGAGCAAGGGGCTGGAGAGATGGCTTAGCAGTTAAGGCGCTTGCCTGCAAACCCAAAGGACCCAGGTTAGATTCCCCAGGACCCACATAAGCCAAATGCACAAGGGAGTGCATGCATCTGGAGTTCGTTTGCAGTGGCTGGAGGCCCTGGTGTGCCCATTCTCTCCCTCTCTCTCTCTCTACCTGTCTATTTCTGTATCTCTCTCTCAAATAAATAAATAAAAAGAAAAAAATTTGGGGGGGGTTGAGGTAAGGTCTCACTCTAGCCCAGGCTGACCTGGAATTTACTCTGTAGTCTCAGGGTGGCCTTGAACTCACAGCAATCCTCCTACCTCTGCCTCCCAAGTGCTGGGATTAAAGGCATGTGCCACCATACTCAGCAAAAGAAAATATTTTTTTTTTTAAAAAGTGGAGCAAGAATCTGGTATTTGTATGTAGCTGCAAGAGGCCCTGGCATGTACACACATACACACACATGCAGGTACACACACTAAATAAATAAATAATTTAAAAATATATGTATACAAGAAACTAGCCAGGCATGGTGGCACATCCCTTTAATCTCAGCACAAAGGAGGCAGAGGTAGGAGTATCACTGTGAGTTCAAGGCCACCCTGAGACAACTAGTGAGTTCCAGGTCAGCCTGGGATAGAGCAAGATCATATCTTGGAAGAAAAATGAAAAAGAAGAAGAGGAGGAAGAGGAGGAGGAGGGGGGAGAGAGAGGAGGAGGAGGAAGAGAAGAAGGAGAGGAGGAAGGAGAAGAAGGAGAAGAGAAACCAGTGTGATGGCATATACTTATAGTCCTAGCACTTGTGAGATAAAGGCAGAAAGATTAACAGTTCAATGTCATCCTTGGCTACATGGCAATTTCAAGGCTACATAAGACTTCGTCTTGGGTTGGAGAGATGGCTTAGCGGTTAAGGAGCATGCCTAGGAAGCCTAAGGACCCAGGTTCGGTTCTCCAGGTCCCACCTAAACCAGATGCACATGGTGGTGCATGAGCCTGGAGTTTGTTTACAGTGGCTAGAGGCCCTGGCGCACCCATTCTCAATCACTCCCTACCTTCCTCTCTCTCTTTCTAATAAATAAATAAATAAATAAATAAATAAAATCTTTTTTTAAAAAAAGACTTTGCCTCAAAACACATAGGAATGAAAATATGTGTCAGGCATGGTGCTCACATCTATACTCTCAGCACTCAGGAGGCTGACGCAGGTGAATCACCATGAGTTCGAGGACAGCTGCTCTGTACAGTGAGTTCAGGAGAGCCTGGGCTATAGAGTGAGACCTCATCTCAAAACCAACCAACCAACAAACCATATACATATGGCATTTTTTCATATTATGAAACTGCATAAATGTAGTTATGTGGTTCACACAGTTGTGAGGAGGATCACCTCAAGTTCAAGGCCAGCCTGGTTTACAAAGTAACACTGTGTCTCAAAATTAAAATAAAATAAAATAAAAACAATCCTGCATATGTCAGGTGTGGTAGCACATGCCTTTAACCTCAGCACTAGGGAGGCAGAGGTAGTAGATTAACAGCTGGGAGAGGTGGCACACGCCTTCAATCCCAGCACTCAGGAGGCAGAAGTAGGAGGATCACTGTGAGTTCAAGGCCAGCCTGGGACTATGGAGTGAATTCCAGGTCAACTAGGGCTAGAGTATGACACTGCCTCAGGGGAAAAAACAAAAACAAAAACAAAAACCTTGAATAAAATGACTAATTAGATTAAAATAAATGCCAAATAAAGACCTGAGTTCAATCCTCAGCTCCCACATAAAAGCCAAGCATGACTGCACATGCCCGTAACCCTAGCACTGAGGGGGGTGATGAACCTCCAAAGCAGACACAGTTTACGGGAGGAAGGGATTTATTTGAAGCTTCCAGATCCAGGGGAAGTTCCATAGATGGTGGAAGAAGCTGGCCCCCTTTCACAGATGCAAGCAGAGACACCACCTCAGTCAGCACCACGAGCAGGAGCTTGAACCTGCAGCGGCAGGACCCTCAGGGCTCACTCTGCATACCTTTAAGCTGGAAATCAGATCTTCCCCCAAACACCTTAGGGCTGGAGCCCAGGATCTGCCCTCAGCACACCTCCCACAGCCAGGAGGCTGGAGACAGCTTTTTTTTGTTTGTTTGTTTGGTTTTTCCAGGCAGGGACTCACTCTGATCCAGGCTGACCTGGAATTCGCTATGAAGTCTCAGGGTGGCCTCACACTCATGGTGATCCTCCTACCTCTGCCTCCCAGGTGCTGGGACTAAAGGCGTGCGCCACCACGTTCAGCAAGAATAGCTTTTTATTATTTATTTGCAAGCAGAGAGAAAGAGAGAGAGAATGAATGGGTATGCCAGGGCCTCTAATCATTTTGTGCATCTAGCTGTACATGGGTACTGGGGAATTAAACCCAGGTTGTTAGGCTTTGCAAGCAAGCACCTTAACTGCTGAGCCATCGCTCCAGCTCAAGACAAACTTTTTTTTTTTTTTTCCCAAGGTAGGGTCTCACTCTAGTCCAGGCTGACCTGGAATTCACTATGGAGTCTCAAGGTGGCCTCGAACTCACGGCGATCCTCCTACCTCTGCCTCCCAAGTGCTGGGATTAAAGGCGTGAGCCACCACACCCGGCTCAAGACAAACTTTTTAATAAAAAATACCTGAGAGCAGGCTAGAGAGATGGCTTAGCAGTTAAGCACTTGCCTATGAAGCATAAGGACCCCAGTTCCAGGCTCGATTCCCCAGTAAGCCAGGTGCACAAGATGGCACATGTGTCTGGAGTTCATTTGCAGTGGCTGGAGGCCCGGATGCGCCCATTCTCTCTGTCTCTCTCTCCCTCCCTCTTTCTCTCTCTGTCACTCTCAAATAAATAAATAAAAATAATTTTTTTAAAAAAAGCCAACAAACAAAAATGCCTGAGAGCTGGAGAGATGGCTCGGCAGTTAAGGCACTTGCCTGCGAAGTCTAAGGACCCAGGTTTGATTCCCCGTACTATGTAAGCCAGATGCACATGGTGGCACATGTGTCTGGAGTTTGCAGTGGCTAGAGGCCCTGGTATGCCCATTCTCCTCCCCTTGTCCTCCTCCTCTTCCTCCTCCTCCTTCTTCTCTCTCTGCCTCTTTCTTTCTACCTCTCTCTCTCTCAAGTAAACAAATAAATAACATATTTTTTTAAAACATCTGAGTCTATTGGGGGACATACATTCCAACTACTACAGGGGTAGAGACAAGAGGATCGCTGGGGCTCCATGGTCAGCCAGTCTGGCCAAAAATCAGAGGGCTCCAGGTTCAGTGAGAGACTCTGTCTCAGGGAAATAAAGCAGAAGAGTGATACATGAGACCTGATGTCCCCCTCCAGCCTCTGCACATGTGACAGGGCATGCGCATTTGCAAACACATATGCATAATCATACATGAACACACCTCCAAAAATGCCAAATGGACAGTCACAACTCATTACATAAAGCTGATTTCCTTTATATGTAAGTTTCTTTAAATTAATAAAAGACCAAAAACCCAGTGCTTTGAGTAGTCAAAGGATATGATCAATTTATCAAAAAACATGACACTTGGGAGCTGGAGAGATGGCTTGGCGGTTAAGGCGTTTGCCTGCAAAGCCAAAGGATCCCATTTAGATTCTCCAGGACCGACATAAGCCAGATGCACAAGGAGGTGCATGCATCTGGAGTTCGTTTGCAGTGGCTGGTGTGCCCTCTCTCTCTCTATCAAATGAATAAATAACATATACTAAAAAAAAAAAAAAAAGAACTCTTTAAAAAACCATGACACACACACAAGATGTTAGTCTTATTCACAGTGAGAAATATTTAAGGGCTAGAGAGATGATTAAGTGGTTAAAGGCACTTTCTTGCAAAGCCTGATGGCCTGGGTTCGATTCCGCAGTGCCCACATAAGGTTTGCAGTGGCAGGAGACCTTGGTGCACCCTCCCTGCAGGGACTCCAACCTTGCTACATGGAGCCCGACCTTGCAGGCTTTTCTCTGGAACACTGATGCAAGCTGCCCGGTAGCATAATGGCTGCATTCTCATCCCTGAAAAACAAGCCCTAGGCTGGGTCCCGCTGCCAGCTCCAGGTGCATCCTGACTAGTCACCACAGCTGAGGCTTATTCGGAGTGCCCCGGGAGTGAACTGGGGGACGCACTTCCCCTTCTGGTCCTATTCAAGCAGGTTGCCCTGGAGGCTCAATTTTCTTAGGCATGCGCTCGCTCTTCAAATGGGTTTGCAGTTTCACACCCTGCAGCTTTTGCTGGGTGGCTCCCCCTCTTCTCTCTCTCAGACAGCGTCTCAAGGTCTCATGAAGCCTAGGCTCCAGGCTGACCTCAGATTCACTCTTAATCTTAACCTTGAACTGCTGATCTTCTTGTCCCAATCTCCCTAGAGCTGGTAAATACAGGCATGCACCACCATTCCTGCTTTTCGGGGCATGTTGCAGTCCGGTTCGCATTGCTGGTAGAAATCACCCAACCAAGAGCAGCTTCTGGGAAAAAGAGACGTATTTTGGCTTACAGGCTCGAGGGGAAGCTCCATGATGGCAGGGAAAATGATGGCATGAGCAGAGAGTGGACATCACCCCCTGGCCAACATAAGGTGGACAATAGCAACAGGAGAGTATGCCAAACACTGGCATGGGGAAACTGGCTTTAACACCCATAAGCCCGCCCCCAACAATACGCTCCCTCCAGGAGGCATTAATTCCCAAATCTCCATCAGCTGGGAACCTAGCATTCAGAACATCTAAGTTTATGGGGAACACCTGAATCAAACCACCACAGGGCACTAGGGATCAAACGCAGGGCTTCATGCATGCTAAGCAAGCACTGTACGAACTGAGCTATATTCCAATTCCCTGCAGTTTCTCTTTCTTTGTGCTCATTTCTAATAATCACAGCTGATTTTTCTGGAACACTTTAAATGCTCCCTGATCCTTTCCTCACCAAGTTGCATGTTATTCATATCTTTTGGCTCTGGATACTCACTAGAAATCCAAACAGACACTGTTAGCAACAACCACACTATAACCTGGATATTGTGCTATCTTAAATTTCTCCCACCAAACAAATTAGTCTATTTTTAAATTATTATTTATTTATTTGGAAACATAGAGAGGTAGAAGAGAGACAGAGAATGGGCATGCCAGGGCCTCTAGCCACTGCAAACAAACTCCAGATGAATGTACCCCTTTGTGCATCTGGCTTACGAGGGTCCTGGGGAATTGAACCTGGATCCTTTGGCTTCACAATCAAACACCTTAACTGTTAAGCCATCTCTCCAGTCCCCCGCCTTTTTTTGAGGTAGGGTCTCATTCTAGCTCAGGCTAACCTAGAACTCATTCTATTGCCCCAGACTGGTCTCAAACTCACAGTAAACCTCCTACCTCAGCCTCCTTAGTGTTGGGACAAAGGTGTGTGCCACCATGCCTGGCTTTAATTAGTCTATTACTTTTGATTTCAACTGCAATTTTTTAGGTCATGGACAAAATGTAGCCATATTCTTTACCAGAATATAACACAAAGTTTGGATAGAGTCTCGCCCCCGCTGACACCTCAGGGTCATAGTTATTACTCATCAAATTTCTTTTCTTTTTTAAATTTTTTTTTGTTTTTATTTATTTATTTGAGAGCGACAGACATAGAGAGAGAGAGGAGAGTGGGCATGCCAGGGCCTCCAGCCACTGCAAACGAACTCCAGATGCATGCGCCTCCTTGTGCATCTGGCTAACGTGGGTCCTGGGGAATCAAGCCTTGAACCGGGGTCCTTAGGCTTCACAGGCAAGCACTTAACCACTAAGCCATCTCTCCAGCCCATTACTCATCAAATTTCTAATGGCAGTGTTATTCCACACTGTCACCAGAATGACCTACTAATCTCTGCTTACAGCATCAAAGGGCTCCTCTAGCCTACGTCTCCAAAGTCTTCTACATTCTCTCCACAAACCAATTCCAAAGGCCTATGAACCACATGAACAGGTTTGTCAGAGAATTAGCCACACTTTCAGTGAGAGTTACTTTTTTTTCTTTTCTTTATTTATTTCTTTTGGTGGTGGTTTTTTTTTTTTTTTCTTCTTCCCAAGGTAGGGTCTCACTCTAGCCCAGGGTGACCTGGAATTCACTATGTAGTCTCAGGGTGGCTTTGAACTCTTGGCAATCCTCCTACCTCTGCCTCCCACATGCTGGAATTAAAGGTGTGTGCCACCAAGCCCAGCTGAAAGTTACTTTTCTGATAGTTGTGAGAAGATACCTCATAGAAGCAACTTAGAGGAAGAGACTTGAATTCTGGTTCACAGTGTCAGAGGACCCAGGCCGTCATGGCACACGCAGGAAGGCATGAAGGCGGAGGCGCTAAGTGCTTAGCAGTGGGAGGATGAGACACAGCTCCTCATATCTTGAACTAGAATGCAGAGAAAGGATTGGAAGCAATGTCAGGTTGCAGCCCTCAAAAGCTGACCCTCAGGTCTGGGAAGATGGCTCAGCGATTAAGAGCCACTTAAGCATGAAGGCCTCTTGTGCAGGAGACTGCTGAGCTGAACTCCCCAGAGCTCATGTATAAAGCTAGTCCTGGGCTGGAGAGATGGCTTAGCAGTTAAGGCACATGCCTGTGAAGCCTAAGGACCCTGGTTTGATTCTCCAGGTCCCACGTAAGCCAGATGCACTGGTGGCGCATGTGTCTAGAGTTCAATTGCAGTGGCTAGAGGCCCTGGTGTGCCTATTCTCACACTCTCTCTCCCTTTCTGTGTCTCTAATAAATAAATACAAAATAAAATAAAAAGTCGTGGCCACACCCATCTGTAACCCCAGTGAGGGGGAGAGGAAGCTGGAGCTTGTTGATGGGCGTAAGCTCTGGGTTGAGGGGAGACCTCATTTTATCTTATTTTATTTATTATTTTTTTTTTTTTATTTTTTATTTTTTTTTTTTTTTGGTTTTTCGAGGTAGGGTCTCACTGTAGCTCAGGCTAACCTGGAATTCACTATGTAGTCTCAGGGTGGCCTTGAACTCACAGCGATCCTCCTACCTCTGCCTCCTAAGTGCTGGGATTAAAGGCATGCGCCACCACGCCCGGCTCTATGGGAGACCTCATTTTAAAGAAAGAAATAGGGCTCAAGAAATGGCTTAGTGGTTAAGGTGTTTGCCTGCGAAGCCAAAGGACCCAGGTTCAATTCCCCAGGACCCACATAAGTCACATGCACAAGGGGCACATGCATCTGGAGTTCGTTTACAGTGGCTATAGGCCCTGGCATGCCTATTCTCTCTCTCCTTCTCTCTCTCTCTGTCTCTCTCTGCTTGCAAATAAGTAAGTAAAATAAAATAAAATAAAATAAAATAAAGGGCTTTTCTTAAAAAAAGACAGACAGACAGACAGACATGGATCAATGATGAGGATACCCAGTGTTCTCTGGCCTCCACACATGCATGCATAGGGTGTCCTCACATGCACGCACGAGTACACATGTGCATGTGTGTGCACACACACACACACACACACACACACACGCATAAATGGAAAAGAAGGGCTGGAGAGATGACTTAGCAATTAAGGCATTTCCCTGCAAAGCCAAAGGATCCCTGTTCGATTCTCCAGGACCCACGTAAGCCAGGTGCACAAGGGGGCACACGCATCTGGAGTTTGTTTACACTGGCTGAAGGCCCTGGAGTGCCCATTCTCTCCCTCTCTCTTTCTCTCTCTCTGCCTCTTTCTTTGTATCAAATAAATAAGTAAAATATATTTTTTAAAAGAAAGAAGGAAAAGAAGCTGGCCCTCAGTGACCTACACCTGTCAAAGCTTCCACAACGTCCTAAAATAGTGCCATCAGTTGAAGGACCAAGTGTTCAAACACATGAGCCCGTGGGGGACATTTCAGACGCAAACTCTAACAGTGAAATAGCAAAATAATCTTTTGTCTTAACCTGTAGCTTGATTACCAGGAGAGAATGTGCTGGTTGTGAGACTCAGAATCCTGCGCTGTCCTTATAAGAGCCATAGTTATCACTTCAGCTTAATACAAGGGCACTCTGAAACCTGCCTCCCTCTTTGTGGGATTCTTCATTAAGAGCTCTTTAAGGACTGAGGGAATGAGTGTTTGGGACTTCTGAATGGAAGAAGGACAGTTTCTTCTTACTTGAAGAAACTTACTTCAACTTGAAGTTGCTTCTTACTTGGAGGATTCCTCGATGGATCAACTCAAGAGGTACTTGTCTTCTATGGACATCCACGCTCATGCTCCAGCATTAAGCAAATGGTTTAGAACATGGAGATCAAGTCCTTTAGTGCCTCACATTCCTCTTTGTGTATCCTATTTTTTAAAGATTTTATTATTTATTTAGTAGAGTCAGAGAGAGAGGGAGAGAAAGAGGGAGAATGGGCGCTCCAGGGCTTCTAGCCACTGCAAACGAACTCCAGACGCATGTGCCACCTTGTGCATCTGGCTTACATAGGACCTGGAGAATCAAACCTGGGTCCTTAGGCTTCGCAGGCAAGCGCCTCGACCATTAAGCCATCTCTCCAGCCCTGTGTATTCTATTGATTCATTATTCAAGGCTGTACCATCTACCACATAGCTCTTATTTTTAATTTGATGTCATTTTTTCTTGAAACAGACTCATATAGTCCAAGCTGGATTCAAACTTGCTCTCTAGCTAAGGTTGGCCTTGAACTCCTGATCCTTCTGCCACCACCTTCCAAGTGCTGGAATTACAGGCACATGTTACCAGGCTTGGCTTTAAATTTGATATAATTCTGTTTTCAATTGTTATTATTATAGAAAAAAATACAAATATCCAAAGGTTTTTTTTTCAAACTTTTTTCACAGCTTCCATAATTATAGACAATAAACAATGGTAATTCCCTCCCCTCCCTCACCTTTTCCCTCACAAATCCACCTTCCATCACATCCCCTTCCCCTCTCAGTCTCTCTTTTATTTTGATGTCATGTTTTCCTCCTATTATGGTGGTCCTGTATAGGTAGTGTCAGGCACTGTGAGGTCATGGATATCCAGGCCATTTTGTGTCTGGAAGAGTGCATTGTAAGGATTCCTACCCTTCCTTTGGCTCTTACATTCTTTCCACCACCTCTTCTGCAATGGACCCTGAGCCTTGGAAAGTGTGATAGAGGTGTCTGAATACTCCTCAATGGAATTTTGATACATATATACCATCTGCGTGACTGTGGAAATCAGTTCTATAATGCTGAGATGAACATCCAACCAAACAGTTTAGTGGGAGAAAGGTATTTGTTTCAAGCTTACAGATCTAGGGGAAGTTCCATTAATGGCAGGATAAGTTGGCTCCCATTCATAAATCCAAGCAGAGGGAAAAACCATCACCAACCAGCAAACACCAAAAAGCAGAAAGCACAAGAAAGCCCCAGAGCTCAGACCTCTCTGCATACATTTGGGCTGAGATTCAACTCTACCCCCAAACACATCTTTGGGTTGAACCCCATGATACAACCCCCAGTGACACCTCCTCCAGCCAGGTGGCCAAAGACCCAAGTTATAACCTTTTTTATTTTATTATTATTATTACTCTTATTTTGGCTTCTCAAGGTAGGGTCTCGCTGTAGCCCAGGCTGACCTGAAATTTACTATGTAGTCTCAGGCTGGCCTCAAATTCACAGCAATCCTCCTACCTCTGCCTCCTGAGGGCTGAGATTAAAGGTGTGCACCACCATGCCCAGCCCAAGTTACAAGCTTTAATAAAACACTCAAGTCTATCACAGACATATATTTAAACTACCACAGTGACTATAATCTAGTCCATATAGAAACTCTTCTAGAGGGAGTGGAGCAACGGATCATCAGTTAGAAGTGTTTGCTTGCAAAGCTTCATGGCCTGGTTTCAATTCCCTAATACCCGCATAAAAACAGATTTTACAAAGTGGTGCATGTGTCTGGAGTTTATAGTGGTAGGAGGCCCTGGAATACCAATACTCATTCTGTCTGTCTCTCTCAAATATATATATATATATATATATATATATATATTTTTTTTTTTTTTTTTTTTTTTTGGTTTTTTGAGGTAGGGTCTCACTCACTCTAGCTCAGGCTGCGCTGGAATTCACTATGTAGTCTCAGGGTGGCCTCGAACTCATGGCGATCCTCCTACCTCTGCCTCCCGAGTACTGGGATTAAAGGTGTGCGCCACCACGCCTGGCTAATTTTTTTTTTTTTAAATCTTGCAGAAGGGGCTCTTGCTGGGCAAAATGACGTTTGCTTATAGTCCCAGCACTTGGGAAGTGGAGGCAAGAGGATAAGTTTGGCCTCAGCTACATAGCAAGATCCTATCTTAAAACACCAAGGGCTAAGGATCTAGCTCAGTGGTAGAGTGTTGGTCTAGCATGTGAAAGGCCTAGGGCTCAACCCTCAGAATCAATAACAGCGGAGCGTGGTGTTGCATGCCTTTAACCCCAGCACTAAGAGGCAGAGGTAGGAGAATTGCCGTGAGTTCAAGGCCACCCTGAGACTGCATAGTGAATTCCAGGTCAGCATGGGCTAGAGACCCTACCTTGAAAAACAAACAAACAAAAAAAAAAAAAAAAAAAAAAGAGGAGAAAAAAAGAACCACCTTGCTTCCCAGTCAATGCATCCATCTACACCTTTTAGTTTTAGCCACTGTAATGAGAATACAGTAGCATCTCATTATGGCAATGCAATTTTTTAAAGAATGGTTAGATAAAATATGATTACTGACAAAATGTAGTATTTTGCAGCTACTCTAATGTTGATGCAGAATTTTTGCATGCATGTGTGTTTGTCTAGAGTATGTGTGGTATATGCACATGTGTGCAGGTGTATGGTGCCGTGCACACGCACACGGAGACTAGAGGATTTCAGATACTGTTTTCTATGGCTCTGCTGCGTATTTCCTCTCCTTGGGACAGGGGTCTCTCTCTCTCTCCACCCCGAGCTGCCATTTTTTCATCAGGAGCCCCAGCAATTTTCTGATCTCTGCTGCCCCTCCCCCCACTAGAATTACAGATGTGTATGGCCACACCCAGGTGTTTACATGGGAGAATGGAAGTCAGTCTGTTTTTGATATTTTATATTTATTTATTTACTTATTTACTTATTTATTTATTTGATATAAAAAGAGAGAGAGGAGCCGGGCGTGGTGGCGCACGCCTTTAATCCCAGCACTCGGGAGGCAGAGGTAGGAGGATCGCCATGAGTTCAAGGCCACCCTGAGACTCCATAATGAATTCCAGGTCAGCCTGGGCTAGAGTGAGACCCTACCTCGAAAAACCAAAAAGAGAGAGAGAAAGAGAGAATGGGTGTGCCAGGGCCTCCAGCCACTGCAAACAAACTCCAGACTCGTGCGCCCCCTTGTACATCTGGCTAATGTGGGTACTGGGGAATCTAACCTGGGTCCTTTGGCTTTACAGGCAAATGCCTTAACCGCTAAACATCCCTCCAGCTCAGTCAATCTTTTTGTTTGTTTGTTTTTCCAAGGTGGGATCTCGCTCTAGCCCAGGCTGACCTGGAATTCACTGCGTAGTCTCAGAGTGGCCTCAAACTCATGGCAATCCTCCTACCTCTGCCTCCTGAGTTCTGGGATTAAAGACATGCACCACCATGCCTGGCATACTCTTTTATTTATTTATTTTGAGCTAGAGTCTCAGTCTAACAACATATTTTAAAAAATATTTTTTATTCATTTGAGAGAAAGAGGCAGATATATATATATAGAAAGAGACAGAATGGGCATGTCAGGACCTCTAGCCATTGCAAATGAACTCCAGATGCATGTGCCACTTTGTGCATCTGGCTTTACATGGGTACTGGGGAATCAAACCCGGGTTCTTAGGTTTTGCAGGCAAGTGCCTTAACCAGTAAGCCATCTCTTCAGCCCTTACAACACATTTTTGTGTCCAGTTTTATGCGAGTGGCTTGAGAAGTGAAGCCAAGCTGGCTGCCCTTTCAAACAAGCACCTTCAAGATCACTAAGCCATCTTCCCAGTCTCATTAAACAAAATTTTAATTGCATCATTTCCAACATGTGGGTCAGAATACACACAGACACATACACACATCTATAGCATCCTATATCCAGAATTAGCTCTATTATGTGGAAACAGAAGAGGACAGAAAGAGCTGGGTGCAACAGTTACCATCCCCCACCCCTCCCATCCTACTAGCAGCAAGAGGGTCTTTTCACCAGGCCAGCACTTGAGTGGCATATGACTTTGACTCTGCACATCTGCTGCTGCCAGCCACCCTTGCTGAAGGAAGAGAGCAAGAACCTTCTGAGCCTGTTGTCTGAGGCTTTGACACGCCAGCCTATTTCAGATTTAAACTGTAACAGTGAGGTAGCAAAGTTGCAGGTGGGTGTGTGGAACGAGGGCCTCTTCATAGCAGCGCAGTCTCCCTTCTGGAATGACGGGTCTCTCTGGCCAGGGGCACACACAGACACAAACTACCACTACTACTTTCTCCCTTGAGGAAGAAAATAATGCCAGGCCATGCGCTCAGAGCCACCTCAGCTTTCCCGCATCCAGTCCGTCTCCTGCACCTCTGTGGCTGGGCAGAGAATCACCTTCTTTTTGACGTCGTTGTCTCAGATGAATCAGGTTTTGTGCTCTTGGTATCAGGTCCATATTCTATTCCAAGTCTGTCTTCAGTTTTTCCTACAAACTATGGGCAAATGGGTATCCATGGTAGCCAGACATCACCTTCGAAGAACTCCATGCTGCTTTTGGGACGGTCTGGTGACTCAGCCATGACGTTCCAGGATCAGCAAAGACGGGCAGAGTCCAACTGAGCAGGAAACCACTCAGGCTTCTGTGCGTCCTGGGGGATTCTGGGCTCATCGCCAAGTGGCTAGGGTCTTATCAGGACCCATGAACCCAATCCTACACAGGAGCTTCTTCTGGAATCTTCTGGAGACAGCCTATGTGACCCGGCATGGTCAGTCCCCTAGCTCGTGCCGGGAGGGGTTTCTTGCCCAAGTCCTTTCGTGTAGACAGGCAGCACCCAGCACGAGCCCCCAGCGGCCACGGGCGGACCCACACTGTGCCACCTGCTCCCGACTCAGCTGCAGCTGCCCCTAATTCCTGCCCTCTGCCAGCACCCAGGCCATAGTATTCATTTCTTTCTTTCTTTCTTTCTTCGTTTCTTTCTTTCTTTGTTTCTTTGTTTCTTCTTTCTTTCTCTTTTCTTTCTTTTCTTTTCTCCTTTCTTTTTTGTATTCTATTCTTTTTCTTCCCTTTCTCTTTCCTTTCCTCTTTCTTTCTTTCTTTCTTTCTTTCGTTCTTTCTCTTTCTTTCCTCCCTCCATCTGTCGTTCCTTCCTCTTTTTTTTCTTTTTTCCTTTTTTGATTTTTTGAGTTAGTGTCTCACTCTTGCCTAGGCTGACCTGAAATTCACTATGTAGTCTCTCAGGGTGGCCCCAAACTCATGGTGATCCTTCTACCTCTGCCTCCTGAATGCTGGGATTAATGGTGTGCGCCACCATGCCGGACCTTTCCTTTTAAAGACAGCCAGGCTGGTTTGGAACTCACTATGTAACCCTGGATAATGGCTTTGAAGTCCCTGAAGTCCTCCTGCCTCACCCTCCAACAGGTGTAGGCCTTGGTGCTGTTACTTCCAAAAAAGACTGCTGCGGTTAAAAGTTCTGAGCAGCCTCAGCCTTCAGGTTGCTACAAGAAAGCACTAGACAACAGCAAGGTTTTCATGGCTTTGGCTGAATAAACCAGGAAACACCAATTTTGTATTATTTGAATACTAATTAAGGGAAATTGAGTCATACAGAGATGGCACCAGAGATAGAGTGGAGAATCATAAAATTTATTCATATTGACATGGACTCAGGGGAGTAACTTCCAAAGCTGGAGTACTGAGATCTGATAGCTCAGAGGTTTCTTTTTTTTTTCTTCAATTTTTTTTTTATTATTAACAACTTCCATGATTATAAAAAAAAATCCCATGGTAAGACCCTCCCTCCCCCCACTTTCCCCTTTGAAACTCCATTCTCCATCATATCCCCTCCCCATCTCAATCAGTCTCTCTTTTATTTTGATGTCATGATCTTTCCTCCTATTATGATGGTCTTGTGTAGGTAGTGTCAAACACTGTGAGGTCATGGATATCCAGGCCATTTTGTGTCTGGAGGAGCACGTTCTAAGGAGTCCTACCCTTCCTCTGACTCTTACATTCTCTCCACCACCTGTTCTGCAATAGACCCTGAGCCTTGGAAGGTGTGATAGAGATATTGCAATACTGAGCACTCAGGTCACTTCTTTCCAGCACCATGATGCCTTCTGAGTCATCCCAAGGTCACTGCCATCTGAAAAGAGAAAAAGTGAGAGTAGCAGTAATATAAGGGTATGAACATTAAAAGAAGTGCTTACAGGGCAGTTTGATAAGCATAGTACATACATTTAGCCAGACAGCAGCAGATGTTATACCCCTAGGGCTCATGACTACCCCTTTCAGAGTTTAAAAAAAAAAATTTTTTTTTTTTTTTTGGTTTTTCGAGGTAGGGTTTCACTCTAGCCCAGGCTGACCTGGGATTCACTATGGAGTCTCAGGGTGGCCTTGAACTCACGGCGATCCTCCTACCTCTGCCTCCCGAGTGCTGGGATTAAAGGCGTGCGCCACCACACCTGGCTTAAAAACTTTTGTCTTCTTTCTTTAAAATATTTTATTTATTTATTTATTTGAGAGAGAGAAAGAGGCAGAGGGAGAGAGAGAGTGAGGGAGAGAATGGGTGCACTAGGTCCTCTAGCCACTACAGATGAACTCCAGATGCACATGCCCCCTGGTGCATCTGGCTTATGTGGGTCCTGGAGAATTGAAATGGTATCCTTTGGCTTTGCTGGCAAATGCCTTAACCACGAAGCCATCTCTCCAACCCTTTGTTGAAAAATTATTTTTAAAGATTTATTTTTATTTATTTATTACAGACAGAGAGGGGGAGAGAGAGAGAGAGGGAAAATGGGAGCGCCAGGGCCTCTGGCCACTGCAAACGAACTCCAGACACATATGCCACTACGTGCAACTGGCTTATGTGGGACCTGGAGAATCAAACCTAGGTCCTTAGGCTTCGCAGGCATGCGCCTTAACCACTAAGAAATCTCTCCAGCCCCAAGATTTTTAAAAAATACTTTATTTTTATTTATTTATTTATTTGAGAGAGAGAACAAGGCAGAGGAAGAGAGAGAGAGAAAAACAATGTTCACACCAGGGCCTCCAGCCACTGCAAATGAACTCCAGATACATGTGCCACCTTGTGCATCTGGCTTATGTGGGTCCTGGGGAATCAAACCAAGGTCCTTTGGCTTTGCAGGCAAGTGCCTTAACCACTAAGCCATCTCTCCACCCCTAATTTGTTGAGAATTTTTTGTATCTATGTTCATGAGGGCGTTTTGCCTATAATTTTCTTCTTTTCTTTTCTTTTTTGTTCTATCTTTACTTGAGTTCGTATCAGGGTAATGCTGGTTCATAGAACGAGTTTTTTTTGTTGTTGTTGTTTTGTTTTTGGCAAGCTCAACAGAATGGCCTCTTTAAAAAAATGTGAGATAGCAAAAAAGAGAGAGAGAGAAAGTTGGTGCATCAGGGCCTCCATCCACTGCAATTGAATTCTAGATGTGTGCGCCCCCTTGTGTGCATATGCAACCTTGCGCCCTTGCATCGCTTTGTGTGTCTGGCTTATGTAGGACATGAAGAGTTGAATATAAGTCCTTAGGCTTTGCAGGCAAGCACCTCTTAACTGCTAAGTCATCTCTCCAACCCTATTCCTTCCTGTACTATTTGCTATGGGAAAGTTTGAGAAGCATTGGTATTAGTTCTTCCATGAAGGTCTGGTAAAATTCACCTGTGAAGTCATCTGGGCCTGGGCTTTTTAATTTTTTTTATAGATTATTTTTAATTGACGACTTCCATAATTGTAAACAACATCCCATGGACATTCCCTACCTCCCCCCACTTTCCCCTTTGAAACTCCACTCTCCTTCATATCCCCACCCCCTCTCAATCAGTCTCTATTTTGATGTCATGATCTTTTCTTCCTATCCAGGCCATTTTGTGTCTGGAGGAGCAGGTTGTAAGGAGTCCTACCCTTCCTTTGGCTCTTACATTCTTTTTGCTACCTTTTCCATAATGGACCTTGAGCCATGGAAGGTGTGATTTAGATATTTCAGTGCTGAGTGCTCCTCTGTCACCTCTCCTCAGCACCATGGTGCCTTCTGAGTCATCCCAAGGTCAACACCATCTGAAAAGAGAAGCTTCTCTAACCAAAAGTGAGAGTAGCATTAATATATGGGTACGAACATTAAGAGAAGTGCTTACTGGGCAGTTTGATGAGCATAGTATATACTTTTAGCCAGAAAGCAGCAGGCATTACACTCCTAGGGCTCATGACTACCCCTGTTGTAGGTTTTCAGTATCAGGGATATATTCCCTCCCATGAAGCGGGCTTCCAGTCCAATTAGAGGGCAGTTGGTTTCCACCATGACAGACGTGCTGCTATTGCACATGTTGGCTCATTTGGCCTGGCTGGCCAAATATAAAGCTTGCAGTGTCCACTGTTGAGTATCTTCACTGGTGATTTCTCTTTCTCCCATTGAACTGCATGCAGAATGGCTTCTTCCAGCTTTCTGTCAGATGGTCTACATGGAAGAGGTTATCAGCTCAGTTCCAGCAGGATTTCTCAGTGGCCTTGCAGCCCAAGTATGTGGAGTCTTCAGCAATAGGCTCTTACCATCTATTCCTGGTGGGAAACCAAGGGCCTTGGTAATGGCCTGTAATGTTCTGTAGGCATCAGGGACCTCCCTGGCCAACAATTCACTGGAAGGTATCCCATTCCTGGCACTGAAAATTTTCTGGTAACAATCTATGGCTCCTGTGCGTTCCATTGTCCAAAAAAAATGGGTTTGCATATGACTTATTTATATTCTCTTAGATTTTGATTAGCCCTCCCTCTACCTTTCCTTACTCAATCTCTTCCCCTGACCTCACTTTGGGCCTGGACTTTATTTATTTATTTATTTATTTATTTATTTATTTATTTATTCTCAATTTTTATAATCATTCCATGATTATAAAAAATATCCCATGGTAATACCCTCCCTCCCCCACACTTTCCCCTTTGAAATTCCATTCTCCATCATATCCCCTCCCCATCTCAATCAGTCTCTCTTTTATTTTGATGTCATGATCTTTTCCTCCTCTTATGATGGTCTTGTTTAGGTAGTGTCAGGCACTATGAGGTCATGGATATCCATGGGCCTGGACTTTTTTTAGTTGGAGATTTTTTGTTTGTTTGTTTGTTTTGTTTTTTTGAGGTAGGGTTTCATTCTAGCTCAGGCTGGCCTGGAATTCACTATGTAATCTCAGGGTGGCCTTCAACTCAAGGTGATCCTCGTACCTCTACCTCCTGAGTGCTGGGATTAAAGGCGTGCACCACCATGCCTGGCCTCCACCCATTTCTTTCAGATTTTCAAACTTGGTGGAGTATATGTTCTTGAAGTATGGCCTCATGGTTTTCTGAATTTCATTGGTATCTTGTAATGGTGACTTTCTCATCTCTAATTTTATTAATTTGTGTCTCTTCTCTATTTCTTTTGGTCAGATTTGCTAAGGATTTATCAATCTTGTTTATCCTTTCAAAGAACCAACTCTTTGTTTCATTTATTCTTTGTATTGTTTTTGTGGTCTATGTTTCATTAATTGTGCCTTAATCTTTATTATTTCTTCCTGTCTACTGATTTTTTTGTCTTCTTCTTCTTCCAAGGTCTTGGGGTGAAGCATTAAGTTGTTTACTTGTGACCTTTCTAATTTGTCAATATAGGCACTCAGAGCTATAAATTTCCCTCTTAGGACTGCCTTCATTGTGTCCCAAAGGTTTTGGTATGTTGTGTTCTCATTATCATTTGATTCTATGAATTTTTTTATTTCCTTCTTGATTTCTTCATTAACCCATTCATCATTTAGTAGTGCATTGTTTAGTTTCCATGATTTTGTGTATTCTCTATAGCTTTTCTTGCTGTTGATTTATAGTTTAATCCCATTGTGATCAGATAGAGTGCAAGGAATTATTTCAATTTTCTTAAGGTTTTTCTTAAAGTTTACTTTGTGTCCTAATATATGGTCTATTTTAGAGAATGTCTCATGTGCTGCTGAAAAGAATGTGTATTTTGTAGCATTTGGATGAAATATTCTGTAGATATCTGCTAGGTCCATTTGTTCTATGACTTCATTTAATCGAGGTGCCTCTCTGTTTATTTTTTTGCCAGGATGACCTGTCAATTGATGAGAGTGGGGTATTGAAATCACCCACTACAATTGTGCTTGGTGTTGTCTGTGACCTTAAGTCTAATAGTGATTGTTTGATGAAATTGTGAGCCTCCATGTTAGGTGTATATATATTTAGAATTGTAATGCCCTCCTGTTGGAGTGTTCTTTTGTTTTGTTTTGTTTTTCGAGGTAGGGTCTCACTCTAGATCAGGCTGACCTGGAATTCACTATGTAGTCTCAGGGTGGCCTTGAACTCACAGAGATCCTCCTACCTCTGCCTCCTAGGTGCTGGGCTTAAAGGCGTGTACCACCACACCCAGCTGGAGTGTTCTTTTAATCAATATAAAGTGATCTTCATTATCTTTCCTAACTAATATTGGTTTGAAGTCTATCCTGTCAGATATTAGGATAGCAACACTTGCTTGTATTCTAGGCCCTTTTGCTTGAAATACCATTTTCCATCCTTTCACCCTAAGATAATGTCTGTCTTTCATGAAAAGGTGAGTTTCTTGGCAGCAACAAATAGAAGTTTTTTAACCCAGTCTGCAAGCCTGTGTCTCTTGGTTGAGACATTGAGGCCATTGATAATAAGAGTTATTAGTGAGCCAGGCATGGTGGTGCACACCTTTAGTCCCAGCACTTGGGCGGCAGAGGTAGGAGGATCACCGTGAGTTCAAGGCCACCCTGAGACTACATAGTGAATTCCAGGTCAGCCTGAGCTAGAGTTAAACCCTACATCAAAAAACCAAAAAAAAAAAAAAAAAAAAAAAAAAAGAAAAAAGAGTTATTATTGAAAGGTGTGCATTTATTCTTACCACTCTTCTTGTTTTGTAGCTATTCCTTTGTTGTCCTTTACTCTCTTGTATTAACTATTACTTGAATATGGTTTGTTTTCCTATTTCCTTGTGTGTGTGCTGTTCTTTCTCTTCAGCATGAAGGATCCCTTCAATTATTTTCTATAGACCTTATTTCTATTTCAATTTTGGTTGGATAGTTTTGCTGGATAAAGTACTCTTGGTTGACATTGTTATCTTTCAGAACTTGGAATATATCATTCCAAGCCCTTCTTGCTTTTAAAGTTTGTGTTAAGCAATCTGCTGTGATCTTGATGGGCTTGCCTTTGTATGTGACTTTTCTCTGTAATTGCTTTCTTTGGTTTGTGTGTTTTATAGTTTAATTGTAATATGGTGGTGAGAGTTTCTTTCATGCTTTTGTCTGTTTGGTGTTCTAAAGGCTTCCTGTATCTGTATTGGCATCACTTCCCCTATTTGAGGGAATTTTTATTATTTATTTATTTATTTATTTATTTGAGAAAGGGAGAAAGAGGGAAGGAGGGAGAGAGAGAAAATGGGTGTACCAGGGCATCTAGCCACTGCAGACTCCAGACACATGTGCCATCTTGTGCATCTGCCTTACATGGGTACTGGGGAATTGGACTTGGGTCCTTAGGCTTCACAGGCAAGTACCTTTTCCACTAAGCCATCTCTCCAGCCCAAGGAATTTTTCCTCTATGATTTTGTTGAAAATATCTACTATGCCTTTGGAGTGAAATTTTTCTGCTTCCACTATACCCTGAATTCTTATGTTTGATTTCTTCATAGTGCCCCAAATGTTTTGAAATTCCCACTCATGCCTTCCTATTAGTTTGTCCTTCTCTTTGTTGGACTATACTAGATCTGCTACCTGGTCTTGTAGTTTAGATAGTCTGTCCTCTCCTTGATCCATTCTGCTGGTGAGACTTTCTACAGAGTTTTCTATTTGACTTATTCTTGCATTTCTAGTATTACTGATTGTTATTTTTTCATTTTGTCTATTTCTTTTCTCATGTCTTGCCAAGCAGGAACTCGCTTTATTGTTACAGGCGGTTGCCTATATAATGTTGAGAACAAGGGTGGAGATTTTAGGATGGGGGGAGAGGTAAGGGCCAATAGTATACCGCCACTTTTGAGATGATTGGTTCTAAGCGCGCATGGGCGGGAACTCTAACTTCCTATGCGGAAGTAGCAGGCCATAGGCCATCTGGCACCCTGCTGAGTCATAGCTGGCTGGAGGCAGATCGCCAAACTTTAGCTAGGCTCAGGAAGTTCCACTAGGCCTCACACCCGGGCCTCTCAAGGCCCAACAATGTCTTGTATTGACCTCCTTATTTCATTAAGTTGTTTCCTATGTTCTCTTGAGATTCCTCAGGAGTTTATTTTCTTCTTTGACTCCTTTGATTTCTTCTTTGATTTCCTTGAGCATAGATATAATCATTTATTTTGAAATCTTTGTCTGGCATTTCATCTAAATCAGTCTCACTGGACATAATTTCTGATGGGTTTATAATTTTTGGTGGAGTTGAATGTCTTGATTTTTTGTGTTTCTTATATTATAATGTAGAGACTTTTGCATCTTGAGTTAATTTGATGCTTGGGATTTCTAATTCCTTGCATTATTCCTGGATGTGTAAATCCGAGTATATATATATATCTTCACAGAAAGAGCTTAAGGTGCCATATGTGGCTCTTATATTACTCTCAGAGTAACAGCAGATGTGACCTTAGGTGTTGAGTTTGCCTGCTATGCAAGTATTGTAGTAGACTGGGTAGAACAAATTACTGGCAAATAAAATTCAACTGAGCAATATATACATTCAATCAAAACCAGCACAGGGTATTTATGCAACAGTGGAAATTAAAACAAACAGATAATCTAATAATGCTAAAGTCCCTAAGACTGTGTGTTGTCCCACACCCTTAATTTTGTCAACTGGGAGGCTGAGATTTTTGGTCACAAATGGGTTCAGGTCAGCCTGTGGCCAAGTGAAGCCCTGGTCCCAATAATGACAGAAGATAAAGATAAAGGCCCTATAAATTAGGAAATGTCAAAGGCCACAATAGTCATCACCAAAATACAGCTTGAGAATGGTAAAGTCTACCAAGAACGCATCAATCAGAGCTGGGTGTGGTGGTGCACACCTTTAATCCTAGCACTTGGGAGGCAGAGGTGGGAGGATCACAGTGATTTCAAGGCCACCCTGAGACTACATAGTGAATTCCAGGTCGGTCTGAGCTAGAGTAAGACCCTTCCTCAAAAAAAAAAAAAAAAAAAAAAAATACATAAGTCAAATCTAATACAGCCTACCCTGACATGGAAGGTGCAATTAGCACTTCCAGTGCAGGCCTATGAACTTGGCTTTGTGTAAGTAGGCCCTTTCACCTTTTGGAATGCCTTCCAATCTCACCAATGCTAAGTGCCTACCTCCATCCTTCTCTTTTGCTCTGTGGACTTGGTTAGGCTGCTTGGGTCGCTGGATCTGTTCTTCTGATCAGCTGTGCTGAATGCCCTGTGGTGGATGAGTTCTGCAGTGGTTCATGGTACTGGTGGTTGGGGGAAGGGAGGCTGTGCAGGATGCCTGGCGTTGTACTTGAGCTCTCAGCTGTCCCATTTTTGTTGTCCTTCAGCAGAAGCTCAGCTGTTTTCTGCTGTCTTCCCCTCTCAGGTTCTTGACTTTGTGAGGAGGCTGATGTGAGTGGAGAATGTCTTCACCTGGCTTCTGCTCCTCCAGCTGTGTGCTGGGCCAGGCAGGTGGGTGGGCATGTGGACAAGGTGGGCAAGGCCACTGGGACCTTGGGAGGGATTCTGGCTGGTTTCCTGCTCGCTAGAAGCTCTGGGTCTCTCCTGCCTCTCTGGTGTGGGTCATAGTTCCTTATCACCTTCGCTCTTCAGTAGAAGAGCGTATTTTGCTGTTCTTCTGCTTATTTCCCTTTTAGGCTGCTTTGGCATGGCTACTCTGCCACCATCTTACCCAGAACTCCTGAGATTATTTCCTCAGACACTTTAAAGAGAAATATGGCAGACAATCTGACATCACCTTGAATTCTTTGCACTATTGGTGGGTTACATGTTTCTAAGGTTCCATGATTTTGGGGCACAAACAGGAAATTCCTTTGCAATCAGTCAGTGATAAGAAAGTACAAATGTATAATAGAAAGTTGTTTGTTCAGGGGTGTTTGTGCCTATGGCTGCATTAACCAGATAACATACAAGCAGGGTGCAGCTGTACAGATAGGGAGGAGACCGAGGGTCATGCCGTCTCCCTGGTAAAATTGCAAAGTAGAAACTTGTGTTTTAAAACATCTGGGCCTGGTTTCCATGTTAAATTTCATCTACCACACTGATAATTCAGATCATAAGTCTATCTCCAGACTTATAAATAGAATTTTATTAATATACAAATAATTAAAGTCCAGACATATTGTCATCTAGAGCAAAAATTCCTTTTCCTAATTCTAGATCTATGTGATGAATGACCACCTGTCTCTGCTACATGACCACCTGCCCCTGCTGCATGACCTCCTGCAATGCCGCATGACCACCTGCCTCTGCTGCATGACCTCCTACCTTTGTTGCATGACCACATGCCGCTGTTGTAGGACCTCCTGCCTCTACTGCATAAACACCGGCAAGGCTGCATGACCACCTGCCTCTGCCGCATGCCCGTGTGCCTCTGCTGGAGGACTACCTGCCTTGCCTGCATGTCCGCATGTCTAAGCTGCATGGCCTCCTGCCTCTTCTGCATGACTGCCGGCAATGCTTTGTGACCCACATGGTCTCTGCTGGAAGATCAGCAGCCTTGCTGCATGACTTCCTGCTACACTGCATGACTTCCTATGATACTGCATGACCACCTGCTTCTGCTGCATGACCACCTGCCACACTGACTTCCTGTGATACTGTATGAACACCTGCGACACTACATGACTTCCTGTGATACTGCATGACTACCTGCCTCTGCTGCATGACCACCTGCCACACTGACTTCCTGTGATACTGTATGACCCTCTTCCATAGGCATGAGTTCTTGGAAAACTGGATGACAACCAGCCACTTCTGCACGACCACCTGCATAGGCTGCAAGACCACCTGCCTGTGTTGCCTGACCTACTGCCGTGCTGCAAGGCAACCTGCCTTAGCTGCATGATCATCTGCCATAGGTAAGATATCCTGCCATTTAGCATTACCACATGCCTGTTCTGAATGGCGCCAGCCTCTGCTGCATGGTCCCCTGCCGTATTGCATGGCCACCTGTCTCTTCTGCATGACCACCAGCCTCTGCGGAATGACCACCTGCCACACTGCATGATGTCCTGCCATACTGCATGACTACCTTTCTCCACAGCACGACCATCTGCCATGCTGCATGACTGCATGCCTGTGCTGCGTGGCCACCTGGTGTACCGAATGACTTCCTGGCTCTGATCCAAGGCCTCCTGCTTCTGCTACCTGACCTCCTGCCTTGGCTGCATGACCACCTGCCATTCTACCTGACAACTTGCCTCTGCTGCATGCTTATCTGCCAGAGGCTTGATGTCCTGCCACACTGCATGACCACTGGCCTCTCCTGCATGATCACCACTCTTTGCTGCATGAACATGTAGCATGCTGTTGCAGTCAGGTTTGCATTGCTGGTAGAAATCACCCAACCAAGAGCAGCTTCTGGGAAAAAGAGACTTATTTTGGCTTACAGGCTCGAGGGGAAGCTCCACGATGGCAGAGGGAACTGATGGCATGAGCAGAGGGTGGACATCACCCCCTGGCCAACATAAGGTGGACAATAGCAACAGGAGAGTGTCCCAAACACTGGCATGGAGAAACTGGCTATAATACCCACAAGCCCACCCCCAATAATACACTCCCTCCAAGAGGTTTTAATTTCCAATTGCCATCAGCTGGGGAACCTAGCATCCAGAACACCTAAGTTTATGGGGGACACCTGAATCAAACCACCACATTCTGCCGCTGGCCCCCATGAACTGATATTGATACATGATATAAAATACAATACATTCAGTCCAACTTTAAAAGTCCCCATAGTTTTTATCAATCCCAATGATGTTCAAGCATCCCCATAGTCCAAGATCTTTTAACTGAGCCATAGTACCAAAAAATCCCCCCCAAACCATAATGGCACAGAATAAACATTCACACTGCAAAAGATGGCATTGGACATAGCAAAGAAATACTCAAGCAATACATGATTTATTTATTTATTTATTTTGGTTTTTTGAAGTAGGGTCTCACTGTAGCTCAGGCTGACCTGGAATTCATTCTGCATTCTCAGGGTGGCCTCGAACTCACAGCAATCCTCCTACCTCTGCCTCCCAAGTGCTGGGATTAAAGGTGTGCACCACCACGCCCGGCTCAATACATGATTTAAACAGGGCAAACACCAAACTCTGTAGCTCTAAGTCCAACAAATATAGCCAGTGACAGGTCTCCAAGTCCAATAATTCGAACCAGCAACAAAACTCTAGAATTCCAACTCCGCCCCTCCAGCTAGGCTACTCACAGTCCTGGAAAACTTCATCCTGGGCCAGCAGCTCTCCTTGGCAGCTGTCTCATGGTCCTGGCATCTCCACTGGGTCTCCACTACAACCCACAGTTCATCCTCATGGCCCCATGGGGTCTCCATGCAGGCAACTAGCAAACCTGTTTCCCACTGCCCGTGGCCATTTCCAAAACACAAGACCGTGTTACAAACTCAATGATTCTCTCTTTCCTGCATTTCTTATACTCCACAATACCAGGTGGGTTGCCAATTTGTTCATCCAGGGGGGATAAAGCAGACTTTGAAGAACAGGACACTCCTTGAGCACTCAGGCAGCAAAGGCAGGCTTTAATTTCCAATTGCCATCAGCTGGGGAACCTAGCAACTAGAACACCTAAGTTTACGGGGGACACCTGAATCAAACCACCATATTGCTTGGCTTCCTGCTTCTTCGACAAGACCTCCTGCCTCTGCTGCATGACCTGCTACCTCTGCGGCATTTCCAACTCCCCATGCTGCATGACCACCTGCCATAATACATGACTTCCTTTCATACTGCATGACCACCAGCAGCTGCTGCATGACCAACTACCACACTGCATGACATCCTGCCATATTGCATGACCACATTCCTCTACTGCATGACCGCCTTCCAGGTTGCATGGCCTCCCACCATACTGCGTGATTACCTGCCAATGCTGCATGCCAACCTGCGCATAATGTATGACTTTCTGCCTCTGCTACAAGACGTCCTGCCTCTGCTGCATGAGCACATGCCCTACTTCTTGATCTCCTGCCTCTGCTGCAAGACTCCTACCTCTCCTGTGTGACTTACTGCCGATGCTACACAACCTGCTTTCTGTGCTGCATGACCACCGTCCTCGGCTGCATCATCACCTGCCTCTGCTGCATGACCTCCTGCCCTGCTGCAGGAGCACCGCTGCCTCTGCTGAGTGACCTCATGCCTCTGTCGTATGACCACTGCATGACCATATGCCATTGGCATGTGGTCTTTCCAGACTGCATGGCAATCAGCCACTTCTGCATGATCACAAGCATGTGCTGTATGGCCATCTGCCATGCTGCATAATGTTCTCCCATACTGCATGACAACCTGCCATACTGCTGCATGACCATCTGCCTCTGCTACATGTCCCCATGCTATGTTGTATGACTCCCTGCCAAAGTGCATGACGCCATGCTTCTCCAGCATGACCTCTTGCCTCAGCTGCATGGACACATTCCATACTGCCTGATCTCCCACCTCTGCATCAGGAGCATCCTCCTATGGTACATGACCACCTGCCTCTGCTGCATGACTTCTTGCCTGTGCTGCATGACCTGCTTTGCTGCATGGCCACATGCCATACTTCATGATCTCCTGCCTCTGCTACAAGACTTCCTACCCCTCCTGCATGACCTCATGCCTATGCTACATGACCTTCTCTCTGTGCTACATGACCACCTGCCTAGGCTTCATTACTACCTGCATCTGTTGCATGACCTGCTGCCTTTGCTGCATGATCACCTGCCTCTGCCTATGCTGAATAACCACCAACCTATGAAGCATAACTACCTTCTATGCTGAATAACCACCTACCTCAGCTACCTCCTGCTATTGCTGCATGATGACCTGCCTCTGCTGCATGTCCCCTGCCATACTGTATGACCACCTGCCTCTGTGTGACCATCTGCCATAGGCACGAGGTCTTTCCACACTGCATGACAATGAGCCACTTCACATGACTACCAGCATGTGCTGCATGACTGTCTGTCACACTGCATGATATGCTGCCATACTACGTGACTGCCTGCCTCTGCTGCATGACCTCCTGCCTCTGCTACGTCACCACTGCTCTGCTGCCTGACCATCTGCCATAGGCATGGTTTCCTGCCACACGTCATGACCTCGTGCCTCGTCTGCATGACCACTAGCCTGTGCTGCATAACCACCTGCCTCTGCTGCATGACCATGTACCTCTGCGGCATGACCTCCTGCCATGCTACGTGACCACCTGCATCTGCTGCAGAAATGCCGGCCTCTGCTGCATGTCTTGTTGCCATTGTGCATAACCACCTTCCTCTCCTGCATGAAGACCTGGCTCTGGTGCATGACCTTTTCTTTCTGTTGCACGGCCACCTGCTTCTGCTGCATGCCCCTGCCATACTGCATGACCACCTGCCTATGCCTCATGCCCTCCTACCTCTGTGGTGTGACCACATGTGACACTGCAAGATCACCTTCTCTGCTGCTTGACCTGTTGCCATGCTGTGTGACCACCTGCCTCTGTTGCATGGCCACCCTCGTGCGCCTCATGTTCTCCTATCTCTGCATGACCACAAGTGATACAGCGTGACCACCTGCCATGCTGCATGCCCGCTTGGCTGTGGCATTACCACATACAATATTGCATGGCCACCTCCCTCTGATGCATGACCTCCTGTCAAACTGCATAACAACCTGCCTCTGATGCATGACCTGCTGCCTCAGCTGCATATCCATCTGCTGTGGTGCATGAATTCCTGCTTCTGCTATAGGACCTCCTGCCATGCTGCCTGACCTCCTGCCTCTGCTGCATGACTTCCTTTCTCTACTGCATGACCAATCGCCTCTGCTGCCTGATCACCTGCCTCTGTTTCACGACTACCCACCATGTCATAGCCGTGCACAAGGCAGGCACAGCCTGCTCGGCACCGCCGGCATCCACTTTGTAATTAACCTCTAGTTAATACAATTATCTATTTAATTTACCTGTTTAGCATATTCCTTTGTTTTTGTTTTCTTGAATATTTTATTTTATTTATTTGAGAGACAGACAGATGAGAGTGTGTATAGGCATGCCAGGGGCCTCCTTTCACTGCAATAAACTCCAGACACATATGCCACTTTGTGCATCTGGCTTTACATGGATACTGGACAACTGATCCCAAGACAACAGGCTCTTCAAGCAAGTGTCTTTAATCACTGAGCCATCTCTCCAGACCTTTGTTTTTGTTTTTACTACAGAGTCTCCCTAGGCAGCTCAGGCTGGCCTCCAATTCTCAAAAGTCCTCCTGCCTGACCCTCATAAATGCTGGTATTGCATCCATGTACTACCACACCCAGCTTCTGATACACATTTCCTTCCCACTCAGCAGTCTTTTTCTTTTGTTTTCCAAGGTAGGGTCTCACTCTAACCCAGGCTGACCTGGAATTCACTCTGCAGTCTCAGGGTGGCCTCGAACTCATGGCGATCCTCCTACCTCTGCCACCTGAGTGCTGGGATTAAAGACGTGTGCCACCACGCCCGGCTCAGCAGTCTTTTTCTATATTTTCCTTAATAAAGTCTCTCATACTTGTGCAAGATTCTCTTAAGTGTAGTGTAGTGTACATCAGAATGGACTTTGAATTAAACTGCCTGGGATGGAAGTAACAAACCAATTCTACCATGTTGAAGTCTTGGGAAAGGTACCAAACTCTATTGTACCTCAATTTCCCCATCAAAAAAGTGAGATCATAATGGATCTTACATCATAGGACAAAGTATAAGGATTAAGTGACAATATATACAATGCTTAGCTCATTGCCTGGCAAACCAAGTACCAACTGGTTCTTAATTTTTTTTTTTTTTTTTTTTTTTAGTTTTTTGAGGTAGTGTCTTGCTCTAGCCCAAGCTGATCCGGAATTCACTATGTAGTCTCAGGCTGGCCTGGTACTCACAGTGATCCTCCTACCGCTGCCTCCTGAGTGCTAGTATTAAAGGGGTGTGCCACCATTCCCCATCCTTAACTTTAAAAATTTTTGCTATTTATTTACTTGCAGAGAGAGAGAACCAGAGCCTCTTTCCCCTATAAATAAACTTGAGTTACATGCATCACTCTGTGCATATGGCTTTACATGGGTACTGGGCAATTGAACCCAGGTCTTTAGACTTTACAATCAAGTGCCTTAACCACCGAGAAGTATTTCCAGCCCCAATTTTTATTAGTATCAATTAATGTAATATTACTTGTTAGATTATAATAGTTTTCAAGTAAACCAAAACAGCATCAATTGAGAGATAATAACTAGTTAACAGAAATTATATAATTGTCACTTAAAGCCAATGATTCCACTAGACAGGTCAATTCATGAAAATTAATTTTATTTATTTGTGTGGTACTGGATATTGAACTTAGGGCCTTGTATATACTAGGCACTGTACCCCTGAGTTACAACTTTAGTCTAAAAATTGATTTTAGGGACTGGAGAGATGGCTCAATAGTTAAGGAGCTTACTTGCAAAGCCTAAAGGCCCAAGTTTGATTCCCTAGTACCCATATAAAGTCAGATAACAGAGTGGAACACGCATCTGCAGTTCATGGGTCAGGAGGCCCTGGTACATCTCTTTGCTCTGTTTGTGTGTGCGTGTGCGTGTGTGTGTGTGCGCACGCGCACACACACACGTGTGTCTTGGCTTGCAAATAAAAAAATGTTTATAAAAAATTTGGGGGGGGGCTGGAGAGATGGCTTAGTGGTTAAGGCAATTGCCTGCAAAGCCAAGGACCCAGGTTCAACTCCCCAGGACCCACATAAATAAACCACATTCACAAGGTGGCACATGAGTCTGGAGTTCATTTCCAGTGGCTGGAGGCTCTTGGGTGCCCATTCTCTCTCTCTCTCCCTCCTTCAAATAAATAAATAAAAATAAAATATTTTTTTAAAACTTTGGGGGGCATGAGAGATGGCTCAGCAGTTAAGGAGCTTGCTTGCCAAGCCTAACTACCTGAGTTTTGTTCCCCAACACCCACATAAGCAGATGCACAGAGCAGCGTACGTGTTTGGAGATCATTTGCAGTGGCTGGAGGCCCGCTGGCAAGCCCATACTCACTCTACCTCTCTCTCTCTCTCTCTCTCTCTCTTTCTATATCTCTCTTCCTACAAATAAATAAAATATAAAAATATTTAATTGTTTTATTTTAGGGGGCTTGGAGGATGGCTCAGCCATGATAAAGGCACTTGTTTCCAAAGCTTGCTGGCCTTGCTTGGCCCAAGTTTGATTCCCTAGTACCTAACAGATGCATAAGATGGCACATATGTCTGGAGTTCGTTTGTAGCACCAAGAAGCCCTAGTATGCCCATTCATTTCTGTCTCTCTATGCTCTCAAATAAATAATTTTTTAAAATGATGGGTTAGAGCTGGAGAGATGGCTTAGCAGTTAAGGCACTTGCCTGTGAAGCTTAAGAACTCATGTTCAAATCTCCAGGTCCCACGTAGCCAGATGCACACAAGGGAGCACACACGTCTGGAGTTTGCCATGGTTAGAGGCCCTGGCATGTCCATTCTCTCTCTCTCAAAATAAATGTAAGGCCCTGGCCCACCCGTTCTCTCTTTCCCTCTGCCTCTTTCTCTCTCAAAATAATAATAATAAAGAATGCTTTAAAATGATAAATTGAGGGGCTGGAGAGATTGTTTGTTGGTTAAGGCATTTGCTTGCAAAGCCAAAGGATCCTGGTTCGATTCTCCAGGACCCACATAAACCAGATGCACAATGGGCACATGCATCTGGAGTTCGTTTGCAGTGACTGGAGGTCCTGGCATGCCCATTCTCTCTCTCTCTCTCTCTCTCTCTGCCTCTTTCTCTCTCTCTTTCAAATAAATAAATAAAATATATTAAAATGATAAGTTGGGGATGAAGAGATAGCTTAGCAGTTAAGACACTTGTCTACATAGCCTAAGAACCCATGTTCAACTGTCCAGATCCCACGTAAGCCAGATGCACAAAGGTGAGGCAAGTGTAAGGTTTCACATGCCCACTAGGTGCAAGCATCTAGAGTTCAATTGCAGCAGCTGAGGCTCTGGTGCATGAATTTTCTCTCTCTAAAATAAAAAACAATAATAATAAATGATGGGCATGAAAGGTTACTCAGTGGTTGAGGCACTTGCCTGCAATGCCCAACAACCAGGATTTGATTCCCCAGTGCCCGCATAAAGCGAGATGCACAAAGTGGTGCATATATCTGGAGGTTGTTAGCAATGGCTGGAGACCCTGCCACACACTATTATCTCTCCCTCCCTCTCTCTCATTCCTTGTAAATAAATAAATAAATTACCTTTTAGAAAATTGATTTTAGGTTGGGCATGGTGGTGCACGCCTTTAATCCCAGCACTCGGGAAGCAGAGGTAGGAGGATTGTTGTGAGTTCAAGTCCACCCTGAGACTACATAGTGAGTTGCAGGTCAGCCTGGGTTAAAGTAAGAACCTACCTTGAAAACGCAAAAATAAATGATTTTAGTATGTGAAGAATTTTACATTAATCATTAATCTAATTATGTGAGGGGGAAAGAATCAAATAATTTCCATTCTAACATTTAGTATTTACTTCAGAGAGAATGAATGGGTGCATCAGGGCCTCTCGCCACACCACTGCAAACAAACCGCAGACACCTCTGCCATTTCACGCATTTAGCCTTACATGGGCTCCAGCTTTTTAAGCAAGTGCCTTTAACCAATGAGCCCTCTCCCTAGCCCTAATTTGTATTTTAGTTTATTTGTTAGAGAGGAAGAGGCAGATAGAATGGGTGCACCAGGGCCTCTAGGCATTGCAAACAAACTCCAGACACATGCACCACCTTGTGTATCTAGCTTACATGGGTACTGGGGTAATCGAACCTGGGTCCTTAGACTTTGCAGGCAAGCACCTTAACCACTAAGTCATCTCTCCAGCCCCTTAATTTTAATTTTAATTTTTTTGGTTTTTCAAGGTAGGGTTTCACTCTAGCCCAGGCTGACCTGGAATTCACTACAGTCTCAGGGTAGCCTCAAACTCATAGCGATCCTCCTACCTCTACCTCCCCAGTGCTGGGATTAAAGACGTGCACCACACACCCAGCCTAATTTGTATTTTTTAAAATATTTTATTTATTTATTTGAGAGAGACAAAGAGGCAGATAGATAGAGAGAATGGGTGAGCCAGGGCCTCCTGCCACTGCAAATGAACTCCAGATGCATGTGCCACCTTGTCCATCTATTTAAAAGAGAGAGTTGGGGGAGAGAGAGAGAGTGAGAATGGGCACAGCAGGGCCTCTAGCCACTGTAAACAAATTCCAGATGCATGTGCCGCCACGTGCATCTGGCTTACATGGGACCTGGAGAATCGAACCTGGGTCCTTTGGCTTTGCAGGTAAGTGCCTTAACCACTAAACTATCTCTCCAGCCCAATAAAATATTTTAAAATATATTCTTAAATTTTTTAAAGATGTTTAAAATTTTTATTTTTATTTGTTTATTAGAGACAGAGAGAGGGAGAGAGAAAGAGGGAGAGAGAAGTGGAGAGAGAGGAGGAGAGAGAGGAAGAGAGAGAATGGGCATGCCAGGGCTTCCATGCAAATGAACTGCAGATGCAGGCGCCATCATGTGCTTCTGGCTTATGTGGGACCTGGATAATTGAACTTGTATCGTACTCTCCAGCCCCTTAAAAATGTTTTTAAAGACCCAGGCGTAGTGGCACACGCCTTTAATCCCAGCACTCGGGAGGCAGAGGTAGGAGGATCACCATGAGTTGGAGGCCACCCTGAGGCTACATAGTGAATTCCAGGTCAGCCTGGGCCAGACTGAAACCCTACCTCGAAAAACCAAAAAAAATAAAAAAAGTTTTTAAAAAGCCAGGTGTGGTGGTCATGCCTTTAGTCCTAGCCTTCAGGAAGCAGAAGTAGGAAGATCAGCATGAGTTCAAGGCTAGCCTGGAGCTACAGAATGTGTTCCTGATCAGCCTAGACTAGAGTGAAACCAAAAAAAAATTTTTTTTTAATTTTATTTATTTGAGGACTAGAGAAAGAAAGAGAGAGAGAGCCAGGACCTCCAGCCACCACACACGAACTCCAGATGTATGTTGCCACCTTGTGCATCTGGCTTATGTTGGTATTGGGGAATTCAACCTGGATCCTTTGTAAAATCTTTGATCTCATTTAAAATGCTGGATGTTAGAAATCTTTTTCTTCTCTTTTACATAACTTTTGGGAATAATGGTAGAATGTTAAACCAGGAGCTGCTTTTTCTCAGTGTGCATCTCTCACAGAGACCAGTGATAGATTGCTATATTAGGCAACTGATGAAAACAGGTTTTTTGAAGCCCTGAATCCAGGTGCCAGAGACAAAGCAAAGCCCTGTCCTTGACGGCACAGAAATTACCAAGAAGGGATCCTCATTCCTTCATATGGCTTTGCCTTGACAATACCCCTTCACAGGGAGGCCTCTCGTGGGAATTCTCTGCTCCTCCCCGCACTCACCCCTCTTGGCCCAGGCCCACAGATGTTCTATTAGAGAAGGGAGACTGGTGGGTTACTATCCTTGGTCTGAACCATCCCTTTGCATTGGTAAGGTAGTTCACTCTCTTGCTGCATACCAGAATCAAAAGGAAGTGTGATAAAAGTACTGAGTGCAAAATCTTGCTCCCAGATAGTCTGCCTCTGTGGGTATCTGTGTTTCTTTTCTTTTCTTTTACTCAATTTTGTTTGTTTGTTTGTTTGTTTTTGTTTTCAAGGTAGGGTCTCCCTCTAGCTCAGGCTGACCTGAAATTCACTCTGTAGTCTCAGGGTGGCCTCGAACTCACAGCGATTCTCCTACCTCTGCCTCCCGAGTGCTGGGATTAAAGGTGTGAGCCACCACACCGGGCTTTCAATTTTTTTATTTGAGAAAGAGAGAGAGAAAGAGGCAGATGGAGAATGGGTGCACAAGGCCTCCAGCTGCTGAAAATGAACTCCAGATGCATGCACCACCTTGTGCATCTGGCTTACGTGGGTCCTGGAGAATTGAACCTGGGTCCTTTGGCTTTGCAGGCAAGTGCCTTAAACTCTAAGCCATCTCTTCAGCCTGGCATCTGTGTTTCTTAAAAAGGAAGAGCCCATCTGGGTTTGGTGGTGTGTGCCTTTAATCCCAGCATTTGGAAGGCTGAGGTAGGAGGATTGCCACGAGTTTGAGGCCACCCTGAGACAGCGGTTATTTGCCCCACTCCCCTGTTTGTATCTGTTCCATTATCTTCTGAAAATACCCTTTGGTTCTTCTTAGAGTCAACCCTTTCCACTGTCAGCTTTACATAGAGGTGAACAGGGAGAAATAAGAACATTCTGGCATGAGGAATGCTGAGGCAGGAGATCGTTTTAGTTCAGCCTGGACTGCATAGGCCCTGTCTCAAAACAACAACAATAACAACAAAAAATGATTCTAACTTGGAAGATATTCTCAAATAACCTGTTGCCAAGGACGAAACATCTACCCTCGCTGACTTAAAACTCAACTGAAGGCACACGGGCACTTGGCTAGGCCTAGCTAGAGGGGCCAGGCAGGACTCCTGTCGGCACACCACAAGCACCAGTGTCCTGGGGTTGCCAGCTAAACGTTCTCGGCTTCTCTTCACTTTCGTCTTCCGTCTCCATGACATTGCTACTCTTCCTATGCCCCTGATCTCTTTGATTGATACTACGTGGTTTCCATGGTTAATCGCAGCTTTGTTTCTGACATGTACAATGTTTGTCCTCTCTGAGCAGTGGAGACAGCCCTCCCATTGTCACACTGAGCTCAAGGTTAGCTTCTCCGGTGGCTGAGGGGTAGACGTGTAGATATCGGCATTCTTGGGACTATTAGACCCTTACCACACTGAGGGATCAAGCTCGAGGGCTGAAAGGGAGAACCCCCAGTGCTATTACCCCAGAGCATCGCTTCTCTGAGTAGGAGGTGGCTTAACATGCCTGGGTCCCCTCCCATGAGCTTTGTGAGAATCCCTGCTTGCCTGGGGCGGAGAGAAAGCTATTCTCTGCCTGGGGCAGAGAGAAAGCTATAAATTCCCACCAACAGTGTAGAATTGGGTCAAGGTTGTCATTACAAAAGAAAGAAATTCATAGAACAACATTAATTAGACAAAGGCAAGGACCCAGATGAGAGACCACTGGGAGATTTGAAAAGCAGGAAAAAATACAAAAGGAAGCTTTTTTTTTTTTTTTTTTTTTGTGGTCAAGTGTTTTATTTTTCACTGTGGACTATTCCAGATGTAGTTCACGATTCAGTCTATATTTCTTCCTAGAGAACTGTTCATCTCTGCAAAGTCACCCAGGCCGCAGCCTGCTCTCGCAGTGTCCCCACCTATGGAAGCGCTGCTTCTGCTTTCTGCTGAGGTGGGAATACACCTTTTCTTTCTAGAATATTCAGTCTATCAGCACTTCTATGCTTCCATTGTTCTTTGTAGCCATTCTTTCTGACACATCTTCTGCAATGGTCCCTGAGCCTTGGAGGGTGTGATAGAGATGTTTTATTTAGTGCTGAACACACCACTGTTGAGAGAAAGCTATTTAAAGACATGAGATTAAATTGCAGGACAAGATCTAGGCATCTGGAAATGATCATTAGAAGAAGTTTGAAACAACAGGTCCTTTATTTATTTATTTATTTATTTATTTTTAGTTAATTTTTTGAGAGAAAAAGAGAGAGAGAAAGAGAATGGGTGTGCCAGGACATATAGCCACTGCAAGCGAAGTCCAGATGCATGTGTCACCTAGTGCATCTGGCTTACATGGGTTCTGGGGAATTGAACCTGGGTCCTTTGGCTTTGTATGCGAATGTCTTAACCACTAAGTCATCTCCAGCCCTATTTATTTATTTAAAATATTTTTGTTTATTTTTATTTATTCCTTTGAAAACGACAGAGAGAAAAAGAGGCAGGGAGAGAGAGAGAAAAAATGGGCAATCAGTGCCTCTGGCCACTGCAAACAAACTCCAGATGCATGCACCACCTTGTGCATCTGGCTTACGTGGGTCCTGGGGAATCAAGCCTCTAACAGGGGTCCTTA
Organism: Dipus sagitta; assembly: GCA_036346955.1. NCBI lineage: Eukaryota > Metazoa > Chordata > Mammalia > Rodentia > Dipodidae > Dipus > Dipus sagitta. The sequence continues at coordinate 43,924,915 of CM070770.1, read as the reverse complement.
GGCTTCACAGGCAAGTGCTTAATTGCTAAGCCATCTCTCCAGCCCCTCTATTTATTTATTTTTGAGGCAGGGTCTTACTCTATCTCAGGCTGACCTAGAACTCACTATATAGCCCAGGCTGGCCTCAAACTCATGACAATGCTCCTACCTCAGTCTCCTGCCTCAGCCTCCAGAGTGCTGGGATTAAAGGCATGAGCCACCATGCCTGCTTTACATCTGTAATCCTAGCACTTAGGGCCAAGGCAGGGGGATTGCTATTAGTTTGAGGCCAGCCCAGACTACACAGTACCAGCCCAGCCAGAGTTGCATAGTACCCTGCCTCAAAAAAATGAGCAACTAGAAAAGAAAGAAGGAAAATGTTTGAATGCAAGAGTATTAAATGGCAAAAAGTGTAGTGGTGTTTGAATGACTATAAGGAGATGTGCAGGGGGCCTGGGGATGTAACTCAGTCAGTAAAGTGCTTACCTAGCAACACAGTGCTGAACACTCCTCTATCACTTCTTCTTAGCACTATGGTGCCTTTTGAGTCATCCCACTGATCACTGCCATCTGAAAAGAGAAGCTTCTCTAACCAAAAGTGAGCCTCCCCTGCAATAGGCTTTTGACTAGGTTTTTAGAACCAGGCACATATTTCTTCCCACGGAGCGGGCCTCCAGTCCAATTAGTGAGCAGTTGGTTTCTCTCATAGCAGACATGCCACTATTGTACCTGTTGGTTCATTTGGCCTTGCTGGCCAAACATAAGGTTTGCAGTGTCCACTGTTATTTATCTCCACTGATGACTTCTCTCGCCCATAGGGCTGCATGCTTTTTCCAGCTTTCTGTCAGCTGGTCTACAGGAAAGTTTTCAGTTCAGCTCCAGCTCAATTTCTCAGTGACCTTGCAGCCCAAGCATGTGGCATCTTCAGCAATAGGGCCTTACCATCTATTCCTGGTGGGAAAACAATAGCCTTGGCAATGAACTACAATGTTTTATGGGTATCAGACACCTCCCTGGCCAACAACTCACCGGAAGATATCCTATCCTTAGCACTGAAATTTTTTCTAGTAACAATCTATGGCTTCTGAGTGCTCCATTATCCAAAAATGTAGGCTTCCATATGGCTTATTCCTACCCTCTTAGATTTTGATTAACCCTCCCCATCCTTCCTTTACTCAATCTCTTCCCCTGACCTCACTTAGACCTTTCCACCCCAGTAATAGGTTCATCTACTTACATGTATACAGTACCATCCCCTTAAGTCCTCCCCTCCCCCCTCAGAGCTCCTTTCTAGCTAACTGGCCTCTGCTATTGATCTTTACTCCAACTCACATACAAGTCTACACATTTATAGCTAGGATCCACATATGAGAGAGAACATGTGCCATTTGGCTTTCTGGGCCTGGGTTACCTCACTTAGTATAATCATTTCCAGATCCATCCATTTCTCTGAAATTTTCATAATTTCATTTTTCTTTACTGCTGAGTAGAACTCCATTGTATAAATGTGCCATATCTTCATTATCCACTCATCAGTTGAGGGACATTTAGGCTGGTTCCATTTCCCAGCTATTGTGAATACAGCGGCAATAAACATGAATATGCTCTTTGCCTGGTGCGCACGTCTTTAATCCCAGCACTTGGGAGGCAGAGGTAGGAGGACTACTGTGAGTTTGAGGCCAGCCTGAGACTACATAGTGAATTCCAGGTCAGCCTGGGCTAAAGTGAGATCTTACCTCAAAAAAAAAAAAAAAAAAAAAAGATGTTCAAGTATGTCTAAAGTAGTAAAGAGAATTCTTAGGACATATGCCTAGGAGTGGTATAGCTGGGTCATATGGTAGATCTATTTTTAGCTGTCTCAAGAACATCCATACTGATTTCCACAATGGCTGGTTCAGTTTAAATTCCCACCAACAGTGTAGAATTTTTCCACTTCCACTTTTCTTTTCTTTTCTTTTCTTTTTTTCTTTTTCTTTTTTCTTTTTTTTTTTTTTTTGCATCCTTGCCAGCATTTATTGTCATTTGCTTTCTTTTTTTAAATATTTTTATTTTTATTTATTTATTATTAGAGAGAAAGAGAGAAGGAGAGGAATGGTCACACCCAGGCCTTCTGCCACTGCAAATGAACTCCAGACACATATGCCATGATGTGCATTTGGCTTATGTGGGATCTGAGGAATCAAACCTGGGTCCTTAGGCCTCACAGACAAGTGCTTTAACCAAAGGGGGAAATTTTTTTTTTTTTTTTTTTTTTTTTTTAAAAAAAGGGGTTTTAGGGGGGGGGGGTTTTTAAAAACCCCCAAAAAAGGGAAAAACCCCCCCCTTTTTTAAAAATTTGGGTTTTTGGGGCCCCCCCCCCCCTTTTTTTTTTAAAAAAAAAAAAAAATTTTTTTCCCCCCGGGGGGGTTTTAAAATTTTTTTAAACCAAAAAAAGGGGGGGGGGCCCCCCAAAAAAGGGGTTTTTTTTGGGGGCCCCCTTTTAAAGGGGGAAATTTCCGGGGAAAAAAAAAGGGGTTTTTTTTTTAAAATTTTTTTTTTTCCCCCCAAAAGGGGAAAAAAAATTTTTTTTTTTTTGGGTTAAAAAAGGGTTTTTTTTTTTTTTTTAAATTCCTTTAAAAAATTTTTTTTTAAAAAAAAATTTTTTTTTTTTTTAAAAAAAATGGTTTTTAAAAAAAATTTTTTTTTTAAATAAAAAACCCCCCCCCCCCGGGTTTCCCCTTTTTGCTAAGTCAGCACTAACTGTTTGCCATCAGAAACAGAATCCACAACAGGCACCTTTACCATGTCAGGCCATGGAGCTCTTTTCCCCTCAGCCCTTGATTTTCAAGTGAAGAGAGGGAGGCATAAAGCTATAAAGGTGGTTACAGTTTCTTGCCAGGAGTAACCCTAGTGCCTAGCATTTAGCAGTTCTGGTAGGTAGACATCCTACGATCTCCTCCCTAGAGGAATAACTACGTAGTCACATCAACATCCTCCCACTGAGGGAACAATTGAATTCATCTTCTCCAATCTTCTCTTCACCAAACTCTGCCATAAAAGTAGGAAAAAAAATAGGGACTGGAGAGATGGCTCAGTGGTTAAGGTGCTTGCCTGCAAAGCCTAATGACCCTAGTTCAGTTCCCCACTACCCATGTAAAGCCAGATGCACAAAGTGGCACATGCATCTGGAGTTTGTTTGCAGAGGCTAAAGATGTGCCTATTTTTCCTCTCTCTTTCTGACTCTGCTGGGCATGGTGGTGCATGCTTTTAGGCAGAGGTAGGAGGCAGAGGTAAGAGAATCATTGTGAGTTCAGGGCCAGTCTGAGACTACATGGTGAATTCCAGGTCAGTCTGGGCTAGAGTGAGATCCTACCTGGAAAAAAATAATAAGTACAGGAAAATATCTAGTAAGACCCTCCCCAAGCCCCACTCACACTGACCACTCACATTAAGTATGAACAAACACTCATGAAGGCAGGTAAACCAGCCCTTCTGGTCTTTATCTCTCATTCTAATTCTCTATCAACTGTTGCTCGTGGTATTCCTCCATCCATCGCTAGATATTATGAACTGCAAAGTGTGTTCCTTGGGTGAATGTCAGTTTAGGGAAGGTGGCTGTGCTGAGCCACTTCTGACTTTCATTACCTCAAGGACAGGCTGTTGCTAACTCCAATAAGGCCCAGCTGCAAGTGTTCCAGGGCCCTGTGACCTTGAAACCTTGCCTGCTGGCCCACATATAAAAGCAGCCCCTCTATACTGACAGCTTCTCTGCATTGTCTTGCCCACTACATCGGCACTGCGGTGTATCTAACAAGCTCTCTGCTGCCTTTCTGTGTCTTGGTGAATTCTCTCACTTGGCCATGTCATCAGCCCGTCACCGCCATTCCCACATAGCACTTTAGTCTAGGTCTGAAATCACTCAGTAGTCATATGGTTCAGTATTTTCTCCTCTGGTTCCTTAACAGTGTTTGGGGGCATTTGCATGAGCGCCTAGTAAGCAATGCCTGCCCAGAGTGTCCTCTCATGTCAGAAAGCACTTGTTGCATACAGAGCCTGCTGTCATCAGCCTGATGTGTTGGCTATGTGAGGCACCTTCCCACCAAGGACTCTGCCCACGCACCTTTGCAGACTGTCTCCTACTGGAAACAGCATAGCGCTTTTGTCATTTGTGCCTTAGAGGGTGGCTTGTCCAGTCAGTATGGGCAGAAGGGTTGATTGGCATGCTTTCTGATATATAATACTGGGTGAGGGAAGTATTCCCCAACCAAGATACACCTAGTCCCATTACACACGTAATGGGGACACAACCACTCCATGCAAATCCTCTGTAAACTACCACTTTTCACCTAAACTTATTCTTTTGTTTGTTTGTTTATTTATTTATTTAAGAGAGAGAAAGGGGGGAGAGAGAATGGGCATGCCAGGGCCTCCAGTCACTGCAAACGAACTCCAGATGCATGCGCCCCCTTGTGCATCTGGCTTACGTGGGTCCTGGAGAGTCAAAGCGGGATTCTTTGGCTTTGCAGGTGTAACTGCTAAGTCATCTCTCCAGCCCATCACCCAAACTTGTTCTTTCCTTTCTTTCTTTTTTCTTTTGGCTTTTTGAGGTAGGGTCTCACTCTAGCTCAGGCTAACCTGGGATTCACTCTGGCCTCGAACTCATGGCGATCCTCCTACCTCTGCCTCCTGAGTGCTGGGATTAAAGGTGCGCGCCACCACGCCTGGCTCAAACTTCTTATTCCTATCAACCCTATATTCCTGTTCTCCCAGACTATATCTCTGCTAACAGAATTACAGTGCTTCGGAGCTCAAATGGCTAGGAATTCCAGAAACATCCCTCTCTTGACCTAATTTAACCCACTGTTGTACAAAGTCTTGGGTCTGCAGCTGGCGGTCAGGCCAAGGGACTCAGAACCTCAAACCTCGTGTCGTTCTTTGTTGTTGTTACTGTGTTGTGTTTGAGACAGGGTCTTGCATCTTTTGTCCAGAGTCTGCCCAGTTCAGGCTGGCCTTGAACTCACAGCAGTCCTTCTCTTGCCTCCCTAGTGCTCAGATTTACAGGTGTGTGCCATTGTGCCCAGCTATTGTCATTTTCCCCCAAGTATTTTTATTTGGGGGAGAGAGAAATAATGAGTATGGGTGTGCCAGGTCCTCCTGCTACTGCAAACAAACTACAGATGCATACACCACTTTGTACATCTGGCTTTATGTGAGTTTTGGGGATTTGAACCTGAGCCTTCCAAGAGGTGTCTTTAGTTGCTGAGCCATCTCTCCAGCCCCTAAAGTGATTCTTTATCTTTAAATATATATATTTGTGTAGGTGGACTGGAGAGCTGGCTCAGAGGTTAAAGGTGCTTTTTTTTTTTTTTTTGGTTTTTCGAGGTAGGGTTTCACTCTAGCCCAGGCTGACCTGGAATTCACTGTGGAGTCTCAGGGTAGCCTCGAACTCACGGCAATCCTCCTACCTCTGCCTCCCGAGTGCTGGGATTAAAGGCGTGCGCCACCACGCCCGGCTTAAAGGTGCTTTTTTGAAAAGACTTCCAGCTTGAGTTTGATTCCCCAGGACCCTTGTAAACACAGATGCACAAAGTGGTGTATGCATCTGGAGTTTGTTTGCAGTGGCAAGAGGTCATGCCCATTCCCTCCTTTCCTCCCTCCCTCAAATAAAAGTAAAAATATTGGGGCTGGAGCGATGGCTTAGTGGTTAAGGCATTTGCCTGCAAAGCCAAAGGACCCAGGTTCGATTCCCCAGGACCCACGTTAACCAGCTGCACAAGGGGGCGCATGCGTCTGGAGTTCGTTTGCAGTGGCTGGAGGCCCTGGCACGCCCGCTGTCTCTCTCTCCCCGCCCTTTCTCTGTCAAATAAATAAATAAAAATAAAATATTTTAAGCCGGGCATGGTGGCACACGCCTTTAATCCCAGCACTCAGGAGGAGAGGTAGGAGGATCACCATGAGTTTGAGGCCACCCTGAGAATACAGAGTGAATTCCAGGTCAGCCTGGGCTAGAGTGAGACCCCACCTTGAAAAACAAAAAACAAAACAAAACAAAACAAAACAAACAACAACAACAACAATATATACATATATGTATATATATGTATATGTATATATTTGCACATGTGTGTGTATATGTGTGTGTGTCAGGGTCTCTTGATGCTGCAAACACATGCCCATCCAGCTTTACCTGGATGGCTAGGGAGTTGGGCCCAGGCCAGCAGACTTTGCAAGCAAGCACTTTTAACCACTGAGCCATGTCCCTAGCTCTATTTTTCTTTTTCTTTTTCTTTCTTTCTTTCTTTTTTTTTTTCCATAGGTCTTTTTCTAGCCCAGGAACTCACAGTGATCCTCCTAACTTTGCCTCCCCAGTGCTGGGATTAAAAGTTTGTGTCACCACACCCAGCTCTTTAAAACAAGTTTTTTTCTAATTTATTAGAAGAGAATGGATACACAAGAGCCTCTTGTGATGGCAAACAAACTCCAGATGCGTGCGCTATTTAGTGTATCTGGCTTTATGTGGGTACTGGGGAATTGAACCTGGGCAGTCAGGCTTTGTGGGCAAAGGCCTTTAACCCCTGAGCCATCTCTCCAGCCCGCCCCCCCCTCCCCCGCCATTCTTTATCTTGATGAGATATTGAACCATCACCTCAGGAGATTACAGTTTGGATTTACCATTGCCATCTTTACCTTAGGGCTTTCCAAATTCTTCCCAACTAAGGTGAAAGAAAAACAAAAGTTAATTTCTTTAGGGCCCCTGTTGGGAAGACCAGTGAGGACTCTTGTCACTTAATAAACTCACTATGTTGCCTAGCCTGGTCTTGAACTCTTGGTGAGCTTCCTTCCTCAGCTTCCTGAGGACTGAAATTATAGACATGAGCCACCATGCCCAGCTTTTTCTTTCTTTCCTTCCTCCTTTTCTCCCTCTTCCTCTCCCTCTTCCCTTTCCATCCTCCCTTTCTCTGTCCCTTATTCCTTCCTTCCAACCTTCCAAAGTCTTTCACTAAACCTAGAGCTCACCAAATCAGTTAGATTAGCTAACCAACAACCCCTAGGGATCCTCCAGTCCTAGGATTATAGGCACACACCACACATACACCCCTCCCCCCCCCCTTTTTTTTGTTTTTTTGTTTTTTGTTTTTTGTTTTTCAAGGTAGGATTTCACTCTAGCCCAGGCTGTCCTGGAATTCACTATGTAGTCTCAGGCTGGCCTCAAACTGACAGTGATCCACCTATCTCTGCCTCCCGAGTGCTGGGATTAAAGGTGTGCGCCACCATGCCCAGCCTGTTTTTTTTTTTTTTTTTTTCCGAGGTAGGGTCTCACTCTAGTTCAGGCTGGCCTGGAATTCACTATGTCGTCTCAGGGTGGCCTCTAACTCATGGCAATCCTCCTACCTCTGCTGCCCAAGTGCTGGGATTAAAGGTGTGCGCCACCACGCCCGGCTTTTTTTCCGTCATTTTTGAAAAAATATTTTTATTTTCAAGCAGAGAGCTAGAGGGAGAGAATGGGTCAGCAGGGCCTCCAGCAACTGCAAACTAACTCCAGACACATGCACCACCTGTATCTGGCTTTATGTGGGAACTGTTCCCCAGTTAAGGAAGGCAAAAGCCTTAACCACTATTTGTCCAGCCCACACCACACCCGCCTTTGAGAAGGTTGCTAGGGATCTAAACTCAGGTCCTCACGGGCTTTGCCCATGGAGGCATTCTCCAGCCCCTTTCTCATTTGTTTTTTTAAATTTTTTTTGTTTGTTTATTTATTTATTTGAGAGCGACGGAGAGAAGGAGGCAGAGAGAGAGAGAGAGAGAGAGAGAGAGAATGGGTGTGCCAGAGCTTCCAGCCTCTGTAAACGAACTCCAGATACGTGCGCCCCCTTGTGCATCTGGCTAACGTGGGTCCTGGGGAATTGAGCCTCGAACCCGGGTCCTTAGGCTTCACAGGCAAGCGCTTAACCGCTAAGCCATCTCTCCAACACCCCCCCCCTTCTCATTTCTTAATAACCATTTAAAGTCTTCACCGGCTGGGATGGGCTCCTTGACTTTCCACTTCTCGTTAGCTCCCTTTCCAGTTTCACTTCCATTGTTTCAGTCTAACCTTTCCCTCTGGAAGTGGCTCTGAGGCTAGTGCTTGTAGCTCAGTTGACCCAAGTCCAAGCTTGTCTAAGTCAGATCTGTCGTAGCACCCCTCCTTTCTTTTTTTCTTTTTTAAAAATTTTTTCGAGATAAGAGTCTCGCTCTAGCCAAGGCTGACCTGGAATTCACTATGTAGTCTCAGGGTGGCCTCGAACTCACGGAAATCCTCCTCCTACTTCTGCCTCCTGAGTGCTGGGATTAAAGGTGCACCCCTCCCTTTTTATGTACTTGGGGCAAGAAAAAGAAATGAGTTGCTTTTTTTATTTTTTAAACTTTTTATTGACAGCTTCCATAATTACAGATAATAAACCATGATAATTCCCTCCCCCACCCCATTCTCTCCCTCTCAAATAAGTCTTCCACCAATTCCCCCCCTCCTTCAATTAGTCTTTTATTTTGATGTCATCATATGAGGGTCTTGTGTAGGTGGCATCAGGCACTGAGAGGTCACGGATATCAAGGCCCTTCTGTGACTGAAGAGTGCAGGCCTACTCATCCTTTGGCTTTCTTCCTGCCGCCTCTTCCGCAAAGGACCCTGAGCCTTGGAAGGTATGATAAGAGATGTCTCTGTCACTTCTCAGCACTACCGTGTCTTGGTGTCTTCTGAGTCATCCGAGTGGTCACTGTGATCTGACCAAGTGATATCTCTAACCAAGTGAAAGTAGCATTAATATATGAGTATAGGGTGGGCGTGTAGGGCATGCCTTTAATCCCAGCACTCTGGAAGCAGAGGTAGGAGGATCACCATGAGTTCAAGGCCACCCTGAGACTCCATAGTGAATTCCAGGTCAGCCTGGGCTAGTGGGAGACCCTACCTCGAAAGACCAAAAAAAAAAAAAAAAAAAAAAATTATTGTGAGAGAAAGAAGTGAGCATGTGCCTCTTGCCACTGCAGATGAACTCTAGATTTATGTACCACTTTTTGAGTCTGGCTTTATGTGGGTACTGGAGAATTGAACCCAGGTCTGGAGGCTTTGCAGGCAACACTTTTAACCACTGAGCCATCTCTTGAGACCAGAAGTTTCTAGTCATTGTTTTGCATTTCTCATGTGTTTAGTGAACTGATGCTTCAGGAAGTTGGGTTAACCACTTCTGAATTCCATGGATAAACTGATCACAGCAAAGCCACCATTCCAAAGCATGGGTGACTGTTCTAGAAGCACAGGTTTGTCTACTCCTCCTGCCTTTTGTCTTTTCTCTTGCCAAGCCTCACAGTGGAAATTGGAGACTTCAGAAGTCAGGAAGATTTCAATGAATCCCAGCTATCTTAATACTACCTGCAGGTAGCCAAGCTCATGCCAAGCAGAATCCTTCAGACTGCTAAGTCTGTCCAGCTTTCTACCATTATCTGAAAGAAGGCCAGGGTCAAATACAAGGTTAGAGGTACAGTCTTGTGACTGCCAGCACTTCTTAAGAGCCAGTTTTTGGTTTTGTGTGCTTGTTTTGTTTTTGACAATACTGAGGACTGAACTCAGGGCCTCATTTCTGACTCAATTGCAAGCTTAGGAGGTTTCTAAAACCATCCTAAGGTTCAATAATTCACCAAAAGTAATCACAGAAATCTTTGAAAGGTGTTCTACTCAGTTACACTTTATTTCAGGAAAGTATATGGGTCAAAATTAGCTAAAGCAAGAGCAGCACTAAGAATGTTCAGGGGAGACAAATCTGAAGCTTAAGCCCGGCGTGGTGGCTCACGCCTTTAATCCCAGCACTCGGGAGGCAGAGGTAGGAGGATCGCTGTGAGTTCAAGGCCACCCTGAGACTCCATAGTGAATTCCAGGCCAGCCTGAGCTAGAGTGAGACCCTACCTCAAAAACCAAAAAACAATAATAATAATAATAAATTTTAAAAATATCTGAAGCTGTCATTGTCCTCAGGATGCATTACGTTCCCAGTGTCGGTAGTCACAATGTGTATAGAGTATTGTCAACTAAGGAAGGTAGCCTGAGCTCAGTGCACAGAGTTTTTATTGGAGCTTCATTACTTAAGCAAAGAGTTGGGGGAGATTTACTGGAGAGATGGCACAGTGGTTAAAGACACTTGTTCACAAAGTCTGACAACCTAGGTTCAATTCCCCAGTACCCATGTAAAGTAGATACACAAAATGGCTCTCTTACCTGGAGTTCATTTGCAGAAGCAGGAGGCCCTGGTGTACCCATGCTCACTTTCTCTTTGTCACTGTCTCTCTCTCTCTCTCTCTCTTTCCCTGCCTCTCTCTCTTGCTCTCTCAGATGAAAATACTTTTTTAGGGCTGGAGAGATGGCTCAGCAATTAAGGCATTTTCCTGTAATGCCTAACGATCTAGGTTCCGTTCCTTAGTACCCACATAAAACTTGATGCACAAAGTGGTGTATGCATCTGGAATTCATTTTGCAGGTGCTAGATGCACCCATTCACCCTCTCTCTTTGCAAATAAGTAAAATACTAAAAAAATATTTTAAAAAAATTTTGCTGGGAATGGTGGCGCATGCCTTTAATCCCAGCACTTAGGAGGCAGGGGTAGGAGGATCACCGTGAATTCAAGGCCACCCTGAGGCTACATAGTGAGTTCCAGGTCAGCCTGAGCTAGAGTGAGACCCTACCTCGAAAAACCAAAATAAATAAATTAATTAAATAAAGTAAAATAAAAATTAATTAAGGGCTGAAGAGATGGCTTAGCAGTTAAGGTACTTGCCTGTGAAGCCTAAGGACCCAGGTTCAATTTGCCAGAACCCACATAAGCTAGATGCACAAGGTAGCACATGCAACTGGAGTTTGTTTGCAGTGGCTAGAGGTCCTGGCATGCCCACTCTCTCTTTATCTCCCTCTTCCTCTCTCTCTCTCTCAAATAAATAAATAAATATTAAAAATATTTTTAAAAATTGAGCTGGAGAGATGGCTTAACAGTTAAGGTGCTTGACTGAAAAGCCTAAGGACCCATGTTCCTTCTCTCTCCAGATTCCATGTAAGCCAGATGTACAGAGGAGATGCAAGTGCAAGGTTGCACATGTGCACTAGGTGGCACAAACATCTGAAGTTTGAGCGCAGTGGTAGAGGCCCTGGTGTGTCAATATTCTCTCTGTCTAGTTCTCTCTAAAAAAAATTTAAAATTAATTTAAGGGGCTAGAGAGATGGCTCAGTGGTTATGATTTTGCCTGCAAAGCCTAATGACCTGAGTTCAGTTCCCCAGTATACACATAGAGCCAGATGCACAAAGTGGCACGTGCATTTGGAGTTCATTTGCAGTGGCTGGAGGCCCTGACACTCCTATTCTCTCTGTCTCTCTTCTTCCTATCTCTCTTTACTTGCAAAAAAATAAATTTAAAAACAAATAAACAAATTTGAAAAACTGGATGTGGGGCTGGAGAGAAGACTCATTGATCAAAGGAAGGCATTTGCTTACAAAGCTTGATGATCAGGACTTGATTCCCCAGTATCCATGTAAAACCAGACGCACAAAGCAGAGCTTGCATCTGGAGTTTGTTTGCCGTGGCAGGAGTTGTGCCCATTCTCTCCCCCAACCGCTGTCTCACATAATACCAGAGCAAATGTAACTGAGGTGGCCACGCCCATCTGTAACGGCGGTACATACATGGGGGCACGGGGGGAGACTGGAGAATCACTGGGACTTGCTGATAGACAACAGCTCCAAGTTGAGGGAGAGACCCTGCTTCAAGCAATATGGGGGGTGAGCAACAAATGACAAGGACATCTGACATCCTCCTTGGACCTCCTCATGTGTTTGGGGTGCACACATGCATACAGCGCACATACTCTACACACACACACACACACACACACACATGAAGGATCACTTCACAAGAAAAGGAAATGGCCAGTAGGCCCATGAAAAGCTGCTTTATGTCATCATTAGGCATCACGGAAATGCAAATTAAAACTGTAAGGCTATAGCCCATCACAGCTACAGAAAATTTAAGATTTTAGAGGCAGGCAATATTCAGGATTAAAGAGGAAGCAGAATTCTCACACACAGCCGATGGCTATACCAATTGGTGCCAGCTGCTTTAGTTTGTACTAAAACTCAAAATATGCATGCTTAATAAGCCAGCAATTCCTATCCTAAATTTATATATTTAACAGCAAACCATGTATGTGTTCAGCGAAAAAGAAATCTGCCTAAGAATGTTTAGAAGTACAAGAACAACTCAAATGCCCTATAACAGTACAGTGGATAAACAGTGATAATCACCCGACTGGCACTGAGAGTAACACATAGTATAGATCTCACACCAGACTGGGCAAATGAAGCAGACGCCAAAGACTCAAGCTACAACCCTACTTGCCTAACATTCAAAACGAAGCTAACTAATCAATCTATGCTGTCAGAAGACAAAACAGTGGTTATTCCTGGGGCCAGTGACTGGAAAGGGGGATCTGAGGAGGCTTTATGACTGTCTTGTCACCCTTGATCCAGATGTCACTTCAATAGACCAGTTCCATTTTTGAGTAGTCACCAGGCTGCCGACAACTGACACTTGTCTGTTGCAATATTATGCTTCAATAAAATGTTTTATAAAAGTCACAAAGGGGCATCTTTGTGTGGTACTGGATGCCTTATCCCATGTTGAGTAAGAAGGGCATGGAGCAAAAGGCATTATTGTTATTATTATTATTAACCTTTAAGGCCCAGGCTGGCCTTGAACTCTTGGGCTCCAGCGATCCTGCTGCACCAGCCTCCTGAGCATCTGAGAGTGCAGTCAGTCTGCAGTGAGCCAGCTTCGCTAAAGTGATGCAGTGTGCTCTCTGACTACCAGAAAGGAAGAATCTTCTCCAAAGAAATTGGGGGAAAAACTACAAATAAGAAAATATGCATTTAGCTGGATGTGGTGGCGCACGCCTTTAATCCTAGCACTTAGGAGGCAGAGGTACGAGGATCACTGTGAATTCCAGGTCAGCCTGGGCTAGAGTGAAACTCTACCTCAAAATACCAAAAAAAAAAGGTCTGGAGAGATGGCTCAGTGGGTAAAGGCACTTATTTGCAAAGGTTGCAGACCTAAATTTGATTCCCCATTATCCACATAGGCCAGATATAGAATGTGACACATGCATCTGGAGCTGGTTTGCAGCAGCAAGAGTCCCTCATGTGCCCATTCTCTCTTTCCCTTCTCAAATTAAAAAAAAAAGTAGTTCAACTAAAGAATATATGGTGAGAACAATCAACCCCTCAGTGGTCTTTTTCTGTTTTTTTTTGGTTTGGTTTTTGTTTTTGAGGTAGGATCTCACACTAGCCCAGGCTGACCTGGAATTCACTCTGTAGTCTCAGGGTGGCCTTGAACTCACCGTGATCCTCCTACCTCTGCCTCCCCGAGTGCTGGTATTAAAGGCATGCGCCACCACACCCGGCCTTAAGTATAGTTTATATGAGTTCTGTAAAAGCCAAATAATGTAGAACCTTTTCAAACTAGCAATGAAAAGGCTGCAGAAACATTTAACAGGTTATTATTTCTGATAAGATAAATATTGATAACTAGAACTCACATAAACACAAAGCTCTTTGGAATCCTAAAGAAACTTTTAAAGTGTTCTTGAAAAATTACATCATCAGGTTTGTTTTTCCTGTGACCTTACTCTGACCTGCTAGCTGTTCTTATCTTTATTATTTCATGCTTACTTTTTTATTCTTTTAGTCAATTTTTCATTTGTAAATTTATTGCTTCTTTTTGATATTTTTCCAGTATTTTGTTTGTGTACTTCCATCAAAAGAGGTAAGTGCAAAAATGACTCTGAGATTTCATCTCACTGCAGTCAGGATGGCATTCATCAACAAATCGAATGACAGCAAATGCTGGCAAGGCTACAGGGAAAGGGGAGCCCTTACCCCCTGCTGATGGGAGTGCAAACTTGTATATCCACTATGGAAATCAGTATGGAGACTTCTGAAAAAGATGAAACGAGATCTACCATTTGATCCAGCTATAACACTCCTGGGCACATACCCCAAAGACTCTACTTTTTTTATTAATTTATTTTTTTATTGACAACTTCCATGATTGTAAACAATATCTCATGGTAATTCCCTCCCTCTCCCCACTTTCCCCTTTGAAAGTCCCCTCTCCATCATATCCCCTCCCCCTCTCAATCAATCTCTTTTATTTTGATGTCATGATCTTTTCCTCCTATTATGATGGTCTTATGTAGGTAGTGTCAGGCACTGTGAGGTCATGGATATCCAGGCCATTTTGTGTCTGGAGGAGCATGTTGTAAGGAGTCCTACCCTTCCTTTGGCTCTTACATTCTTTCCACCACCTCTTCCGCAATGGACCCTGAGCCTTGGAAGGTGTGATAGATATATTGTAGTACTGAGCACTCAGGTCTCTTCTTTCCAGCACCATGATGCCTTCTGAGTCATCCCAAGGTCACTGCTATCTGTAAAGAGAAGGTCCTCTACCAAAAGTGAGAGTAGCATTATATATGGTGTGGTGGTTTGAATAGAATAGATGGCCCCCAATATATTTAGTTGTGTTTGTAGTTTGCATCTGCAGCCACCTGGCTGGAGTCAGTCAGTGCTACTGTGTGGATCTTTAGGTGTGGTGGTGGGTTTTAGATTTTAATCTAAAGATATGCAAAGTGTGCCTAGCTGGAGTTCCTGAAGTGTGCTGTGGCTTTTTAGGCTTGTGCTTTTCTCTCTCTGTTTGGTCCTGTGAAGGCAGGCCAGCTTTTTCTGTCATTATGGAACTTCCCCTGGATCTGTAAACTTCAATAAATCCCTTTCTCCATAACTGTGCCTGGTCTGAAAGTTCATCTCAGCGAACCTAAAGCTGTCTGCTACAGAATTTGGTACCAGAAGTGGGGTAAGATGAACCTTACTATGTGGATGTTGATCTTGTGGAACCTTTGTTTTGGAGGAATAGACATGGACTTGGTGCTTACAACTGAAGATGTTGTCTGGAGTGGTAAGCCAAGTTTTATAGACTATTCTGATAAGAGTCTAAAAATGCTAAGTGCAGATAGCATTAAACTTCAAGGCTTGGCTTATGAGCTTTGTAAGGGGAAGGAAAGACTGCAGAGGACTTTGTTAGAACTGGGCTACTGGCATAAGGGCTGGCTGCGTCCTGCTCCCCAGGCCCAGAGTGTTTGATCAAGGTTAAATTTATAATAGACTGATGTGCTTGGCTAGAGATATTGGACTGAGAGATTTAAGATTTTAAGCTGAAAAACCTCAAACAACTTAAAATTACAGGCACTGAGACTGGTTTTGGGTTACTGAACCTTCTATTGTCAAACACATTAACAATCTTAAGGAAGATGTTCCAACTGCTTTACATTAAAACAATAAAAAGGATGCCTGAGAAAAGACTATCATAAAAATACAAACACTTTTGAAAAGAGTTGACTGGAGAAGGAACCTTCTTTTCAAGGCTATAATTTGTTTTGTCCCTGAATTAAAAATATGGCTGTGTCCTACACACCTGATATTGGTTTCAAAAGCATAAAAAATACATGAAGTGGCCGTAAATTGCACATGCTTCCAGGAGCCGCTGCTGAGATACAACATGAGGTAGGGCCTGATGCCCTGATAGGCTAAAAGAGCCTTTAAAAGATGTAAAGAGTGATCATAAATTACACATGGTTCCAGGAGCTGCTGCTGAGATGTGACATTAGACAGGGCATGATGCCCTGATAGGCTAAAAGAGCCTTTAAAAGATAGACTGTGGTTTGCATAAAGACCTAAAGATGTTTTAAATATACCAGGACTGTACAAGGGCTACCATAGAGCACACTGTTGGCCTGAAATAAAAGTGTTCCCCGGGTACTCTGCCCAGCTGGAGGGGCGGAACTAAAAAATCTAGAGACTGTTAGTCTCTGGGTATATTAAACTTAAACTGCAAAAGTTTGATGTTTGTTTGATGGTGGTTGAGTTTGCATTGTTTTAGTCTCTCCTTGCTATGCCTTACACCAGTTAAAAATGTTTACTTTGTGCCTTTATATGTTAAAAATGTTTAACTTGTTTGATTTTACAGGCCTTCATATCTTAAGTTAGTCAAGACTGTGGGGACCTCTAAAATTAAACTGAGTACAATTTACAATGTGTAATGGTTATAAATCTGTTGGGGGCCAGGGGTAAAATGTGGTGGTTTGAATAGAATAGATGGCCCCCAATATATTCAGTTGTGTTTGTAGTTTGCATCTGCAGCCACCTGGCTGGAGTCAGTCAGTGCCACTGTGTGGATCTTTAGGTGTGGTGGTGGGTTTCAGATTTCAATCTAAAGATATGCAAAGTGTGCCTAGCTGGAGTTCCTGAAGTGTGCTGTGGCTTTTTAGGCTTGTGCTTCTCTCTCTCTGTTTGGTCCTGTGAAGGCAGGCCAGCTTTTTCTGCCATTATGGAACTTCCCCTGGATCTGTAAACTTCAATAAATCCCTTCCTCCATAACTGTGCCTGGTCTGAAAGTTCATCTCAGTGAACCTAAAGCTGTCTGCTACATATGGGTATGAACATTAAGAGAAGTGCTTACTGGGCAGTTTGATGAGCATAGTATATACATTTAGCCAGACACCAGCAGATGTTATACCCCTGGGACTCATGACTACCCCTGTTATAGGTTTTCAGTATCAGGGATGTATTCCCTTCCATGGAGTGGGCCTCCAGTCAAATTAGAGGGCAGTTGGTTTCCCCCATAACAGACATGCTACTATTATACCCATTGACTCATTTGGCCTGGCTGGCCAAATACAAGGCTTGCAGGGTCCACTGTTGAGTATCTTCACTGGTGATTTCTCTCTCTCCCATTGAACTGCATGCAGCATGGTTTTTCCCAGCTTTCTGTCAGCTGGTCTACATGGAGGAGGTTTTCAGCTCAGTTCCAGCAGGATTTCTCAGTGACCTTGTAGCCCAAGTATGTGGAGTCTTCAGCAATAGGGTCTATTCCTGGTGGGAAACCAAGTTTTTTTGGTTTTTGAGGTAGGGTCTCACTCTAGTCCAGGCTGACCCAGAATTCACTCTGTAGTCTCAGGGTGGCCTTGAACTCATAGCGATACCCCCTACCTCTGTCTCTCAAATGCTGGGATTAAAGGCATGCACTACCATGCCTGGCTCCCCACTCTTTTTTAAAAAATATTTTATTTTTATTTATTTATTTGAGAGAGAGAGATATATACAGAAAGAGGCAGGTAGACAGAGAGAATGGGCGTGCCAGGGCTTCCAGCCACTGCAAACGAACTCCCGATGCGTGTGCCCCCTTGTGCATCTGGCTAACGTGGGTCCTGGGGAATTGAGCCTCGAACCGGGGTCCTTAGGCTTCACAGGCAAGCGCTTGACCGCTAAACCATCTCTCCAGCCCAAAACTTGTAGGAAAATGGATGGAGTTGGAAAAAAAAATTATTCTAAGCAAGGTCACACAGGCACAGAAAGACAAACATCACATGTACTCTCTCAGCTGTGGTTCCTAACTGGGATCAATTGAGATGAGTGCAAATGGTGGTAAGCAGCAGGAATACGGGCATGAAACTAGAATGAGACTGGGAGAGAGAAGAAATAAGGGGAGAGGAGAAGGGGGAGTTAGCTGACTGGTTGTGTGTGGGGAGGAGGACAGAATATTGGCAGTGGGAGGGGCTTGGAGGGGTAGAGATGGTGGGGAGGGAATTATGCAAAAGTTAAGACAACATGAACCAGTTTAATAGAAACCCTCATTCTGGCTAGCATTCTACAATATATAACCACCAATAATGGAGGAGTAGGAGAGAGAAAAGTCCAGACAGAAGTTTAACCTTAAAACCACAGACTCTGACCAGTAAATTCCAGTCACAGAATTGAGTTGCCCCCAGAGTGAGCTATTGGTCAGGAAGACCCATGAGGCCCCCAAAACTATGCAGGCCATTGTCAAAACACTTATTACCCTGTCAGAACTAAAAGGTAAGACCCTATTGCTGAAGACACCACTGACTGCAGTCACAGGGCATCAGAATACCATGCTGGAACCAAAAGGGAAAGCTCTCTCCTGGCTGGCCCTCACAGTGCTGGAGAGCCCTATGGAGCTGCTGGAGGACAATGGTTTCAACCGCTTGAATAAGCAGGGAACCCTGCAGACTACAAAATCAACCAGCCAGACAAGACACTTGTGCAATAGTGGCATGCAGCCTCTACAGGTAATCAACTGTCTTCTGACTGGACTTGAGGCCCACTCAGTGGGAGAGAACTTATATCTGGTACTGGAAACGAAGTCAAAAATCCCATGGTCAGGAAACCCAGACTTCAGAGAGATGCCCCCACTGCTCTCTCGCGAATAAGAGTGGGCTTACATACCAAAAATCTCTCAAGTAACTTTGCATACTCCCTTTAATCCAAGCTGCTCTCACTCTTGGTTGGAGAACCTACTTTATTTTATAGATGGCAGAGAAAATGATGGAGAGCCAACATCCATCAATAAGACAATATAGTTGACTGCCCACCACAAAACGGGCCATCTCTAGCACATCTGTCAGGGCCTGGGAGAAATTGCAGAGGAAGTGACGACATGAATACTGCTCTTACTGCTAGCCTGACAGCCAGCTCTAGAGTGATAATGACAGACACAGTGATCAATCAAACACTACCAAAGCATAACTTCAGAAGCTACAAAGAACTCAACACTAAATCAGACTGCCAACCGGCCTGTTCAGAGAACATTGTGAAGTAGAAATATTCTGAGGCAGGGTCCCCAGCTACCACACAGGGACTGACTGAGGCCTTCATGGCCCCACAGCAAATACCATAACCCCACTGAGGAAGACCTCCAGGGTAATGGGAGCTGGGGTGAGGGGATAATAGTATAACCTGTTATATATAATAAGTTTTTTTAAAAAAAAAAAAGGTAAGTGCAGCAGGTAAATTTTGTATTTCCTTTTGAGGTGGTTTGGACCAAGTTTTCCTTTTTTCCCAAATTTAACCTTATCATGAGACACCTTGGCTCTGAGTCTAGCACAAAGTTCAACATGCTGCCGGGCCTCTTGGCCATACCTGCCGGCCATGAGGCTCCTGAGGACCGCAGGCAAGGGTAACCTGGCTAAGGTGAAGCGGGTTCAGCACTTCCTCTCACCGGGAGAGCTACAGGCATGAACTCCACTGACCACACTCAGCACAGCTACTCTAACCACCTGAGAGCAAACTTAGGAAGTAGAATTCTAAGGCTCTGAGCAACTCAAACGAGAACAATTTGAAGCCATGGATACTGGAAAGACTTCTGCTTCGTCATGAAATTTACTAAAGGAGGGAGGCATTGAAGTACCTACTGCCTCCTGAAGCAAACTCCACCAGAAGTGTTTGCGATGCACTTCTGGAAGGGTATGGTTTCACCCAAAGTGGATTATCCCTACAGACTTAAAGGCAGAGAAGCGAAGCTCTCCCATGCTGACATGAACATCAAGATTGCAAACTCTGGCGTCAACAAGTTCACCTTTTATAACAAGCTGGATGCCTTGTGCAGCAGCCCCATGTTCCTGCCCTGGAGTTTTCCTCAAGTAGATATTTGGAGCCTGGGAGTATTAAGTACTGGTAAGTGGATTCCTACCCGTTGATGGACAGAACTTCAAAGAGCTGTGGGAGCTCCCCCCCCCCCAGCAGAATATATCTTATTCCTCCTACGGGGCCAGGGAGGGTGAAAGCTTGCATTAGAAAGATCTCATTCTGAAACCCAGCAAGAGAGCCCACTGCGACAGATCCGTGGGGAAATGGGGGTCATGACCACGAGGAACTTAAGTACTCTGTGGCATCATTCCCTGACTACAAGGACTATGGCAAACGGAATTCATGGTGTCCATGGGGTTACAGACCAAAAGATGGTCAGGATGGACAGAAAACCAACTCCTGAGTTCTCAGAGCTGAGCCGGAGTGCCCTACCACCACCTGAAATGCAGCCTTCAGATGACCGGCGCCCCTCCCCCAGCCGCAAAGTACAGTGTAGGGTGTCTGCCAACCCCGGGGGTGGGGTGTCAGCAGCCTGACCCTGACCTTTCATAGCTACTCGGAATCCAGCAGCATAGCCCGTGGCCTCCCCTGCCCTTGCTGCCCCGCCCCAACACGCGTCACAGCAGAAATTCCCCACCTTGGGGGGCAGCCAGACTTGGCTAGACCTCCAGGCAGCCTAGCAGGGTCTGGGCGGCCCCTCTCCCCAAGGAGAGGCCCCAGGGCCACCCTCCCCGCCCAGCACAGCTAGCTCAGCTTTCCCAGCCGCCTCGCCCTCCACGCGGATGGCAGCAGAGGCGACAGACCCCAGAGAAAGCCAGCTGCACAGAGGGTGTCCAGAAGGAATCCTATCTCCACTGGGCGGCTCAAGACCAGCAGGAGGGCGGGAGGAAAACACCTTTGTTTCAGGTGTGCCAGAAGCAACCTCAGCGGGACTGGAAGCGAGCACCTCGCGGAGACGCTCACGCCGGGGCAAGTCCCAGCTTGCTGGCATGGAGGAGGCTGGGACCCGTCCTGGCCCTCGCAGCCCCCCAGGAACTGGCCATCCTCGTGGCTCCAGGCACCTCTTCATGGGGGGTCCCTGGGCACTTCCAGAGGCTCACGGGCGGCCTCCGCGTCCTCGCTGCCCGGGCCAGCTATGGGCCGCATTTGGCCTTCCCTCCGGGCCTCTCCGTCTGTGCTCGGCCTCTGCAGGGAGAAAGAGCCGGAGCTGTAAAGCAAAGACAGGGCGGACGGCAGAGCCCAGGGCGCTCGGTCAGCGCCCGCCTGCCCGGGCACCGCCTCTCCTCCTCGCTGTCTCGCATCTATTCCCCGGCGCCAGGAAGCTAAGCTTCCTCGGTGCTAGAAGGAGCCGTGCCACAGCTCCTGCTGCCCGCGTTCCTCTTCCCACCCGTTGGTATAAGCCTGGAACCCCCAAGTATTTATTTATTTATTTATTATAATAATAATAATTATTATTATTATTATTATTATTATTGGCCTTCCCTTTCTAACGGGGTCTCTGGCCCAGAACCCGGAGGACTAGCCATAAAGCGGTTCCTAGTCTGACAAACCCAGGGCCTCTGCGGGCGCTTGGAGGGTTGGTGCCCAGCGTCCTTCAATGGATTTCTCTGCTCTTCCTGTTCTCAGAACTCCGTGGTCAGATCAAGGGCTCCCCTCACCCCCATCAGCGATCCAGGGATCCAGGAGGAAATGGCTGCGCTCCTGAAGGGGCTGCGGGGTGGGAGCGCCCCGTCAAGGGGCTCCTTCCTGCCCAGCGTCCCTCCGGCATGCAGTTTCTTTTAGGGATCAAATGCAGAAAAACAGAATATTTTGATAGCCGGGCGTGGTGGTACACGCCTTTAATTCCAGCACTTGGGAGGCAGAGGTAGGGGAATCACCGTGAGTTCGAGGTCACCCTGAGATAACATAGTGAATTCCAGGTCAGCCTCGGCTAGAGTGAGACCCTACCTCAAAACAAACAAAAAAAAAAAAAAAAAAAAAGAAAAAGAAAAAGGAGAATATTTTGGAATGTGGAGGAGCATGGCTTCCTCCGCACAGATTGGGACCAGTGACTGTCGTATGACTATAAAATAACCAGACAGATTTACTTAGGTGGTTTTCATTTATATGATCAGGGAGAAATTCCAAAAGAAAATTTACTTTCTTTTTAAGTTTTTTTGTTCATTTTTATTTATTTATTTGAGAGTGACAGAGAGAGACTGAGAGAGAGAGAGGCAGATAGAAAGAGAGAGAGAATGGGCACGCCAGGGCCTCCAGCCACTGCAAACGAACTCCAGACACGTGCGCCCCCTTGTGCATCTGGCTAACGTGGGTCCTGGGGAATTGAGCCTCGAACTGGAGTCCTTAGGCTTCACAGGCAAGCGCTTAACCGCTAAGCCATCTCTCCAGCCCGTATTTTGTTATTTCCCAGGACCCACGTTAGCCAGATGCACAAGGGGGCGCACGTGTCTGGAGTTCGTTTGCAGTGGCTGGAGGCCCCGGCGTGCCCATTCTCTCTCTCTCTCTCTCTCTCTCTCTCTCTCTCTCTCTCTGCCTCCTTCTGTCTGTCGCTCTCAAATAAATAAATAAACAAAAAAAAATTTTTTTAAATAAAATAAAATAACAAAATACTTGTTTGGGTGTCTGGTTAAATGTTATTGTCACCCAAACTCAGTGGGTCACACAATGGGACTGGGACACACACACACACACACACACGACATGAAAGTAAGAAAGGGACTAATTGCAAAGAACTGGTGTAATAAGAGCAGGAGGGGATAAGAGGGTAATGAGGATGAATATGAATCAAATACATTATATACATGTATGAAATTGTGAGAAAGAATATAAAACTTAAATTAAAAATATTATCCATGGGCTGGAGAAATGGCTTAGTGGCTAAGGCGCTTGCCTGCAAAGCCAAAGAACCCAGGTTCGATTCCCCAGGACCCACATAAGCCAGATGCACAAGGGGACACGTGCATCTGGAGGTCATTTGCAGCAGCTGGAGGCCCTGGCACATTCATTTTTCTCTCTCTCTCAAATACATAAATAAAAATATTTTAAAATATATTATTAGGGCTGGAGAGATGGCTTAATGGATAAGCGCTTGCCTGTGAAGCCTAAGGACCCCTGTTCAAGGCTCTATTCCCCAGGGTCCACGTAAGCCAGATGCACAAGGTAGCGCATGCATCTAGAGTTTGTGTGCAGTGGCTGGAGGCCCTGATGCGCCCATTGTCTCTCTTGCTCTCTCTCTGCCTCTTTCTCTGTCTGTCACTCTCAAATAAATAAATAAAAATAAACAAAAAATTAAAATATATATATATTATTATTATTATTATTATCCAGGCATGGTAGCTAATGCCTATAATACCAGCACTAGGAAGGCTGAAGTCAGAGAATCAATCACAGGCAATCAGGCAAGCCTGAGGTATAAAATGAGCTCCAGGTCAGCTTGAGCTGTAGCTGGACATGGTGGCACACGCCTTTAATCCCAGCACTTGGGAGGCAGAGGTAGGAGGATCGTCATGAATTCAAAGCCACCCTGAGATGACATAGTGAATTCCAGGTCAGCCTGAGCTAGAGTGAGACCCTACCTTGAAAAACAAACAAACAAACAAACAAGCAAACAAACAGCTAAAAAGATGGCTTAATGGTTAAGGTGCTTGCCTGTGAAGCCTAAGGACCCAGGTCCAATTCCCTAGAATCCACATAAGCCAGATGCACATGGTGGCATATGTGTTGAAATTCATTTGCAATGGCTAGAGGCTCTGGAGTGCCCATGCTCGCTCTCTGTCAAATAAATGAAAATAAAAAAAGTAGGTCATTGGCAACAGAATAATTCTTAAAACATTTTTGTACAAGCTATTCTCCCAGTTTTAAATTGTTTTTAGTTTTGTTTATTTTTTATTTTAGAGAGAGATAGGAGAGACAATTGGCCCACTAGGGCCTCAGTTACTGTAATCAAACTCCAGATGTTTGCGCCACCTAGTGGGCATGTGCGACTTTGTGCTTGCCTCACCTTTATGGGTCTGTCGTAAGTGGGATCTGGAGAGTCAAATGTGGGTCTTCAGGCTTCAAAGGCAAGCGCATTAACCACTAAGCCATCTCTCCAGCCCTAGCCTTTAATTCTTTTAAAAAAAAATTTAAATTTATTTTTATTTATTTATTTGAGAACGACAGAGAGAGAAAGAGAGTGAGAGAGAGAGAGAATGGGTGCGTCAGGGCCTCCAGCCACTGCAAACGAACTCCAGACACGTGCACACCCTTGTGCATCTGGCTAACATACTGGGGAATCAATCCTGGAACCGGGGTCCTTAGGCTTCACAGGCAAGCACTTAACTGCTAAGCCGTCTCTCCAGTCCCCCAAGCCTTAAATTCTTAATCCTCCTGCCTCACCTCCCAAGTGCTGGGGTTACAGGTGTGTGCCTGGCTATAATTTTTGTAAGTCAATATTTGTGATAGATGATGATAGACAGACAGACAGATAGATAGATAGATAGATAGATAGATAGATAGATAGATAGATAGATAGATAGATATTCAAATGAATGTTACCTTTAAGTATCAGCTTGAGATAAATTTCTGCCACTTGCACCCAAGGAATCTGGAATAAACAAAAAATTATCTGGGTTTGGGGAAGGCTTTTGAAAAATTGCTTTCTGGCCGGGCGTAGTGGTGCACACTTTTAATCCCAGCACTCAGGAGGCAGAGGTAGGAGGATCGAAGTGAGATTGAGGCCACCCTGAGACTACACAGTGAATTCCAGGTCAGTTTGGGCTAAAGTGAGACCCTACCTCCAAAAACCAAAAAAAGGGGAGGAGGCCTGTGTAAACATGATGGTGGGGATTCTGACACCCGGCCCCCATGTAAAGCCAGGCGCACGCAGTGCCTGTCTGTGACCCTAATGCACCTACGGCGGGAAAGTTAGTCTCAGGAGAAGCCCTGTTTGAGGGTAGCTGCAAAGCACAAGAGACCATTTCAAACGACACCGACTGACGACACCCGGAGGTTGTCCTCTGACCTCCGTGTGCACACCACGGCACATGTGTGCGCACACACACCAAACAGGAAAAAAACTAGCACTTAAGTTTGATTGTACTTTCTTGGGCTATAGATATGAATCATATGAGGACAAAATGAGGAGCAATTGTAATAATGAGATTTATTTTCGAAACACTCCATTTGTGAGAGATTCAAGAAACTTTATATTTTTAAAATAGTTTTTTTCTTAGTTTTCCCCAGTTGTGTAAGCGGGACATAAATTTAAAAAGGAAGAATGGGTGCTGCTGTATTTTGGCAAAAAAATTGAAGTCCCAGGCAACTATGTGCTTCTCTGGAAAGGACAGACTTTTTCTTTTTTCCTGAGGCAGGGTCTCACTCTAGCCCAGGCTGAGCTAGAACTCACTTGATCCTCCTATCTCAGCCTCCAAGTGCTGAGATTAAAGGCGTGACCCACACTTAAATTTTGATTAGCCCTCCTCCCAAGTCCTCCTCCCTATGCCAAGTGAGTGAGACTCTACCTCGAAAATTAAAAAAAAAAATCACTTATAAAATATTAAGGGAAAGGGAGTAAGGGAGATTAAAACTGTGATAAACAGAGTAACTGCACAGACTGAGGCTCATCTCTAAGCACCTCAGAAACTATTGCCAATGCAATTCCCTCTAATCCTCAACACACCCAAGCATCCAAGTTGCTATACCCTAAAGGCACTGAGACACTGGATTAGAAACACTGTGTAAAATGCATGTAAGAGGTTTATGAGACACTTCCCTCTAGTTGTCAAAGAATGAATGTGGTCACTTATGTCATTTATCTCCTCTCCATCTGCTAAAATGTCACTAAAACATCATAAAGAGGTTGATTTTTTTTTTTTTTTTTTTTTTTTTGTTTTTTGAGGTAAGGTCTCACTCTAGCCCAGGCTGACCTGGAATTCACTATGGAGTCTCAGGGTGGCCTCGAACTCACGGCGATCCTCCTACCTCTGCCTCCCCAGTGCTGGGATTAAAGGCGTGCGCCACCACACCCGGCTTAAGAGGTTGATTTTTAAAAGTCAAACGACAAGAAGCCAGGTGTGGTGGCACATGCCTTTAATCCCAGCACTTGGGGAGGCAGAGGTAGGAGTATTACTGTGAGTTCAAGACTACCCCGAGACTCCATAGTGAATTCCAGGTCAGCCTGGGCTAGCCAACATTAAGACCCTACCTCGAAAAACCAAAAAAAAAAAAAAAAAAAAAAAAAAAAAGTCAAACGACAGAATAAACAGAAGCAGCAAGGAGACAACAGCAATACAGTTTTAGAAGCAAGAGCTCAGTGGAGGGCTCAGCAGTAAAGGGACATCTCTATCACACCCTCCAAGACTCAGGCAGTAGAGAAGGGGTAGGAAGAATCTAAGCGCCAAAGGATGGGGAGGTGTTTTCCAGATACTGAGTGCTCATTATATTCTTGACTCCACAGAGGCTGCCCAAGACCTGTATCATATTGGACCCATCAACAGGCTGTGGTGGATGATGCAGGTTGGGGGGGGCAGATGTTGTTGGGCGTGGTGGTGCGTGTCTTCAATCCCAGCACTCGGGAGGCAGAAGTGGGAGAATCTCTGAGTTTGAGGCCAGCCTGGGACTACAAAGCAAGTTCCATGTCAGCCTGGGATAGGGTATGACCTTACCTGGATAAAAACCAAACAAGGAAAAGGAAAGATATTAAAATAGATGAGGGGGGAGGGCTGGAGAGATGGCTTTAGCAGTTAAGGCGCTTGCCTGTGAAGCTTAAGGACTCAGGTTTAATTCTCCAGGTCCCATGTAAGTCAGATGCGCATGGTGGTGCATGCATCTGGAGTTTGTCTGCAGGGGCTAGAGGCCCTGGAGCACCCATTCTCTCTCTGTGTGTGTCTCAAATAAGTTAAAAAAAAATCTTTTTAAAATAGATGAGGGAAGAGTCAGAAGGAAGAGGGGGACAAAAGAGGGTGGTGGGAAAGAATTATGTGAATTTTTAACACCAAGATTTTATTAAAATAAAAAACAAGGGGCTGGAGAGATGGCTTAGCAGTTAAGCGCTTGCCTGTGAAACCTAAGGACCCCGGTTCGAGGCTCGATTCTCCAGGACCCACGTTAGCCAGATGCACAAGGGGGCGCAAGCATCTGGAGTTCGTTTGCAGTGGCTGGAAGCCCTGCACGCCCATTCTCTCTCTCTCTCTCTGCCTCTTTCTCTCTCTGTCACTCTCAAATAAATAAATAAAAATGAACTACAACAAAAATAAATAAATAAATAAATAAAAAACAAGGAAAAGTATCTGGTCACATGAGAGTGGAGGAAATTGGGAAAGATTAAGGAAAACACATGAGACCAAAAAAAAAAAAGAAAAAAGAAAAGGGCACGCTCTCTTTCTCTCTCATCACTTGGGAACTTCTAGCTGTGGGTGAGTTTTTCCTTCGGCTGGCTTGGCCCATGCCCCCCCAAGCCCTTTCTCTCCACATGGGTTCTTTATCCCCTCCAGCTCCCCACATGGCAGGAGCTCTTTGAACTTTCTTTTCTCTTTTCCTTCCATGCTTTTTACCCCAGGCCTTCCACGCATGAGATCTCTAGCCACGTGGGTGCCTTTTCTTGGCTCTACTTCCCTCAATAAATATAATAATTTAATTTTTTTAAAGGGCAAAAAAAAAAAAAAAGGTGCAGAGATGTGCATTAGCTTTTCAGCAAACATGAGAAAACCCTAAACCAGCTGGTGGGTGTGGTGGCTCCCATCTATAATCCAGGTTCTGAGGAGGTTGAGGTGGGAAGATTACCTTGAGTTTGAGGCCAGCCTGTATAACATAGACCCTGCCAGAGAGTGAGAGGGTTCGGGGAGGCTGTCAGGACTGAAGTCATTCAGTGAAGAGGCAGAGTGAAGAAAGGGACTCACTGTAAGTCTGAAGTCAGAATGGTTAATGTCCATGCATTCATGGTACTGGTAGACACTGGAAGCTTACTCTCTGGAGTGGTGATTCAGAGAAGCTCTGGAGTTAAGGGCCCTGTGACCCTTGCGCAGTAGGATAGTTCTGGAAACAAAGGAACAGGTGAGAGTCTACCTAGGAAGAGCGAGCTGCTCTGGGCCTTGGTTCACCTGGATCCATGTTAGTGGTTAATTTAAGTATGGCTGTCAGGCTACCTTGACTTTCTTTTCTCTAGTTATACATTTTTTAATTCATTTTTTTTTTTTTTTTTTTTTTTTGTTTTCCGAGGTAGGGTCTCACTCTAGCTCAGACTGACCTGGAATTCACTATGGAGTCTCAGGGTGGCCTCGAACTCACGGTGATCCTCCTACCTCTGCCTCCCGAGTGCTGGGATTAAAGGTGTGCGTCACCACGCCCAGCACGTTTTTGAATTCTTTATAATGACATGCACTATTGATATATGCAAACAAAATTTGGTAAATAATTATTTTCCACTTAAACAATTTTGCTCCAACAATGGATGACATCTAGAGCAGTAAGTAAATAGAAGTGATCATCTGAATAAGTTGATAAAGGGCTGGAGAGGTGGCTTAGTGGTTAAGGTGCTTGCCTGCAAAGCCAAAGGACCCAAGTTCAATTCCCCAGAACCCACATAAGGCAGATGCACACAGTGGCACATGCATCTGAGGTTTGTTTGCAGTGTTTAGAGGTTCTGGTATACCCATTCTCTCTCTCTTTCTCTGTAACAAATAAATAAAAATATAAAAATATGAATAAATTGATGAAGACCCACTATCCTTCATTAGGATCCATTTTTTTCTCTCTTTTTTTTTTTTTTTTTTTGAGGTAGGGTTTCACTCTAACTCAGGCTGGCCCATTTTCTTTTTGCAGAGATGTAATTGAGCAGTAAGTAATTTCAAAGGGCGGGGGGGGGGGGCATGGAGTATAATACCAATGCCCTGGAAGTGGAGGAAGGAAACTCATCAGCCTGGGCTACAAAGTGTCATACTGTCTGAAAACAAAATTTTTTTAAAACTGAAAAGAAATAAAAGAAAAACCCAGGAAGAACATCATTCAACTAAGTGGCCCAATTTAAACAAGACTGTGTGGCTAGTAAGCCCACATCCACACATGATGAGCCCTTAGTGGCTCTATAATTTCAACACCTTGCCCCCCACAAATCTGGACATGCATATTCAGAACTAAGAACCCTCCCCACCTTTTGTAGAAAATCAAAAGACAACACAACAACAAAACCAGCAGCAGCATCCAGAACCAAGCCTTTCACCGTCCTTCAAAATATCAAATAGAGCCCAGCGGCTACCCACAATGAGAATCAGTCCTTCTGGGATATCCAAACGATTTCGGGCGGAGGTTCCAGCCGCGGTCCCTTTGTGGATGACGGTTTGGTAACGTATCAGAACCTCAAGCGAGCCGCAGGGGCCGGGCGCGGGGGCCCTTCTGCGCCTGCCAGCCTGGCCCGCGGCCGTCCATCCAGCCCCAGAGCCTCGGCTGCGAAGTGTGTCAGAAACCGGGGAGGCGTTGGATAGCAGAGAGAAAGCATTTGCACATTGAAAAATACGTTTGAAAATTGCCCAATAAGGAAAAAAAAGAGATCTTAGAAGCTGTGACCAAACTGCAAGCAGCTATTGCCCAAAGGCGGAGGGTCTAGAGAAAAGGGAGCAAGGATTAAGCTGTAAGGGAGTTCATCTGCAGTGGCTGGGGGCCTGGTGCGCCCATTCTCTCTCTTTCTCTCTCTCTCTCTCTCTTTCTCCCCCCCCCCCGCTTTCTCTATCAAATAAATAAATAATATTAAAAAAAAACAGCTGAAAAGTCTCCAAATATTTGGTGATTACAATAAGCTGGGTCTGTGGCACCTGCCTGTATCCCCAGCTACTTGGGAAGCTCAAGCAGGAGGATGGCTTGACTTCATCAAGTTCAAGACCAACCTGGTCAACACACTAAGATTCCATACCTCAAAAAATATGCTTGCACTTCTAAATAACACATAGGCAAAGAAGTCTCAAGAGAAATTTAAATTTTTTTTATTTATTTAAGTCAGACACAATGGCACACACCTTTAATCCCAGCATTTGGACAGAGGTAGGAGGATTGCTGTGAGTTTGAGGCCAGCCTGGGACTACATAGTGAATTTCAAGTCAGCCTAGGTTAGAGTGAGACCTGCCTGACCTCAAAAGAAAAAAAATTTTACTGAGCTGGAGAGATGGGTTAGCAGTTAAAGTATTACCTGTGAAACCTAAGGGCTCAGATTCGATTCCCCAGTACCCATGTAAACCAGATGCACAAGGTGGCACATGCATCTGGAGTTTGTATGCAGTGGCTAGAGGCCCTAGCGCACCCATTCTTTCTCTCTCTCTCTAATAAATAAATAAAATTTGAAAACATTGGGGACAGGAAAGATAGCTTAGCAGTCAAGGCACTTGCCTGCAAAGCCTAAGGACCCAGGTTCAATTCCCCAGATCCCATGTAAACCAGATGCACAAGGTGGTACATGCATCTGGCTAAAGGCCCTGGCACCCCCCTCTCTGACTCAGTCTAACAAATCAATAAAAATTAAAAAATATATTGGACTGGGGAGATGGCTTAGTGGTTAAGGTGCTTGGCTGTGAAGCCTAAGGACCCATTTTTGTCTCCCCAGATCCCATGTAAGCCAGACACACAAGGTGATGTATGCATAAGGTCACATATGCATACAAGGTGGCACACATGTCTGGAGTTCCATTGCAGAGCCTAGAGGCCTTGGTATACCAATTCTCAATCTCTCTCTCATAAAAATTTTTTAAAAATATTTATTTATTTGCATGTGTGTGTGTATGGATGCCAGGGTCTCCTACCACTGCAAACGAATGCTCTTGCAAGCTTTACGTGGGTGTCTGGGGAATTGAATCTGAACTATCAGACTTTGCAAGCAAGTGCCTTTAACCTCTGAGCCATCTTCCCAGCCTCTCAAGAAAAATTATGCTTTTTTCCCCCACTAAATGCAAATACAATTTTACAAAATGTGTGTGGTACAGCAAAACAGTACTAGAGAATAATTTATGACATTTAATGGCATATATAAGAAAAGCAGAAGCCGGGCGTGGTGGCGCATGCCTTTAATCCCAGCACTCGGGAGGCAGAGGTAGGAGGATCGCCATGGGTTCGAGGCCACCCTGAGACTACATAGTGAATTCCAGGTCAGCCTGGGCCAGAGTGAGACCCTACCTTGTAAAACCAAAAAAAAAAAAAAAAAAAAAAAAAGAAAAAAAGAAAAGCAGAAGCTGGGCCCTGAGGTGGCTGGGCACTTATAGTATAGCACTTGGGAGACTCAGGTGAGAGGATCACTGGGATTCAGGAGTTCAAGACCAGCCCAGACAACATAGTAAGACTCTATTTCAGAGAAGGAAGGAAGGAGAGAAGGAAGAAAAAGAAGAGGGCTGGGTTTGTAGCTCAGTTGGTAGAATGCTTGCCCAGCATGCGTGAAGCCCTGGATTTAATACCCTGCTCTGCATACTGGGCTGGCAGTGCATGCCTATAATCCTAGCATTTAGAAGGCAGAGGAGGAGGCAGGAGGTTCAGCAGTCCAAGGTCATCCTCTGCTACTTAGCAAGTCTGAGGCCAGTGGTTAAAGGCACTTGCTTGTAAAGCCTGCTAGCTCAGATTCAATTCCCCAGACACCCATGTAAAACCTGCGAGGGCATTCATTTGGAGTGGTAAGAGACGCTGGCAGCACACACGTACACACATGCTACCAGAGCTACATGGGACTATGTTTCAAAAAAGAAAAGAGGGCTGAGTATGTGGCTCAGCTGACAGACGGCTTGTCTAGCATGAATGAAGCCCTGTTTGATTCTCAGCATCATAGAAGTGGGAGCAATGGTGCATGCCCGCACCCTAGTGCAGAGAATCGCTGGGGCCTGCGAAAACAACAGCAAGCTCTGGAATCAGTGAAGAGACTCCATCACAAGGAAACAAGTGGGTGAACAATGGAGGGGAACCCACCAACATTCTCTGGCCTCTGTCTACCTACGAGCGCCCTACACATACATGAGCATACACACACCACCCCCCACCACAGTACTACACATGCAATTTTTAAAAAATTTTTGAACTAATATCTAATAACTTTGCAAAGTAGTTTCATTGGTGAAGTCTAACAGATATTCAAGGATGAAATAATACCACGTTCTTGCAATCTCTTTCAGAAATGGAAGCTGAAGGAAGACCTCCTCAACCTCTGAGGATGGCATTATAATGGAATCTGCTATGATTTTGCTTGTTCCTTCCAAAATTCATGCTGATGCTTAATCCTCAGTAGTAGGTGGGGACTTTAAGAGGTAATAAGGGGGCTGGAGAGATGGCTCAGCAGTTAAGGTACTTGCCTGCAAAGCCTAACAACCTGGGTTTGAGTCTCCAGTACCCAATTCCCCAGTACCCAGTTCCCCAGTACCCACATAAAGCCAGATGCATAAAGTGCCACATGTATCTGGAGTTCATTTGCAGTGGCTAGAGGCTCTTACATATGCCTATAGTCTCTCTCTCTCTTTGTGTATCTGTATTTCTCTATTTGCAAATATATATATATTTTAAAAAAGAGGTAATTAGGCCCAGTGTGGTGGTGCACGCCTTTAATTACAGCACTTGGGAGGCAGAATGTAGCAGACAGCTTCAGGTTCACTGAGATGAACTTCCAGACCAGGCACAGTTATGGAGGAAGGGATATTTATTGAAGCTTACAGACCCAGGGGAAGTTCCATAATGGCAGAAGAAACTGGCCTGCTTTCACAGGACCAAGCAGAGACAGAGAAGTACAAGTCTAAAGGTCAAAAACCAAAAGCCACAGCACACTTCAGGAACTCCAGCTAGGCACACTTTGCATATCTTTAGATTGAAATCTGAAACCCACCACCACACCTAAAGATCCACCCAGTGACATTGCCTCCAGCCAGGTGGCTACAGAATGCAAACTACAAACAATAAAGAACTGAATATATTGGGGGCCATCTATTCAAACTACCACACAGAAGTATGAGGATCACCATGAATTCAAGGCCACCCTGAGACTACATAGTGAAGTCCAGGTCAGCCTGGGCTAGAGTGAGACCCTACCTGAAAAACCAAAAAAAAAAAGGGGGGGGGTAATAAGGTCATAAAGAATCCTCCTTTTTACTGGGATTAAAACCCTTAAAAGGAGGCTTCAGTGGGCTGGAGAGAGGGCTCAGAAGTTAAGAGCACTCCCTGCATAAGCATGAGGCCCAAGATTGCTGAGTTTGATTCTCCAGAACCCTGTAAATATCTGGACAAGGCCAGGCTTATCAGTAACCCCAGTCCCGTGGGGAGAAGAGACCAGAGAACTGCTGGCACTCATGAAACCACCGAAAGCTCCTGCATCAGTGAACAGATGCTGTCTGAAGAAAAGAAAAATCAAAAAGAAAAAAAAATAGAGCTGGCTTTTTAACCTAAAATGGGAAACTTGTAGAAACTCCAGGCAAGAATGTCACAGAGCAAGCGGAGCATTGGGTGCATGCCTTTCACCTCAGCACTCAGGAAGTGCTGAGGCAGGAAGATCAGGAGTTCAAGGTCAGCCTCAGATACACAGTAACTTGAAGGTCAACCTGGGCAACATGAGACACTGTCTTGAGAAAGCCACATGGTCAAATGAAGTTTGAGATAAAGCTACTGAAAGTGGCATGGAAAGGGATAGGCTCAAGGGAACAAGTGTATACTGGCATCAAAAAATAATTAAGGGGCTGAAGAGATGGCTTAGCGGTTAAGCACTTGCCTGTGAAGCCTAAGGACCCTGGTTCGAGGCTCGATTCTCCAGGACCCACGTTAGCCAGATGCACAAGGGGGCGCACGCATCTGGAGTTCGTTTGCAGTGGCCGGAGGCCCTGGCACGCCCATTCTCTCTCTATCTGCCTCTTTCTCTCTCTCTGTCCATCGCTTTCAAAATAAATAAACAAAAATAAAAAAAAATAATTAAGGGGGCTGGGCGTGGTGGCACACGCCTTTAATCCCAGCACTCAGGAGGCAGAGGTAGGAGGATCTCCGTGAGTTCAAGGCCACCCTGAGACTCCATAGTGAATTTCAGGTCAGCCTGGGCTAGAGTGAGACCCTACCTCGAAAAACCAAAAAAAAAAAAAAAGAAAGAAAGAAAGAAAGAAAGAAGTAAAAATAATTAAGGGGGGCTGGGGAGATGGCTCAGTCATTAAAGGAACTTGCTTACAAAGCCTGCGGGTCTGAGTTCAATTCCCCATTACTCATGCAAAGCCAGATGTGCAAAGTGTTGCATGTGTCTGGAGTTCCTTTGCAGTGGCAGGTGGCCCTGGAGCACCTATTCTCTCTTTTTCAAATAAATAAATTCAGAAGTCTCTACTGACCCAGGACACCTATAGCTTTACAACGAAAGTGACTTTCCTTAAAAGATTGAGGATTTTGCTGGGTGTGGTGGTGCATGCCTTGAATTCCAGCACTCAGGAGGCTCACCATGAATTTGAGGTCAGCCTGAGACTCCATAGTGAATTCCAGGTCAGCCTGGGCTAGAGTGAGACCCTACCTCGAAAAACCAACCAAACAAACAAACAAAGTAGAGGGCTTCAGGGAGGAGTGGGAGGAGCTGCTGGCGGTAAAGGCTCTCCCCCACCCCACTTCAGTTTGGGTAGGGGCTTTCTATTTAATAAGACATCTCTCATCCTGGAGAATATTTCAGCTCTCAACAGTTCCTCGAATCCATTATGGTTTTGAAGCACAGAAACAAGCATACATACATACATGTGTGTGTGTGTATATACATATATATATATATGTGTGTATATACACACACACACACACACATACATACACACACACACACATGAAGAGAGAGACACACAGGGTCTCACTTTAGTCCAGGTTGACCTAGAGCTCATTTTGTAGTTCAGGCTAGCCTCAAGCTCACAGTAATCCTCCTATCCTAGTCTCCTGAATGTTCACATTAAAGGTGTGCACCACCATACTTGGTTTAGCCAGAACGTTTTAATATATAATACATAAAAATTTCTTCAAAAAGTAAAATATGAAACTGGAGAGATTGCACAGTGGTTAAGGCACTTACTAGCAAAGCCTAATGACCTGGGTTCGATTTCCCAATACCCACATAAAGCCAGATACACAAAGTGCTGCATGTGTCTAGAGTTCATTTGCAGAGGCTGGAGACTCTGGCACACCCTTTCTATCTCTTACCTTCCCTCTCTTTCCTTGCAAATGAATAAAAATATTTTTTAAAAGGAACTCTTCTTGGAGTTGGTGATATAGCTCAGTGGCAGAGCACTTGCCTAGCGTGCAGGAGACTCTGAGTTCAATTCCCAGCATTGCAATCAGTCAATCAATCAATCAATATTTTCTTTTGTTTTTCGAGGTAGGGTCTCACTCTAGTCCAACTGACCTGGAATTCACTATGTAGCCTCAGGGTGGCCTCGAACTCATGGTGATCCTCCTACCTCTGCCTCCCGAGTGCCGGGATTAAAGGCGTGTGCCACCACGCCCGGCTTCAATCAATATTTTTGCAAGAATGCCCTCATCAGTTTCTATTCTAACTGAAAACTGAATCTTCACCCTAAAACAAAACCAGAAACTTGAGGTTTGTTGCATATAACTAAGGCAAACACACACACGTAGAAAGAGGAGAGGACTCAGGTGTTGGAAACAACGCTGTGGAACAAAACATGTGTAGATAAAGTGCAGTGGGCATGAGGAAACGCTTTGTATGAATTCTGTCTGGAGGCACCAGCTCACTCCTTGGGAGATCCACGAGCAGGGAGTGAGGGGAGGAGGACACTTCTGTCACTCCAACCTTAGAAACACCATGTCGAAGAAGAGTGTGTGTGGATGGATGGTGCCTGGCTGCCCAGTGGCTCCGTACTATCTCCTGGGTGAATATATCTGTTTGGGTCTGACTCACAATCATCTGGCCACCCCTTCTCCCCAGCCTCGGGTCCCCTCCTGCTTGCTAGCATAAAATTAAAAGGCTTAGCCCCCTGCCGGCTAGCCCTCATCGTTCTGGATAGTGCTATGGGAGCTGCTGGGGTATAATGGTCACCAACCACATGAACTAGCAGGGGATCCTGCAAGCTACAGAATCAACCAGCGGGGCAAAATGTTCACCCCTATGCAATAGTGGCACACAAGCTATGCATGGAATCAACAGCTCTCTGATTGGATACGAGGTCCACTCAGTGGGAGAGAAATCATACCCTCATACCTGGGACTGAGAATCAAGTCACAATCCTATGGATAGGAAGGTCATAGACTCTAGAGAGAAGCTCCCACTGTTCTTTGGCTAAGAGTGGATATGCCTGTCAAAGTCTCTTAAATAACTATGCTTATCCTCTTCAATCCATGCTGCTATCCACGCTGCTCTCACCCTTGGTTGGAGGTGTTTGTTTTTAAAGTTTTAAAAAAATTTATTGAGAGAGAGAATGGGCACTTCAGGGCTTTCAGCCACTGTAAATGAACTCCAGATACATGTGGCCCTTGTGCATCTGGTTAACGTGGGACCTGAGTCCTTAGGCTTTCAAGGCAAGTGCCTTAACCACTAAACCATCTCTCCAGCCCTGATTTGTTTGTTTGTTTGTTTTGTTTTCGAGGTAGGGTTTCACTCTAGTCCAGGCTGACCTGGAATTCACGATGTAGTCTCAGGGTGGCCTCAAACTCACAATGATCCTCCTACCTCTGCCTCCCAAGTGCTGGGATTAAAGGCATGCACCACCACGCCCAGCTGGAGTTTTTTTTTTTTTTTTTTTTAAACAGATGGCAAGGAATAACAGGGAGAACCAAGATTTTTCATTACAAGAAAAGATAATTGACTGCCTAGCATTAGATGTGTCACCTCTATCACACTTGTGGGGACCCAATAGACATTATAAAGTTGTGATTTAAGCACGAATGCTGCTCTCATTGTGACCCTGACAACCAGCTCTAGGGAAATGGCCATGGACACTGAGGACACTCAAAACTTACTCAGCAGAAATCCAGAGGTTTCAGAAACCTTAACACCAAAGGAGACTTATAACACACCTGCCAAGGCTCAGGCCAAATTGTGGAAGAGGACACTGAAAGATTGTAAGAGCCACAGGGTGGGAAGGAGTATCTGGAGTCATCACCTCCCACCTCCCAGACAATGATGCATTCATGACCCTGAGGGGTGGGTAGAGTTAGGGTGACTGAACCCCTGAAGGTAAATAGAGTAGAAATGTTTTTCTTATCTCTTGCCTAGTTCCAAAGAACTGTTTTTCCACAAACAGTCAGGACCCCTCCTGGAAGGGAGGTCTTTTATAGGATTTAAACAATGTGGTTGGTTAAGTTCAGCCCCTGAAACTCAGTGCCAAAGCTAGTCTCTTCCTGAGACAGCTCTTAGCCCTAACCAACCAGCTGGCCCTCTGGTTCACCTGGGCCAAAAGACAGCCCACCACCCTAAGGTTATAAATGCCTTTGTAAGGGGAGGGCAGGCTCTCTGATCACTGGGGAACTCTCTGCATGGGTTCTTTATCTTCTCCAGCTCCCCACATGGTAGGAGCTCCTTGTACTTTCTCTTTTCTTTTCACTCTTTTTTTTCCCCAGATCCTTATCTGGTCACATGAACTCCTGAGCTACATGTGGCCCACATGGGCTTTTGGGCTCCACATGGTGTACTTCTCCCCCGCCCCCCCATCTGCCCTTACCTCCCAGCCTTCCCCTTTCCCCACTCCTTTGTAAAATTTGAATAAAATGTGGTATTTTATAAATCATTCTCTTAGCTGGGCGTGGTGGCACACGCCTTTAATCCCAGCACTCGGGAGTCAGAGGTAGGAGAATCGCCATGAGTTCGAGGCCACCCTGAGAGTACCTAGTGAATTCCAGGTCAGCCTGAGCTAGAGTGAGACTCTACCTGGGGGGTGGGGGGGTGGGAGGATCATTCTCTTGAATCTGAAATTGCCAATTCTTTGTTTAGTTTGCATATATGAACTCAGGGCTTGGGGTTCCAGGAAGCACCCTAGAACTCCAATTTCCCCATTACAACCCCACAGTGAAAACCAACAACCTACAGAGGAGGGTCTTCAGTGGAATGGGGATAAGGGAGAGGGGATATGAGTATAATCCAGTGGGATATGACCAACAGGCGATATGTAAATAAGGTTCATAATAATTTAAAAAATAAAATGAAGGAATTAATAAGAAAACACACAAAAAATTAAAAGGCTCTTTCTGTCCAGGGTGGAATCCAGTTTCTCTTCAAGCATCCGTCCTGTAGAGCGACTGCCTTAGGGAAAGCCCACCTACCAACGGAGCAGAAGAGAAGGCGCATGCGCATCAGCAACCTCCCCCCGCCAGCAGCTCTGGCAGCCGCGCATGCCTGGTTTTGCCTCGCCGCTAAACTAGCGCCCCTTCCCCGCGCACGCGTGCTGCGCCCCACAGCTTGCTGATCCCAGAAGCCCAGCCCAATATAGTAACTTTTTCTTGATGGATCGGATGGGAATAAATTTATCTGCAAACAGCAGGAGACTGATGCACAGTGGCTCTCTAGTCTCATAAGTTTAGAGCTAGGCAGCTCGGGCACAGTGGCTGTTGAGTGGCCACCAAAGAGGGATCTCGGTCGTCGCCCTCTCTGCCGTCCTCGGTTCACAGGCCTTTGCCCTCCGGCTTATCTCATGGAGTCTTCCAGTGGGGAGAAAGACATTTCAAGGAGAGGAAACTTTCGCTCTAGTTTTTTTTTAAATCCACGTCTTTGGCAAGTCACTTTGAATTCATGGTCCTCCTGCCTCAGATTCGTGAGTACTGGAATTATAGATGTGCACGTCCGCCCTCCTCACATTTTTGCCCTGTTTTTGGCATATTACATAACCGAGTTGGTGCAGATTAAAGGTCAGAGAAGGGGTTTTGTGGAGCTTTTTCAACTGCGAAGTGCTTTGTCTCCCTCTGGTGGACACTGTCAGCAGCATTCCAGCCTGTAGAATCCCAGCACTCGCCTGGACAGGCGCTCTAGCGTGCACCACAACTGGTTTTATGCATTCTGGGACTCTAACCCAGGCCCTCGGGTGTGATAGACAAACACTTTACCAAGGAACTACTTCCCTGGCCCAAAGCTTCTCTCTTTCCTCTTTTCATCTCCCTTCCCCTCCCTCTTTCTTTTCTGGTTCTTCCAGGTAGGTAGGTAGGCAGGCCCAGGCTGACCTGGAATTCACTATATAGTCTCAGGGTGGCCTCTAACTCACGGCAATCCTCCTACCTCTAAGGGTGTGTGCCACTACACCAGGCCAAAAGGTATCTATATCTGTTATCTTTTTTTTTTTTTTTTTTGGTTTTTCGAGGTAGGGTCTCACTCTAGCCCAGGCTGACCTGTAATCACTATGTAGTCTCAGGGTGGCCTCGAACTCACAGTGATCCTCCTACCTCTGCCTCCCGAGTGCTGGGATTAAAGGCGTGTGCCACCACACCTGGCTTCTATTTTTAAGAGAATGAAATTGAGCTACCTATTTTAGTTGCTGCTACTAGATACATTTTTTAATATTTTTATTTATTTATTTGACAGAGAAAGAGGAAGGGGGAGGGAGGCAGGGAGAGAGAGAGAGAGAGGGTGCACCAAGGCCTCCAGCCACTGCAAATGAACTCCAGACACGT
Organism: Dipus sagitta; assembly: GCA_036346955.1. Taxonomy (NCBI): domain Eukaryota; kingdom Metazoa; phylum Chordata; class Mammalia; order Rodentia; family Dipodidae; genus Dipus; species Dipus sagitta. The sequence continues at coordinate 43,885,906 of CM070770.1, read as the reverse complement.
GTGCCCCTTGTGCATCTGGCTAATGTGGGTCCTGGGGAATTTAACCTGGGTCCTTTGGTTTTGCAGGCCAACGCCTTAACCGCTAAGACATCCCTCCAGCCCTATTTTTATATATACATGTATACACACACATATGTTCACTGTTCCTGGATTAAGACTAATGAAAGCAAGAACTGTTATCACATTAGAATGTTGAGAGGAAGCTGGGCGTGGTGGCGCACGCCTTTAATCCCAGCACTTGGGAGGCAGAGGTAGGAGGATTGCTGTGAGGTCGAGGCCACCCTGAGACTCCATAGTGAATTCCAGGTCAGCCTGGGCTAGAGTGAGACCCTACCTCGAAAAACCAAAAAATAAATAAAATTAGGTAGAGTGAGGATAGGTTCAGTTTCACAAAAACTATAATAATAATACAAATACAAACTCCAGAGTTCAAATTCAGATTTATTGTAAACAGGACAATCCTAGGACCCACCATACTGGCAGTGTCACATGCTTTCATTTTCACATCAATTGATCAAAAAGACTTTAAAAGTCTCCAGTAACTAATAACAGTGTGTTTCCTTCCACACCTCACTTGCTACACACTGAGTAAATGGCAGTCTCTGGGGAGTCTCTTATTGCTTATGGACTGTAACCTGGGACCCACTTAAGATGAGTCCACTGGTGTGCCCGAGGGACCCACAGTAGCTCTGGAAAGAGAACATGCAGGAACACACTGACCACCAGAGCAGTTCATGGAAGACTACTTGTGGATGCTTTCAGATCTCTCTTCAGGTACCTTTCCTCATAAAAACAGCATGCTTTAAAATTTTACCCATTTTGAAAACAGAGCTAAAAATTATTCAACATCATGTAATTTTCTACAGAAAAGGTAGGTGGATTTCTATTTACTTTTACAGTGATGGACTTAAACACCAGGACTCGTTTTAGATTCCTCTTGTGTATATCTGCAGTTGGATGAAAAGCTGCATAGTCATGCTGGGTGTGGTGGCTCATGCCTGTAGTCCCAGCACTTAGGAAGTGGAGGCAGGAGATTAGGAGTTCAAGGTGCATAGTTGATAGATGCACAAAGCCAGAAGGAAGTGAGGACGTCACATAACCTCTGATGGACAAAGCCAGGTTTCTACAAGGAGCCTCTTGAGGATGTGGATTAAAAGACAGTTAAAGCACCACATTGACATGACAGTAGAGATGGAGCTCCACTGTTGAAAGCAGCCTCCACAGTTGCCCCAAATTGAGAAAAGTTGGAAAATGGCAAATGTAAAAACTTAAGATGTGAAAAGTCAAGACTACAAAAGATGTCCTGGCAAATCAAGTCTTTTAGAGAATTAAAATGTCATTCTTTACTTTGCCTTAGTCAGTGGACAGCAGGACCACTTACTGTTTCCAATGTCTGTATGTCGAAATACAGCCACAATTTCTCTTGAAACAAGTTTTAATAATAGCTAATATTTTATGGTGTTTTTTCGAGGTAGGGTCTCACTCTAGCCCAGGCTGTCCTGGAATTCACTATGTAGTTTCAGGGAGGCCTTGAACTCACAGTGATCCTCCTACCTCTGCCTCCCTAGTGTTGGGATTAAAGGCGTGCACCACCACACCCGGCAAACTAGTATTTTAAATGGCTGGTAAATCTACAATAACATTTTCACTGAAAAATAGTATCTCATGAAAAAAATATTTTTAAAGTCCAGTCATCATCTGTATGTTTATTTTTATAATATTCCAAAAATAACACTTAAGGCAAGATTAGACTGGTAGCAACAAGGGGTTTGAGAGTCTTACGGAGACTTGCTACTTAAGAACGCAAGGTTATTTTTGAGGTGGCTTTGCACTGTTGCCTTTTAAATTCCTAAAGGGGCAAAATGTTTTGGTTCACACACTAATCAAAATTTCACTGTAGTAAAGCTATGGGTGCTTACAACAGCTGATGTTAGAACAGTATGTCACACACTCCATACAGCAATGCATTGATGATAAAATATATACCTGATGGAACACTGCAAACCAACTATGAACAACAAAAAAAGTCACTAGAATCCAGTCAGAAAAAAACCCCACAGTAATCCTGAGAAATTCAGTTTGGGACAAAATTGATGTAAGGTGAACCTGTTTCTAGCACTGTAAATAGGGTATTCTAGGGTTTTCCAGGATTTTACTAGTTGAATTAAAAAAACATATTCAAATTTTATAAAAAGGTTAAAATCATGCCACATATAACCAGCAATTTCACTAATAAAAGAAAATGACATTGCTTTATGCATAATTTACCAAATGTAATATTCTCCATTGATTTACATGAAACTATCAAATAGAAAGCAAAGTTGAGGATCAATTTTTTAAAAGGTAACACCTTTCTAAATGTTTTGAAGCCTTTTCTGCCAACCTAGGAGGTTTTTAGAGAAAAGCTAACTTTTATTTTCTTCTGACAAATGACTATTAGAATATAATTCATTATTTTAAGCAGTTATATAAGGAACATTTCTATTAGGAATGAAAAGAAAAAATTTAAGGTATTTAAGAGGCATGTATTTTAAAAATATTCTACATGTCTAAGATTTTATAACTTTATTACTTTGGGTTTTTAACATTCTATATGACATTTGACAACTTTTTTCCCTGTTTGTTTCTCTAATAGTGAACCAGAAACTATTCAAATGTCCAAGATTGTTTTCCCAGACCCTGGAAGACTCAGGAATAGATATATCCATTTGTACTTTCCCACTATGGGACACCTTCAGAGTTTTGCAGACATAAAGTTAACATGTGGTTTCACAAGGGGAAAGAGTGGCAGGCCACGCTTGAACTCAGTCATGTTCTGGATAACTTCAGGCTGCAAAGAAAAAAAGGTTTCTTTTAGTGTGTTTAACTTAAAAATTAGACTGAACAAGATCTCTTTTATTTATCTATTTATTTGAGAGAGAGAGAGAAAGAGAATGGACCTGCCACTGCAAACGAATTCCAGATGTATGTGCCACTGTGCATCTGGCTTTATGTGGTACTGGGGAATCAAATGTGGACCATCAGGCTTTGCAACCAAGTGCCTTTAACTGCTGAGCCATGTCTTCAGCCCCAAACAATCTCTTTTAGATAAGACAGCATTCCATATGCTGTGATTGGCAGATCCAAGGGGTCTGTATTAGTCTGTAGAACTACATCAAGTAGTACTTTCTCTGGGCCAAAAGGAAGACTATGGGATTTCACCAGGCAGGGGCTGAGCCTGAGACCACAGCAGAGGAGCCAAGGCTATATGCCCACCCAGCAAAGGCCTGATTACATTGCCCATTTCCTTCTCCTGCAAGAAAATGCCCATCTTTCAAGGATTAAAATACAGAGGCACTGAGGAAAGAAGTAAGCAGTGTCACTCTGATATTCAATGCTAGGGAAAGATGTGGCCAGAGGTGACTCACAGCACAGGGACACAACTATTCAGACAAGTGGCAAGGATCTGCTGGAGTGGAGGCACATACCTGTAATCCCAGCACTTGGGAAGTACAGGAGACCAGCTTCAGCTATACAATGAGTTCAAGGCCATCTGGGGCTACATAAGACCCTGTCTGTCTCAAAACAAAACAGAAGCAAAGGCAAGACAAGGCCAGAGTCTGAGTGAGCAGACATTTGGGGAAGACTTCAAATAGAAGCCCAAACACCTGTTAACTTTAAGCCTCTATAGAGGTTTTGAAGTGACAAACAAGATTCTTTAAGTAAAAAGTCCTCTGGTAATGCAACCTAGTGTTTCTTACTTGTGGCAAGGGTGGTGCTTGTGACAAATTGATATCATTTTGACATGGGAACTCTCCAACAACAGGACCTATAAGAAAATAAAAGGTTTAATGCTTTGCACTCACTCATACTTACACACAACTTTCAACAAACCTAAGCCACATTCGATTAATCTTAAAAAACTCTAACAGAGCCCGATGTTGTAGCGCAAGCCTTTAATCCCAGCACTTGAGAGGCAGAGATAGGAGGACTGCCGTGAGTTCAAGACCACCCTGAGACTACATAGTGAATTGCAGGTCAGTCTGGACTAGAGCAAGACCCTACCTCAAAACAAACAAACAAAAAAAACCCAACTCTACCAGGCCCAGTTCACATGTTCCTCCAATTGTCTGGTGATGCCTGACAATGTTACTGGGGCCTTAAACTCTTGGCTGTACAGGTTCGTGTCCAGGACTGATCTGACTAGACTCTGAAACTTTGGCCTCTGAAAAGGATGCAGTCAACTATCCTCAGAAAGCCAGGGGAGTTAATGGCTGAGTGCAGACAATGGCCAAAAAGATGACTTGTTCTTCTTCCTCCCCACAAGACTGTTCCCTACAGCCTCTCTGAGGTGTGCACGGCGAGCAGCTGTGCGTTCCTGTGAAGCTGTGGGAGCATGGCACCCGCACTGCCTCCTCCTTAGCTCTCCTTCCCCCTTCCCTGTACTCCTGCAATGCAGCAGACCTGTCTTCACTTCTTTCTCTTATCCCTTTACTTCTTTTAAAAAAAAATTTTTTTTTGTTTATTTATTTGAGAGCAACAGAAAGAGAAAGAGGCAGAGAGAGAGAGAGAGAGAGAAGAGAGAATGGGTGTGCCAGGGCTTCCAGCCACTGCAAATGAACTCCAGATGCGTGCGCCCCCTTGTGCATCTGGCTGATGTGGGTCCTGGGGAATCAAGCCTCGAACCGGGGTTCTTAGGCTTCACAAGCAAGCGCTTAACCACTAAGCCATCTCTCCAGCCCAATCTTATCCCTTTACTTCTATGCTAAGGGACAACCAGCATATGCTCACTATAAGCCTAAAAATGGACTTTTAATAGAATTAGTACTCAATACTTACAAGAATCCATTTCTCTGGCAAGAACATGGACGGATACTTTGTGCCTCCTCGGCGCATCCACGGCCAACATTTCCTAGGCAGAAAGAGGCGCAAGATTACCCTCTGTCCCACAGACTCCTACAGAGTGGCTCTCTCCAAGGACTGAGGAATCAGTCCTCACAGAGATGGAAAAAATGCTTCCTTTTCCTTTCCTCCACATGGTTTCACTCCACTCTTGAAAGATTCACAAAGGTAGGCAAGCCTTATTTTTTCTCGTTTTGTGGTGCTGGGAACCTCCTTATACATGCTAGGCAAATGCTGTCAACGAGCTACATCCACCTTCGGCACTGGCAAGAATGACTCACGTTTCTACTTCACAGAGCAGGAGACCTAGCCCAAGGTGATCAAGTGATTTGCTCAAGCATTCATAGTTAACTCGTGCTGAGTTGGGCTTAAGCCCTCATCCTAGTAATCACCAGACTGCACTCAGGGATATGTGTGAATGCTGGTGCTGGTGCTGGTGCAGACCAGAGGCTGATGTTGGGCATCTTCCGCAATCACCCTCTACCTTATTTATTGAGACAAGGTCTCTTGCTGAACCTGGTCAGCCTGCACCGGAGAGCTGTCTGGCTGCACCTCCTGAGCACTGAGATTATGAGCACACACGGTGACATCTGGCAGTTATAGAGTGCTGGGAATCTGAACTCAGGTTCCTATGTTTGCAAAGCAAACACTTTGCCAGCTACACCATCTCCGCAGCCCCTGTCCCTTTTGTTTGTTTGTTTGTTTTTCGAGGTAGATCTCACTGTAGCCCAGGCTGACCTAGAATTCACTATGTAGTCTCAGGTAGCTTTGAACTCACAGCGATCCTCCTCGATCCAGGTGCTGGGATTAAAGGTGTGTGCCACGATGCCTGGCTCCCCTGTCCTTATTTATTTATTTATATTTTATTTTTTCGAGGTTAAAGTCTTCCTCTAGCCCAGGCTGACCTGGAATTCACTACGTAGTCTCAGGATGGCCTTGAACTCATGGCAATCCTCATACCTCTGCCTCCCAAGTGCTGGGATTAAAGGCGTGTGCCACCACACCCAGCTCCCTGTCCCTTTTTTAAAGACGGGGTCGGGCTGGAGAGATGGCTTAGCAGCTAAGGCACTCGCTTGCAAAGCTAAAGGACCTCAGTTCGATTCCCCAGGACCCACATAAACCAGATGCACAAGGTGGCACATGTGTCTGGAGTTCGTTTGCAGTGGCTGGAAGCCCTAGTGCGCCCATTCTCATTCTCTCTCTCTCTTGCTCTGCCTCTTTCTCTCTATGAAATATAAAAATAAAAAATAAAAATAAAAATTTAAAGACAGGGTCCCATATAGCCTAGGTTGGCCTTTATCTTGCTATGGTTGTGGAAGATGACCTTCAATCTTTCTGATCCTTCTGTCTCTCTCTCCTAAATGCTGGGATTACAGGCATGTGCAACCATACCCTGTTTATGTGGTTCTAGGGAGCAAATCCAGGGCTTTGCATGTTAGGCAAGCATTGTGGAAATGAAGCTACATGCCCAGTGCCTAATGATGTTTTAACTCTATTCTTTTTCCTGCTTTCTTTTCTTTCTTTTTTGAGGTAAGGTCTTGCTCTAACCCAGGCCGACCTGGAATTCACTACGTAGTCTCAGGCTTGCCTCTAACTCATGGCAATCCTCCTACCTCTGCCTCCCAAGTGTTGGAATTAAAGATGTGTGCCACCACACCCAACTTTCTTTACAGCAAGGGGGGGGGGGCAGAATTGGCACACCTGGGCCTCAACCACTACAATCGAATGGCAGATGATTGTGCCACCTAGTGGATAAGTGTGACCTTGCGTGTGCCTACCTTTGGGCATCTGGCTTACAAGGGATCTGGAGAGAGATCTCAACATGGGTCCTTAGGCTTTGCAGACAAGCACCTTAACCACTAAGCCATCTCTCCAGCCCTCCTTTCTTTTCCTTTTCCTTTTTTTTTTTTTTTTTTTTTTTTCGAGGATCTCACTCTAGCTCAGGCTGACCTGGAATTCACTATGTAGTCTCAGGGTGGCCTCGAACTCACAGTGATCCTCCTACCTCTGCCTCCTGAGTGCTGGAATTAAAGGCATGCACTACCACACCAGGCTCTCCTTTTTTTTTCTTGAAAGGATCTTGCTATGTAGCCCAGCTCCCCAATGCTGGGATTACAGACATATGACACTATGCCTGTCCCCTCTACTGATCTTTTGTTGTTGTTGTTGTTGCTTTGTTTTGTTTCGAGGTAGGGTCTCACTCTAGCCCAGGCTGATCTAGAACTCACAGTGATCCTCCTGCCTCTGCCTCTTAAGTGCTGGGATTAAAGGCATGGGCCACTACACCTGGCTCTAGTGATCTTTTATTTACAAGCAGAGAGAGAGAGAGGGAGAGAGGGAGGGAGGGAGGGAGAGAGAGAGGGAGAGAGAGAGGGAGAGAGAGAGAGAGAGAGAGAGAAGAGAAGAGAAGAGAAGAGAAGAGAAGAGAAGAGAAGAGAAGAGAAGAGAAAAGAAAGACAGAGAGGAGTGGGACAATGGGCATTCCAGGGCCTCTAGCCACTGCAAACAATGTATGAGCCACCTTGTTCATCTGGCTTTATGTAGGCACTGGGGAACTGAACCAGGGTTGTTAAGCTTTTCAGGCAAGTGCCTTAACCACTGAACCATCTCTCCAGTCCTGGCTCTAGTGATCTTTAATGCCTACAGAGATAATGGCCTGTCTTACTTAGGATAACCTCAATCATTACTTCTCTAAGAACCACCTCAAATCTATACCAGAGCTCTGCTGGTAAGTTGTGGTTCCTCATCTACCAAAAGAGGTAAGAAACTAACATTTACTGAGTCCTGCCTTGTATCAGGCACTCTCCTGTATTGGCTTTATTTTCCCTAAATTAATCATCACAATACCTATTTTAGTGACATGGAGTCTACAACACAGAGAGGAGACTGGGGAGGTGGGTCAGCAGTGTATGGTGCTTGCTTGCAAAGCTTACTGACCAGGATTTAATTCTCCAGCCTCTCATGTAAAGTTAGTCCCAAAAAGTGGTACAAGCATCTGGCATTGGGGTAAAGACACTCTCACACATACATGCATACACACATGTACAAATGAAAACTAAAAACAAGCTGGGCATGGTGGCGCACACCATTAATACCAGCACTTGGGAGGCAGAGGTAGGAGGATTGCTGAGTGTTCAAGCCACCCTGAGACTACATAGTGAATTCCAGGTCAGCCTGAGCTAGAGTGAGACCCTAACTCGAAAAACAAAACAAAACAAAAAACACCACCACCTAAAAATAAATAAAAATCCTGAGACTACTTAATACATGTGTTGAGAAGACTTTAATGGTGGTATCTCTTTTCTCGTGCTAAGCTTTCTCAATATGTACAGGCATTAAAGACTCTCACGACCTCTGAAAACAGTTCAGAAGTTGAGTAATCATTTGTATAAATAGGCAACCACAGAGGCACCTAAATGGATGGACAATGTATAGCTGTCACAGCTTGGAAAATACTCTAACTCGAGTTCTTTTGTTCTCTTTGCTTTCCCTCCCACCAAACAGCTGAGAAATGATTTTTTGTACAGTATGGTAGAAACAGAAAACATGAAAGGAGAGCCCGGAAACGTGTATTTAGAAAGTAGCAAGGGTGGGATCCAGAGACAAGCAAAGCAGTCCTGGTTTCCATATGAATTGTCCATGGCTTTTCTAACAGGAATAGGTCAAAATGAGTCTGAAATATTTAATTGTACAAAAAGCCCTCATAAATCTGTCCTGAACAAATTCAAAGCAACAGCACACAGGATAGCACCTACTTCTTTACCTGTCAAGACTAAGTAAAAATCCAACAGACCTTATAGAACTTGATGATATCTTCCTTGGTAAGTGTCTTTAAATATGCAACTTCTATATTATCTGAAAAGGTAAGCAAACAATAATTTACTAATATTAACACATTAAATAGTCCAAAATACTTAACAATATACTTCACTCCAAGCCTATCAAGTATTCATATTTCTAAATGACCATCTGTTCCTGTAAGTGGGAAAGGATAGATTTCAAGCACAAGTAAGTAAGTATACAATAATAGAATTTGGCATGGGAACCAGGTATAAGTTCATACTGTGGCTTTCTCCTCCCAGAAGATGTTGGACCTTGGGTCAAGTCACTTCAACTTCTCTAAGCCTCAGATTCCTTTGATGAAAACTGCATGAAATAACTACTTAATAAGGCTATCATGGCAACTGAGAAGATAACATATAAAGGTAAATGTTCAATAAACAGAAGACACTATTTTCATTAATAGTGGATTCAACTACTACAAGAAGTCATAGTTGAGAAAATCAAGGCCCCGGCATGGTGACTGGTCAGCATGTTGGTGTCAGAATAAGAAAATGACTCAAATTCTAATGTCTCAAGTGGCTTAGCTTACTCAAGTTGTTAACTTCCTCAAAATAAAATGTGAAAGGAAGCTGGCAGACAGGAGACTTCAGAAAGCACACCTTTTCCGATCTGACAAACCTTTGGAGATCCCTCAAGGCAAAAGTCTGAATTCATGTTCCTCTACAGTGTCCCTTGCCTTAAATTCTATCTGCAAGTTTTTCCTTTTATTTTTTTTCTCCAGTGTTATGAGAAATAGACACCAATGTATCTGTACTCAGAATCTTAGGGGTACACTGACAGAACAAAGTGCACTGATACCTTACTAGTACACTAACATGAAGCAATGTGAAACTCCACTTTAGTTCTGGAGAAGGTAGGAGATAATGTTTCTAGCAGGAAATTGTTATTACAGTAAATAAGTGTTACCCTGTCTTGCTACCAAATCAACACTAAAATATCATCTACAAAGTGAATTTTACTTTGTGGAATGGCCTCCATGTTGGAGGTATATTTTTATCTTACCTCTATCATAGTTGTATTGCTGGGAGATAATTTCCCCCCAATATTTAGCACACTCTGCAGATAATTTCTTTGGTTTGTCTAGTCGACGAATTGCTAATGCTTGAATATGTTTTTGGAAGGCCTCTTCTGTCATTTCCTCTATGGACTTCTCCATGGTAATCAGGAAGGCTTCCACTCTGCTTTCCAGGTAGTGTGGTGGCTTCTCTGACTGGATGATGAATCGCAAGCCCTGTATGCCATTGGCTCGACGGGGCCCACTGAAAACAATGTAGCCTGAAACCCAAATACCAGCCAGTCAGGATCTTGGCATTTGACACTCAGGGCATTTTTAAAAATTTTTTGAGGTAGGGTCTCATGCTAGGCCAGACTGACCTGGAACTCATGCTGTATTCCCAGGTTGGCCCCAAATTCATGATGACCCATCCTCCCATCCTTCTTCTTCTGCCTCTTGAGTGCCGGGATTAAAGGCATGCATGCACCACCATGCCTGGCTCAGGTTGTTCGTCAGTCCCCGTGTGCCCCCGCCCTGGCCAGGTAAGATCTTACTCTACCCCAGGCTGACCGGGAACTCACTCTGTAGTTCCAGGCTGGCCTCAAACTCATAGTGATTCTCCTACCTATGCCTCCTGAGTGATAGGCTTAAAGGCATGTGCCATCATGCCTGGTTTCAGGGCATTTTTAATCTTTTAGAGTAAATAAAAACGATTTTAGAACCTTTACCTTTTCTACCCCTGAAGAAATAGGAACAATAAAGACACTGTTCTGTTCCTAAGGACAGAGCAGAAAGACTCCTTGAATAGTCATAAATTAGGGATGATTTTTTTCCTTCTTAGAAAAACATCCCACATCCCTATTCATCATTCAAATTCACATTCTGTATGCATCACTCTTTGCTAATTGATCCTCTTCAATCTAAGCTAAAGTTATTTCTGTTCTTATAAAATGCAGCACTTATTTCACTCCCTAACCATGTCCTAGCTCCGTTTGCTTTAACATCTAAGTTCCTCACATGAACCCAGCATGACAAATACATTTCTTATTTGATAATCCATCTACAGACTAGCTCAATTTAAATTGAAACTCTCAAGAACTAGGCTAAGTAAAGGAAGGTCACAGTTCTACTGGCATCTTGTGAACTCACACACTACCCTCTTTCAATACCTTTTCTCCATACCTTTCCTCTTTTTATTTTGTTCTTACCAGTTCAAACTATTACCTTTGGCACTTAAGTTATATAAATGACACAAAAAAAATAAAGGACCAAGCCAGGCGTGGTGGCACATGCCTTTAATCCCAGCACTCAGGAGGCAGAAGTAGGAGGATCGCCGTGAGTTTGAGGCCAGCCTGAGACTACATAGTGAATTCCAGGTCAGCCTGGACTAGAGTGAGACCCTACCTCAAAAAACCATAAATAAATAAATAAATAAATAAATAAATAAATAAATAAAAGACCAAGGCATCCGGAGTGAAATGGAGCTGGTGATGTGCATGGCAAGGAGTCCCTGCGAGGGTTTCAGTTTCCTGCTAGTACCCATTTCTTCTTACCCAGTTGCTCCTTGGTGCGCAGTGTGTTGAAGCAAGGCTCAGAGATAATCTGACAGAAGAGCTCCAGAAACATATTTTCTGAGGTGCTCTGCATGTCTGTCTGGTAGTATATTTCGATACCACAGTTATTGTGAACTTCGTTCCTCTGTTGGTAAACAAACCATCCTCCTGGAAAGTCGCAAAAAGAGAACAGGTTCAGAAATGTACTCCTGATCTAATAAAGACAATGGTATGTTTACCCACTTTTTTTTTTTTTTTTCATTTTCAAGGTAGGGTTTCATTCTGGTCCAGGATGACCTGGAATTCACTATGTAGTCTCAGGGTGGCCTCAAACTCACTGCGATCCTCCTACCTCTGCCTCCCGAGTGCTGGGATTAAAGGTGTGCGCTACCATGCATGGCTTGTTTATCCATATTGAAAAATATTTTTTTCTTTATTTATTTGAGAGAGAGAGAGGCAGAGACAAAGAAAGAGAAAATGGGCATGCCAGGACCTCTAGCCAATGCAAACAAACTCCAGATGCATGCACCACCTTGTGCATCCAGCTTTATGTGGGTACTGGGGAATCGAACCTGGGTCCTTTGGCTCTGCCAGTAAGCACCTAAACTGCTAAGCCATCTTTCCAGGCCCACTTTATTTATTTATTTAGAGACAGGGTCCAGTGTATCTGTATATAGCCCAGGCCAGACTCTCAATACTCCTGCCTTAGCTTCCTGCATGTTAGGATTACAGGTGTGTATTACCACACTCTCTCTATCCCTCACTTTTTTCTTTAAAAAATTATATTTATTTGAGAAAGAGAGAGAGAGAGAATGGGTGCACCAGGGTCTCTAGCCACTGCAAAAAACTCCCAATGCATGCGCCACCTTGTACATCTGGCTTTCCATGGGTACTGGGGAATCAAACTCTGGTCCTTAGGTTTTGCAGGCAAGTGCCTTAACTGCTAAACCATCTCTCCAGCCCCCTTCTTTTCTCTCTCTCTTTTTTTCTTTTCTCTTTTTGAGACTAAGCCCAGACTGGTCTCAAGCTTGCTATGTAGTCAAGACTGGCTTTGAACTCCTCATCCTTTTGTACCTTCCAAGTGCTGGGATCACAGGCACGTCCACCTGGCCTGCCTTCAGAAACAATTTTCTGATTGTAAACTGGCAACATTAAGTTCTCTGGTTAGAAGAGTAAGGGATCATGGGCTAGAAGGCCTATCTTTCTACTTGCAGCCTTTTCACACATATCCCAAAATGTCTCCTCCTTCACAATGCATTACATTTCCCTTTTTAAACTGTAAGTGCCTTCCAACAGAGAGTGAAGCAAAGGATTGCTTAAGATATTCACATCTGATCAGATGACAAAATCAGAATAATTTCCTAACACGGCATTTAGAGAATGCATTCATAAGTTGTGCTATTTTTGCACTTGAGGCAATTTAAGAGAGGATTTAGGAGGTTAAAAAAAAAGAAGAGAAGGTCCTAAGGAAGAAAGAAAAAGGGAATAGAGAGACGAGGTATGAAAGATAAAATTAACTTTGAAATTGTGTCTAGGGGCTAGAGAGATGGCTTAGCAGTTAAAGGCACTTGCTTGCAAAGCCTGCTGCCCTGGGTTCAATTTCCTAGAATCTATGTAAAGTTAAACAGAAAAAGTAGCTCATGCGTCTGGAGTGTTTGCAGTGGAAAGAGACCCTAGCACATCCATATAAACATAAAAAATTAATTAAAAAATTATGGGCTGGGGAGATGGCTCAGTGGTTAAAGATGCTTGCTTGCAAAGCCTGCTGGTCTGGGTTTAATTCCCTAGCACCATGTAAAGCCAGGTGCACAAAGCGTGCCTAGAGCTCGTGTGCAGTGCAGGAGGCCCTGGTGTACCTATTCTCATAAACAAATAAATTATATATATTTTCTGTTGATTTTTGTTTTTGTTTTTCGAGGTAGGGTTTCACTCTAGCTCAGGCTGATCTGGAATTCACTATATAGTCTCAGGCTGGCCTCGAACTCATGGTGATCCTTCTACTTCTGCCTCCTATATATTATATACATATAGGGTCTCACTCTAGCCCAGGCTGACCTGGAATTCACTCTGTAGTCTCAGGGTGACCTCGAACTCACAGTGATCCTGCCTCCCGAGTGCTGGGATTAAAAGCGTGCGTCACCACGCCCAGCTCCAAAATACACTTTTTAAAAAAGAAAAAACCTGTTCCTAGACTGACCTCAGTTTGAGTAAAGACAAATGCTAGGGGTTTTCTTCTCTCTTTTCTTATAAGTGCTCAGTACTGAACACAAAACTCCTCACCTCAGAGCTACCTCAACCCAATGGTATGGCTCTTGAAAGGATAGAAGATCCTGATTTTTCCTTCCTGCCTTATCGCAGGAGCATGTAATAACCATTAACTGCTTTAGAGATGACTGTCCAGAGCAGCAAAGCTGGCTGGACTCAAGGTATCTAAGCAGTCAAGAGCTGGGCGTGGAAGCACACGCCTTTAATCCCAGCATTTGGGAAGCAGAGGTAGGAGGATTGGTGTGAGTTCGAGGCCAGCCTGAGATGAGACCCTACCCCCAAAAAACAAAAACGGTCTGGAGAGATGGCTTAGCAGTTAAGGTGCTTGTCTATGAAGCATAAGGACAAAGGTTCAATTCCTTAGTACCCACTTCAGCCAGAATCATAGGTGGCACTTGAGTCTGGAGTTCATTTGCTGTGGCTAGAGGCCCTGGCATGCCTGTTCTCTCTCTAGTAAATACACAAATAATTTTTTAAAGATAACCTGAGGCAATATGCTTGAGTTGGGGTAGGCAGAGATTCTGGCTTTACAGAGGTACACTGTAATAAAAAGCTGGTAATGGTCTTTAATCCAAATTCAAGAGTTGAAGTAACTTGGGAGGCACAGGTAGGAAGACTGCCATGAGTTCAAGGTCAGCCTGGGACTACACAGTAAATTGCAAAACAGACTGGGCTAGAGTCTGGAAAAAAAAACAAAAAACTGAAGTACTGAGCAACTTAAAAGAGGGTGACAAAACTGTTCTATGAGCTAAAAGTGTAAGTGATTACTTGATAAAAGGGTTTTTTTTGTTTGGCTTTTGTATTTTCAAGGCAGGGTCTCACACTAGCCTAGACTGACCTGAAGTAATTCTGTAGTTCCAGGCTGGCCTCAAACTCAGTGATCCTCCTACCTCTGCCTCCTGAGTGCTAGGATTAAAGGTGTGTAGCACCATGCCCAGTGAGTTAAGAGTTTTAGAAAAAGTTTAGTGGATGCTATAGTTTCGGTACCCTCTTCTCCAGTACCAGGGATTGAACTCAGGGCCTTGCATATGCTAGGCAAGTGCTCTACCACTGAGCTACATTGCTAACCCTATAGTTCGGACCTTGAATATTTGCCTCCAAAAGGCTTATAGTTGGCCTCTAGCGTGTGGCGTCCATGGGAGATGGTGAAAGGTTTATGAGGTAGGACTTCATGGAAGAGAGTGAAGTCTTTTGGGGGCATGCTCTTGAGAAAGATATTGTGACTCCAGCCATTCTTCCTTTCTTTGCCTCCTGGCAGCCATGAAGGGAGGGCTTCTAGCCCCACCATGTGCTCCTACCATGACGTACTGCATTGCTACATGTACAAAAGTCCACGTAACCACAAATGGAAACCTTCTAAACTATAAATCAAAATAAACTTTTTCTATGTTTCCTTCGTTTTTTGTTTTCAAGGTAGGGTCTCATTCTAGTCCAGGCTGACCTGGAACTCATTCTGGAGTCCTAGGCTAGCCTCAAACTCACTGCGATCCTCTTGTCTCTGCCTCCCCCTTCCAAGTGCTGGGATTAAAGGTGTGCACTACCACACCCAGATAACTTTTTCTTTTTCTTTTCTTTTTTTTTTTTTTTTTTTTTTGGTTTTTCGAGGTAGGGTCTCGCTCTGGTCCAGGCTGACCTGAAATTAACTCTGTAGTTTCAGGGTGGCCTTGAACTCATGGTGATCCTCCTACCTCTGCCTCCTGAGTGCTGGGATTAAAGGCGTGCGCCACCAGGCCTGGCTAAACTTTTTCTTATATATTGTTTATATTGAGTGTTTTTTAATAGATTTTATTTTTATTTATTAGAGACAGAAAGAGGGAGAGAGAGTGAGAATGGGCGCACCAGAGCCTCTAGCCACTGCAAACGAACTCTAGACGCATGTGCCACCATGTGCATCTGGCTTACTTGGGACCTGGAGAATCGAACTGGGGTCCTTAGGCTTCGTAGGCATGCACCTTAACCACTAAGCCATCTCTCCAGCTCTATGTTGAATATTTTTAGTGATGCCAAACATACTAACACCATGAGGTATGCTAGGCCAGGGAAGATGAGTGTAGACACAGGAAGAAGGGCAAAAGGGATTACCATTTGAGAGGCAGCACAGAAGGGGAAGTGCACATGTGATGCACACACACAGAACACTAGTACGTGTGCTCCCCCTAAAAAAATTCAGGACTGGAGAGATGGCTTAGTGGTTAAGGCGCTTGTCTGCAAAGCCTAAGGACCTGGGCTTGTTTTCCCAGAACCCACATAAGCCAGATGCACAAGGTGGCATATTCATCTCAAGTTTGTTTGCAGTAGCTAGAGGCCCTGGCATGCCCACTCTCTCACTGTCTGTCTGTCTCTCTCTCTCTAGTAAATAAATAAACATCAATGCTCTCATTCTTGGTCTGTTTCCCATTATAGAGTTTTATATTTTATTTTTATTTATTTATTTATTTGAGAGAGAGAGAATGGGCATGCCAGGGCCTCTAGCTACTGCAAACAAACTCTAGACACGTGTGCCCCCTTGTGCATCTGGCTAACAATGGTCCTAGGAAATTGAACCTGGGTCCTTTGCTTTGCAGGCAAACACCTTAAAAGCTAAGCCATTCCTTCAACCCCCATTACAGTTTTAAACAATATTGAAACAGTGTATAGTGAATTTTTATATCAAAAGAAGCCACTGCTAAATCCAATATATAAAATTATTTACGTTATTCCTTTATAAAAATATACGTATAATAAATATATGATGCTATCTGTACCTGGGACTATTCCAAAACTATTTCTGTCAAAGATTTCAATGGGTTTTTATTTTTATTTATTTATTTATTTATTTATTTTTTGGTTTTTCGAGGTAGGGTTTCACTCTAGCCCAGGCTGACCTGGAATTCACTATGGAGTCTCAGGGTGGCCTCGAACTCACGGTGATCCTCCTACCTCTGCCTCCCGAGTGCTGGGATTAAAGGCGTGCGCCACCACGCCCGGCTCAATGGGTTTTTAATGAAATGTCATCACCCTGGCTTCATTTATTTATTGTTTGTTTTTCTGAGGTAGAGGCTCATCTAGCCCAGGCTGACCTGGAATTCACTCTGAGGTTCCAGGATGGCCTTGGACTCTCAGATATCCTTCTATCTCAGCCTCCCACGTGCTGGATATTTATTTATTTTTAATTTTTTTGGGGGGCGGGGTTTCAAGGTAGGGTCTCACTCTAGCCTAAGCTGACCTGGAATTCACTATGGAGTCTCAGGGTGGTCTCAAACTCACAGTGATCCTCCTACCTCTACCTCCCAAGTGCTGGGATTAAAGGTGTGCGCCACCAGGGCTGGCTAATTTTTGGGTTTCACTCTAGCTCAGGCTGACTCACAGCAGTCCTCCTACCTCTTTCTCCTAAGTGCTGGGATTAAAGGTGTGCACCACTGCATCAGGCTTCTTTTTATTGTTTTTGAGGCAGGGTCTCACCGGAGCCCAGACAAACCTGGAACTCACTCTATAGCCCAGGCTGGTCCTGAACTCAAGGCAATTCTCCTATCTTTGCCTACTGACTGCTGGGATTATATAGGCATGAGCCATCAGACCTGACAGGTTTTATTTTTAATTTTTGAGACAGGGTCTCAGATCACCTAGGCTGGCTTCAAACTTTCCAATACAGCCATGGATGAGCTTGATCTTCTGCTCCATCTCCCGATTGCTGGGATTACAAGTATGCTACCTGGATCATGCATTGCTGGGGACTAAATCCAGAGATTCATGTATGCTTGGCAAGTACTCCACCAACTAAGCTACATTCCCAGCCCAACTTCCATTTTTTTTATTTCATGCTAACAATATCTTTTTAGCTTTGTGGTATATCCAAGTACTACATAATTCCAGTATCACTTTCTTTAAAAATGACTTGTCTATCTCTGATTTGACCTCTGCCACGTATGGTGGTGCAAGCCTTTAATCCCAGCACTCAGGAAGCTGAGGTAGGAAGATCGCTGTGAGTTCAAAGCCAGCCTGACTCTAATTCCAGGTCAGCATGGGCTAAAGTGAAACACTACCTTGAAAATAATTAATACCACTTTTAATCAGATTTCTACAAATAGAGGCTCCCAGTGGATATTTGACATGAAGCCATAGATAATTATCTAATACATTCAACTTACCTATAATTACCCACATTATTATGTCAAAAAAATCCATTTCCAAAGTTACAACATTTCAACTCACTGTCAGGGAGCTGGACTTCTCTATACCGAACCAGCTGACTTGGAAGGAGAGGCTTGGTATGCGCATGTTCAATCAGGGTGTCTTCGACCATCTGCATGATTCCTAATGCAGCCTGGGGAGGGGAGATGTGCCACAGCCTATTAACAACATGCTTATGAAATAGTTTGGGGGATCATAAAAGTAGATTTTAAATCTTATATTTACTTAATGCTGTTCAAGTGGATAGAAATTGAATTTGATAGAAATTAAATTTGATAATCAACATGGTTATAGTGAAGAGAAATAGATGACTGGGCATACTGTTTTGGACACACTATAGCAGAGTGGTAGAGAATAAGGGCTCTTGAGGCAGATGCCATGGAAATATGTACTAAGTACCTGGCATGTTCTATTTATTTATTTATTTATTTATTTTTGAGGTAGGGTTTCACTTTATCTCAGGCTGACCTGGAATCCACTATGGTGTCTCAAGCTGGCCTCGAACTCATGGCGCTCCTCCTACTTCTAGCTCCCAAGTGCTGGGATTAAAGGCGTGCGCCACCACGCCCGACTTTCTGTTTAATCTTTATGATACATGATGCAGATGCTTACAGGGCAGACTTATCACAGTTTTGAAAGATTACATACCTAATATGTGGCAGTGTCAGAGTGTGAATACAGGCTGACTGAATCTACATTATGTGATCCCATATAACGTAGGAACAATTATTCCCATTACCTCCTTTTGGTTGCACAGGGCAGGCCACAGCAGAGGAGGTAGCCGTAAGCATAGGGACTCAATTAACTAAGCACCGTCATTCTACTTCCCTTGTGCCTTCTGCCCTCCTCCAAAACACAGAAGGTTGAGTGAATTCTAATATGTTTATCATTATGCTGGCTAAATCTTGACATGGGCTAGAGGGAAAAAATCCTTACAGTGCTCAACAAAAGATCGCGAAAACCTTCACCACTTGCCTGCTTTGTTATGTTGCCATGGAGAAGGGCTTCAATGTGCAGTCGTGAAAGTAGCTGAGGTATGAAGGCCTTAAGGCGAGGGAGGGTGACATCTGTGACAGAGTAAGAAATAGTACTGCATGTAAGTTTAAAAAATAAAAAAAAATTGTTTTTGAGGGCTGGAGCGATGGCTTAGTAGTTAAGGCGCTGTCTGCGAAGCCTAAGGACCCAGGTTCATTTCCCTATTACCCACATAAGGTAGATGCACATGGTGGTACATGCGTCTGGAGTTCGATTGCAGTGTCTAGAGGCCCTGGTGCACCCACTCTCTATCTGCTTCTCTCTCTCTCAAATAAATAAATAAAATATTTTTTAAAAATCTGTATTTGAGATAGTTTGAGATTGACAATAGGTTTGCAAAAATATCAGAATTCTTTTTTGTTGTTGTTGTTATGTTTTGTTTTCTGTTTTTCAAGGTAGGGTTTCACTCTAGTCCAGGCTGACCTGGAATTCACTATGTAGTCTCAGGTTGGCCTCAAACTCATGGTGATCCTCCTACCTCTGCCTCCTGAGTGCTAGGTTTAAAGGCATGCACCACCATGCCCGGCTCCTTTCTTTTTGAGGTGGTCAAAAAGAAAGAAAACTGAGCCAGACATAGTGGCTCACGCCTTTAACCCCAGTAATCAGAAAGCAGAGGTAGGAAGATCACCATGAGTTCAAGGCCACCCTGAAATTACATAGTGAATTGCAGGTCAGCCTGGGCTAGAGTGAGACCCAACCTCAAAAAAGAAAGAAAGAAAGAGAGAGAGAGAGAGAGAAGGAGGGAGGGAGGGAAGGAGGGAGGAAGAAAGAACCAAGTAAACAAACCTAGGGTCCTATGCAGTCTACCACTGATTTATGACCCCAGGCAGCAGATACAATACTTACTATACTTAAGTATTAGTTATTAGCCAGGTGTGGTGGTGCACGCCTTTAATCCTAGCACTTGGGAGCTAGAGGTAGGATGATCACTGTGAGTGAGACCAACCTGAGACAACATAGTGAATTCCAGGTCAGCCTGGGCTAGAGTGAGACCCTACCTTGGAAAAAAAACAAGTATTAACTATAAATAATAATAAATAAAATTATTAAGTATTAGTAAATTAAGCTTTGTTTATATTTCAGTTTTC
Source organism: Dipus sagitta (assembly GCA_036346955.1). NCBI lineage: Eukaryota > Metazoa > Chordata > Mammalia > Rodentia > Dipodidae > Dipus > Dipus sagitta. The sequence continues at coordinate 43,866,077 of CM070770.1, read as the reverse complement.
CATTTTCTTTGTCCCATAACCTAATTTACAATCCTATTGTGCATTTTGTTATGAAGAATCCTTACTATCCTGTCACTGGTGACAGTCTTTTATGACTTTTTAAATTCTTTTTACTATTATTATTTATTTATTGTGAGAGGGGGGAAGAGAGGGAGACAATGGTCACACTGGGGCCTCCAGCCACTACAAATGAACTCCAGACACATGTGCCACCTTGTGCATCTGGCTTATGTGGGTCCTGGGGAATCGAACCTGGCTCCTTTGACTTTGCAGTCAAGTGCCTTAACCACTAAGCCATCTCTCCTTCTTTTATGACATTTTATTTTATTTTTTTCGAGGTAGGGTCTTGCTCTAGCCCGGGCTGACGTGGAATTCACTCAGTAGTCTCTCAGGGTGGCCTTGAACACAGGACGATCCTTCTACCTCTGCCTCATGAGTGCTGGGATTAAATGCATGTACCACCACGCCTGGCCTCCTTTTATGACCCCCCCCCCCCCCCCCCCCGTGGTAGAGTCTCACTCTAGCCCAGGCTGACCTGGAATTCACTATGTAGTCTCAGCGTGGCCTTGAACTCGTGGTGATCCTCCTACCTATGCCTCCTGAGTGCTGGGATTAAAGGCGTGTGCCACCACGCCCGGCTTTCCTTTTATGACTTTTAAAGAGTACTATTTAGCTCCCCCCCCCGCCCCCACCGCCCAGGTAGGGTTTCGCTCTAGCCCAGGCTGACCTGGAATTCACTATGTAGTCTCAGGGTGGCCTCGAACTCACAGCAATACTCCTACCTCTGCCTCCCAAGTGCTGGGATTAAAAGCGTGTGCCACCACGCCCAGCTTGGTTTTGTTTTTGAAGGTAGGGTCTCACTCTAGGCCAGGCTGACCTGGATTTCACTATGTAGTCTCAGGTTAGCCTCAAGTTCACAGTGATCCTTTTACCTCTGCCTCCCAAGTGCTATGATTAAAGGAGCGTGCTACCATGCCTAGCCTGTTTAGTTATTTTGTAGAATGTGATTCATCAGCTAGGCGTGGTGGTACACATCTTTAATCTCAAGCACTCAGGAGGTAGAGGTAGGAGGATTGCCATGAGTTTGAGGCCACCCTGAAACTACAGAGTGAATGAATTTCAGGTCAGCCTGGGCTACAGCGAGATCCTACCTCAAAAAGACAGAAACAACAAAAAAGGAATGTGCTTCATCTGAGTTTATCTATAGTGTTTCTCAAGGATTAAATTTTACTTATGCATTACTAGGAAAAATATACTACAAAAACAAAGTGCCAGGCTGAGGAGATGGCTTAGTGGTGAAGGTGCTTGCCTGCGAAGCCTAAGGACTCATGTTCGACTTTCCAGGTCCCATGTAAGCTAGATGCAGTGATGCAAACGTGCAAGGTCGTACATGCACACAAGGGGCACATGCGTTTGGAGTTCAACTGCAGTGGCTGGAGGCCCTGGTGTGCTAATTCTCTCCTTTACATAAAAAAGGCAGTCTGTTGGCCTTGCCTCAAATCAAACAAACAAACAAGAAAAAGTGCTTTTCTCAGTACAAATTAACCTAGGAATAGTAATCATTAACTGTATGGGTCCAGGTTGAAAATAGTAAACATGACTAAATTACTTAAATGCAAAAGCCAGATCAAAGGCTTTTATGAGAAATGTGCATAGCTGACTTTAACAGAACTATATTATTCAAAAGTATCATAATAAACCAAAAAGATCTTAAGAAAAAAAAAAAAAAAACAAGACAACACTAGGCTTTAAGTAGAAAAGAATCTCACCGTCTAAGGCTTCTTTTAATTCATCTTTAGTCCAAGCCACTTCAGTCATCAGCAAGCGGAGGTAGTACATGGCATGTTGGTGAGGCTGCTCAGCCCGGAAGTTATTAAGAGATCGCATATACTAGTGAAGGAGATATGGGCGTATTAGTTTTAAATGTCTTTTCAAAGACCAGCCAGCCAAAACCCAACTGTTTTATATAAATGATGTTACTGAAATTCAAGAATATTTCTTGTTAAAGCAATTAAGAATGGTGCCTACTCTTTTCTGATCCTTAAACTAAAGGGCATGAGCTTCCATTATCCAGGCTGCATCTTTGCTCTTGGCATGTGACATAAACTCTCAGTGCCTTTCACTATGGAACATCTTTCATCCTCATAAAGTTATCCCATTTTCAGGGCCTCTGTCTTTTGCCATCTTTAGATTCTACACAAAAGGTCATCCCCAAATTCTACATAAGCAAGTAACATGGGTAGATATATACTGGATCTGCAATTGAAACTGAGTTTCTTATAGTTACATAAATGAAGGTCATAGTTTAGATCTCAAAACAGCTATCTATCTCATACTTCCATTATTAGGACAAACAAAACACATATTTAAGTGGAGGATACATCAGACCTAAACATGTGCATAATGGGGCAAAGCTCTGATGGGAGGACCCCAGTCTGCTCAAACAAGTGTTTGTCTGAAATAAATCCTGGGATGAAACCTACAAGAAGTCTGTCATCAGGAGCTCTCTGTGACTGTCAGAACTGCCATCACACTAGTTCTTGAAGTCCACAGAAAGAGTTCAGTATATACTAGTACACTAGGCTTTCTAAGTAAAACATAGGATTTAGCAAACATAAGTTGAGATGAATGCAACAGGATTATGAATGCCTTTTTGCTGTGTTTTGTTTTTGAGGTAGGGTCTCACTGTAGTCCAGACTGACCTGGACTCACTATGTAGTCCCAGGCTAGCCTGAGCTCACAGTGATCCTCCTACCTCTGCCTCCTGGGTGTTGGGATTAAAGGTGTGTGCCACCACACCTGTCAAATGAATGCTTATTTATTCTCCTTCCATGACTGAACATTTTCATAATAGCACAATTGCATTTTATAGATAAAAATCATTATAAAAATGAGTCATGACACTTACTGCCTCTTTGATAATTTCAAATCTTTTCTTATCAATCTCAAAGGTAGCCATTTTTTCAGTAATCTTCTTTAGCAAAATTGGCTGTTTGTCATTATAACCTTTCACCGAGAGCTACAGAAAGAGTTAAAGGTATTAAAAATCTTAAAAGGATTCCATAATTTCATTTTAAACTTTACTTTCAAAAACATTTTCAAAATCCCAACTCTAAGTATAGTAAATGGAAAAAAATACAAGAAATTCAATGAACTTCTTATAAATAGGTTAATACTGAGGAAGAGAAATTAACCATCTTTATATTAAGTAACACTCAAAAACTTAATTTCATGTTTCCCAAATAAGTCAACAGTAGGTAAACCTACCTGATGTCAAACTATGGTGGTATACAGCACTCCACAAAATTTCCATTCTTACTGCATCAATTTAATTACAGGATGTACATCATTTTTTTCCTTTTGGTGCTGAGAACTGAGCCCCCAGGGCCTCAAACATGTTAAGCACATACTCTACTACCGAGTAAAACACCAAATCCCTAAATTTTATCTTTAAAAAGATCTTTTAATAAATGTGTGGTAGGTTTATTAAAGTTATTATAAATGTATAAGAAGGTAAAAATTCGGAAGGGACCATTATCTAAGTAACAGATGCATTCCAAAACAGCACATAAATATTTATACAATCATCTTTGGGCAGATGTGGCAGCACATGCCTGTGGCAGCACTTGGAAGGCAGAGGCAGGAATATTGCTATAAGTTTGAGGCCAGCCTGGTCTACATATGACAGGCCAGTTAGTGTTACATAGCAGGACCTGTCTCAACTCCCCCCTTCCCCCACTAGAGATAATAAAACCATCTTTGGAGAAATCAGGCAGCCTCATTTTGCATTGCATGGATTTATATTACTCACATTCAGTGAGACCAATAAACACCCACAATCCTAAACACCTGCTTATTTGGTGAATTGTGCTGATGTCTTAAAAGCCAATGACAAACAAAGTTGTAGGAAAGATAGGCGTATACATCATCAGGATTTTCTTTAGGACAATTTAATAGTCTTGAAAGCCTGACACTTTGAAAAGCAAGGAAGGAGAGGCTATTATTACATTTCCACAAGTGGCACTTATACTAGTACAGACGACACTGCAGCTAGAAACATCCTGTGAGGAATGACAGACAAGGACCTAGCTAGAGCCTCTGGCCAGAGGAAGCATATCATGTGACATATGAACTATAACAAGTAGTAGAAAACCCATTTATCATAAATAGATGGTAATATACTGCTAAAAGTCAAGAGCAAAAGAAAAAAAGAACAAAATACTAATCTTCTTGTGGTTAATTTTGATTTCTAAGTCTCAAATATGTATACTCAAGACAGTTAAAGTATATACATGTTCATGCATTTAAAAACTTGAAAAATTTGATGAGGTGAAAACAAAGCTAATGCAAAATGAATGAAAATGTTAAAATGCCAAAAGCTTTTGTGAAAAATGCTTTTATAAAAGTACTCAGGAATGCTCTCATTTTTTTAAAAACTAAAACGTGTATCTTCAAGGAAAGTACAAATAAATGTGTGCTATAAGATGAATGTTAATTTGAATGAGATATAATTCAGGGTTGAAAACATATCAGAAACACTTCAGGATGTGGACATGACACATGTAAAACAGCTAATGATGTATGCTATAAAATAGTGGCCAGGTATATTCAAATGCAAGGATTTTCCACAGAAATAATGGAAGCTGATGTATTAGCAGACTTCAAGCACCATGGTAACAACAGTGAGGACGTTTTGTTTATAAACACTCAAATACATGGAAGGAACATGCTTTTAGGATTAGTATGTTAAATATCTCAAGCAGAACATGCACATAAATGTAGCACACATGTTCATAAGATGCACTAAATTTTCCAAATTACTTATTAGTGGAACTAATTTGAATTTTTCAATCATTAAATAGGTGCAAGAAAGAAAACCATCAACCTTCTTATTTAAAAATGCAGAAGTTAATAGTTTTCCCAAGCTCAACAGAAGCTTTAACAGTGTGGTGCCTTTTCTTTGGTTTCCATTTTACTTACAAGTATTGCATTCATTCCTGATGCAATGCCATAGCTCAAACCTGAGAGGCGTGCTGCATATGTATACTCTTTTAAATCATCCTTCAATAACCTGATAAACAGGTATGTCATGTTGCAATGGAGAGGATCAGCATAAATGTAGCGACTAACAAAAAGAAAAACAAAAGAAACGCTTTGATACCTCAAGCGGTGGCATGGTAATGGAGAAACATGACTGAAGAGTATGGATATGCAGCCTCAAGGTCTGGGTTTCTGGAAACAGTATAGGCCAACCTCACGCTTTACACAGAGATGGCTACACTCTGTTTCTCTGAAGATCAAGACTTCAGACACAGAATGGGTAAGATCTAAACCTAGACTAGGATACAATTTTGTCTGAGGAGAAAAATATAACAGTTTGATGACAGATGTTAAAAAAAAAAATCAAGGCAAATCTGTATAATATGAATGGTAAATAGCTGAACAGTTAGAATAAATGCTAACTGAAAAATTAAATGAAGAGAAAATATGATAAGCCATGAAGAATTTTTAAAAGAAATTCAACTCATACCCACAGTTAAAAATGCTTCCATCAAATCAATATAAAAATGTTGATGAGTGGAAGGCTCTAAGACATGGGTACTTACATACATCCCATAGATGGTATTTTGGAGATCATAGCTCAAGCCTGCTAGCTCTGCTGCATATGCATACTCGTTGAGTGAGTCTTTGAGGAGCTCAAGGTACAAATAGGCCATGTTACAGTGCAAGGGGTCCACATAAGCAAATGGGCTGGAAGAAAATGTTGACAGTAAAATAGCTGATTTATTACCTCCCAATGTAATGTGGACTTTTGAGGTGGATGAAGAAACTGAATACTGGTTAACATCAATTCCTGAGGATATGATTAAATTCTTGAATCTGTTTCTTTTTCCAATAAGGAAAAAAAAAAAATGTCTGAGAAAGAAGTCTTAACTATGCTACGTGAAGCTGGGCTTCGTGGCGCACGCCTTTAATCCCAGCACTCGGATTACCATGAGTTCAAGGCCACCCTGAGACTCCATAGTGAATTCCAGGTCAGCCCGGGCTAGAGTGAGACCCTACCTCGAAAACACAAAAACAAAAACAGCCATGTGTGCACATGAGTGGACTGGCAGCAGCAAGGCGAGGAAACAATTACGTATCCCAAGTGGGGCAGCTGAACTAGTGTGTTAGCAACACAAGGCATGTCAGCGTGTGCTGTCCCTGGCTACTGGAAGGAAGGGTGGCTGATGAGTTAACAGAGCATTTGCAGGTCCTCTGTAAACAAGCCATACCCTTGGTGGATAGATGTCTCAGACTGAGAAATCTCTGTGTTAAAATTAGATGAACTTAGCCAGGCATGGTGGCGCACGCTTTTAATTCCAGCACTCAGGAGGCAGAGGCAGGAGGATCACTGTGAGTTTGAGGCTAGCCTGGGACTACAGAGTAAGTTCCAGGACAGCCTGGGCTAGACTAAGACCCTACCTCAAAAAAAAAAAAAAAAATAGGGCTGGAGGGATGGCTCAGCAGTAAAGGCACTTGCCTGCAAAGCCAAAGGACCCAGGTTCAATTCCCTAGGACCCACTTAAGCCAGATGCACAGGGTGGCGCATGCATCTGGAGTTTGTTTGCAGCGTCTGGAGGCCCTGCCATGCCCATTCTCTCTCTCTCTCTCTCTCTCTCTGTGTGCCTCTTTCCCTATCTCTCTCAAAAAAAAAAAAAAAAAAAAAAAGAAATAAAAATATTTTTTTAAAAAGATGAACTTGCCGGGCGTGGTGGCGCATGCCTTTAATCCCAGCACTCGGGAGGCAGAGGTAGGAGGATCGCCGTGAGTTCGAGGCCACCCTGAGACTCCATAGTGAATTCCAGGTCAGCCTGGGCTAGAGTGAGACCCTACCTCGAAAAACCGAAAAACCAAAAAATAAAAATAAAAATAAAAAAAATAAAAAGATGAACTTAAAAGAAAGACTGAGAAAAAAAGTGAAACTATTAGCCTACCCCTTAGCTTCCCTCAACTCAATAAAGTTAGAGTACTGTCAGTAAGAGTCAATAACCTAAATCATGTAATTGCAGCTAGAATTAGTAAAAAACTATTAAAATAGGAAAATATTTAAGTGAGAAAGAATAAGAAGAGAGAAGAAATAATTACAGAGCATAAGAGCTAAATAGAACTAATCTTCATTTCCCAGACAGGAAACATCCTTCCTCAGGTCCCCTGGGTTGGTGACAGCAGAACTGAAATTAAAATACAAGTTAAGCAATCTACATATGGCTTTCTTTTTTTAATTGGCTTTCATATTTTATTTTTATTTATTTATTTGACAGAGAAAGAAGGAGAGAGAGAGAGAGAGAGGGAGGGAGCGAGGGAAGAGAATGGACATGCCAGGGCCTCCAGCCACTGCAAACAAATTCTAGACACATGTGCCCCCTTGTGCATCTGGCTAATGTGGGTCCTGGGGAATCGAACCTGGGTCCTTTGGCTTTGCAGGCAAATGCCTTAACTGCTAAGCTATCCCTCCAGCCCCACATATGGCTTTCTTTTATCAGAAGAGCAGTTTCATGCATTCAACAAATATGTATGATAAGCTTACAAGTGCACTTCTCTAGGCACCGAGAATATAAGGATTAGGCAAAACACCCCTGACTTCTCCGCGGAAATGGTATAGGTGGAGGAAATAATCTGATGTTCCAGGAACTGATAGTGCATTGGGAAAAAAAATAAATAAACTGAGTAAGGAGAATAGGGAATGATGGCATGGGAAGCAAGGAGGGGAGACTGGTAGTTTGTGCAAGATAATAAGGCCATTGTAGTAATAGCACTAGCTGGGCCAGGTCCTGAAGCAAGCTAGAGAGCAAGCCTTAGGGGTAATGAGGGATGGACAAAAGAACTTTCTTTTCAGTCTGAAGTAATACCTACTGCTCAGACCTGATGACAGATGTAGGAAAAAAAAAAAATTAAGGAATATACCTGCTGCTTATTTGGCAGCAAAGGACAAATTTAACTTCTCGTAGCACAATGACTATACTTCTGATAGCAACATCAACAATTTTATCAAAATTGGGAACAAAGCAAAAACTATAAGGAAAAATATTTAGGTACTTAGAGATTTAAAATCAAAAAGTCAGGCTAGAGGGATGGCTTAGTGATTAAGGTGCACGTGAAGCCTAAGGATCCAGGTTCAATTCTCCAGATCCCACGTAAGTCAGATGCACATGATGGCATATGCATCTGGAGTTCATTTGTAATGGCTAGAGGCCCTGGTGTGCCCAATTTCTCTCTCTCTCTAATAAATAAATAAATAATATATATATTTTTTTTAAAAAGCCGGCCGTGGTGGCGCACTCGGGAAGCAGAGGTAGGAGGATCACACTGTCAGTTTGAGGCCACCCTGAGACTACATAGTGAATTCCAGGTCAGCCTGAGCCAGAGTGAGACCCTACCTGGGGGAAAAAAAAATCAAATCAAAGATTCACCTGGTCTGGTGGTGCATACTTTTAGTCCCAGCACCTGGAAGGCTGAGATTGGAGGATCACTGAGTTCAAGGCCACCCTGAGACTACATTGTAAATTCCAGGTCAGCCTGGGCCAGAGCAAGAGCCTACTTCAAAAAACCAAAGAAAAGTAATTAATATTCCATCAATAAATACATTAAGTTTCTCAGATGTACTTTTAAAAACATTTTTATTTTAAATTTAGTTAGTTGAGAAAGAGAGAATATGAATGCGAGCGTCAGGGCCTCCAGCTGCTGCAAATGAACTCCAGCTGCATGCTCCCCCTTGTGCATCTGGCTTACATGGGTCCTGGCGAATTGAACCTGGGTCCTTTGGCTTTGCAGAAAAGTGCCTTAACCGCTAAGCCATCGCTCCAGCCCCCGTTGCATTTTTTTTAAAGATTTTAATTTTATTTATTTATTAGACAGAGAGAGGGAGACAGAAAGTGAGAATGGGCACGCCAGGGCCTCTAGCCACTGCAAACGAACTCCAGATGCATGTGCCACCATGTGCATCTGGCTTACATGGGACCTGGAGAATTGAACCCGGGTTGTTAGGCTTCACAGTTACGCACCTTAACTGCTAAGCCATCTCTCCAGTCCCCAGATGCAATTTTTTAATAAACTGTGCTATATTTTAATTTGTTTTATACTAAACCAGGTCTAACCTGGCTCTGTCGCACAATGGATAGCAGAATGGACTTCTAAACCAGGTCCCACATATTGTGACTCACTGTTGATTAAGAGTATTCCAAAAGTTGCTTTTATTTTTCAGTAGTGGAGAGTGATATTTTTGTTTTATTTTTATTTTTATTTTTTTAATTTTAATTTTATTTTACTTTTGGTTTTTTAAATTTTTTTTTTATTTTTTCCTTCAAGGTGGGGTCTTAATCTAGCTCAGGCTAAATTGGAATTCACTATGTAGTCTCAGGGTGGCCTTGAACTCATGACAATCCTCCTACCTCTGCCTCCTGAGTGCTGGGATTAAAGGTGTGTGCCACCATGTCCAGCACACACCCAGTTTTATATAGTGCTGGAAAATCAAATCCAGGTTTTATATCAATTCAAGGTAATCTGAGCTATATACCACAGCCCAAATCTTAACCTTCTATTTAGAGACTTTCTCTGTTCAAAAACATTTGAAACATGTGTCACTTTAATATCATGTCAAGACAACTGAATAATGTAAAATTCAGGAAGATGCTGATCATTATACCAAACATTATTAAATGATTAAATGATCAATTTATTTCATAAAGAACACTGAATTTTAGATACATCAAATTAAAAAGCAAACCAAGTATGGTGCTCTATACTCATAATCATAACACTGAAGAGGCTGAGGCAGGAGGATTGAGAGCTTGTGTGTTAAGTTCCCCATTGCAACATTACAAATTACTCTAAAATTTAGCAGCTTAAAACCATACACATTTAAAAAATAAAACCCTGGCCGTGCATGGTGGTACATGCCATTAATCCCGGCACTCGGGAGGCAGAGGTAGGTGGATCACCGTGAGTTCAAGGCCACCTTGAGACTATATAGTGAGTTCCAGGTCAGCCTGGACTAGAGTGAGACCCTACCTCAAAATAAATAAATAAATAAATAAATACCCTGGTACTGGGGAGATAGCTCACTGGTTTAAGATACATGCTTGCAAAGCCAGCTACTTGGGTTCAGTCCCCCAGCACCCATGTAAAACCAGATGCAAAAACTGGCACAGGTGTCTGGCATCTGTTTGCAGGAGAGAGACCTATTATGCCCAGACGCATATATTATGTGCAAATAAGTAAATAAGTAAGTAAAATAATAAATAACAAGGCTATATGGCTGGGTGTGGTGGTGCACGCCTTTAATCCCAGCACTCAGAAGGCAGAGGTAGGAGGATTACTGTGAGTTCAAGGCCACACTGAGACTACACAGTTAATTCCAGGTCAGCATGGGCTAGAATGAGACCCTACCTCGAAACCCCCCCCCCAATAAAAAAAAGTATACAGCCACTATGTATATACTTCTGTGTGTGTACATGCACACATGTATGCATGTTTGTGGAGGGAGGCCAGAGGACAACCTTAGTGTTGTGCCTCAGGTGCTATCAACCTTTTTGAGACAAGGTCTCTTGTTGACTTGGCACTCACCTAATTAAGGTAGACCAGCTAGCCAGTGAGTCTGAGGGATCTACCTCTTTCCATCTCCTAGCACTGGTATTACAAACCCACACCATGAGTCCTGGGGTCAAGCTCAGGTCCTCATGCTTGCTTGGTAAGCACTTTATTACAGGGCTCCCCAGATACTACATATGTACCTGCTGAGAATCAGAAACCTAAAAGTTGCATCATCGGATAGTTCTGGTTAGTTGTCTATGGTTATAGTCAAGCTGTTGTCTGGGGCTTTGCACATCTGATAGTTTAAGTAGGGTTGGAGGATTCTCTCCTAAGTTCAATTGTGACTCTTAGGAGGCCTTAGTTCTATCTGCCCAGACAAATTCCAGGAATTCAAAACCAACTCAACACAATTACTTATTACTTCCTTAGAAACCTTCTGGATAAATTGATAGTATATCCAGATTCCAAAATCCTGAGGGTCAGGAAGGGCCTCCTAATTACTAACAGGTAACGAATCACTGCAGTTAAAGGGCATGCACATTAGTACAGAGGAAGAATTAGTGACTGCCTTTTACAGCACTTCTTAGTAGCAACCTAACTCTTATTTCTAGAACAAAAAACTTAACAGAAGTGTATTACTGATTTTAATAAACTCTATAGCTAGGTTTAGCTTACATACCTGAAAAATTCAAAGTTGAGACAAGCCTTCGGCAAGAAAAACTTATCATCTTGTTTGAACCATAGCTTGCTCATAGCTGTATCCTGTAATAGAGAAACAATTTGGTTAGGGAAATAGAAGTACATTCCAAAACTATTCAGTCAAATCACTCTGTCCTCCTTATTAGAATCAATAAAAAAAAGATTTGTTGTAGAGGTTGATGCCCCATGATCTTGATGTGCTTGGGTTAGCAAGCAGGAAACAGAGGACTATTAACTCCAGAAGCAAAGAGAAGCCAGCCTTTTATGTGCCCTGGATTATGGAGATGAGCACATAGTAGAGGAAGAGACAGATTAGAGAACTCAATGCCACCTATTCTGTCCTCATCTTTCTACATATGGGAGGCTGAGAGATACCATCTGCCTTTTGGGAACATGTAGCAGGTGGCCTCTAAGGCCACGCATAATCCCTGTGGCTGGGATCCACACCTGTGCGCAGTTTTCCCCTGTTCTAGTCAGAATTGGTCTACGTGAGTAACCAAGTGATGACAAGGCACTTCCAAGATTAAATTGTAAGACTATGGCTTTCCTCTTGATCATTTATTTTCACTCTTTTCATCAGTCACTTTGGGGGAAGCCAGCTGCTATGTCAAGCAATGCCATGAGGAAGTCCACCCAGTGAAGAACTAATGCCTCCTAACAGTCACCAAATTAAACCTGAGAGAGAGTGCCTCAGTCCTACTTAAGCCTTCAGATGAGCAAAGCCCCAGACAGCAGCTTGACCATAACCTCAGAGAACCTGAACTAAAAGTACTTAATGTTCATGGTTTTAAACTGCTAAATTTTAGAGTAATTTGTTATGCTGCAATGGGAAACACACACAAAGATGAACAAGTAAGCCAGTATCTTGCCTTTTCACTCATGTTAAAGAAGAGTGGTCTTATGTGTTCATCTGAAACTACCCTGAGATTCTGTCAAGGGATATAAATGACTTAATGTTCTCCTTATGAAAGCATGTTTAAAGTAGACAACCATTTAGGCATGGTGGCACAGCTGTGCTCCTAGCACTGGAGAAGCTGAGTTAGGAGAACTGATGAAGCTAGCTTTAGATAAATAGAATTCAAGGGCTGGAGACTGGCTTAGTGGTTAAGGCTTTGCCTGCAAAGCCAAAGGACTCAGGTTCAATTCCCCAGGACCCATGTAAGCCAGATGCACAGGGTGGCACTTGTATCTGGAGTTCATTTGCAGCAGCTGGAGGCTCTGGCATACCCATTCACTCTCTATTTGCCTCTTTCTCTCTATCATTTTTTTTTTTCAAGATAGGGCCTCGCTCTAGCCCAAGCTGACCTGGAACTCACTATGTAGTCTCAGGGTGGCCTCGAACTCACAGAAATCCTCCTACCTCTGCCTCCTGAGGGCTGGAATTAAAGGCGTGCACCACCATGCCTGGCTCTTTTTTTTTTTAATATTTTATTTTTTATTTGACAGAGAACAAGGGGGAGAAAGAGAGAGAAAGAGAGGGAGGGAGAGAGGGAGAGAATGGGCATGCCAGGGCCTCCAGCCACTACAGATGGGTGCGACCCCTCATGCATTTAGCTAACGTGGGTCCTGGGGAATTGAACCTGGGTCCTTTGGCTTTGCAGGCAAACACCTCAACCACCACTAAGCCTCCCTTTCTTTTTTTTTTTTTTTCAAGGTAGGGTCTCACTCTAGCCCAGGCTGACCTGGAATTCACTATGGAGTCTCAGGGTGGCCTCGAACTCACGGTGATCCTCCTACCTCTGCCTCCCGAGTGCTGGGATTAAAGGCATGCGCCACCACGCCCAGCTTAGCCTCCCTTTCTTTATATCTTAAATAAATAAAAATAAAAACCAAAAAATAAAAAAAAAATAAATAGAATTCAAGGCCATCCTGAACGATATAGCAAGACTCTCTGTCAAAAAACCAATAGTGGCCAAGCGTGGTGGTGCACGCTTTTAATCCCAGCATTTGGGAGGCAGAGGTAGGAGGGTGGCCTTGAGTTCGAGGCCACCCTGAGATTGCATAGTGAATTCCAGGTCAACTTGGACTAGAGCGAGACCCTACGTCAAAAAAAAAATAAAAAAAAAATGATGGGCTAGAGAGATGGCTTAGTGGTGAAGGAGCTTGCCTGCAAAGCCTAAAGACCTAGGTTTGATTCCCCAGGACCCACGTTAGCCAGATGCACAAGGTGGTGCATGCAGTGTAATGGTAACATGTACTTAATCTATTCTCAGCCCTGACTAAATCCTCAGTATCCCCACCAAAAAAAGAGGAAACCCATTAAAAATAGAAGCAATTAAGTTTTCTCTTTTTGTCTAACCTAAAATATGTAACCCATTAAAGTTGTTTTAAAAGCAAAAACAAGGTCTCATAAATAAGTTACTAAAGATAAATTTCATGTTCTTAAACAATGATGTACGTGTTTATGGTTATTAGTTTTAGTTTATAAGTTTAAGACAGAGAATGTAGTACACCTGCCAACCAAGTAGTGAAATAATGACATGAAAACATTCTGAAAAAGAAGGGTGAAAAGCCCACTTCTCCATCACTTCCAAGTGGAGGTCTTAGGGGGGAGGGTGGGTACTTGTACACCCTTGCCCAAAGACTGGTCCTCCTCTATTCTGGAGAGGTGCAGATGGAGCAGGGAGGGAGGAAGGTGACACCCATTTACTCAGCCAGATCAGCTAAATCAGTCAGATCACCCACACATTCCTCAATGACCTATAACTCCACTAACTTCCTAATGAGAACTGTATTTTGGGTATAAAGTTCAACAGCATCCCTTGAACAGACTCTCCTCCAGGTGTCAGATACTGTTTATTAGTGCTACCTTTTATGATATGGCATGAACCCTTTTCCTTTACTTAATCTTCAGTGCATATGGAAAAGAGGCTGGGGCTTTTCTTATGATCATAGCCCAGACTTTTTATCTCCTTTAAAAAAAAAAAAAAAGCACTTCTGGACTGCAGAGATGGCTTAGTGGTTAAGGCACTTGCCTACAAAGCCTAAGGACCCAGGTTCCATTCTTCAGTATGTACATAAGCCAGAAGCACATGTGTCTAGAGGCCATGGTGCACCCATTCTACCTGCCTCTCTTTCTGTCTCTCAAATAAATTAAAACAAAATATTTAAAAAGATTTAAAAACAAAAACAAACTTCTTAGCTGGATCTGGTGGCTCACACCTATAATCCCAGCACTTGGGGAGGTTGAGGAAGAAGGATCACCATGAGTTCGAGGCCAGCATGAGCTACAGACTGAGCGTCAGGTCAGCCTGGAGAGATGGCTTAGCGGTTAAGCGCTTGTCTGTGAAGCCTAAGGACCCCGGTTCGAGGCTCGATTCCCCAGGACCCTCGTTAACCAGATGCACAAGGGGGCACATGCATCTGGAGTTCGTTTGCAGTGGCTGGAAACCCTGGTGTGCCCATTCTCTCTCTCTGCCTCTCCTTCTCTCTCTCTCTCTCTCTGTTGCTCTCAAATAAATAAATAAAAATAACAAAAAAATTAAAAATTGGCAAACAACCAAATAATATGTAGATGGTATGTTATTAAGTAGTCTTGTATGCCATGGGATTTTTAATCTTCTAATATTTCTTGTATTCTTTTCTGTAACCTTTCTTAGCATATGAGCCTCCACCCTAAATCAAAAGAGTACAAATATAAGAAATTATCCTTATTTAATCCCCCATGTAATAGGTCTGATCCCAAATTTAAAACTGATTCTTTCAGTGTAGTGGCACATGCCTATAAAACCTGCCATTCAGGAGGCTGAAGCAAGACGATCACAGGATCCCAGGAGTCTGGGGCCAGCCTGAGTAACATAAGATCCCATTACAAAACAAATAACTGATTTTTAGCATTTTACCTTTATAAGAGCAGGGTATGGTGTTGCTTCTTTTTCTAATGATAAAATCTCAAAATTTGTAGGAATAAATTCATTCTTTGTTGGAAGTTTAAATTTCCCATTCAGGTCAGCATTTTGCCATTTCTGGATGAATAAACAAACACATACACATAAAAGCAATTAGAGTTTGACTCGAGTTAAAAATAATGAATTCCAGGTCAGCCTGGGCTAGAGAAAGAACTACAGAGTTCTAGGTTAGCCTAGGCTATAGTGAGACCCCACCTCAAAAAAATGAAATCCAACCCCCCCCAAATATCTTTGCTCAATGTGCAATCAAATAGTACAGATATAAATATCACACAGAATGCTTTCCCAGCAAATATACCATGGCTACCAACACAGCCCACTGATGGGGCTTTCATGAAACTTGAGTTTAACTCTCTGGCACTAGTGCAGATTTTGCACTCATCTAATCAGCTATTCCTTTCTACAGCTCCAAGGTTAAGGAAAGACATGAGTCTATAGACACAGACCATGTTTGCTGTAGCTCATTTTAAAGGGCAAAGAATAATAATCTGCATGGGAATACTTAAGACCCAAATTTTCAGCTATGTTTTGTTACTTCCATGTTTGGCCTGAAAGCCAAACTCACTTCACTTCAGTACTTCTTAAGGCCTGGCCTACATTCTCCCAAATGACCACGTGAACTTTCAGTGAGCCAGCAATATAGGACACGGGTAAGGACAGTCCAGATTCAAGTTCAGACTGACAAAGCTACAGGCTGGATCTATGCCATGGGCTGGTTCCAAAAGTCAAGTGAGCAGACCAACAACCATTGATTATTGAACCCCAATTTACAGGATGTTTTATTTTAAGTATTTGACAAAACAGGCAGCCAGGGGCCAGGAAGTCTAGATTCAGTAATGTCATCTAGCTAATATGGCACAACCTTGCAGTTTTGCAGTTCACTTTTGGTGTCAACACACATGTTCTTTTGGCACTGAGGGGGTTGAGATGTTGGCCATATATTACTTAATCTGCAGTTATGCCTTCAAAATGGCATAGCAGCAAGCACTAGGAAACATCTAGCAAGTAGTTTCACTGTTAAATTTCCAGATAAACTTTAAAAAGAATTCTCCTTCAGGGCAAGGTTGTTACAGTTGGTGAAATAATCCTCTTTGATTTAGGATTATTGCATGCACTGATTCAGACAGATTAGTTTTCCTCACAGTTTAGAAACACATGTTTGGTCACACCCTGGAGGGTTAGGGTAATCTCCTTCAGCACTGTGAACATGTCTGCGATTCCTGAAGTCCCAGTGATGATTTTCTTTCTAAAAATTTTTGTTCTTGGGGCTGGAGAGATGGCTCAGCAGCTAAAAGCGCTTGCTTGCAATGCATGATGGCCTGGGTTCAATTCCCCAGCACCCACATAAAGCCAGATGCAAAGTGGCACATATGTCTGGAGTTTGTTTGAGTGGCAAGAGGCCCTGGCGTGCCCATTTTCATTCTCTTTGCTTACAAATAAATATTTTTTTCAAATTCTTTTTGTTTCCTTGCTGGTACTACAGAAAAACAGATTTTAAAGGGGGGAGGGGTGCTGGAGAGATGGCTTAGCAATTAAGGCGCTCACCTGCAAAGTCTAAAGACCCATGTTCAACTCTCTAGATTCCACATAAGCCAGAAGCAAAGGTGAGGTAAGCACACAGTCACACATGCCCACTAGGTGGCGCAAGCATCTGGAGTTCAATTTAGTGGCTGAGGCCCTGGCATACCAATTCTCTCTCCCTCTCTCTCAAATTAAAAGAAAGAAAGATGGGCTGGAGAGATGGCTTAGTGGTTAAGCACTGGCCTGTGAAGCCTAAGGACCCCGGTTCGTGGCTCGACTCCCCAGGACCCACGTTAGCCAGATGCACAAGGGGGCGCACGCGTCTGGAATTCGTTTGCAGTGGCTGGAGGCCCTAGCGCGCCCATTCTCTCTCTATCTGCCTCTCTCTATCTCTCTGTCACTCTCAAATAAATAAAAAAAAATGAACAAAAAAAAAAAAAAAAAAGAAAGGAAGGAAGGAAGGAAGGAAGGATGGATGGATGAAAGGGCTAGAGAGATGGTTGAGGTACTTGCCTATAAAGCCTAAGGACCCATGTTCAACTCTTCAGATCCCATGTAAGCCAGATGAACAAGGTGATGCAAGGGCACAAGGCCGCATATGCATACAAGATGGTGCACACATCTAGAGTTCTTAAAGGTCCTGGTGCACCAATTCTTTCTTTCTCTCTTAAAAAAAAAAAAAAAAAAAAGCCGGGTGTGGTGGCACATGCCTTTAATCCCAGCACTTTGGAGGCAGAAGTAGAAGGATAACCATGAGTTCAAGCCCACTATGAGATACCCAGGTCAGCCTGGGCTGGAACAAGACCCTACCTCAAAAAAAAAAAAAAGTTCAATACTGGGAAGGCTTTCTGGTATTTTCCCATGAGTAATAGACACAATCTCAAGGGCAGACAGCCAACTCAAACAAGGAAAAGAAAATATTTTAAGTAGATAAGCAAAGTCTTGACTCCTGACAAATGTGGTAAAGTACAGTCTAAACAAAACTGTTTTGAAATAAATAACTTTCCTACATTGAAAAAAAAGCAATTTATGAATCCCAGAAATTGCTCCCAGCCAGGATTCACAGCAACACTGAGCTCCCTGGAGCCTGTACTCTTCCATGCCCCTTGCAGGTGCCTTTGTTTCCTGGGTACACTATACTTCAGTGCTCTGATGCAGGAAACGGGGACTCTGCCTTACAGCCCTGGTAGTTTGGTAGACGTATGAGAAAGCGGCAAGAGTTGTATTCCTATATACAAAACCCCAAACTCCAGCTTTCTAGTTCCATCTTACTTCTGCTATGACAGTAGTGACAACACTGGGTCATCACCCTGCACACTCAGGGATCCAGGTCTCACGTTCTCATGGTTCCTCACATACCAGACTTATTCACAGATGGCCGAACTTTACCTTAATGACTTCATCTGGTATAGCTTCTTGTTTGTACTGAGTACCATACCATTGTTCTGTACGATCAGTTTTTCCTTCAAATGACTTGGAAACTATTGCAACCCTAGAGGTACAAGGAAAAAGCAAATAGGAACAAGCATGTAATTCTCAAATTAGAGAATTTGACTCATGAAAATATAAATAATGTCTAAGAATATGTTAGGATTCTTAAAACCAAGTAAACGGGCATGATTATCATCTGTTATTCTTTGGTTATAGCCCGTTAGTTTTAGTATGAAAACTTGCTGCAGGAAAGATTCTTCTAGTTCTGCTGTGTACTAATAAAAAAAAAGAACAACAATAAAGGCTGGGGAGATGGCTCAGTAATTAAAGGCACTTGCTTGCAAAGCTTCCACACTGGGTTCAATTCCTCTATCAACCAAGTAAATCCAGATGGGCATTTTTTGTAGTAAAAAAAGACCCTGGTGCATGCACCGGTACGTGCATGTGCATGCACACACACACATGCAGTTACATAAATAAATTTTAAACTAAGACCAGCTGGGGGTGGGGTGAACAAGAGACAGGTATGGTGGCACATTGCTGAACTTCTTGCACTGAGGAAGGGGTTAAAGGTGCTTGCTTGCAAAACCTGCTGGTCTGGGTACAATTCCCTAGTACGCACTTAAACTACACACATAAAGTGGCATAAGCACCTGGAGTTTGTTTGCATCAGGAAGAGACCCTGGTATGCCCATACTCACCCTCTCTTGCAAATAAAAATATTTAAAAATCCCAAATTAATAATAATCATCTTCATCATCCTTCTATTTATTTATTTGAGAGAAAGAGGCAGAGAGAGAATGGACACTTCAGGGCCTCTAGCCACTGCAAATGAACTCCAGACACATGTACCACCTTGTGAATCTGGCTTATGTGGGTACTGGGAAACTGAGCCGGCTCCTTAGGCTTTGCAGGCAAGCACCTTAACCGCTAAGCCATCTCTCCAGCCCCCATCATCTTTCATATATATATATAATTTTTTTTATTTTTGGTTTTTCGAGGTAGGATCTTGCTTTAGCCCAGGCTGACCTGGAATTCACTACGTAGTTTCAGGGTGGCCTTGAACTCATGGTGATCCTCCTACTTCTGCCTCCCAAGTACTGGGATTAAAGGCGTGCACCACCACACCCGGCAATATATATATATATATTTTATTGACAACTGCTATACTTACAGAAAACCCATGGTATTACCCTCCTCCCACTTTCCCCTTCATAACTCTGATCTCTGTCATATCCCCTCCCTCTCTCCATTAGTCTCTCTTGTAATTTGATGTCATCATCTTTTTCTCCTCTGAGGATCTTGTGTAGGTATGGCTAGGCACTGTGAGGTCTTGGATATCGAGACCAAATTCTGTCTGGATAGTTGTATGTAAGGAGTGGTACCCTTCCTTTGGCTCTTACATTCTTTTTGCCATCTTTTCTGCAATGGACCCTGAGCCTTGGAGGGTGTGAGATGTTTCAGTGCTGGACACTCCTCTGTCCCTTCTCCCCATCACCTTTCTTTGATAACAGAACAGAAACAGCCCAGAAAATAAGTCAAAAGGAGGTGTGGGTACTCAAGGTGGAAAGGTAACTAAAATATCAAAAGATAAGTAAGCAGAAAGTAATAGGGCCTGGGATGTAGCTCAGCAAATAAGAGTACTTGCAAGCATTTAAGACGCCCTGAACTTGACCTTAAGCACCAATGGAGGAGTAGGGAGGGATTAGATGAGCAAAAAATACCCTGTATTAGGGGAACTTCTACCTTGACTGTTTCTCAATTAGCCAAGTTGAAATCATTGCATCCCACCAGCACATTTAACCCAGGCTGGGACTACTTTGAACATTGTGGATTGAGAAATTCTAGTCAGTGAGCGTGCATGGGTTGGCATGAAGCCAATGCTGTTACTGGTTCTGCTCCTCCCTACGTCTCAGTTTAAATAATTAGCTCCATGTCAATACTTGCTTGTTCTCATCTGCTCACTCAGACGTTTGCCTCTGAAAGTTGGCCTCACAACTGAAAGTCTAGTACCTATAATCCAATAACCCCTCTGCTGAATGAATACCCAGCCATTTTCAGATCTCTGCTCCAAATGCCTTGTGGGACTTCCCAAACTACAAGGTCTGGTTGTCTAAATTACCGTCTTAAAAAAAAAAATTATCAGCCGGGCATGGTGGTGCACACCTTTAGTCCTAGCACTGGGGAGGCAGAGATAGGAGAATTGCCGTGAGTTCAAGGCCACCCTGAGACTCCGTAGTGAATTCCAGGCCAACCTGGGCTAGAGTGAAACCCTTCCTTGAAAAAAAAATTATCTAAAGCTCAGCATGGTGGCGCACGCCTTAAATCCCAGCACTCGGGAGGCAGAGGTAGGAGGATCAGTGTGAGTTCAAGGTCACCTTGAGACTACATAGTGAATTCCAGGTCAGCCTGACCTAGAGTGAGACCCTACGTCAGAAGACAAAATAAAACAAAAAAATTATCTATTTATTTGCAAGGAGAGAGAGGCAGAGAGAAAGGGAGGGAGAGAGCGATAAAGAGAATGGGTATATAAGGACCTCCTGCCACTGCAAACGAACTCCAGATGCCTGTACCATTTGTGCACCTGGCTGTACATGGAGACAGGGGAATCAAACCCAGGCTGTCAGGCTTTGCAAGCAAGTGCCTTAACTGCTGAGCCATCTCTCCGACTCTAAATTAACTTCTTTTTCGTATCCATGTTAGAAAAAAATGCTCTACCTGCTTGACTGGACTTGGTATTATCACCCACTAGGTAGATGTGCTAAGTAAGCAATCTGCTCATCTATCTGTTAGTATGATTAACTAATCTTCCAGGTGTTCCTGGGTTCATCTATCTGCCACTAACCAATACCAGTTCCAGAGCACATGCTAAATAAGAAGAAATGTGTTCCACAAAACATAACAAGAGGGGCTGGAGAGATGGCTTAGCGGTTAAGGTGTTTGCCTGCAAAGCCAAAGGATCCCGGTTCGACTCTGCAGGACCCACATAAGCCAGATGCACAAGGGGGCGCATGTGTCTGGAGTTCATTTGCAGTGTCTGGAGGCCCTGATGTGCCCATTCTCTCTCTCTCTCTTAAATAAATAAATAAAATATATTTTTTAAAAAAACACAGAGAAGAATCAGTGGGCTTAGGCAATGGAGGAGTTATGTCCAGAAGGAAATGATGCATGTTGGTAGTCAGAGCATCCCTTCATGGGTATGCATGGAACGGGCCAAAGGACCATGTACCCATGAAGGATGCAAAGTGTTCCCTAAGGGTATTCAACACATGAGAGAGCTTACTAAGACAAGGTCCTAAAAACTGCTTCTACTCCTGTTGATTGCTCAGAGAACGAATGGATTAGTTGTCAAGAAGACCCGAAAACTATAGTAGGAACAAAAAACTAGTAGAAAGATCGTATACCCATCCTCTCTTCTGCTGACTGGTTTTGAAAGAGCTCATTTACAGGTGGATTTGATTTCCCTTGATGGTTTCTCAACTGTGTCTCCCCTCTGAACAGCCTTTAGTGCCTGCTTCTTTCTATGTAATAGTCTTTTTCAGGTTATCTGGGTTGGCAGCACTCTTGAACTTTTCTATTTTCTCTCTCAGAATTGAGTTTAAGCAGCCAGGTGTGGTGGCTCACGCCTTTAATCCCAGCACTTGGGAGCCAGAGGTAGAAGGATCACCATGAGTTCCAGGCCTCCCTGAGACTAGTGAATTTCAGGTCAGCCTGGACTAGAGTGAGACCCTAATCTAAAAAGAAAAATATTGAACTTAAGGTTTTCTTCTATCAGAAGGCAAGGTGAACTACCAAATGAATGCTTCAAGTGTTTTAAACTGTACCTTGTTCATTATTCTGATAACAGAAACCACCAAGATGAAATATACAATGGAAGGATGTGTGTTAAAAAATACATTAAGCCGGGCATGGTGGCACACGCCTTTTAATCCCATCACTCAGGAGGCAGAGGTAGGAGGATCACCATGAGTTCGAGGCCACCCTGAAACTACATAGTGAATTCCAGGTCAGCCTGGGCAAGAGTGGGACCCTACCTCGAAAAACTGGGCGTGGTGGTGCACACCTTTAATCCCAGCACTTGGGAGGCAGAGGTAGGAGGATCGCCATGAGTTTGAGGCCACCCTGAGACTACACAGTGAATTCCACATCAGCCTGGGCTAGAGTGAGACCCTACTTCGAAAAAACAAATACATTAAACAAACAAATAAATGTAGGGTAAGGGAATGACACTAAAGGAAGAATATACACATGCCATGTCCATCTAGAAATCTACGAAGCAGAGTGGGAGTAAAGGGAAGAAACAAGAATTAGAGAAAATGAAAAGAAGGTTAAGTCACAGTCATCCAAACATACTACACATAATCACAATATACTTGAATGCAGGCAATTTAGAAAAACCAGCACACTTACTGTATCATTTTAGACTATCTGCCAAAAGTCTAATTAAATTAAAATTTGTGGACTGGAGAGATTGTTCAGTGTTTAAAGCACTTGCCTGCAAAGCCTAAGGACCTGGGTTTGATTCCCCAGTACCCATGTAAAGCCAGATGCACAAAGTGGCGCATGCGTCGCGTCTGGAGTTCATTTGTAATGGCTAGAGACCCTGATGCGCCCATTCTCATTCTCTCTCTCTCAAATAAATAAATCATAAAAAATATTTAAAAATTGTTCTGGTGACAGGTTTTCCTTAAACATGGAGATAGGGAGAACTGACATGATCCTTATAAGAAAACAATCTTTGCATATTGAAACTTAAGCTGTTAAAAAAAAAAAAAAGTCAGGGGCCAGAATGAAAGCTGACTTTTGACTTCAAGTTCGCACATTTAACCCTGCTCAGGAATGTGGCTGGAGGAGACCCATTCGGAAACAAAAAGGTCTTTTGACCACAGACATTAAAGGCAAGTATGATTCCCAGGGAATAATTTCTCATGAAGCTTTTGCAAAGCAGCCCTGAAAGAAAAGAAAGATGACAGCAGAAGAATGGGAAGAGGCTTCACAGGTCACTCGTAAATTCAAACAACTAGTGGAAGGACACAGACCTGGCAATTACAAACCTGGATTTGGTAGATACTCTGACTCACATTCTTTGAAATCTGTCCAAAAATCACAGCTAAGATCTAAATTAGGCAATCATTTAGCCTCTCTGGTTTCAGTTTCATCCTTTTTTAAAAAGATATTCAAATTAGATTAACTCTATTCTTCTATTAGTAGAACTCTACAATATTATAACTGTAAGATTATTGAAAGAAATATTCTTATTAGATGCTGAAGCAGATTTATTTTTAGGGGAGAGGCTTATTGGGGAGGACAGCACATCATAAAAGAGGACAACGGGGTTCTGCAGCCTTGAGGCCCCTGGCAACAGAGGGGGCTGGTTCTGCTTTCCTGCTTGGCCTTGGGCCTCTTCAAGCAGCTGCATGTGTTCTAACATTAACAAATTTTTGTTTGTTTTCAGTGCTTGGGATTAAACCCAGGCCTTGAACATGCTCTACCAAAAACTGTATTGATAAGACTCAAAACCAGGGCTGGGAAGACAGTCCTGTGATTAAAGACACTTGCTACCAAAGCCTACCATCATGGGTTTGATTCCCTAGTGCCCACATAAATCCAGATGTCCAGTAGACACATGCACTTAGAGTTTATTCGCAGCAGTAAGAGGCCCTGGAATGTCCATGCTTGCTCACTCTTTCTTTCTCTCTGTCTCTGCTTGCAAATAAATAAAAAAAAATTTTAAAAGACTCAAAACCAGAGCCAGGCGTGGTGGTGCATGCCTTTAATCCCAACACTTGGGACACAGAGGTAGGAGGGTCACCATGAGTTCGAGGCCACCCTGAGACTACATAGTGAATTCCAGGTCACCCTGGGCTACAGTGAGACTCTACCTCAAAACTAAAACAAAAACAAAAAAATCACAAAACAAACAAACAAAAATTTTAAAAAAGAAAAATGCTCAAAAACATTTTTTTTAACAAAGTGCCTCTCAGCCAGGCATTTTGGCTCATGCCTGTAAACTCAGCACTTGGGAGGCTGAGGCAGGAGGGTAACTATGAGTTCAGGGTTAGCCTGGATGATAGAGTGCAATTCTACCTTAAGCACAAATAAACATGTTTCTTTGAAAAAAAAAAAAGTTTATTTGCGGAGGGGGGGGGGTGTGAATGAATGAGAGAATGAACACACCAGGGCCTCTTGCTGCTACAAATAAACTACAGATGCATGTGCCATTTTGTGTATCTGGCTTTACGTGGGTACTGGGCAATTGAACCCAAGCCAACAGGCTTCACAAGCAATCCCCTTTAACCACTAAGCCATTTATCCAGCCCAAATATATTTCTTAAAGCAATGAAGAGTCAAGTAGGAAAGAATCAAGAAAGAATAAGCTAAAAGCTTAGAAAATTCAACTTTTCTTGAACCCTTACTGGCTTGAATTCTGGAAATACAAAACAGTTCCCACCTGGAAGAAGCCCATAATCAACACCACACATGACTTGAAGGAAGTGTGCTAAGTCGACCTCATGTTAAGCTGAGACCACTCTCTTATTAAATTGTCTTTGACATATGATAAGTGCACTCAACACCGAAAAAGAAAACGAAGCCCAGAATAGGTGAGTGATGTGAATGATGCAAATGAAGTCATATCTCCTGGCACAGATATGCCACATTCTCAGAACGGTTAGGCAACAACAAAGTCTAACAGACCTACTGCCCATCATTTTTTAGATGTGCTGGTGTCATATCTACAAGAGGCAGAAAACTAGATATAGACAAATGATCTAGTTTCCAAAAAGAGAACGAAAGGCTGGAGAAATGGATCAACAGTTAAGAACACTTCCTATGCAAGAGTGAGGAAGCCCAACAGACCACTCCAGTTCAGCCCCTGTTCCACAAATAACTCCACAGCCATGATCCTATATGTAACCCTAATTAAACTCATTAGAATAAACAAACAAACAAATATATACTGAAACCATGAAAGTAGAAGAGGCACTATTTGAGAAAAGAGGATGAGCAGAAGTTGGAGAGGGAAAAGAGAGAGTAGTGGGGGGAGGCATAAATTTTTTTAAATAAAATAAAACCCGTTATTATGTACAACTAATACATATGCTAAAAACACTTTTAAAAACTGTCAAAAGGGACCAGAGAGATGGCTCAGTGGGTAAGAGCGCTTGGTATGCAAGCATGAAGACCTGAGTTCAATCCCCAGTACACACATAAAAAGCGAGGTGTGGTTGTGCATGCCTATAACTTCAGCCCTGAAGTGGGCAGATACAAGAAGGTTACTGGGGCTCACTGGTCAACCTAACTGAAAAACTATAGCTCCAGGTTCAGTGAGAGACTCTGTCTCAGGCAAATAAGGTGGAAGAGTGACATAGGAAGACACAATATGACCCCTCTGGCTTCTGCACACATACACATCCATGCACATGCATCTGTACATACATGTGTATATACCACAAACACCAAAAAGAAATCTGGTAAAAAAAAAAAAAAAACATCTGGCTACCTATGTATGTAATAAGCTCCCCATCATTATAGGAATTTATACTGATAACTACTCAGTTGAGATACTGCATGAGAAATACACATGTAATGGCCTGGGTTAAATGATCTGTAAGTTTCTTTTCATTCTGAGGACTCCCCTACTTGGTTGCAATGCTAAGCCTGTCTCAGTGGGAACTTAAAAAGTAAGCACACCTTTGAGTAACACCAATCTGGTATGGCAATTGGCAATATTATCCCAGGCTATTGGACACTATCTTAGTGACCTGCTAGAGTTACCATTTTAGCAATCATAGAATCTAATCCTGTATATGAACAGCACTTTTTTCTTTAAAAATTAGGGTAGCTGGGCATGCTGGCACACACCTTTAATCCCAGCACCTGGGAGGCAGAGGCAGGAGGGTAACTATGAATTCGAGGCCAGCCTGAGAGTACATAGTGAATTTCAGGTCAGCCTAGGCTAGAGTGAGAACCTACCTCTAAAAAACAAAATTAAAATACATAGATATATACATACATAAAGTGAAGTAAAAAGAAAAGGAGATACCTAATGCTAATTGTATACAATATTAAATTTAGAAATTTGCAATTTAATCAAAAGTAATGTACAACAAGCTTCAGCAAATAAGCCAGCAGCTTGCTATGGAGCCCAAGCTGTCCTCAAACTAGTGATCCTTTTGCCTCAGACTCACAAGTGTTGGGATTATAGTCATACTCCACCATACCAACTGTTTAATATTTTAAAAAATATTTTATTTATTCATTTGCAAGCAGGGGGGAAGGGAGGGACAGACAGGGAGGGGGAGGGAGAGGGAAAGAGTGTGTGTGTTTATGGGCACGCCAGGGTCTCTAGTCACTGAAAACGAATTCCAGAACAATGTACCACTTTGTGCATCTGGCTTTAGGTGGATATTGGGGAATCAAACCTGGGTCATAAGGCTTTGCAGGCAAAAGCCTTAACCACTGAGTCATCTCTCCAGCACTATTTAATAGTTTTTTTTTTTTTTTTGCATAAATGTCTTGTTTTAACTTCACTTCTGAGCATTTTATGGTTTTGTTGTACTATAAATATTCTAAATCTTCCCCCTCCCTTATTTTTTTTTTTTTTTTTTTACATGTGTTGCTATACACAGAAATGCAAGTGCCTTTGGTATACAGACCTTGTAACCTATGACTGTGCTGTACTACTTTAAGTCATTTAAATCATAGAGACTATCTCCCATTCCCATCTAGGCTACTTCAGGGATGAACAACATGGTTATATAAGTATTTCACCTTCAACTTTCTCTGTCATTCACTGACTGGAAAAGAAAAATTCCATTTTCTATTC
Source organism: Dipus sagitta (assembly GCA_036346955.1). NCBI lineage: Eukaryota > Metazoa > Chordata > Mammalia > Rodentia > Dipodidae > Dipus > Dipus sagitta. The sequence goes on along the minus strand of CM070770.1, from coordinate 43,839,119 downwards.
TTCAGTATTTAAATAGATTATCTAGAGCTGAAAAGGAGCAGTACTATTAATGGGAGAAAGATTAGCTCACCAATCTTTAGCTTTTGTTAATATCAATTTTTTGAGTAGAATTTTCCGTATCATAATCAATTCTTGAGTAAGGATTAGACAACTTTAAAATGCTGGCATTTTATTAGGGTGCCGAGGATCTGAACACTTTAAACTGTGAGACATATCCCCAACCCTTTGGTGTCATTTCTATCACTGACTTAGGGAGTTTGAGTACAGAGGGGTGAGTACAGATAAAAGGACTGATCACATATTGACCACTGAAGCTTGGTGTTTGTTCACTGTATTACTCTCTACTTAGACAAAATAAGTATGTGTGTGTGCGTGCACGCACATGTGCATGTGAGTATGTGAGCATTGGAAGTCAGAGGACAGGCTCAGGTGTCACCTTCAGAAACACCAGCCACCTCCTTGAATACAGGGTCTCTCATTGGCCTGGAGCTCACCAATTAGGCAAGACTAACTGGCCAGTAAGCCCCAGGGATGCCTCTCTCCACTTCCTCAGCATTGGGAGTACAGGCACACACCACCACATCTGGCACTTTATGTGGGTACTAGGGATTGAATTCAGATCCTCATGCTTAGAAGGCAGACATTTTACTCTCAGAGCTATATGTCCAAGGCTCCTATTCTTTACTTTTTTGTTGTTGTTGATTATTTCTATGTGAGAGAGAAAGTATGTGAGAGGGACAGAAAGAATTGACATGTCAGGGCCTCTAACCTCTTGTGCACATGCATCATCCTGTGTGTCTGGCCTATGTGGGTTCTGGGAAGTCGAACCTGGGTTCTTAGGCTTCACAGGCAACTGCCTTAACTGCCAAGCCATCTCTCCAGTTTCTATCCTCTGCTTTTGCAATCAATCAATTGTTGTTTGTTGTTTTTTGACATAGGGCCTCATGTAGCCCAGGTTGGCCTCAAACTACACAGCTGAGGCTGGCCCTGAATTCTTGATCCTCCCCATCCCAAGTGCTGGAATTATAGACATGTACAGCCATATTATAATCATATTTGATTTTTAAAAAAAGAATTAAAAGCACTTATTTACAACCACAAACTTTTAGATTCAAATCACAACTAAACGTTTAATATGTCATAGTAAAATATATAGGTGACTCACCGGACATTTTCTGGTCTGAGTTTATCAAGAACCATGTCTATTAAGTCAGGTCTAAATTCTTCCAGTAAATACTCTGCTGTGAGTACTCCTTTTAAGGGATAGTACTTTGAAAAAGGAAAATACAAATAATTAAAATGTGCAGGCTACCATGGGTTTAATTTATTAAGGCAAATAGAAATCTAACATGTTGATGTATTATTTTATGTGTCCCTTTCCTTCCATTCCATTCCACTGGGAAACTTTCTTCTTCCCTCTACTACCACATCTTTATTTTTTGCAGTGCTGGGATTGAACTCAGGGCCTTGTGCATACTAGACAAATTCTTCCATAGCTAACCCCCTGGCCCTACCTACAATATCTTTAAGTAATCCCATAGACTGTGCTGATTCTGCTAAGAACACTGACATCTTCCATTATAGAGAACAAAATCACCTTTTTTTTTTTTTTTTTTTTTTAAGACAGGCTCTTACTCTGTAGTCCAGGCTGGCCTAGAACTCACTATCCTGCCTTGGCCTCCCAAGTGCTTGGATTATAGACATGAGTCACCACACCGGGGTCTCACATTTCTTTTGAGGAAAATACACTATTTCTGGTTAAAAATTGGTACGCGCTAAGAAAATTTGACAGTCAAATATTGACACATATAGGATTTTTTTTTTTTTGCGGTATGGTCTTGCTCAAGCCCAGGTTGACCTGGAATTAACTAACTATGTAGTCTCAGGCTATTCTTGAACTCACTGCGATCCCCTACCTCTCCCTCCCAAGTGCTGAGATTAAAGGCATGTGCCACCACACCTGGCTCATATTAAGATTTTTAATATGAAACACACACATTTTTACAAACAGAATTTCCTCTCAATTTTTTTTTTAATTTTTGTTATTTTTATTTATTTATTTGAGAGTGATAGACAGAGAGAAAGAGGCAGATAGAGAGAGGGAGAGAGAATGGGCGCGCCAGGGCCTCCAGCCACTGCAAACGAACTCCAGACGCGTGCGCCCCCTTGTGCATCTGGCTAACGTGGGTTCTGGGGAGTTGAGCCTTGAACCGGGGTCCTTAGGCTTCACAGGCAAGTGCTTAACCACTAAGCCATCTCTCCAGCCCTCCTCTCAATTTTTAATGAATGAAATCACACAAACATTTAGAGAAAGAAATGAAATGGATTTTGGCTAGTATAGAAAAATAATTTTTTTAGTAAACACAACTTCCAAAATACTGAGGACTAACTAAAAATTTAATGAACATCTACTCTGTGCTAGCTATTATTCTAGGTACTGTAGATACAATGGCTAAAAGACACAGAAGGTCCTTGTCCTCCAAGGAACACATACCCTAACTGGGAGGGAGGCAGACAATAAGCATGGGATATGATTTTAGTGACAGGTGTTATGAAGAATTTAAGAAAGAAGCACAGGCAGGGGTTTACTTTAGTCTGGGTGGCCATGTATGTGGAGACAGCAGCAAATGTAAAGGCCCTAAAAGAATGAGCAGTCCTGTTACCCCATCGATGCACAACGCGAAGGCTGTAAGTTGAAGGCCTGTCAAGTCTATAGAGATTTCAAGGCCAGCCTGGGCGATGTAATGATATCTTGTCTCAAAAACTGCATAGTGAGGCACGAAGTGAACAAAAGGCATGGAAGCAGCCACCACAGCTTTCCTGGGAACGCAGCTTCCCTGGGAATGCCATCTTCACCCAAGACAGCATGAAACAAGAAAGCCACGACTCCATGGCCATGGTTGGTCACCATGCACGTCAGGCACAAACCGTGTTCCAGTCAGGTTAGAGAGATGTGCTCCAGACCCCTTGTCTACTTACTGTAGTTGTAGTGCAGGAGCTAGCTTGACAGAAAGTAGCATTTTTATGTTGTAAAAATGAAGCTCTGGGGGCTGGAGAGATGGCGTAGCGGTTAAGCGCTTGCTTGTGAAGCCTAAGGACCCTGGTTCGAGGCTCAACTCCCCAGGACCCATGTTAGCCAGATGCACAAGGGAGCGCACACGTCTGGAGTTCGTTTGCAGTGGCTGGAGGCCCTGGTGCGCCCATTCTCTCTGTGTCTCTCTCTCTCTGCCTCTTTCTCGCTCTGTCTGTCACTCTCAAATAAATAAATAAAAAATAAACAAAAATAAAAAATAAAAAAAAAATGAAGCTCTGGCTTTTGTTTCTAGACTGTACCTTCAAATCCTCAATTGCTTTCAACAACAAATAAAAATGATCTTGTGAAATGTTAAAAACAATACAAAACAAAAAAACTACACAGTGAATTCCACGTTGAAAAACAAAAAAAAAGTTGGGCCAGGCGTGGTAGCACACACCTTTAATCCAGCACTCAGGAGGCAGAGGTAGGAGGATCACCATGAGTTTGAGGCCACCCTGAGACTACATAGTGAATTTCAGGTCAGCCTGAGCTACAGTGAGACACTACCTGGGGCGGGGGGGGGGGGGGAGGGTTGGGCATGAAGCCAAGTTGTGGAGTGCTTGCCTAACAAGTGAGGCCCTGGGTTCAATCCACATTACCACAAAAAGATGGGAAGGATAAACTTAATGCTTGCAAATTAGACAGAGTCAGTATAGCTGGAGCAGAATGTGAATAACAGAGGAAGACTGAAGAGTGGAGAATGGTCTGATTGTCTGGGACCAGATAACTTTGTAGGCCTAGCAGGATTTTGGATTTTACGTCAACACTAAGGGAAAACCATTGAAGGACTTTACACAGAAGAATAAGCAATTTGATTTTAGTTTACGAGTCCCACCTCCCCCAAAAAAATCAGTGAAGGGCTACAAGAGTAGTTTAATGGTAGAGCACTTGCTCTGCATAAGTAAGACCTTGGGTTCAATCCATAAATACAGTTAAAAATGCATGTCTTCCACAAGTGTACAAGGTTGCACATACACATAAGGTGGCGCAAATGTGTGGAGTTTGGTGCTAGAGAGATGGCTTAGTGGTTAAGGCACTTGCCTGCAAAGCCAAAGAACCCAGGTTTGATTCCCCAGGACCCACATAAGCCAGATGCACAAGGTGGTATATACATCTGGAGTTTGTTTGCAATGGCTACATGCCCTGGTAGGCCATTCTTTCTTTCTCCCTTTCTCTCTCAAAAAAAGAAAAAAAAAAAAAAGTCTGGAGTTCGATTGCAGTGGCTGGAGGCCCAGGTGCACCATCTCTCTCACATGTTCTCTCTCTCTCTCTCTCTCTCTCATAAATAAATAAATGCATAAGTAAAATGCATGTTTTAAAAATCACTTAGGCCAGAGAAGTAAACTGTAGTAGGAGACAAGATAGAAAACATGTAAGAGACTTGTGGTAGCGTAGGTCAGGTAACAGTAGCTGAGATTACAGTGATAACAAAGGAAATGGAGAAAATTAGATGATCTAAAACTTTTAGACAGGAAGCACCTGACACAGGGTAGATCTAAAAACTATTTAAAGCACAATGTGTATGGAATGAAAATGTTACAGTTCGGGATGTTGAAAAGTGAGATCTTAAACATGTCAACAAATGCTGCTCAGTTGCTACAAAGTCTAAAGTTTCATAACAGCATGAATTTTTACCATTTGTATAGTACTGAAAAGTAATACAGGGAGGAATCTAAAACATTCTACATATCGCTGTACAGGCAAACAGTAAAACAATAAACTTACATGCAATTTCCCTGCATTCTTGGACGTGTAGCCCCGTGGCCTCTCTTTATCTTTAAACCTAAAAGCAACAGCATTCAAGTCCTAAAACAGAAAGTTAACCCAATTAGACACAAGTCAACTATTATTTAGAAATACAATTTTAATGTTTTGCTCCAATTTATTATTATAACAATTAATGATAAAATGGTGGTGCTTAATTTAGGAATGTATAGGATATGGAAAAAGGTCTGGGGATATTGTTCAGTGGTAAAGCACTTGTCTAAACATGCGCAAGACCCACAGTTTAATCCCCAGCACTAAAAAAAAAAAAAGACATGGAAAGAAAACTTCTTAAAACTCAACCCATTAGCCTATCTTAAAATCAAACTAAAAGGGGAAACAATTTTGAAAGAAATTAAACAAACATGGTTCTCAAACTGGGCATGATGGTACAGTTCTGTAATCCTAGTACTTAGGAGCCTAAGGTGGGAGGATCACAAGTTCAAGGTCAGCCTGCACTACAAAGAGCAAACAAAACATTGTTTCATTAGAAAAACATAAAAAATAAAAAGGAATATGGTTTCACTGCCTGAACTACTGAAATTACTATATTATTCAAAGAGTTGAGAAAAACTGTATCAAAGAAGCTGGTGAGATCTAAAGACTCTAAAAAATGATAATTGTGGTGACCCATTTAAAGAAATGCAACCAGAATAGAGATTACTGCCCTAATTTCTACACACAGAGATTATACCTCTAAATTTTTATCAGCTAAAAAGGATATTCATTGGGATGGGCATTCAATTCAGTGATAGGATGCTTACCTAGCATTCACAAAGCCTAAAGTTTGATCCTTAGCCCCAGAGTGGGAGGCAGGTAGGGAGGACGAAAGAAAGGAAGGAAGGAAGGAAGGAAGGGAGGGAGGGAGGGAAGAAGTTCCTCAATTTAAATCTAAAGTATGTACAGTGTATATCTCTTTAACCCCCCCTCTTTGAGGGGGCTTTTCGAGGCAGGGTCTCACTCTAGCCCAGGCTGATATGAAACTCACTCTGTAGTTCCAGGCTGGCCTCGAACTCACAGTAATCCTCCTACTTCTGCCTCCCAAGTGCTGGGATTAAAGGCATGTACTACCATACCCGGCTTCCTTTTAAAATTTATAAGACAAATACCTTCTGTTTAATATATATTTTTAAAAAGATAGCTATGCTTTCCCATGCATACAATAATAAAATCACTTTTTAAATATTCATTTGATAGAGAAAGAGGGCAGGAGGGAGGGAGGAAGAAAGAGAAAGAGAGAGAGAGAGAGAGAGAGAATGGTCACACAAGGGCCTCCAGACACTGTAAACAAACTCCAGTCACGTGTGCCTCCTTGTGCATATGGCTAATGTGGGTCCTGGGGAATTGAACCTGGGTCCCTTGGCTTTGCAGGCAAACACCTTAACCACTAAGCCATCCCTCCAGCCCAATAAAATCACTATTTTGGGGTGGGGGGTTCAAGGTGGGAGTTTCACTCTAGCTCAGGCTGCCTTGGAATTCACTATGTAGTTTCAGGGTGGACTCGAACTCAAGGCGATCCTCCTACCTCTGCCTCCCGAGTGCTGGGATTAAAGGTGTGCACCACCACACCTGGCTAATAAAATCACTTTTAAGAAAACAATCGTGGGCTGGAGGGATGGCTTAGCAGTTAAGGCACTTGCCTGCAAAGCCAAAGGACCCAGGTTCGATTCCCCAGGACCCACATCAGCCAGATGCACAAGGGGGCGCATGTGTCTGGAATTCATTTGCAGTGGCTGGAGGCCCTGAAGCACCCATTCTCTCTCTTTCTCTCCCTCTTTCTCTGTCAAATAAATAAATAAAAAGAAAAGAAAAAAAGAAAACAATCATATATGAAGTAATTCACTATTTTATTTCAGAGTTCGCTATAAAGTTTTATTACCAGATCTAAAAATGACAGACTTCATGCCTAACATAAACCCTGAACACTACTACTTAACAAAATGATTGGCTTTCTTCTAAGGGTCAGAAAAGCAATCCACTCTCTTCCTTTTTCTCTCCTTTAAAAAAAAAAAAAAAAGACTACCTGATGTCTTCACCCCTAAGTTGTGCCTCAAGAAGCAAACTGAACTAGTATAACTAAGCTTTGACTAGTACAATACTTTTGTACTACACAATACAACTAAACCTTGACTAGAACAATATGTTGCAAAATTTTAAACTTTAATTAGGAAAAAAAAAAAAAAAACCCAACCGTAAAAGTTTAAGTGGGCCTTAAATTTCTATTAGTTCACATATATTTGTTTTTGAAAAAGAGATTCCTTAAGACAGATTTTGGTGAAACAAAAGTACCTTGCACTCTTGGAAAACCCATTCTTGAGGTCCTTCTGCACGTAACTTCTGAATGTATTGAAACATGTGCAAAATTATATCTTCAACATGTACTGGAAAAAAGGGGCACACTTAAAAACCATTCAGTCCTTGCATCCTTCAAAGTAGTGAGCTCACTCCTACAGTAAAGTCAGGTAATTGGGAGAAGGTCTCTCTTAGAAGGTAGAGACCTCGTCTCCCTGAGTCTAATTTCAGATGTCCCACATATGGCCCTGTGGACTCAGACATGTGTGACAGATGGGTAGCGGGGCAGTAAATGAACAATGAAAAGCCAAGTACACATTTTATGAATGTAACATAATGATCAGCTGTTAAAGCAATGGGGAAATCATCTATGAAACAAAGGCCAACTGACACATTAAAAAATACAATGGATTAAGTATTTACAGTTTTTCAACATAAAAGATACACAATAACAAAATTCAAAAAAAATTATATTAAGTCAATTTTCATTCAAAAATGAAAAGATCAATCAATACTTACATAATCCTTCCTCAGTTAAGTCCACATTAATGATAAAAAACATAAAACCACGAGCTCCTTCCTTCTGTCCACCAACCAGGGTATTTACCCAGCCTGCAACATTCAAAGAAAACTAACATAACTATGTGTTCAATTTCTTTCATAACTAGGACTGGGCATAAAGCTCAGTGCTCACTTCATATGCACAAAACCCTGGATTCAAACCCAAGTACCCTCCCCACACACAATTCCATCCATAGGGGTTTGTTTGTTTGGTTTTTTTTTTTTTTTATTTGAGAAAGAAATAGCTCAGGCTGACCTGGAACTCACTATGTAGCCAAAGCTAGCCTTGAACTTGTAGTGATCCTCCTTCAGCCTCCTAAATGCTAGAATTACAGGTGTGCATTATCATGACTAGCCATTAAATTCACACTATATGTTTGAAAAGATTAAAATGGTCCTTGCAGGAAAAAAAAAAGGTTTAGAAACAACTTTCTAAAGATCCACAAATGAATTCCTAATAAGGGTAGAGTACTGTGCTTAAATGTTACGTAAAAACAGAGGCTAAGGAGTAAAGGGGGCTTTGGAAATTATCTATTTTCTAAATCCTACGCCTTTCTGAGTTGATGGGTCAGAGCAGGCAAATAACAACTGGGACTGATTTTTCAGAGGTGGTAAAAAATACCAGCATGTGTTTTGATTTTTTTGTTTTGTTTTTGGTTGTTTTGCTTCTTAAGGTAGGGTCTCGCTCTAGTCCAAACTGACCTGAAATTCACTATGTAGTCAGACTGGCCTCAAACTCACAGCAATCCTCCTACCTCAGCCTTCTGAGTGCTGGGATTAAAGGCAAGTGCTACCATGCCCAGCTTGTTTTGATCTTTTTGACATAAGGCCTCACTATGCAGCCCAGACTAGTTTAGACTTATGTAGCCTAAACTGGCCTTGAATTGGTGATTCTCCCACCTTGGCCTTGCAAGTGCTGGGGTTACATACATGAGCCACTACCCTTAACTGGGCTTTCACTTTAACCTCCTTCTCATTTAAAACCCAGGTACATGGTTCAGTGATACAGCACTTGCCAAGTGCACAAGGCCTGGATTCCACCTTTTGAAATATCTAACCTTCACTGATTGATACTGAAGGCTAAAACCAATTATGTGAAAAGAGCCCCCAAACCAAAAACAGAGGCAGACTGTAACAATCATTTTTCTCACTAACCATAAAGTGTTTCATCTAAAAAATCTTCCTTCCAAGGCTGAGGATGTAGCTCAGTTTGCAGAATACTTGCTTGAATACACAAAACCTTGGGTTTGATCCCCAGCACCGAATAAACCAGGTGTGCTGGTGCACACCTATAATACTAACACTCGGAGGTAGAGACAAAGGACCAGAAGCTCAGACCAGCCTGAAGTACATATAACCCTGTGTCGAAAAATAAATAAGGGCACAGTGGCACATGCCTTTAATCTCAGTACTAGGGAGGCAGAAGTAGAAGGATTGCTGTGCATTTGAGTCCATCCTAAGACTACACAGTGAATTCGAGGTTAGACAAGGCTAGAGCAAGACCCTATCTCAAAGAAAGAAAAAAGCCAGACATGGTGGTGTATGCCTTTAATCCCAGCACTCGGGAGGCAGAGGTAGGAGGATCGCCATGAGTTTGAGGCCACCCTGAGACTACATAGTGAATTCCAGGTCAGCCTGAGCTAGAGTGAGACCCTACCTCAAAAACCAAAACAAACAACAACAAAAACCCCCAAATAAAAAAATAAATAGGGCTGGAGGGATGGCTTAGCGGTTAAGGCACTTGCCTGCAAAGCCAAAGGACCTTGGTTCAATTCCCAGGACCCAAGGGGACACATGTATCTGGAGTTCGTTTGCAGTGGCTAGAAGCCCTGGCGCGCCCATTCTCTCTCTCTGCCTCTTTCCCTCTCTCAAATAAATAAATAAAAATAAAATATTTTTAAGAAATTGTTAAAAATAAGTAAATAAATAAAAAATGTTCCTTCATAAGAAAATAATTAGAAGAAAATGGAGGCTACAGTGAAAGACATGGTATGGTCCTACATTCAGAGTTCAAGACACTCACCTTTTGATTTAAGTTCTGATAACAGACTTCCAGGTCCTTCATGTCCAATCAGATGACCAAGATAATGACCAGGATTTGACTTGTAGTACTGCTGAAGGTCTGGTATGGGAAACGTCACATAAAGATTCCTAATATCCTTAATGGGTACAATTTTATATAGTTGCTGGGGGAAAACAAACCACAAAAGATTTACTATATACAACTCCTACTGAGTGAAATATTTACAAATTCTGAAGAATATGACCAGTTAATCCTAAACTATCAGGCCACAAAGAACTGACCTCAATAAAAATGAGTTGGGCTTTGATTTATTGGCATTTTGTTACAGTGGTTAAAGCAATCTGTATTTGGTGTTCTGAATCCTGAAGGCAGGTTTGGGTGTTTGCCTTCTGGCACTAGATGACATCTTTAATAGTCCGCCAAAGCTAAGCTACCGAAACCAATCAACAGGCAATGATAAAAACATTCAGGCATATTTTATTGATATATGATCCTAATATACAAAATGGATTTAATTACCCCAACAAATACATCCACAAATTAAACAGAAAAAATAACAGACATGTGTACACTTACTTTAAGATGTTCTTCTTGGAAAGGGTGTTCAGGAAATTCTGGCAATGGGACATTTTTATTTTCTACTTCAGAAAATAACTTTACAACCAGGTTAGTCAAGTCATCTAAAGATTCTACAAGAAAAAAAAAAAAAGGCATGGTAAATAGAACTTTACCAATAATAACATTTAAGTAGATACTATTTAAGGTTTTAGGATCTTCTGAAAATCCTTGGGATTTTAAAAGGAAAACCTGGAAAAACAAAACTACAGCTGATATAAATATTGGTTAACAATTATGTTTCATATATATCTACCTCTTGGGCAAAAATTTAAATATCTAACCATTTTTCATAATATTACTGCTTCATATATATTATCTTGCAATACATCTGAAACATCTTATTAACCACAGGATATTTAGTTGGATTTGGAAAAATGATCTTAATTACTGACAAGAATTATGTAATTATATTAAAACATTGTCAGAGATTATCATATTCACTTTATGCTCAGTCTAAACTCTAATATTTGACTTTTAGCAATAAGCTTGGACAGTATAAAATGATGAAAAGAGTCCTGTGTGTAAGGAGGGGCACAGGACTTGAATTCTAACCCTGTCTTTACTAGCTGTGACAGACAGGCAGATAAACCGATTCCCTGCAGCACTGTCTATAATAACAAATAAAGATGACCTACACATCTAATAAGTAGGTATTATGTAGCCATTAATCAGTGTGTACAACATTAAAATATCTCAAAGATCCATTAAGTGAAAACTATATCTACAAAATAATGTTATGAATATTCTTATTTAATTGTTTAAAATACACACATATTAATGAACTTTTGGAGTCAGATATGTTACTCTTGTGCAATGAGGTCCTCATATTAACAAAATTTAGAATTTACTGCAGTTGTATAGCAAAAGTCCTCGGCACTGAAAGCAGTGAACAGCTATTATCAGCTTTAACAAAAGCAGCTGGGACAACTCACTAGAGAGAGCAAGGAGAGGCCATCAGATCCCCACCTGAGTCTCAGGTGCCCCCTGTGCCAGCTGTAGAAAGTGATGCCTGGTCTGGGGGAAGGAGCGGAACAGAGTATAAAGAGGGTAAAAGTTCAAGTAACAATGCGCTCCCTCCATCGAGGAGGCTTTGTTGGAGTCTCCGTCCTTGTACGTAAGCCCTCCACCCGAGACTGAGGTAGAGCATCTGTGGAGCTATCCTGTCACAGAGGAGCTCCATCGAAGCAGCTTCTTTGGAACCTCCATGCTCTAAGTAAGCCCTCACCTCCAGACTGGTGCTGCTCTGAGGACCCCTTACTCCTGGACAGGGACAAGGAGCTACTTGAAGTGGCCATGGGGAAGTCATTCAGGGTGGGAGGAGGCTTCTTGGTGGTGTGGCTGCTCAGGGGTCCCCATTCTCTGTAAGTAAGCCCTCAACCTGTGGCTGAGGGAGGAGCATGCAAGCAGTCATCATGATGCAGGGAGCCTATTGAAGCTGCTGATTTGGGGTTTCACATTCCTGTAAATAACCCTCTCCATGCTCTGTAAACAACCCCAATAAACTCACGGGCTCACCAAACGGAAATTGTGCACTCATACTTTGGTCTGCCATCTGAGCCCTATGTGGGGCACAGACATGTGTTCACATTCCCCAAGGGCACAGTTTCCTGAGACAATGATAAGAAATGACTTGAGATAACTGTTTCTGAGGAAAGGGCACGGTGATAATGTAAAATGTCAAAATGAAAAACAAACTTGGGTTATCTAATTTTATGAAAATTTTAAATGAGAGGTCTTACCTCGACCGAGCACACAAATAGCCATCAAATTGGATGAATAGTAAGTCGAATGAAACTTCAGCAGCTCTTGTCTGACATCAATGCCTTCTTGGTTGGGCCGAGTCTCTAGCGTGTATTTATTACCTGAAAGGATTAAAAAAAAAAAATGCATTTCTTAAAAAGTTACCATCTGTAGACCTGTAGTTTTACTAATTCTTATTGGCACTGTTGTAAGATGAACTTAAGAAACTAACCTACATAATAATTAGTCAACTAGGTTTAAGCCAAAGGTGGATAAACAGGACACTATAGTATAAACTAGAGTTTTCTATAAGGAACTAAAAATGCTATACAAAAATTATGCTTCTTGGGCTAGGCATAGTGGCATATTCCTGTAATCCCAGAACTTGGGAAGCTGAGGCAGAAGGAAGGAACTGGGGAATCAAACCTTGGTCCTCAGGCCTTGCAGGCAAGTAAGCCCTCAAAAAATTTTTTGTTTGTTTGTTTTGAGGTAGGGTTTCACTCTAGCTCAGTCTGAGCTGGATGTCACTCATGACAATCCTAGCTACCTTGGGCTACATAGCTCAAAAAACGACAACAAAAAAGCTTAAAATCCATATGAGATAAATATCATGGGCATTTTTAGACAAAAGAGAGCCACATGGCTTCCATTCACACTTGTTTAATTGTGAGTACCCTGTGCACTCCATACTTAGTTTAACAGTCACTGAGGGATCTTCTAGGAACTTGTCAAATTACTTGTACAGATAAAAGAATTTACTAATCCCAGCAAGCATTAAATTGTAACATGAACTCTCATGGGTTTGATATAGATTGGTATAGATAGGATACAATACTATTTTTATAAATCTCAAGTGATGTATATAGTATACCAACCAATACAAGCTCTTTTATGAGATTTTAATAGCTAATTCAATTAGGATGAAATTATATGCAAGAAACAAAACCTGAAGCTCTTTATTTTATTTTATTTTTTTCTTTTGGTTTTTCGAGGTAGGGTCTCGCTCTAGCCCAGGCTGACCTGGAATTCACTATGGAGTCTCAGGGTGGCCTCGAACTCTCGGAGATCCTCCTGCCTCTGCCTCCCGAGTGCTGGGATTAAAGGCGTGCGCCACCACGCCCAGCTACCTGAAGCTCTTTAAATACTACCTTTCTAATTAAGAATTTACAACCAGGGGCTACTATTAATCTGAACTGTATGAGGGACTTCTGGCTTCTGAGCATATCAAACAAAAACATGCATGTAGCTCAAAAAGACACTGTAGCTAGAAAAGTATGGAAGAAAGCCAAATAAATGTCCTAATGACTTTCTCCCATCTGAAAATCCATGTGTGGAGAACAATGTGAACAGGACTAAGATAATAAATACCAGTTCAGTCTAAATACCAGTTCACTGTCCTAAATTAGTGCTAATACAGCTGGGCCACTCACACCAAATTAAAATGCTGCTGCCTTTCTGGCTCTAGTAGCAGACTGAGGAAATCAGGGTTGCTGACCCACTGGGACACTTCTACCCTAGGTTTGTTGGGAGAAAGCCCTGCCTTGACATTGGGAGATTCAGAGATTCTTAGATTTATTTATTATTATTATCTATTTTAAAAACAAAGAGAGATAGAGAGAATGGGCATGGCAGGGCCTTCAGCTACTGCAAATAAATGTCAGAGACATGCTCCACCTTGTACATCTGGCTTCATGTAGGTACTGGGGAATCGAACTGGGGCTATTAGACTTTGCAGGCAAGTGCCTCAACCGCTGAGCCATCTCTCTGGCCTGAAATTCCATCAGGTACTAATTAAGTTAGTTTGTGGGATTTTTATTGTTTTTTGTTTTTGTTTTAGATAGGGTCTTGGGGGGGGGGGCAGGCAGAGAGGGTCTCACTCCAGCCCAGGCTGATCTGGAACATACTTTGTAGCCTAGGTTGGCCTTGAACTCATGGTGATCCTACTCAAACCTCTTGAGTGCTGGGATCATAGGCATGAGCCATCATGCCCAATTGAAACATGGTCTTATGCAGCCCAGACTGGCTTCAAACTTGCTATGCAACCAAGGCTAGCCTTCAACTCCAGATCCTCCTACCTCAGCCTCCCATGTGCTGGGATTACAAGCATGAGCCATCGTGCCAAGTTTAGCTTTGGAAAAGCCTCCAAATATCTCAAAGGAAGTATTTGCTTTACCTGTAAAATACAAGTAATATGGAGACATGCCTAATTGTTAAGAGTTCAACAACTGGCGGCCCTAATTTGATTCCTTAATACCCACATAAAAGTTAAGAGCAATCCTTGACTCCTTCAATTCCTTGCTATGTTGGAGAGATAGCTTAGCAATTAAGGCGCTTGCCTGCAAAGTCTAAGGACCGGGATTCAATTCCCCAGTACCCATGTAAAGCTAGATGCACAATTCCTTGCTGTGAGATTTAGGTTCTTATAAGGCTTAAATGTGATAATAGGGCTGGAAATATCACTCAGTGGTAGAGTACTTGTCTAGCATGTGCAAAGCACACTCAACACCACAAAAAGGAATATGGGACTGAGGAGATAGCTTAGTGGTTAAAGTCCTCAGGAGAGATGAACAGCCAAAAAGAAAACTGCATTTTCTTTTTGGCGGGGGGGAGGTTGAGGTAGGGCCTCACTCTAGTTTAGGCTAACCTAGAACTTACTCTGTAGTCTCAGACTGGCCTCCAACTTGTAGCAATCCGCCTACCTTTGCTCCCCAAGTGCTGCGATTAATGGCGAGTGCCACCATGCCTGTACAAGCTTTTAAGGATTGAGACTGAGAGCTCTGGAAAGTGGTTTTGACTCAAATATCTGTGACAGCAAGGGCAGGACAGGCCTTCATCTGTCCACAGCTGGAGTGGATGTACAAATCTGCCAGCTACTGAATAATTCTGGGGTTGATGTGCTGACCACAGACTACCAAGGAACACAGTTCTTTCACCTCTATGGCCATCTGGGTATCATCCAATTATTAGTTTCCAATGGACTCCAAATCGTATTTGTGATCAAGATGCTACCCTGTTGATTCTGGCAGAGTACAGGGGAGTGAGTAAAGATGTCACCCAATTTCTGGAATCTTTGGGAAAACAGGAAGTACTTCCAACTAGAGACCCTGCAGGTGGCAGAGAGGAAGTATCTAGAAAGCCATTCTCTTATTTCCAACTTCCAGCAAGATGAAGGAGTCACCTGAAGCTTTCAAACCATGTAGCAGGAGTTTCTAGATGATCTGGCTCCCGGGGAGATTTGCTCTTGTTTTTTGTTGTTGTTGATATTGTTTTGCTGTCTTGGGGCAATATATACAGGGTATTGCCCTTTGTGGGAAACCAGTCAGAACAGGTGCATTAAGCATCACAGGGTATATGAGGCAAATGCAGTTTTCTGGCTCCTAATATTTGGTTCTCAGTTTCTCATAAATTTTAATAGTGCAAGGGCTATGTAGTTTTCTTTTTGTATTTTTACTTACTTTGACCTTTTAGAAGAATGATGTGTTCACTTTAACTTCCCACTCTAGTCAAGGATACTGCATTTTACTCCTGCCTCTGACTAACCTGACTTCTTAGGAAAGCCAATCATAGCCTTGTTTGGTCAAAACAAAGTAATGACGAGAATGGAAGGTAAAGACTTTACAACAGAAACCTTACCCTAACAGACCAGCTGCAAAGTGGTTTGTTCACTTTTTCAAGAGCCCTTTTCTGTTTACTTTCTGTGGTGGGAGAGTAAAACCTTTTGCCTTCACACTTTGCATCTTTTCTTCACATCCTGTATAGCAAATCAGTATTGTTAGACTCTTGTTTGGTTTAACATTTTTAAGGCTAATTAAAAACCAAACAAAGCTGGAATGGTGGTACGCACCTTTAATCCCAGCACTTGGGAGGCAGAGGTAGGAGGATCACTGAGTTTGAGGCCACCTGGGACTACAGAGTGAGTTCTAGGTGAGCCTGGGTTAGCATGAAACCCTACCTCGAAAAAACCAAAAAACTAAAAATCATTTATGGAACATTTATGGAAATTAGTTATGTTTTCTTGATATTAATTTGATCTCATAATTAATTGTCAGAATAACTTTTACTTATTATAAACTGATTTGCTTTTTTATACATTTTATTTATTTACTTATTTGGTTTTTCAAGGAAGGGTCTCATTGTAGCTCAGGGTGACCTGAAATTCACTCTGTAGTCTCAGGGCGGCCTTGAACTCATGGTTATTCTCCTACTTCTGCCTCCCAAGTGCTGGGATTAAAGGTATGTGCCACCACGGCTGGCTACATTTTATTTGAGAGAGAGAGACAGACAGACAGACAGACAGACAGAAAGGGCACATCAGGGCTTCTAGCCATTGCAAATGAACTCCAGATACATGCGCCACCTTGTGCATCTGGCTTTACATGGATACTGGGGAATCGAATCTGGGTACTTTGGCTTTGCAAGCAAGTGCCTTAACTGCTAAGCTATCTCTCCAGCCCTGATTTGCTTTTATTTTTTTTTCCCCCTGAGGTAAGGTCTCCCTCTTGCCCATGCTCACCTGGAGCTTACTCTGCAGTCCCAGGCTGGCCTCGAACTCACAATGGTCCTCCTACTTCTGCTTTCTGAGTGCTGGGATTAAAGGCATGCACCACCACACCCAGCTCTGATTTGCTTTTTATAGTCTGTGAAAAATCAGTTTAAGGAATTCATTTCACTTTTCCCAATTTATTTTATTTTATTTTTTGGTCTTCCAAGGTAGGGTCTTGCTCTAGCCCAGGCTGACCTGAAATTCACTATGTAGTCTCATGCTGGCCTTGAACTCACAGTGATCCTCCTACCTCTGCCTCCAAAGTGCTGGAATTAAAGGAGTGTGCCACCATACCTGGCTGTCCATTTACCCTATATTAGAAAACTTTTTCTAAATTAGCAGAGACAAATAATTGTGATGCTTAACTGCCACAATAGTTCTGGTAGTGCTACAACAGTGAGTAAGTGAACCATTTTGTCACAGTCTTACCATCTGTGCAGCCCTGATGAAAGGCCTAGTGGACTCTTTACAACTTTATCCTGTCAGCAGCAATAGATGGACTATTTCTGAGTTACCAGCACAGAAGACTATTATACGAGGTGTCATAAACTCTTTAAAATCAGGTCCCCAAACTAATATTGTAGCTCTCGGCAGGGTATTTGCAGGCCTCTTTTGTTAATGATTTTATGATGTATAAATGCTATTCATTAGTTACTACAAAGAAAGCATGAAGACTTAAATGTTCGTTGACAAAATCTGAAAGCTGCAGTGAAAGAGCTGAAGATTTGATTTCCAGCACAAAGATGTTGAAGCTGTTGCTAGAATTAGAAATCAGCAGAGCTGGTATTTCTGTGGTCCTGCTTGTTGGTCTTTTCTCCTTTGTATACATCTGTTATTGAAGCTCTGCTCTTCTGTGTGGCTTTAGCCTGTCTTAGAGAGCTGTTTCAAAATCCCAGACTAAATGGCTGCTTCATTAGATACAAACAAAATTAATCATGCTTGGTACAATTATAGCGAAAGAACAGCTGGTTTTAGAATAGAGTTCACAAGAGCTCAAGTTCAAAGTATATTCAGAATAAAAGGTGTGGAATTAGCTTCACATTTGTTTATAAATCTAAACAGATTTGCAACACAGT
The DNA here is from genome assembly GCA_036346955.1 of Dipus sagitta. NCBI lineage: Eukaryota > Metazoa > Chordata > Mammalia > Rodentia > Dipodidae > Dipus > Dipus sagitta. The sequence goes on along the minus strand of CM070770.1, from coordinate 43,821,426 downwards.
CAATATATGTCAGTAGATTGCATTTAAGATTAATATTTCCTTTTAAGGGCTGACTTCTTTGTAGTAAAGTCTCTGCATTCATCATTCAATAATACCACTAATAAATGTATTTATAAATCCTTTACAGATGTGAAATATGAATCTGCTCAAGCACCTGCAATGTGAGTTGGGTTCAAAATGGACAAGGCCCTAGCTAAACCTCAAGACTTCCAGAAAAGAACACAGGAAAGCACTCTGAACATGCCTCTGGCCATGATGTTTCTGGATTTCACAGCACAGGTTCAAGCTACAAAAGCAAAATAAACAGAACTACATCAAATAATAGCCAGGCATGGTGGCACATGCCTTTAATCCCAGCACTTGGGAGGCAGAGGTAGGAGGATCACTATGAGTTCAAAGACAGCCAGGGACTAGAGAGTGAATTCCAGGTCAGCCTTGAAAATAAAAAAAAATAATAAAATAAAATAAACCTAATAGACCTCTGCACAGGAAACAATCAACAAAATGAAAAGGCAACCTATGACAGGTCTGATAGGAGTTAATATCCAAAATTTATTCTTTAAAAAAACTCACATAATGCCAGGCGTGGTGGTGCATGCCTTTAATTCCAGCACTCAGGAGGCAGAGGTAGGAGGATCGCCATGAGTTCAAGGCCACCCTGAGACTACAGAGCTGAATTCCAGGTCAGCCTGGGCTAGAAAGAGACACTACCTCGAGACCCCAGCCCCCACCACAAAAAAAACCCTCACATAACTCAGTGGCAAAAAGCAAATAACCTGATTTAAAATAGGAACAGCCAAATATGGTGATGCATGCCTGCAATCTCAATACTCAGGAGGCTGAGGCAGGAGAATGGCAGACAGTTTCAGGCCAACCTAGATAGCATACTAAATTTCTGGATAGCGTGATCTACATGGATGAGATTGTGTTTCAAAAACTGGGAAGGTAGCAGGGTACGGTGGCACATGCCTTTAATCCCAGCACTTGGGAGGCAGAGGCAGGAGGAACGCCATGATCTTGAGGCCACCCAGAGACTACATACTGAATTCCAGGTCAGCCTGAACTAAAACAAAGCAAACAAACAAACAAAAAAACAAAAACAGAGAAGATAGAGGGAGCAAAGGACGTAAACCAACAATTCTCTAAAGACATAAAAATAACTATCAAGTATGTGAAAAGGAGTTCAACACGACTAATCATCAGGGAAGGGAAGTCAAGACCACTATGAACAATTAAGAGAAAAATACCACTGAGATAGTCATACCCTGTTATCAAAATAAGAAGCGAAGCTGGGGAGAGTTCAGTGGTTTGAGGTGCTTGCCTGCAAAGCCTGATGGCCCCAGATTCAATTCCCCAGAATCCATATAAAGTCAGAAGCACAACGTGGCGCATGTGTCTGGAGTTCGTTTGCAGTGGCAGGAGGGCCTAGCACCCCCATCCTTTCTCTCTCAAATAAATAAATAAATAAATGAATAAATAAATAAATAAATAAATATTTTTAAAAGACAAGAGGTAACATGCTGGTGAAGGTGTGGAGCAAAAACAACCCCAATAAAGTGTTGACAGGAATATAGATTGGTACAGCAATTATGGAAAACAGAATGGGGGTTTCTAAAGGTAAAACTGCCCAGGCATGGTGGTGCATGCCTGTAATCCCAGCACTTGAGATGTGAAATCAGAAAGATAGGAGTTCATGGCCAACCTGGTCTACATAAGATTCTGTCTCAGAAAGCAAAATAAGGCCACTACATAACAATTCAGGAGTGTGAATGGGAATGTGGATCACACAGGACTAGCCAGAGGCAAATGATAAACCCATACATGCATTTATGATGGTATCGTGTGTACCTCTCAGGATGATTTAATTTTTCACTTAAAACAAAGTGAAGGGAGGAAATAAAGAGGAAAAAAAAAGTCAGTGATGAATTTGTTTTAGAGTCCAATTTTGTTTTGGTTTTTTTTTTTTTTTTTGTTTTTTAAATTTGGTTTTTCGAGGTGAGGTCTCATTCTAGCCCAGGCTGACCTGGAATTCACTATATAGTCTCAGGCTGGCCTCAAACTCACAGCAATCCTCCTACCTCTGCCTCCCAAGTGTCGGGATTAAAGGCATGCGTCACTCGCATCTGGCTTTTTATGAGTGTTGGAAAATTGAACCCAGGCCAACAGGCTTGCAAACTGCTGGGCCACCTTCCCAACACACAAAGAATCCGTTGTCAAAGCCAAACTACTGATCTGGGAATGTAACTCAGTGGTGGAGAAACTGCTTAATACACAGGGTTCAATCTCCAGGGTAGAAAAAGAAAATATAAGCTTTTTAACTAGAAAAAAAGGAAAGGCCAACTATCCTAATACATATTCTCCATAAGACACCTTTGCCAAGGTTTTGTAGGTCAACCTATGATCTTCACAAAGAACATGGGTCTTGAGTTCAGACTAAAACTTGCTATGAAATCCCATAACCTATACAGACATTCTACTACCACTCCCCCATAAAACACTGGTTAAATTATTCTAAGTATCACTTTTTCCATTTCTCAAAGGGAATAATGAAATTTCACTACTGGGATAAAGGTTAAGTGAGTTCATAGTTGGAAGAACCCCTTCCCAGTGTATAACTCTCAGTATCCATGCAATAAATAGTAGTCCCTTTCCTTTCCCCCTTGACTGGCTCCTCCTACTTTTTCTTTGAGACAGGGTCTCACTTTGTAGTACAGGCTAGTCTTAATCTCACAATCTTTCTGTCTCAGGCTATTGAACCCTGGGTTATAGAGGTTTTTGTTGTGTTTTGGAGGTCACTATGCAGCATAGGAGATAGAAAATGGCTAAGTGACCTGACTCTAAAATGAATAGCTTTCCCTTGACTAAATGTGGGAATGGTCTTTGGGCCCAGAGGGGTAATCTAGGTCATTACACTTCACTGTGGGTCAGAAGGGATTGGCCTCTTCTTATCTGCCCCCTTAGGAAGTCTTTCCACTCCCTTCTGAGAAGTCCCTTCCTAGAGAAGATTTCTGGGAAGATTTCTGTTGTCCAGAAATCCTGACTCCAGACACCTGACGTCAAGACTAATTGGCTAGAAACAGGCGTGGTGGCACATGCCTTTAATGCCAGCACTCAGGAGGCAAGGGTAGGAGGATCGCTATGAATTCAAGGCCAGTCTGAGACTGCATAGTGAATTCCAGGTCAGCATGGGCTACAACGAGGTAGGGACCTCAAAGAAACAAAGAAAAAATTAAATTTGAAGCTAGAGAGGTGGTTCAGTGGTTAAACGTACTTGCTTGCAGCATGCCAGCATAACTTTAACTCCTCAGCACTCACATGGAGCTGGATGCAAAGTGGCACAGCACCCGTAATACCAACAGCACTATTGCAGGAGAATCCAGAAGGCTCATGGGCCAGCTAGATCAGCACAGTGGAAGTGGCAAAAAACTAAACAAAGGAGACCCTGTCTCAAGCAAAGTAGAAGAAGAGGACAAACACCTCGAGTTGTTCTCAGACCTCCACATGTGTTGTGGCATGCACACACCCATACGTACCACACCCCCCACATATATATACATGTACACAAACAATATTTTAAAAATTATATTCTCATCTATCTTTCCAAAGAATTTCCTGACAGAATGAATCATATATTAGAATTCTAAGTCAGGCCTAGGTACAGGCGTATAATCCCAGTTGCTGGGGAGAAGGAGAGAAGAGGACTGTAAATCCAAGGTCAGCCTGGGCAACTGAGACCCTATCTCAAAAAGCAAGATGGCTCAGTGGTTAGAAGCATTTGCATGCAAAGCCTGATGGCTTGGGTTTTAATTTCCCAGTACTCACATACATAAAGCCAGATGCACAAAATGGTGCATGTGTCTAGTGTTTACAGAAGCAGGGAGCCCTGGCACAACCATTCTCTCTCTATCATAAATGAATAAATAAGCATTTTTTAAAAAAAGTAAAAGAGGGATAGGAATGTAGTTTAATGGAAGAGTACTTGTCTAGCATGTCAGAGGTTCAATCTGCAGTTTTATCACCAAAAAAAAAAAAAAAAGTTTATCTTTGACAACTAATGTGCCAGGCAGGTTAATTCACCTTTAATCCCAGGCCTAGAGAGGTTGAGGTAGGAGGGTTATCATAGTCCAGGACTACTGTGCACTACATAGTGAGTTCCAGGTCGGCATGGGCTGCAGTAAGATGCTGCCTCTATTGTCCTTATACAGCTCCCCTCCAGTGTATTCAGGAGATGGCCCAGAAGACTTGCTTCTTTCCCTTGCCTGGAGGACAGTGACTGATAGCTCAGAGTGGATTTTCGCCTACGACACCTAAGCTTGTCTACAGATAGCTATTGTTCACCAGAATGATGACAGACAAGGGTTTTCTGAGTTTCTTGTGGATGTGGAGATTTTGGAAATAAGCAGGGTTATTTTATTTTTGTTTGTTTGCTTGTTTTTCAAGGTAGGGTCTTACTCTAACCCAGGCTGACTTGGAATTCACTATGTATTCTCAGGGTGGCCTTGAACTCACAGCAATCCTGCCACCTGAGTGCTGGGATTAAAGTCATGTGCCACCGTGCCTGGCTTTTTACTTTTCTTTTTTGTTTTGTTTTGGTAAGCAGGGTTATTTTAAAACTACATGAGCAGTGGAAGAATTTTAATGAGGAGAAAAGAGATGGCAACTATTCTTAGTAAGATGCTGAAATGCAAAGCATCTTCAAATAGAAATTCCCTGAGTGAATGTCCACCAGTGGCGAGGGCAACATTTTCTAGGGAATTATCATGCTTCCTCTGGCTTACAAAGTTTTGCTATAATCATATATGATTTTACTACACACCTGGACTTTTTTTTTTTTTTTAAGAACAATTTTGATTCTTCTAAATCCACAGAATTAGATTTTTGTTTTGTTTTGTTTTTCGAGGTAGGGTCTCACTCTGACCCAGGCTGACCTGGAATTCACTATGTACACTCAGGGTGGACTCGAACTCATGGCAATCCTCCTACCTCTGCCTCCCAAGTGCTGGGATTAAAGGCATGCGTCACCATGCCTGGCGAGAATTTTATATACAAAGTTTAATTTTGTTGAGAATTTATCCAGGAAAAGCAATAATTTCTATGTTTACTGAAACCTTTAGTAACATCCCAAACCCTAACTTAAATTTTCTGAGTGTACATGGACACTAATTTTTAGACTGCTGGTATGTGTGAGGATACAAAGTTACAGAAAAAATAAAAACATTTTTGGAAAAAGAAATGCTAGGCATGGTGACTCAAGACTTGAATCCCAACACTCAGGAGGCTGAGGTGGGAAGATCATCATAAATCTGAGGTCAGCCTACTCTACAGACAGTTTTAGGTCAGCCTGGACTACAGTAAGACTCTGCCTCAAAAAAAAAAAAAAAAAAAAAAAACAGAAAAGAGAACTGGAGAGATGGCTCAGTGGTTAAAAGTCGCTTGCTTGCAAAGCCTGATGGCCCAGGTTTGATTCCCCATAAAGTACCCACATAAAGCCAGATGCACAGAGTGGCGCATGTACCTGGAGTTAGTTTGTAGTGGCAGGAGGCCCTAGTGAGCCCCTTCTCTCTCATAAATAAATAAATATTTTAAAAATAGCCAAAAGAAATGCTGTTTAGTAACCATATACAACTCCAACTGTTCTGCTCTTGAAATATTTAGATCCCTCTTTATTTTTCTTGTTGTTTTGCTTATTTTATTTTATTTTCTTATTTTTATATTTATTTATTTATTTATTGAGGCAGGATCTTGCTGTAGCCCAGGCTGACTTGGAATTCACTATGTAGTCTCAGGGTGGCCTCAAACTCACAGTGATCCTCCTACCTCCGCCTCTGCTGGGATTAAAGGTATATGCCACCATGCCCAGCTTTAGGCCCCTCTTTAAATGGGATGCAAGTTGAAATGGAAAATTATAAATAAAAAAAAAAAACCCCACAATACTTTGCAAAGAGTCCATGGGACTAAATGAGGTCAAGAGGAACTGATGCGTGAAAGCTGCTGTTGACAAACCTGTTCCAAATTTGCTGAAGGGGTGATTGGGATTCCCTGTAGCTTTTTCCAGCTGAAAGAGTCTCCAGGCATCATTCATCACATTTTTCTCATGTTCTGAATCAACGGCATTCACTTCTCTGTCTTTACAACTGGCATCAAACAAGGGGCACAGGAAAAACTGTGCAAACCTAAAGATGTAAAACAGAATTAACAACTTGAAAGCTGTAATTAAAAAAAAAAAAAAAAACTAGCCTTTGAGCCAGGCATGGCGGCACACACCTTTAATCCCAGCACTCAGGAGGCAGAGGTAGGAGGATTGCTTTGAGTTTGAGGCCATCCTGAGAATACATAGTGAATTCCAGGTCAGCCTGAGCTAGAATGAGACCCTGCCTCAAAAAAACAAAACAACAACAACAAAAAAAAAAATCTAGCCTTTGGCTCTTGCTCTCTCTGATCATTTAGGAACTTCCAGCTGTGGGTGTTTTTCCCTCAGCTGAGCCTGGGCTGGCTCAGGTCAGGCCCAGCCGGGAGGGGGCTAGCCCTTACTCTCTGCATGGATTCTTTATCCCCTCCAGCTCCCCATATGGCAGGAACTCCTTGAACTTTCTTTTCTCTTTTCTTTCCACATTTTTTCCCCAAATCCATATCTGGTCACATGGACTCCTGGGCTCCACATGGTGTACTTCTCCCCATTTTATCCCCCCTTAACCTTCCAGCCTTCCCCTTTCCACACTCCTTTGTCAAATCTGAATAGAATGTGGTAGTTAAAAAAAAAAAAAAACTAGACTTTGAAATATTTTCAAAAGACAGTTAATATGAATACTCAGAGGAAAAATAGCTCTATGGTAGAGTACTTACCAAGAATGCACAAAGACTAAGACTCAATCCCACTACCACAAAAAGCCAAACAAAAATCTACCATTGCTACTAAAATAAAAGAATGTAAAATAAATTCTAAGAAGCAAAAGAAAAACATAATATTGAATACATTTAAATTCAAAAAGCAATGATTTAGTCCAAAGATGCTATAATTAGAAATATGAACACATCAGCATTAAAAGGTCAAGGCAGACTTATGGAAATGGGAGAAGTCTAGTTAAGACTTAAAATTTAGAGGCCAGGTAGGTGATACAGGCCTTTAATTCCAGCATTTGGGTCACAGGATTACTGTGAATTTGTGGTCAGGCTGGAACTACAAGTGAGTTCCAAATCAGCCTGGACTAGAGTAAGACCCTACCTGAAATAGGCCAAATTAGCGGAAGATTTGTAATTTGGCATGCCTATGAAATTTAATTCCCTAAAACAGGAAAAAGGCAGGTTGGTAGCTCTCAGTCAAATCTTACATGTACAGCATTAGGTTCAATTTCATTAAGACTCAGGCATCTTAGTATTAAATGACTTATTTCACAAAAATGTTTATTTATTTGCACATGTATATGTATGGTGTGCCAAGATCTGTTGCTCCTATAAATAAATGTCATGCACTATACCTAAGTCCAGCTATCAAAGCAGCTGTTCACTTGGGAGGCAGATGGAGGAGGATCGCTGTGAATTTCAGGCCAGCCTGAGATTACAGAGTGAATTCCAAGTCAGCCTGGGCTAGAGTGAGATCCTACCTTGAAGCCCCCCTCCCAAAAAAAAGTAGTTGTCATTATTGGATACTTATTCTAAGTCCTACATCCTTTACACAACCAAACCAAAGGGAAACTCCATCAATCTGGAGTATATACTCAAAGAAGTATGAAAACAGATATTTATAGCACATACCTCTTTTATGTGCCTAAATACATTAAGGTTGGGGCAAAGCTACGTAAAAAGTCACGTTTATAATACTGAATAAGAGATCTTAAAACAAATCATGAAAGCCAAGCATGGTGGTTTATACCTGTAATCTCAGCACTCAGGAGGCCAAGACAGAAGGCTAGCTTCAAGTTCAAGGCCAGCCTGGGCTACATAGCAAGTACTAGGCTACCTAGGGATACATAGCAAGACTGTCTTAAAAAAAAAAAAAAGTGGGCTGGAGGACTGGCTTAGCGGTTAAGGCATTTGCCTGCAAGGCCAAAGGACCCATGTTTGATTCCCTAGGACCCACGTTAGCCAGATGCACAAGGGGGCACACACATCTGGAGTTCATATGCAGTGGCTGGAGGCCCTGGCACGACCATTCTCTCTACCCCCTTCTTCTGCCCCCCCCCCAAAAAAAGTGTGGTAGTGAACATCTTTAATCCCAGACCAGCCTGGAACTATACAGTGAGTTCCAGGTCAGCCTAGGCTACCTTGAAAATTTTTTTTTAATTTAAAAATTAAAAAAAATAAATAAAAACACAGGAAGAAAGAAATCAAGTGTTTAAAAAAGATACTCCTATCAAGTAGAGTTATTCCAAGTAATATAACAGATGTCCATCACCATACAGACACCTGCTATAGGAATTGCAAAGGAAAAAATACAACTCAGTGAATGCTTATGGAACCCAGTAACAGAAATTTTCTGGGAATACATATAAAACATGATAAATCTTGGGGCTGGAGAGATGGCTTAGTGGTTAAGTGCTTGCCTGTGAAAAAAGGAACCCGGTTCGAGGCTCGATTCCCCAGGACCCACATTAGCCAGATGCACAAGGGGCGCACGCATCTGGAGTTCATTTGCAGTGGCTGGAAGCCCTGGTGCACCCATTCTCTCTCTCTCTCTCTCTGCCTCTTTCTCTCTCTGTCAGTCTCAAATAAATAAATAAAATAAAAAACATGATAATATCAAAACTGCTGTAGGAGAACTGCTGCTGCAAGTTCAAGGCCAACCTGGGATATATAAGGAGACCCTGCTTCAAATAATTAATTAAAAAAAAAAAGAGGGTTGGAGAGATGGTTTAGTGATTAAGGCACTTGCCTGCAAGGGCCAAGGACCCATGCTCAACTCTCCATATCCCATGTAAGCCAAACACACAAGGTGACACAAGCACATAAGGTCACACATGTGCACAAGGTTGCATATATATCTGGAGTTCAACTCCAGTGGCTGGGGGCCCTGGTGTGCCAATTCTCTCTCTCACTCTCTCATAGAAAGAAAGAAAGAAAGAAAGAAAGCTGGGCAAGTGGCACATGCCTTTAATCCCAGCACTTGGGAGGCAGAGCTAGGAGGATTGCCATGAGTTCAAAGCCACCCTGAGACTACATAGTAAAATCTAGGTCAGCCTGGGCTAGCCCTACCTCAAAAAACCACAAAAAAAAAAAAAAAAAAAAAAAAAGCTGGGTGTGGTGGCACATGCCTTTAATCTCAGCACTTGGGAGGCAGAGGTAGAAAGATCGCCATGAGTTTGAGGCCACCCTGAGACTAATAGTGAATTACAGGTCAGCCTGAGCTACAGTGAGACCCTACCTTGAAAAATAAAACACAGAAACCACACTAGATGTGGTAGCCCACACCTTTAATCTCAGCACTTACGCAGAAGTAAGAGCATTGCTGTGAGTTCCAGACCAACCTGGGTTAGAGTGAGTCTCTGCCTCAAAAAAATGAAAAATAAAAAAAGGAAGAAAGAAAATTGACCAAGAAATTAAATAGGCATCATGGAAGTTGATCCGCAAAATATTTTTAAATCATCCCCAAAGTTGACATCAAAGTTCAAAACATCTGTATCCACTAAGTAAGTACCTTGACAAGTGAGAAGCCAAAGGAAAAGAGAGAATATTTAATTACGGTCTAGCATTCTGGGATGGTGACTATGTTTGAAAACACAACGACACTGTCACAGGTTACTTTTTACCATGTGCTTTAGATGCAGCTCCAGTTAGAATGGGAAAGGCCAATGAAAATTTTATAAGTCAATATAATATTTTATAGGCCTGAAGACTAGTTTAAAGTCATACCATTATTCTTCTCTTGCCACAAAGTAAATATGACATCTCTCATTACCTTTCCTGTTTTATAAAACAAAAATATCTTTTGTTAAACTATAAAGCTATGAGATAAAACAATAACTATTAAAGTTCAGTAATTCAGAGGGCATTCAGTATTACCTGTCTAGGGCACCTTCTAGGTGTTCATGAGAAACATCAAAATAGTAATTGGTATGCTCTCCAGTAGTAAAGGCATTTGAACTTCCTGCATGTTCGCTGAGAAACTGGCTGTATTCATTTTCTTTAGGATATTTCTTTGTTCCCAAAAAAAGCATATGTTCACAAAAATGACTTAAACCAGCAATATTTGGAGGGTCTGACAATGAACCTGAAAAAGAAAATACATAATAAATCATTTTTATTTATTATTTTTAAACTTTTTTCCCGGTTTTTTGAGGTAGGGTCTCTCACTCTAGCTCAGGCTGACCTGGAATTAACTATGTAGTCTCAGGGTGGCCTCGAAATCATGGAGATCCTCCTACCTCTGCCTCCCGAGTGCTGGGATTAAAGGCGTGCACCACCACGCCCGGCCTATTATTTTTAAACTTTTTATTTCATTTTATTTGAGAGAGAGAAAGAGAAAGAGAGAGAATGAGTGTGCCAGGGCCTTCAGCTGCTACAAAAGAAATCCAAATGTGGGCTGGAGGAATGGCTTAGCGGTTAAGGCGTTTGCCTGCAAAGGACCCAGGTTCAATTCCCCAGGACCCACGTTAGCCGGATGCACAAGAGGACACATGCGTCTGGAGTTCATTTGCAGTGGTTGGAAGCCCTGGCATGCCATTTTTTCTCTCTCTCTCTTAAATAAATAAATAAATAAATAAATAAATAAATAAATAAAATTTAAAAAAAAAAGGAATCCAAATTCATGCACTACCTTGTGCATCTGGCTTACATGAGTCCTGGGGAATGGAACCTAGGTCCTTTGGCTTCATAGGCAAGTGCCTTAACCATTAAGCCATCTCTCCAGCCCAATAAATCATTTTTAATGTCAAAAGCTCATAACTGAAGATTTCAGATAATTTAGGATTCTTGTTAACATGACAACTACCACCATACAATCAGAGATAGCTGAGCATAGGCTAGTTTAAAATGGTATTATCTAGAAGATAAACCTTTATTAGAAGACCTGGACCTAGTCTACTCCTGACAGTATTTAGTTGGTGACACTGGGCACATTACTTAATCTCTCTGGACTTTAGTTTACTCATACTAGAAGGAAAAGTAGATTCACTGTTTTTTCTAATATTTTTATTTCTATTTATTTATTTGTAAGCAAAGAGATAGAAGAGAGAGAGACAGAGAGAGAATGGGTGTACCAGGGCCTGTAGCCACTGCAAACGAACTCCAGATGCATATGCCCCTTGTGCATCTGGCTTAAGTGGGTCCTGGGGAATCAAACCTGGGTCCTTTGGCTTCTCAGGCAAACGCCTTAACCACTAAGCCATCTCTCCAGCCCAAATTCACTGTTTTATAAGGTCTAGAACTATCTTTCTTGACAATTTTTGTATGTAATGCGCATGTAATATATTTTGATCATATTCACTTCTCCTTACCTTCTCTTTTAAAAACATTTTTTTAAAAAAAAGGAAAGGAAAGAAGAAAAGATAGCCAGGCATGGTGGCACACGCCTTTAATGCCAGCACTCAGGAGGCAGAGGAAGGAAGATCGCCAAGAGTTCAAGGACACCCTGAGACTACATAGTGAATTCCAGGTCAACCTGGGCTAGAGAGAGACCCTATCTTGGGGGAAAAAAAATAAAAAAGAAAGAAAAAGGAAGAAGAAAGAAAAGAAAGATTCAGGGACTAGGGAGATGGCTCAATGGATAAGTCACTTGCTGTGCTAGCATGAGGCCTGGGGTTGAGATTCCCTGCATGCATATAAATGTCCGGTAGGCATGGCATCTGAGACCCACCCACCCCCAGGGCAAACTGGCTAGTCAGACTAGCTAAACTAGTGAGCTCTGGGCTCAAGTATTAGATCCTACCTCAATAAAATGAAGAGAAAAGCAACTGAAGAAGACATTTGATATCAACTTCTGTCTTGCGTGCACACACACACACACACACACACACACACACACACACACACCCATACCACATGAAAGTTAAAACAACAACAAAAAAAGGAAAACAAATATTTTTCTCTTAAATATATACCTACATAAGTAACAAAAGGATTATGGGACTGGGAAGATGGCCCAGCAGTCACAGGTGCTTGCTTGCAAAGCCTGATGCCCCAGGTTTGAACCCCCAGTACCCACATAAAGTCAGATGCATAAAGTGGCATATTTGGAGTTCATTTGCAGTGGCAAAAGGTCCTTGGGTACCCATTTGTCTTTAGCTCTCTCTCTTCCTCCTTAATAAATAAATAAATGTTTAAAAAAGAAACAATAGGATTAAAAGCGACAATAAATGTAGAAGAAATGTGCACATAAAAATCTATAAAATAGTGGCCAGGCATGGTGGCGCAAGACTTTAATCCCAGCACTCAGGAGACAGAGGTAGGAGGACTGCCACCCTGAGAGTACATAGTGAATTCCAGGTCAGCCTGGGCTAAAGTGAGACCCTATCTTGAAAAACCAAAACAAAACAAACAAAAATCTTTAAAATATATCAAAGTGAGAGGCTGGAGAGATGACTCAGTGGTTAAAGACCCTTGCTTGTAAAGCCTGTCAGTACAGGTTTGATTTCCCAGTACTCACGTAAGGCACATGCATATGGACTTCATTTGTAGTGGCAAGAGGCCCATACACTCTATCTGTCTCTCTCATTTTCTGTTTTTAAAGTTGTATTATTTGAGAGGGAGAGAGAGAGATGCAGATAGAGAATGGGCATGCCAGGGTTTCTAGCCACTGCAAACAAACTCCCAACACATGCACCACCCTGTGCATCTGGCTTACATGGGTACTAGGGAATCGAACCTGGGTCCTTTGGTTTTGCAAGCAAGGGCCATAACTGCTAAGCCATCTCTCCAGCCATCTCTCTCTCTCTCTTAAGTAATAAATAAAAACATGTAAAAATAAATATTTGTATATCAAAATGAGAAAGTAACTGTTATTGTAAAGAATGGGAATGAGGGCTGGAAAGATGGCTCAACAGTTAAAGGCATTTGCTTGTAAAGCCTGTGGCCCAAGTTCAATTCCCCAGCACCCATGTGAAAGCCAGATGTAAAACCTACAGCTCCAAGAGACCCTGACATGCTCAGACACACACCCACACATAAATAAATAAATAAATACTTTTTGTGTGTTTTTTGGTTTTCGAAGTAGGGTCTTGCTCCTGCCCAGGCTGACCTAGAATTCACTCTGTAGTCTCACAGTGGCCTCATGGTGATCCTCCTACCTCAGCTCCCCAAGTGCTGAGATTAAAGGCATGCACCACCACACCCAGCTAATAATTTTTTTTAACAGAATGTAAATGAGTTGCTAGGTTACCTACAGTATGAATCTAACCTCTTAGTAAATGAAATATTATTTTGACTTACAAAATTATAGTTTATGAGTAAGAGTTCTGGTACAAAATAAGGGATTAAGAAATAAAAGTGAGGGGCTGGAGAGATGGCTTAGCGGTTAAGCACTTGCCTGTGAAGCCTGAGGACCCGGTTCGAGGCTTGATTCTCCAGGACCCACGTTAGCCAGATGCACAAGGGGGCACACGCGTCTGGAGTTCGTTTGCAGTGGATGGAGGCCCTAGCGCGCCCATTCTCTCTCTGTCTATATCTGCCTCTCTCTCTCTCTCTCTCTGTCCACTGCTTTCAAATAAATAAATAAAAATAAACAAAAAAATTAAAAAAAAAAAAGAAATAAAAGTGAGCTAGGTGTGGTGGCTCATGCCTATAATCCCAACACTTTGGAAGCTAAGGTAGAAAGATTATCATGAGTTTGAGGCCAGCCTGGGCTACATAATGATTTCCAGGTCTCCCTGGGCTACACAGATCCTGTCTCCAAAAACAAAACAAATAATAGAAAGGGGAGAAGGCAGGTTAAACTACTGGGTCTTTACACTCATATGGTCAGCTCTATTGAGTGTCAACATTAGATCAGTAAAATTGAGTGAAGCTTCTTTCACAAGATGAGACTGTACCTATGTGCACATCAAGTGCCGCTGATGACTTATCCGTGGTGGGGTCACTGATGAGGAGCACTTTGATGCCGTTGACCAGTTCTAGTCCACGGTAGTCTCGTTTATCTTCAGGAGATTTGACAATGTCATCTTCTATTGTCTTGATAGCTGGATTATTCATTTTGCTGTAAGTCTTTTTTTGGAAACTAGAAAGAAAAGGATTAATTGTTGCATTGTGGCCATTCTTTTAAAATAAAAGACAGAAAATAACATCAAGCAAATTCATGTAACATATAATCCAACTAAAGGCATACGCCTTTAATCCCAGCACTGGGGAGGCAGAGGTACAAGGATCGCTGTGAGTTAGAAGCCACCCTGAGACTACACAGTGAATTCCAGGTCAGCCTGGGCTAGAACAACACCCTACCTCCAAATAAATAAATAATAATAATAATAAATAAGTCGCACCAGGATGAAATTTGTTGCTTTGCACACACTAAGCTATATTGTAGCCCTGGAGGAAAGCCTATGTACAAGGTGTAGTCATTCCTCTTCATCTTACCCCTCATTTTGTCAGAGAAATGCTAGCAATGTTGTTTCTGTGGAACCCTTGTATATAGATCAACACATCATTGGGGTTTGACACAGGATCAATTAGGTCATGAGCTGGTCAGTCTGCTGACCTAGAATTAAGTTTTCAATTACCAACAAGTACTTTTTTTAAAATTTTTTTGTTTGTTTATTTATTTATTTGAGAGCAACAGAGAGAAGGAGGCAGAGAGAGAGAGAGAGTGAATGGCACGCCAGAGCTTCCAGCCTCTGTAAACGAACTCCAGACACGTGCGGCCCCTTGTGCATCTGGCTAACGTGGGTCCTGGGGAACTGAGCCTCGAACCGGGGTCCTTAGGCTTCACAGGCAAGCGCTTAACTGCTAAGCCATCTCTCCAGCCCCCAACAAATACTTTCATACACATTTCAGAGGTATCTGCTAGAGTGAGGTTAGAGATTATGTAAGAATTATTACTGGGTCAGCCAAAACATTGCTCAACCTGATGATTTTCAAAGATAAGGCAGATGCAGAACTTATGAGTCTTACATGCACATGCTCAGAACACCTAAATACCCTCTAAACAGAACAACGCTGTGAAATCTTTTAAAAATTAAAAAAAAAAAAAAAAAAAGCCCAAGCTATCCTACAAAACAGCAAAGGCCAGGACATAAAATAAACAAAAAGTCAGAAAGACCCTAAGTAATGTCTATAATTTGCTGACAGGCTGAGTGCCAGAGCAGAAGCAGTCTGGCAGTCTTACAGAGATGTTAGGTCAGTTGCCTTTCCAAGGGCTCCCTCTGCTCTCTCCCTTTTTTCTAGGAAGGCTAAAGACCTGGTAAAGGGAAAAGAACTACCAGCATACAGATGTAAGGGCATTTGTTAGTATTAGTAAAGAAAAGGAATTTCCCAGAGTTTAAGGTATATACAGGGACTTCTGGTTTTAAGTAGGGTAGATGTTCTTCTGTCTATACTGGGCACTACATGAGGGACAAAAATTATACTTAAATTATTGGCAGGTTTATTCAGGAACCAGGTAAAGCCAAAACATACTTGAAACTACAGGGAAAAAAATGAACCTATGCTAATACACTAGCTTCATACTTAGAAGACAGGAGAAGTAGACTCAGCTGTCTTTACATACTGACAGCCAGGGCTGGGGATGTAGCTCAGTGGTAGAACACTTGACTAGTATGCATAAGGCCCTGGACTGGATCACCCACACCTCAAAATAAAAAGATAAATAGATAACTGGCTGGTAGCCAGATTTATAGGTAAATGAAAGGGGGTATAAGTTGGCATACAATATTTTCGACAAAATGTTCTGCCAAAATGTCAAAAGATTAAAAGAAAACAAGCCAGGTGTTGTGGCGCATGCCTTTAATCCCAGCACTCGGGAGGCAGAGGTAGGAGGTTCGCAGTGAGTTTGAGGCCACCATACATAGTGAATTCCAGGTCAGCCTGAGCTAGAGTGAGACCCTCCCTCAAAAAACCAAAAATAAAATAAAATAAATAAATAAGTAAAACTTAGTCTGACTTTGATCAGAATCCCTTCCTCTGAATTCATCTGTGATTACTGGTATAATCAGAATAAGAATTGATAAGCCAAAGGGGTTTGTTCCTATTAACAGTATCTCCTATATCTTCTGAAAGATACTGAAATTTTGTTTGTTTTGTTTTTGTGAGACAGGATCTCTGTATATAGCCCAAGGTCGCCTCAAACTCACAATCCTCCTGCCTCAGTCTCCCAAAAACTAGGATTACAGATGTGTACCAACATGCCCAGCTATATTCAGATTTTTTTTTCTTTCAAGGTAGGGTCTCACTCTGGCCCAGGCTGACCTGGAATTCACTATGGAGTCTCAAGGTGGCCTCAAACTCACAGCAATCCTCCTACCTCTGCCTCCCAGTGCTGGGATTAAAGGCATGCGCCTGGCAATGTTCAGAATTTTTTTGAAATTTATTTATTTGAGAGAGAGAATGGGCACACCATGGTCTCCAGCCACAGCAAATGAACTCACATGCATGTACCACCTAATGCATCTGGCTTATGTGGATCCTGGGGAATTGAACCTGAGTCCTTTAGCTTTTCAGGCAAGTGCTTTAACTGATAAGCCATCTTTCCAGCCCTGATATTCAAATTTTTATTTATTTATTTGACAGAGAAAGAGGGAGAGAGAGAGAGAATGGGCACGCCAGGGCCTCAGCCACTGCAAACAAACGTGTGTGTCCCTTGTGCATCTGGCTAATGTGGGTCCTGCAGAATTGAACCTGGGTTCTTTGGCTTTGCAGGAAAACACCTTAACCGCTCAGCCATCCCTCCAGCCCCTGATAATTCAAACTTTTAAAGATCAATACTACAAGTAATACTATATGTATAATACTATTTTTTAATTACATAATGCTTTACACAGATGGTGCTAATGATCTTATCCCTATTTAGTGAAAATAAATTCTTTTTTAAAAAGCATGATAGGGCCAAGGAAATAGTTCATTGGGTAAGGTGTTTGCCACACAAGTACTAGAGATTTGAACTCAGATCTCAGATCTCCAGAACCCATATAAAATGCTAGGCATAGCAGTGTAGCCCTGTAATCCCAGTGCTGGAACAATTTAGGCAGGGAATCTCAGGGGCTCACTGGCTATCTAGTCTAGCCAAATGGGTGATTTCTAGGTTCAGTAACAAACCTTGTCTCCAAAAATGGGATGAGAACTTGGCATGATGGCTCTATAGTCCCACCACTTAGGAGGCTGAGATAAGAGTATCATCAACATGGGGCCTAGAGAGATGGCTCAGCAGTTAAGGTGCTTGCCTGCAAAGCCTAAGGACCCAGGTTTGATTCCCCAGTACCCACACAAAGCCAGATGCACAAGGTGGTGCATGCATCTGGAGTTTGTTTGCAACAGCTAGAGGCCTTGGAACGCCCATTCTCTCTATCAGCCTTTCTCTCTCTCTAATAAATAAAAATTTTAAAACAAGAGCAGGAGTATCATCAACATGAGTTCAAGGCCAAACAAACAAAAAGTGATGAATAATTAAGGAAGATACCAACATCAACTTCTGGCCTCCATACACATACATGCATGCATACACATGTGAACATTTAAACACACACAACTATACAGAAAAGCATAAAATATAATACTAACATCTTAGGATACACAGCCACCATTGGAAAATCCAAAAACAATTTTGAAGTAAAAAGGTTGTGGAATTTTTGTTTGTTTGTTTTTTGAGACAGACTCACTCTAGCCTAGGCTGACCTAGAGCTCTCTCTGTAGCTCAGGCTGGCCTTGAAGTCATGTGATATACCTACCTCCACCTACCCAAGGCTGGGATTAAAGGTATGAGTCACTACTTCTAGCTAAAAGGTTATTGTTATTGTTGCTTACTTGCTTTTGAAACAGGGTCTCCTGTACCCAAGGACTCCTCAAATTTACTATACAGCTGAAGACGACCTTGAATTCCCGATCTTCCTGCCTCTAGCTCCCAAGTACTAGGATTATAGGCATGCACCACCATGTCCAGAAAAAAAGCTATTACTAATGACTATTTTCTACTTCATTAGCCATAAGGCAATTTTAGTATTAAAGAGAGATTAAAATAATCTAAATACAAAATCTAAAAGATGGTGTTTGTGGCCAAAAATAGGATCACCAAGGTGGGGGCGGAGTAGCAATAAGAAGCTCACTATGCACCAAACACCATGCCTACATCTGCACCCAGCAAGTTTCTAAAGGAAGTGGGGGTCAGCATTCCAGTGAGACATTCTACTAGGTGGGAATAATGTCATAGAATGTTTCCTTCCATCACTATTATTATTATTATTATTATTATTACTATTACTATTATTCGGGTTTTTGAGGTAAGGTCTCGCTCTAGTCCAGGTTGACCTGGAATTCACTATGTACTCTCAGGGTGGCCTCGAACTCATGGCCATCCTCCTACCTCTGCCTCCCAAGTATTGGGATTAAAGGCATGTGCCACCATGCCCAACAAATCCTTCCATCACTATTATTTACACCCAACTCCTCTACTGTGGTTGTGGTTGCCTCAGCTTCCACAGGGTGTGTCACACTGTGGCACTTTGTGTCATCTACAAAGCCTTTACTCAATAACTTTGCAATCAAATTACAAAGTAATAATTATAATAATCTCATAATGTTTTAAGTAAGTTTACAATTTTGCACTGGGCCACATTCACAGTTATCCTGAGCTATAGGATGGACATGACTTGTCAGAGAGCCAAGAATTACACATAATTTAAAATAGCACATTTTCAAAGCCTGATGGCCTAGGTTTGATTCCCCAATACCAAGTAAAGCCAGATGCACAAAGTGGTGCATGCGCCTAGAATTTGTTTCAGTGGCAGGTGGCCTTGGAATAGCAATTTAAGATATGATGATGATGGTACTCTAAAACCATATAGGTTGTGAGAAAAAACAATACCTGTTCACCTCTGTGAGGAGATGGCTCACTTGGTAAAGTGCTTGCAATGCAAGTGTGAAGATCTGAGTACAGACCCCAGGCATCCAGGTAAAATACCAGGTAATTGTGGCAGCCTGCCTGTAATCCCAGTGCTCAGGAGGCACTAGGGCAAGCTGGCTAGCTATACTAGCCAAAGCAGCAAGCTCTGGGTTCAAGCAAGAGACCCTGTCTCAATAAATAAGATGGAGAGTAACTGAGGAAGACATGTGACTTCAACCTCTAACCTCCACATGTGCACCCACACACATATGAACATACATAGACAAAGTCTCACACATCATACACAGGGGAAAATTCATTATACAGGAACCAGGTGAGGAAAAGTCAAACACATGGAAGGTACAGGCAGGAGAATCAACAGTTCAAGGTCATCCTCAGGTACTCAGCTACCTAGGGAGTTTGAGGCCAACGTGGGACCCTGTCTCAAAAATAAAAACGGAAGGCTAGAGAGATGGTTTAGCAGTTATGGTGCTTGCCTGCAAAATCTAACAACCCGAATTTGATTCCCCAGCATCCATGAAAAGCTGGATACACAAAGTGACGCATGTGTCTAGAGTTTGTTTGCAGTGGCTGGAGGCCCTGGCACACCCATTCTCTCTGTCTCTCTTTTATCTTTCTCTGCTTGCAAATAAATATGTAAAAAGTAAAATAAAATGAAAAAAATCTACTTCATTACATAAAAATAACCATGTAACCAACTCAACTATAGGCTATATATTCCATAGTTTTTCAGTTTCAATTTCCCTTACCCGTATTTGAATTTTCTCAGACAAAAAATAAATTGTGCCAGGCAGAGTTGAACATGCACTTGTAATCATACCACTCAGGAGGCTAGGGCAGAATGATTCAATTAGAGGTCAGCCTAGGCTACACAGTAAGACCCTGTCTCAAAACACAAATACACATATGCACAACACTTACACTGTGAAACAGAGAGTAAGGTACAGGTAGATAGAATAGCATGAGATGGAAAGTGTTGGGCCCTGAGAGGGGAAGGGCATATAATGGAGGATGGATTTGTGAGAGAGAAAATGGGGCTGGAAAGGAAATAGCATGGTTTATTGTCTATAATTATAGGAGCTGTCAATAAAAAAGTTTAAAAAATTAAAAAAAGAAAGCGTTAGGACCAACACAATTATTTATAAGTAATCAAAGTCTATCACAGGTACAGATATAACTATTTGGACACTGAAGTTGTGCCTGAGTAATATCCCTTGAGTAGCTGAAAATAAGGTAAACATTCTATAATAACACATAAAAATTAATGCTGGGCTTAGCATCAAGAGTCTAAGGAAGGTGTAGCAGACAACATGTCTGGTCCTGAAGGTGACAAGAAGCCCCTGAAACAGTTCAAGAAGCAGGCCAAGGAGATAAGTGGAGACAATAAAGCAAAAGCCATAGGGAAGGGCTTTCTGGCAAAAAGTGAGCCCTTGCCCATCCCTATTCAAACATCTGGATTCCCTGCCATAACAAATTTTACCAATACAGCTAGAATAAAGTGTTGTTTTGGAGTCTATTGTACAGTGTAATCCACTTTTGTAGAAATAGAATACATCAGTAACAAAATCACACAGTAGCTCACTGTCTCTAGTTTTCACTCAGTTATTCCTGTCAGCTGTGAATTTAAAGTAAATCCAGTTGCTTGGCATGGTGGTGCACACCTTTAATTCCAGCACTACAGAGGCAGAGGTAGGAGCATTGCTGTGAGTTCAAGGCCACCCTAGGACTACATAGTGAATTCCAGGTTGGCCTGGGCTAGAGTGAAACGCTACCTTGAAAAAAACCAAATAATAATAATAATAATAAAATAAAAATAAAACAAACAAATTAAATCCAGTCTAGAATCCTGCCACACTGCTGTTTGGTGTTTGTTCTACTCTTTCTTTTTTATTTATCTGAGAGTGACAGACAGAGAGAGAAAGAGGCAGACAGAGAGAGAGAGAGAGACAGAATGGACACACCAGGGCCTCCAGCCACTGCAAACAAACTCCAGATGCATGCGCTAACTTGTGCATCTGGCATACGTGGTCTTGGGGAATTGAGCCTCGAATCAGGGTCCTTAGGCTTCACAGGCAAGCACTTAACCTCTAAGCCATCTCTCCAGCCCTGTTTGTTCTACTCTTAATTCTGTATAACCTCTAACTAAACCAACTCATGTGAAAGGCTGTCCAAAAAAAAAAAAAAAAAAAAAAAGTAATCCAACTACTTTTAGACATTTATATACAGAATCAAAAGCAACTAAAAATTTCTAACCTGGCAATGCTCCCAGATCAAGTATCATGACTTTCTGAGGAAATAAAAACCAAATAAAACACTAGCAGCATTTTCAAAAAGATTCGTCCCAGCAATCTATGTTCAGTAAACATGCTGATCCTTACCTTCTGGAGAACTGAAGGAGATATGGCTGGGAAGTCCTGCCCTGACAGGGATGAATTCATCACCAGCTTGCCCGTCTGCCTGTGTACTTATATTTATACGCATGCGATCACATGTCTGTCTATCTCAGCTTCCTCATTAGCATAGCCTTCAGGAGTAGTTTTACTCCTTGCAAATGTTCTTCAATAAGAAAGCACTCTAACATTTCAGATGACAAACAAGTGCTAACTAAAATGCTTTCCCAGGCATTTATTTGATATTTTAAACTTGTCAAAGTCAAAATTTTAGGAGCAAATAAAATGAATTTCAATTTTAAGGATGTCAGCATACACTGGAAACAATAAGGTACAGAACTGTCAGTTTTCAGCATCCTGACAAACTGGAGAGCTGACTGGTAATTACAATATTTTGTATTTCGTTCAGACTTTAAAGCAACAAGTGCACTCACAGAGGAGAGTTAGAAGAGCCATTGTATATTGTCTAGCCCTCTGTAATCTGAGGACCGGCAGCACCGGCTCCTTCTGGGAGCTGTTCAAAATACAACATATCAGAGCCCACCAGAGGCCGACTCAACCAGACTCTGCCTTTTTGACGGCTCTCCAGGTGAGCTGCTTTCCTGGTTTACCTGACAGAAGCTGAAGCTCATGGGGCTTACGTCCCATGCCCAAAATCATTCCACACAAAGTGGCTACTACAACTCAAATTCCTGTATTGAACCTCACCCCCTCCGTACCCAAACAAACATTTAAGGAGGCACTGCACCATGCATATTGGCTACAAAGATGAGCACACCAGAGCCCCTACTCCGCAGGAATCCAGACTAGGAACAGTGGACAGGACAATACATGTTTCAAGTTGTAACAGAGTTGTCTCAGTGGCACAGTAAGAGTGATGAGAAGAGGTACATCCAAAGCCTGTTTGAGAAGGGAGAAGGGACAGCAGTGAGTACAAGCATGCTAAGTACGAGGCAAGGGGCAATCAAAGGAGCAAGAAGGGGATATCGATCAAGGCCTGCGATTAGAATAAAGCAAAAGAGGGGCTGCGGAGAAGAGTCAGGGGATAAAGCACTTGCTGAGTTCGGAACTTCAGCAGAGTTGTCACCCCAGCCACATCTACTGGGAGAAGAGGAGGCAGGAGAATCTACCAGAAGCTGGGGAGAGAGGGGGAGGAGGAGCCAGCCTAGTGAAGGCAGTAGTGAACATGAGACCCTGCCTCAAATGAGGTGAAAGGTGAGGACAGACACCCAAAAGTTGTCCTCTGACCTCTACAAGTATCCCATGGCATGTGCATGCCCACACACACACCCCAGAAAAAAAGAAGGGAGGGAGGGGCAGGGGAAGGGAAAGGAGAGAGTGGGGCAGAAAACTGGGAACCATGTGTTAATGAAACTAATCACAACTTCCACTTGGAAAACATGAACTAAGGAGATACAAATCTCTCAGCAGTGGAACACATATGTGCTTGGCATGTGCAAGGCCTTGGTTTTTTTCCTGTCTTAACACCATAAAAATAAAACCAGTCAAAACAAAATTATGGACTATGATATGTAAAGGCCCAAATTTCAGACTTCCAGCAACAAATTTACACAACAGAAGGTCATTTCCAAATTCCTGAACCAAGAGTTGGGAAATTTTACTTTGCCTTTTGCTACCTACCCACTTCATTTAAAGTTAGACCCAATTTAGAAATGAGGACCTATAAACCTGAACAGGTGAGTGATTACAGTCAGAATTATAAATCAAAACCTCCCTCCTTTGGGATCCACCCAGCCACTCCCAGAAAGTGGAAGTTGAATGGAAGGGCATTCCAGAGTGTGAGGCAAGAGCCCTGAGAAAAAGTACCTGGTATTAGAAATATACCACAAACAACCCTGCTTCCCACTGGAGGCAGAGCAGAGAGGTGTCAAGGTAGTAGTATAAGCCTTGAGGTGTCTCAACATAGTGACACAGTTTAAGACCACAATTATCAGGTAAATTACTTGACTTAAAATATAGCAACATGTCTCAGAGAGCCAGCTAGCCATGACTCTTTAGTCTTGTATTCCTTCATATATGAACTGGAATACATCATAAAGGTGAGGATGAACTAAAATCCTATTGGCTAAATGGTATTTCCCAATTGTTGTAGTTATGTGTCCTAGCCTTCGGGAAAGGAATTTATGATTAACAACTAAAACTTAAATGAATTAGAGTGCCTGCAATTTAACTAAATCCTACAGCAATATCACATTAAAGATCAGTCCTTTGGCAAACTGGTACAAGCTTATCAATGGCTGCTAATTCTTTTTTCTTTCTTTCTTTCTTTTTTTTTTTTTTTTTTTAAGGTTTAGAGACAGTATTAGATTAAGAGAAGGAAAGAGAAGAAAGTACAGAGAATCCCCCACCCAAGAGAAGGCAGGAGGGGCTAAAAGCCCAATGGCTCATGGAATACTTTCCAGAGGCTGGATAAAGGCTTAAGCAAATGAACTCAACTTCTACTTTACACCTCTTACCACAAGTAACTGCAGAAGGCTTTTACAGGTGTACTTTGAGGACAAGCATCTTACACAAGTCCCCTAGTACATAGTTTTCAAGCTATTACAAAATGTGACATAGATGCCACCATATAAATCTAATTCTAATAATCCCTCACACTTAAAAAAAAAGTCATGTATTTTGTAAAGTGATCATTTAATCGTCTCATGATCCCTAGATGGCTCACAGCAGTTGTGATGCTTGTCTTCCTCAACCCCAGTAAGCAACAAGAACTCAGTGATGAAGCAACTTGGCCAACTGCAGTCAGTCAAGTAGTTGATTTGTGGCAAAGCAGGAACTGCAGAGAAAGAGGAAGTGTGGGAGGAGGAGGAACAGAAGCAAACCACTTGGGCTTTTCACTGTGGCTCCCAGTCCTTCCCTGCCTCCAATTCTTCTTCCTTATGATGCCAAATCCCTCCACCCCCTCAAATTACAATAGTCCAAAACAAATGCTCTAAGGGCAGTTTTCAAATTTCTACTCCTGTCCCATATAAAACAAAGACAAGAGCCTAATATGACTCTGCCAGAGTCCCTGAAATGGAAGGACTGTCTCGGTCAGGACTCCCTGGAAAAGGAAAATGTACAGCAGGACTAGATGCATGGCAGGGGAAAGAAATCATACAGAACCATCTCTTGTGTGAAAGAGAGCATGAAATAATTATATCATTAGACATGTGGGTTTATGGGTGAGTTGTTTTTCAAGGGCATGCATTGAACCACATGAACAGAAAAAAGAAAAATCATAATCATCCTGGTAAATGCAGAAAAAGTATTTGCCAGGGCTTGGAATTTAGCTCAGTGATAGAACACTGGCCCAGCATGCACGATGCTCTAGGTTCAATTCCCAGCACATCAAAAAAAAAAAAAAAAAATTAGCAGGGCGTGGTGCCACATGCCTTTAATCCCCGCACTCAGGAGGCAGAAGTAGGAGGATTGCTGTGAGTTCTAGGTCACCCTGAGATTACATAGTGAATTCCAAGTCAGTCTGGGCCTGAGTGAGATCCTACCTTGAAAAACCAAAAAAGAAAAAGAAAAACTAGGCTGGAGAGATGGCTTAGCAGTTAAGGTGCTTGCCTGTGATGCCTAAGGACTCACACTTGATTCTCCAGGCCCCACGTAAGCCAGACACACAGTGTTGCAAGTGTGCAAGGTTGCACATGCGCACAAGGGGGCACACGCATCTGGAGTTCAATTGAAGTGGCTGGCAGCCAATTTAAGAGCCAGGTATGGTGGCCCACGCCTTTAATCCCAGAACTCTGGAGGCAAAAGTACAAAGATCACTATGAGCTCAAGGCTACCCTGAGACTACACAGTGAATTCCAGGTCAGCCTGGGCTAGAATGAAATACTACCTAGAATTTAAAAAAAAAAAAAAGGCCAGTCTGTTGGGCTTGCCTCAAAAAAAATTTTAAATGAAAAGAATTTAACTATATTCAACAAATAGTGACTTTTTAATTTTTTTTTTTTTTTTTGGTGAGGTAGGGTCTTACTCTAACTTAGGTTGACCTTGAATTCACTCTGTAGTCTCAGGGTGACCTTGAACTCATGGGGATCCTCTTACCTCTGCCTCCCGAGTGCTGGGATTAAAAGGGTGCACCACCATGCCCAGCTAAAATTTTTATTTATTTGTAAGCAGAGAGAGATAGACAGAAGAGAGACAGAAAGAATGGGCACATCAGCACTTCTAACCACCACAGACAAACTACAGATGTGTACACCACCTTGTGCACCTGGTTTTATGTAGGTACTGGGGAATCAAACCCATCCGTTAGGCTTTGTGGGCAGTCGCCTCAACTGCTGCACCATCTCTCCAGCCCAATAGTGACTTTTAAAAAGAAGTTAGAGCTAGGTGTTGGTGGTGCATGCCTTTAATCCCAGCACTCAGGAGCCATAGATAGGAGGATTGCCATGAGCTCGAGGCCACTCTGAGAATACAATAGTGAATTCTAGGTCAGCCGGAGCTAGTGAGACCCTACCTCAAGGGAAAAAAAAAAAAAAAAAAGTCAGCAAACTAGAAAAACATAATGAGAAAAAAAAATCCATCATCTGAAAAAGAATGCCTACAAAAACTATACCAATTATCACACTCAATAGGAAATAATACAGGAACCCTTAGCTCCATGAGCACTGTCTGGTAATGGTGGTGCACAATAAAGCAAAACAAAGAAACAAAACATAAAAACGTGAGAAAAGAGTTGGAGAGATGGCTTAGCAACTAAGGCACTTGCTGTGAAGCTTAAGGACCCAGGTTCAATTCCCTAGTACCCACATAAACCAGATAGACAAGGAGGCACAATTGTCTGGAGTTTGTCTGCAGTGGCTAGAGGCCCTGGCATATCCATTCTCTGTTCTCTCTCTACATCTTTATCACTCTCTCTCAAACAAATAAGATAAATTTTTAAAAAGTGAGAAAAGGAAAGGGAAAAATCCACATGACTTACAGGCAACATGACTGTGCACACAGAAAACAGCAAGAATCTACTGACAACTTCTACTCCTGTACAGGTTAGGGTTACAACATAACAAACTGATGTAGCTTCAAGGAATAAAAGGCCCCAATGTGTTATAAAATCACACTTTCACACATGTTGAACAGTTGAAGGACAAAGAAGATGAACTAGAATTCCAGAGGGAGAGACCCTAGGGTTGAACTGATGATCTCCAGACATCTTCTCTGGGGGTATTTGTTAATTCTGAGTGTAGTCCCAACAGAGGGACTTTACTATATAAAAGGATGATGTCATTAAGGCTTTTATTGACTAAATTGATGTGGCAGGTTAAAGCTGTAAGTAGCCACAAATTTCTGGCTAATTATAACTGACTCCATGGAGACTTCCTTCCATCCTTCCTCCCCTTCCTTCTTTTTGGCAGGGTCTCATGTATCCCAGACTGGCCTCCACTCACTATGTAGCCAGGGATGACCCTGAACTTCCAAGAGCTAGGATTACAGGTGTGGTCTACCGCATCTGGTTTATTTGGTGCTGGGGAACGCCGGGCTTTGTGCATGCTAGGCTGCCACTCTACCAACTGAGCAACATTTCCACCTCTCAAGGCAACTTGCCAGAATGATTATAAGTAGACAACTGGGCTGGGCAGATGGCTCAGTGGATACAGCACTTGCTGGACAAACATGAGGATTGAGTTCAGATCCCCAGCACTGTGTAAATGCTACACAGGTGTACAGCACATGCCTGTAACCCCAGCACTTGGGAGGTGGAGAATGGGATCCTCAAAGCAAGCTAAACTAGACTAGCCAAATTGGTGAACTCTGGGTTCAAGTTACAGGACAACCCAAACTCTCATACACTGGTATGGGAATACAAACTGATAGAATTATCTTCAAAGACAGTTATGATATAAAGGCAGGCATGACGACTTATGCCTATAATCCCAAAGGCTGAGGCAAGAGGACTTCTATGAGTTCAAGGCCAGCCTGAGTTAGAGTGAGATGTTGTCTCAGAAATAAACTTAGCAGCTGCTCACAGATCTTCACTGTGAAGCCTGCCTGCTTCTCTTACTCTTAGGAAGTGTAAGTTTCCTTCCCCCCCCCCCCCCCATCTTTCTCTTCTTTGGATGCTGGCTGAAATCCTCACCTTGCTTGTCCTGATGCTTTGGGATTTTCCCACCTTTTTCTCAATAAATCTCCTTTGCCTTAAAAAAAAAAAAATCAGGGCTGAAGAGATGGCTTAGTGGTTAAGGAGTTTGCCTGCAGGGCCAAAAGACCCAGGTTCAATTCTCCAGGTCCCACTTAAGCCAGATGCACAGGGTGGCACATGAGTCTAGATTTTGATTGCAGTGACTAGAGGCCCTGGTGTGCCCATATCCATTCTCTCTCTCTACGCCCCCTTGCAAATAAACAATACATTAAATTTTTTAAAAAGAGAAATTATGGCACAAGTGAATAGTATAAATCAGTGAACTTAAATAACAGGAAGATCAAAGCACAACAGCAAGGCCGAACCTCACTAATAAAAGGTTGAATGAAAGAAACTAGGCTCAAAAGAGTGAATACCAAATGCTTGCATCTATATAGAGTGTAAAAGTAAATCTAGCTATGCCTTTCCATCAGGATGATCATTACCCCTGGAGGCAGGAACAGTGACTAGAAGGCTTCCTGGTCATATGCTGGTTATATAGGTATGTTCAAGTGTGCAAAAGCGCATCAAGGTGGGCTGGGAAGATGGTTCAGCTGTTAAGGTGTTTGCTTGCAAAGCCTAACAGAGGCTCTGGCGCAACCATTTGCTCTCTCACTGTCTGTCCATCTACCTATCTCTCTCTGACTGCAAATAAAAATATTTTTTAATTAATTTTTTTATTTGAAAAAGAGAAAGAATGCCTCTAGCCACTGCAAACGAACTCCAGATGCATGTGCCCCCTTGTGCATCTGGCTAACATGGATCCTGGGGAATCGAGCCTCAAACCAGGGTCCTTAGGCTTCATAGGCAAGTGCTTAACCGCTAAACCATCTCTCCAGCCCATAAAAATGTTTTTTAAGTGCATCAAGCTGAGCATGGGGGTACATGCCTTTAATCTCAGCACTCTGGAGGCAGAGGTAGAAGGATGATATACACCTGTATGTAACATTTACATATGGATTATCTTACTTATAGATGTCCTTGAAGCCAAAACAACAAAGATAGCTTACAGACTGCTGTCACAGTAGGGCCTGGTGGTGTAGACTTGTTATCCCAGATGCTTAGGAGACTGAGGCAGGAGGATTATATCTTCAAGGTCAGCTAGGGAAACTTAGGGAGACACTGTCTCAAAACAAAAAGTACAAAAGAGGGGCTGGAGAGATGGCTTAGCGGCTAAGCACTTGCCTGTGAAGCCTAAGGACCCCGGTTCAAGGCTCGATTCCCCAGGGCCCATGTTAGCCAGATGCATAAGGGGGTGCACGCATCTGGAGTTTGTTTGCAGTGGCTGGAGGCCCTGGCACGCCCATTCTCTCTCTCTCTATCTGCCTTTCTCTCTGTGTCTGTCGCTCTCAAATAAATAAAAAATGAACAAAAAGAACAAAAGAGGGCTGGATGGGTGTAGTGGCACACATCTTTAATCCCAGCACTCAGGAAGCACAGGTAGGCAGATTGCCGTGAGTTCAAGGCCACTCTGAGACTACATAGTGAATTCCAGGTCAGCCTGGGCTAGAACAAGACCTTACCTTGAAAAAAACAAACAAACAAAAAGAATCAGGTGAAATGTTCACATGGATCCACTACATTGATAGGGACACATGAAGTACATCAGATTTAGGCAGCCTTCATAAGGTTTCTCTAGTAAAATATGTGAATTAAGCTTCACTAGGGCATAGTGTCTGGCACAAAGAAGGCATCTGCAAATGACAGCCTTATTATTAGACTCATCAACATTATTATTATGGTCCTGTGAGGGTGAGATGCACATAGACTGCTTCAATAACTACCATATTATTGCTAACATTCTTAACATGTGCTCATGCAAATTCTCATTGTATACTGTCATCTGTAGAGGCCAAACACATTCATTGGAACACCTGGGTGTGGTGGTACATAACTTTAATCCCAGCATTTGGGAGGCCCAGGTAGGAGGATCACTGTGAGTTTGAGGCCACCTTGAGACTACAGAGTGAACTCCAGGTCAGCCTGGGCTACAGTAAGATGCTACCTTAAATAAAATAAATAAATAAATAAGCATTCATTGGGCAGGTATGTTACTTTGTAAGTCTACCAGGAAAACAAGTAACTAATTATCCCTGTATAATTAATTGCTATAGGTGAGGCAATGCTTAGTCAGTAGTTTTCAATGGGTGACAATTTTATCCCCACCCCCAGAGGACATTTGACCTTGTCTGAAGACATTTTTGATCATCACAAATGAAGAGTGCTACTGGTATGTACAAGAGCTAGGATGCCAGTAAGCACCCTACACTACACATGACTGCCCCCACAATGAAGAATTATCTGGCTCAGAATGTCATTAATGCTGAGGATGAAAACCCCTAATATATAGATCTGACTTTATCACCCAAAACAATGGATGAGAATCACTACAACCAGAGCTGGGATGCAGTTCAGCTGGTACAGTGCTTATCTAGCATGCATGAAACCCTGGGTTTGATCCTCAGCCCTGCATTAAAACGGACTGTGGCACACATACCTGTAATCCCAGCACTTAAGAGGTGGAGGGAGGAGGACCAGAACAAGTCATCCTATGCTCCACAGCCTTGGCTCCATGAGGTGAGATAAGAGAGAATTGGATATGAATCACTGTAAGCAATTTTATTTAATTAAACTAAGCCCAGTAAACAGCCTCATCAAAATGAAAGAAGCTAGCTATCATAAACTCCTATTTAGCAACCTACTTACTCCTAACCAGAAAGGCTTAAATAAAGAAGTGGGCCGTGCATGGTGGTGCATGCCTTTAATCTCAACACCCGGGAGGCAGGGGTAGGAGGATCACCATGAATTCGAGGCCACCCTGAGACTACATAGTGAATTCCAGGTCAGCCTGAGCTACAGTGAGACCCTACCTTGAAAAACAAAAAAACAAAAACAAAAACAAAAAAAAAACACTTATTTTTGCTTCCTTCATTTTATAACTACCTAAATAATAAAGAAACAAAGTTATCTATGGTAGTTAAAGCTACCATAGTCTTTGAAAAGCATTAAGGAAACTAGACGTGGTAGCTCATGCCTTTAATCCCAGCACTTGGGAGGCAGAGGTAGGAGGATCACTATGAGTTCAAGACCAGCCTGAGACTACATAGTGAATTCTAGGTCAGCCTGGGCTAGAGTGAGACCCTACCTTAAAACAACAACAAAAAGCATAAGGGCTGGTTCAGCGGTTAAAGGCACCTGCTTGCAAAGCCTGCAGGCCTGGGTCCAATTCCCCACTACCCAGGTAAAGCCAGATGCACAAAGTGGTGCGTGCAGGGCTGGAGAGATGGCTTAGCAGTTAAGGCACTTGCCTGTGAAGCCAAAGGACCCAGACTTGATTCCCCAGTACCCACATAAGCCAGATACACAAAGTGGCACATGTGTCTGGAGTTCAACTGCAGTGATTAGATAGAGGCCCTGGTGTGCCCATTCTCTCACTATCTGCCTCTTTCTCTCAATAAATAAATAAAATATTTTTTCTAAAAAAGTGGTGCATGAGCCGGGTGTGGTGGTGCACGCCTTTAATCCCAGCACTCGGGAGGAAGAGGTAGGAGGATTGCCATGAGTTCAAGGCCACCCTGAGACTACAGAGTTAATTCCAGGTCAGCCTGGACCAGAGTGAAACCCTACCTCGAAAAACCAAAAAAAAAAAAAAAAAAAAAAAAAAAGTGGTGCATGCATCTGAAGTTTGTTTGCTGAGGCAGGAGGCCCTGGTGAGCTCATTCTCTATCCTCTGTCAAAATAAATATTTAATTTTTAAAATTTTATTTATTTTTTATTTATTTATTTGAGAGCAATACACACAGAGAGAGAGAGAGAAAGACGGAGAGACAGAGAGAAAGAGAGTGGGTGTGCCAGGGCCTCCAGCCACTGCAAATGAACTCCAGACACGCGCGCCACCTTGTACATCTGGCTAACGTGGGTCCTGGGAAGTCGAGCCTTGAACTGGGGTCCTTAGGCTTCACAGGCAAGCGCTTAACTGCTAAACCATCTTTCCAGCCCAATATTTAATTTTTAAAAGTTATTTTTAAAAAGCATAAGGAAATACAAAATACCTAGATTTCAACATCCTGATATAAACACATTCTTATTTATTTTTAAAATTTTGTTTATTTATTTGAGAGAAAATGGGGCACACCAGGGCTTCTAGCCACTGCAAACTCCAGACGCATGCACCGCCACCTTGTGCATCTAGCTTATATGGGTACCGGGAAATTGAACCTGGATCCTTAGGCTTCCGGTAAGCCATCTCCATAGCCCTAAACACGGGGTTTTTGTTTTTTGGTTCTTTTTTTTTTTTTTTTTTGGTTTTTCAAGTTAGGGTCTTGCTCTAGCCCAGGCTGTCCTGGAGTTCACTATGTAGATGCAGGGTGGCCTCGAACCTATGGCAATCTTACCTCTGCCTCTCAAGCGCTAGGATTAAAGGTGCGCACCCACATCCAGCTTCTAAACACATTCTTAATATATATTCTAGAAAATGTTCTTATAACAATTTTTTCCCTAAGTTACAAATTTTTTTATTTTTATTTTTTATTTTTTATTTTTGTTCATTTGTATTTATTTATTTGAGAGTGACAGAGAGAGAGAGAGAGGCAAAGAGAGAGAGAGAATGGGCACACCAGGGCTTCCAGCCACTGCAAACGAATTCCAGATGTGTGTGCCCCCTTGTGCATCTGGCTAACGTGGGTCCTGAGGAATCGAGCCTTGAACCGGGGTCCTTAGGCTTCACAGGCAAGCACTTAACCGCTAAGCCATCTCTCCAGCCCCTAAGTTACAAATTTAAGATGAGAACCACTCTGTATTTAAGTCCCCATTTGTCACAGCACCTTATTTTACAGTCACCAAACAGAATATCTTGAGGGAAAAGGCAAGATACTAATGTTTCTAATATAAGGAGACTCAGTACCCTTCCTCATCACTCTGTTCCCTGAATTTTGTAGGCACCATAGAAAATTAGGCCTTGGTTGGGGGTGGTGGCGCATGCCTTTAATCCCAGCACCTAGGAGGCGGAGGTAGGAGGATCTCTGTGAGTTCAAGGACACCCTGAGACTACAATAATGAATTCCAGGTCAGCCTGGGCTAGACTGAAACTCTACCTCAAAAAAAGAAAAGAAGCCGGGTGTGGTGGCGCACGCCTTTAATCCCAGCACTCGGGAGGCAGAGGTAGGAGGATCGCCGTGAGTTCGAGGCCACCCTGAGACTCCATAGTGAATTCCAGGTAAGCCTGGGCTAGAGTGAGACCCTACCTCGAAAAACCAAAAAAAAAAAAAAAAAAAGAAGTTAGGCCTTGTACTCAGCTCAAGCTACAAACTTCAAGGACACTTAAAACAAAGGATGCAGGTTTTCAAACACCTGCACTCCTCAGTGGAATAAGGAAAGCATTCTTAGGCCTCTTGTGGCCTAGCATGATAATTAAAGCCTACGTAGAGGAAGAGGGTGTATCTGCAAGAGGAACCTGCAAGAACAGCTCCGACCGGCTGCCAAAGCTCAAACCAAATAAACAGGGCCATCATTCAACAGGCAGCAAGGTGTAACAGAGCTTGAACAGAGGCTTCAAAGGCAAGGATATGGACTGGAGAGATGGCTTAGTGGTTAAGGTACTTGCCTGCAAAGCAAAAAGACCAAGGTTAAGTTCATCAGAACCCAGGTTCAATTTCTCAGGACCCATGTAAGCGAGGTGCACAAGGTAACACACACATCTGAAGTTTGTTTGCAGTGGCTGTCTCCTCCTCTCTATCTGCCTCTCTGTGTTTTGTTTTGTTTTTGTTTTTGTTTTGTTTTGTTTTTCAAGGTAGGGTCTCACTCTAACCCAGGCTGACCTGGAATTCACTATGTAGTCTCAGAGTGGCCTCAAACTCATGGCAATCTTCCTACTTCTGCCTCCCGAGTGCTGGGATTAAAGGTGTGTGCCACCACACCCAGCCAACCTCTCTGTCTTAATTAAATAAAAATATTTTTTAAAAAGGCAAGAAGACGGCAGTAGCCACGAGAAAGTGCTCACAGTGACGCAGGGTATAATAGTGTTGTGTGTTGAGAGCAATGAGAACGATGGTCCTCACAAGCGGACAAGAAGTATGTTCTTTTGGTTTTATAGCTCACAGTTTAGACACCTTGGACTTTGGGGGTGTTTGAACAGTATTGGGATTGGTGAAAACTGTGGGACTTTCAAAGTTGGACTGAATGCATAGCATTTTACATCATGCATGGTCATCAGTTAATGGGTCTGGGGTGAAACGTGGTGGTTTGAATTAGGTGTCCCCCATAAACTCATCTGTTCTGAATGCCTGATTCCCAGCAGATGGCAATTTGGGAATTGTAATCTTACTGCAGGAGGTGTGTTGTTGGGGTTACACTTATGGATATGATAGGCAGCTTCCCCCTGCCAGTGTTTGGCTCACTCTCCTACGGTTCTTTCTACCTGTCATGGCAAAGGTGATGTCCGGCCTCTGCTCATGCCATCCTTTCCCCTGCCATCATGGAGCTTCCCCTTGAGACTGTATGCCAAAACAACTTCCCTCCCATCCACTGCTTTTGGTGGGGTGCATTGTGCCAGCAACATGAAAGTAACCAGAAAAGAAAAACTGGTAACAGTGAAATGGAGGTTTGTTGCTGATATAAACCTGAATGTGTGGCCTTTAAAAAAAATTTTTTTAATTTATTTGGAAGGAGAAAGACAGAATATGAATGGGTTCACCAGGGCCTCTAGCCACTGCAGACAAACTCCATATGCACGCTCCTCTTTGTTTGGTTACTAGTGAATCAAACTCTGGTCCTTAGGCTTTGCAGGCAAGCACTGGGCCTTTTTGAACTGATTTGCAACTTGGTCTAAGAAATGCCTTGCACTGTTGAAGGCAGAGTTTGATGGACCATTCTGGTCAGACTTGAAAGACCTAAACACAAAAAGAACTGTGAACTGTGAGGTTTGGCTTATAAGGGGAAGAAAAAACTTTGTCTAGACTGAGCTAGAAGCAGTTTGTCTGAGAGACTTACTGCCTCTTCCCGTGTCCTGGGAACTTAAGCAAGGTTGCACTGCATAGAAATGGACTGGTGAAAGCCGGGCGTGGTGGCACACGCCTTTAATCCCAGCATTCAGGAGGCAGAGGTAGGAGGATCACCATGAGTTCGAGGCCACCCTGAGACTCCATAGTGAATTCCAGGTCAGCCTGAACTAGAGTGAGACCCTACCTCGAAAAACAAAAAAAAAAAAAAAAAGAAATGGACTGGTGTGAGCAGGAAGATATGGCACAAAAATAAATAAAAACATTGGGCCAAAACTGCTGTCCGTTCAGCCACAATTGTTTGTGAGATTAGGCCAGCTGTTCTACACTGGGGCAGCAGAAAACATGCTGACTTTTTGAAAGTAGGGGGCCTGAATGCCGCAGGAGTGTCCTGCTCTTCAAAGTTGACTTTATTCCCCACTGGATTAACAAATTTAGTAGTCCATCTGATAGTATGAAAGACAGGATCACTGAATTTGCAATGAAGTTTGTTTTGTTTTGTTTTGTTTTTGTTTTTTGAGATATATTTGCCATTGGGCATTGTGAAGCAAGCTTGTTGGAAGTTCCTGTGTGGAGGGCCAGTAGAGCCGAAGATGAACTATGGGTTGCAGTGGAGACCTCAGCCAGGACTATAGGACTGGCTGCCAAAGAGAGCAACAGATTTGGAATGGAGTTTCCTTGGACTGTGAGCAGCCTGGCTGGAGGGGCAAAACTGAAACCTCAGAAACTGCATCATTGATTAGAGATACAGGATTTGATGTTTGTCCTGTTTGTTTTACGTCTTGCACTGGTTCAATCTTTTCTTGCAGTGCCATCTTTCAAAAGCTAAAATTGACCTTGTAGTGTCAGACTGAAACTGAAGCTGTGAGGACTTATCATCTGTTTTGAGTTTTTGTTTTTTTGCTTGCTTGCTTGCTTTGTGGGGCAGAGTCTCATGTAGTCCAAGCAGGCCTTGAACACACTATGTAATCTGAGGGTAACCTTGAACTTCTAATCCTCCTGCCTCTACCTCCTGAGTGCTGGGATTACAGGTGTTTGCCACCATGCCAGGTTCAAAGTTTTCAATATATAGGCAGATACAGAAACATATACTTACAAATGTTTTTGCATGAATGTGCATATATATATATATATATATATATATATATATATATATATATATAGTCAGGAATATATACACATGTGTATATACATGACTAAGCATGCATAAATACATGCATTCATATACATATAAAGTACCTATTGGTTTGTATAAACATATTTCCTAGCTCTGTCCACTATATCCTTCCCTTTCTCCCTAAAGAGCAATGGACACATCTAGTGCCAAGGACTTGTTTTCTAAATTGTGTTCTGCACTAATAGCAACCACAGAGGTTGGAGAGATGGTTCAGTAGTTAAAGGTACTTGCCTGCAAAGCCTGATGTCCAGGGTTTGATTCCAGCACCCACCTAAAGCCAGACTCACAAAGTAATGCATGTGTCTAGAGCTCGTTTGCAGTAGGAAGAAACCCTGATGTTCTTTCTCTCTCTCTCCCTCCCTCTTGCAACTAAATAAAATATTTAAAAATGAATAAGTAAATAAAAGCAACCATAGCTCTTTAGAGAAATGGTTGATGTCATAATTAAGGTAGGAAAGCACAAGATAAGCCCAGAACATTCGGGGTGCCAAAAATAAAGTGCTGAAAGAATGATTAGCCAATACATGGACAGAACAGCTAGCATTAAAAAAAAACTCCCAATATGCAGGGCATGGTGGCGCACACCTTTAATCTCTGCACTAGTGAAGGCTGAAGTAGGAGGATGACTGTCCGTTCAAGGCCGGCCTGAGATTACATAGTGAATTCCAGGTTAGCCTAGGCTAGAACAAGACCCTACACCCCCCCACACACAAAACTCTCCCAATGCCCATATTTTAAACAACTTAAGCATTAGAACAAATAATGATAGTAATGAAATAAAACTAGTCAACTGGAGATGGGGAGATGGCTCAGCAGTTAAAGGCACTTATCTGCAAAGCCTGCCAGGCCAGGTTCAATTCCCCAGTACCTATTCATAAAGCCAAATGCACAAAATGATATATGTGTCTGGAGTTTATTTGGAGTGGCAAGAGGTTCTGGCCTGCCCCTCCCCCTCCCTCTCATAAGTAAATAAAAATACTTTTTGAAAAAACTAGTCAAACAAAAAACTAGTCAACCAGGTGTGGTGGCACACGCCTGTGATCCCAGTACTCAGGAGACAAGAGGATCAGGAGTTCAAGGTTATCCTCTGACATTTGGCAAATTCAAGAACAGCCTGGGACTCATAAACCCTCTCAAAACAAAACTTGTACATAAAGCAATATATCATAAATTTACACTAAAAGATAAAATGAACAAAACCAAGGGTGGCGGTACATGCTTATAATCCCAGTCCGGAGACTGAGACAGGAGGATCACAAATTCATGGCACTCCTGGGCTACAATACTGAGTTCCAGGTGACCCTGAGCTACAAAGTAGGATACAAACTGAACAAAGAGTTTGATAAGAAATATTATACATAAAAGCCGGGCGTGGTGGCGCACGCCTTTAATCCCAGCACCTGGGAGGCAGAGGTAAGAGGATCGCTGTGAGTTCAAGGCCACCCTGAGACTACATAGTGAATTCCAGGTCAGCCTGGACTAGAGTGAGACCTTACCTCGAAAAAAAAAAAAAAAGAAATATTATACATAAAAGACCAGCATGGTGGCACATGCCTTTAATCCCAGGCACCTGGGAGACTGAGGTAGAAGGAGCACCATGAGTCTGAGTTTGAGGCTAGCCTAAAGCTAGAGTAAATTCCAGGTCAGTCTGGGCTGCAGTGAGACCCTGCCTTTAATATATATACATACATACACACACACACTTTAGAAGTACTCCCCGCCACCACCAAGAAAAGATCCTTATAATAAAGGGGAAAATAGGCTGGAGAAATGGCTTAGCGGTTAAGGTGCTTGCTGGCAAAGCCCAAAAATCCATGTTCAATTTTCCAGGTCCCACATAAGCCAGATGCATATGGTGGCACATGAATGTGGAGTTTGTTTGCAGTGGCTAGAGTCCCTGGCATGCCCATTCTCTTTCTCTCTCCCCACCAGGCTCTCTGTGTCTCAAATAAATAAAAAAATAAATAAATCATAGCTAGGCGTGGTGGCGCATGCCTTTAATGCCAGCACTCGGGAGGCAGAGGTAGGAGGATCACTGTGAGTTCGAGGCCACCCTGAGACTACAGAGTGAATTCCAGGTCAGCCTGGGCTAGAGTGAGACCCTACCTCGAAAAACAAAACAAAAACAATAAATAAATAAATAAATAATTTAACAAAAATAAATAAAGGGAAAAATAACAAGAGTAGAAAGCTAGAATGAACTACCTTAAATTGATCCAAGTAAATACCAGTAAAGAAAGAGAGTGAAAATTGAATTGCTAGGACATAAGAATATAGACCTCTGTGATCGTCTTGCCAAAGGTAGGAAACCTGCATTTAATCATGAGGAATAATCATTCAAATTCAAGCTAGGGACAGTCTACAAATTAACTTCTAAGTTCTAAGAGACAAAGTCATATAAAGCAAGTGGAGATTTTGGAACTATTCTCCTCTGAGAAGACTAAAAAGATATAACCACTAAAGACAACAATGCTAATTCTTTTTTTTTTTTTTAAGACACAAAACTTAATTTAATAGAATTTTGTTTGTAGTTCTTAAAATTCTCAGTGTTAGTTGAGCTGAAATCCACAGCCCCACTCAAGTGGCCCAGACCTTGGGGAAGGGTTAGAAAAACAGATGGGAAAGAGCCCCATTCTTTTTCAGTGCTGCCCCCCCCATGCCACCCCTTTCTCTTGATCCCCTCTGGGTACCAGGAAGGAGAGCAGATGGAATCTCAAGCCTAGGGCTTCTCTTCTACACCTTCGTTCCTCGAGTTGGAAAGCAGGAACTAAAGAATGGGAGCAGAGAAGGGGACAGTAGGAAAAGATGTCCATCCAGAATAATGAAAGGCTGGGGGGAGGGGTGACTAAAGGAAAACTGAAGACACAACCAGTTTGTTTGTTTAAAAAAAAAGGGAAAAATTTAAAAGCAGGGGAAACAAAACCAAAATCTACCTACACAACCAGTTTGTTTGTTTGTTTTTTAAAAAGGGGGAAAATTTAAAAGCAGGGGAAACAAAACCAAAATCCACCTCAAATCTGAAACTGCCTAAGGGGGGAAAAAAATCAAAGTTCTCAAGTCTCATAGACATTATTGGCGCATCCGGCTCTACACCAGAGCGCTCAGGCGTCAGTCCAGCCCTGGAAGAAGGTGGCATGGCCTCTACAGCTCATCTTTGGCCTGACCAGGAGTATCCTCCTTCTTCTCATCCTCTTCATCTTCATCCTTATCTTCCTTGTCCTCTGCCTCTTCCTCTTCTTCCTTAAGCCTCTGCTCCTCATCCTGTTTGTCCTTCATCTGCGTTTTGGCAGCCACAATGCCAAGAAGCCTAAGGACTGGGATGAGGAGATGGATGGAGAAGTGGGAGCCACCAGTGATTCAGAATCCTGAGTACAAGGGTGAGTGGAAACCATGGCAGATTGACAACTGGATTACAAAAGCACATGGATACATCCAGAAATTGACAACCCTGAATACTCCCCTGATACCAACATCTATGCTTCGGATAACTCTGCTGTACCGGGCCTAGATCTCTGGCAGGTCAAGTCCGGCACCATCTTTCACAACTTCCTCATCACCAGCGATGAGGAGTATGCGGAGGAGTTTGGCAACAATGCTAATTCTGAGCTGAGTGTTTTCATTAAAGATTTCTTTAGTAAAGGATACAACTGGGGCAACTGGTGAAATGTGAATGGATCTGAGGTTTGATAAATAGTAATACAATGATGTTAATTTTCTTTCCCTTCTTTCTTGATTTTATTTTGCTGTTCTTCTATTTTCTGATTGAGAAATAATTATGTTTATAATATTTTGATATATGCATATATTGTGGAATGATTAAATCAAAATTAACATACCCATTACCTGACATACCTACCACTTTGTGGTAAAAACAATTATATTTTCTAAGCCATTTAAAAATATATATTCTTGTTAATTGTAGTCACCATCCTATGCAATAGGATTCAAAAATGTATTTCTTGGCTGGGGAACGTAGCTCAGTGGTAGTTATTTCCCTAGCATGCTCAAGGACCTGGGGTACAATCTCCAGCGCTGTAAAAGAGTTTTAAAATAATAATAACAAGCCCTCTGGGGCTGGAGAGATAGCTTAGCAGTTAAGGTGCTTGCCTGCAAAGACATAGGACTTTGGTTCAATTCCCCAGGACCCACATAAGCCAGAAGCACAAGGTGGCACATGAATCTGGAGTTCGTTTACAGTGGCTGGAAGCCCTGGAGTGCCCATTCTCTCTCTCCCTCTCTATCCCCCCCAATAAATAAATAAATAAAAATATTTTTTAAAATAAATAAATAAATAAGCCCTTGAACTGGAGAGATGGTTCAGCAGTTAAGGCGCTTGCCTGCAAAACCAAAGAACCCAGTTCAGTTCCCCAGTACCCATGTAAGCCAGATGTACAAGGTGGCTCATGTGTCTGGAGCTCATTTGCAGTGGCTAGAAGCCCTGGCACACCCATTTTCTCTCTCTCTTTGTAATAAATATATAAATAAATATTTAAAAATATTGTAAAGCCCTGTCCTTCAGTATGATCCACCTTTCAATTTTCCCTTTCTCCAATTGAACAATAAGAATGTGGATCTAGCTTTCCCCCAAAGCCTATCCTGCCCTGAAGTATCAGATTCTAAGACCTAACTCCACCGAGCCTGAAATTTATAGGCATCCTTGTAATTGTCACCTAGTAAAGGAGACTGTCTCTCATCCTCCCACCCCTACAGATATGGCCTGATTCCTTGACCAGTCCTAAAGAACTATCTGCTTCTGTACAGAGGAGCACAGTGAAGAAGATAATGACCAGATTAAGACATAAACTTAAACTGTCCGTGGTGGCGCACGCCTTTAATCCCAGCACTCGGGAGGCAGAGGTAGGAGGATCACCATGAGTTCGTGCCTGCCTAAGACTACATAGTGAATTCCAGGTCAGCCTGGGCTACAGTGAAACCCTACCTCAAAAAGCCAAAAAAAAAAAAGAAAGAAAGAAAGAAAAGAAAAGAAAAGAAGAGATAAATTCAAAACTGTGACCTCTCAGACCAACTGTATGCATGGGATTTCAGAGACAGAATACCTTGGCACCCCACAGATCTAAAAACTTTTCAACACCTGGAATCTGAGCTACAAAAGAGGTGGCAGAAAAGCAATTGGCCAAACAGCAACTGTATGATTCAGAAATCAGCATCAACAGAACACCTGGGCCTCACCTCTTCCTAGGACCGTGAACACCGCTGGGAATCTAACACAGGCCACACCTGTAATCCCAGCACCCAAGAGGATGAGTCAGGAGGATTGCT
This sequence comes from Dipus sagitta, assembly GCA_036346955.1. Classification (NCBI taxonomy): domain Eukaryota; kingdom Metazoa; phylum Chordata; class Mammalia; order Rodentia; family Dipodidae; genus Dipus; species Dipus sagitta. The sequence goes on along the minus strand of CM070770.1, from coordinate 43,780,478 downwards.
ACAAACCAGAGGCCAGCACGGGCTACACAGTGAGTACCAGCCCAGGCAAGGTGACATAGCATGACTCTTTCAAAAACAAAATCTTCTAGTACAAAGATGATCTAATTCCTGATCCTCCTGCCTCCCAAGTGCCAGGATTACAGGTGTGCACCATGATGTCTGGCTTGCTAATAAATCTTTTATGATTAACATTACCAATGGGAGAACCTTACAGCTAAATCTTTTTACTGATTTTCTTGAGACAGAAATGGATGCACCAGGGTGTCTTGCCACTGCAACAGCTACACACACACCACTTTCTGCAGCTGGCTTCCCATGGTACTGGGGAATAGAACCTCACCTGGCAGGCTTTGCAAACAAGTGCCTTTAACCACTGAGCCGTCTCCCCAGCATTCTTACAGCTAATTTATTTTGCCTCCACCACAGGTCAGGCTTGCTTTATGGTGTAAATCTACTTCCTATCCTTAAGCAGAGAAAAGTAGCTAGCTAACCTATCAGTAGCAGCTCAGGACTCATTAACCCAATTCTGATCTTTTAACTAAACCCCTTTTCCTTGAGCTATTTTGTTCACTTTTATTTATTTATTTGAGAGTGACAGAGAGAGAGAGAGAGAGAGAGAGAGAGAGAGAGAGAGAGAGAGAGAATGGGCGCGCCAGGGCATCTAGCCACTGCAAACAAACTCCAGACATGTGCGCCCCCTTGTGCATCTGGCTAACGTGGGTCCTGGGGAATCGAGCCTCAAACCAGGGTCCTTAGGCTTCACAGGCAAGCGCTTAACCACTAAGCCATCTCTCCAGCCCCTCCTTGAGCTATTAATCTATGAAGCAGACCATTGTTTTATTTTCCTTTCTGGATGATTAAGGACTGCTCAACACATTCACTACTCTAAGTGGCCCCATGTCATCCAACTTCCTGAAGGGAAGGTAACAGCCTGCTCTCAAGTGCCTACAAGACTGTGCCACCGTGCCCTACTACTGTACCTGACCAACCTGTTCTCTTGGCATGTCTGTGGAAAATCAGCCACCTGCCTGCCAGGCAGGACCAACATCTCATGTGACTGGACTTCTTCCCAGTCTGCAGCTGAATCTCCCAAGCCTTCTCTACGCCTGGCTGCCTCTCCCAGCATAGGCTCACGTCAGCACTTATCTTAGTCATTAATTCTCAAGACCTAGGCCCCCCCCCCCCCATGGCCAACCAGTTATCGGAAGCTGTGAAATCCTTCACCTCATCCACTGACAGTCTCCTCATCCTTGTCATTTACACATATTCTTTTTAGCTGTTGTTGCTTTGTGTATGTGTATTCCTGAACTCAAGCAATTCTTCTGCTACAGTCTTCCCAGTACATGGAACTATAGGTGCATGCCACTGCACCTAGCTCTATCTGAGGTCTCTCTCTCCCTTCTTACTTTTCTTTCCCTCCCTTTCTTCCTCTCTTTTCTTCCCCACTCCCCACTCCAGGCCCAGGACCTCATGCATACTAAGCAACAAATCGAACTACATTGAACATCCAAGGAAAGAGTTGAATGGGAAGTTATCTGCACCTCAACTTCAGGGGAGAGGTCTGGCTAGAGATTGATATTTGGAGCTAGTCACAATATTAATCAGGCCTATATCTTTGATTCTTTAATGATGGATAGCTTTGTATTTGCATTGTCTCATATAGTAGCCACTTAGCCAGATGTCTCTTGAAATGTGGCTACAGTGACTGAGAACTGCTGATTTTAGTTCATTTTAATTTTAAATCACTTCAATAAATACATGTGACTAGTGGCTACATATTGGGCAAAGCACAGACAGAATTTAAAGCAATGTAACTGGATAAAACACATAAATAAATGAGTACAGTAGAGAAGACCCTAAAGATTGGGTAATGATGTGTAGAGCAGGATCCCAAAGAAGATTTCTATGTGATTGATTCATGTTGCCATTGGTTTTGTGTATCTCTCCTAACCTCCTCCCCTCGGTTACCTGCAAAAGCTAAAAGGTAAGTCCTTATTGCTGAAGAAACCACAGTATACAGCCACAGGACATCAAGAGATTGCACTGGAACCGAGGGAATCCAGTACCCTTCCAGATAGCCCTCAACATGCTAGGAAGTGCTGTGAGAGTAGCTGGAGAATGACTGTTGCCAACTAATTGATTAAGCAGCAGATCCTGCCAGTTACGAAATCAGCCGACTGAGCAAGAAGTATACACTTGCGCAATAGTGGCACATGGCCGATGTAGGTAACCAACTGCTCATGGGTTGGACGCGAGACCCACTCAGGGGGTGTTAACCCATACCTGTCTCTGGGAACCAAGCCAGATTCCCTAAGACAGGAAAGCAATAGCCTCCAGAGAGAACCTCCACTGCTCTGTAAGAAGAATCAATATACACATCAATATATCTTTCCAATAACTAGGCTTATCACCTTTTATTCAAACTGTTCTCACTTTTGGTCAGAGAACTTGTTCTATTTTACAGATGGAGAATACAGGCGAGAACAGGATACATCAATACATCAAGAAAAGCGAGCTGCGTTGGAGAGATGGCTTAGCAGGTAAGGCACTTGCCTGCAAAGCCGAAGGACCCAGGTTTAATTCCCCAGGACCCACATAAGCCAAATGCACAAGGGGGCGCATGCATCTGGAGTTCACTTGCGGTGGCTGGAGGTTCTGAAGCACCCATTCTGTCCGTCTGTCTGTCTGTCTGTCTCTCTCTCTCTCTTTCTCTCTCTGTCAAATAAATTAAAAAGAGAGAAAGAGAGCCAACTGCCTACCATGAGATGGGTCACTTCCACTTCATCTACCTAGGCCCAGAAGCAATGACAGGAATACTGCTCTCACGACCAGCCTGAACACCACATCCAGGGAAACGGCGACAAACACTATGGTCATTCAAATTTCATAAAAACAGAGATCCAAGCTGGGCATGGTGGTGCATGCCTTTAATCCCAGCACTCAGGAGGCAGGGGTAGGAGGATCACCATGAGTTCAAGGATACCCTGAGACTACACAGTGAATTCCAGGTCAGCCTGGACTGGAGTGAGACTCTACCTTGAGAAAAAAAAAAAAAAAAAAAAAAAAAAAAAAAAAACCAGAGATCCAGAGTCTACAGAGAAAGCAACACTAAATCAGATCTCTATCTTGCCCACCCAGGCTCAGAAGAGGGGCAGAAAGATTGTAAGAGCCTCAGGGTGAGTGGGAATAGCCTGAGACACCATGTTTCCATCCCCACAGAGACTGACAAAGGCCTCTTGGTCCCACAATGAATACCAAAGACCCTCAGCAGAATTGAAGGAGGGGAGGAGCATCTATGTGTGCAAGCATTTTATTAAAAAAATAAAGAATTCCAGGTCAGCCTGGACTAGAGTGAGACACTACCTTGAAAAAAAATCAATAAATCAAAAAAAATTAAAGTACCCATTTTATATGAAAACAGAAGGGGCTAGTTGGGAAGAAGTGTTCAGCTGGAGTGGGAAAGGGTTAAGGAAAAGTAATAGACACTGAATATAATGAAAATACATGACCAGGTCTGACTCCAAAATACATTGTCAAATAAATATTTTTTAAGCAGTGCATGGTGGTGCATGCCTTTAATTCCAGCACTTGGGAGGCAGAGGTAGGAGGATCATCGTGAGTGAGTTCAAGGCCACCCTGAGACTACATAGTGAATTCCAGGTCAGCCTGGACTAGAGTAAAACCCTACCTAGAAAAACCAAAAACAAATATTTTTAAAACACCCATTTCTTTGTAGGTTAAGCAAGATTTTTTTTTTTTTTTTTTTTTGAGGTAGGGGTCTTTAGCCCAGATTGACCTGGAATTCACTATGTAGTCTCAGGGTGGCCTCGAACTCATGATGACTCACCTACCTCTACCTCCCAAGTGCTGGGATTAAAGGCTTTTGCCACCATGCCTGGCTCTTTTTTTTTTTTTTCTCCCAATATTTATTTATTTATTTGAGAGACAGAAAAGCAGATACATAGAGAGAAAATGGGCACACCAGGGCCTCCAATCACTATAAACAAACTCCAGATGCATGTGCCACCTTGTCCATCTGGCTTACATGGATTCTAGGGATTCGAACCTGGGTCCTTAGGCTTCACAAGCAAGTGCCTTAACTGCTAAGCCATTTCTCCAGCCCCTCAGTTACAGTTTAAAATTTATTATTATTTATTTATTTGTAAGGAGAAAGAGATAGAAGAGAGAGTGAGTGCACCAGGGCCTACACCTGCTGCAAACGAACTCCAGATGCATGCACTACTTTGTGCATCTGGCTTTACATGGGCGCTAGGGAATTGTACCTGGGCATTACGCTTTGCAGATAAGCGATAAGCCCCTTAATCACTCAGCCATCTCTCCAGCCCTCCAAGTACATTTTTCTTTTCTTTTTTTTTTTTCAAGGTAGTGTCTCACTCTAGTCTAGGCTGACTACGCCCAGCTTCAATTAGACTTTTAACAGGCAAAAAAGAAAAGATAAACAGTTCTGTGGGAAGAATAAAAGCCTTTATTATTACTTTTTCTTTTAAGATAGGATTTCATTATGTAGACCCACCAAGCTGGCCTCAAACTCCCAGTCCTCTTGCTTCAGCCACTCAAGTGCTAGGATTACAGGCAATATACCACCATGTCATATCCAGAATGAAAACTTGTTTTTCTTTTTGAAAGCATTTAACTTTATAAGAACTTTCTAGCTGGGTGTGGTGGCACACGCCTTTATCCCAGCACCCAGGAGGCAGAGGTAGGAGAATTGCTGTGAGTTCAAGGCTACCCTGAGACTACAGAGTGAATTCCAGATCAGCATGGGCTAGGGTGAGACCTTACCTCGAAAAAACAAAAAGAAAATAATTTTCTAAATACTATTCATTTATTTGTTGGTTGGTTGGTTGGTTTTTCACAGTAGGGTCCCATTCTAACCCAGGTTGACCTTAAATTCACTATGTAATTTCAGGCTGGCCTCGAACTCAACCTCAGCCTCCCAAGTGCTGGCATTAAAGATGTGAGCCTCCACACCCAGCCTGAGCCCCATTTTTGTTGTTGTTGTTGTTGTTGCTTTGTTTTTGTTTTTCGAGGGAGGGTCTCACTTTCTAGCCCAGGCTGACCTGGAATTCACTACGTTGTCTCAGGGTGGCCTCAAACTTACAACAATCCTCCTACCTCTGCCTACCGAGTGCTGAGATTAAAGGTGGGCGCCACCACGCCCAGCTCCTGAGTCCCATTTTGTTAAATTTTTTAAAAATATTTTATTTGAGAGGGAGAGAGAAAGAGAGAGCTAAAAAGAGGCAGGTAGAGAGAGAGAATGGACACTCCAGGGCCTCAGACACTGCAAACAAACTCCAGATGCATGTGCCACCTTATGCATTTGGCTTTATGTGGGTACTGGGGAATCGAACCCAGGTCCTTAGGCTTTGCAGGCAAGCGCCTTAACTGCTAAGCTATCTCTCCAGCCCCTGAGTCCCAGTTTTAAAAGAATAAAGCAATAATGTGATTAAAACACTGAACTACTTTTCAAAATTGAAAAAAGCAAAAAAAAACACAAAAGCAGATGTTTAGTAAAACACCATCAGCAAAGGAATGTAACTATTCATTACTTAAGATGGAAATCTCCAAGACAGATTTATGACTGATTTATGATTGTCTCTGCATTCCTTGCAGTGCTGAGCATACTGGACTATCCCTACAACATAGATGTTCAAATGATGGCTACAACAACGGCTAACCAAATCAAGAACAGGGAGGGGGGCGACTGAAGGCAAGCCCACTGGGAAGGCCTCTCCAAGCTCCTGAGCCCAGCAAACCTAGGAGATACTAGGAGATGTACCCCAATTGAAGAAGAAGAAGAAGCTAGCCTTGGCACCCAACAGGATGCCCTTCTGGGTACTTGCTTAAAAAACTATAAAACAGGTGCCGGGCGTGGTGGTGCACGCCTTTAATCCCAGCACTTGGGAGGCAGAGGTAGGAGGATGGCCCCTGAGACCACATAGTGAATTCCAGGTCAGCCTGGACTAGAGGGAGACTCTACCTTGGGGGGGGGGGACACACTGTAAAACAGAAAGAAAACCAATCCCATGAGATTCATACAAAGGCACCCTAACCCAGGCATTGGTAAGACTGTTACTTCATGTGAGTGAGGGTATGAACGTATCTCAGGATACATGTGGAGGTCAGAAGGCAATGTTCAGGGGTTTGTCCTTGCTCTCCAACTGTTTTCTGTTTTGTTTTTGAGGCTCAAGAAATATACACATATACATATATATATATACATATACATATACATATATACATACATGTGTGTGTATATATATGTGTGTGTGTGTGTGTATATATATATATATATATATATATATATATATATATATATTAAATTAACCATTTTTGTTCAGTGCTGCATTCACTAGGCTAATTGGTCAACAAGCTTCAAGGAAATTCTCCAGTCTCTGCCTCTCATCTCACCATCAGCATGCTGCTGGGATTACAGAAAACTGCCGATTTCCAGCTTCCATGAGGTCTGGAGATCTGAACTGGGGTTGGGGACTCTGGCTTCAGGGGCAAGCACTTTATACACTAAGCCATATCCGTAGGCTTAACACTAACTACTGAGATAAGCAAGGTAACTTTTTCTTATTTGAGCTAATGCTAAAGATATTCAGGGGTATACTGTCCTTGAAACTACTAAAAGGCTTTTTTCTAAAATAGTTTTTTTTTTTTTTTAACTCCAGATGCATGCGCCACCTTGTGCATCTGGCTTATGTGGGACCTGGAGAATCAAATCTGGGTCCTTAGGCTTCGCAGGCAAATGCCTTAACCACTAAGCCATCTCTCCAGCCCAAGTTTTATTTCTTTTCAAAATTCTCATACAGGCATATATGTTTAGCATATATCCCTTTCCTGTCCCCTCCATCCTCCCTTTTGATCCCCTTATTCCCCAAGACAATTTTATTTCTACGTTCATTTTATATAAAATAAATGACTTAATGGAACTATATAAAATCTAAGAACTGAAAATGAGAAAAAACATGCATTACTTGTTTTTCTGAAACTGGGTGATTCAGTTAGCATGATTATATCCAGTTGCATCCATTTTTCTACAACTTCATTCTTCTTTATGGATGAAAAACATTCCATTGTGTGTATATGTCACATTTCCCTTATCCATCCTCTGTTATTGGAACTTAGGTTGGTTTCATACCTTAGCAATAATGAACAGTACTTTAATAAGCACTGCTGTCCAAATACCTCTGTGATATGCTGACTTGGAATCCTTTGATTAGATACCCAGGAGTGGTATATTGGTAGATCTATTTTTAGTTTAATTTTTTTTTTTTAAGAACCTACCAATAAGGCTGGAGAGATGGTTAGCAGTTAAGGCACTACTGCCTGCAAAGCCTAAGAACCCATGTTCGATTCTCCAGATCCCACATAAGCCAGACACACGTGAGGGAAACACAAGGGTCTGGAGTTCAATTGCAGGCCCCAGTGCGCCAGTTCTCTCTCTCTCACTCACTCTGTCTCTAAAATAAAAAATACATAACACCGGTGTGGTGGTGTACACCTTTAATCCCAGCACTTGGGAGGCAGAGGTAGGAGGATCGCCATGAGTTTGAGTCCAGCCTGAGACTACACAGTGAATTCCAGGTCAGCCTGGCCTAAAGTGAGACCCTACCTAGAAAAACAAACAAAAAAAAGAATATATAAATAAATTAATTAATTTAAAATATAAAAGAAAGAAACCCCCACAGTGATTTCCCTAGAGGCTAAACTAGTTTACCTTCCCACCAACAGTGTATGAAGGTTCCCTTTGTACACACTGGAGCCACAATTGGTTTTCTTAATGAGTAACATTCTTGACTAGGGTGAGATGGAATCTTAATATAGTTTTGATTTGCATTCCTCTGGGCTAGTAAAGTTAAACATTTTTTCATATGTTTATTAGCCATTAGTATTTCATTTTTTGAAAGCTGTTTATTTCATTGGATAATTAATTGACTGGGTTGTTCCCTTTTTGTTATTTTTTTTTTAGTTCTTTGTATAGTCTATGTATTAATCATGTGTCAGATAAATAGCTAGCAAAAATTTTCTCCCATTCTCCATAAATATATATATTAGGTATAAATTAAAATGAATAAACCTTAAGAGTTACAAAAAAAAAAAAGACTTTCTCCCATTCTATAACTTGTCTCTTCGCTCAAGTTACTCTATTTCCTTTGCTGTACAGAAGTAAAAACCTGACTCTTTTTTCCAGGACCTTATATGCATTCTAGGCAAACACTCTACCAGAGCTACATCCCCAGCCTTCTTGGCTCAATAGCTTAAAAGTCAATTAGTCCCACATGGTACACTCTTGCTTCTGAAGTCTGTGGAATAAAGAAATAAAAGCAGTGTCAACTGCAAAGGAAGATGAATGATGCCATGTTACGAGCCAAGGACTGGGTATTTCTAGTTCAGATATTCCATCCACATAGTCCCAATTTATCCAGTATAGCTGAATGGGAGACTACTTATGGTGGTTTGATTCAGGTGTCCCCATAAACTTAGGTGTTCTGAATGCTAGGTCCTTGGCTGACAGCAATTTGGGAATTAATGCCTCCTGGAAGCAGTGTATTGTTGGGGGCGGGTTTATGGGTGTTGTAGCCAGCTTCCTCTTGGCAGTGTTTGGTATACTCTCTTGTGGCTGCTGTCCACCTGATATTGGCCAGGAGGTGATGTCTACCCATCATGGAGACTACATAGTGAATTCCAGGTCAGCCTGTGCTAGAGTGAGACCCTTACCTTGGGGGGGGGGGGGGGGAACGACTTAAAATACATACTCTCTTTAAAACTAAAAGTTCTACTAAAAGGTGGGCATGACTATGCACACCTGCAACACCAGCAAAGGCAGGAAGACAAATCTGAGGCAAGTTTCTAAGAGTTCCAAGTTCTAGGCTTGCCAAGGCAATTTTGGTATGTTTGAGACCCAATCAATGAACAAACAGGAGGGGGGATGTTGCTCAGTTGGAAACTGTTTGCCCATCATGCACAAAGCCTCAGTTTGATCCCAAGTACCCCATAAACCAGGGTCTGGGTCACATACCTGAATTCCCAGAACGCAGGAAGTACAGGTAGGAGGATCAGAAGATCAAGGTCATCCTCAGATGATATACCAAGTTTAAGGCCAACCTAGCATACATGAGACCCTGTCTCAAAAAAAACAACAAAAAACAGGGCTGGAGAGAGAGCTCAGCAGTTAAGGTGTTTGCCTGCAAAGCCTGACAACCTAGCTTTGATTCCCCAGTACCCACATAAAGCCAGATGCACAAAGTGGCACATGCATCTAGAGTTCATTTGCAGTGGTTGAAGGCCCTAGCCTGCCCATTCTCTCGCTCACTTCCTCTTTCTCTCTCCTGCTTGCACATTTTTTAGAAAGCACTAAATAAAAAATTCTGGAATTTGGATGTGATGGTCCATGTCTATAATCCCAACGCTTAGAAGGCTGAGGCAAGAGAATCTACAATTAGAGGCCAGTCTGAGCTGCACAGTGACAACTTGTTGTAAAAATAAAATAAAGGGCTGGAGAGATGGCTTAGCGGTTAAGTGCTTGCCTGTGAAGCCTAAGGACCCCGGTTCGAGGCTCGATTCCCCAGGACCCACGTTAGCCAGATGCACAAGGGGGCACACACGTCTGGAGTTCGTTTGCAGTGGCTGGAAGCCCTGGCATGCCCATTTCTCTCTCTCTCTCTCTCTCTCACTCTCAAATAAATAAATAAAAATTTAAAAAATTAAAAATAAAATTGTTGAAAGCTAGAGTATATGTCTATAATCTCTGAACTTGGGAGGCTGAAGTAGGATTCCATGTTCAAGGACAGCCGGACCACCGAGCAAAATCTTGTCTCAAAAAACAAAAACAACCTGGGCGTGTTGGTGCATGCTTTCAATCCCAGCACTTGGGAAGCAGAGGTAAGAGGATCGCCATTAGTTTGAGGCCACCCTGAGACTGCATAGTGAATTCCAGGTCAGCCTGAGATAGAGTGAGACCCTACCTCAGGGGAAAAAAAAAAAAAAAAGCAAGGGCTGGGGAAATGTCTTAGCAATTAAGGTGTTTGCCTGCGAAGCCTAAGGACCCTGGTTCAATTCCCCAGGACCCACATAAGCCAGATGCACAAGGGGGCACCATGCATCTGGAGTTCATTTGCAGTGGCTAGAGGCCCTGGAGCACCCATTCTCTCTTTCTTTCTGCCTCTCCCTCTGTCTCTCTCTCAAATAAATAAGTAAATAAAATATCTAAAAAAAGAAAAGAAAAGAAAAACAAGGGCTGGAGTTTTAAATGGCTCAGCAGTTAAGGTACTTGCTGCAATGCCTAAGGAACCGGGTCAATTCCCCAGTGCCCACATAAAGCCAGATACACAAAGTGGTGCATGCATATGGGGTTTGTTTCAGTAGCTAAAGGGCCTGGCATGCCCATTCTCCCTCTCTCTCTCTCCTTGGTCTCTGTCAAATAAGTAAAGTATTCAAAAAAAAAAAGAAAAGAAAAGAAAAGAAAAGAAAGAAACCTAAGCAGACACATTCTTTTAAAAAGGTGGGGGGGCTGGAGAGATGACTTAGCGGTTAAGGTGCTTGCTCGCAAAGCCAAAGGACCTAGGTTCAATTCCCCAGTTAAGTTGCTTGCTTGAAAAGCCAAAGGACCCAGGTTAGATTCCCCAGGACCCACATAAGCCAGATGCACAAGGTGGCACATGCGTCTGGAGTGGCTGGAAGCCTTGGTGTGCCTATTCTCTCTATATCTGCCTCTCTCTCTGCTTCTCTCTCACATACAAATTAAAAAATAAAATAAAATAAACTTACAGATTCTGTATACTGGAGACAATATAGCCCAAGCCTAGCCTGTCAGTAATGAATGTAAAACAAAGGAGAACATTGATCAGAAGATCCTATGTTCACACCCACTTCTCTACTCCTAGGGTTATTTTTTTTTTTTTCTCTCTCTCACTGTAGTAGATTGTGTGGTGTAATGGAAAATAAAAGGAGGGGGAAAAGGGGCTGGAGAGATGGCTTAGTGGTTAAGGCACTTGTCTGCAAAGCCAAAGGACCTCCATTCAATTCCTCAGAACACACGTAAGCTAGATGCACAAGATGGCATATGCAGCTGGAGTTCATCTGCAGTGGCTAGAGGCCCTGGCACGCCCATTCTCTCTCTCAAATAAATAAACAAAACAGAGGGGGAAAGGTTCCATAAATTCCTCATTTGCATTAGTCCCTCTTAGACTCATCACTACCTTCATAATCCAAGCAGTAAAGGCTAAATCCTAACAGGCAGGTCTCTACTCCCTTATACCCTACACAGAGCCATCAGAGCCTGCCAATTTCTTTGGTTTACCCCAGTTCAATTTTTTGTTTTGTTTTGTTATTCAGTGTGTTACTGGAGACTGAGTCTAGCTAGCACCTTGCCATATGTTAGACAAGCACTCCACCACTGGGCTACATTTTAGCCCTCTTTTTATTTTTAGACTCAGGCTGGCCTGGAACTCAAACTCAGTCTGCAGGCCTTGAACTTGTGATCTGCCTGCCTCAACTTCCCAAGCAGCTGACATAACAGGCCTGTGCCACTGAACCCAGCTCCAGCACAAAACTCTCAATGACACTCTCTCTAATACTATTATTCAAGTGTATAATTAGGCAAAAATCCCAAGGAAAACTCAAGGCACAGGAAGCGGTACATAGGACTTGTGTCTTTCCGATTCCAACAGGGAAATTCTCTAAAAACTTCAGTTAAACTAATCGGCTCACTGGCCTGTCAAAACCACCAGCACACACACCTAGAGTGAATTATGCCCAGACTCCATCACTTCTGCCATTCCTTCAAAAGCCAGCCTAAATCCCTTAACCCGCCTCTGCCTCTCCCTGTGCTCCTAAAGCACACACTGCCTATTGTCAAACTCATCTTTTATTAACTGGCTGTATCAACGGGCTCCAACCAAGTCAGTTCTTTGGAAGGCAGATTACATACTTATACACAACGAACGCCCATCGGTATTATGCATTCAGTAGGTAATAAATATTACTAAAGTCGGGAGGTGCTCAAATAATGATCTCAGCAAGTCAAGATAACACTGCCTATCTATCTTCACGCACGACAGAGCGTTTTGGCCCTTCACTACAAGACTGAAATTCTGTAGTACACACGGAGCAGCAGTAGAGGAAGCATGCTACTGGACATCAAAAAACACCTGCGTCCTAAGCCGCCACTTTTGCTACCACCTCTGCAATGGTGGGAGAACTCATCTCCCTGGGCCGTGGTTATTGGAGGTGTGAAACAGGGGAGTTGCTATGAAGGACTGTCCCAAGGCACGTTTGGGCCCTCCCAAGTTTTCCCCGGACGAGAACCCCAACACGGTCTGCTCACTACGGCGGAGGCCGGCAAAGTTTTAAGACTTCCCCACGCGGGGCATGTCCCTCGTCCTGGAAGCCCGCGGCCACGGGAGAGCGCGCAGCAGGGCGAGAAGCGGTCTCCGCGTCGGGTGGTCGGCCGCTCACGGCGGACAGCCGGCGGGGAGGACGCGAGCGGCCCCGCGGCCCTGCACTTGCGGCAGCGGCCCCGCCGTCCCGGGTCACCGTGCCCCGTCCGCCCTCGCCGCCAGGCCAGGCCAGGCCGCGGGCGGGCGCGGGCGGGCGCGGGCGCGCGGGCGGGCGGGCGGACGAGCCTCCCTTCGCGGCCCTGCGGCGGCCTCGGCGCAGACGTCCGCGCGCCAGGCGGGCGGGACCCGCGGCGTGAGGGGCGGCGGTGGCGGCTCCTCGAAGTGCTGAATCACCACTTTGCAAGCCCACAGCCAAACCACCGTGACCCGCGGGCCCCGTGGGCCCCGGGCGCTCGGTTCGCTTACCCACAGAGACGCTCCGGGGGCCGCAGGCGGGCGCTGAGGATGGAGCGCAAGGTGCTGGGCAGCGCGGGGTGCAGCAGCCACGCTAGCGGGTACCGCATACCCCAGCGCCGACGCCCGGATCACCGCGGACGCTTCCTTTTGGCGCTGGGAGCCGGCCCTGCGCACTGCGCATGCTCCGCCCGCCGCGCTGCGCCGCCTCTGGGCAGCGGTGAGGCAGGCCGGGGCTGCGGCTCCTACGTGGAGCCCGGGCCCGAGGGCACGAGCGCCGCCCCGGCCGGCGGGTGGGCCGGTGGGAGCAGGCGCGCTAGCCCAAGAGCTTCCTGCCGAGCTGGGCTGCACCGCGCCGCCCCCCGTGAGGGCTGCTGGCGTGCGTATGTGACTGCGGAGTGCGGCGACCCCGAGGACGGCGCGGGCCCGCGTGGTTCCCGAGGCACCCGGCCGGCGGCGGGAGCACGCGGCCGTGCAGCACGTGTGGGAAAGGAACAAAGTCCTCGCGGCCCGCTGGCTCCCTCCCGAGCGCGGAAGGAACGTGCACCGCCTGCAGGGCACTCGAAGATGCACGGGGTACCTACCCACGTGGGGAGCAGGGAGGATTCAGATCTCCAGTCACTGGAGCAAATTTCCATCTTTGGGGAAGCTAGCAAGCCCTCAAGGAGGAAGGAGAAGATGAGATAGACAGGTATCAGCAACACAAGTTTTTAAAAATATTTATTTATAGCCCCGTGTGGGAGCACACGCCTTTAATCCCAGCACTTGGGAGGCAGAGGTAGGAGGATCTCTGTGAGTTAGAGGTCACCCTGAGACTATTTACTGAATTCCAGGTCAGCCTAGGCTAGAGTAAGACCCTACCTCAAAAAACCACACACACACACACACACACACACACACACACACACACACACAAATATATATATATATATATATATATATATATATATATATATATATATATATATTTGTGTGTGTGTATAAATTTTTTTTTAAGAGAGAGAGGCACATAGAGAATGGGTGCGCCAGGGCCTCTGGCCACTACAAAGGAACTCCAGACTCATGTGTCACCTTCTGCATCTGGCTTACGTGGGTATTGGGGAATCGAACCTGGGTTCTTAGGCTTCACAGACAAATGCCTTAACTATTAAGTCATCTCTCCAGCCCCCAAACAGCTTTTGTAGCGGGAAAATTTTATGAGACAGGGTTTCATGTAGTCACACTAGCCTTGAATTTATTTTGAAGTGGAGGATGATGATGAACTCCTGATTCTCCTTCCTCCACCTCCCAAGTGCTGGGATTACAGGCATGCTCACTCCTCCAGGCCAGGCCAGAGCGGGAAACCTTTACTACAAATAAAACTCTTATTGTCAGTGGACATAGGTCATTACTGTTAAGAAATGACTTCTCTCCCTGGTGACTTACTGGTGCTTTGCAAATAAGCTAATAGTTGGTACAAACTGGACTTTCCATTGTGTTTTATGGAGAACAGGGCAGGGAATTATCTTTAAGGAACTGTTAGACATGATGACTCCCCAGCTTAAGTACTTTGAGTTTTTTCGAAGTAGGGTCTCACTCTAGCCTAGGCTGACCTGGAATTCACTCTTTAGTCTCAGGGTGGCCTCAAACTCACAGAGATCCTCCTACCTTAGTCTCCTGAGATTAAATGTGTGCAACACCACACATGGCCTTAAGTAAGTACTTTTTTTTTTGGGGGGGGGGGTTTTCAAAGTAGGGTCTTGCTCTAGCCCAGGCTGACCTGGAATTCACTATGGAGTCTCAGGGTGGCCTCGAACTCACGGCGATCTTCCTACTCTACCTCCCAAGTGCTGGTATTAAAGGCATGAGCCACCATGCCTGGTGCTAGCACTTTTTATTTTTATTTATTTATTTGAGAGTGACAGGCAGAGAGAGAAAGAGGCAGATAGGGAGAGAGAGAGAGAAAGAATGGGCGCACCAGTGCCTCCAGCCATTGCAAACGAACTACAGAGGCGTGCGCCCCCTTGTGCATCTGGCTAACGTGGGCCTCAAACCGGGATCCTTAGGCTTCACAGGCGAGCGCTTAACCGCTAAGCCATCTCTCCAGCCCCTAGCACTTTTTAATAGTAGTTAAAACTGGATGGAGGGCTGGAGAAGTGGCTTAGTGGTTAAGGCACTTGCCTGCAAAGGCAAAGGACCTCAGTTTGATTCCCCATGACCCACGTAAGCCAGATGTACAAGGTGGCACACCCATCTGGAGTTTGTTTGCAGTGGCTGGAAGCCCTGGCGTGCCCATTCTCTCTCTCTCTGCCCTTTCTCTCTCTGTCACTCTCAAGTAAGTAAATAAATAAACAAAAAAATTATTTAAAAATACTTTATTTATTTGAGAGAGAGAGAATGGGTGCACCAGGGTCTCTAGCCACTGCAAATGAACTCCAGATACATGTGCCACCTTGTGTTTCTGGCTCACTGGGGATTAGAACCTGAGTTCTCAAGGCTTCACACTCAACTGCCTTAATGCTAAGCCATCTCTCCAGCCTGAAAATTGATCTTCTGAAGCTTCTTCACAGCGGAGTAGCAGCAGCAAGGGCTCTGGTTGGTTTGCTAATCTGTCAAAGGTCAGGTGTAGCACGTCTCAAGAGACCCATTGGTGACGGGAGAAAGCACCTGTTACAGGAGAGCAGAGTCCAGACAATGATATCAAATCAAGAGATCCGGAGCTAAGGAGATAGCTCAGCAGTTAAAGGCTCTTGCTTACAAAGCTTGATTGCCCGGGTTTGATTCTCCAGTACCCCCCACAAAGCCAGATGCACAAAATGGTGCGTGCATTTGGACTCAATTTGTAGGGGTTGGCCCTCATGCACTCATTCATTCTCTCTCTCCCCTACCCCCTCTCACCTCACAAATAAATGAATAAAACTTTTTAAAAATAAAATATTAGGGCTAGAGAGATGGCTTAGTAGTTAAGGTGCTTGTCTGCAAAGCCAAAGGACCCAGGTTCAATTCCCCAAGACTCATGTAAACAAGATGCACAGGGTGGCACATGCATCTCTTGGAGTTCATTTGTAGAATCTGGAGGGCCTGGTACACCCATATTCTCTCTCCCCCTTTCTCTCAAATAATTAAAATAAAAAGAGCTCCTCAGTGGTGGGAGGCGTCAGTGTTGATGGTAATGGTTGTGGTCCCTAAGACAGCACCATCGTAAGCTTAAGCTTTAGAGGCTGTAATTGGGAAGATAACAATAGTACCAGAAGGTTAAGTAAGCAGAGATCAAGGACACAAAGCAGAATAAAAACAAGAACAGGGCTATCAGAGCGAAGGGTCCAAACTCATCTAGAAAAGCTACCCAGGAGCTGTCCCACCCAGGAGGTCTATACTGCTTTTAGGTTAAAAGCCTGTAGTAGGGTTGGAGAAATGGCTTAGTGGTTAAGTGCTTGCCTGTGAAGCCTAAGGATCCAGGTTCAAGGCTTGATTCCCTAGGACCCATGTAAGCCAGATGCACAAAGGGGCGCATGCATCTGAAGTTTGTTTGCAGTTGCTGGAGGCCCTGGCGCACCCATTCTCTCTATCTGCCTCTTTCTCTCTCTGTCACTCGCAAATAAATAAATAAAAATAAACAAAAAAAATTTTTTAACAAAAAAATTTTAAAAGGCTGTAGTAGTTTGTTTTGTTTTGGTATTTGTTTGAGGGGGTAGGATGTTAAGAGATTTTTCTCTTCTTGCTATTAACCAGTTTTAAGGAGAGCATATGAATTTCCTACTTTTTTAATGAAGAGAGAGAGAGAGAGAATTGGCATGCCAGGGCCTCCAGCCACTGCAATCAAACTCCAGACATGTGTGCCCTTTATGCACATGTGCAACCTTGCACACTAGTGTCACTTTGTGCATCTGACTTACATGAGACCTGGAGAGTGGAACGAGTCCTTAGGCTCTGCAGGCAAATGCCTTAACTGCTAAGCCATCTCTCCAGCTGGAGTCTCCTACTTTTGTAGTAAGGATATTATGGGCCCTGTGGTTTTCAGAACCACTCCTGCTGGAAAGTTGAGGCTGTTGTTCCTCTGTCATGGCTACTCTGGCCTTCCAGTAGATCAGAGGATGAGGAAGATCTTTAGATCTTTATTGTTGTATTTTTTTTTTTTTTTGAAGCAGGGTCTCACTCTAGTCCAGGCTGACCTGGAATTCACTCTGTAGTCCCAGGCTGGCCTCGAACTCACGGTGTTCCTCCTCCCTCTGTCTCCAGGGTTCTGGGATTAAAGGTATGCCCTACCATGCCTGGCCAAGGGAGATATTTTTTTCATTATTTATTTGGTAATTTTTTTATTTATTTGAGAGAGATTGAGAGATAATGGGTGCACCAGGGCCTCCGGCCACTGCAAACAAACTCCAGATGCACGTGCCACCTTGTGTATCTGGCTTTATGTGGGTACTGGGGAAGGGAACCTAGGTTCTTTGGCTTTGCCGACAAGTGCCTTAACTGCTAAACCGTCTCTCCAGCCCATAATATTTTTAATATTTATCTTTATGGCCAAAAATGTCCCCTAAGAATGGACCAGCCCAAAGTTGTCTTAGTACTAAGTTGTTTGTGGCTAGTCCTCAAAAATTGGGACTGTCAGGCATTCCTGGGACTTTGTTTTTGCTATGTTAGGAGGGAGGGTGTAAAGCGCCTTTTTAGAAAGGTTCCTACACTGGGAAAGCATCAGGAGATGAGATATCTGAGACACTGACAACCCAGATGAAAGAGATGGCAGCCACCATTATACAGAAGCTTCCTCATCCCCTACCCCCCCCCCCCATAAGGAGGGCTGGGTACAAATTAGTTCCACATAGAAAGTAGTAGTCTGTCCCTTGAAGGCTTACTCCAGTGGTTGGTTCTAGATATAAACATATCAGGAGTTAGCAAGGATGGAAGGATTCCAGGATCTCCAGGCGTGGGATCTTTTTGGCCTGCCATCAGGAGAATAGTCATCATTACAGGGAGGAACTATTAGTGGAATCGTTGTGAAGGGCCTGGCAGTCCAGGTTCCAAAACATCTAAGTTAAAAGGGAAAGTGGCCGGGCGTGGTGGTGCACTCCTTTAATCCCAGCACTTGGGAGGCAGAGGTAGGAGGATGGCTGTGAGTTTGAGGCCACCCTGAGACTACATAGTAAATTCCAGGTCAACCTGAGATAGAGTGAGACCCTACCTCGGAAAAAAAAAAAAAGGAAATGGACCAGGCATTGTGGCACATGCCTTTAATTACAGCACTTGGGAGGTGTAGTGGTTTAATTCAGGTGTCCCCCATAAACCTTAATGCTAGGTTCCCCCTGATGGTGACTTGGGAATTAACACCTCCTGGAGGCAGTGTATTGTTGGGGGCAGGCTTGTAGGTATTATAGCTAGTTTCTCCTTTCCAGTGTTTGACATACTCTCCTGTTGCTATTGTCCACCTGATGTTGGCAAGGAGGTGATGTCTACCCTCTGCACATTCCATTGTTTGCCCCTGCATCATGGAGCTTCCCCTTGAGTCTGTAAGCCAAAATAAACCTTTTTTACCCTGTAAGGTGCTCTTGGTCAGGTGATTTCTGCCAGCAATACTAACCTGACTGCAACAAGGGGCAAAGGTAGGAGGATCACTGTGAGTTTGAGGCCACCCTGAGAAGAGATGGTGAATTCCAGGTCAGCCTGGGCTAGAGTGAGACCCTACTTTAAAAACAAAAGGGGGAAAGTGGGACCCCACTTGGTTGCATATGGACCTACAGTTAGTTATCCTTGCCAGAATGTCAGTGGTCTCATTTGTTGTTGATTTGATTTTGGTGTTATTTGAAGGCAAAAAGCAACCATTAAGGAATTTAGTCATTGTAGCAGTTACCTTCTCATTACTGGGACCAAGCAACCAACTAGAAGCAGCTTATAGAAGGAAAGGGTTTATTTCTGGTTTACGGTTTTGAGGGAACGTTTCTTCATGACTGGGAAGGCATGGCAGGAGCAGATACTCAGGCTGGCATCACATCTCCACAGCAGTAGGAAGGAAGTAGTCTGAGTGGACTACCTAGCAAGTGGGGCTGAACTATAAAATGCCAAGAACAGCCCCCACCAGTGACACACCTCCTCCAGCAAAGCTCTACTTCCCAAAGGCTCAACCAGCTGAGGATCACATATGAGGCTTAATCACAGACACATGAGGCTATGGGGACATTTTGTGTCTGGAAGACTGGATTATAAGCAGTCCTACCCTTCCTTTGACTCTTACATTCTTTCTGCCCCCTTTCTGCAATGTACCCTGAGCCTTGGAGGGTGTGATAGAGATGTTTCAGTGCTAAACACTCTTCTGTCACTTCTTCTCAGCGCTATGGTGCCTTTTGAGTCATCCCAGAGGTCATCACCATCTGAAAAGAGAAGCTCCTCTATCCCAAAAGTGAGAGTAGCATTAATATATGAATATGAATGTTAAGAGAATTACTGATCAGTGTGATGAGCATAATCTATGCATTTAGTCAGACAGCAGCAGGCGTTACACCTCTAGGGCTCATGACCTCCCCCGTCATAAGTTTTCAGTAGCAGGTATGTACTCCCTGCCTTGGAGCTGGCCCCCAGTCCAATTAGTGAGCAGTTGGTTTCACCCATAAGAGACATGACCCTATTGCACACATTGGCTCATTTGGCCTGGCTGTCCAAACTTAAGACTTGCAGTGTCCACTGTTGTTAATCTCCACTGGTGACTTCTCTCTCCCAGAGAGCTGCATGAAGCATAGTTTTTTCCAACTTTCTATCATAGTTATTTATTTTTATTTATTAACTTTGATGGTGGGAACATGCTACAATACCTGTGGAAGTTAAGAGGACAACCTGAAGGTGTCTGTGTTCCACCTTCTTTGAGGCAGCTCTCTTGCCACTGTAAAGGAACTATCAAACTGCAAAGGAATGTTAGACTAGCTGGTCCACATGCTGCAGATTCTCCTCACGATGTCTCTCATTGTTGTAGATTCCTCAGGATCACAGATATGTGTACCACTTTGCATCTAACTTTTAAAAATATTTTATTTATTTATTTGAGAGAGAGAGAGAGAGAGACAGAGGAAGAGGTAGGGAGATAGACAGAATGAGTGTACCAGGGCCTCCAGCCATGCAAACAAACTCCAGATGCATGCACCCCCTTGTGCATCTGGCTTA
Source organism: Dipus sagitta (assembly GCA_036346955.1). Classification (NCBI taxonomy): domain Eukaryota; kingdom Metazoa; phylum Chordata; class Mammalia; order Rodentia; family Dipodidae; genus Dipus; species Dipus sagitta. The sequence goes on along the minus strand of CM070770.1, from coordinate 43,760,529 downwards.
CATGGGTCCTGGGGAATCAAACCGGGGTCCTTAGTCTTCACAGGCAAATTCCTTAACTGCTAAGCTATTTCTCCAGCCCCTGCATCTAACTTTTTATGTGGATGCTGGGGATTGAACCCAACATGTTTTGCAGGCAAGTTCCTTTAACCTTTGAGACATATCTCCAGCCCCTAATTAGGTTTTAGCGTTTTCCCCACCATAAGTTGACATAAGTATAGAAAGTATAAACACTGGGCTGGAGAAGTGACTTATCAGTTAAGAAAATTGCCTGTGAAGCCTAAGGACCCATGTTCAACTCCCCAGATTTCATGTAAGCCAGATGCACTAGGTGACGCATGCACAAAGTTGCGTATGTGCACAAGGTGGCACATGCATCTGGAGTTCAATTGCAGTGGCTGAAGGCCCTGGCACACCAATTCTCTCTCTCTCTCATAAATAAAAAAAAGAAAGTATAAACATAATTTATCATATGGCTCACATTTGGGAACATCAGTGTTAGAATCCTTCAAAAGAGAGAGTTAGGCTGGAAAAGTGACTCCAGCATCTAGATCTCAGTATTTTGGAGGCAGAGACAGGATCTCCAAAGCAAGCTGGCTAGCTAGACTAGCCAAATCAGCAATCTCAGCGTCTGTGTGAGCCCCTACCTTAGTAAATAAAGAGGTGACCCACCCCTCCCTGAGGAGTTATTTGCAGTCAGTGGTTATTGGGGACAGCGAGTCATCTTTTGTAGTGGCATAGCCATTGGTAAGTTGTCCATGCTATATTGAATAACCCTCCACCCATGTCTATGCAAGGAACCCTAAATAAACTTAGTGGCACATGCACATCAAAGTAGCAGTGGGGACTAGCTGAGAAGAAGAAAGCGCTTAGCAGAAGGGGAAAGGGGACAATAGAAGGTAATGGGGGTGCTGAGGAGATGGCTCAGCAGCTAAAGGTGCACTGGCTTACAAAGCCTGCTGACTGGGGTTTGATTCCCCAGTACCCACGTAAAACCAAATGCAGGGGCTTGACAAATTCAGGGGGCTGGAGAGATGACTCAGCGATCGAGGTGCTTGCTTGCAAAGCCTAATGGCCTGGGATTGATTCCCCAGTATCTACGAAAAGCCAGATGCACAAAGTGGCACATGCTTTTGGAGTTCATTTGCAGAAGCAAAAGGCTCTGGTACACCCATTATCTCTCCCTCTCTCCCTCTCCCTTTCTCTTTCTCTTAAATAAGTAAAAAATTTAAGAGATGGTAATGGGAGGTGAAGAAACTGAGTTTCTGCAGGTGAAAGTCTTAACTCTAGACAGAAAGATTTTAAGTCTTTTTTCCCCCTCTTCTAACAGGAATCTGAAAGATACACAAAGTTATATTTTAAATTTTATTTATTTGCAAGCAGAGAGAAAAAGTGACTGAGAATTGGAACCCCAGGTCCTCTTCCCCCTGCATACAAACTCCAGACACATGTGCCACTTTGTGCATCTGTCTTTACGTTAGTACTGGGGACTTGAACCAAGGTCAGTATGCTTTGTAAGCAAACACTTTTAACCACTGAGCCATCTTTCAAGGCCCATCATGTTACATTTTTGTAAGAACTGGTTAAGATAACCAATGACCTTGGACAGTGAGTTGTCTAAATAGAAGGGAGATAGAACACACAGAGAGCCAAGCATCTTTATGTATTAACCCTATAAGAGCTGGTTTGGATACAAAAGGCATCTACTCCTCTAGAGAACTGGGGGAGATAGCAAAAGGTTACTTTTCCTGGAAGACCAAGGGGGAAAAGAGAATCAGTGATGGCTAGCTGGACCCAGAGCATTTGCATTTGAGACCTGCCAGAATTGGGGAAAAGGACATGTACCTGGATGTCCCCTTAACCACCTGGTGAAGAGATGTGTGTTCTCTGAAGGAGGGGAGGTAGCTTTTGTTCGTCCCATGACTTGCTTATATGAGTGAGTATATAAGTGAGAAAGTGTATCTGGGTAATCAGGACAAAGAAAAGAAAGTAAGTTGTTTCTTTTTGAAGGTTTAAGACCAACATTTAGGACTGGAGAGATGGCTTAGCGGTTAAGGCACTTGCCTGCAACGCCTAAGGTTGAATTCTCCAGTAACCAGTAAACCAGATGCACAAGGTGCCACACGTGTCAGGACTCCATTTTAAGCAGCTAGAAGCCCTGGTGCTCCCATTCTCTCGCTCGCTCTCCTTACAAATAAATTAAAAAAAAAAAGTTGTGGGGTTAGCCGGCATAGTGGCGCACACCTTTAATCCTAGCACTCGGGAGGCAGAGGTAGGATGATGATCACCATGAGTTCAAGGCCACCTTGAGACCACCTAGTGAATTCCAGGTCAGCCTGAGCTAGAGTGAAACTCTACCTCCGAAAACCAACCGCCTCCCTTCCCCACCCCGAAAAAAGAAAAAGTTTTGGGGTTGGAGAGATGGTTTAGCGGTTAAGGCGTTTGTAATGCTTGTTCCAATCTCCAGGTCCCACGTATAGCCAGACGCAAAAGTGACGCAAGCATGCAATGTCGCACATGCGCACAAGGGCTCTCTGTAGTTCCTTCAAAGCGACTCAAAGACCCTGGCGCGCACATTCTTTCTCTATTTCTCTGGCTCTTTCTCCTTCCTTCTCTGTCTCAATCTCAAAAAAAAAAAAAAAATTATAAAGACAAAAATTTTTTTTATGGTGGCCCATGCCGTTAATCCCAGCACTGGGGAGGCAGAGGTAGGAGGATCGCCGTGAGTTCGAGGTCACCCTGAGACTCCATAGTGAATTCCAGGTCAGCCTCAGCTAGAGTGAGACCCTACCTCGAAAAACACCACACCATACCACACACACACATACACACACACACACCAAAAAAAAAAAAAAAAAAAAAAATGTGAGGCTGGAGAGAGGGTTTAGCAGTTAAGACTCTTAAGTTGTGATTTAGGGCTGAGGTGCAAGAATGACTGTAACTCCAACTCTTTGGAAGTGGAGGCAGAAGGAGGGCCAGGAGCTCATGGTCAGTTCCTTTTGCACAGCAAGGTGGATGCCATCTGGCCCTGTTTCAAGCCAGCAGAAAGAGCCGTAATTTGAATCCAGGACTCTCTAATTCCAAAGTCTGTGATTCTTTCATTTTCTCATGTCTTGACTAGATGGATTTTTTTTGGGGGGGGTGGGGTTCAAGGTAGGGTCTCATTCTACCTTAGGCTGTTCAAACTCACAGTGATCCTCCCACCACTACCTCCCAAATGCTGGGATTAAAGGTGTGCACCACCACCCATGGCAGTGGATATTAATTGAATGCCTCGCATGCACAAAGCTCTGGGCTCATCTCTGGCACCCCATAAACTGAGCCTGGTGGTAAACACCTGTAATCCCAGCACTGAAGAAGTTGAAGACAGAAGGATCAAGAAGTTCAAGATCATCCTCTTACTAAGTTGAAGGCAGGCCTGGGCTACATGAGACTGTCAAGAGGAAGAGCAAGGAGGGGGAAGGGAGAATAGGGGAGTAGGGAGAAGAGGACAGAAGAGGAGAGGGAGGAGAGAGATACAGAGAGGAAGGAAGGAGGGAGGGAAAGACTCTGTAGACAAGGACCCCACACCGCAGAGCAGGTCTTGCCCCCCCCCCCCAAGGGTGCCTCTCCTACCAGTAGGGCTGCTGGATGGTCTCATAGAAGCCATCCACCCAGACAGTGGTAGAGAAGAGGCTGCAGTGCCCAAGTCGAGGGGTGACGAGCGGCAGAGGAGAGAGCACTTTCACTCACAAGGCTCATCATGGCGGCACGGGGGTGAGCTGAGGATACAGTCCATTCCCATCACTGCCTGTACCCCTTACCATTCTGTGAGATCCACCTGGATGACCGTGATCTTGACCTGGTAGCCCAGAGGTTTGTGCATGCCAAGTAAGCCTTCTACCAGCTGAGCTCCATCCACAGTCCTGTCGGGAGTCTTCTATATGCCTAACATTACAGAAATGTGTAATTTGGGGCTGGAGAGATGGCACAGCAGTTAAATGCAGTTGCTTGCAAAGCCTGACAGCCTGGGTTCAATTCCCCAGTACCCACATAAAGCCAGATGCACAAAGCGACACATGCATCTGGAGTTGGTGTACAATGGCAGGTGGCCCTGGCACAACCATTCTGTCTCTCTCTCTCTCTCTGTTGCTACCTCATTTTCTCTGCCTTTCTCAAATGAATAAAAATAAATAATAATAAAAAATTTTAAAAGTGAGCCAGGTGTGGTGGCACATGCCTTTAATCCCAGCACTCAGGAGGCAGAGGTAGGAGGATCGCCGTGAGTTTGAGGCCACCCTGAGACTACAGAGTAAATTCCAGGTCAGCCTGGGCTAGATTGAGACCCTACCTTGAAAAACCAAAACCAAAAAAAAAAAAAAAAAAAAAAAAAAGGAAGAAGAAATTTAAAAAAGAATGTATAATTTGAGGTACAAGATAAAATTCCACCACAAAACATTCTAGCTCCAATCTGCTGTATTCATTTTCCATGGCTGTCACAACAAATAACCACACATTTGGAGGCTTAAAACAATATATTTTTCTCTCATAATCTGGAAACCAGTTCAACATCAAGGCGTCTGCAGTGCTAACCTCCCTAAAGAGGGTGAGAATCTATTCCTTGTCTCTTCAGTTCCAGGTTGTTGCCAGTATCATTGACTGATGCCCATATCACCTCAATATCTACTTGCCTTCATACAGCCATTTCCTCTCTGTGTGCTTTTCTCATTTGTCTCTTCTAAGAACATTTGCTATCAGATTTCGAGTACAGTCAAGTAATCCAAAATGATGTCATTGGGAGACATCCTTGAAGTTAATTATTCCTTCAAAGACATTTCCTCCAAATAATTTAACATTCATAGGCTCCAGGGATCAGAACATAACTTCTTAGGGGCCAACATTCAATCGACCATGCCACATTTTCAGGCTCAGCTCTCACCCTCCACTAAGCCCAGCTCCCACAGCCAATTGATGATTAAAATACAAACTTGTCGGTGCCCCAGCAACTTTTAAGCCAGTTAAAATGTCACAAAACACTCCCTCATTTCCGTTTCTCACTTAGCTTGCTGGAAGCAATCACTTCCTGACCTGAGCTGCCAGCTAGTTCACCACTCTAAAGGCACTTTTTTAAATCTTAACTTTCCATGCTTCCAACAAGCAATTAGGAATGATGCCTAAAGTCACTGCTGCATCACACCTGGCAACAGGCACAGTGCTCAGTAAATGCCAGATGCATAGTTGGTGAATCCAATCATGCCTCTGTCCTAACACTTGGAAGATGAGGTAGGAAAATCCCAAGTTCAAAGTCAGCCTGGGATACATAACAAGACCTTGTCCTTAAAAGGAAAAAAAAAAAAAAAAGCATGGGGTGGATGAGGTTCTAAATGACTTATACTCGTTTTGTTTTTAGGTAAGTTTGAGTTACTTCTAGACAGTAGAAATAATATATGAAAATAAATAGCTCATATTTTTTGCAGTTTAGACTATTGCTTCACTTTTCCTTCCTCCCTCCCTCCCTTCTTTCCTCTCTTCCTTCCTTTCAACAGGGTCTTACTACATAGCCTAGGCTGACCTTGAAGTTGAGATCCTCTCACTTCTGCTTCCCAAGTGGGACTACCACCACATCTGGCTCTTAAGACTTCTCTTGATTTATTTGTCAAACACATAATATGGGCCTACGCCTTATTTTAATGTTGAGCATACACCAGTGAAAAGAGCAACCAAGGCTGGAGGGATGGCTTAGCAGTTAAGGTACTCGCCTGAGAAGACTAACACCCCAGGTTCGATTTCCCAGTACCCAAGTAAGCCAGATTCACAAAGTGACTCATACTTCTGGAGTTCATTTGCAATGGCTAGAGGCCCTGGTGTGCCCATTCTGTCTGTCTCTCTCTCTCTCTCTCTCTCTCTCTCTCTCTGTTTACAAATAAATTTTAAAAAGAGCAACCAGCTTTCTTTTTTACTTTTTTCTCTCCTCTCTTCTGTTCTCTTCTTCTTCCTCCTCTTCCCCTCCTCCTCCTTCTTTTGAGCCAGGGTTTCAATCTGAAGCCATACTGGCTTGGAACTCACTGTGTAGCCCAGGCTGAACTCAAACTCACAGTAATCCTCCTGTCTCAGCCTTGGAGGTTGATATATGTGGGCTATGTGATTGTGCACATGACCTAAATTAGACAGGAGCTCAGCAAAATTTCAGAACATAGGAGTCAGGGTTTGGGGCTCGATAGGCACCTGCCAATGGATACTCAGTCTATGGCGCTTCTCATGGGCTGACACTCTAGTAGGCCCCTTCCCTTGAAGCCTTCATCCCTTGTCCTTCCTTCCTTCCTTCCTTCCTTCCTTCCTTCCTTCCTTTTTGTCTCCTTCAGTTTCTGACCCCTTCACCTTCTCACCTTTACATCCTTTCTCTCTACCCAATACCCTAGCTAGAAGTTTCTTAGGTAAAGGTTGAAAGTTGGGGAGATGCAATCATCTGCACCTCCTTCACTGTCTTGTTTGGGCTCCTCTCAGGACCTTCCCTTCAGAGCCTATTTGAAAGTCTAAACCACTGAGTATTGTTTATTCTCTTTCCAGTCCTACTTACAGGACCCAATTCCCTTTGACCTCTAGGGAAAGATCCTGAGGTTTGGTAAAGAAATGAAACAAGTTGGGCGTGGTGGCGCACACTTTTAATCACACCATCAGGAGGCAGAGGTAGGAGGATCGCCTTGAGTTCAAGGCCACCCTGAGACTACGCAGTGAACTCCAGGTTAGCCTGGGCTAGAGCAAGACCCTACCTTGAAAAAAAAAAAAAAGAAATGAAAGAATAGAAAGATGCATTTCAACATATTCCTTTTTTTTATTTGTGTGTATGTGTGTGTGTGTGTGTGTGTGAGAGAGAGAGAGAGAGAGAGAGAGAGAGAATGGGCATGCCAGGGCCTTCAGCCACTACAAGTGAATTCCAGACATGTGTGCATATCTGACATTGTGTGCTTGCTTCACTGTGTGTCTGGCTATAAGGAACCTGGAGATTCAAACATGAGTTCTTAGGCTTCACAGGCAAATGCCTTAACCGCTAAGCCATCTCTCCAGCCCTCAACATATTTTTTTGCTAGGCAGAGATAGGAAAAAAGGAGGTTTGAGAGGGTTGGGGGGCTATTTCAGAAAGAATGACGGGAGAAGATTTCTGTGATGAAATGATGTTGTGGCTTGAAGGGTTAAAAAGGCAATCGTGAGAAGAGGGGAGATTAAAACCCATGTGGGAAACACTAATAGCAATGTTGGGGCAGGAGAGAGTCTGACATTTCAGGGGCTGACAGGAAGCCAGGAAACTGAACTGGAAGCCTCTTCTTTCCCTTTCTCTCCCTGTTCATGTTTGCTACTGACATTCTTCTATTAGAAAATTAAAAACTGGGCTGGAGCTGGGCGTGGTGGTGCACACCTTTAATCCCAGCACTCAGGAAGCAGAGGTAGGAGGATCGCTGTGAGTTCAAGGCCATCCTGAGACTATATAGTGAATTCCAGGTCAGCCTGGGCTAGCGTGAGACTCTACCTCGAAAAACAAAAAACAAAACAAAACAAAAAACTGGGCTAGAGATATGGTTTAGTGGTTAAGGTGCTTGCCTGTGAGGCCTAAGGACCCAGGTTCAATTCCTCAGTACTCAAGTAAGCCAGATGCACAAGGTGGTAGCACATGGGTCTGGAGTTTGTTTGCAGTGGCTGGAGGCCCTGATGTGCCCCTTTTCTCTCTATATATCTGCTCTCTCTCTCTCTCTCTCTTGCTCTCTCTCTCTTAAATAAATAGATAGCTAGATTAAAATAAAATATTTTAGGAAATTAAAAACAGTCACCAAAATCTGGATTGGGGAAAACTCTATACTTAATATGCATAAGGTCTTTATTTTATTTGCTTTGTTTTTTCTTAATTTTGTTTATTTTTATTTATTTATTTATTTGAGAGCAACAGAGAGAGGGAGAGAGAGAATGGGTGCACCAGGGCCTCCAGCCACTGCAAGCAAACTCCAGAAACATGTGCTACCCCCTTGTGCATCTGGCTTACTTGAGTACTGAGGAATCAAGCCTCAAATGGGGGTCCTTAGGCTTCACAGGCAAGCGCTTAACTGCTAAGCTATCTCTCCAGCCCTTGTTTTGTTTTTTTGAGGCAAGGTCTTGTTTAGTCCAGGGTGGCCTCAAACTCACTATGTAGCTGCAGATGGCCTTGAACTCCTGATCTTCTTGCCTCCACTTCAAAGTGCCTGCATTACTGGCTAGTGCCACAATGCATAGTTTAATGGTTTATGTGGTGGGGATTTATCCAGTCTTGTGCATGCTATACAAGCTCTCCACCAACTGAGCAACATTGCCAGCCCCTACTTAGGTATTTCAAATAGTTCTTCACAAGTTTATGAACAGTTTATGAACTGTGGTTTCTCCTTAGTTTGCAAGCACATGCAGACTTACTCTATAGCATTCATACAGACGTACAGCAACAGAACCCAACATAATTCTGACAACTGTAAAAACAGGTGGTTACAATCAAGAATGTTATCCCCAACTGTTCACTACAGAACTGCATAGGTATTTCTCAAGAGCCTGAAAAGATTATAAAAACAGAAATGATGTTTATCAACATTTGTTAAGAAATGAAAAGAATGCTTAAGTCATGTTAATTCAGGATGCAAACTCAATTATGGTTTAATTTCAAGTATACATATAGACAATTGGAAAGAAATGCATCAAAGTATTAATAGTAGTTCTTTCTGGGAAGAGGAAATGCATTATCTGTACATAGGAGTCCCAGAAAGAAAGAATAGACAAAGTGAGTGAAACGCTGGATGAATTTTTCAAAACTATTCCCAAGAATTGAAGGATGGGAGTTGAAAGGGTTCTCTGAATGCTCATTGCAGTGGATGACGGCAGATGTACACGTAAGCACTTCACGGCTAATGCGCAGTCCTCACCTGAACGCCCAGTGCAGCGGATGACGGCAGATGTACATGTAAGCGCATACTGCTAATGTACAGTCCATCACCATAATGAAATGCTCACACATGAAGTTGTAATAACCTAAATATAAATTATTGATTTAATAATTGAAATCTTGTTTATTGAGCTGAGAAAGCATAGAGTATTGTAAACTTCTAAACTAAAGTCTCATCTATCATGAGCCAATGATGTCTAAAATTGATGAATCAGAGGTAATAATTTACATAATTTCCTTAAAAAAATGGAAATTTATCAGTGCTAGAAGAAATCATTGAGCCAGGCGTGTTGGGGCACACCTTTAATCCCAGCACTCAGGAGGCAGAGGTAGCAGGATTGCCCAGAATAAAAGCAAGAAAGAAATCATTGAAACAATTGAACACCATTGCTGCTTCTGGGTGGAGGTCTGGAGGCATTGGTGTAGGATAAGCCAGAGAATTTTTTTTTCCAAGGTAGGGTCTAACTCTAGCTCAGGGTGACCTGGAATTCACTATGTAGTCTCACCGTGGCCTCAAATTTATGGCAATCCTGCTACCTCTGCCACCCGAGTGCTGGGATTAAAGGTGTGCCCCACCACGCCCAGCCAAGGCAGAGAATATTTTTGTTACTGTTATAAGCTTTTTAGAACTTTAGATGCTGCTTTTTACAAAAGTTTTATTTCTTTATTTACTCGAGAGAGAGGGAGAGAGCGGAGAGGCAGATATATACAGAGTATGGGCACACCAGGGCCTTCCAACACTGCAACTGAACTCCAGATGCATGTGCCACCTTGTGCATCTGGCTTACGTGGGTCCTGGGGAATTGAATCTGGGTTCTTTCTATTTTTTGTCATTTTTTTAAAATTGAAAACTCTGGGTTCTTTTTAAAGATTTTTAAATTTATTTTTATTTATTTATTTGCAAGTTGAAAACGAGAGAGTTAAAGAGAAGAGAGACAGACAGAGAGAGAATGGACACACCAGGGCCTGTTGCCACTGCAAACAAACTCCAGATACATGTGCTCCTTGTGCAGCTGGCTTGTGTGGGTCCTGGGGAATTGAACCTTGGTCCTTTGGCTTTGCAGGCAAGGGCCTTAACCATTAAGCCATCTCGCAAGCACTCTGGATTCTTTTTAAATATTTATTTTTTTTGTGTGCACATGTGTGATTCTGTGTTCCATCTTCTCTGAGGTAGGGTCTCTTGCTGCTGCAAATGAACTGGTAGACTGCAAACAAACATCAGACTACCTAGCCCAGAAGCTTCAGATTCTCCGGGTTCTGCTTCTTGTTGGAGGCACACTGGAGTCACAGATGAATGTGCCACCTTACATCCAGCTTTATAAGGGTGCTGGAGAATTGAACTCAGGCTAGCAAGCAAGTAATTTTAAATGCTGGACATCTGTTTTTACTTTACACATGTTACTTTAAGAAAAATAGAAGTCTTGAGCCAGATATGGTGGCCCAAGACTAATTCTAGCCCTTGAGAGGTTGAAGCAGAATGATGGTAGAGTCAATGACTATGTAGTCTCAGGCTGGCCTCAAACTCACAGCAGTCTGTCTACCTTGGTCTCCCAAGTGCTGGTATTAAAGATGTGAACCACTATCCCAGGCTTTGTTAATTTAAAAAAAAAGTTATTTTATTATTATTTATTTGAGAGAGAGAGAGAGAGAGAGAGAAAGAGAAAATGGTCACACCAGGGCCTTCAACCACTGCAAATGAACTCCAGATGTGTGTGCCCCCTTCTGAGCATGTGAAACATTGCATGCTTGTGTCACTGTGTGCCTGGCTTACATGGGACCTGGAGATTCAAACATGAGTTCTTAGGCTTCACAGGCAAGTGCCTTAACCAAATATTTTAAAAAGTATTTTATTTTTATTTATTTATTTGCATGCAAAATAGAAAGAGGCAGAGAGGGGAAGAAATAATGGGTGCAGCAAGGTCTCAAGCCACTGCAAACAAACTCCAGATGCATGCACCACCTTGTGCATCTAGCTTACATGGGTCCAGGGAAATTGAACCTGGGTCCTTTGGCTTTGCAGACAAGCACCTTAATCGCTAAGCCATTTATCCAGCACCAACCCAAATATTTTATTTTATTTTTATTTATTACACACACAGAGAGAGGCAGATAGAGAGAATGGGTGTGCCAGGGCCTCTAGCCACTTTGCAGGCAAGTGCCTTAACTGCTAGGCCATCTCTCCAACCCCAGTTAATTTTTACAATATTTTTATTTACAAAGAGAGAGAGAATGGGTGCACCAGGGCCTCCATTCACTGCAAATGAACTCCAGATAAATGCCCCACTTTGTGCATCTGGCTTCATATAGCTACTGGGGAATTGAACCAGGGTCATTAGGATTTGCAGGTCAGTGTCTTGACCAGTGAACCATCTCTCCAGCTCTAATGCAACAAAATTCTTATATATGCCCTTAGGACCCTAGATATCTACATTAGACTTAGTTTTGAGGGCCAGACAATAATTCAGCCTGCTTTGATTGCACTAAATGAAGAGGTGATAAAAATTGATGCATGCACACTGAGCAAGCAGAAAAATTAGTTAGCAGTCTGGAATTTGAAATCAGTAAGACTTCTGAGCTTCCTTCCTGTGTATGACCACACACAGTATATTTGCTTGGCCTGTTGATTGACTAAATAGTGTAAAATTCCTATTTCAGAGAGTAGTTCTGAAGATTAAGTAGGATGATATGTGCAAAGGCTTTAGGGCAGTTTGATAACTTGCAGCTGTATCTATTATTGGTGACTTATGTCATGTGTGGTGGTCCAGCATGGGATATGGGGGGGGGGGACAGGACTGAAGCAGGAGGACTGCTAGATTTTCTGGCCAACCAAGGCTCTGTAGCAATATCTTTATTTTTAAACATTTTATTTAACTATTTTATTTATTTATTTGAGACAGAGAGAGAGAGAGAGAATGGGTACTCCAGGGCCTCCAGCCACTGCAAACAAACTCCAGATGCATGCGCCACCATGTGCATCTGGCTTATGTGGGACCTGGAGAATCAAACCTGGGTCCTTAGGCTTTGCAGGCATACGCCTTAACCACTAAGTAATCTCTCCAGCCCTCTGTAGCAGTATCTTGTCTCAAAAACAAAACATAAGAGAAAGAAAGGGAGGAGGACTTTTATTAGGTTGGTATTGTATATATGTAAGTAGAAAGATTGAGATGGGGAGGGGATATGATGGAGAATGGAATTTCAGAGGGGAAAGTGTGTGGGGGGGTACTACCATGGGATATTTTTTATAATCATGGAAAATATTAATAAAAATTGAGAAAAAGCCGGGCGTGGTTGCGCACGCCTTTAATCCCAGCACTTGGGAGGCAGAGGTAAGAGGATTGCCATGAGTTCAAGGCCACCCTGAGATGACATAGTGAATTCCAGGTCAGCCTGAACTAGAGTGAGACCCTACCTCGAAAAACCAAAAAAAAAAAAAAAAATAAAAAATAAATAAAAAATAAAAAATAAAAAATTGAGAAAAAAAACAAAAAAAAAACCAAAACATGAGGCTGGGGAATGGCTTAGTGGCTAAAGGTTTTTGCTTGCAGTGCCTGCTGGTCTTGGTTCAATTACTCAGCACCCATGTAAAGCCAGATGCACAAAATGGTGCCTGCATCTGGAGTTCATTTTCAGCAGTAGGAGGCAGTAGCACTTATTCTCTCTCTCATAAGTAAAAATACATACCTAAATAAAAATTTAAAACAACAACAGAGGGCTGGGAAGATAGCTCAGTTGGCAAAGTGCTTATCTTGTAAGCATGATAACCTGATTTCATCACCAGAACCCACTTTAAAATGCCACACAAGGGGCTACAGAGATGGATTAGTGGTAAAGGCATTTGCCTGCAAAGCCTAGAACCCAGGTTTGATTTCCCAGTACCCACATAAGCCAGATGCACAAGGTGGCTGTGGTGGTTTGATTCAGGTGTCACCCATAACTTAGGTGTTCTGAATGCTAGGTTCCCAGCTGATGGAGATTTGGAAATTAACACCTCCTGGAGGCAGTGTATTGTTGGGGGCAGACTTATGGGTATTATAGCCAGTTTCCCCTTGCCAGTGTTTGGCACACTCTCCTGTTGCTATTGTCCTGCCTTACGTTGGCTAGGGGGTGATGTCCACCCTCTGGTCATACAATCATTTTTCCCTGCTATCATAGAGCTTCCTCTTGAGTCTGTAAGCCAAAATAAGCCCTTTGTCCCAAAACCTGCTCTTGGTTGGGTGATTTCTGCCAGCAATGCAAACCTGGCTGCAATAGTAAAGTTGGTACGGAGGAGCAGGATTGCTGCTAGACACCTGACTGTGTGGCTCTAGCCTTTTGGAACTGATTTTTTTTTGGTTTTTCGAGGTAGGGTCTCACTCTAGTCCAGGCTGACCTAGAATTCACTATGTAATCTCAGGGTGGCCTTGAACTCACGGTGATCCACCTACCTCTGCCTCCCAAGTGCTGGGATTAAAGGTGTGCGCCACCATGCCTGGCTAGAACTGAGTTTTAAGAGGAATATGGAAGGATTTGAAACCTTGGCCTAAGAGACACCTTGCAGTGCTGTAAGTACAGCTTGATGGACTATTCTGGTCAGAGTTGAAAGACCTGAATGCAGTAAGAACTATGGACTGTGAGGTTTGGCCTTATGAGGATGAGAAAGAGCTTTGCCTGGACTGGGTTAGAAGCAGTTTGTGTGAGAGGCTTGCTGTTATGCCCATGTCCTGAGAAGAACTTGTGCAGGGTTCAAGTGCATAGAAACAGACTGTGCAGGGGGATATGGTACAGAAAGAAATCTTTGGTGAGCTCCCTTCCCCAGGTCTCTGGTGCTTGCTGGCACTTGTGCTGGCAGTGGGGGAGGGGAGGCTGTGGATGGTGGCTGAAGTTCTCCTGCTGGTCCTTGTGATCCTCTTCCTCACTAGCTGCTCCTCTGTTCTTCCCTGCTGTCTCCCTTCACGTTTCTTGAGTTTGCGAGGAGCTCCAGTGTGAGTGGAGAATTCCACCTGGCTTTTCCTGCAGCTCAGGCTGTTTATGGCCGTGGCTATGCATACCTGGTTCTGCTGCTGCTGGAGCCACTTCTGCCTGCTTCTGTGGGCTCTAGACACTCTGGGTCTCTCCCACAGTTGATAATTTCTTTTACACCTCACTGTTTAGTAGAAGAGTGTATTTTGCTGGTTCCTTCTTCTTCTCCTCCTCCCCCTCCCCCCTCCTCCTCCTTCTTCTTCTTCTTTGGCTTTTTCTCCCCTAGGCTGCTTTGGCAAGGTTCCTATGCTGCCATCTTAACCAGAAGTCTCAGAAAGAAATCTTTGGGCTGAAACTTCTGCCTGTTCAGCTGCAATTGTATGAGAGATTACAACCTTTGAGATTGTGCCAGCTGACCTGAATTGGGGCAACAGGAAGAATGTAGACTCTTTTGAAGGGGCCTGCATGCTCAAGGAGTGTCCTGTTCTTCAAAGTCTACTTTATTCCCCCTTGGGTTAGCAAATTGGCACCCTACCTGGTATTATGGAGTCTAAGAAATGCAGGAGAGGGTTACTCAATTTTCTACACAGTCTTGTGTTTTGGAAATTGCCATAGGCACTGTGAATCAGGTTTGCTAGATGCCTGCATGGAGACCTGATGGACCCAGGTGGATGGACTGTGGGTTGCAGTGGAGACCCAGTGGAGATGCCCGGACTACAAGATGGCTGCTAAGGAAAGCTGCTGGCCCTGGATGAAGTTTTCTAGGACTATGAGTAGCCTAGCTGGAGGGGCAGGATTGGAACTCCAGAGACTTGTTGCTGGTTAGAATTATTGGACTTGGAGATTTGTCACTGACCAGAGTTGTTGGACTTGGTGTAGAGTTTTATGTTTTCCCTGTTTAAATCTTGTATTGGTTGAATATTTCTTTGCTATGCCCAAAGACATCTTTTGCAGTGTGAATGTTTATTCTGTGCTACTATGTTTTTTTTTTTTTTGGTATTATGAGTCAGTTAAAAAGCTTTGGACTACGGGGTGGAATGTGGTGGTTTGATTCAGGTGTCCCCCATAAACTTAGGTGTTCTAAATGCTAGTTTCCCATCTGATGGAGATTTGGGAATTAATGCCTTTTGGAGGCAGTGTATTATTTGGTTGGGCTTATGGGTATTATAGTCAGTTTCCCCTTGCCAGTGTTTGGCACATTTTCCTGTTGCTATTGTCCACTTTATGTTGGCGGGGGGGGGGGGGCGGGCAGTGATGTCCACCCTCTGCACATGCCATCTTTTTCCCCTGCCATAATGGAGCTTTCCCTCGAGTCTTTAAGACAAAACAAATCCTTTTTTTTTTTTTTTTTTAACCAAAAGCTGCTCTTGGTTGGGTGAATTTTGCCAGCAATGAAAACCTGACTGCAACAGTGGCACATGTGTCTGGAGTTTGTTTGCAGTGGTTGGACGCCTTGGCATCTGCAGGCCCTGGTGCGCCCATTCTCTCTCTCTTTCTCCCCCCACCTCACCAATAAATAAATAATATGTAAATAAAATGCCACACAACCATGATGATCCCTAGAACATGTCAGCCAGCTAGTTTAGCCTAATTGATGAACTCCAGACCAAGGAAACATCCATTCTCAAAAAACAGAGGTGGATGGGCTGGAGAGATGGCTCAGTAGTTAAGGCACTTGCCTACACAGCTTAATGACAGTGATTTGATTCCTGGTACTCATGTAGAGCCAGATGCACAGAGTGGCACATTGATCTGGAGTTTGTTTACAACAATTGAAGGCCCTGGAGTGCCCATCCCCTCTCTCTTTCCTGTCTCTTTGCTTGTAAATAAATAAAAATATTTTTAGGGCTGGAGAGAAGGCTTAGCTGTTAGGGTGCTTTTCTGCGAAGCCTAAGAACTCATGTTTGAATCTTCAGGTCCCACATAGCCAGGCACACAGTGACTCAAAGCACACAATGTCGCACATGTGCACAAGGGGACGCATGAATCTGGAGGAGTTTGTTTGCAGTGGCTGAAGTCCCTGGCATGCCCATTCTGTCTGTCTCTCTCTCTCAAAAATCATATAAAATAAAAAATAAAAAAGGTCTCAAAATATTGAAAAAAAAAACAGGTGGGCAGCATACTTGAGGAATGACCCTGAGGTTGTCCTCTGGCCTCTGCATGTGTACTTGTGTACTCCATATGAGCTTGTGTACACACATGCACAAGTATGCATACCCATCACACATATACAAAACAAAGGAGATGTCGGGTGTGGTGGCCCATGCCTTTAATCCCAGCACACTAGGGCAGAGATAGGAAGATCATTGTGAGTTCTAGACCAGTCTGGGGTTACAGAGTGAGTTCCAGATCAGCCTTGCCTCCAAAAAGACACCCCCCCCCACACACAAAAAAAAGCAGATATTTGAATTTTTTGTATTTTTTATCTCATTTCTTCTTTTGTTAATTTTACTTTTATTTATTGAGAGAGATAGAGAGATTAAAGGGAAAGAGAGAGGGAATGGATACTCCAGGGCTTCCAGCCACTACAAAAGATGTATGTTCCACCATGTGCATTCTGGGGAGTCGAACCCAGGGTCCTTAGGCTTCACAGGCAAGCACCTTAACCACTAAGCCATCTCTTCAACCCTTTATCTCATTTTTTCTGTTTATTTATTTATTTATTTTTTTGCATCAAGGTTTCATTGTGTGTCCCAGGTTGGCCTCAAACTGGCTATCCAGCTACCTGTACTTACCAAGTGCTGGCATTATAGATATGTGTCAACATGCCCAGCTTTATTTTCACCCTGGTGGGGATCCAAATCAGGGCCTAGTGCATGCTAAGCAAGTTGCCAAGTACTGAGTTACTCTAGTCCAGGCTGGTCTCACTATGTAGTCCAGGCTGGCCTCAAACTCACTGTGATCCTCCTTCCTCTGCCTCCAAGTACTATGATTAAAGCCATGCACCACTATTACCTGGCTTTCAGACTGTACTTTTTTTTTTTTTTTTCCGAGGTAGGGTCTCACTCTGGCTCAGGCTGACCTGGAATTCACTATGTAGTCTCAGGGTGGTCTCAAACTCATGGTGATCCTCCTACCTCTGCCTCCCGAGTGCTGGGATTAAAGCTGTGTGCCACCACGCCTGGCTAGACTGTACTTTTTAATTTTATTATTTTTTCAATTCTTGGCATTAACCCAAAAGACTTACAATGTAAATATTTGTTTGATATTTATTAAGGAGAAAGAAAATAAAAAAAGAAAGAAAGAAAAGGCATGTTTTTTTTTTGCCTATTATCTGTCAGGCATCTTACATATATTATTATTTTAATCCTCACAATGATAATTGTAGCTGTAACAAGGAGTCTTGAAAAAATTAAAATTGCCGGGTGTGGTAGTGCACGCCTTTAATCCTAGCACTGTGGAGGTGGAGGAAAGAAGATCACTGTGACTTCGAGACCACCCTGAAACTACATAATGAGCTCCAGGCCAGCCTGGGCTAGAGGGAGATCCTACTTCAAAAAACAAAACAAAACAAAAATTTAAATTTGGATGCTAGAAAGATTGCTCACTGGTTAAAGGTGCTTGCTTGCAAAGTCTGATGGCCTGGATTCGATTTCCCAGTACCAACATAAAGCCAGATGCACAAAGTGGTGCATGTATCTAGAGTTCATTTGCAGTGGCAGGAGTCCCTGGAGTGCCCATTCTCTCTCTCTGTCTGCAGTTTTTTTAAATCAAGGTAGGGTCTCA
Source organism: Dipus sagitta (assembly GCA_036346955.1). NCBI lineage: Eukaryota > Metazoa > Chordata > Mammalia > Rodentia > Dipodidae > Dipus > Dipus sagitta. The sequence continues at coordinate 43,742,936 of CM070770.1, read as the reverse complement.
CTCTAGCTCAGGCTGACCTGGAATTCACTATGGGTGCCATTCTCTCTCTTTACAAATAAATTTTAAAAAATTAAATTAAATTTGGGGGAGGCATGTTGGCACATGACTTTATCCCCAGCACTCAGGAAGCAGAGGTAGGATGACCACTGTGCTACTGAGGCCAGTGTATGGCTACAGAGTTACTTTGAGGTCAGTTTGGGCTAACGTGAAATCTTACCTTGAAAAACCAAAAACAAGATTTAAAATTTTGCCCCTCCAAAAATCACGTACAAGGGCTGGGGATGTATCTCGGTAGCAGAGTATTTGCATATCAGGTAAAGGCCCTGGGTTTAATCTTCAGCAGCTCTGGGTTGAGGTAGCATACAGATGAGCAACAAGGAAAGGACACTTGATGCTTTCTGGCCTCTTCATGCACATGGACACATGGGTCCTACATATGTGCACATACGTGCATATACCACATATCTCACAGTCCACACACATACCGTACAGGCACACACACACACACACAAAAAATTAAAAGCAGATAAAATACATAATCTGATTCGTTTTTTTTTATTTTCGGGAAAGTTGATACAGGGTCTTAGGCTGGCTCTGAACTTGCTATACCCCAGAATCACCTTGAATTCCTTGATCCTCCAGCATCCACCTCCTTAATACAGGTGATTTCCTACGTAATGTGAGACCATGGAGAATTGAACCTGAGTCCTTAGGCTTCGCAGACAAGCGCCTTAACTGCTAAGCCATCTCTCCAGCCCAGAAGTAGGGAGATTTAAGAAAGCTGATGACAACTCATTCAGAGAAAAGATTAAAAAGTCAGGGACTAGGGTGACTGCACAGGAGATAAACAGAATTGTACTTTGGAAGAGCCGAAGGTTCTTTTTTTTTTTTCCTTTTTCCCCCGAGGTGGGGTCTCACTGCAGCCCAGGCTGACCTGGAACTCACTTTGTAATATCAGGGTGGCCTTGAACTCATGACGATCATTTTACCTCTGCCTCCCAAGCGCTGGGATTAAAGCCGTGAGCCACCACGCCGGGCAGCCAAAGGTACTTGTTAGCTCCGAGCGTGCAGGTGAGAAGACTAGTGCATGCAAGGGAATGGAGTCGCGTTATGGGTAGATCCATTTTGAGGCACCCAGGAGTCATCAAAGGAAATCAATCGGTAGACAGGTAGCTATGCGTAATGGAGAGAGGGTATGAGCTGTGGATGTTGGTACGTTTAAAAGGAGGACCACGGAGGAGACAAGAGGCATGTATACTCTCGTGCCTAAGTGTGGCCCCGAAGCGGAACCCAGCTACAGCGTCGATGCCTGACTATTCCTGGGCCCCCGCAACCTCCACTGCCCAGGTCTGTCCAGACGTTCGAAGCTCGCCTACGGAAAACGGGAGGTCCGCGAAGCCCGGCACAGTGGGATCTGTAGTCCGGGCGGCGCGTTTGCGTAAGCAGGCTCCGCTGAAGTTCGCGCCACGCCCTTCGACTGCGACCTCGCGGCTGGCGCGCAGGAAGCCGCGGTTCCCTTCGCTTCTGGCCACGCCCCGTGGGCGGAGCTCCAGGGAGGACGCCGCGTCCCATGATGCCCTGCGCGCCCGCGCTGCTATTGGCCTGGCTACTCGGATCGTTTTTCAAATTGAGGCGCCGAGTCGTTGCTGGGTTCCTGGGCCGAGACGAGATTGGAGGTTCGGCAGCTGCCTCCCCCCGCTGGTGCGGGACAGTCGCTACGGCCAGAGTCCTGGGTGGACAGCGGGGACGCTGAGCCGCGTGTCTCCGCCGTAGCACCCCGCGAGAGCAGGCGGACACCCAGGTACCCAGAGCCCCGGAGTCCGCGGCCGCACCGTCAGGGTTTGGCGGCACAGTCATGGCGTCCCAGCCCAATTCTTCTGCGAAGAAGAAAGAAGAGAAGGGCAAAAACATCCAGGTGGTGGTGAGATGCAGGTAGGGCGAGGCTTTGCTGCTGGGCTCCCTCCTGCGCGGAGCCGCAGAAGGGTTCTGTTCGCCTTTCCCCAGGGAATCAAAACTGTGCGGCTTACAGTGTTTTTGGTTCGGTAAAAATGCTGTCAGGTTGGCGTGAGATCTAAGTGAGGTGTGTTTTTGTGGAGCGGAATGTTAGTTTTAGAGGTTGCTGCTGGACCGAGCTCCCCATTGTCAGTGTTAAAATGAGCTTGTTGAAGTTGTTGCTTCATTAGTGACTTTGCTGAGTATTTCTTGCAGTTTCTTAGAAGGGTCCCACAGTTTATTCATGTAGATGTCTTTTGTGTGTCTTTTTTATTGTTGCTAAAAATTTGTTGTTGTAATTTTTCTGTAAACCCAAAAGTATTCTCAAAATTGAAAAGGTTATTTTAAGACCCTCTTGTCAACAAACTCTGTTAAGTTCTTGTTAGCTAAGCTTTGGCAAGAGTAACCATCAATGAAAGGTAATGACAAAGGTCTTGTTCTTTTCGGTGGCTTAACTTTTTTTTTATTTTTGACAGTTTCATACATGAATATAATCCACCTCCCTTCGTGTTTTTTTTTTTTTTTTTTGGCGGGGCGGGGGGTTTCGAGGTAGCGTCTCGCTTTAGCCCAGGCTGACCTGGAATTCACTGTTTCACGGGGAAGTCTCAGGCTTGAACTCAGCGATCCTCCTACCTCTGCCTCCCAAGTGCTGGGATGAAAGGTGTGTGCCATCACACCCAGCCCCCCCCCCCCTTTTTGAGACAAGGAATCACTTGACAGCCTATATTGATTTGGAACTCACTTTGTAGCCCAGGCTGGATTAGAACTCCTGGCAATCCTCAACCCCCAATTCTGGGATTACAGATATGAGCTAGTAGGCCCTAGTGATGGACAAGTTTTAAAACTAGGTTCCAGAGAAGAAAGGTGGTGACTTAAGTCTAGTCAGTGACACCATTTGCAACCCCAGGGCAATTTATTTAACTTATTTTGGAGATTTCATACCCCACCCCCGGCGGTAGGTTCTCACTCTAGCCCTGCCTGTCCTGGAACTCATTCTGTAGTCTAAGGCTGTCCTCAAATGCACAGTGGTTGTCTTACCTCTGCCTCCCAAGTGCTGGGATTAAAGGTGTGCAACACAAGGCTGTGGAGACTATTAATAGCACAACAAATACAAATTTCAAAATTATTTTGTTTGTTTACTAAAGCTAAGCAATACTAGCTTTCTGCTTTTAGTTTCTTTGATTTTGTTTTTGTCCTTACAAAATACTTACAAGGGACACTAACACACATTTGAGTGTCACTTAAATCATAGCTGTGTTCCTTCTTTCCTCTACCCACACTTTTTGAACTTGGTGTTTATTGTGCTTGCCTTAGGATAAATTTCGTTTACATTTTCAACACTGAAATGCTTAAGTCATGTCTAGTATGGACAATAAATTTGGTATAGTTCTTTTTTCTTACTAGGTTTTTCCCTGTCAAATAATCTTATTGCTACAAATTTGTCATTAAACTTAATAAGCAACATATGAGGCGCTCATTATTTGCAAACTTTTTATGTAAAGGTTAATTTTTCCTTTTGATAAAGAGATATTTTTTTAAAAATTAGGCTTTGGGGGCCACATGTAATTTCTGTCACTTAGTGTCTGGTTTTAATTTTAGAATGACCCTTTAAAACTGTCAAAGCAGTCATAGATCTTCGGAGGGTAAGGGCCAGATTTTGACACACAGGCCACAGTTTATACATCCTGGTTTACTTGATCTAGCTACTGACTTGTTTTCTCTCTACCCTTAACAACTCCCTCCCCTCATTCTTCCTAGTCTTAAAAACTTGTGTTTCAAATGCACAAAATGAATATAATGTACAGATGTTTCTTCAAGACTCTTGTTTTCAATTTTTTTGGTGTCTAAAAATGAAATCACAAGCAGGGCGTGGTGGCGCACGCCTTTAATCCCAGCACTCAGGAGGCAGAGGTAGGAGGATAGCCATGAGTTTGAGGCCACCCTGAGACTACATAGTGAATTCCAGGTCAGTCTGGACCAGAGTGAGACCCTACCTTGGAAAAACAAAAAACAAAAAATGAAATCACTAGACCATATGCTAATTGTTAACATTTTTGAAGAACTAACATACTATTTTCCATAGTGGCTGTGCCATTTTACATTCTCACCCACACTTTTCTCTTTTTTTTTTTTTGTTTGTTTGTTGTTGTTTGTTTTCATAGTAGCCATCCTAATAAGTGTGACAGTATTTCATTATAGTTCCCTTTCCTATTCCCCAATGCTGGTAGGTAGATTGGTAGATCAACTGCTTCACCAATCCCTCCCATACTAGCTTTGGTTAGCATTTCCCTAATGATTAGTGATGTGGAACATCTATTATTCATGTAGTGCATTTGCATATCTTTGGAGAAGTGTCTTAAATTCTTGGGAGGGGGGTGAGAGGGGTTGTTTGGTAGTGTTAACTGTGGAAGGATTGAACTCAGGGCTTCATTCATGCTAGAAAAGCTCTACTTTTGAGCTGTACCCTACTGTATCTTAGCACTTGCCCACTTCTAAATTAGATTTTGTTGTTGAGTTTTAGAAGTTTATTATATATTTAAATAATAATCTCTTCAGATTTGCACATTTTTTATTTATTTTTTATTTATTTGAGAGCAACAGACAGACACAGAAAGAGGCAGAGGTGGGGGGAGGGAGGGAGAGAATGGGCATGCCAGGGCCTCCAGCCATTGCAAACGAACTCCAGATGCATGCACCACCTTGTGCATTTGGCTAACGTGGGTCCTGGGGAATCGAGACTCGAACTGGTGTCCTTAGGCTTCACAGGCAAGCGCTTAACCACTAAGCTATCTCTCCAGCCCTGCACATTTTTTTAATCCCATTCTATGGATTGGTTTTACACGTTGACAGGTGTTTTGCTTTCCTTGAAAATGAAGTCTTACCATGCAACTTAAGCTGGTTCTCTCAGGTTTTTAATGTAGGTCTCACTGTAGCCCAGGCTGACCTGGAACTCACTCTGTAGTCCCAAGCTGGCCTCCAACTCACAACTCTGGGGATTAAAGGCATGCGCCACCACGCTCAGCTGATTCTTTCTCACTCTTTTTTGTTTTTTGGAGGTAGGATTTCACTCTAGCTCAAGCTGACCTGTAATTCACTATGTAGTCCCAGGGTGGCCTATAACTCATGGCGATCCTCCTCCTCTACCTCTCAAGTGCTGGGATTGAAGGCATGTGCCAATGCGCCTGGCTGATTCTCTCTTTTGATGTACTTTTTTTTCCTATTTTTATTTTTATTCATTAGAAACTTCGTTGTATGGATAAGTCATGTGTTGGTAAACAAAACTTTTAGTTACAGGTGTCTGCCACCATGCCTGTTTTTTAATTACTGTTTTAGTTTAGTGCTGAAGTGGGTTTCACCGTGGTGGCTTCCTTCATGTATCATGACACAGTGTTCTTGTTTGTTCACCCCACTGTCCTCCCTGGGTATGTGTGTGTAGGTGTGTGTGAGTGTAGAGCCAGAGGTTGAGGCTGGGTGTCTTTCTCAGTTGCTGCCCACCTCATTTTTTGAGACAAGAGCTTGCATAGAACCTAGAGCTCACCAGTTGGCTAGACTTGCTAGCCAGCAAGCCCTAGGGATCTCCTGTCTTGGCTTCCTCAGCACTGGATTTACAAGCAGGTGCCATCATGTTTGGCCTTTGCTTGGGTTCTGAGGATCTGAGTTCAAGAACAAGAAGCATTTTACCCCTCCATGGGTCTACCATCTCCTCAGCTCAGTCTTCATCTCATATAAAAGAGGGAAAAAAGGAACTGTGTAGCTCTGTGGTAAAGTGCTTCCCTTGCATGTTCAAGGTCCTGAGCTTGATACCCAGCAACACACACACACACACACACACGAAAAATACATATGGATTAAAAAAAAACAAAACCATTCCTGTCATCTGAGAACAGAGATAAGTGTATTTCTTCTTTTCCAATTTGGGTGTCTTTTTTTCCCCCCCTTTCCTTTTTCCTGCCTACTTGCTCTTGCTGAATTTACATTGCTCTTTTGACCAGAAGTCATGAAAGAACTCTTGTAGTTAAAGGTAAAGCTTCCAGTCTTTCACCATTGAGTGTCATGTTTGCTATGTTTTATGGTTATTTTTTTTTTTTTTTTTTTGTATTTGGCTCTAGTTATGTTGAGCTATTTTCCTTGTGATCTTTGTTCACTGAGTGTTTTTAGCCTGAAGTGCTTTTGAATTTTGTCAAATACTTTTTCTTCATCAGTTAACAGGAAGGGTTTTTTTCCCTTCATTTTGTTAATTCTTTCTGATCAGTTTTTGTATGTTGAGTTATCCTTGCATTGGCCATATTCATAATCACTATTTTTTTTTTTTTTTTGGTTTCTCAAGGAAGGTTCTCACTCTGGCCCAGGCTGACCTTGAATTCACTATGCAGTCTCAGGGTGGCCTTGAACTCATGGTGATCCTCCTACCTCTGTCTCCTGAGTGCTGGGATTAAAGGCGTGCACCACCACGCCTGGATTTGCATAGTCTTTTTCATATGCTGTTCAACATAGTATGCTAATATTTGTGTGTGTGTGTGTGGTTTTCATGAGTGCTGTGATTAAAGGCATGTGCCACCATGCCCAGCTTGTTTTTAATGTTTTTTAAATTATTATTTGCAGGGAAGGAATGGGTGGGCCAGGGAGCTCCAGATGCATGCTGCACTTTGTGAAGTGGGCTTTATGTGGGCATGGGGAATTGAACCTGGGCCTTCATACTTTTAACAAGTGCCTTTAACTGCTGAACCATCTCCAACCTCTTTTTTCTGTTTGTTGTTTATTTAAAAAAAGTATATATATTTTGTTTTTTCAAGTAGGGTCTCACTTTGGTCCAGGCTGACCTGGAATTAACAATGTAGTCTCAGGGTGGCCTCGAACTCACGGCAATCCTCCTTTAAAAAATATTTTAAATTAATTAATTAATTTGAGCAAGAGAGGAAGAGGGAGAGAGAGAGTGGGCGCAGGGTCTTCAGCTGCTGCAAACAAACTCCAGAAACGTGTGCCACTTTGTGCATCTGGCTTATGCAGGTCATGGGGACTCAAATCTGGATCCTTTTGGCTTTGCAGGCAAGTGCCTTAACCGCTAAGCCATCTCTCCAGTCCTATTAATATTTTTATTTATTTGCTTACAGATAGCAAGAGGGGAGAGAGAGGGAGGATCTGAGAATGGGCATGCCAAGGCTTTGCTACTTCATATGAACTTCAGATACATGCCCTGCTTTGTGCGTGTGGGTTCACGTGGTGCTAGGGAATTGAACCTGGGCTGGTAGACTTTGCAAACAAGCACCTTCAATGCCTGAGCCACCTCTCCAGCCTGAGGTCCATCCTTCATTTCCTCCCTCCATTCCACCCTCTCTCCTCTATTTCTTTCTTTCTTGGAAATAGTCTCTATTAGGTAGTCTAGGAGGACCTTAAACTTAATCCTCCTGCCCAGCCTTCCAAGTGCTAAGTGTATATACCACCATACTTGGCTTTGAATTTTTTTAAAAATATATACTTACAGACAATAAACCATGATATTTCCCTCCCCTCCCTCATTTTCCACTTCACAACTCTGCTCTCCACCATATCCCCTCCCTTTCTCCATTAATTTCTATTTTATTTTGATGTCATTGTCTTTTTCTTCTATTATGAGGGTCTTGTGAAGGTATTGCTAGGCACTGCGAGGTTGTGGATATCAAGGCCAATTTCTGTCTGGACAGTAGCATTGTAAGGAGTTGTACCCTTCCTTTGGCTCTTACATTCTTTTCTCCACCTCTTCTGCAATGAACCTTGAGCCTTGGAGGGTGTGATAGAGATGTTTCAGTGCTGAGCACTCCTCCATCACTTCTTCTCAGCACTGTGTTGGCTTTTGGGTCATCCCAGTGGTCCTCACCATCTGAAAAGAGAATCTTCTCTAACCAGACGTGAGAGTAGCATTAATATATGAATATGAACATTAAGTGTAGTGCTTTCAGGGCAGTTTGGTGAGAATAATATATGCATTTAGCTAGACAAGAGGCTTTATACCCCTAAGGCACATGACCTCCCCTGCCATAGACTTTTGATTAGGTTTTCAGTACCAGGCGTGTACTCCCATAGAACAGGTCTCCGGTCCAAGTAGAGAGCAGTTGGTTTCCTCCAGAGCAGACATGCCACTATTGCACCCATTTGGTCATTTGGCCTATCTGACCAAACTTGAGGCTTCTAGTGTCCACTGTTTTCACCGCTGATGACTTCTGTCTCTCATAGGGCTGCATACAGTGCAGCTTTTTCCAGCTTTCAGTTGGCTGGTCTACAGGGAGAAGGTTTTAAGCTCCACACCAGGTTGATTTTTTTCACTGATCTTGCTGCCAACCCATGTGAAGTCTTCAGCAATAGGTTCTTACCATCTGTTACTCGTGGGAAACCAAGGGTCTTGGCAATAGCCTGTAATGTTTTGGAGGCAGCAGGGACCTCCCTGGCCAACTACTCACTGGTAGGTATCCCATCCCTGGCACTGAAAATTTTCTAGTAGCAATCTATGGCTTCTGGATATGCTGTTATCCAAAGAAGTAGGCTTTCATATGTCTTATTTAGAATATCTTGAATTTTTTTTTTTTTTTTTGGTTTTTCTGAGGTAGGGTTTCACTTTAGCTGAAGCTGACCTGGAATACACTATGTAGTCTTAGGGTGGCCTTGAACTCTTGGTAATCTTCCTACTTCTGCCTCAGGAGTTCTGGGAGTAAAGGCATGCGCCACCACATTTGACTTAGAATATCTTGAATTTTGATTGACCCTTCCCCCACCCTTCTCTTACTCAATCTCTTCCCCTGGCCTCACTTAGGCCATTCCACTCCCTGTAATCTGTTCTTCTATTTACATATGTCCAATACCATCCCCTAAAGTTCTTCTCTCTCCCCCCTCCCTTATAATCTTTTTCTAGCTTACTTGCCTCTGCTACTATTTGTAGCTAGGATCTACATATGAGAGAGAACATGTGATGTTTAGCTTTCTGGACCTGGGTTACCTGGCTTTGAATTTTTTTTTTTTTTTTTTTTGTTTTTCAAGGTAGGGTCTCACTCTAGCCCAGGCTGACCTGGAATTCACTATGGAGTCCCAGGGTGGCCTCGAACTCACGGCGATCCTCCTACCTCTGCCTCCCGAGTGCTGGGATTAAAGGCGTGCGCCACTACGCCCGGCTTGGCTTTGAATTTTTTAAAAGCATATTTCATTTATTTACTTTTGAGAGGTGGGGGAAGAGATAGAGGCAGACAGAGACAGAAAATGAGCACACCAGGGCCCCCAGCTATTGCATACGAACTCTAGATGCATGCGCCACCTTATGCTGGTGTTTTTTTTTTTTTTTCTTTTTTTTTGGTTTTTCGAGGTAGGGTCTCACTCTAGCCCAGGCTGACCTGGAATTCACTGTGGAGTCTCAGGGTGGCCTCGAACTCACGGTGATCCTCCTACCTTTGCCTCCCGAGTGCTGGGATTAAAGGCGTGTGCCACCACGCCCGGCTGCATCTGGTTTTTATGTACTGAGGAATTGAACCTGGATCCTTAGCCTGCACAGGCAGGTGACTTAACAGCTAAGTCATGTCTCCAGCCCTTGGCTTTGAATTTTTATGTGAGTGGTATAGAGAATAGTAATCTGCAGTTTTCACATGTCTTTGTATTTTTATTTATTTTTATTTTTTTTGGTTGTTCGAGGTAGGGTCTTGCTCTAACCCAGGCTGACCTGAAATTCACTATGTAGTCTCAGGGTGGCCTCAAACTCATGGCATTTTCCTACCTGTGCCTCCCAAGTGCTGTGATTAAAGGCACGTGCCACTACATTTGGGTTTTGTATGTTTTTTTTTTAAAGCAAATTTATTATTTGTGTATAGTGGGTGTGGGTGTGTGGCGATCAGGGGAAAACTTTAAAATGTATATGTTCCATCTTCTTTGAGACAGGATCTCTTGCTACTGCAAATTGTCACACTTGGAATGGAGTGTCAGATTAGCTGGCCCATTTGTATGGTTTTGTTATCGGGGGAATCCCACCTAGTCTCAGAATGAATAAGTTTGAAATATTTGATAGAATTCATCTTTGAAACCATCTGGTCGTGAGTTTCTCTCTTCCCTCCCTCCCTGCCTGGGCAAAGTGGTGTTATTAGAGAAATTAAGGACTAAATAAGGTTTAAGAGTTAGCATTGAGACCCTTCTTGTCAAAGGTGGTCACAACATGACAAAACCAAGTTGTACTCTATTGCTGCTTGGCCTGGCCTGTCTTCTTCTGTTTGATCACTTTGGGAGTTTGATCTCTCCTGTTTCCAGCATGGGGGTACGCACCATAGACGTTACCTCCCAGCATGTGTATGGCCTCTTCCTCGCTCCTCACAGCTGGGGTGGCTTCATCCTCTAGCAGTGCCCTCCACTGAGGCCATGTCAGCCTCCATCTGGGCTAGTCTCCTGGCCAGGCGGTAGCTCCCAGTCATGCGTGTTGAGCAGCATGTTGGCAGTTGAACCTTAGGGCCAGCTAGTTCTGGGAAGATGAGAAATTGTAGGACTTTCTTTGTCAGACTCTCCTCTTCCCCTGCCTCCATGTTGGGGACCAAATCCAGGGTCTTGTGCATATTAGGCATGTCCTATACTAATAAGCCACATCTCCAGACCCTGTCAGATTTTTCATTACTGATTAAATCTCCTCACCAGTTACAGTTCCTTTAGATTTGCTATTTCTTTGTGATTTGGTCTTGGCAGGTTTTTATTTTTTATTTATTTCATTTTTTTGATTTTTTGAGGTTGGGTCTCACTCTAGCCCAGGCTGACCTGGAATTAACTGTATTCTTAGGGTGGACTTGGACTCAGGCAGTCCTCCTACCTCTGTTTACTAAGGGCTGGGACTAAGGGTGTGAGCCACCATGTCTGGCCAGGTTTTGTATTTTTATGAATCTGTTCAGCTAGGTAAAATTGGTTGGTATATAATTGTTCATAGTACTCTCTAATCACCTTAATTTTTGTAAAGTCTATTACCACTTTCACTTCTAATTTTAGTAAGCTTGTTTTTCACTAGTACATATAGCTAAAGGTTTGCCAACTTACTACTTTTGTTTTCTGAGGTAGGGTCTCGCTTTAGCCCAGGCTGACCTGGAATTCACTATATAGTCTAAGGCTGGACTTGAACTCATGGCAATCCTACCTCTGCCTCTTAAATGCTTTTGTTTTGAAGAACCAACTTTTTTCATTTTTTCCTGTTTCTACTTTATCTTTTCTCTAATATTTGGTGATTTCTGCTAGCTTTGAGATTCTCTTTTTATTTTTGTTGTCATGTTAGGGTGTTGGTGTGGATTCTTTTTTTTTTTTTTTCTGGATGCAATACTGGGTTTATTTTACTTTATTTATTTTTTTCTTTTTCAAAAAAATTTTTATTAACAACTTCCATGGTTATAAAAAATATCCCATGAAAGCCGGGCGTGGTGGCGCACGCCTTTAATCCCAGCACTTGGGAGGCAAAGGTAGGAGGATCGCTGTGAGTTCGAGGCCACCCTGAGACTCCATAGTGAGACCCTACTTCGGAAAACCAAAAAAAAAAAAAAAAAAAAAAAAATCCCATGGTAATGCCATTGAAATAATGAGCCCAAACAAATCTTTCCTTCTTTTAAGTTGTTTTTCTTAGGTATTTTGTCACTGTGACAGAAAGCTGACTAATGTATGAATGACATGTTTTTGCCTCAATAGAATACAACTCAAACTTATAGCCCACTTCTACAGCTAGAGACAACCCTGTGAATACCATGTTTTCTGAATTCCGATATTCAGATATTTTCCTTTTAATTTTACTATATATTACAGGCCAATTTCTCTTATAGATGGAAATCCTAAATAAAATATTACCAAGCTGGATTCATTAATGTTATAAAATATATCCTAGAATTTATTTTAGGGATGCAAAGATGGCTTAACTTTTAAAAAAAACTGATATTATTGGTGCTGGGGAGATTGCTCAGCAGTAAAAGACACTTGTTTGAAGACTGCCAACCAGATTTGATTCCCCAGTGCCCACATAAAGCCAGATGCAAAAAGTGCAGCATGCATCTGGAGTTCATTTGTTGCAGCAAGAGGTCCTGGCATGCCCATTCTTTCTCTTTCAAATAACTAAACAATTAAAAAAAATCTTGGGCTGAAGAGAGGGCTTAGTGCTTAAGACACTGCCTGTAAAGCCTAAAGACCCATGTTCGACTCTTCGGATCCCACGTAAGCCAGATAGATGCACAAGGTGATGCAAGGTCACACATGCGCACAAGGTAGGCACACTTCTGGAGTTTGATTACAGTGGCTAGAGACCCCGGCATGCCAATCCTCTCTCTCTCTCTCTCTCTTTTGCATTAGAAAAGGCCAGTCTTTTGGGCTTGCCTCAAAAAAAAAAAAACAAAAAAAAAAACCACCCTCATATTCTCATTACATATACCCACTAAACCATCCATCAGAAGAAGACAAATTGTTTTTCTACTGATTTAGTCAAGAATAAACAAGGCCTTAGCCGAGCTTGGTGGTGCACGCCTTTAAGCCCAGCACTTGGGAGGCAGAGGTAGGATTGCCGTGAGTTTGAGGCCACCCTGAGACTATATAGTTAATTCCAGGTCAGCCTGGACCAGGGTGAGACCCTACCTTGAAAAACCAAAAAAAAGAAAAGAAAAGAAAAGAAAGAAAAGAAAAAGAAAAGACAAGGCCAAGCATGGTAGCAGGAACTTGTGGTCTCAGCTGTTCAGGAGGCTGAAGTAGGAAAACTACAGGCTTGTGCCACCTGGATAACATAGGGAGACTCTTTCTCCATAAGAAGAGGAGGAGGAGGAAGAGAATTGATAAAGGTTACACGAGCAGGAGCAGCATGTTAGGTAGGGATCTTATCAGAATAGAACCGATATAATGCATGCAGATCATAACAGGGTTTTTATTTTTTTAGAATGGTTACACCATAGAGTTTGGGTGACCCAACAGTGGCTGTCCACACACTGAAACAGCTGAGAACCCAGTAGCTGCTCTGTTCACAAAGCTGCATGTGTCAAGGGACCCAGTCTAGAACCGAGAGTCTGGAAGATCCCTGGAGAGTCACTGGTCTTCAGGCCATGTTGGAAGCCTGAAGCTGGACCTGGTATTAGCAAAGGAAGGTAGCAGTAGCAAGAACATACGTGCTGGTAGCAAGAAGTGAAGGCAGGCGGACAGACAACTGCCTTTTCCTTGGATTTCTTTATATAAGTCACTATCGGAGTGTGCACCCACCTGGGGCTGGGGATGGTCTTTTCATCTCAGTTAATCCTTCCGGGAAATGCCCTCATAAACCGGACCAGGAGATCTCCAATCCAATCAAGTTGACAACCAAGATCAGCCATGGCAAGCAGCTAAGAGGGCCTGTAACTTGGTGCTGGCTAAACAGGAGCTTCTCTTTCAGCCTGGCCATCTCTGGCAGAGGCAGGAACACAGAGCAAAAGGACTTTTGTTTTGTTTTTTTGAGGTAAGGTATCACACTAGCCCAGGCTGACTTGGAACTCACTCTGTAGCCCCAGGCTGGCCTTGCTTTTACAGAGATCCTCCTACCTAAGGCTCCTGAGTGCTGGGATGAAAGGGGTGCACCACCATGCCCAGTGAGCAGCGAGAAGGAGTTTTTAAAAACATTTTTTAAGTTTTTAAAATTTATTTTATTTGTGAGAGAGACAGTGAGACAGAGAGAGGGAGAGAGAGAGAGAGAATTAGCATACTAGGGCCTCCAGACGAGTGCACCATCTTATGCACATGCACAACCTTGTACATATGCGTCACCTTGTGCATCTGACTTACATGGGTTCTGGGGAGCCAAACCTGGGTCCATAGGTTTCACAGGCAAGTACCTTAACTGCTAAGCCCTCTCTCTAGCTGAAGGACTTTTGTTTATTTATTTGCCTATTTGCTTGTTTTTTTCCAAGGTAGGATCTCATTCTGGTCCAGGCAATCCATGCTAACCTGGAAACTCACTCTGTAGTTCCAGGCTGGCCTTGAACTCACGGTAATTCTCCAGAGTGCTGGGATTACAGGTGTGCACCACCACACCCAGTGAGAGTATAATCCTTTCCAGATCCATCCATTTCCCTGCAAATTTCATAACTTCATTTTTCTTTACCACTGAGTAGAACTCCATTGTATAAATGTGCCATATCTTCATTATCCACTCATCAGTTGAGGGACGTCTAGGCTGGTTCCATTTCCCAGCTATTGTGAATTGAGCAGCAATAACCGTGGTTGAGCAAGTATCTCTAAGATAATGAGTGAGTCCTTTGGATATATGCTTGGGAGTGCTATAGCTGGGTCATATGGTAGATCTATTTTTAGCTGTTTTAGGAACCTCCACACTGATTTCCACAATGGCTGGACCAGATTGCATTCCCACCAACAGTGTAGAAAGGTTCCTCTTTTTCCACATCCTAGCCAGCATTTTTGGCCATTTGTTTTCATGATGGTAGCCAATCTGACAGGAGTAAGATGGAATCTCAACGTAGTTTTAATCTGAATTTCCCTGATGACTAGGGATGTAGAACATTTTTTTCAGATGCTTATATGCAATCTGTATTTCTTCTTTTGAGAACTCTCTATTTAGCTCCATAGCCCATTTTTTAATTGGCTTGTTTGATTTCTTATTATTTAACTTTTTGAGTTCTTTGTATATCCTAGATATTAATCCTCTATCAGATATGTAGCTGGCAAAGATTTTTTCCCATTCTGTAGGTTGCCTCTTTGCTTTATTCACAGTGTTCTTTGCAGTACAAAATTTTTGTAATTTCATGAGGTCCCAGTGGTTAATCTGTGGTTTTATTGCCTGAGCAATTGGGGTTGTATTCAGAAAGTCTTTGCCAAGACTAATATGTTGAAGGGTTTCCCGTACTTTTTCCTCTAGCAATTTCAGAGTTTCAGGTCTGATGTTAAGGTCTTTAGTCCATTTGGACTTAATTCTTGTGCATGGAGAGAGAGAAGAATCTATTTTCATCCTTCTACAGATACATATCCAGTTTTCCCAGCACCATTTGCTGAAGAGGCTGTCTTTTCTCCAATGAGTATTTTCGGCATTTTTATCGAATATCAGGTGACTATAACTACCCGGACTTACATCTGGGTCCTCTATTCTGTTCCATTGATCTACATGTGTGCTTTTGTGCCAGTACCATGCTGTTTTTGTTACTATGGCTCTGTAGTATAGGTTAAAATCAGGTATGGTGATACCACCAGCCTTATTTTTGTTGCTCAGAATTGTTTTAGATATTCAAGATTTTTCTGTGATTCCAAATGAATTTTTGGATTGTTTTTTCTATTTCCGTGAAGAATGCCATTGGAATTTTGATGGGGATTGCATTAAATGTGTAGATTGTTTTTGGTAAGATTGCCATTTTCACAATATTGGTTCTTCTGATCCAGGAACAAGGGATGTTTTTCCATTTCCTAGTGTCTTCTGCAATTTCTCTCTCGAGTGTTAAAGTTTTCATTGTAGATATCCTTTCCTTCCTTGGTTAGGTTTATTCCAAGGTATTTTATTTATTTATTTATTTATTTATTTATTTATTTATTTATTGATGCAGTTGTGAATGGGAGTGATTCTCTGATTTCATCCTGTGTGTGTTTGTTGTTAGCATATAGGAAGGCTACTGATTTCTGTTTGTTTATTTTGTATCCTGCTACATGGCTATAGGTGTTTATATGCTCTAACAGTTTCCTGGTAGAGTCTTTAGGGTTCTTTATGTATAGAATCATGCCATCTGCAAATAATGATAACTTGATCTCTTCCTTTCCAATTTGCATCCCTTTTATATGTGTCTCTTGCCTTATTGCTATGGCTAAGACTTCCAGTACCATATTAAATAAAAGTGGGGACAGTGGACACCCTTGTCTTGTTCCTGATTTTAGTGGAAAACCTTCCAGTTTTCCCCCATTTAGTAATATGTTGGCTGTAGGCTTGTCATAAATAGCCTTTATTATATTGAGATATATTCCTTCTATTCCCAGTCTTTGTAGGACTTTTATCATGAAGGGGTGTTGGATTTTGTCAAATGCTTTCTTTGCATCTAATGCGACAATCATGTGATTTCTTTTTTGTCCTTCAGTTTATTTATATAATGTATTACATTTATCGATTTGCGTATGTTGAACCATCCCTGCATCTCTGGGATGAAACCTACTTGGTCAGAGTGAATGATCTTTCTGATATATTCTTGTATTCTGTTTGCCAATATTTTGTTGAGAATTTTTGCATCTATGTTCATGAGGGAGATTGGTCTGTAATTTTCTTTTTTTTTGTTCTTTCTTTGTCTGATTTTGGTATCAGAGTGATGCTGGCTTCATAGAAGGAGTTTGGTAGGATTCCTTCTTTATTTTATGGAAGAGCTTGAGAAGCAATGGTGTTCTTCCCTGAAGGTTTGGTAAAATTCACCAGTGAATCCAGCTGGGTGGGCCTGAACTTTTTTTAGTTGGGGGATTTTTGATAACTGCTTGGATCTCCATACTTGTTACAGGTCTATTTAAATGATTAATCTCGCCGGGCGTGGTGGCGCATGCCTTTAATCCCAGCACTTGGGAGGCAGAGGTAGGCGGATCGCCGTGAGTTCGAGGCCACCCTGAGACTCCATAGTGAATTCCAGGTCAGCCTGGGCTAGAGTGAGACCCTACCTCAAAAAATAAAAAGATAAATAAATGATTAATCTCATCTTGATTTAATTGAGGTAGGTCATATAAATCAAGGAAATCATCAATTTCTTTCAGATTTTCATACTTAGTGGAGTATAGGTTTTTATAGTATGTCCCTATAATTTTTTGAATTTCTCCAGTATCTGTTGTGATGTTGCCTTTTTCATCTCTTAATTTTATTAATTTGTGTCTCTTCTCTCTTTCTTTTGGTCATATTTGCTAAGGGTTTATCAATCTTGTTTATCCTTTCAAAGAACCAACTCTTTGTTTCATTGATTCTTTGGATTTTTTTTTTTTTTGGTTTCTATTTCATTAATTTCTGACCTAATCTTTATTATTTCTTCCCGTCGACTGATTTTTGGTTTGCTTGCTCTTCTTTTTCCAAGGCTTTGAGGTGAAGCATTAGGTCGTTTACTTGAGACCTTTCTAATTCTTTAATATAGGCACTTAAAGCTATAAATTTACCTCTTAGGACTGCCTTCATTGTGTCCCAAAGGTTTTGGTATGTTGTGTTCTCATTATCATTTGACTCTATGAATTTTTGATTTCCTTCTTGATTTTGTCATTGACCCATTCATCATTTAGTAGTGTGTTGTTTAGTTTCCATGATTTTGTGTGTGCTCTGTAGCCTTTCTTGCTATTGATTTGTAGTTTGATTCCATTGTGGTCATATAGAATGCAAGGAATTATTTCAGTTTTCCTGTTTTTGTTAAGATTTGCTTTGTGTCCTAATACATGCTCTATTTTAGAGAATGTTCCATGTGCTGCTGAAAAGAATGTGTATTCTGTAGCATTTGGATGAAATGTCCTGTATGTATCTGTTAGGTCCATTTGTTCTATGACCTCATTTAATCCAGATGCCTCACTGTTTATTTTTTTGTCGGGATGACCTGTCAATTGATGAGAGTGGGGTGTTGAAGTCACCCACTACCACTGTGTTTGGTGTTATCTGTGACATTAGTTCTAATAGTGTTTGTTTGATGAGGTTGGAAGCCCCCATGTTAGGTGCATATATGTTTAGGATTGTAATGTCCTCCTGTTGGAGTGTGACTTTAATTAATATAAAGTGACTTTCCTTATCTTTCTTAACTAATGTTGGACTGAAGTCTACCTTGTCAGATATTAGGATAGAAACCTCTGCTTGTTTTCTAGGTCCATTTGCTTGAAACACTGTTTTCCAACCTTTCACCCTAAGATAGTGCCCATCCTTTATAGAAAGGTGAGTTTCTTGGAGGCAACAAATTGAAGGATCCTGCTTTTTAACCCAGTCTGCAAACCTATGTGTTTGGTTGCAGCATTGAAACCATTGATATTTAAGAGATATTATTGAAAGGTGTGTATTTATTTTTGTCATGTTTTTTTGTAGTTCTTCTGGTTTTACCTTTGCTCTCTTGTGTTAACTAGTATTTGGGTATTGTTTGTTTTTTCCAGGTTCCTTATGAGTGCTTTTCTTTCTCTTCAGCATGGAGGATTCTTTCAAGTATTTTCTGTAAAGCTGGTTTTGTCTTCAAATATTCCTTTAGCCTGCTTTTGTTGTGGAATGTCCTTATTTCTCTGTCTATTTGAATGGATAGCTTTGCAGGATAAATTCACCTTGGTTGACAGTTGTTATCTTTCAGAACTTGGAATACATCACTCCAAGCCCTTCTGGTTTGTAAAGTTTGTGTTGAGTAATCTGCTGTGATCCTGATGGGCTTGCCTTTGTAGGTAACTTGATTTTTCTCTCTAACTGCTTTCATTATTTTTTCTTTGGTTTGTATGTTTGGTAGTTTGATTATAATATGGCGAGGAGAGGTTCTTTCCAGGTTTTGTCTGGTTGGTGTTCCAAAGGATTCCTGTATCTGCATTGGTACCTCTTTCCCAATTTGGGGGAAGTTTTCTTCTTTGGTTTTATTGAAAACGCCTTCTATGCCTTTGGAGCAAAATTCTTCTCCTTCTACTATACCCTGAATTTTTATGCTTGATCTTTTCATAGTGTCCTGAATATCTTGAAATTCCCATTCATACTTTCCTATTTGTCTTTCTCTTTGTTGGACTGTATTAGATCTGCCACCTGGTCTTCTAGTTTAGATATTCTGTCCTCTCCTTCATCCATTCTACTGGTGAGATTTTCTACAGTTTTTTATTTCATTAACTTTGTTCTTCATTGCTAGTAATTCTGACTGGTTTTTCTTTGTTATTTCTATTTTCTTATTTATGTCTTGTATTGACCTCTTTATTTCATTAAATTGGTTTCTTGTGTCTTCTTTGATTCCTTTGATTTCCTCTTTCATTTCTTTAATTTCCTCTTTGACTTCTTTGAGCATATTTATAATCATTCTTTTGAAATCTTTCTCAGGCATTTCCTCTAACTCGTTCTCACTGGGGGTCATTTCTGATGCATTAATACTTTTTGGTGGATTTATATTGTCTTGATTTTTGGTGTTTCTTGTGTTATAATGTATGTATTTTTGCATCTTGGATTAATTTAATGCTTGGATTTTAGTTAGCTGTAGTAATATCAGATGTATCAATCAATCTGATGTTATATAGCTTCAGGGTAGGAGCTTAAGGCATTAGGTGTGGCTCTCAAGACTCTCAGAGTATCTATAAAAGTGACCCCAGGTGTTGGGTTTGCCTACAATGAGTGGACTAAATACAGGCAGATTCTAAAATTTAACTACACAATGTACACATTCAGTGAAAACCAGCACAGATTATTTATGCAAGAGCAGGTATTATGACAGCCAGATCCTCTAACAAAGTCACTGTCCCTTAGGGTGTATGGTGCCCCACACACTTAATCCTGTCAACAAGGAGGTTAGGATTTCTAGTCTCTTGAGGGTTCCAAGTCAGCTTGTGACGAAGTGAGAGCCTTCCCTAATATACAACAGAAGAGGAAGCAAAGCCACTATAAATCAAGAAGCAACAAATAACAAGCCAAAATATAGCTTATTTAAGAATGGCAAATCCGACCATCCATCAGATTTAACCTATAATTTATCCTGATATGGAAGGTGCAATTAGCAGTCCGGTTCAGGCCTATATATCAGGCTTATTTGGCGGGTACTGACCTGGTGTAATCCCAGTTACTTTTGGGATAATTTTGGTCTTAGTTATGCTGTGTTCCTGCTTGGGTCCCTCTTTGGTGCACTGTGGGTTAAAGTAGGCTGGGTGGGTCGTTGGGTTGCTGTTCTGGTCACCCGTGCTGGGTGCTGTGAGCTCACTTTCCCAGGTCTTTGGTGCTTGCTGGCTCTTGCACTGGCAGTGGGGGAGGGGAGGCTGTGGACGATGGCTCTAGTTTTCTCGCTGGTTGACGTGATCCTCTACCTCGTGATCTACTCTTCTTCCATTTTTCGCTGCGGTTCTCCACGTTTCTTGAGTTTGTGAAGAGCTCTGGTGTGAGCGGAAAATCCCCTCACCTGGCTTTTCCTGCGGCTCAAGCTGAGCCTTGCAGCTGTGGCCCTGCGGCCTGGTGCCGCTTCTGCCTGCCTATGTGGGCTCTGGATGCTCTGGATCTCTCCTACTTCTCTGTTGCCATTGGTAATTTCTTATACACCTCACTTTTTAGTTGAAGAGTGTATTTTGCTGTTTTTTTTTTTTTTTTTTTTTTTTGGCTTTTTCTCCCCTAGGCTGCTTTGGTTTGGTTCCTACACCACCATCTTAACCGGAAGTTGGGTTTATTTTAAATTCACAGCTAAGGTAGGAATGGCAGAATGAAAGCTAGAGACAATGAGCTACTGTGTGATTGCTGTTTTTTTTTTTTCCTACAAAAATTTATTGTAATGCATAGCAGACTCCAAGACAACATTTTATTCTAGTTATAGGTGTCAAAAGATGTTATGGCAGCTGGGTATGGTGGTACACACTTTTAATCACAGCACTTGGGAGGCTGAGGTAGGAGGATCACTGTGAGTTCAAGTCCAGCTTGAGACTACATAGTGAATTTCAGGTCAGCCTAGCTAGAGTGAGACTTTACCTTGAAAAAAACGAGGGGAAGCCGGTTGTGGTGGTACATACCTTCAATCTGAGCACTCGGGAGGCAGAGGTAGGAGGGTTGCCTTGAGTTTGAGGCCACCCTGAGAATACAGAGTGAATTCCAGGTCAACCTGGACTAGAGTGAAACCCTACCTCCAAAACAAAACAAAAACAACAACAAAAAGCCCCCAAAACAAACAAAAACCAAAAAAGATGTATCTGCATTGGTACCTCTTTCCAATTTGGCAGATTTTTTAATTCCACCTGTGGCCAGTGCACCCTTCCCACCACCTTCGCTTTCAGTTCCTCCTGTTTCTGTTTGAAAGACTTCTCCTCCTCCTCCTTGTCCTTGGTCTCTTTGGTTGTATCAGGGTTTCTTCTTGCCACCTTCATGGCCCGACATGGTGCCAACCACCCCTTCGGTTTTTATTTTTATTTTTATTTTTTTTGTTTGGCAAACACTTTTATTTTTATTTTTATTTTTTATAATTAGCATATAACTTTATTTTTTTTCTCAATTTTTATTAATATTTTCCATGATTATAAAAAATATCCCATGGTAGTACCCTCCCCCCCCCCACTTTCCCCTTTGAAATTCCATTCTCCATCATATCCCCTCCCTATCTCAATCTTTCTACTTACATATATACAATACCAACCTAATAAAAGCCCTCCTCCCTTTCTTTCTCTTCCCTTTCTATCTCCTTTTTTAACTTACTGGCCTCTGCTACTGAGTTTTTTCCTTCTCGCACAGAAGCCCAATCATCTGTAGCTAAGATCCACATATGAGGGAGAACATGTGGCGCTTGGCTTTCTGGGCCTGGGTTACCTCATTTAGTATAATTCTTTCCAGATCCATCCACTTTTCTGCAAATTTCATAACTTCATTTTTCTTTACCACTGAGTGAAACTCCATTGTATAAATGTGCCATATCTTCATTATCCACTCATCAGTTGAGGGACATCTAGGCTGGTTCCATTTCTCAGCTATTATAAATTGAGCAGCAATAAACATGGTTGAGCACGTACTTCTAAGGAAATGAGATGAGTCCTTAGGATATATGCCTAGGAGTGCTATAGCTGGGTCATATGGTAGATCAATCTTTAGCTGTTTTAGGAACCTCCACACTGATTTCCACAATGGCTGGACCAGATTGCATTCCCACCAACAGTGTAGAAGGGTTCCTCTTTTTCCACATCCCCGCCAACATTTATGTTCATTTGTTTTCATGATGGTAGCCAATCTGACAGGAGTGAGATGGAATCTCAATATAGTTTTAATCTGCATTTCCCTGATGACTAGTGACGTAGAACATTTTTTTAGATGCTTATATGCCATTCGTATTTCTTCCTTCGAGAATTCTCTATTTAGCTCCATAGCCCATTTTTTGATTGGCTTGTTTGATTCCTTATTATTTAACTTCTTGAGTTCTTTGTATATCCTAGATATTAATCCTCTATCAGATATATAGCTGGCAAAGATTTTTTCCCATTCTGTAGGTTGCCTCTTTGGTTTCTTCACTGTGTCCTTTGCAGTGCAAATTTTTTGTAATTTCATGAGGTCCCAGTGGTTAATCTGTGGTTTTATTGCCTGAGCAGTATTTTATTTATTTGCTTATTCATTAGAGAGGGAGAGGGAGGGAAGGAAGAAGCAGAGAGAAAGAGAATGGTGCCCCAGGGCCTCTAGCCACTGCTGATGAACTCCAGATGCGTGTGCCACTGTGTACATCTGGCATTACATAGGTACTGAGAAATTGAACTCAGGTCCTTAGGCTTTGCAGGCAAGCTCCCTAAGAAGAGAGAAAACATGGGCAGACCAGGCCTCTTGCAGCTGCAAATGAACTCTAGAGGCATGTGTACTTTGTGTGTCTGGCTTTACATGAGTACTGGGGAATCAAACCTGGGACAATAAGCTTTGCAAGCCAGCACCTTTAACTGCTGAGCCATCTCCCCAGCCCCCCTATTTATTTATTTTTTTTTGTGGTTATTTTCAAGGTAGAGTCTCACTCTAGCCCAGGCTGACCTGGAAGTCACTCTATAGTCCCAGGCTGACTTTAAGTTTACCACGGTGATACTCCTGGCTCCTGAGTGCTGGGATTAAAAATGTGCACCACCAAAACTTTATTTTGTTCACAAATTATACACACACACATGTATTTAGTTTTCATTCTTTCCATTACCACCCTGGTTATTTAAATTTTATATATTTATACTTAGGCTGACAAATTGATTGAGTTTGTAAGTATAATCAGCAGGACCCACGTTAGCCAGATACATAAAGGGGTGCACACATCTGGAGTTTGTTTGCAGTGGCTGGAGGCCTTGGCATGCCCATTCTCATTCTTTCCCCCCTCTTTCTCTGTCAAATAAATAAATGAAAATAAAATATATTAAAATTAAAAAAATATTTTGGGGGGGCAGATAGAGAATGGGCACATCAGGACCTCCAGCCACTGAAAATGAATTCCAGGCTCAAGCACCACATTGTGCATCTGACTTATATGGGTACTGGAGAATCAAACCTGGGTACTTTGGCTTTGCAAGCAAGCGCGTCAACTGGTAAGCCATCTCTCCAGCCTTGGAAGTACTTTTTCTGCTAGTACTGATAGTCTGTAAAGCATCTCTCAGTATTTTGGTAACTTTTAGGAATGTGTGATCTGTGTAAATCTCTTACTACTTAGTCCTTGCCAGTTCAGTGGTATTCACTTGGTAACTTAGTCACTGTTCCAGGCAAGAGAGTAATTCAAGCATGCTAGATAAAGTAAAATGTCTTAGTCACACAAATCGTCATACTTAACCCTGAGCCTACCTCAGTGTAAGCCGGTTCTAATATTTTTTTTTTAGAGAGAGAGAGAGAGAGAAAATTGTCATGCCAGGGTCTCAGCCACTGCAATTGAACGCTGGACGCTTGTACCCCCTAGTGGGCATTTGAGGCAAGCCCAACAGACTGGCCTTTTTTTATGAGAGAGAGAGGGAGAGGGAGAACTGGTGCACCAGGGCCTCCAGGCACTGTAATAAAACTCCATATGTGTGTACCACCCTGCGCTCAGGTGTGACCTTGCATGCTTGAGTCACCTTGTGCATCTGGCTTAAGTGGGACCTGAAAGTCGAACATGGGTCCTTAGGCATCGCAGGCAAGCACCTTTACTGCTAAGCCATCTCTCAGCCCTCTAACATTGTTTTGTTTGTTTGTTTGTTTGTTTGTTTTTGAGGTAGGGTCTTGGTGTAGCCCAGGCTGACCTGGAATTCATTAGGTAATCTCAGGGTGGCCTCGAACTCATGGCAGTCCTCCTGCCTCTGCCTCCCGAGTGCTGGGGTTAAAGGAGTACGCCACCATGCCCGGCTTTCTAACATTATTTTCAGTGAACTTTTAATAATGTGTATGTTTCTATGGTTAATGTGCACGTGGGGGTTTCAGTACAGTGGCAAATGACAGCATTACTAAACCAAGAGTTCTTAAATTTCCTCAGATCACAAATCTGGTCATTTAAAAAAATTTATTTATTTATTTGAGAGTGAGAAGAGGTAGAGAGAGAGAGGGAGAGTGGACACCAGGGCTTCCAGCCACTGCACATGAACTCCAGATGTATGTGCCACCTTGTGTATCTGGCTTACATGGGTCCTAAGGAATCAAACCTGGGTCCTTTGGCTTTGCAGGCAAGCGCCTTAAGTGCTAAGCCATTTCTCCAGCCCTAAAACATATTTTTAATTTACCTGAGGGAGTGAGAGGCACACAGAGAGATAGAGTGAGAGAGAGGGTGAGTATAGGCGTGCTAGGGTCTCCTACCACTGCAAACAAACTCCAGATGGATACATGAGCCACTCTGTACAACTGGCTTTATGTGGGTACTGGGGAATCGAGCCCTGGCCATCAGGCTTTGCAAGCAAGTGCTTTTAACTGTTGAGCCATCTCTCCAACCCACAAATCTGGTCTTTTCATAACTTAGAAAATATTAGTGAGTGGGTTATGCCAGAGGAAGCTGTGGTGTGCTTCCTAAATAAATAGCAAACTAGGTCTAATGATGAGGGGAAGATAATTTTTTGTTTGACCGTTACATGTAAGACCTTTAATCCTCAGTGGGAAAAATAAACTCAGGTTGCTCCCTTTGGCTCAGCCAAGTAAGTAAACATGAATGCAGCTGCGTGGGCTGCATTGTTTTTTTTCAAGGTAGGGTCTTGCTTAGTCCAGGCTGACCTGGAATTCACTATGTAGTCTCAGGGTGGCCTCAAACTTACAGTAATTCTCCTACCTCTGCCTCTCAAGTGCTGGGATTAAAGACATGTGCCACCATGCCTGGATGTGGGCTTCATTTAAAAAAAATATATTTATTTACTTGTTTATTTGAGAGTGAGAGAATGAATGAGAATAGGTGTTCCAGGAAATCCTGCCACTAAAATTAACTGCAGACACATGTGCGTCTGGGGAATTGAGCCCTGACTGGCTTTGCCAAGCAAGCACCTTTAACCATTGAGCAATCTGTCTAATCCTAGACTGTGGCTTTTGATAGGAGTTAAATGAGGACTAAATGAATACTATTAAAGCAGGCAGATTTATAAAGGCCTTAGTTGCTAGAAATTTAAAATATTTTTGAGAATATTTTATTCATTTGTATGTATGTGTATGGTCGTATGGGTTTATTGCCATTGTAAATGAATGCCACACAGAGGCACCACATTTTGAATGTGGCTTTAT
Organism: Dipus sagitta; assembly: GCA_036346955.1. Taxonomy (NCBI): domain Eukaryota; kingdom Metazoa; phylum Chordata; class Mammalia; order Rodentia; family Dipodidae; genus Dipus; species Dipus sagitta. Next base: position 43,717,669 of record CM070770.1, on the reverse strand, counting down.
GTGGATACTGGGAGGTCAAACCCAGGCCAACAAGCTTTGTAAGCAAGTGCCTTTAACCATTCTAGTGAGCCATCTCCCAGCCCCTAACATTTATGTTTTAGTTTTTCGAGGTAGAGTTTCACCCTGGTCCAGCCTGACCTGGAAGTCACTATGTAGTCTCAGGGTGGCCTTATGCTCACAGCGATCCTCCTTCCTCTGCCTCCAAAGAGCTGGGATTAAAGGCATACGCCACCATTCTTGGTCTTAAAATAATTGTTTTTCATCTTTAAGGTTTTCTTAGTTTTTTTTTTCATCATTCCTCTTGGAATGACATTTACTAGGTGATATAACTTAACAGTGCTAAGCATGGTACTGGGCACTGGAGAAACGAAACAATTTCCTTCTCTGATGGTCTGAATTCTGTTAGGAGACACTGATAAATGATGAGAGATGACATATAGAACAGATATATAAAGGTGCATTTTTTAATCTTAAATTGTGTTAGTATCTACTCTTAAAAAGTCTGTTAGTATTGGGCTGGAGAGATGGCTTAGCAGTTAAGGTGTTTGCCTGTGAAGCCTAAGGACTCATGTTCCAGCTCTTCCCATATCCCACATTAAGCCAGGTGCACAAAAGGCGAGACAAGTGCAAGGTTGCACATGCCCACTAGGTGGTGCAAGCGTCTGGGGTTCAAGTGCAGTGGCTGAGGCCCTGTCATACCAATTCTCTCCCCCCACCCTCTCTCTAAAATATTAGGGCTGGAGAGATGGCTTAGCGGTTAAGTGCTTGCCTGTGAAGCCTAAGGATCCCGGTTCAAGGCTTGATTCCCCAGGACCCACATTAGCCAGATACACAAGGGGGCGCACGTGTCTAGAGTTTGTTAGCAGTGGCTGGAGGCCCTGGCATGCCCATTCTCTCTCTATCTGCCTCTTTCTCTCTGTCTGTTGCTCTCAAATAAATAAAAGAATGAACAACAACAAAAAAAAAGATTAAAAAACAAACTGTTAAGCATTGGGTTTGGTCATGTAGCTCAGTTGGTAGAGTGCCTGCCTTGCCATGTGGAAGGCCATGGATTTCTTCCCCAGCACTGGGTAAACTGGGCATGGCAGTGCACAAAAGTGTAATCCTAGTACCTGGGAGGTGGAGGCAGGAGGATCAGGAGTTGAAGAATATTATCCTTACTCAACTACATATTAAGTTTGAGACCAGTCAGGGCTGCATGGGGTGGGGCGGGGGAGAGAGAAAATGGGCATGCCAGGGCTTCTTTGCAAGGGAACTCCAGACATATGTGTCATGTTGTGCATCTGGCTTGACTTGGGTGCTGGGGAATCAAACACAGGTCAACTGGCTTTTCATGGAAGCATTTTTAACTGCTGAGCCATCTCTTCAGCAACTCTCTTTGAAAATTGATTTTTTTCCTGAAAACTAAGACCTTTATAGTTCTGCCTGCTTTAACATTTAGTCCCTATCAGCAACTTTATATTTTACAATTTTGTTGACTAATGTAGTTAATGAAAGCATTATTAAGTAATCTTGTAACAGTTCTTGAGTAACTTTGTATGTCTTTTTATAGACCATTTAATTTGTCTGAGCGGAAAGCTAATGCCCATTCAGTAGTAGAATGTGATCATGCACGAAAAGAAGTTAGTGTACGAACTGCAGGATTGGCTGACAAGAGCTCAAGGAAAACCTACACTTTTGATATGGTACTTACTTTGTTTTAATTCGGTTGCTATTTTTTGATTATTCTAATGTAAAGTAATCTAAATATATGAGTTTCTTATGGAAAATGGTATACTAAGATTTTTTTTAACATTGTCTTTTTTAACATTTTAAAAATATTATTTATTTGTTTATTAGAGACGGGGCGGGGGGAATATGAATGGGCACACCAGGGCCTCTAGCCACTGCAAACGAACTCCAGACGCATGCACCACTATGTGCATCTGGCTTAGGTGGGACCTGGAGAATGGAACCTGGTTCCTTAAGCTTTGCAGGCAAGTGAACAATGCTAACAGTTTGTTTTTTAATTTTTTAGAGAGAGAGGGAAGGGGAGAGAATTGGTGTGTCAGGGCCTTAGCCACTGCATTTGAACTCCAGATGCACCACCTAGTGGGCATGTGTGACCTTGTGCTTGTCTCACCTTTTGTGCACTTGGCTTAACATGGGATCTGGAGAGAGCTCTAACATGAGTCCTTAGGCTTCGCAAGCGCATTAACTGCTAAGCCATCTGTATCTCCAGCCCTACTTAGATTATTTGGGGGGGTTTTCGAGGTAGGCTCTCACTCTAGCCCAGGCTGACCTGGAATTCACTATGTGGTTTCAGGGTGGCCTTGAACGCATGGTGATCCTCCTACCTCTGCCTCCCGAGTGCTGGGATTAAAGGCATGTGCCACTACATGCTTTATAAATTTTTAAAAATATATTTTATTTATTTAAGAGAGCAAGAAAGGGAGAAAGAGAGGGAGGGAGGGAGAGGGAGGAAAAGAGAGAAAGAAGAGAGAATAGTCATTCCAGGGCCTCTACCAACAGCAAAAGAACTCCAGACACATGTACCACCTTTGCATCTGGCTTTATGTGGGTACTGGAGACAAGTGCCTCAATTGCTAAGCCATCTCTACAGCCTTACTAAAGAATTAAAAAAATATTTTATTTATTTATTTGAGAGAAAGAGGCATATAGAGACAGAGAGAATGGGTGCACCAGGGTCTCTAACTACTGCAAACAAAACCCCGACACATGGGCCCTCTTGTGCATCTGGCTTATGTGGGTACTGGGGAATCGAACCTAGGTATTTAGGCTTTGCAGGTAAGCACCTTAACTGCCAAGCCATCTCCCCAGTCCTTACTTAGGAATTTTAATTGTTACTTTGAGTTGGTTTCTTGTGAGTAAAATTATTTAAAGGAATTATTGTTTTATCCTTTGTTAAGAATTTTTCTTTTAAATAGGTTTTTGGAGCATCAACTAAGCAAATTGATGTCTACCGAAGTGTTGTTTGTCCAATTCTGGATGAAGTTATCATGGGCTATAATTGCACCATCTTTGCGTAAGTAAAACAGTTATTTTTTTAGTTTGATGAAGTTTAGATGTATATATTTGTTTTTGATTTAGCACTTTTGTTAATCTTGACAGATATGGTCAAACTGGCACTGGAAAAACCTTTACAATGGAAGGTGAAAGGTCACCCAATGAAGTATACACATGGGAGGAGGTATTTATGGTTTATAAAATACTTTTGTATGTAACGTGCAAAACTTAGGTATAGATTTTTGTCTTGAATTACAGAAGATCAAAGAACCCAGGTCAGCTGTGAATTTTGGAAAACTACTATAGTACAAGTACATAAGCTGGGTGTGGTGGCGCACGCCTTTAATCCCGGCACTCTGGAGGCAGAGTTAGGAGGATCCTTGTGAGTTCAAGGCCACCCTGAGCCTATTAAAGAACTCAAGGTCAGCCTGGGCTATAGTGAGACCCTACATTGCAAAACAAAAAAAACCAAACAAATAAAGTATATAGTATGATTCCTATTAGAAACGTAGTCTCATTGAGAGAGACAAGACCAATACATATGGCACAATTAAGTGAAAAAAGGAAAGTCTGTTTAGGACAGAAGAAGTAGAATGCAGTGGTCCTCGTATCTGTGGGAATATGCTCAATATTTTAAAATTTATTTAATTTGTTAGCAAGAGACAGAGAGGAGGTAAAGACAGATAGAGAGAATGGGTACGCTAGGGCCTTCAGCTACTGCGGATGAACTCCAGACATGTGCACCACCTTGTGCATCTGGCTTACATGGGTCCTGGGGAGTTGAACCTGGATCCTTTGGCTTTTCAGACAAGCACCTTAAACACTAAGCCATTTCTCCAGCCCATGTTCAATGTTTAAGACCCATAACAGACACTCAAAACAGTAGGCAGTACCAAGCCCTATATATATGTGTGTGTGTGTGTTTTCTTTTTAAAATATTCTTACTTATTTATTTGCAAGCAGAGAGAGATAGTAGAGAGAGAATGGGTGCACCAGGGCCTCCAGCCACTGCACATGAGCTCCAGATGCTTGAGCTACTGTATATCTGACTTTATGTGGCACATGCCTTTAATACCAGCACTTGGGAGGCAGAGGCAGGAAGATTTCCGTGAGTTCAAGGCCACCCTGAGACTACATAGTGAATTCCAGGTCAGCCTGATCTATAGTGAGACCCTACCTCAGGGGAAAAAGAGAGAGAGAGAGAGAGAGAGAGAGAGAGAGACAGACAGACAGACAGACACACACACACACACACACACACACACACAGAATGGGCACACCAGGGACTCCAGCCAGCGCAAACAAACTCCAGATGCATGCACCACCATGTGCACCTGGCTTATGTTGTTCTGGCAAATTGAACCTGGGTCCTTACACTTCGCAGGCAAGCACCTTAAACGCTAAGCCATTTGTCCACCCCTGAAATAGGGTTTCTTTACATGTGTCTCTCAAAGTATCTTTTTCTTTTATCTTTTTTTCTTTTTGCCTTTTTGGCTTTTTGAGGTAGGGTCTCACTCTAGTCCAGGCTGACCTGGAATTTACTCTGTATTCTTAGGGTGGCCTCGAACTCATGGCACTCCTCCTACCTCTGCCTCCTGGGTACTGGGATTAAAGGTGTGCACCACCATACCTGGCTTTTATCTTGTTTTTGTTTGTTTGTTTGTTTTTAATTTTTAAAATTTATTTTTTAAACATTTATTTATTTGACAGGAAGAGGGAGGAAGGGAAGGAGGGAGGGAGGGAGAGACAGAGAATGGGTGTGCCAAGGCCTCCAGCCACTGCAAACGAACTTTAGACACGTGTGGCCCCTTGTGCATCTGGCTAATGTGGGTCCTGGAGAATTGAACCAGGGTCTTTTGGCTTTGCAGGCAAATGCTTTAATCACTAAGCCATCCTTCCAGCCCTTAAAATTTATTTGAGAGAAAGAGAGAGAGAGAGAATGGGTACACTAGTGCCTTCACCCGCTACAGATGAAGTCCAGATGCATGCACCACCTGTGCATCTGGCTTACGTGGGTCCTGGAAATCAAATCTGGGTTCTTTTGCTTCGCAGGGAAGTGCCTTAACCACTAAGCCATTTCTCCAGCCACCCTGTTTTGTTTCTTAATTTTTAAAATTTATTTGAAAGTGAGAGAAAGAGGTGGGCGGGGTGGGGGGCATTCTTATATGAAATCAGAGTTACTCAAACAGTAACATGTCCATACCAGGACAGTTGATCTGATAATCTGAAAGAGTACCAAGTGATAAGAAGCAGGTAGTGTTGTCTAGTGTGGATCCACTAGATGGAGGAATGATTCATGTTTCTGGCAGGTTCGAACATTATTTAATCATGCTACTCATTATGATGCTCAATTTAAAATTTGACAGTTGTTTATTTCTGGGACTTTTAATTTTTTTTTTTTTTTTTTGAGGTAGGGTCTCATTTTAGCCCAGGCTGACCTGGAATTCAGCATGTAGTCCCAGGTGGCCTTGAACTCACGGTGACCTTCCTGCCTTTGCCTCCTGAGTGCTGGAATTAAAGGCGTGCACCACCACCACACCCGGCTTCATTTAATATTTTTCTGTTCTAAGACAGTCACTCAGACTGTTGTAAATGACTTGACTTCTAACGTTAAGCTTATTAGGCATACCTGCCCCTCAGAATCCACAGAGGGCTTGGTTCCAGGACATACACACACTCATACTTGTGGATGTTAATGTACCTTTTATCAAATGGTGCAGTATTTGCACATTATCTATCTATCTGTCTGTCTATCTAGCTATCTAGCTATCTACTCCCATATAACCTAAATCATCCCCAGGTTACGTGTAATATCTCATACAATGCAAATGCTATGCTAATAGTTGTTATATTGCATTTTTGGTTTGGGGTGAAGGACTCAGGAAGCCATAATAAGCCTCAGAATCATCAATAGGCCTAAGTTTCTGCTTCCTGGCAAGGTCAGTTTCCTGACAAGGGGGAATAGACTGTCTGCACCCCTCTTGGAAAGCTGTTTTGTTACTTAATAGGCCATTCATGTATATAAGGTATTTTTTTTTATCTTTGGTTATACATTTCTCTCTGAGTGTTTAAGACCATGCAGATAGCCAAAATTTAATTAAGGATTAATTTTGGAGGTCACTAATGGTTCTCCAAAGAGACTTTAGGGACCTAGGAGTAGCCCTATAGCTTACTGGTGTTTTCTGTCTGTTAGGATGAGTCAGGGCCATGCTGGCCAAGTAGTTTTCCCTTCTTTGGGAAGTCAGGAGGACTGATTGCTCCTCAATGGTGACTCTCCTGTTTCGGATTGTACACCAATTTTTTTTTTGAGGGGGGGTGGTCTCCGTATCTTCCCTGCTCAGGAAGACAGGTGACTTACCAAGGGGCCAGTGTAGAAGTGTCCCATCATCTCCAGTGGCCTCATGACCTGGGACCACAGGCCAAAATATTGACACTTTTTACTCCAATGATTCCAACTGGCTTTGGCTTCTATGTAGGTGATTAACACACTTAGAAAGGAAGTTACACCAGCCTGGATGTATGTACATATAGAGCACATTTAATTACTGAAGTAGGTTTAGTTGAAGAATGACACAAGGGCTTCTAAACTCATTTTGTCCAATCTTTAAAATTTTTGTTGTACTGTGGCAGAATAAGGCATATATATGAGGTATAGAAAGTAGGCAAATCTCACATTTTAAATATCTAACATTTATAAATATAGGCAGAACCTGTTACCAGTCTTGAAAACAGTACTAATTAATTTATAAATAAACTAATTAATTTAACCTAGAAATTGTTAGAAAAGCACAAGTAAGACAGTATAAAGTCTTTTAGCACCTGTGTTTGAAAACATCTTTGATTAGTTCAGATACCTGTGTGGGTACCAATTACCCAGAGAACATTGGAAACAGAGCCATGGAGCTTGAATATTTTTTTTTTCTCAGATGAGGACCATTGTTTGAGCATGAGGCTGTACCCTAAAGTAGGGAATATGTCTTAAGAGTCAATTTTGTTATAAGCATTGGACTTACATACAATAGAGCAGACTCTGGTCTTTTTTTTTAAAACTAAAACAGCTAGTTAAATATTAATATAACCCTTGAAAAATTTTTTGAAAGAAAAAACATTATTTGACAATCAGTGATTTGGGCTTAAACTTGATAGTTCTGGGATTATAGGCATGTGCCATCACAGCCAGCTTTATGTTGCATTTAGACTAACTGGAGAAGAGGGACTAACTGGTTTAGGTTTAAATATACTATAAGCCAGGCATGGAAGCCAGGAGGATTGCAAGTTGGGACAACCTGGGCTAAAACTGTGTCTCAAGAAAATAAATAAATAAGTAAACTACAGTTAGGTGTGGTGGTGTGTATCTGAAACCCCAGATGCACCAGAGACTGAGGCAATAAGATCCCCAGTTTGGGAAATTTAGGGAGACCTAGTATGCAAAAGACCCTGGGTTCAATCCTCCTTATCACAGATAAATAAACTATAAAGGAGGCCTTTGTCATATGTTTTAGCTGTTGCAGTAAATCACATTCTTTATTTTGATCTCTAATAATATAATTTCAGGATCCTTTGGCTGGTATAATTCCACGTACCCTTCATCAAATTTTTGAAAAACTCACTGATAATGGTACTGAGTTTTCAGTCAAAGTATCGCTGTTGGAAATTTATAATGAAGAACTTTTTGATCTTCTTAGTCCATCCTCTGATGTTTCTGAGAGGCTACAAATGTTTGATGATCCCCGAAACAAGGTAACTCAGTCTTTGAGAAGGAAATGCTTCCAAATTTCCATGTGTGGTTCTTGTAGAAGTCAATGTAGTTTTTAGAAAACTAATCCAATGGCTATTCTTCTGCTGTCTGGTAGAGGGGAGTGATAATCAAGGGCTTAGAGGAAATTACAGTGCACAACAAGGATGAAGTCTACCAAATCTTGGAGAAGGGAGCAGCTAAAAGGACAACTGCAGCAACTTTGATGAACGCATACTCTAGGTAAGAAATAGAACCTCCCTTGCTCTACTTAGAAAAGGTCAGGACCTTGGGGAAGTCAAGTGGTGGTAGGTTGAGGTATGAGGCAAATACCTAGATTTGGTGCTATGAATAGGGTGTTGGTCATCAAGAAGATGTTAGTATTGGAAGAATGTTAAAGAGAACAATGATCATTTGAATTAGTACAGAATTATTTAACTTTTTAAAGATAGAATTCCTTTTTTCAAATGGAATCATATGTTGAATAGAATACTTCACACCTGTAATTCTACTACTGAGGAGGCAGAAGAGTCACATGTTGGTGGCCAGCTTGGGCTACCATGTCTCAAACCAAGAACAAACAACAGTCTTCTTCCTATCTTTAATTTCCCTCTTAGCTCAAAAATTAAACCACACAAAAAATGAAACCTGCCAGGCGTGGTGGTGCATGCCTTTAATCCCAGCACTTGGGAGGCAGGTAGGAGGATTGCTGTGATTACATAGTGAATTCCAGGCCATCCTAGGCTAGAGTGAGATCCTACCTCGAAAAGTCAAAAGAAAAAACAACATCATATGTAGAAGCCCAGGTTAAAATGATGACTTTTGTTAATTTTAGGATGACTCAGAGGCTAAACCATTGATGAGAAAGGCCTCTTGGATACTACTATAGATCTCTTCCTGACAGTTAAAAACCCTTGGTTTGAATAAAAGAAAAATCATATATAATTAAAGACGTGCACCACCACACCTGAATATATTTTAACTTTTATTCAAGCAGAAAGTGTGAGAGAAAAAGAGTGGGATGGAGGGAGGGAATGGGCACTGGTGATTCAAATCCTGTCTTCCAGGCTTTGCAAGCAAGTGCCTTTAACCACTGAGTCATCTCTCCAGCCCCCAAAAGATTGCATTTTAATGTAGATAGATAGATGATCATATACACTGGCTTTCATTAGAAGGAAGGGACAAATTTCTCTAAATATCTTTCTGCCATTGTGCCGTCCTTTTTTAAAATATATGCAAACTTTTTTATTGAAATAGGGTCTAATGTAGTCCAGGCTGGCCTTGAACTTGCTACAGAGCAGAGGATAGTTTTGAACTTGCTGATCCTCCTACTTCTACCTCCTCAGAAAGGCATAGACATGGGCATGAACTCAGAGTTTCATACATGCTAAGATAAGCATTCTACTGAGGTACAATCTTGGCCCATCATTTTTTAAAAAATTTATTTAATTGAGGGGGAGGATGGGTATGCCAGGGCCTCCTGCCACTGCAAACAAACTCCAGAGACATGGGTCATTGTGCATTTGGCCCTGTGTGGTTACTGGGGAATCGAACCTGGCTGTCAGGCTTTGCAAGCAAGTGCCTTTAACTGCTGAGCAATCAATCTCTTTGGCTCCCATAAAGATCACTTTTTATGAATCCTGGATTAGAAATGATAGAAAACACGAGATGAATATGATAATTCAGATTTATAGTTCTTGTGCCCTCCTACTTTTCTATATTTAATTTTTATACAAATGATACTTAGAGCTGGGCGTGGTGGCACACGCCTTTAATCCCAGCACTTGGGAGGCAGAGGTAGGAAGATTGCCCTGAGTTCGAGGCCATCCTGAGACTACATAGTGAATTCCAGGTCAACCTGAGCTAGAGTGAGACCCTACTTCGGAAACAAAACAAAACCAAAAAAAGATAATTAGAATTGTCTTAAATGGCATGAAAATACAAAGAAGAAAGTTAAAAATTACTGAATGCTCCACTTTTAGTGATGTTAACAAGCAGTGATATTATGACTGGAAGCTATTTTCTTCGGCACACCAGAAGACAACCAAGCCCTTAAAACCTTTTCAGAAGTTCCTGAGTTAATCAGTTAATTTATTTATTGTTTTTTCGAGGTAGGGTCTCACTCTAGCTCAGACTGACCTCCAATTCCTATGTAGTGTCAGGGTGACCTCGAACTCAACAGCAATCCTTCTACCTCGGTCTCCTGAATGCTGGGATTAAAGGCATGCACCACCACGCCTGACCTGGGTTAAATTTTTTTGAGGTAGGGTCTCACTCTAGTCCAGGCTGGCCTGGAACTCACTCTGTAGTCCCAGGTTGGCTTCAAACTCTGGTGATCCTCCTACTTCTGCCTCTTCAGTGCTGCTACCATGCCCAACCTTGAAAATTTTTAGTAGTTTTTAGTTTTTTTTTGGTGCTGAGGATCAAACCCAGAGATTTGTGCATGCCAAGCAAGCACTCTACCACTAACCCACATTTCCCAGCCTGTGTCATTTTTTTAGGGTACTTTGTTAGCTTCCTATTGGAGTCACTACTGTAGGCAGCAGGTACAAGAGTTTGCCTTCCACAATTTCATAGATATTTCCTGACTGATAGTCTTTTGTCCCCTTAAATATTTAGATCTTCCATTTCTGTTTTCAGTATGTTATAGGAAGCAAATGATGTTTTATATTATAATAAATAGACAATTTGATCTTGCATTCTAGTCGTTCCCACTCAGTTTTTTCTGTTACAATACATATGAAAGAAACTACAATTGATGGAGAAGAGCTTGTTAAAATTGGAAAGTTAAATTTGGTAAGCATTTACCTGCTTTATTCTTCATCCTTTCATAAACCAACTTGAAAACTTGTACTTAAGAGTTAATTTTTTTACTGCATTATTTGCTTGTCATAGAAGAAATTTTAGAATTAATAGAAGAAAGGAGAGAGAGAGGGAGAGAGCGAGAGAGAGAGCGCGCGTGCGTGTGTGTGTGTGTGTGTGTGTGTGTGCGAAGGGGCACACCAGGGCCTCTAACCACTGTAGACGAACCTCAGATACATGTGCCACTTTGTGCATCTGGCTTTATGTGGATACTGGGAAATCTAACCTGCATGCAAGTGCCTTAACTGCTGAGCCATCTATCCAACCCAAAACTTATTATAAAATTCTTATTTTGTTGGCTGTTTAATAATATATAATGTGTAATATAATCTTTATTTTTAATTTTTTAAAAAGGAATGAAAATACAATCCAATAGATTAACCTTTTCTTTTTAAAATGAAAGGTTGATCTTGCTGGAAGTGAAAATATTGGTCGCTCTGGAGCTGTTGAAAAGAGGGCCCGGGAAGCTGGAAATATCAACCAATCCCTGTTGACTTTGGGAAGGGTTATTACTGCTCTTGTGGAAAGAACACCTCATATTCCTTATAGAGAATCTAAACTAACTAGAATCCTACAAGATTCTCTTGGGGGACGTACAAGAACATCTATAATTGCAACCATTTCTCCTGCTTCTCTCAATCTTGAGGTAAGGCCCCCTCCCACCTTTTTTTTCCCCTGAGGCACCATCTCAATCTATCCCAGGCTGACCTGGTGAAACTAACTCTGCAGTCGCATGATAACCTCCAACTCATAGCGATCCTTTTATTTCTGCCTCCTGAGTGCTGAGATTAAAGGTATGTGCCACCATGCCTGGCTAGGTAAGCCCTTTTGAAGGAAGCTGCAAGTGTAGGAGCTATATATTTTTTAAAATTTTAAATATTTTATTTGAGAGAGACAGAGAATGGGAGTTGCCAGGGCCTTTAGCCACTGAAAATGAACTCCAGATGCATGTCCCACTTTGTGCATCTGGCTTTATGTGGGTACTGGGGAATCGAACCTGGGTCCTTAGGCTTTTTGTAGGCAAGTGCCTTAACTGCTAAGCCATCTCTCCAGCCTGGGGAGCTATAATTCTTATTTAAGAGGTCACATCTTAAAAGTTTGTTTACTGGCTTCATTCATTCAGAAATGTAGTATAAAAGCATCTTGATGTTGCATGTGAACTTTAGTATGTATGTAGTCTTTTGCTACTGGCTTCTTTCACATATAATGGTGCTTTCATTATGTTATACTATGCTATAGTTTCTCACTATATCAGAACTTCATTTTTTGTTGTTGGGTAATATTTAATTATATGGGCATAAGACAAGACTAGAATGAAAGAAAGAAATGATTAGGTCAGAATGTCATCAAGACGAAAGGTCCAGGACATGGTGGCATACACCTATAATCCTAGTACTTGGGAAGCAGAGGCAGGAGGAGTTTGGCAAGTTCAAGTCTAGCCTGGGATACATAGCAAGACTTTCAGAAAATGAAAAAAAGAAGTAAACATATAAAAAGAGTAAGGAATCTGGCATGGTGGCACATGCCACCAGCACTCAGGATGCAGAGGTAGGGGGATTACTGTGAGTTCAATGCCAGCCTGGGATAGAGTGAGACCCTACCATGAAAAATACAAAACAAACAAACAAACAAAAAAAGTAAAGACCTTGGAGATTGAAAAGGAGAAACAAAAAGTAACTGATGTAGCTATTACAGAGTGATTGCCTAGCATGCATGAGGTCCTAGGTTCAATCCCTAGTATTGGAAGAAAAATATTATTGACAGGATAGGTAAAATGTAACAAAAGATGAAGTTGATTGAGGAGGAGGAATAAAAGAGCTTAGAATAGGGGGCTGGAGAGATGGCTTAGCAGTTAAGGTGCTTGTCTGGAAAGCCTATGACCCAGGTTCGAGTCCTCAGTACCTACGTAAAGCCAGATATACAAAATGGCATATGCATCTGGAATTCTCTGGCATGCCCATTCTCTTTCTCTACTTGCACGTAAGAAAAAATAAAGAAGAGCTGAAAATAGTAGTCTTATTGAATAGAGTTTTAGATTAAATATAGATCTGAGGGTTTTTTGTTGTTTGTTTATTTGTTTGTTTTTGGTTTTTCAAGGTAGGGTCTTAATCTAGCTTAGGCTTACCTGGAATTCACTATGTAGTCTCAAGGTGGCCTTGAACTCATGGTGATCCACCTATCTCTGCCTTCCGAGTACTGAAATTAAAGGTGTGTGCTACCACATCTGACTAGATCTAAGTTATTTTTAAAATATATATATTTTTTATTTATTCATTTGAAGAGAGAAAAAGAATGGGCTTGCCAGGGACTCTGGCCATTGCAAACAAACTCAAGATGCATGTGCCACTTTGTGCATCTGTCTTTATGTGGGTACCGGGACATTGAACCCAACAGTCAGACTTTGAAAGCAAGTGCCTTTAACTACTGGGCCATCTCTCCAGCCGTAGATTTGAGTTATTATTTGCAAGTTATATAGTACATTCTAGATGACAGAAGTATCTTATTCTTGTGTCATCAGTAATTAACTTTTACTTTTTGTGACAGGAAACTCTGAGTACATTGGAATATGCTCATAGAGCAAAGAACATATTGAATAAACCTGAAGTTAATCAGAAGCTCACCAAAAAAGCTCTTATTAAGGTAATTGTAAATATTTATGGAATAATGTACTCTTGCTTGACACATGTGAACGTAACAAGCAGAAACATTACTGTTAAGCAAGGTCTGTTAACTGCCTGTGCAGCCACTTGTTAAGCCAGTGTCTCGTTGACTAGGCAAAAGGTGTTTTTTTTTTTTTCTCACCCAATTATTGTTTTTTCTTTTCATGGGTTTGGGTACCCCCCCATCACTGAAACAACACTAGAACCCCAAAGTAGGCATTTTATCTAATGTTTTAAGGTAAATGGCTATTATATTAAGATGCTTTTCTAATGCTAATATGTTGACATCATTAGCTTTATAACTCAGTATCCTTGATAAACTTTGTACTTATTTATAATTAGAAATTCTGTTTGTATACTTGAGGTGTAATTTATATCATAACATTTCACCTGTTGTAAACTTTGCAATCATTTCTCAGTACAATTATGGAATTGTGTGCATTGTAGCATAATCTACTTTTAGATTTTATTTTTTTCTGAGGTAGGGTCTCATTCTCACTCAATCTGTCCTGGAATTCACTATGTAGTCTCAAGGTGGCCTCAAACTCTCAAAGATCCTCCTACCTCTGCCTTCCAAGTGCTGGGATTAAAGGTGTGTGCCACCATGGCGACAGAAAAATTTTAACACTGTAGCTTCCCTTTGTTTTTGGAGGTTTGTGTTTACTATGTGTAGTATTTGTGTGCATGTAGTATATGCACATGTGTATTTAGATGTGCATGTCATGGGCATACACATGTGGAGGCTAGAGGAAGCTGTCAGGTATCCTTATCTGTCACTCCTCCATCCTATTTCCCTGAGATCCACTATCTCACTGAACCTGGGGCTCCCTGTTTTTCAGTTAGACTGGTTGACCAGCAAGCCTCAGCAATCCTGTTTTTATCTCCCTTGGAGCTGAGATGACAGGAACGCACGACCATGCCCAGCTTTTTACGTGGATGCTGGAGGTCACAGTCAGGTGCTCGTGCTTGCACAGCAAGTGCTCTTACCCGAGAAGCCACCTCCCTCACTCTTTTCCCCACCCCTCGAACTCACAGCGATCCTCCTACCTCTGCCTCCCAAGTGCTGGGATTAAAGGCGTGCGCCACCATGCCCGGCTTCAATGCTATGTTTTTTTATACACTCACCTACCTAGAGATATTTGGGTTATTTCCACAGTTGCCACAAAACTTCCACATGTAACTCCTCTTACCTCAGCCCTTCCCGAATTTTTGTTACCCACTAATCTGTTCTCAACAGAATTCTGTGACTTCCGAAGTGTTGTTGGGGGCTGGGGAAGTAGTGCAGTTAGTACAGTGCTTGTCTCATGACCATGAAGGACTTGAGTTCTATCCACAGAACCTAAGGAAAAAGTCCAGGCATATGATGGTGTGCACTTGTTATCCCAGTGCTGTGGAGGTCCAGGCAGGTGGATTGTCCTCTGGCCTCTACACACACATGAATATAAAAAAGAAAAGTGTTATTGAAGGGACTTGTATATAGCATGCAATGTTTTGGGAATATATGCATATATACATACATCCTTTTTTAAAAAAAAAAAAACAAACCTGCACAATTCTCTGGAGATTTACCAAAGTTGTCGTGTGTAACATTAGGTCTTTTAGTGCTGAGTAGCATTTCATGTTATTGGTGTCCCATTTGTATATTTTATTTAACCATATTGAATGACCTTTGGACTGACTTTAGTTTTCATTTCTTTGTAGAAATTATCCCAGTTCATTTGCTGGGTGTGTGGTAACTGAATACTTAATTTTTAAAAATTATTTTATTTTTAGGGTCAGGCATGGTGGCACACGCCTTTAATCCCAGCACTTGGTAGGCAGAAGTAGGATTGTCATGAGTTCAAGGCCACCCTGAGACTACATAGTGAATTCCAGGTCAGCCTGAGCTACAGTGAGACCCTACCTCAAAAAACCAGCCGGGCATGGTGGCTCACGCCTTTAAGCCCAGCACTTGGGAGGCAGAGGTGGGAGGATCACCATGAGTTCAAGGCCGCCCTGAGACTCCATAGTGAGTTCCAGGTCAGCCTGGGCTAGAGTGAGACCGTACCTCAAAAAACAAACAAACAAACAAACAAACAAAAAACCAAATATATATATATATATATTCATTTATTTATTTGAGAGAGGAAGAGGCAGATAGAGTGAATGGATGCACCAGAGCCTCTAGCCACTGCAAACGAACTTTAGATGCATGTGCCACCATATACATCTCGCTTAAGTGGGTGCTGGGGAATCAAACCTGGGTCCTTAAGCTGTGTAGGCAAGTGCCTTATCACTAAGCCATCCCTCTAGCCCTATCAAAGAATTTTCTTTAGAGGCGTGGGATTGAGGCAGTCTTACTTTGTAGTGCAGACTGGCCTTGTACTGTTGATTTTCCTGTCTAAGCTTCCCGAAAGCTGGTTCACAGGCTTATACCACTGTACCCAGCTCTGCTGAACTTTTGTTTTTAAGGTGTCCTGTAGTTTTACTGTCCTACTTGTAACATATGTAATATAGTTGCTCTTCATTTCCTCTAGCATTTTATATTCTAACTATTTCATTTTAGCCATTCTGATAAATAGGTTATAGGTATTAGATAGATAATAGATCACTTGTTTTTTTTTATTTTTTATTTTTTATTTTTGGGTTTTTTTTGTTTTTGGTTTTTGGTTTTTCGATTTTTCGAGGTAGGGTCTCACTGTAGCTCAGGCTGACCTGGAATTCACTCTGTAGTCTCAGGGTGGCCTTGAACTCACAGCAATCCTCCTACCTCTGCCTCCCAAGTGCTGGGATTAAAGGCGTGCGCCACCATGCCCGGCTCTTATTTTTGGGTTTTTGAGGTAGAGTCTCACTCTAGTTCAGGCTGACCTGGAATTCACTATGTAGTCTCAGGGTGACCTTAAACTCATGGTGATCCTCTGTCTCCCGAGTGCTGGGATTAAAGGCGTGTGCCACCATGCCACTTTGTGGATCACTTGTTTTAACTTACTTTTTTCTCTGACCAGTGATGTTAGATATTTGTCTTATATTTACTATTCAAATACCTTTTTCGGTGAAATGCCTGCTCATATCATCAAGATGATTTTCTAATTGGATTATTTGTTGTTTTAAGATGGTTTTAGAGTTCTTAATGTTGCTAGATACTAGTCCTTTGTTGCATACGAAGGTTTCTGAGTATTTGAGATTTGTGAATGTTTTCTCCCCATTTTGTCATCTCATCTCACACACATGGGCTTTTGTAGAGCAAATGCTTTTAATTCATTGTATCAGTTTTCCACATATTTCTGTGGCCCCATTTTTGGCCTTTCCATTCTTTCCTATTGATTTATTAATCTGTCTCTCCACCAAATTTTTCACTTCTAGTTTCTGAAGTTATATACTGATTCTTGAAATGGGATAGAGTTTTAAAGGAAGTTTATAATGAGCATCTTTACAGATCTTTGAAGGCCATTGCAGGACTACTTCTTTTTTTTTTTTTTTTTATTGTTTATTTATTTATTTGAGAGTGACAGAGAGACAGAGAGAAAGAGGCAGATAGAGATAGATAGAGAATGGGCGCGCCAGGGCCTCCAGCCACTGCAAACGAACTCCAGACGCGTGCGCCCCCTTGTGCATCTGGCTAACGTGGGTCCTGGGGAGTAGAGCCTCGAACCGGGGTCCTTAGGCTTCACAGGCAAGTGCTTAACCACTAAGCCATCTCTCCAGCCCGCAGGACTGCTTCTAAACAAATTAACACTGGTTTAAAATTATAGTTGGATATGGTGGCCCATTCCTGTAATCTCACCTACCTTGTCTCAAAAAAAGTATGGTTGTAACTTTTTATGCTTGAAAAAAAACATTAAAGGCTAACTTTGTGGGGTTTGTTGTTGTTGTTTTTACTGTTGTTGTTTTCAATGCAGGGTCTCACTCCAGCCCAGGCTGAATTGAAATTTATTCTATAGCTCCAGGCTGGCCTCGAACTCATGATGGTCCTCCAACCTCAGCCTCCTCCTTAGTGCTAGGATTAAAGGTGTGCACCACCATGCTCGGCACCATTATGTTTTATTTCTTGTACATGCT
Source organism: Dipus sagitta (assembly GCA_036346955.1). NCBI lineage: Eukaryota > Metazoa > Chordata > Mammalia > Rodentia > Dipodidae > Dipus > Dipus sagitta. The sequence goes on along the minus strand of CM070770.1, from coordinate 43,700,368 downwards.
CCTCAACTTGAGGAAAAATAGTCAACTGACACCTACAGCATTTCTCTTGTGTAGGAGTATACAGAAGAGATAGAGCGTTTGAAGCGAGATCTTGCTGCAGCCCGTGAGAAAAATGGAGTGTACATTTCTGAAGAAAATTTTAGGTAAGCTTTTGGCTGTGGAATTAATTTCTTTCTGTTTTGAATATTTTATTAATTTACTTAGAGAGAGAGAGAGAGAGAGAGAGAGAGAGAGAGAGAGAGGGAAAGGCAGAGAGAGAGAATGGGCATGCCAGAGCCTCTAGCTACAACAAACGAACTCCAGATGCATGTGCTACTTTGTGCATCTGACTTTGCATGGGTACTGGGGAATCAAACTCAGATCCTTGAGTTTTTCAGGTAAATGTCTCAACTACTGAGCCATCTCTCCAGCCCTTCTTCTCTCTCTCTCTCTCTCTCTCTCTCTCTCTCTCTCTCTTTCTTTCTTTCTTTGCAAGCAGAGAAAGAAGAAAAGATGTGCCAGGGCCTCTAGCCGCTGCAAATGAATTCCAGATGCATGTACCATTTTGTGTATCTGGCTTTATTTTGGGTACTAGGGAATCAAACCTGGGTCATTAGGCTTTGCAGGTGCTAATCGCCTTAACTGCTAAGCCATCTATCTAGCACTGTGGAGTTAATTTCTGATAATACTTTTTTTGTTTGGTTTAGTTTTCTGGAGACAGCAGTCTCACTATATAGCCCAGGCTAGCCTAAAACTCTGAATCTTTGCCTTAGCCTTCTAAGTGTTGGGATTACAAAAGTGTGCTGCTATTCTCAATTCTAAAAATAGCAAATTCTGATAATAGGTTGTTTGCGGTAAAATTTGCTTACACAGCACTAAGTTAAATATATTTTGTAGTTATAAGTGCTTCATTTGGTTTTCATATTAAAAACTAATTGGGTGTGGAGGCACATTCCTTTGATCCCAGCACTCAGGAGGCCTGGGTAGGAGGGTTGCTGTGAATTCAAGGCTATCCTGAAACTACATACATAGTGAATTCCAGGTCAGCCTGGGCTAGAGTGAGACCCTACCCTGTAAAAAACAAACAAACAAACAAACAAAAAAAACCCCATAAAACAAAGTGTATATAACCCCAGCACTCAAGAGGTTGAGGGAGAGGGGTAGGGAGTCTCACATTCAGGTTGGAGGTAAAAGGAAAAATGATTATTTACAGAATGGACTGATACCACATTTGTTCTTTGCAATTTGCATTCATTACTGTTTGAAACTTAGGTGTCATTATGATGATGATAAATGTGGAAATGAGTTTGTGTCAGCAATGATATTCTAACATTTTGTAGGATTTATGTCAAAAAAATAAATATTAAATCATATTACCCTTTATTTTAGAGCCATGAATGGAAAGTTAACTGTTCAAGAGGAACAAATTGTGGAATTGGTTGAAAAAATTGGTGCCCTTGAGGAAGAGCTAGGTCGGGTAAGCATTCTAAGGAATATGCGAATTTATGTGAAGACAGTTTTCTAACTTTATTCTCTTATTTATTTTTATTTATTTGAGAGAAAGGGGCAGATAGAGAATGGGTGCACCAGGGCCTCTACCCATTGCAAATGAACTCCGGACCAATGTACCACCTTTTACATTCTGGCTTTCATTGGTACTGGGGAATGGAACCTGGGTCCTTAGGCTTCACAGGCAAGTGCCTTAACCATGAAGCCATCTCTCCAGGCTGCAAAGCTTTTTATTTTTATTTTTATTTTGAGAAAAGGGATGGTCATGCCAGGGTCTCTAGCCACTACAGTCAAACTCCAGATGCATGTGCCATCTTGTACATCTGGCTTTATGTGGGTACTGGGAAATTGAACGTGGGTTCTTAGGCTTTGCAGGCAAACACCTTAACTGCTTAGCTATCTTTCAAGCCCTAAAAAGGTAGATCCTTTCATTTTGGTTTTTTTAAGGTAGAGTCTCGCTCTAGCCCAAGCTGACCTGGAATTCACTATGTAGTTTCAGGGTGGTCTTGAACTCATGGTATCCTCCTCCCTCTGATTCCTGAGTGCTGCGATTAAAGGCATGTGCCACCACACCCAGCCTTTAAAAGGCATTTACTTTTTATTTTTAGAGAGAGAGAGAATTGGTGCATCAGGTCCTCACCACTGAAATCAAACTCTAGATGCTTGTGTCACCTAGTGGGCATGTGCGACCTTGCATTTGCCTCACCTTTGTGCACCTGGCTTACGTGGGATCTGGAGAATCCAACATGGGTCATTAGGCTTCACAGAAAAGCAACTTATATGCTAAGCCATCTCTCTCTAGCCCTAAAAGGCAAATTTTAAAAAAATATATTTTTTTAAATTTATTTGCAAGCAGAGAGTGAGAGAGAGAGACAGAGATATAAGGGGTGCATCCAGGTCTCTTGCCATTGCAAGCAAATTCCAGATGCATCTACCACTGCTTTGCATGGGTACTAGGGAATCAAACCCAGGCAGGTCCTAAACTGCTGCACCATCTCTTCAGCCCAAAAGCAAATTTTATAATAAAAATTTGGAATGTGAAAGACTTGCTTATTTTTGTTTAAAGATTTTTTTTGCTGACTTTTCATTTTATTTTTTAAATTATTTGTGTATTTTAAAGAGAGAGAGAGAGACTGAGTATGGATGTGCCAGGTCCTCTTGCCACTATAAACAAATTCCAAATGCACATGCCACTCTGTTCTCTCTTGATTTATATGGGTACTGAGTAATGAAACCCCGGGTTGTCAGGCTTTACAAGGAAATGCCTTTAACCACTGAGTCATCTCTCCAGCCTCTTTTGCTGACTTAAAATAATATTTTAGTTGTTGGGGCTAACAGTGGCAGGAAGCCCTAGGTTTTCTCTTTCTGTCTTTCAAATAAATGAATAAAACATTTTAAAAAGTATTTAAAGTATTTAGTTGAAAGCTAGCCATTGAGAAATTGGGTGTGCCAGGGCCTCTTGCTGCTGCAAACGAACTCCAGACACGTGTGTCACATTGTATACCTACCATTTTGTTGTTTGTGGGCATGTGTTTTGGGCATAGTGTCTCACTGTAGTCCAGGCTGACCTGAAACTCACTCTGGTCCCAGGCTGGCCTTGAATTCACAGTGATACTCCCACCTCTGCTTCTGCAGTGCTGGGATTAAAGGCATGCCCTACTCCTCTTTATTCTTTGAGACAAGGTCTCTCACTGATTCTGCAAGTCTAGCTAGCCAGTGAGCCCGTGGATTTTGTCTTTGCCTCTCCAGTGCTGATATTCTAGGCACATGCCACAATGCATGGATCCTGGGGATCCAAACTTAGGTCCTCATGCTTGCAACACAAGCACTTTAGCCACTGAGCCCTCTCAGCCCTGAGACCTCTTACTTAATCTGTAAAGTTTTGAATAAGTTTACAGGAAGAAACCAGATGCCTTTTTTTTTTTTTTTTTGCGGTAGGGTCTCACTCTAGCCCAGGCTGACCTGGAATTCACTATGGAGTCTCAGGGTGGCCTCGAACTCACAGCGATCCTCCTACCTCTGCCTCCCTGAGTGCTGGGATTAAAGGCGTGCGCCAACATGCCTGGCCCAGATGCCATTTTAAATGGCGTGGTGGTGCATGCCTTTATCCCAGCACTTGCAGAGGTAGGAGGATCACTGTGAGTTGAGGCCAGCCTGGAACTATAGAGTAAGTTCCAGGTCAGCCTGGGCTAAAGTGAGACCCTACCTCTAACCGACCAACCAACAAACAAAAATGCTAGCCATTTTAGTAACTTGTTTTAAAATTAATTAATAAGTATGTGTGTATTTGTACACCAGAGTATCTTGCTGTTGCAAACGAATGCCCATCCAGCTTTACGTGAGTGAACTCAAGCTGGCAGGCTTTTGAGCTCCTTTAACTGCTGAGCCGTTTCCCCAGTCCTACTTGTTACAATTTTTACATGGGAATAATTTATTTTGTTCTCCTAATATTGTTATGAACTAGCCAGGTATCTCACCAGCCAATTCAGCACTTTTTAATTCTTAAAGAATTTTTTCATGTTTTACATGAAGGTTACAGAATTGTTTATGGATAATAAAAATGAACTTGACCAGTGTAAATCTCACCTGCAAAATAAGACACAGGAACTTGAAACCACTCAAAAAAATTTACAAGAAACCAAGCTGCAACTTGTTAAAGAAGAATATGTCTCTTCAGCTCTGGAAAGAACTGAGGAGAAACTTCATGACACTGCCAGCAAGGTTTGTCCTTTGCTTTGTTTTGTATTTCCATTGAAAAGATACAGAGGTTGGGTATAAGAAACTTTATTTGCAAGATTTTAATCACCCCGATAATATTTGTGTCCATTTATAAAATACTGTTTTGCTATTTCATTCACTTTCACCTACAGGGGATGCTAATTTAAGGGGGAAAATCTACTCTTGGAATTTTGAAAATAGCATAACTTTATTTTATGGGCATTTATAATAATAATGTGGTCCTTGTTTATGATAACATTGAAATTAGTCATTAAGAATTTAGTATCTTCTAAAGATGATAGATAATGAATGTATTAAGATTTTTAAAATATTTATTTATTTAATTTATGAAAGAAGGAAAGAGAGAAAGAGAGTGAACGGGCATGCCAGGGCCTCCAGCTATTGCAAACGAACTCCAGATGCTTGTGCCACCATGTACATCTGCTTTTTATGGGTACTGGAGAATCAAAACTTGGTCCTTTGGCTTCGCAGGCAAGCGCTTTAATCGCTAAGCCATCTGTCCAGCCCGATTGCATTAAATATTTTTTATTAGGTATATGTTTTTTGTTTTGAGGCAGGGTCTCATTCTAGCCCAGGCTGACCAGAAATTCACTCTGTATCTTAGGCTAGCCTCAAACTCATGGCAGTTCTCCTACCGTAGCCTCCCAGGGGCTAGGATTAAAGACATGAGCTACCTAGCTTGGTTTAGGTATACTTTTTTTTTTTAATATGTTAATTTTATTTATTTGAGAGAGAGAAAAAAAAAGAGGGGGAGAGAGAATGGTCACACCAAGACCTCCAGCCACTGCAAATGAACTTCAGACGCATGTATCACCTTGTACATCTGATTGATGTGGGTCCTGGGGAATCGAACCTAGGTTCTTTGGCTTTGCAGGCAAATGCCTTAACTGCTAAGCCATTTCTCCAGCCTGGTTTAGGTATACTTTTGAGGAGATAATAAAACACAATAGGTAAACATTTTTAAAAAAATATTTTATTTATTTATTTGCAAGGAAAGAGAGAGAGAGAGAGAGAGAGAGAATGCGATGCGAATGGGCACACCAGGGCTTCCAGCCACTGTAAATGAACTCCAGACGTATGTGCCACCATGTGCATTTGGTCTGCGTGTGGGTGCTGAGGAAATTGAATCTGGGACCTTAGGCTTCGCAGGCAAGCCCCTTAGACATTAATCCATCTCTCCAGCCCACTAAACATTTTTGATGTAAGCATAATTACTGAGTGAATTTGTGAAGTCAGTTCTACGCATAGATAGCTGGTAGGGGTACAAGCTTGAGAGAATAGCATTCCTGAGCACCTGGGTAATTTAGCATAAGATTAAGCATTTGTTTAGATGTGGTGTCTAAAATTTACTACTTCTCATCAGGGAGAAATCCTTCAGTAGCACAGATAAATTTCACTTGCTTTTGTCTGTTTCTTTTTAAATTTACATAGTTGCTTAACACAGTTCAAGAAACCACACAAGATGTATGTGGTCTTCACTCCAAACTGGATCGAAAAAAGGCAGTTGAGGAGCACAATGTAGAAGCTCAGGAGGTTTTTGGCAAAAACCTGGGGAGTCTGTTTAATAATATGGAAGAGCTAATTAAGGGTGGCAGCTCAAAACAGAAGGCCATGCTAGAAGGTCACAGGGCCATGTTTGGTAAGTTAAGTTTATGCATTTCAAAATCTAATTGTTCTAGTCTCAATTTTTTAAATTAATTAATTAACTTATTTATTTATTTTTGGCTTTTCGAGGTAGGGTCTCACACCAGCCCAGGCTGACCTGGAATTTACTCAGTAGTCTCATGGTGGCCTTGAACTCAGGACAGTTCTACCTCTGCCTCCCAAGTGCTGGGATTAAAGGCCTGTGCCACCATGGCTGGCTCTATTTAAAAATATATATCTGTCTCTATATATTTTTTATTTTCAAGTGGAGAGAAAGAGGAGGTGTGTGCCAGGGCTTTCTGCTGTTGCAAATGAACTCCAGATGTATGTGCCTCTCTCTCTCTTTTGGTTTTTGAGGTAGGGTCTTGCTGTAGCCCAAGCTGACCTAGAATTCACTATGTAGTCTTAGGCTGGCCTCACAGTGATCCTCCTACCTCTGCCTCCCAAGTGCTGGGATTAAAAGCATGCATCACCACAGCTGGCTCTCTCTCTCTCAGTTGCACAAGGGGGTGTATGCATCTGGAGTTTGTTTGCAGTGGCTGGAGGCCCTGGAGCGCCCATTCTATCTCTCCCTCTTTCTCTCTTTCTGCCTTTTCTCTCTCTGTCTCTCAAATAAAATAAAAGTTGTTTTTTTTTTTTTTAAAGATGACGCATCATGTGTCTGGAGTTCAGTTTGCAGTGGCTAGAGACTCTGGCACGCCCATTCTCTCTTTCTTCCTCTCTATCTCTGTCTCTAATAAACGAATAAAAATTAATAAAATTTTTAAAAATACTTAAAAATAAAGAAATCTCCAGAAGGAGACTCAAGAATGAGCCAGGTTAAGTTATAAAGAATTTTATTTCTAATGTTTATATGCTTATTTAATAAACTATCTTATAGGAAACAGCTTAAAGAGAAAAACAAATAAAACCTCTAAGATTTATATTAATTCAAAGTAATCGTGTATATATATATCTCCATATATATATCCAGACACTGCTTGCTCACAAAACCTGTTTCCTTTCTTTTTTTGTAGATAATTTGATGTCTTCCAGTGTCTCTGCATTGGACACCATTACCTCAACAGCACTTGAATCTCTCACATCTATTCCAGACAATGTGTCGGCTCATGTTTCTCAGATTTCTAATAGAATATTAGAAGAACAGTCATTATCAGCACAAAGTAAAATTGTGCTACAAAAATTGATTGTTAGTATATCTCTTAATATCTTCCAAGGGTTATCTTTGATAAGTCGTCATAAGCATTACTTTCTCTTTAATCTTAAACTTTGTTGAACAGGTGACAGGCTTATTTTTCCCAGAGAATCTTATATTTAAAGACAAATTACTGTAGGGTTTTTTGTTTGTTTGTTTGTTTTGTTTCATTGTTTTTTTTTAATCCCTCCTAGAAAGACTGATTTCCAAGTGTCTATACCTAGGCTTTGAAACGTCTTCACTCATCTGGTATAGTTAAGAGTAGGAGTTATTGAGCTAGAGATGTTGCTCATTTGTTAAGAGTGCTTGTCTAATATGATTAAAAATGTCTAGTGCCGGGCACTTTCATCCCAGCACTCCGGAGGCAAAAGTAGGAGGATCCCCATGTTTAAGGTCAGCCTGAGACTACAAGTGAATTCCAGGTCAGCTTGGACCAGAGTGAAACCCTACCTCGAAAAAGTAAAACTAAAAAAAAAAAAAAAAAAAAGTCTAAAGGCCAGGTGTGGATTGTACACCGGAGATCTTAGTACTTGAGAAGTGGAGGCAAGAGGGCCAGGATTTAAAGGTCTTTCTTGGCTACATATTGAGTTGAAGGTTAGACTCAGCTAGTTTTTGTTTTGTTTTTCAAGGTACCGTCTCTAGCCCAGGATGACCTAGAATTCACTATGTAGTCTCAGGCTGCCTCCTGAATGCCGGGATTAAAGGTGTGTGCCACCGTGCCCGGGAAAACTCAGCTTTTCTCAATTACTGGAAATAGGACCATGTGATTTTTGCTGTCTAGATATGCAGTTGTATCTCTGTAGGTTATAGAGTGCCAAGAAGCTGAGTGTGCATATTTAGTTGCTGAAGTATTTAAGATATAATTTAATCAGCTAGGGTTATTGAAATGAAAATATACTTCTTAAAGCCCTGTTTTTTTTTCAAACTAGAATGAACTGAAGACTGACCTTCTAAGTTCCCTAAAGACTATTTTATCCCCCACTGTGGTGTCCATATTGCAAGTCAATATCCAACTTCAACATATTTTCAAGACTTCATTGATAATGGCTGAGAAGGTAACAAGAATTATGCTGTTAATTTCTCAAAATTTTTGTGTTGGCTTAACAAAGAAACTAATTAGTTTTTTCTTCAAAGATAGAAGATCAGAAAAAAGAAATAGATGGTTTTCTCAGTGTACTGTGTAACAATCTACATGAACTCCAAGAAAACACAGTTTCCTCACTGGGTGAATCACAGAAACATTGTCAGAACTTAAACGAAGACTTGAAGACAATGAAGCAAACCCATTCACAGGTAAGTTCTTAGCTGGCATAGAAACTTAGAACATAGACTACTCAATGTGACATCTGTTTTAGCAACATGCAAGTACCATAGTCACTGCTGCCCATTATGGTAATAAATAGTTGAGAATACTTTAGATGAGTTAACATTTGAGAATTTGCTATATGTAGAAGTGCGCTAAACCATATGACACATAAAATGGTCTTTTGCCCACAGCATGATGGAAGAGTGAACACACACACCCTTAGAAGAAAACCATTAGGACATTTAAAGTGAAGATGTTGCAAGTATTCTTTCTAGGATGACACAAATACTTAACTTCCTTTAAAAACCCAGCCCTGCTTTCTCATATTTTTTTCTGTATCATTAAGAATTGTGTCTCTCTGCCTCCTGAGTGCTTAGATTACAGATGTGCATCTCTACATCCAGCTCCAGCATCTATTATTATTATTCTTGTTTTTTTGGTTTTTCGAGGTAGGGTCTCACTCTAGCCCAGGCTGACCTGGAATTCACTATGGAGTCTCAGGGTGCCTCGAACTCACGGCAATTCTCCTACCTCTACCTCCTGAGTGCTGGGATTAAAGGCGTGCGCCACCACGCCCGGCTCAGCATCTATTATTGATAAATCTGTTTTTTAAAGAAAGATTTTTATTTTGTTTATTTATTTGAGAGCTACAGACAGAGAAAGAGGCAGAGTGAGAGAGAATGGATGCACCAGGGCCTCCAGTCACTGCAAACGAACTCCAGATGGTACGCGCTCCCTTGTGCATCTGGCTTATGTGGATACTGGGGGATCAAACCTCAAACTGGGGTCCTTAGGCTTCACAGGCAAGTGCTTAACTGCTAAGCCATCTCTCCAGCCCCTATTATTGTTAAATCTTAAGTAATTAAACATCTGAAGTTTTGTTTAATGAGCCTATTACAATAGGACAGCACTTTTTTGATAAAGTTATTAGTGAGAAGTTTTGTTTTTAGAAAGTGAGGAAGAAAAATTCATTCATGAGACAGGAAAAGCAACCATATCCACTGCTTTTAGTGAATGAAATGAAGACAACTTAGATGGTCAGTTTCCTTAATTCAAAAGCATGAAACTTAGAGGATTAAGATCAGAATTTAGAAAAACATCGTTAACATTTATTGAACAAGCCACTCCTATCAGCATAGATATAGACTCTTAGGAACTTGCCAGGGTTTTTCGTGAGACAGTCCTTGGGAACTGTAGCAGAATTTAGTTCTGTTTACACTCGTGGTGATGATTGTATTGTCTGAAAAGCATCTATGTTTGAGTGCCTCTCTTACACATTTCTGACAGCTTGAAGTTGTACTGATTTATGTCTCATGTAGAGCTTTTACCTTAATTAATTCTGCTATCAATTTCTTTTGAATATATATTTTCAAGCCAATCAGCTTTTTGTAGATCATCTGTTTTGAAATGCTTAAAATTAATGGGTAACTCTTTTAAACACAAAACAAAAAGCCTGATCCAAAACATCTTAACCTGAGTGGTTTGATTTCTCTGGCTTTAAGGAAGCAAATCAACTAAGTGAAGTATTTTTTTAGGTTTTCTAGAACTTGAAGTGAGCACTAATTAAACAGCTATAAACTTCAAATATGTCTCTCTATAAATCTGATAATACATGCATTACTACCTGTTTTGAGACTCAAAGCATCTATTGACGCTGACAGATGATTTCCGTTTGAGAATGTTAGATAAGTATTGTCAACAGGTGTGTTTGTTATTCAGAGATATTGGCCCCTGCATTGCAACAGATTCTTGCACAGTGGATAAAAGTCCTGGGTACATTTTTAGCTCTGCTTCTCTTTGCTGTGCAGACCCTTCATTTTACAATATGCTTGTTGTGTACCTATAAGAACTTTTTTTATTTTTTTGAGGTAGAGTCTCACTCTAGCCCAGGCTGACCTGGAATTCATTATATAATCTCAGGTGACCTCAAACCCACAAAGATCCTTCTACCTCTGCCTCCCAAGTGCTGGGATTAAAGGTGTGTGCCACCATGCCTGGCTAGAACTTAAACCTAAAGATATCAAGTCTGGGCAGAGAGTAGAATCTAGGGCTGAGATGGCTCAGAGAGAAAGCACTTGCCACACATCTCTTTTTTATTTACTTATTTTAATTTTTTTATTAACAACTTCCATGACTGTAAACAATAACCCATGGTAATGCCCTCCCTCCCACCACTTTCCCCTTTGAAACTCCACTCTCCATCATATCCCCTCCCCCTCTCAATCAGTCTCTCTTTTATTTTGATGTCATGACCTTTTCCTCCTATTATGATGGTCTTGTTTAGGTAGTGTCAGGCACTGTGAAGTCATGGATATCCGGGCCATTTTGTGTCTGGAGGAGCATGTTTTAAGGAGTCCTACCCTTCCTCTGGATCTTACATTCTTTCTGCCACCTCTTCTGTAATGGACCCTGAGCCATGGAAGGTGTGATAGAGATATTGCAGTGCTGAGCACTACTCTGTCACTTCTCAGCACCATGGTGCCTTCTGAGTCATCCCAAGGTCACTGCCATCTGAAAAGAGAAGGTTCTCTACCAAAAGTGAGAGTAGCATTAACATATGGGTGTGAACATAAAGAAAAGTGCTTTCTGGGCAGTTTGGTGAGCATAGTATATACATTCAGCCATACATCAGCAGACGTTACACCCCTAGGGCTCATGACTACCCCTGTTGGAGGTTTTCAGTATCAGGATGGATTCCCTCCCAGAGGGCAGTTGGTTTCCCCCATAACAGAACATAACATAACTCTTGAGTACCTGAATTCAGTTCCTCAGACTACACACAAAAGCTGGAAGTTTTGGTGACTTCTATATAATCCTAGTGCCTCTGTGGTGATAAGAGAGGTAGAAACAGGAGCATTTCCAGAAAGCTCAAAAATGAGTGGTAAACAGGAAGATCTACTGCCTCAAATGAGGTAGAAGGTGAGGACTGACCTCCACAAATGTGCTGTGGCAGTGGCATGCATTCATTCACAATCATACATGAACACACACAAACACAGACATGCATTGAAGTTTTTAAAAAATTAAAAGTATGTTTGCCTTTTTTAAATGGTTCTTTTAAAATTTTTATTTATTTAAGTGAGAGAGAAAGAGGCAGATAGAGAGTAAGCATAATTTTAAGGTTTGTTTTTTTTTTTTTTTTTTTTATTTTGCTTCTTCTTCAAGGTAGGGTTTCATTCTGGCTCAGGCTAAGTTGGAATTCACAATGTAGTCTCAGGGTGGCCTTGAACTCAGGGCAATCCTCCTACCTCTGCCTCCCAAGTGCTGGGATTAAAGGTGTGTGCTACCACGCCCGGCTAAAAGTACTTTTGTTTGCAAGCAAAGAGAAACATTGAGAGAGAGAAAGAGAATGAGTGTGGGCATGCCAGGGCTTTTAGCTGCTGCAGGTGAGCTCCAGATGCATGCGCCACTTTGTTCATCTAGCTTTATGTGAGTACTGGGGTGTCAAATGCAGGTTGTTAGGCTTTGCAAGCAAGTGTTTTAGCCACTGAGCTATCTCTCCAGCTCTTAAAGCATTTCTTGTATTATTTATTTCAAGCAGAGAGTGAGAGTGAGTGAATGAGTGAGAGATTAGGTGCTCTAGGGCCTCTTGCCACTGCAAGTGAACTCCAGATGCATGTACCACTTTGTATACCTGGCTTTATGTGGGTACTGGAGAATTGAACCCAGGCCATCAGGCTTTGTAAGCAAGTGCGTTCAATCACTGAGCCATTTCTTTAGCTCTAATTATGTTTTCTTAATACTTCCTAAGAAGACTATATAAAACTTTCAGCTCTAATAATTTAAATTGTTTGACTCATTAATTTCCCCTTTCAGTGTATTCATCAGTTTAAAGATGTCTTTATTTACCAGAGTGGTATAATTCTGAGTGATTTGTTTTGAAGTCAAAGGAAAGTAGTTTGTTACTAGTAGTTAAAGTAGCACAGTTTGAACTAGGCATAGTGGAACATGCATGCCAATTTGGGAATCAGAGACAGGAGGATTACTGAAAGCTTTAGGCTAATCTAGTCTACAAAAGGAGTTCCAGACAATCCAGGCTACCTAAACAAACAAACAAAAATGAACAAAAAAGGTAAAGTTTGTTAATTATTTACTACTTTAAAAAGTTCCGTAATTTCCTTTTAATGTCATTTCCACTGTTTTCCTCTACTGGGGATAGGTAAAGTTAAAGATCTTTTTATCAAGAATTTATACAATTTGGCTAGAAAGGTGGCTCAATGAGTAAAGTGCTGGCTATGCAAGGATGAAGTCCTCAGTTCAGACCCCAGAACCCATGTAAATGCCAGCCGGGTATAGTGACGAATGTCTAATCTCAGCTGGTGAGGTGGAGACAGGGAAACCCTGGGGCTAACTGGCTAAGCAGTCCAGCGAATATGTGATTGAAAAACTGTATATCAAAGAATAGAGTCAGGAACAATGAGTAAGATGCCTGACGTTGGCCTCTGGCCTCTAAACACACACATGTTCCCATACATAGGAACATGCATACATACATGTATGCACACCATACACACACAAATTTGCACAGTTGCTGGGTGTGGTAGGTCATGTACTCCTATAATAACAGAGGCCGAGGAAGGAGAATCATGCAGCCTAAGCTACATATGAGACCCTGCAAAAAACAGAAAAAAAAAATGTAAATTCTCATCTGTGGGTAATATTTCATCATCATTCATATAAAGAAAAAATGTTCAAGTGTTAAAATTTTAAGTCTCTTCCCTTTCCTACATCTTTCTTACAGGAGCTTAACCAGTTAATCAATCTTTGGGCAGAGAGATTCTGTGCTTTGGAGGAAAAGTGTGAAAACATCTGGAAACCACTTAATAAAGTTAAAAGAAATACAGAGCAGTAAGCTAATTTTAAATTCTTTTATTTATTTATTTTATTAGTTTGGAATTATTTCAGAATAGAGAAAAATATTTCAAATAGTACATATAATTCTTATGAACTCAAGTAAATCTCTCACTTGTTGACATTTTATAACTATGTACATTTTTTTTCTTTTTATCTCTAGTTAATTTTTTTCTTTTTGAGGCAGAGTCTCTTACTCTTGCCCAGGCTGGCCTTGAACTCATAGCAGTATTTCATCCTTGCGAGTGCAAGGTTAAAGGCATAAGCCACCACACCTTGCTTTTTAAAAATGAATGGTTTGTTTTTGTTGTTTGTGTATAATGTGGAATGCATGTGTATGTACCCTTTCAGTGCCCCATGTGATTGCCTGTCACCAGATGTGCTCACCTTGGGTGGCTTGAGGGGGTGTCCCATCCCACGCCATTGCTCTTTTGAGCAGGAGGCTCTTACTGGTCCTGGAGTTTGTTTCCTTCCTTCCTTCTCTTTCTTCCCTTCATTTCCTCCTTTCCTCCCCTCCTTCCCTCCCTTTTTCCTTCCTCCCCTTCTTCCTTCCCTCCTTCTGTCCTTCCCTCTTTCCCCTTCCTCTCTCCTTCCCTTTCCTCCCTCCGTTCTTCCCTCCTTCCCCCCTCCCTCTTTCTCCCTCTCCCTCTCTCGCTGTCTCTCTATTTTGTGAGCTCCTGTGATTCTCAGGTGTGTGCTCCTCTATGGGACTGGCGTTACAGATATGTGTGGCCATGTCCAGATGTTTATGTGGATCCTGGAGATAGAACTGAACAAATAGTCTCGCAGGCCCTCATGCTTGCACAGGAAGTGTGTGTTTTATGCACATAGGTGCAGAGTAAAATATCAAGTGTCCTATTCTGTTGATCTTCACTTTGTTTCCTAGAGAGTCTCTCACTGAACCTGGAATGCCTTCTTTTCCTCCAGACCAGCCAACCAGCCAACCAGCCAGCCCTAGTGATTCTCCTTTCATCATCCCACTCAGAACCAGGTTGCAGGCATGCCTGGCCACACCTGGCTTTTTACAAGGGTTCTGAGGATTGAACTCAAGTCTTTTGGTGGTGTAACAATCTTTCCTGCTGAGCCATCTCCCTAGCCTGGTTTTTCTAGTTCTTGATAATTTGCAAATTTTTCCTTTTTTTTTTTTTTTTTTTTGGAGGTAGGGTTTCACTCTAGCCCAAGACTGACCTGGAATTAACTATGTAGTCTCAGGGTGGTCTCAAACTCAAAGCGCTCCTCCTACCTCTGCCTCTCGAGTGCTAGGATTAAAGGCATGCACCATCACGCCTGGCCGTCAGCTGTTATATTTATTTTCTTATCAATTTTGTCTCATGTGTTGACATTCTCTATTGGATGTGTACGTGTTGAGGATTGTTATATCTGCCTTATTTTCACAAAGTATTTCTTTTTATCCTTGATCATCCTTCCCATTCTGAAATCAAATTTAGGGATGGCTGTGGTTAGTGTGTGCCTATAATCTCAGTACTCAAGAGGTAGAGGCAGGAGAATCTTGATTTCTGGGCCAGCCTAGGCTATGAGGCTTTTCTTTTTATTTATTTGAGAGCAGAGAGAGTATGGGCACACCATGAATGACCTTTTGTCACTCCAAGTGAACTCCAGATGCAGGCTCTGCTTTGGTCATCTGGCTTTATGTGAGCACTGGGGAACTGGACCCAGTTTGGCAGGCTTTGCAAGCGTGTTGAACCACTAAGCTATCTCCCTAGCCCTGGTATGAGACTGTTTCTGTGCCCTACCTCCCGGCAGGGTCTCGCTCTAGCCTATGCTAGCCTCATATTCACAGCCATCTTCCTACCAGTTGCTGAAACTAAAAGCATGCATCACCACACCTGGCTGTTTTAAAGCAGGGTCCTTCCTATGTCTCACAGCCTGGCCTAAAACTCAGTCTTCCTGCTTCTGCCTCCCAAAGGCTGGGGTTACAAGGGTACACTGCTACAATAGCTTATCTTTCAACCCTTTTGATCTTACTCAGTGTACAGTGTTCTATTTTGAACTCTTGGTAGTAATGAATCAGACAAGTGTTTTCTCATTATTCATTCTCTGTTCACAGTGATATATTATTGCCCCTTCTGTATAGCTTTGGAGGGAACAACAGAGGTGGATTGAAGTGGGTAGGGAACCGTGATTTTTTTTTTTTTTTTTTTTTTTTGGTTTTTCAAGGTAGGGTCTCACGCTGGTCCAGGCTGACCTGGAATTAACTATGTAGTCTCAGGGTGGCCTCAAACTCTCAGCGATCCTCCTACCTCTGCCTCCCGAGTGCTGGGATTAAAGGCGTGCGCCACCACTCCCGGTGAACCGTGATATTTTTAACGGAGATTATACAAATGAATCCTTCCACCATTTATTACCTACCTCACTGTAGTGTGGTGCTGGGATCCTGTCAGAATCAACCAGGAATCCAGTGATACTTATGTACACTGGACATAACTGCCTTTGGCAGTTATTGTTATAGTCTAGTCACCTTGACTACATCTTATCTTCTCACTAGGTTGTAGGTTCATTGGAGGGGATTTATGTTAACTGTGTCTAAGTTACCATTTAATTTCTTTTCCCTTTTTAATCATTTTACTTAACTTGTAGGTAAACTTTAGAGTTTTTTTGTTATTGTTGTGTGTGGTTTTTTTGTTGTTTGTTTGTTTTTGTTTTTCAAGGTAGAGTTTCACTCTAGCCCAGGCTGACTTGTAATTCACTATGTAGTCTCAGGGTGGCCTCAAACTCACAGCCACCCTCCTACCTCTGCCTCCGAGTGCTGGGGTTAAAGGTGTGTGCCATCATGCCCAGGTAGTTTTTTTTAAAAAATATTTTATTTTTTACCTATTTGAGAGACACAGAAAGAGGTAGATAGAGAGGGATAGAATGGGTGCACCAGGGCCTCTGGCCACTGCAAATGAACTTCACATGCATGTGCTACCATGTGCATCCTGCTTAAGTGGGTACTGGGGAATTGAACCTGGGTCCTTAGGCTTCACAGGCAAGCGGCTTAACTGCTAAGCCCAAAACTTTAGTGTTTAACTATCTATGCTTGTGAGATGTCTTTGAGTGCTGTTACAAAGAAGCTAGAAAGAGGAATTCACCAAAGGTTTTCTTTCTTTCTTTTTTTTTTTTTTTTTTGAGGTAAGGACTTACTGTAGCCTGGGCTGACCTGGAACTCACTCTGTAGTCTCAGGCTAGCCTCAAACTCATGGCAATCTTCCTACCTCTGCCTCCTGATTGCTAGGATTAAAGGTGTGTGCTACCACACACAGCTTTCATCAATGAATTTTAAGAATATATTCTAACCACTGGGTGTGGTGGTGTACACCTTTAATCCCAGCACTCAGGAGACAGAGGTAGGAGGATTGCCATGAGTTCAAGGCCACCCCGAGATGACATAGTGAATTCCAGGTCAGCCTGGGCTAGAGCGAGACCCTACCTTGAAAACCCCAAAAAAGAATATATTTTAACTGACATTAGTTTTATTTTTGTTAATATTTTTATTGATTTGCAAGTAAAGAGAGAGAATGGGCACTCCAGGGCCTGTTGCTGTTATAAACAAACCCCAGATGCTTGTGCCATTTTGTACATTTATTTTTATTTATTTGAGAGAAAGAGAAAGAGGCAAATAGAGAAAGAGAAAGAGAGAGAGAGATTGAGAAAGAGAGAGTGGGTGCACTAGGGCCTCTAGCCATTGCAAACAAACTCCAGACCCATGTGCCACCTTGTGGGGCTTACGTGGGTATTGGGATTTGAACCTGGGTCATCTGGCTTTGCAGGCAAGCGCCTTAACCACTAAGCCATCTCTACAGCCCATTAAAATTTTTATTTTATTTTTATTTATTTGAGAAAATATTTTTACTTATTTGCAAGCCAAGAGAAAGAGAGAATGGTCACGCTGGGGCCTCTTGCCACTGTAAATGCACTCCAGATGCATGTGCCACTTTGCATCTTCCTTTATGGGGGTGCTAGGGAATTGAACCCAGGCCATCAGGCTTCCAAGCAGTGTGCCTTGCCCACTGGATCATCTCTCCAGCTTTTTTCTATATATTTTTAAACTGCATTTTTGCATGTGTGTGTTGTGCGTATGCATATATATGTATGTGCCCTTGTAGCACCCCATACACTTGCCTGTGGTGGGGTTCTCTCACCTGCAGTGGCTGGAGTAGAATATTGGTTTCATTACTCTCATGCCTAGTCTTGTTTTTGAGCTGGAGTCTCCCTCTTCCTGATTCTGGAGTTTGCTGGGCTCAGAAGATTCTCAGGTCTTTGCTCCCATGTGGGACTGGCATCTGGAGATTTGAACTCGCACTCTCAGACCCCCTTAGGCCCTCATGCATGTGCAGGAAGCACAGTTAACTGCTGAGCCTCCTCTCCAGCCCTGTTGATCTTTCTTATTGACAATTTTCATATATGCACATACTGTATATCGGTCATAATCCCCTCCTGTTGCCACCTTCTGCCCCTTCATTCCTCCTTTACTGAACCGTTTCTTTCTGAGTCGCTTTTCTGTTTTGATATCTTTTTCTTGCTCTCTTCCATTACCCATGATGAAATGTTGATGGGCCTGTACTGTGCAGGTAAGACGGCCACTGTGAGGTCATGACTGCCGCGGCCACTTTATGTCTGGAAGACAGTGTGCCACAGCACTACTCCGCCTCCCCAACCCTCTGCTCTTACATCCTTTCCACTCCCTCTTCTACAGAGTCTCCTGAGTCTTGTAGGACATGATAGAGATGTTGCATTTAGTGTTGAGCAATCAACAGTTACTTATTCTCAGCTATAGTTGACTTTCTTTTTTTAAAAAAATACTTATTTTTATTTATACATTTATGAGAGACAGAGACAGAAACAGAGAATGGGTACACCAGGGCCTCTAGCCACTGCAAGTGAACTCCATACACATGTGCCACCATGTGCATCTGGCTTACACGGGTCGTGGGGAATTGAATCTGGATCCTTAGGCTTCGTAGACAAGCATCTTTACCACTAGCCCCTCTCCAGCCCTATAGTTAACTTTTTAAATAACATTTATAATGTTAATGATGTATTTTATGTCATAGACAAGGGAAATTGCTTAATAACAGTGGTGGGCTAGTTTAAGGACTAGAGAAGTGGTTGTAAGAGATTCTCTTGATTGAATAATACAAGAGGAATAAATCTAGGTAGGTTTCCTTTTAATAACCATATGAGTAAATATTGTAACTAGGGCTGGAGAAATGGTGCTTACTTGAAAAGCCTGACAGCCCAGGTTTGATTCCTTAGTACATAAAGACAGATGCACAAAGTGGCAAGAGGCCCTGATGAGTCCATACTCACTTTCTCTGTCTACCCCACCGCAAATACATTTAAAAAATTGAAAAATACTGTAACTAATACGTAGTAAAGCATTATATTGAGAGGAAAATGGGAAGGATCATTTGATGGCAGATGTGATGTCATGTCAGTCAGCTGGAAAATATATAGGAAAAGCACCATGCTTAGCCATTAATAACAGGGACGATGGAGCTACACCAGTGGTTTGCATCATGTCTGCCAAAAAAGAGCTGTAGGATCTTTTTTAAAAAAAAAAATATTTTTATTTATTTATTAGAGAGAGAGAAAGAGGCAGAGACAGGGTAAGAGAGGGAGGGAGAGAAAGAAAATGGGCGTGCCAGGGCATTCAATCACTGAATGAACTCTAGACGCATGTATCACCTTGTGCATCTGGCTTACTTGGGTCCTGGGAATAGAACCTGGGTCCTTTGGCTTGGCAGGCAAGCATCTTAACTGCTAAGCCATCTCTCCGGCCCTGTAGGATCTTGAGAAGGTATGTGCTGTTTGGGTATTAATTTCCCCTTTCAACAATGTTATTCTCTCTTTCCATAGGAAATCTATAGATATGATCAACAAAACAACTTTTCACAGTAAAAAACTTATTGCTGATTCTGATGCCTTATCTCAAGAACTCAAGCAGTTTAATGAAGATGGCACAAGACTGATTGAAGAGTCTGTGAAACACTGCAATTCATTCAACGTCAACCTGGATGCTATAGTTCAAGAGACTGAGCAGAAGTGTGAGTCTCTGAAATCAAGCACAGCTTGTTTTTCTGAACAGTGGGTGTCTTGGTTAAATAAAAGGGAAGAGGAGCTTCAGAACTTAACAAAGGTAATAACTTTGTACCTGGAGCCTACTTTAAGGAAGAATTAGAAATTTTAGAAATTTAAATATTCTTTTTTGTTGTTGTTGTTGTTGTGTGTGTGTGTGTGTGTGTGTTTAAAGATAGGACTCACTGTAGCCCAGGCTGACCTGGAACTCATGCTATAGTCCCAGGATGGCCTTAAACTCATAGCAGTCCTCCTACCTCGACCTCCCAAGTGCTGGGATTAAAGGCGTGTGCCACCATGCCCAGCTAAATGTTCTTGGTTTAGAATTGCTTTCAAAGCATTATATTTTAAGATATTATGGATGGCTTAAATTTATTTTTTCTTTTTTGGTATATGTGTATATGGATGTGATATGTATGCTCCATACATGTGGAGGTCAGAGGAGGATGTTAGGTGACCTAATCTATTGCTCTTCTGTCTTTTCTTGAAACAGGATCTCTTACTGAACCTGGAGCACGTGTCATTTTTCTATTAAATTTACTGACCAGAGAGCTCCAGTGATCCTCCTATCTTCCCCTGACACCCACTGCTGGAGTTGCAGGAGTGTGGCAGGCATACCCATTTTTTACATGGATTCTGGGCATTGAATTCAGGTCCTTATGCTTGAGCAGCAAGAGTGTTTACCCACTGAACCATCTCCCTAGCCCCTTGAGTACATTTTAAGTGTAATAAGTGATATGCTCACACACACTTTATACTTTGGGATATGTCTGTTAGATCTCAGAGTTAATTTGGTATCTGTTCTGTATTGTCAATTTTGTCTGGTTAATGATTTGTTGATTGTTTCAGGGAAGGGTACCTTTCATTTATGTTTACCTTTCTTCAGGCACTTTCAAAGTGCTTTAAGTATTTAGATATTGTCCTGACATCTTATGTGGGTTCTCAGGATCAGTTATCCTGGGCTGGAGAGATGCTCAGCGGTTAAGGTGCTTGTCTAAAGAGCCTAATGACCTGAGTTTGATTGCCCAATACTCATGTGGAACCAAATACACAAGGAGGCACATGTGTCTACAGTCTATTTGCAGTGGCTGGAGGCCCTGGTGTGTCCATTCTCTCTGTTTCTTCTTTATTTCTCTCTCTCTGCTTATAAATAAATGAAATTTAAGAAAAAAAGACTGGTTTTCATGCCTGTAAGGCAAGCACTTTAGCAACTGAACTATATCCTCAGCTGAATTTTCCTTAAAATAAAATAAAATAAATAAATAAATTCCATCTATCCTAAACCCATGTTCCTTTAACAGTATAATTAAGAAAAGTCTCCCAGAGCCTGGTATGGTGGTGTATGCCTTTAATCCCAGCACTCGGGAGATAGAGATAGGAGGATTGCCATGAGTTTGAGGCTACTCTGAGACTACATAGTGAAGTCCAGGTCAGCCTGGGCTAGAGCAAGACTCTACCTTGAAAAACCAAAAAGAATAAAGAAAATAAAGTCTTCCAGAATGTCAGATAATATGGAGAAATGGTGACCTATTTAAATATCAGTCTCTAATGATAGATTCTGACTCAGATATACCAGTTAAGTGTTTGAGACAGTGGGTGAAATTTGAACACTGACTATAGACTTTGATATTAAAGAAGATTTGTTAATCTCTTTATTGTTTTCTTTTTTGTTTTGTTTTGTTTTGTTTTTGTTTTTCGAGGTAGGGTTTCACTCCAGCTCAGGCTGACCTGGAATTATACTATGTAATCTCAGCGTGGCCTCGAACTCACAGCGATCCTCCTACCTCTGCCTCCAGAGTGCTGGGATTAAAGGCGTGCGCCACCACGCCCACCTGTTAATCTCTTTAGATATGATAATTGTTTTAAAATACTTAACTTTTGCCAGGTATGGTGGTACATACCTTTAATCCCAGCACTTGGGAGGCTGAGGTAGGAGGATCGCTGTGAGTTTGAGGCCAGTGTGAGACTACATAGTGGATTCCAGGTCAACCTGGGCTATAGCCAGACCCCACCTCAGGGGAAAAAAGGCTTAGCTTTTAAGATATATGCTGAAATAAATGGATTAAGTGATTCATAATAATCTTGAGTATGAGGAGTAAATGACTCATCTTATTTAATTTCTACCTGGTGTGTTGAGATAGGCAGTAAATTTCTCTTTATTCTTGTATGTGATTGATTGATTGTGGTTTTTCAAGGTAGGGTCTTGCGTTAGCCTAGGCTGACCTGGAATTCACTATGTAGACTCAAGGTGACCTCGAACTCACAGTGATCCTCCTACCTTTGCCTCCCCAGTGCTGGGATTAAAGGCATGTGCCATTACACCTGTTGTATGTGTTTTAAAAACTTATATTATGGAAAGTTTCAAGGTAAGGGAAAATGAACTATTGAGTAATAAATTTGACAACTTTAATTTTAGTAATGAAAGGTTATTTGTATCATTTACAGGCTGTAAGTCGATGTTGTGAGGCTCCATGTTCAGAGATCACTGAAAAATTAAGTGGACACAAAGCAGCTAATGAAGACCAGCACAATAATTTCATTCGCCAGATAACTACTGATGAAGAAAAGCTAGTAGCACAAAGTCTAGAACTTAATGAAACTGTAACAGCTTGTTTGACTAAGCTTAATTGCTTTCTGCAACAGGATCTGAAAGTAGATATACCAACAGGTACTTTAAAACAGAAATAGAATTGTTTGTTTATGTTTTAATTTTTCTGTTGTTGTTTTCTTGAGGTAGGGTCTCACTCTAGTTCAGGTTGACCTGGATTCACTGTGTAGTCTCAAGGTGGCCTCAAACTCATGATGATCCTCCTGTCTCTGCCTCCCGAGTGCTGAGATTAAAGGGGTATGCCACCACGCCTGACAAATTGTTTAATTTTTTTTAACTTGAACTCAGCTATATGCAGTTCTAGATGTTCTTTAAAACTAGGTTTCTTATTGATGATATGACTATACCATCTCACTGTAATAAATTTAAATATGGTAAATGAAAACCCCAGAGTAGGGCTGGAGAGATGGCTTAGTGGTTAAGGCATATGCCTGCGAAGCCTAAGGACCCAGGTTTGATTCTTCAGGTCCCACATAAGCTAGATGCACAAGGTGGCACGTGTGTCTGGAATTCATTTGCAGTGGCTGGATGCCCTGGCGCACCCATTCTCACTCTATCTCTCTCTGTGTCTCAAATAAATAAATAAAATAGATATTAAAAAAAAAGTAGTTTTAATCAGGTGGTAGGTTTTTTTCATATAAGTGATTTACTCTTAGAAATTTAAGAACAAGCCAGGCATGGTGGCACACTCCTTTAATCCCATGCACTTGGGAGGCAGAAGTAGGAGGATTGCTGTGAGTTTGAGGCCACCCTGAGACAACATAATGAATTCTAGGTCAGCCTGGGCTAGAGTGAGACCCTACCTCAAAAAAAAAAAAAAAAAAATTTTTTTTAAAGTCACATTGGTCCATCTTTGGTGCATGCTCTGCAGTGGAAAATTTCCATGTATGGTCAGTCTATTAAAGATGAGTTGCCACGTTAGAAAATATTACTTGCTTTAAGCAGTATGGGTATGACATGTAGCAGGACTGATTCTGACGTATGACTCGTTTTTGGAAGACAGAATTCACTGGAAAGTGCATTTTAGCATGTTTTTAAAATTTTTATTTATATTCCACACTTGAGTTTCTCCCATGTTTTAAATGTGTTAAAGGTACAACACCACAGAGGAAAACTTACTCATACCCATCAACACTGGTGAGAACTGAACCACGAGAACAGCTCCTTGATCAGCTGGAAAAGAAACAGCCCACGCTACTAATGATGCTAAACTGTTCAGAAAACATCAAAGAAGAGACCAGTGAGGTAAAACTTAGACACCATGTCTGTAGAGCTCTCCGTGAACTCCA
Source organism: Dipus sagitta (assembly GCA_036346955.1). Classification (NCBI taxonomy): domain Eukaryota; kingdom Metazoa; phylum Chordata; class Mammalia; order Rodentia; family Dipodidae; genus Dipus; species Dipus sagitta. Next base: position 43,677,170 of record CM070770.1, on the reverse strand, counting down.
GATGTGGTAGATTCCGTGGGAAGAATATTACGCTTCTTCTGTCAGTCCTGCTCTGCCTCCCATGACAGTTACCTGACTCTTAAGCCTTTGTTTTAATATTGTAAGTTTTTAAATCATTAGACTACTAGGTAATAATAGTAGCTAGTATTTTTTTTTTTTTTTTTTTGGTTTTTCGAGGTAGGGTTTCACTCTAGCCCAGGCTGACCTGGAATTCACTATGGAGTCTCAGGGTGGCCTCGAACTCATGGTGATCCTCCTACCTCTGCCTCCCGAGTGCTGGGATTAAAGGCGTGCGCCACCACGCCCGGCCTGTAGCTAGTATTTAAATTGTGATTATATGCCAGACTCTTCTAAGGTCTTTACATGTATGGTAATTTAGTTCTTTCAATATCCCTATTTAGATACTAGTACTATACCTGTCATGTAAGTGAGGGAACTCAGAATTATTTTGTCTCAAGTCACAAACATGATTGGCAATTAGAACCTTTGACAACCAAGCCTATAATTTGTGTTCTATAGTTAATAATAGCAGTTACAGAAAAGTTAGGGAATTTGGGCTGGAGAGATAGATGGCTCAGCAGTTAAGGCACTTGCCTACAAAGCCTAACAACCTGGGTTCGATTCCCCAGTACTCACATAAAGCTAGATGCACATGCATCTGGAGTTTGTTGGCAGTAGCTGGAGGCCCTAGTGTGCCCATTCTCATTCTCATTCTCCTCTCGTCTCTACTTGCAAATAAATAAATATATTTTTATAAAAGAAAAGTTAGAAAATAAAAGGTAAGTTCATTATCTGAGATTACTACTTTTAACATTTTAGAATAGGAACTGTAACTATAAAAATACAGTAGGAATTTTTTTTTATTTTGAAGGTTAGGTTTTATATGATACATATCACATCATGCCTTTACTTCGGATCTCACTAGGTAGACCAGGCTGTCCTCCAACTTGCGGCAGTCCTTCCTCTGCTGTTGAGTGCTGGCAGCACGTGCTATACATCCTGTTCTTGGTGATGATTTTGTACCCGTGTACTTAATCACTTATGCAGCTTCTTATTTTAGGACATCAATAAAGAAAAGCTAGTTCTGCCGCAAGGTATTGAAGAACCTTTAAGTCAAGAGCCATCTGTACAGACCAGCGTGGATTGCTCTTCAAGTGGCGGGGTTCCATTTTTCCAGGTACCTGATTATATGATTTTACCTAACCTTTCTGTGTCTGCCAAATGTCAGACACATAGTATTTGGTACAAATGCAGTATTTTAACCTAGATAGGCATGATAGTGCCTGCCTTTAATCCCAGCACTTGTGGACGGCAGGATCAGAAGTTCAAAGCTAACCTAGGCTTGTTTCTTTTTTTTTTTAAATTATTTTTTTTGTTTTGTTTATTTATTTATTTGAGAGTGACAGAGAGAAGGAGGCAGAGAGAGAGAGAGAGAGAGAGAATGGGCGCGCCAGAGCTTCCAGCCTCTGTAAACGAACTCCAGATGCGTGCACCCCCTTGTGCATCTGGCTAACATGGGTCCTGGGGAGTCGAGCCTCGAACTGGGGTCCTTAGGCTTCACAGGCAAGCGCTTAACCGCTAAGCCATCTCTCCAGCCCGGCTTGTTTCTTAAAAATAAACACCAACCTCCACCCCCCAAACTCCAGTGGTATAGAACAAAATATTTTTAGTCATACCTTTGGGAAAGCCTCCCAACTTATTTAAATTGTTCTACATAGTCTGATTGATAAAGGGGTCTTTTATAGAATATGTAAAGGTGAAATTATATCTTTGGCTGATAATCTTTATTATCTTTGTCCCCTTTCTGCTAGACTAGCTAGAGAGAGCAGTTATTTCTCTCCCTTGTCCCTTTATCCTAGAAGTCCTGGAACTATCTGCTTATCAAATGCTGAAGGCTAAGGGGTTCAAAAGACTGAAAACCTTTTAGGGTGTACAAGTGATGTTTCCTGCCTCAGGCTCTCTTGCTAATTATTCTGTTTCCTGTGTTCCTTGTATCTCTGACCTTGTGCACTTGAATCCTGTGACCTTTCTATCTCCTTTTGTTGTTTTAAAAATAGTTATTTGAGAGAGAGAAGGGGGGGGGAGAATGGGCATGCCAGGGCCTCCTGCCATAGCAAGCGAACTCCAGACACATGTGCCACTTTGTGCATCAGGCTTTATATGGGTACTGGGAAACCTTGACTGTCAGGCTTTGCAAACAAGTGCCTTTAACCGCTGAGCCATCTCTCCAGCTCTAACCTTTTGTCCTTTTGAAACTTGGTCTCTCAGTTAACATGCTGACCCTGTGGCAGTTCTGCCTTAGTCTCCCAAGTGCCCATGTGGCACTGTTGCCAGCATGATAAGCTGTCTAGCTCTTTTCCCTATATTTTGAAGACATGAGGCTAGACAAAATAAGAATTTCCTTACATAGGGCATCATTTTCTGCGTTGTACAGTTAAAGTGCTGCTTTTCATATGTATATGTTGGATCTGATTTTAATAGCTATTTTTTTCAAGGTCTGAAAATTCTTTCTTCATCCCCGTTTTAAACTGTCAAGTATCTACGTAGATTCCCTTAAATCCCATTCTGTCTACCTTAGGGCAGTTTCATTCCAAAATTCTTCTGCTTTATATGTACTTAATGGTTGCTGGGGGTCAAATCCAGGGACAGATATATGCTAGGCACGCACTATACCACTGAGCCACCCTTAGCCCTACTCTTCACTGTTAAAGGACTGTAAATGTATTTCTCTTGGTTTTTTTATCCTTCTCTTATAAATTTATGAAAAGAGTGAAAGAGGAGAACTACTAGACTACTTAACCTGATCAGGTGCTTGTTTGGTGTTTTTTGTTTTTTCAAGATAGGGTCTCACTCTAGCTCAGGCTGTCCTGGAACTGACTATGTAATCTCAAGGTGGCCTCAAACTCTGATATCCTTCTACCTCTGCCTCCTGAGTGCTGGGATTAAAGGCGTGTGCCACCACACCCAGCTCTGTTTTGGTGGTTTTGAGGCAGGGTCTCACTTTAGCCCAGGCTAGCATTTATTTTTACTATTTTTTAAAGTTTTTATTTATTTATTTATTTGAGAGAGGGGGAAATAGGAAGATGGAGAAAGAGAGGGAGAGAGAAAAGAGAGAGAGAATGGGAGCACCAGGGCATCTAGCCACTGCAAACGAATTCCAGAAAACATATGCCACCATGTGCATCTGGCTTATGTGGGTCCTCTGGCTTTGCAGGCAAGAGGCCTTAATCATTAAGCCATCTTTCCAGCCCCTGTTTTTTCTTTTGAGGCAGGGTCACAGTCTAGCCCAAGTAGACCTGCAGTTCACTATGTAGCCTCAGGCTGGCCTTGAATTCACAGTGATCCTCCTACCTCAGCCTCTCAAGTGCTGGGATTAAAGGTGTGAGTCAACATGCCTGGCAGAGAGAGAAAATGCACACCAGGGCCTCTAGCCACTGCAAACAAACTCCAGATGCATGTGCCACTTTGGGCATCTGGCTTTATGTGGGTACTGGGGAATCAAACTCCAGTTGTCAGGCTTTGCAAATAAGTGTCTTAACCACTGAGCTGTCTCTCCAGCCCTGTTTATTTTAGATAGAGAGAAGTGGTGCATCAGGGCCTCTTACTCCTGTAAACAAACTCCAGATGTATGTGTCAGTGTATGCATTTGGCTTTATGTGGGTACTGGGGAATTGAACCGAGGCCGTCAGGCTTTGCAAGCAAGCACCTTTAACCACTGAGCCATCTCTCCAGCCCCAGAAATTCTTTTATTGTTGCTCTTTTTATTGCTTTTTGTTTTCTGAGATGTGGGTGGTCCTTGCTATGTTGCTTGGGCTATACATGTATATATACACATATGTATATATGTGGGATTACACTTGCATGTGTCACCATACCTGACTGCCTTTCATTATTTGTGCCATTTTACATGCTAGGGTTAGTGAGTGTAAGGAATTTCAGTAGTATTGGAAAAGATTTGAGATGGTGTTTTAGGTTTTTAGCTGAAATCCAGAAATGATTTCTTCCCTGATAGCAGCCTAATGTAGGAAGTCTGATTGGTCTAAAACTAAGGTAGTGTAGAGAATTTTCTTGTTTAAATTTTTTTTTTTTCTGCTCATTTCTTTTCCCATGCTGGGGGTAGAATTTAGAGCCTTGCATATGTATGTAATTGAGCTAATTCCCCACTAACATTTAAAAACAGTTGGCTTATGATTTGTCTTAGCAATGAATTGTGTATAGAGAGAATATTACATTTCTTTGTGAGTAAGTAGGAAGACTAACGACATAACTCCCAAATGGGAAATGTGAAACATTTTAAATAGAAGATAACAAAACTGACTTAAAGTAGCCCGTGTCAGCATTTCTGCTTCAAATAGAGAAAATTTTTGTTTCCTTTTGGTTTTGGAGGCAGTGTTTCACTTCATAGGATGACCTGGAACCCACTTTCTATCCCAGGTTGGCCTTGGACTCATGGAATCCTCCCTCAGCCTTCTGAGTGCTGGGATTAAAGGTGTGCACCACCACGCCAGTCAGAATTGGCTTTTATTTTATTTATTTATTTTTAAATTTTATTTATTTATTTATTTGAGAGAGGTAAAGAGGCAGACCGACAGAGAGAGAGAGAGAGAGAGAGAATGGGCACGCTAGGGCCTCCAGCCACTGAAAATGAACTCCAGACACATGTGCCCCCTTGTGCATCTGGTTTATGTGGGTCCTATGGAATCAAACCGGGGTCCTTTGGCTTTGCAGGCAAACGCCTTAACCACTAAGCCACCCTTCCAGCCCCAGAATTGGCTTTTATGTGTGGTGACAAATCTTTTGTTTTCCCTAAGCTGGGTTTCTCCACAATAGTACCACTGACATTTTAACTGCATGGTTCCTGTTGGTTGACCCTGTCCATGACAAGCTCACTAGAAGCCAGGAACACTCCCTATTGTCCCAACTCAGAATGCCTCAAGTCATTGCCACATGTCCACTGGGGGGCAGAATTACTCCCTGGTTGGAACCATTGTCTTCAGTAGAATGTGGAATTATATCTGAGGAAAATAACACAAAACTAATATTTTCTATTCTTTCCATTACTGGTACAATAAAGAAGCTGTACTTAGCCAGGCATGGTGGCACACACCTTTAATCCCAGCACTCTGGAGGCAGAGGTAGGAGGATCACCCTGAGACCACATAGTGAATTTCAGGTCAGCCTGAGCTAGAGTGAGACCCTACCTTTTATGCAGTTTTCCATTTTTAAACTTTCTTGTCTATAACCCATAGAACCATAATATGTATCAAATGTTACATTATATTGACTTACTTTCTCCCCTTCAATCCACAGCATAAAAAAACACATGGAAAGGACAAAGAAAACAGAGGCACTAACCCACTGGAGAGGTCGAAAGTGGAAGAAGTCTCAGAACACGCTGTTATAAAGAGCAGATTGCCACTACGAGCCCAGATAAACATTTAGTCAACTGGAGGGGCATGATAATATAAGAAAAAAATCAAAAATCAAAAGTAAAACCTGAAACCCCAGAATTTGAGTCTGTGTACAGATTAAAATGGATTAGAATATATCAAGGCAGTGTAGTAAATGTTGTTGAATTTAATATCTGTTTTTTTTTTATCATCCCTATAGTTTGGTATGTAGTAAGTTGGGTCCCACTTAGGATTTGCATTGAATAAATGTTTCTAGTTTTTCATGTAATGTAGCCCTTTTATAACAAATGAAAAATATTTTTCCTGTATATTACTACGGACTGAATATATGGAAACTGCATTGTTGTAGGCTTGGACTTAGGTGACCCTTGTCAGCACTTGGCCTTGAAAGGACTATCACACTTATTCTCTGCTATGACATAGGTAAGTCTATATTTTCTTGCCTTTTCCTAGATTTTTCTGTTTTGCCCTCTCACCTCACTTTCTGACCTATTTGCTACCAAACCATTTGTAGATCTACAAAAGGATTCCTTATTATGAGAAAGGAGGATTTCACCTGGAAATCTTAAGCATGTTTCAGTGGTTATGTCTATAATCATTGTCAATAATAAACATAACCCTGGAAGTACCCTTCCTAAAGAATTTTTATTTATTAGCTATGAAAGCATTTTCTTTCTTTATGATGCCTAGCACATTAGTTTCCACAGAGCTAACCCAAAGCCAGCTTCCCCAGGGATGTAGATTGCTGTTAAAGGAGACTTGCCTGGAACTCTGCCCATCGTTTTGTGGCCCCATTTTAAGGCCTAGATCTTTTGGAGAAGGCAAGATTTTTTTTATAACTACTAATTATGGCTATAACATATATTCTTTATCGGATAAACTTTTTATTGTTCTTTGTATATAATAAAATGTGTATGTACATATTTCTTGCTGTTAAAATTTTAGCCCTTAGAAAGGCCTCAGCATTTTCAATGTGACAGCTGTATTTGAGATGCTTCAACATGAACAAGAATACCTAGAAGGAATATATGCAAAGAATAAATGTGTACACATAAAATTTAGTGTATGAATTTTAGAGTGACTTGACTTTATTTTTTCTCTTGGGTAAGTGTGGCTAAGTATGCCACAGCATCTGTGTAAGTCAGAGAACTACATGTGTGGTCCTTGCCTTCCACCTTGTTGGGGCAGGGTCTCTGTTGTTTAGCTGGCCTGTGAGCTCCTGAGTTTTCATCTTTGCCTCCCATCTTGCCTTAGGTGCACTAGGATTACAGATGCATGACCACATCTGGCTTTTCCATGGGTGCTAGGGTCTGAACTGTTACTCATGCTTGTGTGACCTGAGCTTTGTCTGCTGAGGTATCTCCCCAGCCTCTCGTTTCTTTCTTTCTTTTTTTAGGCAGCTTCTTGGAACTGAGGAGATGGTTTGGTGGGGAAGAAGCACTAGCACATGTAAAAAGCCAGGTGTGACCACACACACTTGTAACCCCAGGCTGAGGGCTGGAGACATGATCTCCAGGACTTTGTGATCAGCCAGTCTAACCAAAAACAGCAAGCTTCAGGTCTGGTGGAAGGAAGACACTGTCTCAAGGAAATAGGTGGAAGAGTGATGGAGGAGGAGCACCCAGGATCCACCTCTGCTCTTGCACATGTGGGCATGGGGTGCACACACCATACACACCATTCATACTATACACACACACACCCTTTTTTTTTAAATTTCATTTTTAAAAAGATAGGGCAACCTGCTTGGGACCCCTCCTGGCTTGGTAGCTGTTCTATTTTTCCTTTACTGTGTGTGTGTTGTTGTTGTTGTTATTGTGTGTTTGTTTTTGTAGTCTAAAGCTGGCCTCGAACACGTCACAATGATGGACAATCCTCCTACCTCTGTCTCCTGAGTCCTGGTATGTACCATCACACCTGCCTGGCTGTTTCTGCTTTACTTTTGCTTTCTGTTTTGCTAAAAAACTTTTGTGTAAAAATGAGAGGGAAAGTTAGGTGTAGTGATACATATCTTTCAGCCCAGTACTCAGGAGGCTGAGGTAGGAGGATTTCCTTGAGTTTAAGGCCAGCCTGTGCTAGAGTGAGGCTCTAACTTGAAGGGGGAAAAATACAAACAAGAGAAAAGAAGATTCTCAGTATATAGCCTGGGGCTCATGACAATCCTTCCTTATACCCTGCTAGATGTTGAGATTATAGGTATGTGCTACCATATCCAGTCTGAGAGATTTGATGTTGATAGCTAAGAAAAACTAAATCTTTAAAAAAATATATTTTATTCATTTATTTGAGAGAGGGAAAGAAGGAGAGAGGGAGAGATAGGAAAAGAGAGAGAGAGAAAGAGAATGGGTGTGCCAGGGCCTCCAGCCATGGCAAACAAACTCCATATGCATGCACCCTCTTGTGCATCTGGCTTATGTGGGTCCTGGATAGTCGAACTGGGATCCTTTTGCAGGCAAATGCCTTAACCACTAAGCCATCTCTCCAGCCCCTAAAACTTAATCTTATTGGGAAATATGCTATTTGAAGAAACTAAATTTGCGTGTAAAAATAGTTCATTAAAAATAACAGATAAGGGATGGAGAGATGGCTGAGCGGTTAAGGCGCTTGCCTGTAAAGCCAAAGGACCTCGGTTCACTTCCCCAGCATCCATATAAGCCAGATGCACAAGGTGGCACATGCATCTGGAGTTCATTTGCTGTGGCTGGAAGCCCTGGCATGCCCATTCTCTCTCTCTCTCTATTCTCCCTCTCTCTGCCTCTTTCCGTCTCTCAAAAAAATAAATAAAAATAAAATATTAAAAAAAATAACAGATAGCCGGGCGTGGTGGCGCACGCCTTTAATCCCAGCACTCAGGAGGCAGAGGTAGGAGGATCGCCGTGAGTTCGAGGCCACCCTGAGACTCCATAGTGAATTCCAGGTCAGCCTGGGCTAGAGTGAGACCCTACCTCGAAAAAACAAAAAAAAAAAAAAATAAAAAAAACAGATAAGATTAGCCAGGCATGGTGGCACATGCCTTTAAGCCCTGCATTCGGGAGGCAGAGGTAGAAGGATCGCCATGAGTTCAAGGCCACCCTGAGACTACATAGTGAATTCCAGGTCATCCTGGGAGAGAGTGAGATCCTACCTCAAAAAACCAAAAAATAAAATAAAGTAAATAAATAACAGATAAGGGCTGGAGAGATGGCTTAGCAGTTAAGGCACTTACTTGCAAAGCCAAAGGACCCTGGTTTGATTCTCCAGGACCCATGCAAGCCAGATGCATAAGGTGGCACATGCATCTAGAGTTCGTTTGCAGTGGCTGAAGACCCCAGCATGCCCATTCTCTTTCTCTCTGTCTGCCTCTTTCTCATTCTCTTAAATAAATAAATAAATAAATAAGTTTAAAAAATAACATAATAGGACTGGGGAGATGGCTCCACAGATAAAGACACCTGCAAAACTTGCCAGCCCAGGTTTGATTCCTCAGTACCCTTGTAAAGCCAGTTGTAAAATGTACAAGCACCCGGCATTCATTTACAGTGGCAAGAGACCCTGACATATCTATACACACACACGTGCGTAACATATGCAAATAAAAAGATTTCATTTTTTTTGCAAGCGGAAAAGAGTATGGGTGCACCAGAGCCTCTAGCTGCTGTAAACAAACCCCAGATGCATGTGCCACTGGGTACTGGGGAATCAAACCCATGTTGTTAGACTTTACAGGCAAGCACCTTAACTGCTGAGCAGTTTCTCCAGCCCTGCAAATAAAAATATTTTTAAAAATAATGGGCATTGTCACCATAAACTACTTTCTATAATAAGTAAATTTGGTTTCTTCATTAACTTGCCCATAATTTCTTACTTGGCTATGATATTTATAGAATTAAGTAAGCTGCACTGGCTCCTAGAATAAACTATCTAGATACCATCAATGAAAATAAGCCCTGGTGGTCATGGCAGGCTTCTAGGCTACCCCAAGGGGCCCTTCAACATATGAGAGGGGGAAAAAACCCCACAAAGAATCTGAAATACAGCTTCATGTCATCTTATTCCTTGACTGTTTTACAGTTCTCGGAATGCTAATGCAATTGCCTGACAAAAATAAACTTCCAGAAAATATTCAGAGTCACTATTGCAGTCAGCCCCTTGTTGCTGCATCAAACATCCAGCCAGAAGGAGCTTATGGTTGGAAGGGGTTTCTTTCAACTTACAACATCCAGGGGAAATGCCGTTAATGGTGGAAGAAGCTGGCTCCTTCCATAGATGCGAGGAGAGAGAAACAACTGCGTCAAGCAAGCACCACCTCAGCAAGCATGACCTGCAGAGCTCAAGCCGCTCTGAACATGCCCAATAGCAGCTCTACTCAGACCCGCCCCCAAACACACCTTACGGCTGGACTCAAACAACCATAAGTCACAGATGAGCTCTTAGAAATTTTCATATGCAGTGTCACTCGGACTAAAACAATAAGCAAGAGTGGCACTGGCAAAAACGGCAGAGTCGCCGGGCGTGGTGACACATGCCCATTATTTCTGCACTTGGAGGCTAAGGTAGGAGAAGCATGAACTCAGTGCTATAAGGACTTGTTCTTTCACACAGACATTGAAGAATCAAGCAGAAATACGTGGAACTTCATCTAAACCAGAAATAGTGAAAGGTTTATAGCCAAGAAGCATGTGCTGAGTTAGGAAAAGAACATCCCCACAGCTAATTTTGTAGCGTTCGAGTTAGCCTTTTCCCATTCCCTCATCTTGAAGGGTCTACAGTGGTCTTGAAGATGGCAGCCTCCTCAGCAAGGGGTTCTGGTGTTTCATATGGAACAGAATGCTTCATTCTGCAAAGAGTCTTGTTCTAGCCTGTCTGGTACAAGTGACAGGTAAACACAAGGAATTTGGTTTTGTTTCATTAACTCAGAATAGAAAAGAGTATTTTTGTTTTAATACAAAGCTAATGAACATCACACTGCTGTACAGGACAAACAGAACTGAAATGAAAAAGTGTGTTTAGCCTGAGAGAAGTGGTGGCAGGATTTCTGGGGGGAATCTGATTATCCAAAATAATCTCAAGGGCTGGAGAGATGGCTTAGTGGTTAACGCACTTGGCCTGAGCCTAAGGACCCAGGTTCTATTCCCCATAACCCACGTAAGCCAGTTGCACATGATGGCACATGCATATGGAGTTTCGTCTGCAGTGGCTAGAGGCCCTTGCATGTTCGCTCACGTGCTCTCCTTCCTCTCAAATAAAATACATTTTTTTAAAGTAACCATAAAAGTTAGTTGTGGCCAGGCATGGAGCTCTACAGAGAGATCCAGGTCAGCCTGGGATACAGTGAGACCCTGCCTTAGAAAAAGACAAAAAAAGGTCAAAGTACAATAGCAATGGAAAAAGTTCCAATGGTAGATATGTGCAAGCAATAGAAATTAGTGAACACTGAACTAGATTGTTTGAAATTTATCCAATAAGAAACCCATAATGCACCACCATAAATTGCAAAACTGGAGTCCCAGAAAGAAGAGAAAGATGCAGAAAAAAATTGAAGACATAATGGTTAAAAACACCCCAAAATTAAAAGAAAACAGTTGAATCTATACATCCAATAAGATTATAACACTTCCAAGATGAAATCCACATTGACACAATATAATCAAACTGTCCAAGCTGAAGACAGAATCTTGCAAGCCTATAAGAAGTCATGAGAAAAATGCAACTCAGACTCGCAATGAACAATCTTCCATTTGGCATCCATGAGGACCTGTCCCCAGATCATGAAAGTACCAAGTTAGTGGGAATGCTGGTAAATAGGAATTCTTGTACATTGCTAGTGGGTTTTTAAAATGCTTTAGCTACTGTGGAAAAAAAATTGATGGGACTGGGCGTGGTGGCTCACACCTTTAATCCCAGCATTCGGGATACAGAGATAGGATCACCATGAGTTCAAGGCCACCCTGAGACTACAGAGTGAATTTCAGGTCAGCCTGGGCTAGAGTGAGCTCCTACCTCGAAAAACAAAAAAATTGATGAGTCCTAAAAAAGTTAGACATAGAATTATATGACTCAGGAATTTCACTCCTAGGTATCTACCTACCTACAGGAAACAAAACATGTATCTATCCCAAAACTTGTACACAAATGCTCACAGCAGCATTATTCCCAACAGTGAAATGATGTGAATAACCCAAGTATACATCAATGTATGAAAGGATCAACAAGGTGTGTGCGTGCATGTGTGAGAGAGATGAGGGGCTGGGGATGGATACAGCTTAGTTGGTAGAGTGCTTGCCTATCTTGCATGAAGCCCTGGGTTTGTCCCCACTACTGCATGCACTGGGTATGTAATCCCAGAATTTCGGGAGGTGAACCAGGATATCAAGGTCATCCTCAGCTACAGAGAGAGTTTGAAGCTAGCTTGTATTACATAATAGCCTATTTAAGGGCTGGAGAGATGGCTTAGTGGTGAAGCACTTGCCTGTGAAGCCTAAGGACCCCGGTTCGAGGCTCGACTCCCCAGGACCCGCATTAGCCAGATGCACAAGGGGCCGCACGCGTCTGGAGTTCGTTTGTAGTGGCTGGAGGCCCTGTTGTGCCCATTCTCTATCTGCCTCTTTCTCTCTCTCTCTGTCACTCTCAAATAAATAATAAAAATGAACAAAGGAAAAGCATCTCTGGCTAACTCCAAGGACTTGCTACACACACATGCATGATGGATTTCTTAGCTATAAAACCAGCGCTGATACCGGCCTCTGAATGAACTTCAAAAACATTGTGTTAGGTGAACAAAGTCAGACAAAAGTGACTTTTTTTTTTTTTTTTGGTTTTTCAAGGTCCGGTCACATGCTAATCCAGGCTGACCTGGAACTCACTATATAGTCTCAGGGTGGCCTCAAACTCTCAGTGATCCTCTTACCTCTGCCTCCCAAGTACTGGGATTAAAAGCATGTGCCACCACGCCCGGCAAAAGTGACTATTGTTATGAAATACATAGAATAGGTAAATAGAAACAGAAGATTGGTGATTAACCAAGTTGGGGTGAGAGGTGAATTGGGTAATGACTGGGATATATACAGTTTCACTGTAAGGTGTTGGAACTAGGTTGAGATAGTGGCTACAAATATGTCAATTGCTACTAAATTATATATTTCAACATGCTTTTGTGGGAATTTCATCCTTAAGAAGTTATTAAAATATATAATGTGTCATATCAGCCATGCATAGTGGCACATGCCTTTAAAACACTTTATTTAAAGCAGTAAGAAGAGAGACAGAATGGCATACCAGACCCTCAAGCCACTGCAAACAAACTCTAGATACATGTGCCACTTTTTGCATCTGACTTCACATGGGTACTGGGAAAATGAACCCAGATCGTTAGACTTTGCAGGCAAGCGCCTTAACTGCTGAGCCATCTCTCTAGCCTGGCATATGCCTTTAATCCTAGCACTCAGGAGGCCAAGGTAGGGGGATCACTGTGAGTTGGAGGCCAGCCTGAGACTACATAGTGAAATCCAGGTCAACCTGGGCTAGAGTGAGACCCTACCTTGAAAAACATAAGCCAGGCATGGTGGCACACACCTTTGATCTCAGCACTTGGGAGGCAGAAGTAGGAGGATTGTTGTGAGTTCGAGGCCACCCTGAGATTGCATAGTGAATTCCAGGTCAGCCTGGACTAGAGTGAGACCCTACCTTGAAAAACCAAAACCAACAAAAAGAGTGTCATATCAAATAAGTGCCTGGTTGGTAGAAGTAACAGATTCTAGCTGCACGTGGTGGTGCACACCTTTTCATTACAGCACTTCAAAGGTAGAAGTAGCAGTGTCGCTATGAGTTTGAGGCCAGCCTGGGACTACAGAGTAAGTTCCAGGTCAGCCTGGGCTAGAGTGAGACCCTACCTCAAAACAACAAACAAACGATAATGTAGTGTAGAGCTGGGTGTGGTGTCTCATGCCTATAATCTCAGAACTCACTAGGTGAGGCTGTGGCAGGAGGATCACAATGAGTTTGAAGCCAGCCATGGGGATTACGGAGTGACAGTGAGTTCTAGGTGAGGCTGGGCTCAGTGAGAACTACCAAAGTATAACAACAAACAAGAGTCTGGTGTATATGAGGAAATGAACCTTGATCAAAACCCAGATCAACCAAGCAGACAGCAGCAACCAAAAAAGGGGGAAAAAAAAAAAGCCACAGAAAATACTACGTTTTAAAATTAAATACTCAGAAGATTCACAGACAAGATACAATATTTTGGCCTAAAACTAGAAACTATAAGATGGAGTAAGGTAGAAATTCTAGAAATAATTTTCAACATAGGATGAATTTGATTGTTAAGTAGTCACAGTTAAAAAGAGCAAAGTAAGGTTGGGGAGATGGTTCAGCAGCTAAAGTGCTTCCTTGCAAAGCCTGCTGGCCTGGGTTCAATTCCCCAGCCACCCAAGTAAGCTGGATGCAAAAAGTGTTGCAAGTGACTGGCATTTGTTTATAGCAGTAAGAGGTCCTGGTGTGATAAATAATTTTTTAAGGAGCAACATGAATGATAGAAGAAAAATATTAGCCATGCATGGTGGTTTATGCATGTAACCCCAACATTTGGGAGGCTGAACAGGAGGATTGCCTTGAGTTCAAGGCCAGCCTGGACTACAGAGCAAGACAAAAGAAAACAATACAATGTGTTCTACTGAAGCATGGATAAAGACGTGGTTATGATGAAAAGATCTGCTATAGTTGGATTCTGAAATGTCTCCTGAACTGACTCCAAAGCTGACTGCAGAAAGAAAAGTGCCACTATAATGGAATGGTTAGCTTCAAAGAACTATCCATTAACATACCCCATGTCCAGGGGGATGTTGGTCTGTGCTAGCATGTATGCTTAGCATGTATGAGGCCCCGGATTCAATCCCCAGCTCCAAAGCAAAACCCAAAGAACTGAAAAAGGTGATATTGGTGGCAGTGGTGGAATAAGGTCCTGTGAAAATCCATTCCTCGGTAGAAGCAGTGAGAACTTGAGATAACTTACCAATACCTCAGAATTCTAGAAATCAAGCAAAAGCTTACAACAATCCAAGAGCAAGCAGCCATTCCTTGACAAAGCTTATCTCCAGAAGACCAGCTTTGTGCTGTGCTGCTGGCTCTTGCTTGTTTGTTTACGTTGGGTTTTGCCATGTGAGCTCTCATGCATGCTGGGCAAGTGCTCTACTAATGGGGTCTTAGAGCCCCAACCCAGCTTTATGGTGTTTCAGACTACCTTATTTTCATCACTCTTCCCAATTTCTCATTAGCTTTGAAAGCAGGGCTGAGGAGATGACTCAGTGGATAAAGCGCTTACCATGGAGCTCTGAGTACCTGAGTGAGTTTCACCCCACGCAAAAAGAAGAAGTTGTGGTGGGCTTCTATAATCCCAGGGCTCCCACATAAGAAAGGAGGTAGAGACAGAATTTCCAGGAAGCTGATAAATGGAGCAGAGTTTTGAACAATGAGAGATCCTGCCTCAAAAGTCATAAGCCGGGCGTGGTGGTGCACACCTTTAATCCCAGCGCTCGGGAGGCAGGGGTAGGAGGACTGCTGTGAGTTCGAGGCCACCTTGAGACTCCATAGTGAATTCCAGGTCAGCCTGAGTTAGAGTGAAAAAGCTTAAAAGTCAGGTGGAAGGTGAGGACTGATCTGAAAGTTGGCCTCTGGCCTCCACACATGTGCCATGGTACGTGAGCTTTGAAATCCTACCTACAATTGTAATGAAAACCAGTAGCCTAGTAGCTCCTGGCTAGTGCATAAATTGGTTTGGAGCTCTCTAAGGGCAGCTAGAGTGCTGTCATTATTTGACCTGTCTGGCAATGCTCTAGAAACCCCCATTCACAAAACTTGATCTGCTTCAGACCTTGCTAAGTGTGACAGTTAATCTCTGGTTATCAAATTGACTGGGTTTACAACCACCATGGATACAACTCTCTGGGAATATCAGTGAGGGCTTTTTTTTTTTTTTTTAGATTAGGTTAATTGAAGTGGAAAGACCCACCCTAATTGTGGACAGCATAATTCCATGGTCAAACATCCGGGGCTGCATGCAAGAACGTGAATCTAGCTGCAGCGTTCATCGTGCTCTGCTTCCTGATTGTGGACGCAATGTGACCATTCGCCTCAGGCTCCTGCTGCCATGCTTCTCTTGCCATGATGAACTGTAGCCTTGAACTGTAAGACACAAACCCTTAAGCTTCTTTTTTAATAGTTTTATTCCATTGTGATCAGAAAAAAATCAGTAATTATTGCAACTTTCCTATGTTTGTTAAGATTTGCTTTGTGTCCTAATATATGATCTATTTTAGAGAAGTTTTCATGTGTTGCTGAAAAGAACGTATATTCTGCATCATTTGGATGGCATGTTCTGTAGATGTTAGATTCATTTGTTCTATGATGTCATTTAATCCTTCTGTTTTTTAATTTTTTATTTCCAGGATGACCTGCCAGTTGATTGAAATTGCCCACTACTATTGTGCTGGGATGCATCCATGTTTGGTACATACATGTTTAGGGGTTATATAAGTATAGACAATATACCATGATAATTCCCTCCCATGACCTTATTTCCCCTCACAAGTTCTCCCTCCATGAACCCCTTCTTCTTTCCAATTAGGTTCTTAGATTTTATTTAAACACATGTCTTTTATTTTTATTTATTTGAGAGAGAAAGAGAGAATGGGCACACCAGGGCCTCCAGCCACTACATCTGGCTTATGTGGGTACTGAGGAATTGAACCTGGCCGCTTTGGCTTTGCAGGCAAGCACCTTAACCACTAACCCATCCCTCCTCTTAGATTTTTTTAAAAGATTTTATTTTTATTTATTTATTTATTAGAGACAGGGAGAGGGAGAGAGATAAAGATAGAGAGAGTGAGAATGGGCATGTCAGGGGCTCTAGCCCCTGCAAATTAACTCCAGATGCATGTGCCATCATGTGCATCTGGCTTACGTGGGACCTGGAGAATCGAATCTGCGTTCTTAGGCTTCGCAGGCATGCACCTTAACCACTAAGCCATCTCTCCAGCCCCACTCTTAGATTTTTGATGTCACTGTTATGCATGTCTTATGTAGGTACTTTCAGCCACTGTGAGGTCATGAACATCAAGGCCACTTTGTGTCTGGAAGACAGCAATGTAAACAGTCCTCTCCTTCCTCTGGTTCTTACATTCTTTCTGCCCCCTTTTTCACAATGCTACCTGAGCTATGGAGGATGTGCTAGAAATGTCACACTTAGTGCTGAACACTCCATTAGAAGTGACCTTCTTTATCTCTAATTACTAATATTGGTTGGAAGTCTTCTCAGATGTTTGTTTCCCATAGTGCTTGTCTTTTATGGAGAGATGTGTTTCTTAGAAACCACAGACAGAAGGATCTTGACTTTTAGCCTATATTGCCAGTCTGTGTTTTATTTATTCATTCATTTATTTATTTATTTTGAGGTAAGGTCTTGCTCTGACTCAGGCTGTCCTGTAATTCACTATGCTATTCACTTAGGCTGGCCTCGAACTCACAGCCATCCTCTTACCTTGGTATCCTGAGTGCTGAGATTAAAGACATGAGCCACCATACCCAGTTGGTCATGTATTTCTTTTCTTTTTCTTTATTTTATTTTATTTATTTGAGAGAAAGAAAGATGTAGAGAGAGAGAGAGAGAATGGGTGCTTCAGGACCTCTAGCCACTTCAATAGAACTCCAGACACATGTGCCATCTTGTACATCTGGTTTATGTGGGTCCTGGGGAATCAAACAAGGTCCTTTGGCTTTGTAGGCAAGTGCCTTAACCACTAAGCCATGTCTCCAGCCCCTGGTAATGTATTTCTTTAGGCTGTTTTTATCATGGAAAATTCTTTCTCCTGAAGTTATGACAGATAGATTTTCTGGGTGTAGTAGTCTGGGTTGGAAGTTGTCTTTTAGAATTTGAAATATATTCCCATGCTCTCCTGGATTTAAATTTTTCTGTTGAGAAATCTATTATTATTGTTGTTATTATTATTTGTTTCTCAAGGTAGGGTCTTACTCTAGCCCAGGCTGACCTGGAATTAGTCTCAAGCTGGCCTCAAACTCACAGCGATTCTCTTACCTCATGAGGCCTCCTGAGTGCTGGGATAAAGGCATGCACCACCATGCCTGGCTATTGTTATTTGCCTTTGCAAGTGACTTGGTACTTCTCTTTTGCTGCTTATAATATACTTTCTTTGGCCTGTATATTTAGTTTCATTATAACATGATAAGGAGAGGTTCTTTTCTGATCTTGTCTGGTTCTGAATGCCTCACATATCTGTATCGGCATCTCTTTCCCTAATTGTGGTAAATTTTCTTCTATGATTTTGTTGAAGATATGCCTTTAGACTGAAATTATTCTCCTGTGCCCTGTCTTCTTAGGTTTGATCTTTTCATAGTTTCCTAAATGTCTTGAAAGTCCCCTCTCATTTCTTCTTACTGATTTATCTTTCTCCTTATTGAAAGTTTCAATTTCTCTACCTTGTTTTCAAGCTCAGATAGATATTCTGTTCTCTGTTTGATCTGTTCTATTGGCTTTTCTATGGAGTATTTTGTTTGACTTAGCTTTTTTTGTTTTGTTTTGTTTTGTTTTTTGAGGTAGGGTTTCACTCTAGCCCAGGCTGACCTGGAATTCACTATGGAGTCTCAGGGTGGCCTCGAATTCACAGCAATCCTCCTACCTCTGCCTCCCAAGTGCTGGGATTAAAGGCGTGTGCCACCACACCTGGCTTGATTTAGCTTTTAGGAAAAAAAAAATCTTAAACTTTTTATTAACACCATCCTCTCCATGCATATATGCGATGTTCTCGATCGTAATCTCCCAAATGTCTGTCTTCTTACTCCTGTCTCGTATTGACCTCTTGTTTATTTTATTCAGCTGATTTTCTGTGTTCTCTTGGGATTCAGTCAGGAATTTGTTTTCTTTTAATTCCCTGTCTGGCATTTTGTCTAATTCACTCACTGGAGGCCATTCCTGTGGGACTCATCATTTTTGGAGAAGTTATGTTCTCTTGATTTTTCATGTTTCTTATGTTACTATATTGTAATTTATGCATCTCAGGTTGTTTCATTTCTTGGATTTTGTTTGTTTCACCAGCTGTATATGTAAGTGAATAGTTCTGAAGTTATATCCTCAGTCTTACGTTTCTTTTGTCAGGTATTTTGCCACAGCAAAATAAAGGTAACTAATCCACTCAGTAAGAGCAGCATTTTCCCTGGCAACATTTGTTGAAAATAATAAGCAAGCCGGGCGTGGTGGCACATGCCTTTAATGCCAGCATTCCGGAGGCAAGTAGGAGGTAGGAGGATCGCCACGAGTTTGAGGCCACCCTGAGACTACATAGTGAATTCCAGGTCAGCCTGAGTTAGAGTGAAACCCTATCTTGAAAAAGGAAAAAAAGAAAAAAGAAAGAAAGAAAATAATAAACAGAAATGGTTAATATCTTAGACATTGTCTGAAGCAATAGTAACAGTTGGGGCAAACAGTAAGCTGACTAAAATAACATTCTTTAATTTTGTAATTCTTTTTTAATTTTTTTGTTTGTTTATTTTTATTTATTTGAGAGTGACAGAGAGGAGGCAGAGACAGAGAGAGAGAGAGAGAGAGAGAGAGAGAGAGAGAGAGAATGGGCGTGCCAGGGCTTCCAGCCACTGCAAACAAATTCCAGACGAGTATGCCCCCTTGTGCATCTGGCTAACGTGGATCCTGGGAAATCAAGCCTCGAACCGGGGTCCTTAGGCTTCACAGGCAAGCGTTTAACCGCTAAGCCATCTCTCCAGCCCTAATTTTGTAATTCTTTACTGTGGAATAGTTCAGAATGTCAGTTCTGTCTTAAGTAAAAAAATTGGTAACTGAGCAAGAAAATATAATTTGGATTATAAAACTTTTGCTTTAATAAAAATTCTTTAAACAAAAGCTGGGCATGGTGGTACATGCCTTTAATTCCAGCACTTGGGAAGCAGAGGTAGGAGCATCACCATCAATTCGAGGACACCCTGAGACTACATAGTGAATTCCAGGTCTGCCCGGGCTAAAGTGAGACCTTACCTTGAAGAAAACAAACAAAAAATTCTTTAAACAGTGAAAAAAAAAAAAAAACAAAAAACCTACAGCTCGGAAATAAGAAGTCCATGGGATATTTTCAAGACTACTGACACATTCATGCAAATCTAGAATAAGCCTATTTGATGCCAAGCCTGCCCACATGTCCAGGAAATACCAAAGAAGGGCCTACATTCTCACAACTGTCAGACCCTGAGGGACTGAAAAAACAAACAAGCAAACAAACAAATGCAGTGAAAGCTAAGCCAGTATCTTAATTTGCTGACCTGAGTTGCAAATGCTGTCCAATACAGACTCACAAAACTTCTTGACAGTGGTTGGGAGAGTTACTGAATTCAAGCATTCAAGGTAAGTTTCTAATCAGCTGACTACTAAGCAACTGTGCAGAAACCTTAGTGGTCACATATAACAAGACAGACGTCATAGATTATGATCATGACAATTGTTTTAAGACAGGGTTTAGTGTCCTGGCTGGCTTAGAACTTACTACATAGACCAAGTTAGCTTCAAACTTGAGGCAGTTTATCTGCCTCCCAACTGCATGGATTATAGACATGCATGGCTATACCTGGCTTATGTTTGGGAATAAATAAGCAAAGAATGATCAATAATAAGTTTGAAGAATATAGATTTTATTTTCAGAGCTATCCAGCTTTTTGTTTTCAATTTTTATTTTTTGACAAGTTCATACATGTATATGATTTTTTTTTTTGAACCAATGAGTTTATTGGGGTTACTTACAGAGCAGGGTAAAGGGTTGCTTGCAGGAGCAATAAATGACTCAAACACACCCATTGCATGAGAAGTCACTTCCCATTCTGGATGAAGACTCACTGAAGCTGCATCTCTGCAGGCGGTGATACACAACAATAATTCCAGCAGTTGAGAGGTTTAAGAGGATTGTGAGTTCAAGGCCAGCCTGGGGTACATGGCAAGACTTTCAAAAATACAGACTTACATTGGAGAACAATCTTAATGGAAGTGTGAAAACGGGATTTCCATATATATGTAAAGGAATAAAAGTAGATCCATATCTCTCACCCTGCATTTAAAAAAAATTAAAAATGGAACAAATACCTTAATGTAAGACCAGAAACTTTGAAATTGCTCAAGGAAAAGATAGGTAAGGCACTTTAAGATATAGGGATAAGTGAAGATTCTCTGAACAGAACTCCAATAGCATAAGAAAATAATTCCCAAAATTGACAGGGGAGATGATATGAAATTAAGAAGCTTTTGCACGGGGGCGGGGGGTGGGGCAAGGAACAACTCAGCAGAGTAAAGAGCCAGCCTACAGAATGAGAAAAATAGTCTTTTTTTAAAAAAAATTGTTATTTTATTTATTTGAGAGAGAGAGAGGCAGATAGAGAATGGGCATGCCAGGGTCTCCAGCCACTGCAAACAAACCTTCCAGGCACATGCACCACCTTGTGCACCTGACCTATGTAGGTACTGGGGAATCGAACCTGGGTCCTTTGGCTGTGCTGGCAAGTGCCTTAACCACTAAGCCATCTCTCCAGCCCCAAAATAATTTTAAAATTTTTTAAAAATTTTTTTGTTTTTTGGTTTTTCGAGGTAGGGTCTCACTCTAGCCCAGGCTGACCTGGAATTCACTCTGTAGTCTCAGGGTGGCCTTGAACTCATGGCAATCCTCCTACCTCTGCCTCCCAAGTGCTGGGATTAAAGGCGTGCGTCACCACGCCCAGCTCCAAAATAATTTTTACTAACCACACATTAGACTGGTGATCACTATCTAGGATATATAAAGAAATGTAAAAATTAAAAACTAAATCTAATCAACAAGTAGGCTAATGAGCTAAATAGACATTCTCAAAAGAAGAAATAAAAATTGTCAATACTTTAAAAAATGTTCAATCAGGTAGATCTGGGAGAATCACTACCATGAGTGTTTGCAGAGACGGAACTGAGCCTTCTTCATAATTATCATGTGACGGGTTAGGATTTAATGGTGGGGGAAAGAGTGGGAAAGGACGAGGACCCACACTGGCCGATCCCCCGTTCCTCCCTGCTCTCTGCGCTGTTTCCTCCTGCCACACTGCCAGGAAATATTTCCCTTATTTCAACCCTGCAACAGCCTCCTTTCAACTGTTTAAATGAGAATGTCCTTGGCTCAGAGAGTATTAGTCACCTGGCTTTTCACATTGCTCTTCTTGATCATGTTGGTGTTGAAGCTGGATGAGAAGGTACCTTGGAACTGACTGGTTCCTCATCTTTAGTCCAGTCTGGATATTCGATACTATCCTTCTGGTGATGCTGATTGTGAAAGTGGCTGGGCAGTGTAAATCTGGCTTTGCCCCTCGACATGGATCACATAGCATTAAAAAAAAACAAGCCTAGTACCTCATCACAATGTTACTTAAATTAGCCTTCTGCCTTGCACTGTGTGCTAAACTTGAACAGTTTACTACCATGAATTTCTTCTATGTCTTCGTTCCTTTGTGGGCCTTACTGGCTGGGGCTTTAACAGAACTGGGATATAATGTCTTTTTTGAGAGAAACTGACTTCTAAGTATATCAGCTCATTTCTGTTGCTTTCAACAAGCTGTAATAAAAGTGTTCTGAAACCTCACAAAGCTTCAAGAACTGAGAGGAAGATACCAAATGTAGTCTTATACTACTTCCATAAAACAGGACTGGTGAGTCAACCCAAAGCTGAATTATTCAGTATTTGAGTTAGTGACACTGTCATCATCCTATGTAAATAAAGTTTGTTTTCAACCTTAAAAAAATGTTCAATATCCTAAGACATTAGGAGAATGCAAGTGAAAAATTCCTTGCAATTCTATCTCATCCAAGTCAGAATGGCTAATCATCAGGAAAACAAATAATAAATGTTGGCAAGGATGTGGGGAGAGGAACCTTTATTCACTATTGGTAGGAAAGTAAACTTGTGCAGCCAGTATACTAATCAGTATGGAGTTTTCTCAAAACAACTGAAAATGGGGGTAAATAAATGGCTCAGTGGGTAAACTGCTTACCATGCAAACATGAGGATCTGAGTTCAGACTCCTAACACTCATGTTAAAACCAGGCATAGGGGCAGGAGGCATAGGGGCTTAGCAGTTAAGGCGCTTGCCTGCAAAGCCAAAGGACCCAGGTTTGACTCCCCAGGACCCACATAAGCCAGATGCACAAGGGGGCACACACATCTGGAGTTCATTTGCAGTGGCTGGAGGCCCTGGCATGCCCATTCTCTCTTTCTCTCTACCTGCCTATTTCTGTCTCTCTCTCTCAAATAAATAAATAAATAAAAATATAAAAATATTTAACAACAACAACAAAAAATAGGCGCAGACACATGTCCAGGGGAAGTGGAAACAAGTCTCCCTAGAGCTAAGTCTAGCCAAATCAGTGGGCTCTAGATTCAGAAACCAAAACAAAAACATCTTGGGCTGGAGAGATGGCTTAGCAGTTAAGGTGCTTGTCTGAAAAGCCAAAGGACCCTGATTTGAGTCCCCAAGACCCAAGTAAGCCAGATATACAAGATTGTTGTTACTCTCACTGAATTACAGACTAATTGATTTGATAAGCCAAAATTAAGACGGTTAAACTAAACTAAAACTATTTACTTACTATTTAAATTTTTTGAATGTGTATGTGTGTGGTGTATACATGTGTGTATGCGTGAATGTAGAGGCCAGAGGTTGAAGTTGGGTGTCTTCCTCAATCGTTTCCACCTTGCTTTCTTGAGACAGGGTCTCAATCCAGACTTCACAGATTCATCTAGACTAGCTATCCAGCACAGCTGAGGGCTGCTCCTGACTCTATTTACCCAATGTTGTGATTATAGGCATGCTCAGCTCTGCTCAGAGTTGTAAAAAAATAGCCGGGTATTGTGGCGCACGCCTTTAATCTCAGCACTCAGGAGGCAGAGGTAGGAGGATTTCTATGAGTTTGAGGCCACCCTGAGACTCCATAGTGAATTCCAGGTCAGCCTGGGATAGAGTGAGACCCTACCTTGAAAAACCAAAAAAATCAAAAATATTTATTTTATTATTTATTTATGAGGAAAGTGAGAGAAAGAGAGAGAGAGAATGGGTGCACCAGAGCTTCCCGTCTTTGCAAACAAACTCCAGATACATGTGCCACTTTGTACATCTGGTTCTCCATGGGTACTAGGTAATTGAACCTAGGCCGTCAGGCTTTGCAAGCAAACACCTTAACCACTAAGCCTTCTCTCCAGTCCTGTGCTCAGAATTCACATGGGTTTGGGGTCCTCATGCTTGTGTGGTAAGTACTTTACCTACTGAGTCATCTCTTCAGCTTCAAGCTACTTTTGTTTTGTTTTGTTTGTTGTTGTTGTTTTGAGATAGGGTCTTGCTCTAGCCCAGGCTGATCTGGAATTCACTATGTAGTCACAGGGTGGCCTTGAACCATGGCGATCTTCCTACCTCTGCCTCAGTGCTGGGATTAAAGGTGTGTGCCACCATGCCTGGCTACTTTCTTTTTGAATCACTGAGGAGCATCACTGTGAGTTCAAGGCCACCCTGAGACTACGTAGTGAATTCACGTCAGCCTGGGCTAGAGTGAAACCCTACCTCGAAAAACCAAAAAATAAAATAACTGATTTCTCTGTTAGCCATCTAAATCACTCTGAGTACCTGATTCAGCCACGACACTTTGGAGACATCATTCTGGTGGGAATCACATCACTAATCTATAGTACCACAAAAGCCCAAATACCAAAGTCCCATGCAAAGCTGACTGCCTTGCCAAGCTGACCCTCTTGTTCAGAGACTGCTGGTGCAAGATATGAGACACTTGGCTCCACGGTCACACACCTGACAGGGATGACCATGCTTCAGGATGCTAAAGAACACCCGTGATTTACCAACAGCAGTGAATCCGCTTAGGTAAGGACGAGGAGAACTGATGCTACTGAGATAGATGACAGGAAGAACACACTTAGAATGATCTAGGCAGAAAGAAAGGTGCATGTGATGGTTAATATTGACTGGAAACTTGACTGGATCTCGAATCGTTTAGGAGACAAACCTTTGGGCAATCAATGAACGAGTTTCTAGATTGTGGTAATTGAGGTGGGAAGACCCATTCTAAATGTGGGTGGCTTCATCCACTGGGCTGGAGTCTCAGACTGAATAAAAAGCTAAGCACCAGCATTCAGCACTCTGTTTCCTGACTGTGGATGCAATGTGCCTTAAGCTCCTGCCAACCATGACTGTGCTGCCATGATAGACTGTGCCCTTGAACTGTGAGCCAAAAAAAAAAAAAAAAATCCTCTTGCTTCCTTAGGTTGCTATTTTCAGAGCAACAAGGAAGGTAATTAACATACCCTACATTGACAAAGTAATTTCAATGCTTTCTTTGTTTCTACCAAGCTAGAGGAAAATGTCTGAAGTCATTTTGATTATCATAAAAAATGGTGACCACCCAAATCAGAAAATCTGATGAATTCTTAATGACAGAGAGAAGATGTTAGGGTGACATTAAATGTGTACAGAATTCTCTCTCACTGGGCTTGTAAAGTTGTGGTAATGAGAAGACAGACACTGGTTAAGGTCAAATGCAGTTTGACCTATGTGCTAAACGTCATATTCAGCAGAGCCGAAGACCAGTTCCAGCTGCAGTCTGCCCTTGGTGGGAATAGCCCCCAACTGCCTAGTCAGACAGCTAGTTATCCCACGGCAAATGAAGCTCACTGGTGGCTGGAAGCCGATGACAAGCAAAGATTTCAGATAATGTAGTCAAAGTGGACAAGCTAGAAAAAGTGGAAAAAGAGATGCAATTTAATAAAAATATGTAAGGCTTATATCTGATCACAAAAATTGACAGCATAAGAATTAAGTCCAAATGGATTCAAGACCTTAACATCAGACCTGAAACTCTGAAACTGCTAGAGGAAAAAGTAGGGGAAACCCTTCAACATATTGGTCTTAGCAAAGACTTCCTGAATATAACCCCAATTGCTCAGGCAATAAAACCACAGATTAACTGCTGGGTCCTCATGAAATTACAAAGATTTTGTATGGCAAAGGACACTGTGAATAAAGCAAGGAGGCAACCTACAGAATGGGAAAAAAATCTTCGCCAGCTATACATCTGATAGAGGATTAATATCTAGGATATACAAAGAACTCAAAAAATTAAATAAGAAATCAAACAAGCCAATTACAAAATGGGCTATGGAGCTGGGCGTGGTGGTGCACGCCTTTAATCCCAGCACTCGGGAGGCAGAGGTAGGAGAACTGCCATAAGTTCGAGGCCACCCTGAGAATACAGAGTGAATTCCAGGTCAGCCTGGGCTAGAGTGAGACTCTACCTCGAAAAACCAAAAAAAAAAAAAAGGCTATGGAACTAAATAGTTCTCAAAAGAAGAAATGCAGATGGCATATATAAGCATCTAAAAAATGTTCTACATCCCTAGTCATCACGGAAATGCAGATTAAATCTATGTTGTGATTCCATCTCCTGTCAGATTGGCTACCATCATGAAAACAAATGACCATAAATGCTGGCGAGGATGTGGGAGAAGAGGAACCCTTCTACACTGTTGGTGGGAATGCAATCTGGTCTAGCCATTGTGGAAATCATTGTGGAGGTACCCAAGACAGCTAAAGATTGATCTACCATATGACCCAGCTATAGCACTCCTAGGCATATATCCTAAGGACTCATCTCATTGCCTTAGAGATACTTGCCCGACCATGTTTATTGCCGCTCAGTTCACAATAGCTGGGAAATGAAATCAGCCTAGATGTCCCTCAACTGATGAGTGGATAATGAAGATATGGCACATTTATACAACTTATACTCAACGGTAAAGAAAAATGAAGTTATGAAATTTGCAGAAAAATGGATGGATCTGGAAAGGATTATACTAAGTGAGGTAACCCAGGCCCAGAAAGCCAAGTGTCTCATGTTCTCTCTCATATGTGGATTCTAGATGACTGGACTTCTGTGTGAGTAGGAATAAAACTCAGTATCAAAGGCCAGTAAGCTAAAAAAGAGATATAAAGGGAAGAGAAAAGAAGGGAGGGGGTACTTAATAGGATGGTATTGTATATATGTAAGTAGAAGAATAGATTAATGGGAGTGAAACGGCCTAAATGAGGTCAGGGGAAGAGATTGAGTAAAGGAAAGGTGGAGGGAGGACTAATCAAAATCTAAGAGGATATAAATCATATGGAAACCTACTTTTTTGGACAGTGGAACACTCAGGAGCTGTAGATTGTTGCTAGAAAATTTTCAGTGCCAGGAATGGGATACCTTCTAGTGAGTTGTTGGCCACTGAGGTCCCTGACGCCCCCAAAACTTTATAGGCCATTGCCGGCCCTTGGTTTCCCACCAGGAAGAGATGGTAAGACCCTATTGAAGACTGCACATACATGGGCTGCAAGTCCACTGAGAAATCCTGCTGGAACTGAGCTGATAACCTCCTCCATGTAGACCAGCTGACAGAAAGCTGGAAGAAGCCATTCTGCATGCAGTTCAATGGGAGAGAGAGAAATCTTCAGTGAAGATACTCAACAGTGGACACTGCAAGCCTTTTATTTGACCAGCCAGGCCAAATGAGCCAATGGCTGCAATAGTGGCACGTCTGTCATGGTGGAAACCAACTGCTCTCTAATTGGACTGGAGGCCCACCCCATGGGCGGGAATACATCCCTGATACTGAAAACTTAAAATGGGTAGTCATGAGCCCTAGGGATGTAATATCTGCTGCTGTCTGGCTAAATGTATATACTATGCTTGTCAAACTGCCCAGTAAGCACTTCTATTAATGTTCATCCCCTTATGTTAATGCAACTCTCACTTTTGGTAGAGAATCTTCTCTTTTCAGATGGCAGTGACCTTGGGATGACTCAGAAGGCATAATAGTGCTAGAAAGAAATGACAGGAGTGCTCAGCACTGCAATATCTCTATCACACCTTCCAAGGCTCAGGGTCTATTGTGGAAGAGGTGGTGGAAAGAATGTAAGAGCCAAAGGAAGGGTAGGACTCCTTACAAGGTGCTCCCCCAGACACAAAATGGCCTGGATATCCATGACCTCACAGTGCCTGACACTACCCACACAAGACCATCATAAGAGGAGGAAAAGATGATGATATCAAAACAAAAGAGAGATTGTTTGAGAGGGGGAGGGGATATGATGAAGAATAGAGTTTCAAAGGGGAAAGTGGTGGGAGGGAGGGCATTACCATGGGATATTGTTTACAGTCATGGAAGTTGTTAATAAAAAAATTTTGAAAAGAAAAAAAAAGAACAACAACAACAACAAAAGGAGCAGGGATGAGGAGTGGGAAGATACAAGACTGTGTGGGGCGAGTTACATTTGAGATGCCTATCGGAGACTTGGGTGGAGATGTCCGGTAAGTAGTTGGGTGTGGAAGTCTGCAGCTAGTAGATGGAATTTAAAGGTATTTAAAAGGACAAGACCTGGATATCCATGACCTCCCAGTGCTTGGCAGTACCTACTCAAGACCATTATAAAGGGAGGAAAAGTTAACATCAAAATAAAAGAGAGACTGAGGGGGAGAGGATATGATGGAGAGTGGAGTTGTGAGGGGGGAGAGGGAATTATCGTGGTTTATTGTCTATAATTACAGAAGTTGACCATAATAAAAAAATTAGCTGGGCGTGGTGGCGCACGCCTTTAATCCCAGCACTCGGGAGGCAGAGGTAGGAGGATCGCCATGAGTTCGAGGCCACCCTGAGACTCCATAGTGAATTCCAGGTCAGCCTGGACTAGAGTGAGACACTACCTCGAAAAACCAAAAAAAAAAAAAAAAAAAAAATTAAACATAAAAAAATTGAAAAGAAAAAAATCAATAGGACTAAATTGATATGCCTAACAATCTTTTCTTAAATTTTCTATAAAAATAAATTATGAGGCTATTTCAAATCCTTTGTACAGAAGGTGTGACTTATTTAAAATAAAGCACTAGATAAATGAAATACAGGCCAGGCATGGTGGTGCATGCATTTAATCCCAGCACTTGGGAGGCTGAGGAAAGAGGATCATTGTGAGACCAGAATGGGGCTACAAAGTGAGTTCCAGGTGAACCTGGGCTACAGTGAAACCCTGCCTTGAACAAACAAAACACCCCCCCAAGAAAACCAAGATAAATGAAATAATATAACACTATACATTATAACACATGGTGTTTCGAAATAACTTGCACAACTATGCTTCCCAAATAAAAGGTGGTAGTGATCAAATCTTAGTATTTTTGCATATGCAAAGCATTTATGTATGTATATAGTATGTGCCTGATTACAATGTGCAATATATACTTGCATATCTATTTAGATTTATTAGAACAAGTTTGCCTTTTTTTTTTTTTTTTTTTTTTGATTGATTGATGGTCTCACTCTAGCCCAGGCTGACCTGGAATTCCCTATGTAGTCTCAGGGTGGCCTTGAATTCACAGCGATCCTCCTACCTCTGCCTCCCAAGTGCTGGGATTAAAGGCGTGAATTACCACAGTTGGCTCTTTAATTTTTTCCCCTTGGTTGGAGTCATCATTTTTTTTTTTTTTTTGCCTTAATGACACAGATGATCCAGGAATGGGTGCAAATCTAGGGACTAAAGACATAGATATAGGCTTCTTAATTATAAATAGTCTCTGAGCCCATAACAAAGGTTCTATGGGACCACAAAAAGCCCTTACTTGAGATTAAATCCTTTCTTTGCTATTTATTAGCTCTATACCTCTGTACCCCTTGGACTTATTTCTTCACATATATAAAATGGAATTATCTACCTGCTGGACTCTCAAAACGCGGCAAAGGCTTCTGAAGCTTGGAGCTTTAAAGACTTACATATTATATAAACAAGGTCCTCACTAGCTCCACAGTTGGTGCTCTCCAAAACCATGAAAGAGAAGCATGTCAAAACTCTGGCTCAGTGCCATAAACCATTCAAGTTTAGGAGACGGTGCTTTCCATCCTGACCCTGTCACTGTCTTTCTTTTTTTTTCTTTTTTCTTTTTTTCTTTTTTGGTTTTTCGAGGTAGGGTCTCCCTCTAGCCCAGGCTGACCTGGAATTCACTATGTAGTCTGGAGTCTGGCCTCCAACTCACAGTGATCCTCCTACCTCTGCCTCCCTAGTGCTGGGATTAAAGGTGTGTGCCACCATGCTCAGGGCTCAGTCTTTTTTTTTTTTTTTTTCATTACTAACTTTACGGGATGAACATATTGCATATTGGTCATATTCCCATCAGGTTATACTCTCATATGCCCTCTCCCATTCCCCTGAGGACCCTCCTCAGCCGGGTATCTGTATCACTGTGGGGTCATGAATGCCTCATCTGTGGGGGCTGGATCATGCCTCAGGGTACTCCTTCCTACCCTGTGGCTCTTACAATCCTTCTGCCTCCCTCCTCCGCAATGTTCCCTGAGCCTTGGAGGACATGTCCTAAGTCTACTTTAGTACTGAGTTCTCAGCAGTCTCTGAATTACTGTCTTTCTTTTGCTGCCACCACAGCAATGCCAAAGCAACTGCCATGATTGCTCCTGCCCATATTCTGCTCCGCTGGATGTTCACCTTACCACCCAGAAAAACAGAATGGACTCTCCTGAAAATCCCAGCCCGTCAGCTCACGTCCTTCCTTCTAGCAGCCCTAAGGCGATGGCGCCACTTAGTGATGCACACTGCTCACGTAGCTCACAGTCTCTGCTCTTCAGGAACCTCGAGTCCAAATCTTGGGGGTCAATTGTCTATTAAATTTAGTCCCACAGAGCAACTTGACCTCTCACCTGCTTCCTTCCTCTCAAGCTACTTCCACTTCAGTCATCCACTTCCTTCTTTCTGTCTTCTGCTTTCCCCTCTTCTTTCTCTCAAAATTTAGCTTGAGTGACTGGTAACTGAAAGCAACTACCACTGAGGTGGGCAATCCAGTAGGACGCAGTCCCAACATCTTTCTCAGCCAGTAAAGACTCAGACCTGTCCCTTTTATTTATTTATTTATTTATTTATTTATTTTCAAGGTAGGGTCTCGCTCTGGCCCAGGCTGACCTGGCATTCACTATGTAGTCTCAGGGTGGCCTGGAACTCACTGTGATCCTCCTACTTTTGCCCCTGCTGGGATTAAAGGCGTGTGCCACCATGCCTGGCCCTTGATTTCTGTTTTGTCCCTCAGTATTTCAGGGACAATAGTATTTTGCATGACTTTTAAATTTATTATGTGTGTGTACTTGAATGCAAGGGTGTCTTGCTGCTACACTGGAATGCTTGCCCAGCTTTATGTGTGTGGCTGGGGCATTGAGCCCAGGCTGGCAGGCTTTGCAAGCAAGCACCTTTAACCACTGAACCATCTTCTAAGCCCTTTTGCACGATTTATTAAGTTTACAAAAAAAAAAAAAAAGCAACCATGGGCTGGAGAGATGGTTTAGTGGTTAAAGCACTTGCCTGTGAAGCCTGAGGACCCAGGTTCAATTCCCTAGTACCCACATAAGCCAGATGCACAATGTAGTGCATGCATCTGAAGTTTGTTTGCAGTGGCTAGAGGACCTGGTGTGTCCATTCTCTCTCCATCTCTCTTCTCTCTCTGCTTGCAAATAAATAAATAAATAAAATTTTAAAAATTAAAAAAAATCAACCAATCAAATCTCTTTTCCCTTCAACTTGGGAAAAAAGAAAGATGGGCTGAACAAAATTCTTACAACTTTGACTCTTCCATCAGGCAAAATTTACTCTCCTCACACAGAAAAGTTGAGAACTTACTTTCTTCAGGCATCCTCACCATACAATGTAAGTGTGATAAGAACATGCAGGCTGGGAAACAATGAATGCCTTGCCCAAGGTCTGAGATTTAGGAAGCCAGAGAGGTGCCAATATTAAAAAAAAAAAATCTGTTAGCATGTGATAACTATACACATCAATGGATTCCATTATGACATTTTCATGCATATGTAGTTTTTCATACTCACCCCTCAGAACCCTCTTTTATCCCCTTCCTACTCTCTCAGTCCCCTTCTTCCCAATCAGTTCCTGCTTCACTGTCATGTATTTTGTTCTTTTCCTTTTTCTGTAACACAGTGAGTTTTACGGTGGCTTATAGGAGTTATTTACAGGAGCATGGGCATCTCACCAATGGTTGAAGATGATGTCTCTTTGTCCCCTGGCACAGTTCAGGCTTTTAACCACTGGGCATCACTACCTTCTACAACCATGAGTATACAGAAAGTATATACCAAAAGTCCAGATGCTAAGAGGTCAGATCAAGATCTTGTCTGTGTGATGTGACTCGTTGCTACACGCATAACTGCAGAAGCAGTAGTATCAGGCTCATTGCACCTCCAGCTCTTGAATCTTCATGTTCCATGCTCATAGTGCTAAATTTATCACCATGCAGCAAAATGAGGCCGTCATGAGTTTGTTCTCAGGACATTCAAACATTTAAAAAATATGTATTTTATTTATTAATTTGAGGGAAAGAATGGACATGCCAGGGTCTCTTGCTGCTACAAACACACTCAGATATAAGCACCACTTGTGTGTCTGGCTTTAGGTGGGTACTGGGGAACTGAACTCAGGCAGGCAGGCTTTGCAAGCAAGCAAGCACTTTTAACCCCTGAGCCATCTCCCCAGCCCTCTAAGGATATTCATTTACCAGTACTGTTAAAATAAAGGTCCTTGAGGACAAGAACCTTGCCCTAATAATCTTCATATCCTTCACCACATTGTTATATGTGCTACATGATGGTAGTTGAATTTCTAGTTAAAAGATCTCCCTGTTGTCAGAGCTCCAAACTCCAGATAATGTGCATTTAATCTTAAGAAACACTTGCTAGAAGCTATGCTTTATCCCCACAACGGACTTGGGAGATGCCAGGCATGGTGGCTCATGCCTTTAATCCCAGGAGTTGGGAGGCTAAAGTAGAGGACTGTCATGACTTCGAGGCCAGCCTGGGCAACAGAGTGAGCTCCAGGTCAGCCTGGGCCAGAGTAAAACAACAAACTGCCTGGAAACAAGCAAGCGAACACAGACTTAAGAGAGCCCTTGGATGATTCTCATTCCTTGTCGGCACTGGTGGTATTAACCACAACCACAGTAATGACCATTGGGTGCCAACTGTATTTCACTGGTTTATGTGTAACAACTCATTTATCTTCAGAAAAATATTGTGAGAGGCATGTTAATTCATCCTTATGCTGCTCTTAATGAAACGGAAGCCCAAAGATGTTAAAGAAACTAGGCCTGGGATTAGCTCCATGGTAGAATGTTGCTTAGCATTCGAAAGTCATCCGCAGAGAACAGTAACAACAATAAAACCTAATCAAAACTCCCAACAAAAATGATGGTGCTTGAATTCACAATCCTTTTACTTAACTCTTCTCATTCACCTTTTCACACCTATCTACTGAGTCCTTACTGCATGCCAGACACTGTTCACGAACTGGATTTGAAACTCAAAATGTACAAAAATGACATAAAGCCACTCCCTACTTCATTCTCCCCTATGTCCTCATCCACATCCTGTTTCCTTCTAGGCGCCATGTCTAATTGCAAGTAAGGATTTTCCTTTTAGAGCCAGCCCTGGTGTAATATTTTCCCACCTCTCCTAATACTCCCAGATTTCTTTACAATTTTAAATAATTCATGATTTCAGGTCCATTTCACAGCTGGGGGTAAATGTGACCTCAGGAAGTCAGTTGATGGTGGAACTGAGAAGTCTTTTCAGCATTGGAGGGCTGGGGGCAGTTCAGCTGGTCAACTCAAGGTAGCTTTATTGGGAAGCCTTTTTTTTTTTTTTTTCTAGGCAGGTCTCACTGTAGCCCAGGTTGATCCTGAACTCACTCTGTTAGCCAAGGCTGGCATCAATACCTCACATCTCAGCTTTCTGAGTGCTGGGGTTAAAGGCTTGTGCCACCATGCCTGGCTCAATACCCATTCATTTTTCTTTTCTTTTATTTATTTGTTGAATTTGTTAGAGAGTAAGCGAGAGAGAGAGAGAGAGAGAGTAGTCACTATAGGCATGTCAGAGCTTCTGCAAACTACAAAGGACACATGTGGTCACTGTACATCTGGCATTAGGTGGGTACTGGGAAATTGAACATGGGCCAACAGGCTTTGCAAGCAAGTGTCTTTACCTGCTGAGCCATCTCCCCAGACCTCAAGGATCATTGTTTTTTGTTTGTTTGTTTTGTTTTGTTTTTTGTTTTATCGAGGTAGGGTCTCACTCTAGCCCAGGCTGACTTGGAATTCACTATGTAGTCTCAGAGTGGCCTCGAACTCACTGTGATCCTCTTACCTCTTCCTTCCCAAGTGCTGGAATTAAAGGCATGCACCATCACGCCTGACTCAAGGATCATTTTTAAATATTGATTAAGAATTTCTCTGGGGGCTGGAGAGATGGCTTAGCAGTTAAGGTACTCACCTGCAAAGCCAAAGGACCCAGATTTGATTCCCCAATACTCACATAAGCCAGATGCACAAGGTGGTGTGTGTCTGGTGTTTGCGATGGCTGAAGGCCCTGGTGCACCCATTCTCTATTTTCTCTCTCTCTCAAATAAATAAATATTTTCTCTGGATGGTGATAAGAGTTGACTTTTTAGCTGGGTATGATGGTGCATGCCACTAATCCCAGCACTCAGGAGGCATCATCGTGAGTTCAAGGCCACCCTGAGACTACATAGTACATTGTAGGTCAGCCTGGGCTACAGTGAAGCCCTACCTGGAAAAACAAAAACAAAAGCTGAATTTTGGTTCTCAACCAAATTACTGCTCTAACTTACAAAATGTTTTAGTTACTATGATCTCATGAGGAAAATTATTAATAAACACTGTAAAACCTTAGTTTATGGCTGTGGGTGTAGCTCAGTGGTAGGTGTATGTTTAGCATGTGTGGTGGTTTGGTCCAGGTGTTCCGAATGCTAGGTTCCCAGTTGTGTTGCAGTCGGGTTCGCATTGCTGGTAGAAATCACCTGACCAAGAGCAGCTTGTGGGAAAAAAGGGTTTATTTTGGCTTACAGGCTCAAGGAGAAGCTCCACAATGGCAGGGAAAACGATGACATGAGCAGAGGGTGGATATCACCCCCTGGCCAACATAAGGTGGACAGGAGAATGTGCCAAATACTGGCATGGGGAAACTGGCTATAATACCCATAAGCCTACTCCCAACAATATACTCCCTCCAGGAGGTGTTAATTCCCAAATCTCCATCAACTGGGAACCTAATATTCAGAATACCTAAGTTTATGGGGGACACCTGAATCAAACTACCACATTCCACCCCTGGTCCCCATAAACTGATAACCATACATGATGTAAAACGCAATGGATTCAGTCCAACATTAAAAGTCCCCATATTTTTTAATCAATTTCAATGATGTTCATACATCCCCATAGTCCAAGATCTTTTAACTGAGTCATAATACCAAAAAATAACCTCAAAAAACCCATAATGGCACAGAATAAACATTCACACTGCAAAAGATGGCACTGGACATAGCAAAGAAACATTCAGTCAATACAAGATTTAAGACAACCAGGGCAAGCATCAAACTCTGTAGCTTCAAGTCCAACAACTCTAGCCAGTGACAAATCTCCAAATCCGACAATTCTAACCAGCAACAAGTCTCTGGCATTCCAATTCTGCCCCTCCAGCTAGGCTACTCACAGTCCTGGAAAACTTCATGGGGGCCAGCAACTTTCCTTAGCAGCCATCTTGTGGTCCCAGCATCTCCATTGCAATCCACGGTTCATCCTCATGGCCCCATGGGGTCTCCATGCAGGCATCCAGCAAACCTGCTTCACACTGCCCATGGCCGTTTCCAAAACACAAGACCATGTTGCAAACTCAATGACCCTCTCTTTCCTGCACTTCTTATACTCCACAATACCAGGTAGGGTGCCAATTTGTTAATCCAGGGGGGAATAAAGTAGACTTTGAAGAACAGGACACTCCATGAGCACTCAGGCCCCTCTAAAAGAGTCTCCATTCTTCCTGTTGCCCCAGTGCAAAGTCAGCTAGCCCAGGCTCAAAGGTTGTAATGCCTCAATTGCAGCTGAACAGGCAGTAGTTCACCCAAAGATTTTTCTTTCTGTGCCATATCCCTCTGTTCACTCCAGTTCATTTCTATGCAAAGCAATCCTGCACAACTTCTCAGGACATGGGCATAAGAGCAAGCTTCTCACACAACCTGCCAGCCCAGTCCATGCAAAGCTCTTTCTCACCCTCATAAGCCAAACCTCACAGTCCATAGTTCTTACTGCATTCAGGTCTTGCAGCTCTGACCAGAATAGTCCATCAAGCTGTACTTACAGCACTGCAAGACATCTCTTAGGCCAAGGTTTCAAATCCTTCCATATTCCTCTTGAAAATCAGCTCCAAAAGGCCAAAGCCACACAGTCAGGTATCTAACAGCAACCCCACTCTTGGTACCACTTTACTGTTGCAGTCAGGTTCTCATTGCTGGTAGAAATCACCTGACCAAGAGCAGCTTGTGGGAAAAAGAGGTTTATTTTGGCTTACAGGCTTGAGGGGAAGCTCCATGATGGCAGGGAAAATGACAACATGAGCAGAGGGTGGATATCACCCCTTGGCCAACATAAGGTGGACCATAGCAACAGGAGAGTATGCCAAACACTGCCATGGGGAAACTGGCTATAACGCCCATAAGCCCGCCCCCAACAATAAACTCCCTCCAGGAGGTGTTAATTCCCAAATCCCATCAGCTGGGAACCTAGCATTCAGAACACCTAAGTTTATGGGGGAGACCTGAATCAAACCACCACAGCATGTACAATACCGAGCATTCAAAGTAATCCTTAACACAAATGAAATCAGTAAGTTAGCTTCAAACTTACTCATAAGATCAAGTGATTCCATTTCATGTAAAGTTCAATTAAACAGGGCCTGGGGAGATGGCTCAGTGATTAAAGATGCTCACTTGCAAAGCCTGCTGCCCACCTAAAAGCCAGACAGATATTCTATTGCAGTGGTTAAGAGACCCTAGTTTGTGCGTACGCGCGCGCGTGTGCGCGTGCGCGCACACACACACACACACACACACATCAGTAAATAACTTTTAAAAGACCTTTATTTTTATTCATTTGAGAGAGAGGGGGAGAGATAAGGGAGAGAGAGAATGGGTGCGCCAGGGCCTCTAGTCACTGCAAACAAACTCCCGATGCATGCGCCTCTTTGTGCACATGGCTTATGTGGGTCCTGGAGAATTGAACCAAGGTCCTTTAGCTTTGCAGACAAGCACCTTAACCACTAAACCATCTCTCCAGCCAAGTAAATAATTTTTAAAAAGACAGGCTAATCCAGGGTATCCAGTCAGAATGCTGGTTAGTAGGGTGGCGCCTGGATAGTTTGATGGCAAACATTTTTAGTCCTTATCTGAGTGTTGCTGTGTGTAGGTATGTCTATAAAAATTCATCAATGAGACCCTTTGGATTTGTGTTGCTTTTATGCTATTTTCTTTATGCATATTTCAATAAAAATATGCCAAAAACAGACCAAAAAACTGACATGACATTTGAACTGAAAAAAGAAGCTCTCTAGCCGGGCGTGGTGGCGCATGTCTTCAACCCCAGCACTTGGAAGGCAGAGGAAAGAGGATTGCCATGAGTACATAGTGAATTCCAGGTCAGCCTGGGCTAGTGCGAGACCCTATCTTGAAAGACAAAAAAAAAAAAAAAAAAGAGCTCTCACAAAGTTTAGTACTTCAGTGGGGGCTCCTGAAAGTTGCAGTGATCAAATACACAGGTCATCTTTAAGTAGGAATTAGGCTCTTCAGCTACCTGCTTGTTTTTTCAAGAGTTTTTCTGTTTTCAGATGATTAAAGACAAAAGAAGTCTACACTGTGATTTCTAAGTCTGCCCAGACACAAGTGTGACTAACAGGCAGTGTGGGAGTCAGTCCCCTGGCTGGTCAGTGTAGAATCCTCCCCCCTTTTTCCCCCTGCTTCTTGGCCTTTTGGCTAAGATCAAGTGTAGTATCTGTTCTTATCAGGTTTTTTTTTTTTTTTTTTTTTTTTTTTTTTGTTGTTGTTTGTTTGTTTTCTGAGGTAGGGTCTCACTAGCTTAGGCTGACCTGGAATTTACCATGTAATCTCAGGCTGGCCTCAAACTCTTGACAATCCTCCTACCTCTGCCTCCAGAGTGCTGGGATTAAAGGAATGTGCCACCATGCCCTAGAAGCCCATTTTCTGAGATGATATCCCCAGCTCACATAGATCCCCACATTTCAGATCTCCAGTGTCTTCTTTCCACCCTTCTCTGAACTGAGCTCTCTCTGGTACCAACAACTCTGAAGAACACAGGTCTTGTGGGTCCTCATAAGCTTGGCATCATGACAGTTGTTCTCTGCCTTTTCTTTTCTTTCTTTTCTTTTCTGAGGTAGGGTCTCACCACTCTAGCCCAGGCTGATATGGAATTCACTCTGTAGTCTCACAGTAGCCTTGAACTCATGGTAATCTTCTTACCTCTGCCTCCCAAGTGCTGGGATTAAAGGCGTGCATCACCACACCTGGCTTTTCTCTGCCTATGGTGGTTTGATTCAGGTGTACCTCTGTGAGGTTTGACTTGTGAGAGTGAGAAAGAGCTTTGCCTGGACTGGGCTAGAAGCAGTTTGTATGAGAGGATTGCTGTTATGCCCATATCCTGAGAACTTGTGCAGGGTTTCTTTGTGTAGAAATGGACTGGTGTGAGTAGAGGGATATGGCACAGAAATGAAATCTTTGGGCTGAAACTGCTGCCTGTTCAGCTGCAATTGTATGAAAGATTACAACCTTTGAGACTGGCTCAGCTGACCTGCACTGGGGCAACAGGAAGAATGTAGACTCTTTTGAAGGCCTGTTCTACAAAGTCTGCTTTATTCCCCCTGGATTAACAAATTGGCACCCCACCTGGTATTATGAAGTGTAAGAAATGCAAGAAAGAGAGGGTCATTGAATTTGCAACACGGCCTTATGTTTTGGAAACAGCCATGGGCAGTGTGAAGCAGGATTGCCTGCATGGAGACCCAATAGAGCCATGAGGATGGACCATGGGTTGCAGTGGAGACCCAGTGGAGATGCCAGGACCATGAGATGGCTGCTAAGGAGAGCTGCTGCCCTGGATGCAGTTTTCCAGGACTGTAAGTAGCCTAGCTGGAGGGGCGAAATTGGTACTCCACAGACTTGTTGCTGGTTACAATTATTAGACTTGGAGACTTGTAACTGGCTAGAGTTGTTGGACTTCAAGCTAAAGAGTTTCATGTTTGCCCTGGTTGTTTTAAACCTTGTATTGGTTAAATAGTTCTTCGCTATGTCCAATGCCATCTTTTGCACTGTGAATGTTTATTCTGTGCCATTATTATTATTATTATTAATTATTATTATTATTGTTGTTATTATTATTTTGTGAGATAGGGTCTCACTCTAGCTCAGGCTGACCTGGAATTCACTATGTAGTCTCAGAGTGGCCTCGAACTCATGGCAATCCTCCCACCTCTGCCTCCCTAGTGTTGGGATTAAAGGTGTACACCACCCCACCCACCTACAATTATGGTTTTTTTGGGGGGGATTTTTTGGTATTATGGCTCAGTTAAAAGATCTTGGATTATGAGGATGTTTGAACATCATTAGGATTGATAAAAAATATTGGGACATTTAAAGTTGGACTAATGCATTACATTTTAAATTATGCATGGTTACCAGTTTATGGGGACCAGGGATGGAATGTGGTGGTTTGATTCAGGTGTACCCCCAAAACTTAGGTGTTCAAATGCTAGGTTTCCAGCTGATGGATATTTGGGAATTAACACCTCCCAGAGGCAGTGAATTGAAGGGGGTGGGTTTATGGGTATTATAGCCAATTTCCCCTTGCCAGTGTTTGGCACACTCTCCTGTTCCTGTTGTTCACCTGATGTTGGCTAGGACGTGATGTCCACCCTCTATTCATGCCATCATTTTCCCCTGCCATCATGGAGCTTCCCCTTGAGCCTGTAAGCCAAAA
The DNA here is from genome assembly GCA_036346955.1 of Dipus sagitta. Taxonomy (NCBI): domain Eukaryota; kingdom Metazoa; phylum Chordata; class Mammalia; order Rodentia; family Dipodidae; genus Dipus; species Dipus sagitta. The sequence goes on along the minus strand of CM070770.1, from coordinate 43,637,774 downwards.
TAAACCTTTTCCCCACAAGCTGTTCTTGGTTGGATGATTTCTACCAGCAATGTGAACCTGACTGCAACACTGCCTTTTCTCAGAGTAGAATCATTAGGGTTAAGGATTGGGGAATTTGGCCCAGGTAATAGCAAGTGACTTCATGACATTTTAAAAATCAACACCAGAAACTGGACTGACTTTTTCCTTCAGACATTTAATTCCTTAGCAGGGAAGTCCCTTGTCCTCTTCTGAGTTGTGATTAGAACAGTATTTGGAACAAAGGAACACCAACGAGGTTGGTGTGTGTGGATTAGAAAGGTCCATGATCCAGACAGCAAGAGTCCTGGCATGGTGGTTTGCACGTGGACTGTCCTTCATAGACTTATGTGTTCGAATGCTTGATCCCCAGTGGGTGGTGGTACTAGGGAAGTTTGTGGAACCTTTAGGAGGTGAAGCTTTGCTGGAGGAAGTGAGTCACTGGGGCCGGGCCTTCGGTGTATTAATCCAGCCCACTTCGTGCTCTTTCTGGTTTCTATTTCCTACCAGCTGATGTGAAGTTGTGACACCAGATGTCTACTCCTGCCATGCTTTCTCCAGTATGACAGACATCCCCCGCACTGTAAGCTAAAAGAAGTCCTTTCCTTCCATAAGCTGCTTCTGGTTGGGTATTTTGTCCCAGCAACAAGAAGGTACTTGATATACTTGCCTCATCATTTCTGGTACTTCGAGTGCTGTTGCCTAGGCATTTGGTTACATATCCCTAGATTTAGATTATGTTAAAAATCCAACTTTCAGAGAGATGGTTTAACAGTTAAGGCACTTGCTGGCAAAGCCAAAGGACCCAGATTCAATTCCCTAGTACCCACTTAAAGCTAGATGCACAAGGTGGTGTATGCATCTGGAGTTCTTTTGTAGTGGCTGGAGGCCCTGGCACGCCCATTATCTCTCAAATAAATAAGTATTTTTTTAAAATCTTACTTTTGCCAGTTGTAGTGGCACATGCTTTTAATTCCAACACTCGGGAGGCAGAGGTAGGATTGTGGTGAGTTTGAGGCCTCCTGAGTGCTGGGATTGAAGGAATGCATCACCACACCTGGCCTATCTATATAGATTTTACTATTCTGGCCATTTTTTCATTTAGATAAAATGACATAGTATGTGGTTGCTTCTATTTTGGAAATAAATGTTTTCAAAGTTTATGTTACAGTGTGTATCAGAACTGCATTCTTTTTTTTTGGTTTTTCGAGGTAGGATCTTGCTCTAGCCCGGGCTGACCTGGAATTCACTTTGTAGTCTCAGGGTGGCCTTGAACTTACGATGATGCTTCCTACCTCTGCCTCCCCAGTGCTGGGATTAAAGGCATGTGCCATCATGCACGGCTCTCTTTCCTTTTTTTACTAAATGATGATCTGATGTGTGAATATACAACATTTTGTTTATTCAGTCATAATCTGATGGGCACTTGGAGTTTCTTTTGGCTATTGTGTTCCTACTTTTTTAGCAATTGTGAATAATTCTGCAGCAAATATTTGTGAACAAGTTTTTGTATGAACATGTTTTTGTTTCTTGGGTATAAACCTAAAAGTGGAATTACAGTATCCGACTGGAATCACTGGTAGTCTAGTAACTCTGTCTGACCTTTTCAGGAAGCACCAGACTTTTCCAAAGAAGCTGTCGCATTCTGCATTTCCTCTAGCAAAGTAAGAAGGTCCCAAAGCGCCACATCTCCATAACATGATATTGTTTTTAAAGTTACTCCAGCTATCAGTGTGAAGTGGTATGTCACTGTGGTTTTGATTTGCATTTCCCTGATGATTAATGATGTTGAACATCTTTTGATGTGCTTGTTGGGTATCTGTATATTGCTTCTGAGAAATGCCTATTCAGAGCTTGTGCCCATTTAAAAAAAAAAAAAAAACAACAACAACAAACTGGAGGCTTCTACTACTGAATTCTTTAGTTTTTTTTTTTTTTTTTTTTTTTTTTTTTTTTTTTTTTTTTTTTTAGGTAGGCTCTCCCTCTAGCCCAGGCTGACCTGGAATTCACTATGTAGTCTCAGGATGGCCTTGAACTCCTGGCGATCCTCGTACTTCTGCCTCCCTAGTGTGCCAGCATGCCTGGCTCTTCATCACTTTTTAAATTGCATAAATATCTTAAATTCTACCTAAAGCTCCGTGGTCAGTAAAATTCCCTCACGTTAGAGTGTTGTGCAATTCACACTGTAAAATGACAAAAGTGGAAGAGGAAGAATGCGGGTGAAGAGATGACACAGTGACCATCACCCATGCATTTCAGGGTTTTGATCCCATTCATGATATGGACAAGACATTTCTATTTGGTCAGACTGATGTTTCCCAAGTTAGTAAAGCACTAAAACTTTTAACTAGTTAGATCTTTGTCAAATAATAAACAAGACATAGTAAAATAATTTCATAGGTGATTGAAGACTGTCCCAACAACTGAAAGTAATAAAATTTATAATACAAACATAAATGGAACCAAGTTACTATATCAAAATCCAGAAGTGCTTTCAGGTTATATTTCAAAAATTAATTCTACTAATATTTAATTGTTGAGATCAAGTTACAAAACATTTACCTAAGTTCCTGTTTGATAAACGAGAAGAAACAATTATACTTTCTTCTCACAAATTTTGGTCTCTTACACAATAGCAATAACTAAAATAAATGGTGCCAAATTTTTGGAGAGTCTTATTTATTTCAATATATAATTAAAATCTCATGTAGCTTTATTGGTTTTAGTATCCAGCAGAGAAAAAATATTGAAACTCCAAGAGATTTTGAATTAAATAGCTACAACAGTTTTGTTTTATTAGTTCTGACTGTGTGAAAAAAAATCATAAGGACAACTTTGGAAAATTCTAGTTCTTTTAGAGCCCCAAATGACTTTTAAAACAATAAAACAAACTATAAAGCCTACACAAGTGATATTAAAAATTATGTAGTTCAATAAATGTGACATTCACAAATGTGGTTGTAATTTTTTTTAACTACAGCAAAGTGAACATGGATCTGATGACTGGTTTTTAAAAAGGTGGTGTTATATAGCTTAACAGAATTAAGTACTTCAATTTGCTGGTGAGGATTATGTAGCTGAGTTGGAATGTTACGCCAGTGCCTTTTAAGATCTCTATCCACTTTCCAGGGTCATGGCTATATCACAGAAAGGAGTGATGTATCCTTTATTAATGGTTATTTAATAATCCCATATTAGTGCTTATTTCGCTATCATCTTGGTATTTATTTTTGGAAGTTAGTAGATTTGGATATTTTTGGCTGGTGGCAGTATTAAACAGAAAAAAAAAACCAAAAAACTAGTACCACTAACACATCCTATTACTGAGAAGGAGAGTGAAGGCTGCCTAGTGATTTTGGTAAGGGCATATTACATGAATCAGAGTAATTGTCCAGTTACTTGCAAGATGGAAGGGGGAGAACAAGGGACAAAAAACAAAATGATGAGCAAATATGTCATGAGCAAAGTGATTAGCTATCTGCATAGTTCACTCAAAAGTAATTTTGGAACTCCAAATAACTGCCCTTTCTCTGTCCCTAAGGGCTCGTGTCTTTTTGGAATACAGAACACACTGAACTCTCCATCAGGGCATGTGATGGGAATAGTGACTGGTGGGGTTAGCAAATATCAGAGCAGACCCACGGGGAGACCAATGATCTGAAAAAGCCCTCCACTAAGTTTTCAAAGACAAGGCACCGATGGAATTGTGTGCAGCCCTAATAAATAATTCAACAATTTTACTTGGGAAAAAAACGAGTAGTGTCAGGTATGGTGGCACATGCCAGTAACCTCAACTACTTGGGAGGCTGAGGGAGAAGAGTCTCAAGTTTGAGGGTATCCTGGGCAATTTAGTGAGACCCTGTCTCAGAATAAAAGAGGCTGGCCGGGGATGGTGGTGCACACCTTTAATCCCAGCACTCGGGAGAATTGCCATGAGTTTGAGGCCACCCTGAGACTACATAGTGAATTCCACGTCAGCCTGGGCTAGAGGGAGACCCTACCTCAAAAAACAAAATAAATGAATAGATTTTTTTTTTTAAAGGCTGAAGGTGTAGCTCAGTGGTAGAATAACTGTCTATTGTGTGAGAGGCCCAGGGTTCAATTCCTAGTACCCCTCCTACAACAACAAAAAGCAGTGCTTTCATTTAACATGCAAACTCAAATTAATTTTTTTATATTAAAAGATTTCAAATCTACAGCAAAATCAAAAGTATAACACAAGCACCCATTTATTTCTCTTCACCTAAATTCACCAAGTAATAAGTTTTGTATATTTGGCTCATCTCTCTTTATGCATATATATGTGTAAATTTACATAGACATGTACATATGGATGTGTAAAGTGTGCATTGTGTATAATGAACTACTTGAAAATTGAAGCTATCATAACCCACTGTTTCACCAGAAGTTGTGGTGTTCAGTGATGAGCCTTGAATGAATTCTTACATTTTCTGGATAGGTCACACCTGCATAGGGTTCAGTTCTCCAAGACATATCTTCTCTCTCTAATCCCATCCAGCTTTCTATGGATAGTCAACATTATTTTATTGTTGTTATTCTCCCAGTGTTTATATAGCTGATTGAACACACAGAGATATATTCCTACTAGCCCCCAAGATTTTAATGCAAATGATGGCGTATTTCACTCACTGGGTTTATCTGTGCTTGTAGCTCTTGTCTACCGTTGGATCCTCAAAGATGCTTGTGGCTCCATCCCCAAGCAGTTAGGCAAAGTCCCAAATGTTTCAGGGAAAAAAAAGCCCAGGTGACACATGGTTAACACACTCACAAGCTGTTTTCTAACTTGGAAAGTTCTCCCCTCACACTCTAAGCCTATTGACACTCCTCATCCTCATCATTCAAACATTGTTGCCTTCTTTTCTTTTCTTCTCCTTTTTTTTTTTTTTAGTTTTTCTAGGAAGGGTCTTGCTCTAGCTCAGGCTGATCTGGAATTCACTCTGTAGTCTCAGGGTGGCCTTGAACTCATGGCGATACTCCTACCTCTGCCTCCCTTCCGAGTGCTGGGATTAACGGCGTGCACCACCACACCCAGCTCTCTCCTTGCTTTCTTAATGCTACTCTTGCCCTTCGCCCTGAGATGGTCCCTAAGGTTTCAGACCATTCATTATACAGGGCTCCTTCGTAGCTCATGGATGGATGTTACAGTGTTAAATTTGTTTCCTACTTCCTCAGGACAGACTGCAACTGTCTTGCTCACTAATGGCACACAGTAGTTGCTCATGCAAAGCATATGAACTGAAACTCGAACCCAGGTCTCCAGCCTTCAGCCCTTGCAGCCGGAGTAGTAGTTCCAAAGTGCAAATTAAAATACCTCACAACAGAAAAAAGCCAGGAAGGTTTTCTGCTAATATTAGAAGACCTTAGCAGTAACTGCTCAACACGAGGTGTGGCGACCGCAGGAGGGAGACCATCAAGGAAAAAAAAAAATGTTCCTTTGCCCCAGAGGCGAGTGAAGGTGCACAGCGCGGTCGGACCACACCGACCAGCGAGCGCCTCGGCCGCAATAGAAAACACGTGCGCATCCGAGGAGCCCCGCTGTGCGCATCTGCGTCCTGCAGGGCCAGGGCTGAAGGGACCAAGAGCAGCCCCCATTGGATGGAAGGGCATTGCTTGGCCCGTGCCCGGAGGCGCCTCAGACCCAGGCCTTCCCGTGGTTCCAGTGTGGAGCAACTTCTGCCAGCATCTCAGGGAAGTGGCTGAGTCCCGCGGACTCACGTGAAACGAGCTGGGGCGGCCCAGAGTCCCTGAAATCTTGTCATCCGCACCCTCCAGGACGAAGCGGGGAACTTCTCCTCGGAGCAGCCAAAGGGACTCAGGGCATTCATGCACTCTGAACTGCGGAGGGGGCCCCGGGCGATGGCCAGAGCCACCGTTATTCCTGGGAGCATCCCGGAGGGAGGGCTCTCTGGGGTCTGCGAAGGTGCCGCCCTGCTAGCGGCCTCCTCACCTGCCACGTCCCGCTGGCCCTCGCCCGGGTGCGGGGGACGGCTGGTGCCTCCGGGCTGGGGCTCTGCGCTGGAGTCCCGACGGACGCGGTCAGACTGTCCCGCCCGAGCCCCGAGTGGCGAAGGCTGCGTAGGGGCACCGGGGCGCAGGGTCCCACGGAGCCCGGTCGCCCGAGCATCTCGGGGGCGGGGAAGTCGGCCAGCGGGGGGCGGGCCGGGGCAGGGGCGGGAGCGGCTCCCTGGGGCCCGCGCCATTGGCCGCAGGGCCGGGCGGCAGGAAGGGGCCCGGGAGCGCGGCCCCACCCCGCGGCCGGCCGAGCCTATCGCCGGGAGCGCGGAGCGCGGATAAATGTAGCGCCGCGGCGCGGGCGGGCGGGCAGCTCTCGGAGGGGCTGCGGCGCCGGAGCCATGCAGTACCCGCACCCGGGGCCCGGGGCGCCGCTGTACGCGCCCACGCCGCTGCTGCAGCCCGCGCACCCCACGCCCTTCTACATCGACGACATCCTGGGCCGCGGGCCCACGGCGCCCACGCCGACCCCCACGCTGCCGTCCCCCAACTCCTCCTTCACCAGCCTCGTGTCCTCCTACCGGACCCCAGTGTACGAGCCCACGCCGATCCACCCTGCCTTCTCGCACCACCCGGCCGCCGCGCTGGCCGCCGCCGCCTCCGCCTACGGCCCCGGCGGCTTCGGAGGCCCGCTGTACCCCTTCCCGCGGACGGTGAACGACTACACGCACGCCTTGCTCCGCCACGACCCCCTGGGTAAGGCGGGTCGCGGCGGGGCCGAGCTCCCGGGGGCGGCGCGCGGCGAGGGAGGTGCCACCCTGCAGGTGGCAGCGCCCGGGAGGCGGCGGGGGCCGAGGGGGACACGCGCAAAGTTGTGGCCGAAGCGATTGGGAAGCGGCTCCCGGGCGGGCTCAGGCTCCCACGGCACGCCGCCCGCGCTGCTGACCGCACTGTGACTCAGATTTGCTTTTCCTGCACCTTGCCGGCGTCGGGGCGCGCGGACCCGGGAGAGACCTAGGGCGCCGCCTTTGGGTAGTAGTCCTGGCCCACGCGTGTAGCCCGAAGTGGGCCCACCTCCCTCAGGGAAGGATCCAGGGAAGAGGGTGTCGAGGTACTCTGGGCCAGCCCCCCCCGCACTCCCCCCTGCAGCACAAGGATAGCAGCCCGGGCCCTGGTGGTTCCTGGGCTGGGCTTGGTTCAACAAGCTTGTGCAGTGAAAGAGCCTGACCCTTTCCGTTCATACAGGAAATCTTGAGTTCTCGATAGGAGTAAATCTGGTTTCAGAAGCTGTTAAGTGTTTTCCTGGCTGCATGAAGCAGACCCTTCCCCCGGAGTAGTGCACGCTGCTGATTATTTTATCGACATCCTCAATACAGACAAATTCAGGAAACACTCGACTTCTGATAGCCAGGATCCGTTTTTCTGATATTGTTCATTTCCTCTGTGTGGGATGTGACTTTATGGCAGCTAAAATAACCAGTTGCTTCCTCTTCCCTCTCCCCCAGCCCCCCTTTGGAGGCTGTTTTGCACCAGTCTGAAGCCTGACGCAAGCAAAATCTCGAAAAAACAATGCCAGCTTTCAAAGTGTTTGGGCGCAGGCCTGCGGACGCAGGGACTGACACCTCTTTGGAATAGGAAGGCGCACACCCCGCCGCCAGCGCGTTGGGCATATAGAGCCTGTCCCCTCAGTGCGCGCCCTAAATTGCCGCGGTGACTGGGCTCTGGGTGGCCACTTGGCACCTCTGGGCTCTGAATCCCCGGGGTAAAGAAGAAGGGGGCTCCGCCAGAGCTTGAAATTAACTGCTTCTTGTGGCTTCAGTCACGCACCCTGGAGACATTTTAGTGTCAGCATTGTTAGGGCACAGACGCTCGCGCACCGCTACAGAGATTTGGGAAAGGGGTGTTGTAGTTTAATTTTTGCAAAGGTTATCATATCTCTAAGTCCCAACCTCTGGGGTTTGGTACCTTTGCCCCACCATAGCTTTGTTTCCTACGGGGACAGAATGGGATCCTTAGAGGGGCTGAGCCCAGAAGGCAAACTTTTTCGCAGAGCGCACCCTGGGTTCCTTGAGTTACTGCTGGGACTGCGCAGGAGGAAGCAAAAAAAGTTTTTTTTTTTTTTTTTTGAGATAGACCAACAGGAAACACATTGACGGAAATGTTGCCATAGCCCATGGGGTGGCTTTAACTGGCCGCCCCCACAGGCCGAGTGTGAAATCAGAGGAGGCCTCGGAGCGCGCGGCGGCCACGATTGGAGGCCCCACTGGAGGCCTAATGCTGGCTCCCACCAAAGCGCTTCCAAGCAGCCAGACTTTGGGAAGGGTAGCGGCCCTGCTCCACCCCTAAATGTGTCCACGCCGATATCTGGAAAGCGTGGTTCACCAAGCGAGAGGATTTAAGGCTGCGGAAAAAAAAAAAAAAAAAAAGCTGCGCATGATGTTTTAAGCCTGAGTAGGGATTCTTTGCAGGATCGAAACGTGTGTATCTAGAGGTGCTGGCTCTGTGTGCAGAAGTGGTTTTCATGCACATACAGTTTAGCTCCGACTTCAGCCGGGTATGAGTTTGTGTGTATTGGTGGGAGCATGTTGAATCCCTATGCCTGATAGTATATGTGATGTGAACAGGTTCGATTAGGTGGCCGACCCCACTGTATCACCTGGGGCCACGTAGTTCTGTGGACATTATAGACCGATGCTGGGCTGTCGCTAACTACCTGCTCTTCTGGCCTGCAGGGAAACCCTTGCTGTGGAGCCCCTTTTTGCAGCGGCCTCTGCATAAAAGGAAAGGTGGCCAAGTGAGATTCTCCAACGACCAGACCATCGAGCTAGAGAAGAAATTTGAGACCCAGAAATACCTCTCCCCTCCAGAGCGGAAGCGACTGGCCAAGATGTTGCAGCTCAGTGAGAGACAGGTAAGCCCATTCGGGCCTCCTCCGTGGCAGGCTTCTTGGTCAGAGAAGAGATATGAAGCTACTGTAAGTATTTTGTCATGTTCTCTAGCCCGGGACCTCTGGAAGGCTGCTCAGCTCCACAGCCCCAATCCTGTTATCCTCACCTCCCCAGGTCCCTTGGGATTTCGGGCTCTAGGCAAGTTTTCTTTCTTTCTCATAGGTCAAAACCTGGTTTCAGAATCGACGCGCTAAATGGAGAAGACTAAAACAGGTATCGACATGGTTCTGTTTCTATGGAAATAAATATTTGTATCATGTTATCTCAATGCAAGACCTGTTATGGGTTGTATGCAAAAGTCATTTGAAAGACTATTTAACCTCTTCACCTTGATTAAAAAGGCAAATAGTCCTGCTGAAATTCAGGATGAGCTGCTCAGGTGGCAGTAATGCTAAAAGCACCTAATGCAGTCCCTGTATCAATTATGCTTGGGTTTTCACACACTGGCCAGTAAAACTCAGGGCTAATTGTTTTATAAACCCCATATGTTGTTTATCTAATTAACACAGGAAAGATAAAGTAATTGACAGCAAATGACTTAAGCAGTTATCTTTGGGAGAAAATTGTTTCTTTTATTGACACAGCCATAATAAAACTAGGCAGAACTCAAGGGTAAATATAAAGACACAAACACCTTTAAAAAGTCTTGTTTGCACTGTTTTTAGAAGAATTAAATATCAAAGAGTTTAAAAATTATTTCTCATCTAAATCCAGCTCTTAAAACAAATATAAAACATGCAAGAAAATACTCACCGGTTTTTGGAAAGTAGCTTAAACTCTCCAACAGTCTTTCTATGGATGACCTTGTTATGCAATATGTGATCAAAAAGTAAAGACGAATTCAGTTCTAAAGAAGTTCTGTTGACTTAAAGCTGAAGAGTTGTTTGATGTTTCAATCTGGATGTTTCCAGAGTTAATCTGACAATTGCTGAATTGTCCATTTGCCATTGTATATGCTGTTACTAGTAAACGCAACGTTTTGAAGCATTTTAAAATGGGGAATTTTAATGTGGATTTAAAAATTTATTGGTCATCACTTTTCATTAAAGAGAAGATGCTGTCCAAAAGAGCATTTTAAAACAAAAAAAATTATGTAAGTTCATTATTCTTTAATATTTGTAGGTTTCCTCTCCACCCTAACCTTATCCATGCATTGGTTACACGGTTGCAAACTTGGCGAATGTATTACTTTATAAACACTGTTGTACTGTTCCTCACAGTGTTTATATTCACCTTAGACAAGCATAGGCTTAAACATTCAGATGTTTACTTCCTGTTCAAAGGGATGATGCTACTATTCCAGAGACTTTTAAAATCGTACTTTGTAGGTAGGTAATATGGGAGGTTTCTCCCCCTAGTAATTTGCCCTGGATTTTTTTTTTTTTTTTTTGAGGCAGGGTCTCACTATAGCTCAGACTGACCTTGAATTCACTATGAAGTCTCAGGGTGGCCTCAAACTCATGGCGATCCTCCTACCTCTGCTTCCCAAGTGCTAGGATTAAAGACGTGTGCCACCATGCCCGGCTGGATTTTGAACAGATTACGTAGTCTCATCAGAAACATTCTTTCAGTTTAGCAGTTTTTTTCTCTATGATTTTGTGACTTGCTATGTATTCGTGTTCGTAAACTTATTCCAGAAAAATGAATGAAAAAGGATTCAGTCTAATAACGTTGAAGCTTCTTAGTTTGCCATTTAACTTTTTTTTGAGGGGGGTGGTAAACCTTGCATAAATAAATCTGTCTCTAGCATTCTTATTTTTAAAATGTCCATCATACCTTGTTATCTGGCAATATTTAAGGATGGAGACAGTATCTGAAATAATGATTTTTTTTTCACCCAAACTTTTAAAAATCTTGACTGTGGGTAGGTGTTCACCATTCAATTGACAAGAAACATTTACATATCTACTCCTGACTCAGCAAGAATATAATTAAAAAAATTTGTTTTGAGGTAGGGTCTCATTCTAGCCCAGGCTGACCAAGAACTCATTCTGTAGTCCCAGGCTGGCCTGGAATTCACTTTAATCCTTCTACCTCTGCCTCCTTAGTGCTGGGATCAAAGGCATGTGCCACCATGTCCGACTAAGAATATAACCTTGATCTGATGTGACATACTAGTCTTCCAGGTGAAGAGTCATATATTTTATGAATACAGAGATTATAGCTGAAAACATCTGATAAACTAAAAGTAGTAAGAATGGTGAAGGATGGAAGGATATTTTGGGTTATGCCTGTTACTTCTCCATATTTTATGATCATCCCAATTTGCATTTTCATTCCCTTCAATTCAGGAGAACCCTCAAAGCAACAAAAAGGATGAACTGGAAAGTTTGGACAATCCCTGTGACCAGGGGCAAGACTTGCCCAGTGAACAAAACCAAGGCGCCTCTTTGGATAGTTCTCAGTGTTCGCACTCCCCGGCCTCCCAGGAAGATCTGGACTCCGAGATTTCAGAGGATTCTGACCAGGAAGTGGACATCGAGGGTGATAAAGGTTACTTTAATGCTGGGTGATGACCACTGACATCAGCGTGCTTAAAAAACTGGACTTGAATCTTCACCAAAAAAAACCCTGGAGCTGTGTGACAAATGGAAATCCATTTTCTGGTGTTCAGGAAACCCAAGTATTTGGTGCCAACCTATATTGGAAACTTAATTTTGACTTAACAAGTGGTGTAAATACTGATTTTAAGTTGTTGTGATAATGTGACTAAATTCAGCCCCATTTAAAAAGTAAATTGTTTTTATTTATGGAAATTTTGAACTATTGTTTAAAATGTTAAGCTGTAACTACAAAAGGTTTTAATAGGCTTGAGTAACTTTAACATAATCTATATGTACACTCTGCTTAATGGATAAGCGAAAAAAGACCCCAAATCCAGAGAGGTGCTTGGAAGGGGCCCATAACTGACCTAGCCTTGGAATAATTCAAGAGGAAAATTCTTAATGACTTTATATTACATTATTCTTACACTGCTGCCTTGAATCCGAGACCATTTCAGAGTCATAGTCTTGGGGATGCGTGTTCTTTTTGTAAGAGAGGTAGTTGGTAAGACTTTTAAGTGCTTGTTTTGCACTATTACTTAGTTCCTCTGACCAAGGTGTTAGGGAGTGGTACAGTCCTACAGGCAGGAAAACTGACTGGTCTGTGACTAAAATTAATGTCACCTGAGCTAGAAGTAGCAGGATAATTAAGTGGAAGTAGATTGTAGATACCTTGTTTTATATTAAACAATGTCTATAATATATGTATGTATATAGAATTATTCACTTAAAATGGTGTCGATTTTTTTTTTTTTTAACGGAGTTGTCTACAAATCTGACCTTGGACTTCTCATTTGGCTAAAACCCCTAAACACCCTTCTGGAAGTGTGCTGCAGGCGAGGGAGTGGGGGCACTCACCTGGCTGGTGGAATGGGGAGGGGTTGCGCCTTTGTAGTAGTTCAGGCTTTCCTAGGGGTGCTTGCTGAGGAGTTGGGACTGTATCTCGGAGAACCCTAGCCCCAACCTGTCTCAAGCCAGACTAGACGCGCGGGCCGGGCCGCCGGGGGGCCCCCATCGATTCTCGTGGCTCTGGGCTGCCGGGCTGGCGCGGGCCGCTGTCCTTGACCGGTGTGAGTCAACACTGTCATCCCGGCGGGAGGGACCTTCGCGGGGAGCCGGGAGGTGAGGTGGCCAGCTTCAGAGGCCCCTGCAGCGCGGGTGGAGCCCCTCCACCTCACCCGGCGGGTTCTGATCGGGGAGGTGTGGGTGGGAGCGGGAGTTTGGATTTCCAAATCAGGCTCAAAGCTACTGGACCCGAGAATTTTGGCTGCAGAACCGCGGCTCTTAAGGTGTCCCCAGTGTGGACCTGCACACCAGCTTCCCCGGGTCCCTTCCGCTAGCTTTGGGTTGGGGGAGGGGACGGGGGGGGGAGGAAGAGCGGGAACCCTGGATAGCCAGGGTGGTGGGCTGTTGTGATGGCTGAGTAGATGACCTAGGGTCCAGGAATAGGGAAAAAATGTGATGGGAGGAAGTGCATATGGGCTGAGGGATGTGACAGCCCCAGGTATTGCTAGCCTTCATCTAGCCACCTGCCGAATAGAGCCATGACAGACACCTGTGGATGGAGAGGCCCAGAAATCTCTCCTGGCCTTGGCCTTCCTTAATGGCCCTCTAGTTATAGAGTGGCTAAGGACCTGTGGCAGAATGCCTGGCTGGGAAGAGCTGTGTCTCCCCAGACATGAAGAGAAGCGAAACTTACTGCCCCTGCGGGGGTTGGGGAGTGTTCATCATACCCTGCCTCCTTAGAGTCCAAAAAGGCCAAGGAATTGCAGGTGACTTAGATTTCTGAGAAACTAATGGACACGAGGCCTTAAGCAGAGAGGTGTGGATAGGCCTGGAATTTGAAAGTCTGTGATGAAAGTTAATTCTTGGCCTCAGTTCTCTGTCTATAGAACAGAGATGGTCTAATTGATCTACATGACCCCTTCCAGATCCCCAATTCCCAGCTCAGTTCATGTTCTACAATGTCTCCTAATCCTCATCTCCTTAGTGTTGGAGTCACGTGTAGCCATAAACAGTTTTGCTTTCCATCGTCTGTGGGCTCCAAGCTTCACACCTGCCTAACACATTACATCAGGGTTCCAAAGGTCAGAATTAGTCTCATCTGAAAGTGGGGCTGTCTGTATCAGAGTTTTGGAGAATCAGGTGCTTGTGGACCTAATACTGAATTAAAACAATCCTGAAATCTCTGTGTGTGTTTCATTTCAGGAGATAACCTTTGGTTAAAGTTTACACTTGGGAGTAACTGTATCATGACTCTTAGAGAACTCACAGCTTATGTATCGATTGAGGCTAGAAAACTTGAGGTGTAAAATCTCGTATTTAAAATAGCTCCCTGAAATCCTACTGAAAGCTGGTCGGAGGGAGTAGCTTATGTTCTGGGTCTAACATCTTCTTAAGCATTGAGAGGCATGTTAATTGGAGGAGGTACAGTATTCTCAGGAGGCAAGTTGGCATTAACTTCTGTAAAGTGCCACATTACAGACTGCCAACGAATATTTACAAATTCTTCCTACAATCCAGGCATTTTTCTTCATTTGTTTACCTTTTGGCTACTTCATGTTGAAGCAGCAGGTACGACCTTTACAGCACAGCTCCTGTCTTGTTTTTAAGTCTTTTATCAGGAGATTCAACTTGAAAACGGTTATCATTTAGCAGAAAGACAAACAGACAAGCACATTTTTGTAAGCAAAACGTTAATGATTGGAAGCATTGCCCTAATTTCACCATGACAGTGTGTGATTAATCCCCGGGTCGTGTACTTACACTTTCAGTTATTCAGTAGGTTGCTCTTTGATATTCAGAAACCTTTCTAACTTAATAGGATATTGATTTTGTTGGATGATGTACTTTGACTCTTTACACAATATCACTTTTAGGGATGACTAGCCTGCTGTGTACTATTTTATTTAGAGAACTATTGCATAAGGTTTCTTTTTTCTTTCTATGGGTTTTCTCAGGGTGAAAACTGATAAGACATCTTGTGGGAAAAGAGGAAACCATCTCTGATAGTGAAAGTACCTATTCTCTTTCAACATTTCTGACAAACTTTTTGTTTGTGGTTTTATCACTGTGAATATTCATCTTAGCTAAAATAGGGTCAGGACTGGGTTTCTAGAATACTTGATTATTTGGGCTTGGTGGTGGTGGGAGGGAGAAGGAGCAGAAAACACTATAATCCCCATTCTAGCTATGTTGGAAGATAACACAAACATAAAAGTCACCTTTTGATTCCTCCTTAAAACCCAATAATTAATGGTACTGTAAAACTGACTGGAGGTATTATGTGACCATGCACAGCTTGAAACAGACTATAAAAAACCAGTTACCCAAGATGCTTCCACACCGTTAGGAGTTCTCTTTAATCACACATTGTACCATTTAGTTTTCATCCTATTGGGTTTTATGAAACCCCAGTTGCACACGCTGTCTCTAAATTTGTTCCTTGATACTTTTTTTTTTTCTTAGTACGTTAAATCCAAAGGAGAGACACTTGCGGATTCTTCCCACAACACACGAAAGCTTTCTGAGCTCCTAGGTCTGCACACAGCACAGTGACTTGGGGCTCAGCAGAACTACATCTCGGTTAAGCCGAAGATCCGGGATGGGGGAAGCTGCGAGCTGGTTGGGACCTCATCTGTCAACCAGGGCAGCGCACCTGTGAGGAGGCAGCTGTCCTTGGCGCCGCCGACTGGACGCCAAGTGTCAGCAGGAAAGCCTTCGCGAGTCCCTGCTTTGGAGGCCACTGTGGTGCGCGGTGCGGCGGGAGCCTCGGCAGAAGCACACACAGCTCTCCAAGTCTCACGACTGGGACAGCTGCGGGAAGGGGACCTTGGAGCTGGCATTTCCTGTCTGCAGAGGTCTTCACTTTGGAGCATCCGGTGGTCACTGCGAGGCTTGAGAGGCTGCGGATCACTTTCCTGCATAGCGGTTTTTTTTTTAAAAATTAAAAATTTTAAGGCAGAGGTGGTCATTGCTAATTTCAGGCGAGCTTCCAGATGAAAACCTATGAGAGTCGCTTCCCACTATAGTTTATGTAATAAATATTTTCTGACCATTAATTAGGAAAGGGGAGATGGGTATTAATTGAAGATCTTGAATCTTACATAAAACAAACAAACAAAAAATAAATTGCCGGGTGTGGTAGCACAAGTCTTTAATCCCAGCAGAGGTAACAATATTGCTGTGAGTTCGAAGCCAGCCTGAGACTACATAGTGAATTCCAGGTAGCCTGAGCTAGACTGGGCTAGCTCCCTACCTCCGAAAACAACAACAACAACCAAAAAAAAAAAAAAAAACAACAACCAAAAACAAAAAACCCAAAGGCAAAAACCCTCCATTGATTTTCAAGACAATAGAATAAGCAAGAAAAGGAGTTAACTGTAAAGGGGCCCCTCCCCATATTCATAAATACTTGCATGAAGAGGTGCTTATAAAATTTGTCTCAACCTTGCTTATATTTTTATAGTTTAATTACACCCTTCTATTTTTCCTCACACTTTCTTTTTTTCTTTTTATTCATCCCCTACTAGGACACCTTATTCAATGCAGTGTATTTTCCCCATTAACAACAAAAATGAATAATCATAATTCTTTAGATATAGGCATTAGGTTCAACATTTCTGTTTGTTTTGAGGCAAAGCCTCACTCTAGTCTAAGCTGACCTGAAACTCACTCTGTAGCTCAGGATGGCCTTGAACTCATGGAGATCCTCCTATCTCAGCCTCCCAAGGGCTAGGATTATAGATGTTGAGGCACCGTGCCCTGCTCCTCAAAATTTTCTTGAAATTTGTATAAATGTTTAACTTTAACTGAGATGAGACACGTTTGGAGTTAGGGTTGGGTCCTTAGCTTTTTGAGGAACCAAGATAGGCAACACAATGACATCACTAGAAGAGAAATGAAACCAGAACGTCTAGGGTCAGGGCACTTGGTAGCCCAGGGGGCTGATGGAGCCTCTCTGCAGGGAGGGGTGGGCAAGAAGGAAATGGGACGCTGCCTCACTGCAAGGGAAACCAGGGACTTGGATCTGAAGAGAAGAAGACAGGGCCTAGGTGTGACTGCCCTCCTCAAAGTCTTTTGGATTTCAGAGCTGTGGATAAGGGATTACAGGCCTGTATTCTCCCCCACCAGCTGTGCAGGGGTCTCTTCGCCTCTTTATGTGTCCGAGCTCTTCCATCTGGAACTCTCCCCTGGAAGAACCTCCTGGATTTCCTGACCACCTTCCCTAGCCATCCTATTTATAATCACAAGCTCCACTTTTCTCAGTTTCACTTCTTACAACCCAGAACATGTTCCGGAGCTGAGGCAAGAGGATTGCAAATTCAGGGCCTGCCCGGGCTACAGAATGAGTTCTAGTCCAACCTGGGGAACTTAGTGAGCTCTGTCTAAAAAAAAAAAAAAAAAAAAAAAGTAAAAAGAGGGTTGGAGGGATAGCTCCATAGTATAGTGTTTGCCCAGCCTATGTAAGGCTGCAGGAACAATCTCTAGCAAACATATATAATTTTTTTGAGACAGGGCCCCGAGTAGCCCAGGCTGGCCTCAAAGTCACTATGTAGCTGAGGATGGGCTTGAACTCCTGATCCTTCTGCCTCTACCTCCCAAGAGCTGGGATTACAGGATGTACCACTACTCCTGGCTCAGGATATAATATCTTGTTTTTTTTTTTTCATTTTTCAAGGTAGGGTCTCACTCTATCCCAGGCTGACCTGGAATTCACTCTGTATTCTCAGGGTGACCTTGAACTCACGGGAATTGTCCTACCTCTGCCTCCCAAATGCTGGGATTAAAGGCGTGCGCCACCACTGCTGGCTAATATCTTTTTTTTTGGTTTTTCGAGGTAGGGTCTTGCTCTAGCCCAGGCTGACCTGGAATTCACTCTGTATTCTCAGGGTGGCCTTGAACTCACGGGGATCCTCCTACCTCTGCCTTCCAAGTGCTGGGATTAAAGGTGTGTGCCACCATGCCTGGCTTCCTTTTTTTTTTTTTGTTACTGGTTTATTTGTTCTAATCTCTCCTCACTCATATGTTAATACCATGAAAGCAAGGATTTTTGCCTGATTTGTATATTTCTAGGCTCATACATATTTGGCATTAGGCAACTATGGGTTAAATAAATGAAGGAACATGTATTAAGCACCTTTGTTTAAATATTATGTAAATTCTTTTAAAAATTTTTATACTTTTAAAATACATTTTATTTATTTCAGAGAGAGAAAGAGGCAGAGAGAGAGAGAGAGAATGGGTGTGCCAGAACCTCCAGGCACTGCAAACAAACTCCAGATGCATGCGCCCCTTTGTGTATCTGGTTTACATGGGTCCTGGAGAATCGAACCAGGATCCTTTGGCTTTGCAGGCAAACGCCTTAACTGCTAAGCCTTCTCTCCAGCCCTGTAAATTCTTTACATGCTTGACATCATCTAACTCTCGTGGCAACCTTATGAGGTACTTCCTGTTATTGGATCCATTTCCACATAAGGAACCTGTCATTGAGCAGTTAACCCCAAGACTTCAATAACTCAACAAATATTGTAATGGCAACCTCATTAATAAAATTATTTAAAATCCATTAATATAAATCTGCTCAACCTTTGAAAAGGTATCAGATTAGGTCTTATTCCTTTTTTGTTTCTTTTTTTTGCCTTTGCATATGTGTATGTATGTGTAGTGTGCATGTGTGTTGGCACACATCTGTCATCTGTGTGTGAGTACACATGGATGTGTATGGGTGTATGTACAGAACAGAGGTAGAAGTTGGGTGTTTCCTCAGCCCTTCTCCATCTTAGTTTTTTTTTTTTTTTGTTGTTGTTCATTATTTATTTATTTGAGAGTGACAGACAGAGCGAGAAAGGCAGGTAGAGAGAGAGAGAATGGGCGCGCCAGGGCCTCCAGCCACTGCAAATGAACTCCAGACACGGGCGCTCCCTTGTACATCTGGCTAACGTGGGTCCTGGGGAATCGAGCCTTGAACCGGGGT
The DNA here is from genome assembly GCA_036346955.1 of Dipus sagitta. Taxonomy (NCBI): domain Eukaryota; kingdom Metazoa; phylum Chordata; class Mammalia; order Rodentia; family Dipodidae; genus Dipus; species Dipus sagitta. Next base: position 43,619,316 of record CM070770.1, on the reverse strand, counting down.
CCTTAGGCTTCACAGGCAAGCGCTTAACCACTAAACCATCTCTCCAGTCCCCCCTCCATCTTAGTTTTTGAGACAGGGTCTCTCACTGTACCCAGAGCTCTCTGATTCAGCTAGAGAAGCTAGCCAGCAGGTCTCATGGATACACCTGTCTTAGCTTTCACACGGCTGAGATTACTGGTACACACTGTCACACCCAGCTTTTTTTACGGGTGTTGCAGATATGAGCTCAAGATTTTATGCTTGTATGATGTTGTAGTGAATTTCGAGTTGCTGCATAAACACCAGACCAAGAGCAGCTTGTGGGAAAAAAGGTTTATTTTGGCTTATAGGCTTGAGGGGAAGCTCCATGATGGCAGGGGGAAAATGATGGCATGAGCAGAGGGAGGGCATCACTTCCTGGCCAACATCAGATGGCCAACAGCAGCAGGAGAATGTGTCAAATACTGTCAAGGGGAAGTTGTCTATAACACCCATAAGCCCACCCCAGCAGTACATGGCCTTCAGGAGTATCCAATTTCCAAATTGTCACCATTTGGGAACCTAACATTTAGAACACCTAAGTTTATGGGGTCCACCTGAATCAAACCATCACACATGGTAAGGACTTTATGGACTTAGCCCTATTCTCAGCCCTCTGTCTCCTTTTGTTGTTATTTTATTATTATTCCAAGTCAGGGTCTCACTCTAACTCAGCCTGACCTGGAAATCATGCTGTACCCCAGGTTGGCCTGGAAATCACAGTGACCCTCCTACCTCAGCCTCTCGAGTGCTGGGATTAAAGGCATGCACCACTATGCCTGCCTGGCCTGCTCTTTTTTCCTTCCTTCCTTCCCTCCTTCCTTCCTTCCTTCCTTCCTTCCTTCCTTCCTTCCTTCCTTCCTTCCCTCCCTCCCTCTTTCTCTCTCTCTCTTCTTCCTTTCTTTCTTTCTTTCTTTCTTTCTTTCTTTCTTTCTTTCTTTCTTTCTTTCTTTCTTTCTTTCTTGAGATAGGGTCTCATATAGCTTAGGCTGGCCTGGAACTCGCTATGTAGTCAAGGATGACCCTGAACTCCTTATTCTCTGGCCTCCACCATCTAAATGTTGGAATTACTGACATACATCACCACACCAGCTAAGTCAGGGCTTGCTCTAACTATAAGAAAATTGTAGAGGATTTTTTTTTTGTTCACCTTATTATTATTATTTTTTTTTTGAGGTAGGGTTTCACTGCAGCTCAGGCTGACCTGGAATTCACTCTGTAGTCTCAGGATGGCCTGAGCCTGGTCTATGTCACTTAACACAATGATTTCAATTTTCACTCATTTTTTCAGCAAATGGCAATTTATGTATTTTTCTGTATTTATTTATTTATTTATTTGAGAGGAGAGAGAGAGGCAGACCAGGGCCTACAGACACTGCAAATGAACTCTAGATGCATATGCCACCTTGTGCATTTGGCCTGGGTGGGATCTGGGGAATTAAACCTGTGTCCTTTGGCTTTGCAGGTAAGCACCTTAACCGCCAAGCCATCTCTCCAGTCCTGATTTCACTTTATGGCTGCCTAAAATTCCATTGAAATCCATATGATAGCTTTCAAAATCATTAAAAAATGTCTACCTCTTGTCCATGCTCTTTGATGCTCCTGTTATGTATCCTGTCTAGTGTATTTGTCTAGTCTAATCCATCCATACATGTTACAGTAGGTTACTATTGCGCTGTCAGCATGCATGCAGTCAGCTGTTAATAAATATTGTATAACCGAATGAAAGTGAAAGTTGCGAGCCTTCCTCCAGAAGAGAAGAGAGACGTTTGCCGCCCTCCTGCATCCCTGTGTCCTCAGTCCATTTCCATTCCTTGGCCACAGGGAAACAGGCTTCTTCCAGGTGACTCCAGGAGCACTGCAGAAGGCGAGGCCGCGTGGGCACACACTGATGCTGGAGAAAGCCATGTGGGGAGGGACACATTTAGGTCTGGTGAAGCCTAAACAAGCACTAAAAGGTACCTCCTCACCCCCCGGCCAGCGTTATGGGAATGCATTTTAAGAGGAAGTGCTTCTGTAGTCTTTTTTTTTTCAAAGTAGGGTCTCACTCTAGTCCAGGCTGACCTAGAATTCACTCTGTAGTCCCAGGCTGGCCTCGAACTCACAGTGATCCTCCTACCTCTGCCTCCTGAGTGCTGGGATTAAAGGTGTGCACCAACATGCCCCACCTTCTGCGGGTTTTATTGGTCATCTTTCCTTTTAGATCTGACAATTTCATTAAATATTCCAATCATACTTCTCAGTTTCAACCATTGTTTTTGAAAATATACCAGTTTATTGAAAAAATGATGCTGTTGAAGGTAGCTTGTTATTACTAGTTTTTTTTTTTTAATCAACATCATCATTTAGCAAGTGGAAGTAAGAAACTCAAGTGTTTTTCAGTAAGTTCTGAAAGTAAAGACCTTAAAGTGTGTTTGCGTTACGTGCTGGTTTAGGGTTTGAGTTTTCCTTAGCTGCTCATGGAATCTGCATTACGGCACACTTTCCATTAATTGTAATTTGGACCAGACTAATTCGATAAATGTTTTAAAAATGTCCCCTGAGTATAGGTTCAGCTGTCCAGAGGAAGTGGCTTCTTAGACACCTGCCTCCCGTATATTGACTTGATGGTACGTAGGTGGAAGGTAGTTATGATGATGTGTGATGTTTAGTTAATTGAAGGTAAAATTTTTAGCTTCACTGAGCAATTACCTGATCTCGTTAAGGTCTTTAAAATCACCTAAATACTATTTGCCTGAAGCAGCTGCCCTCTGTTTAGATGTTATTTCAGGCATTAAGAAACACACAATGCTAATGGTGACCAGGGATTTAGGCCTATAATTCTTGGTATGTATTATTCAGTATTATTCATCCTGTCTTAACGTGTGCTACTAATAATAGTATATAAAACACAGTTGTAAAGTGTTTTATTTTTCAAAAAGTTTTTTTTTTTTTTTTCAAGGTAGGGTCTCGCTCTAGCTCAGGCTGACCTGGAATTCACTATGTAGTCTCAGGGGGGCCTCAAACTCACAATGATCCTCCTATGTCTGCCTCCTGAGTGCTGGGATTAAAGGCATGCACCACCACGCCTGGATAAAAAGTTTTTTATTTAAAGACTATATTTACAAATTATGTGCCTTTAAAAGTATTTTTAATTTATTATATATATATTTGCAAGCAGAGAGAGAGAGAGAGAGAGATACAGAGAGTAAGACAGAGACAGAATGATCATGCCAGGGCTTCTAGCCACTGCAAACAAACTCCAGATGTATGGGCCATTTTGTGCATCTAGCTTTACATGGATACTGGAGAATTGAACCCAGGTCCTTAGGCTTTGCTGGCAAGTAAGTGCTTTAACCGCTAAGCCATCGCTCCAGCCCTAAATCATGTATTTTTGTTATTTTCTTTTTTTAAGCAGGGTCTGGTGTCTTAGGCTGACCCCAAACTTGCTGTGTAGCTAAGGATGACCTTGAACTCTGACCTTCCTACTTCCACCCCCTGAATGCTGAGATTCCAGGCGTGAGCCGCCACACCCAGTTTATGCTGTGCTGGAGATGGAACCTTGGGCTTTGCGCAGAGTGGGCAGTCATTCTATCAACTGAGCCATAGCCCAGCCCAAATTAAGTACTCTAAATAATGAAGTATATTTACTTACTTATTTGTTTTTGTTTTTAGCTTGGATTTATTTATGAGAGAGAGAGAGAGAGGGAGAGAGAGAGAGAGAGAGAGAAAGAGAAAGAGAATATCATGTGCCAGGGCCTCTTGCCATTTTGAATGAACTTCAGGCACATGTGCAACTTTGTGAGTCTAGCTTTATGTGAATACTGGGGAATAGAACCTGGGTCAACCTGAAATGGCAGAATGCAGGTCAACCCAGACTGGCAAGCTTTGCAAGCAAGTGTCTTTAATCACTGAGCTATTTCCCTCGCCCCTATTCCTTTTCTTTCTTTCTTTCTTTCTTTCTTTCTTTCTTTCTTTCTTTCTTTCTTTCTTTCTTTCTTTTTTTTGGGGGGGGGGCAGTCTCATGTAGCCTAGGCTAGTCTAGAATTCATCATGTAACCAAGGATGACTTTGAACATCTGGTCCTCCTGCCCCTACCTCCAAGTGCTAGGAGTACAGGTATGTGCCACCACACCTTGCAAAGATGTGCCTCTGGCTGATCTTGGCCTGGCAATCCTCCTGCCTCATCTTCTTTAGCATTTGTATACTGATGTAAGCTACTACAGCCAGCTATTTATGTGCTGGGGATTGAACCAGAGCTGTGAAAGCGCTCTACCACTGAGCTGCATCCCCAGCCCTTGGTTTTCTTGGGACAGTCGTTCCTTATAGCTTAGGTTGGCTTTGAACTCTCTATGGAAATCAGGTTAGCCTCCTGTTTTCTTTTCTTCTCTTTTTTAAATTTTTTTTTTTTTTTTTTGGTTTTTCGAGGTAGGGTCTCACTCTAGCTCACACTGACCTGGAATTCACTATGTAGTATCATGGTGGTCTCAAACTCACAGTGATCCTCCTACCTCTGTCTCCCAAGTGCTGGGATTAAAGGTGTGTACAACCACACCCAGCCTTAAACATGTTTTGGGGGCTGGAGAAATGGTTTAGCAGTTAAGGTGCTTACCTGCAAAGCCAAAGGACCCAGGCTTGATTCCCCAGTACCCACATAAGCCAGATGCACAAGGTGGCACATGCATGTGGAGTTCACTTGCAGTGGCTGAAGGCCCTGGTGTGCCCATTCTCTCTCTTTCTTAGATAAAAAATAAATAAAACTTAAAATAAACAAATTAAAAAAGAATGTGTTTTTGGGCTGGAGAGATGGCTCAGTGTTTAAAGGCACTTGCTTCCCAAGCCTGACAGAATTGGGTTCATCTCTCCAGTACCCATGTAAAAGCCAGATGCACAAAGTACCACATGCATCTGGAGTCTGTTTATAGTGGCAAGACGCCCTGGTGTACCCATACTCACTTTCTGTGTCCTCTTTGTTTCTTTCTCAAATAGATAAAAAAACAAGTTTTAAAAAATATGAAAAATTATTTGGAAAAATGCTTTTATTTATTTGCATGTATATAAATAAAGGTGTGCCAGAGTCTCTTGCCACTGCAAAAGAACATCTAATATTATTCCACTTTTTGTGTTTGGTTTTATGTGGGTAGTGGGAATTCAAATCTAGGTCGCAGACTTTGCAAGTAAGTTCCTTTAATCACTGAGCCACCTCCCCAGTGCTGGGATTGTAGGGTTTCACCACCGAACCTGGTTCTTATTTATTTGTTTATTTATTTATTTATTGGTTTTTCGAGGTAGGGTCTCACTCTAGTTCAGGCTGACCTGGAATTCACTATGTAGTCTCAGGGTGGCCTCAAACTCACAGCGATCCTCCTACCTCTGCCCCCCAAGTGCTGGGATTAAAGGCATGTGCCACCACGCCCAGCCCCTGGTTCTTATTTTTAAAGACAATTTTAATTAAAGTATAACATGCCAAAAAACTCCCACATAGCAGGTGTACGGCTCACAAAATTAACATGCCCTGTAGTTGGAGTCCATTTCATAAAATAGAACACTACCAGGTCCTTAGAAGGAAGGCATTCTTTGAATAATTCATATTCATTCAAAATTTATTGAGATAAAATTTACATGATGTTATAGTCAGCTCAGCAGTGCTGCACAAAGAATACAACCAAGAGCAGCTTGTAGGAGGAAAGGGTTTATTTTGGCTTACAGACTCGAGGGGAAGCTACATGATGGCAGGGAAAATAATGGCATGAGCAGAGGGTGGACATCACCTTCTAGGCCAACATCAGGTGGACAATAGCAGCAGGAGAGTGTGCCAAACACTGGCAAGGAGAAGCTGGTTATAACACCCATAAGCCTGCTCTCAACAATACACTGCCTCCAGGAGGCTTCATTTCCCAAATTGCCACCAGCTGTGACCTCACATTCAGAACACCTAAGTTTATGGAGGACAACTGAATTAAACCACCATATGTGATATAAAAACATTAAAAGATGAACAATTCAGGGGCTGGGGACATAGTTCAGTGGTTTAAGGGCTTGTAAACCCTTGCTTGTAAAGCCTGCCAGCCTGAGTTTGACTCCCCAGTACCCATGTAAAGCCAGATACACAGAGTGGCACATGCATCTGGAATTTATTTGCAGTGGTAAGAGAGCCTGGATGCCCATACTCACTCTCTCTTTCTGTCTACAAATAAATAAAAATTAAAAAATGAACAATTCCATGGCATTTAGAACATTTACCATGCCTGGCTGCTTTCCAGCTCTGGATTTTCCTATCCTAGCTCTTTTTTTTGTTTTGTTTGTTTGTTTGTAGGTAGGGTCTCCTCTAGCCCAGGCTGACCTGGGATTTTATGTAGTCTATGAGACTATGCAGTCTCAGGGTGGCTTGAACACATGGTGATACTCCTACCTCTGCTTCACGAGTGCTAGGATTAAAGGCGTGCGCTACCATGCCCGACTATCCTATCTCTTTTATATAAATGGAATAATACAACATATGATCTTTTGTTTCATTTTTCTAATACATTAATATAGTGTTTCAAGGTTCGCCCAAGTTGCAGCACATATAAGTACTTGATCCCTTGATAATATTTTGTTGTATGAATATATAAAATTTGCATATCCATTCTTCAGTTGATAGACATTTTAGTTGTTTCTACCTTTTGGCTATTATGAATAGTGATGTTATGAACCTACATGAACAAGTATTTATTTAATGTTGTCTTTTTAGTTATTTGGAGTACTATTCAGGAGTGGACTTGCTATGTTATATGATTGTTCTGTATTCATATTTTAAGGAATTTCCCAATTATTTTCCATGTGGCTACACTATTTTACATTCCCATCAGCAATGTATGAGGTTTTTAATTCCTCCATATTTACCAATACATAGCGTTCATTTTTTTTTTTTTTTTTTTTTTTTTTTTTGGTTTTTCAAGGTAGGGTCTCACTCTGGCCCAGGCTGACCTGGAATTCACTATGTAGACTCAGGGTGGCCTCAAACTCATGGCGATCCTCCTACCTCTGCCTCTCAAGTGCTGGGATTAAAGGTGTGGGCCACCATGCCCAGCTTATAGTGTTCATTTTTTAAAAACACATTTTATTTATTTGAGAGAGAGAGAGAGAGAGAGAGAGAGAGAGAGAGTGAGAGCAACGGAGGGAGAGAATGAGTTTGGCAGGGCCTCCAGCCACTGCAACTGAACTCCAGATGCATGCACTCCCTTGTGCATCTGTCTTACATGGGTCCTGGAGAATTGAACCAGGATCCTTTGGCTTTGCAGACAAGCGCCTTAACTGTTAAGCCACCTCTCTACCCCATAGTGTTCATTTTTTAAGAGTATAGTCATCCTCATTGGCGTGAAGTGGTATCTAGATCATTGTGATTAAATACATATATATGTATATATATAACATATATATGTATATAACATATATATATATATATTTTTCAAGGTAGAGTCTCACTTTAGCCCAGGCTGACATGGAATTCACTATTGTAGTCTCAGACTGGCCTTGAACTTACAGCAATCCTCCTACTACACTGGCCTCCAGAGTGTGCCACCACACCCAGCTAAATTTTTTTTTTAAATTTATTCATTTTGTGTGTATGAGTGGGTGCGTGTGTCATGGTGTGCATGTGGCGGTCAGAGGACAACTTCAAGAAATTTGTGCTCCACTTCTTTTGAGACAGAGGCTCATACTGCTGCAAATGAATTGCCAGACTGCAAGGGAATGTCAAACCAGCTGCCCTGGAACTTCATTTCAGATTTTTCTGGCTCCACCTTCCACTGTTGAAGGTGCATTGGGATCACAGATGCATGTGCTATTTTGTAACTGGCTTTATGTGGGTGCTGGGGAATTGAACCTGGGCCTCTAGGCTTTGCAAGCATGCACCTTTAACTCCTGAGCCACCAGTCTCCAGCCCTCTCTCCTTGTGATTTTGATTTGCATTTTCCTGAATGACGAACAATGTTCAACCACTTTTATGTGCTTATTTGAACTTTGTGGGTCAGCTTTGGAGAAATGTCTATTCAGGTCATTTGCCCACTTAAAAATTGGGATGTCTTTTTGTTATTGAGTTGTAAGAGTTCTTTTTAAAAATATTTTATTTTTATTTATTTGAGAGAGAGAACGAGGCAGAGGAACAGAGAGAGAGAGAGAGAGAGAGAGAAAGAGAGAGAGAGAGAGAATGGGTGTGCCAGGGTCTCCAGCCACTGCAAATGAACTCCAGATACATGATCCACCTTGTGCATCTGGCTTATGTGGGTCCTGGGGAACTGAACCAAAGTCCTTTGGCTTTGCAGGCAAGCATCTTAACCACTAAGCCATGTCTCCTGCCCAAATTGTAAGAGTTCTTTATATATTCGAGATACAATATCATCAGGCATATATTTGGAAATATTTTCTCCCAGTATTTAGGTTGCTTTTTCATTTTTAAAATAATTCTATTTGATGAAGAAAAATTTTTGGTTTTGGTAAAGTTCAACTAGTCTATTGTCATTTTTCTGCTCATGGCTTTTAGTTTCATACCTGAGAATTCTTGCCAAAGGTAAGACATAATGATTTACCACTATGACTCTCCCGAGGATTTTTATGATTTATATGAGTTGTTGGCTTGGCCTTTGTGTGTGTGTGTGTGTGTGTGTTTGTTTTGAGAAAAGGTTTCACCCTGTAGCCCAGGCTGTCCTCAAGCTTGTGGTTCTCCTGCTGCAGCCAGCCGTCTGCTGGCATTACTAATATGCACCACCACCCCTGGCCCTGGTGACCTTATTTTGAATGACTTTTTGGATATTGCATCAGGAAGAGAATCAACTTCATTCTCTCGCATACAGATATCCAGCTGTCCTTGTACCATGTGGTGGTTTGATTGAGGTGTCCCCCATAAACTTAGGTGTTCTGGATGCTAGGTTCCCCAGCTGATGGCAACTGGAAATTAAAGCCTCCTGGAGGCGGTGTATTGTTGGGGGCGGCCTTATGGGTGTTATAGCCAGTTTCCCCAAGCCAGTGTTTGGCACACTCTCCTGTTGCTATGGTCCACCTTATTTTGGCCAGGGGTGATGTCCACCCTCTGCTCATGCCATCGTTTTCCCCTGCCATCATGGAGCTTCCCCCTCAAGTCTGTAAGTCAAAATAAACCTTTTTCCCACAAGCTGCTCTTGGTTGGGTGATTTCTGCCAGCAATGCGAACCTGACTGCAACATACCACTTATAAAAAGATTCTTCCCTCCATTGAATGGTCTGGACTTTCAATTCTAGTTCATTGACCTATATGTGTCCATCCTTACACTAGTACCACACTGGCTGCTATGGCTTTATAGTAAGTTTTGACGCTGAGAAGTGTGAGTCTTCCATCTTCGTTTTCTTTCTTTACAAGCTGGCTTTGGTTGAGGGCTTATGATATGTCAGAAAAACCACTATAAACCTTAGTAAACATTAGGTTATGCAATTTGTATGATTAATTATATAACAGAATCATGCAATTCTGTTCTGAATTATATAATTCCATAATATAGATATGAAAGAAACCTGTGTTTGATGGGTTGAACAACTAATATGTCCAGGGCTACAGGTCTGGTAGCAGGTCTCAGATAAAAGCCAAGGTTATCTAACTCCCAAGCCTACTTTCTTAAGCATTACAGATACTGTCTCTGTCAAAGAAGAGAGACCACTAGAGCTTAATAGTGTTGTTTACTTTAGGTCTGCAAAAGGTTAGATAAACAAAAAGGTTAAAATTCTGTTTGCACTAGTGAACATTTCTTAATTGGTAACTCACAGGCAGATAAATACACTGAAACCCACTTTTCACATTTAAGTGACTTTATTTTTATTTTTATTTATTTATTTATTTATTTGGTTTTTCAAGGTAGGGTCTCGCTCTAGCCCAGGCTGACCTGGAATTCACTATGTAGTCTCAGGGTGGCCTTGAACTCCTCCTACCTCCGCCTCCTGAGTGCTAGGATTAAAGGCATGTGCCACCACGCCCGGCTAAGACTGACTTTTTGTAGGGTTTGTGACTGCTCGGATGGTTTTGCATCCTTCTCAGCCTTCCTCTTTTTGTGATCTCATTTCTTCAGATGGTTGTTTTGAGGTTATTATCTATTTTGAGAAAATTACACAATTCTGATTTATTATCACAACAGCTCAAAAGCGGTTCCTGTTGAAGTCGTCTACATCATAAGTACTGTGCACGCCTGTCAGTCAGTCCTTCGCTGGGTGGGAAACTGAGTGTGGGTGATGTTCTATAATGTGATCTGAGCCAGGTTGTCCAAAAAGCCTCATACTCCTCAGATGTACCAAAGCAGGCATGCAGATGAAGGGCTTCATCTCCTAACTGTACTTAACCTTAAGCCAAGCTGATTATGGTGGCACATGCTTATACTGCTGGTACTGAGGAGGCTGAGGCAGGGGGATTTTAAATTGAGGTATGCAGCAAGCCCTTGTATAAGGAATAATAAAAGTAAGCTAAGCACAAGGACATGATGATGATGGATATTGTTATTGTTATTTTGGTGTGTATGTGCCATAGCACACGTGTAGACGTCAGAGAGCAACCTCGGGTGTCAGTCCACACCCCCACCTTGTGTGAGTGAGGCAGGGCCTCCGGTTTGCAGCTGCAGTTGTCTGGCCAGTCGGCCCACACACTTCCAGCCATTCTTGTCTCTCACCTCCTATCTCGCTGTGGCTGTGCTGGGATTACAGACTCTCACACTACTCTCCAGCTCAACGTGGGTCCTGGGGATCTGGAGTCGGGTCTTCATGCTTGTTTCGCAAGTACTTTATTCCCTGAGCCATTTCCCTAGCTCCATGATGCTCATTAGACCAGCAAACTGCTTTCATATTTTGGACATCATTTCTACATATTTGTTTTATTTGCATACTCACTGATATAGACTTCTGTAAGTTCTGATAAGTGAATAGGGTTGTGGAACCACAACATACTCAGGAGAGAGAACAGGTCTAGCACTCCCAAAATATCCCATATCCCTTCCTCTTATTGCTGTCCATTTGAGGGCAGCTTCTCTTCTCCACCTAGCTTCTGGTCAGTACTCCTCTGTTCTTAGTTCCTATACTTTTTAATTTATTTTTATTTATTTATTTGAGAGTGACAGACACAGAGAGAAAGAGACATATATATATATATGTATATATATATATATATATATATATATATATAGAGAGAGAGAGAGAGAGAGAGAGAGAGAGAGAATGGGTACGCCATCTCTAGCCCCAGTATAATTTTCTTCTTTTTTAAGTTTTAATTATTTTTGTTTTATTTTTATTTAGTTATTTGAGAGCACAACAGACAGAGAGAAGGAGGAGAGAGAGAGAGAGAGAGAGAGAATGGGTGCACCAGGGCTTCCAGCCACTGCAAACAAACTCCAGACACGTGCGCCCCCTTGTGCATCTGGCTAACGTGGGTCTTGGGGAATTGAGCCTCGAACCAGGTTCCTTAGGCTTCACAGGCAAGCGCTTAACCGCTAAGCCATCTCTCCAGCCCTTAGTTCCTATATTTTATCTTTTTTTTTATTAATTAGTTTTGTACTCAGCGAATACAGTCAATTTGGTACCATTACTAGGCTCATCCATTATCTACTCCCTCCCCTTGGCCCCTCCTTGTTGAGGTATATGGGTCATGCATTCTGGAACCTATATTTTATTTTTTATCAGAATGTTTATATATATATATATGTACATATATATATATTCATGAAATGCTGAAGCCTTTGAGTTTGTTCTTTTCACTTAGCATAATGCATTTGAGATTCATCTTCAAGCAAGCACCTTTATTTGCTGAACTATTATTATTATAATTAATTAATTAATTAATTAATTTTTGTTTTGTTTTGTTTTTGGTTTTGCGAGGTAGGGTCTCACTCTAGTTCAGGCTGACCTGGAATTCACTATGTCATCTCAGGGTGGCCTCGAACTCATGGCAATCCTCCTACCTCTGCCTCCCAAGTGCTGGGATTAAAGGCGTGCGCCACCACACCTGGCTTATTAATTAATTTTTGATTTTTCAAGTTAGGGTCTCATTCTAGCTCAGGCTGACCTGGAATTCACTATGTAGTCTCAGGGTGGCCTCGAACTCACAGTGATCCTCCTACTTCTACTTCCCAAGTGCTGGGATTAAAGGCATGCACCACCATGCCCAGATTTTTCCTCTTTTTTTTTTTTTTTTTTTTTACTGAGCACTTCAGGGCCTCCAGCCCTTGCAAAAGAACTCCAGACGCATGCACCACCTTGTGCATCTGATTTATGTTGTTCCTGGGGATTCAAACCAAGGTCGTTTGGCTTTGTAGGCAAGTGCCTTAACTGCTAAGCCATCTCTTCTTGCTGAACTATTTAAATTATTTATTTATTTATTAGACAGAGAGGGCGGGGAGGGTGGGTGAAGGAGAGAGACAGCACACACCAGGGCCTCTAGCCATTGCAAACCAACTCCAGACACATGTGCCACCTTGTGCATTTGGCTTAGGTGGGACTGGGAAAATCAAACCTGGGTCCTTAGCCTTCACAGGCAAGTGCCTTATCTACTAAGCTATCTCTCCAGCCCACTGAGCTATTTATTTTAAATATTTTATTTATTTATTTATTTATTTGACAGAGAAAGAGGGGAAGAGAATGGGCACGCCAGGGCCTCTAGCCACTGCAAATGAACTCCAGACGCATGCACCCCCTTGTGCATCTGGATAACATGGGTTCTGGGGAATCAAACCTGGGTCCTTTGGCTTTGCAGGCAAACGCCTCAACTGCTAAGCCATCCCTCCAGCCCTGAACTATTTTTTTTAATTGTTTATTTATTTGTATGTGTGTGTGTGTGTGTGTGTGTGTGTATGTGAGAGAGAGAGAGAGAGAGAGAGAGAGGAGGGAGGGAAAGTGAGAGAGAGAAAACTAGGGATGCACCATTGATGCACTCATCACTGAGAACTCCAGGCACATGCATGTGAATTTTTCCTCTTTTTTTTTTTGTGAATTTATGTGGGTATGAAGGAATTAAACCCAAACCAGCTGCTTTGCAAGCAAGTGACTTTAGCTGCTGAGCCATCTCCCCAGCCCACATTTCAGATTCATCTGTGTTCTTGCATTAGTGACATTGTTCCATTTTGCTGACATGCTCCGTAGCATGGGTATATCCCTGTTTGTCCATCCATTACTGCTTAAAGGATACTCGCATCATTTCAAATTTTGGGTGATTACAAATAAAGCTGACGCGGCATTAAAGGTTTGTGTAGAGGCTTTGTGTAGCTTTCATTTCTCTTGTGAAGTTATCTAGCCACAGGTGAGAAGTGTCTTATGGGGATTTGGAGATGCATTTATGTTTTATTTATTTTTTATTTGTCAAGGCAGGGTCTCACTCTAGCCCAGACTAATCTGGAACCCCTTCTGTAACCCCAAACTAGCCTTGAACTCACAGCAATCCTCCTCCCTCAGACTCCCACGTGCTGGGATTAAAGGCATGCACTACCATGCCCAGCTTATTTTTTTTTCTTTTTCTTTTTTGGGATTATTTTTTGAGAGAAGGTCTTGCTATATAGCCCAGGCTAGCTTCTAACTTGTGACCCTTCTACTTCAGACTCCTGAGTTCTGAGATTCCATGCATGTGTAAGTGTACCGGGCCAGTTCAGTTTTTAATTGTCATGATACTCAGTTATCTTTTTTAAAATTTTATGGTCATGCTTTGGATGTTGTGTCAGAATTCTGATGCATCTAAAGGCACGAATACCACCCCATGATGTGACTTTGAAACAATCAAGACAGAATTTGGTCAAATAACAAGTTGGTTTGGAGAAAATGCTCAGGTCCATTCAATATTGTAAAGACATGTGTTGAAGCTGAGAGGCGATGTAGCAGGAAAGAACACTTTGCACAAGCACAAGGGCCTGAGATCGCCTGAGTCCGATTCCCCAGCACCCGCTGAACAACTGGGTGAGCCAGTCTCCTCTACTTTGAGTTGACCCTTTAAATTGTGTGTGTGTGTGTGTGTGTGTGTGTGTGTGCGTGTGTGTGTGTGCACTCATGCTGCAGTGTGCTTGTGGAGGTCAAAGGACAACTTTGAGGTGTCTGTGCTCCCCTTCTTTGAGACATGGTCACCTCCTACTGCAAATGAATTGCAAGACTGTAAATGAATGTTTCCCTGAGCTTTGGATTCTTCTGGTTCTGCCCCTCATTGTCCTAGGCCCATTGGGCTTTACCTGAGTGCTGGGGAAAGTCCCCAGCTCTGACTTTATCCTTGCTAAGTTCACTGGAGCAGGGAGACTTTCCGCATCACTGCTCTTCCCCAGTGGCAGACAAGGTCTGTCTTCTAGTAAGTTTGGGATCTAGGGCACAGGCAAAACTCTTGCCCCTTCTCCCATTTCAACTGATCACTGTTTTGTATTGGTGGTGGACCTTCAGCCCCAAAGAGTGCCTCCCCCATCAGTGGCAGATCACTGTTTTATATCAGAGTCCATCCCTGGGTTCTTGCCCCTCTCCCAAGGCAGATGAGCACCACTGTGTCTTCATACAAGGCTTGAAGGATAAACCACTTTCTCCTGATATGTCTCCTGCCTCATCCGCAAACCCTGGCAGGTGCTGCAGGGCTAACTAACCCACCTAGGGTGAAGGGCGTCCCAGGTTTACTAATGGGCACTAAGTCGACGTCAACAGATTGGACTTCCTCTTGGGCCTGAATGCTCAGGGTTTCTAAACTGCACTGCAGTTTACAGTCAGCCTGTAAGAATTTGTTCTTCTTACCCAGTTTTATGGTGATTATCTGTTCTTTGCCATTTCCTGCCAAAGAGAAACAAGTGATGTGCCTTGCCTGTCCTTGGAAGGCTGTTGACCTTTGGAATATGGTTCCCGTGGTTGCTTTGCAGCTTGATTCTCTGATGGGCTCAAAAAAAAAAAAAAAAATGTGATTTTGGTAGGCTATCCATCTTTCCTTGCTGTTAATGTGAGAGCAACATTTCTTTATGGCTTTCAACAGCCTAATCTGAAGTGAATCCCTAGTTTCAAAGCTAGAGAATAGTTTACTATTAGACTTTAGCTATTTAACTGTTAGAAACATATCAGCCATTGAGACCAGCCTGGCCTACAGTTAGTTCTAGAAATATAGAAGCCCAAGCCAGCTACTGTAGCACATGTTTGTAGTCACTGCTGCTGAAGCTGAGGCAGGAGGCTCGTGTGAGCCCAGGAGCTGGAAGCCAGCCTAGATGATCAACAAGACCTTGTCTCTTAAAAATTAATGAAATAGGGCTGGAGAGATGGCTTAGTGGTTAAGCGTTTGCCTGTGAAGCCTAAGGACCCCAGTTCGAGGCTTGATTCCCCAGGACCCACGTTAGCCAGCTGCACAAGGAGGCGCACACATCTGGAGTTCGTCTGCAGTGGCTGGAGGCCCTGGAGCGTCCATTCCCTTCTCTCTCTCTGCAGCTTTCTCTCTGTCTGTTACTTTCAAATGAATAAATAAAAATAAACAAAAATAATTTTAAAAAAGTTAATGAAATATTAGGGATATAAAATCTGCTCTTGTCTGGATAAATGCAGATATTACTCTCACCAAACTGCCCTGATAGGCACTACACTTAATGCTCATATTCATATATTAATGCTATTCTCACTTCTGGTTAGAGAAGCTTCTCTTTTCAGATGGCAATGACCACTGGGATGACCCAAAAGGCAACATAGTGCTGAGAAGAAGGGACAGAGGAGTGTCCAGCACTGAAACATCTCACACCCTCTGAGGCTCAGGGTCCAATGCGGAAGAGGTGGCAGAAAGAATGTAGGAGCCAAAGGAAGGGTAGCCACTCCTTACATACAACTATCCAGACAGAAATTGGCCTCGATATCTCTGACCTCGCAGTGCCTAGCAATATCTACACAAGACCCTAATAACAGGAGAAAAAGATGATGACATCAAATTAAAAGAGAGAGTAATGGAGAGAGGGAGGGGATATGATGGAGAGCAGAGTTATGAAGGGGAAAGCAGGGGAGGGAAATATCATGGTTTGTTGTCTGTAAGTATAGAAGTTGTCAATAAAAATATGTATTAAAATATATTAAAAAATTAACTAAATAGACTGGATTCAGAGTGTATGATGTGGGAAAGAAAAGAATCTGAGAAACATGGCATATTTTATTCTCTTTTAGTTAGTTACATGGCACATTAACATCAAAGGCTTTGAGAAGTCTGATAGAATACAGAAATACCTTTTTTTTTTGTTGTTCAACAAAGCATCTCTAAAATTGGCTTAGCCATAGAATTCATTATTTTCTTTAGAATTAATATTTTGTGAAAAGTTTGGGAAATAGAGATCTAAAGGCTTATGCTTTATTCTCTGAGATGAAAACAGAGATAAAGGATCCCCTCAGATAGCACCAGAACCCCTGGGGGATATCCCTGGGGCCAAAGGCCATCCTGAAGATTGGGTGCTGGGTGCATCTGAGGCACTGAGCCATGGCTTTAGTCAGCAATCAGGCATGTGTTGTGAAGTCATGGCATATAATATTAAATATTAAGCCAGGCCTGGTGGGACAGAGTAATCCCAGCTGTTTGAGAGGCTGAGGCAGGAAGATGTCACATTCAAAGGCTGCCTCGGCTTCAGAGTTCGAGGCCAGCTTAAGTCACTTTGTGAGATACTATCTTAAAACAAACAAACAAATAAATAAACAAAAAATCCCCCAGATGTCTGTTTTCATGATGATCTTTGGATGTCCACCAATGGCCCTAAAAACCGATCACCTCCACCCTGGAGCCTGGGTAACTTTGAACAGCTCATTACCAGTCTCACCCTTTATGATCCACCATCTTTGGTCCCTGGTAAAGATGCTGCAGGACTTCCTGATGCTGCTGAGGACTGGGGACCCGGTGGGATGGAGCTGAACACTGATTCTACTTTTACTTCTTCTCTGGCATAAATCCAGGGCATCTCCTCTGCAGAAATAAAATGGTCACCAAAACAAACAAACAAACTGGGCCTCAGTGGTAGATGGCTTATTTAACATGTGCAAGGCCCTGGGTTCAATCCTTAGTACTGAAAAAAGAAATAAGGAAGGGGAGAGAAGGAGAGGAAGAGGGAGAGATAGAAGGAGAGGAAGGAAGAGAGAGAGAGAG
The DNA here is from genome assembly GCA_036346955.1 of Dipus sagitta. NCBI lineage: Eukaryota > Metazoa > Chordata > Mammalia > Rodentia > Dipodidae > Dipus > Dipus sagitta. Next base: position 43,602,227 of record CM070770.1, on the reverse strand, counting down.
AGAGAGAGAGAGAGAGGAGAGATCTGAAAATCTTCAGGCCACCCCACTGACTCTTCACTTTGACAGGCCCTTGGGGCCCTCTAGAACCAATAGCAAATCTCTTCCTGGCCACTGTGTTTACACAACTTGCTCTGGTGGCTAGTGGCCCCTCAATGCTATGGATGGGGCAAGCCCTGTATATGGAACTGCTGCCATATAGCAGGAGATTCCTGTGAACTGATTTTATGTAGTAGTCTTTACTTCTGGATCCTGGTCATCCTATGGGTCTAAGAGTGGGCTTTGGGGTGCTTGCCCTCCATTCCTCAGCTACATATTTCCTGTGAACTGATTTTATGTAGTAGTCTTTACTTCTGGATCCTGGTCATCCTATGGGTCTAAGAGTGGGCTTTGGGGTGCTTGCCCTCCATTCCTCAGCTACATCATCATCCCTTAAGGTAGGCTTGGCATTTGTTGTTTTCAGTTCCTTGCATTGCTTTCATTTTCCCCCGTTAGGACACCTCCTCCCTTCCCTTGATGAACTAGGCCTCCTTGTTATGGTTCTATGTGGATCTGCTGACAGTAATTTCCAGTGAGCACCAGTCAAACCCAAAGAGTCTGACTCCAGAATCAACTTCTATAAAAACTACCCTAGTCTTCTTCCTGGTACCAAGCTGCATCTCCCTTTATTTACTCATTATTTCAATTTTAGCACTCTAACTAGTGCAATGTACTATAGAATTTCTTGGGATTGGGATCAAGATTTAGGGTTATTAAAAAAAAATGAAAGTTCTCATTTCACAATGGGTTCACTACCGTTTTTTTAAAAAAATATGTTTTACTTGTAGTTATTTATTTATTTGAGAGAGAGGGGAGGGAGGGAGAACGAGGCAGAATGGGCATGCCAGGGCCTCTAGCCACTGCAAATGAACTTCAGATGTATGCATCACCTTGTGCATCTGGCCTACGTGGGTCCTGGGGAATAGAACCTGGGTCCTTTGGCTTTGTAGGCAAGTGCCTTAACCGCTAAGCCATCCCTCAAGCTCTCACTTAGTCCTTTTTATTTCTTAGCTACTTTCACTAACCTGTGACCATGGCTGATGGTTATGGAAGCTAACAGCTTTTTCAGAAGGACACTGACTTTATTATTCTAGGGATATTAATTATGAATCAAGAAGTATATCATGACTTAATTGTTCATTTATACAAAAATGACATGGCCCCCCATTTCCTCCCTGTTTTCCTTCTCTCTATCTGGCAGGGTATTTGACTAAGCAATCAGGGATATTAACTACACACAGCCGAGGCCACGACGGTCAAATAGGCCCTTGCAGTGGCACTCAGCCTCCTCCGCAGGCTGGCAGCCGCCTCTTCCGATGTGTTTGCAGATACATTTGCAATTCCATGCACAGTTTTCAATGTTAAGCATTAATCTGCAATGGGCACTGAAGCATCAATAAAGTCTACATTTTGCCCCTTTTAATGAAAATGCTCAATACAGATTTAATGCAAAACTAAACATTTGGCTCAATATGTTCTACTCCAGTAAATTAGCTAGTGTTTGTCATCTTTTTTTAAGAACCGGGGGTTTAATGCCTCATTTCACATGGTTTTGTTAGGGACAGATAGAAAGCTGATAAACAAGCCATTTGCTCTGTTACGCTTGCTCCCGTCATAGACCTGAAGCTGGTCCTCTGTGCGCATTTCCTCTACAGACTGTCTTGTGAGTTTAAGGGGCTCAGCAGCTGTGGGATATTTGACCTAAGTGCGGCTGTGGCAGGAGGAACCCAGACAAGTGCTGGCTGGCGGCCCGGGAGCAGTGAGTTCCGAAGCGACTCGGAATCCACAGAGGAGCAGTACACCAGCATTCCCTTCTTAAAATGGACTGTGCCCTGTGGGTTTGAGGCCAGCCTGGATTATTCAGAATTGTAATCTACATAGTAGAACACTGGCCCCAAAAACTATAGTAATAATAATGATGATACTAATATCAAAAAGCATTACCTTCACAATAGCCATGAGAAATCAATTTAGAATCTGGTGCCCAGAAATGAAGCTGTATAGCTGGTAGACGGATTTGAGCCACTGCCTGATTCGCACTGTCTGGCAGCAGAGGACTTTCCCGATGAGTACGTTATTTATTATTCAAGGAGCTTATAAATGCCTCCTCTTCCAGGAAGCACTGCTGGTTGTCTACCATCGACTGCTCCACTTTTGTGTTCTTTTAAAAAATATTTTATTAATTTATTTATGAGAGAGAGAGAGAGAGAGAGAGAGAGAGAGAGAGAGATGGAGGCAGAGAGAGGCAGCGAATGGGCACACCAAAGCCTCTAGCCACTGCAAATGAACTCCAGATGCATGCCACCACCTTGTGCATCTGGTTTATGTGGGTACTGGGGAATTGAACCTGGGTCCTTAGGCTTCACAGGGAAGCACCTTAACCACTGAGCCATCTCTCCAGCCCCCACTTTTGTGTTCTTATTGTAGATTAGAACTCCAGTATAATCCTCGGGACTTTTAATATATTGAGCCTTAGGAAGAGCTGTCCCTTAAACATGTTTGAGTACATGCAGGATTTTCTTTGCCAAATGACTGCAGAAGCATTAGTTGACATCTTTATGATGCAGATAGTTCCTGGCGTCTCAAACCTACTTGCAAAAGTACAGTCAAGGGCAGGTCTTGCAGGGAGCCTGCCTGGGAGGAGTCTCAGTTGCATGATATTAGAGAAATAAAGGAAACCTCTCTGGGCTTCAGATTCCTCATGATCTAAAGTGGGGATGACAAGAACAACTACTCCAGAACATTACTGCTAAGGTTCACTGATAGATCTAGCACAGAGTGCTAGTGTGAAGAAAATGTTTGATGAGCATAGCTTGTGGTTCTCCTAATAAGTTCAGAGATTTCACAGCAGAGGCAAGAAACTCTGTGACACTGTGGACATTTTGTTTGCTTGCTTGCTTGTTTGTTTGAGACAAGTGCTCTTAGAGTCCCAGGTTAGTCATATAACCAAGGATGACCTTGAACTACTGACTCTACTGCCTCCACCTCCCAAATGCTGGGATTATAGGCATGCTTGACTGATTTTCCAAAATTCTAAAATTTAAAAGAAGTGGGAGATTTTGTTTGATGAATAGCTGAGCTAATGAAGTTCAAGGACCATTTAATGATAGCTAATTATATAAGAACATTAGATGAGAAATGATTTAAGACAGCTGAGGATCAGATATTGGCAAGTACCTCAAGTCCACAGTTCATGCCTTAGTTCTAGTTCTGGGTACTGGCAGGAGATTTTTTTTTTTTTCGGGGAAGAAGTTTCTAGGAAATATGAATCCTGCTTTCTGAGAATGAGATTCCAAATAACTGTGTACTCTCTGACACGTGTTATGTTTCCAAACCTTCTCAATCAATATGTACCAGAAAAAGATTTACATAGCTCAGAGAGCGAATTTGGTGACCCTCCTGGGCTAGTCTATTCTTTGTTGTAAAGAACTAGCCCACTACTAAACCAATTTACTTCTAAGCTAACAGCATTTGATTCAGGACAAGCCCCTCAACATCTCTTTGAGCCTGAATTTTCTTATAGATAAATGTGGGTCAAAATATGGTTACCCACTTTAAAATACGAACATCAATCCCATCTCTCGATCTCAGTTTTCTGCCCTTAAAATGACCAAGTGGCCTTTCAGTCCATCCTCTGACTAGCTTCTCTGGCTCTGCCTCCCCTGGGATATGGTGAAATCAGTTTGATGACATAACCCAAGCCGTTATGGAGGTGCTGGTTATTGGGTGCTGGTTTCTCTTCAGGGAAAGGAGAAGGTGAGACAACTGACAATGGACCTATTTTCCCTGACACCTGTCCACCTGGCTTCTGCTTGCATAAAACAACTCTCTCTTTAGATAGGAGGAGGCAAGTGGCAGGAGGGTGCCCGAATCTGAATTTTCCCTCTTATAATCAATCCTATGGGGTATTGAACCCAGGACTTCTTGCATGCTAGGGAAGTACTCTACCACTGAGCCATAACCACAGCCACTCCAAGGCTGAATTTTCTTAAAGTCTGGTTATATGTGCGCGTGTTTGTGGATGCACATGTGTGCAAGTGCCCACTGTGGAAGGCGAGGGCTATGAAGCCTTGCAACCTGGAAACTTTTAAAAAAATTTTTTTGTTGCTCATTTTTATTTATTTATTTGAGAGTGACAGGACAGAAAGAGGCAGAGAGAGAGAGAGAGAGTGGGCATGCCAGGGCTTCCAGCCACTGCAAACGAACTCCAGACGCGTGTGCCCCCTTGTGCATCTGGCTAACGTGGGTCCTGGAGAATCGAGCCTCGAACCGGGGTCCTTAGGCTTCACAGGCAAGCGTTTAACCGCTAAGCCATCTCTCCAGCCCAACCTGGACACTTTAGTTCCAGGCACCTGGAAGAGTCAACAGCCTTGGATGAAGGTCTCCAGGACCCATGTGCACGTGTGGCGGCTGGGGAGCTGAGCTTAAGCATGGCTTTCTAGGTTGTAGCCCAGAACTCTGGTCCAAGTGAGTGAGTGGTGGGGCTGAGCATCTTACTATGTTTCTGTGTCAGATGCTCAGTCTATTTATTCCATGCAGTCTCAGAAACTGCAGGAATCAGCGTGGACTCTTTGCAGTGCAGTTTGAAATGGAGAAGTGGGTGTGTTCATGTGTGTGGGGCACCGCGTGCTGCAGTGTGCGTGTGGAGGTCTGTAGTCCCAGCATACCTAAGGCGAGAAGGAAGGCAGAGACAGGAGAATTGCCTGGAAGCTTGTGGGCCAGCTAGTTTGGTGAACGCAGTGGTGGAAAGTATGAACAACAAGGAGTCTCATACATGGTGGAAGGCGAGATCAACACCCAAAGTTGTCCTCTGACCTTCATGTGTGGGTGGCACATGCAAGCCTGCATTTACATACATGAACACACATATCACATACATCATACATGTGCCAAAACAAAACAAACAAAAGAAAACAAAGGGAAGCCCTTCTCCTGTGAATGTCTGATCTGATATCAAAATCTCTCTCTTCTTTTACAGTCCTCCCAATGGGCCTTGATCTTCTTAGTGTCTGAGTTTTTCCCTAAGAGGCTGGTTGTCTAAACTTCAGGCATTCTTGTCCCATTAAATTAATTTTCTTTATGGCCAATCACTTACCAAATATGTTCATCGTTAAAGGGAATCTTACATAATTCCTATAAATGGGAAACCAGTTTGATTCACCATAGATAGAAGGCAACCTTAAACACAGTGAAAATTAAACAATGATCCTAAATTCTAGTTGGATTCCCTGTCAAAAAAAAAAAAAAAAAGAATAAGTCAGTCTAGGCTGAGTGCAATGGCATGCGCCTAAAAGTCTTAGTGGCAGGCTGAGGTGGGAGTTTCACCACTTGCTTTAATTCTCAGAGTTTGAGACCAGCCTGGGTTCCATGGGGAGACCACTAGAGAGAGGCAGGGGTTGGGGAGGGAGGCACACAGACACAGAAAGAGAGTGAGAGAGAGCGAGCGAGAGAGACTAAGACCTGCTCTCTCTTTTTGTTAAAAAAGTGGTGTTCTTAAAAAAGATAACTAAATAAAATAAAATAAAAAAGTGGTGTTCTTTTTGTTTCTTTGAGACAGGGTCTTATATAACTGAGGCTGGCCTCCAACTGGATATATAGCCAAGGATAGCCTTGAACTCCTGATCCTCCTGGCCTCTACCTACTGTGTGTTGGGATTACAGGCATGAACCATCATACTTGGCTTAAAAAACAATGGTTTAACAAGTTGCAACTTTTATCTATTTATTATTTATTTATTTGTTTGTAAAGAGAAAGAGGAAGACAGAGAGAGAGAGAGAGAGAAAGTGTATGGGTACACCAGGACCTTTTGCCACTGTAGACACATGTACCACTCTGGGCATCTGGCTTTTCATAGATACTGGGGAATCAAACCTGGATGTCAGTAGGCTTTGAAAGCAAGTGCCTTTAACTTTGAAAGCAAGTGATAAGCCATTGCCTCAGCCTGAGTACTAACTAAGTACTAACTTTTAAAAGCTAACTTCAAAGACAAGTTAGCGGACTGGTGAGATGGCTCAGTGGTTAAGGGCACTTCATGTGCAAGCATGAAATTTTTTTTTGTTTATTTATTTATTTATTTGGGAGCAACAGACACAGAGAAAGAGACAGATAGAGAGAGAGAGAGAGAGAGAGAGAATGGGCGCACCAGGGCCTCCAGCCACCACAAACGAACTCCAGACACGTGTGCCCCCTTGTGCATCTGGCTAACGTGGGTCCTGGGGAATCGAGCCTCGAACCGGGGTCCTTAGGCTTCACAAGCAAGCGCTTAACTGCTAAGCCATCTCTCCAGCCCAAGCATGAAGGTTTAAGAAGGCCTGAGAGACCCCTCAAGTTCTATCCCAGGGCCATATAAACAACTGGGTATGGACCTGTGTGTTTGTAACCCCAGTCTGATAGGCGAGCAGAGATCTAAGAATCACCAGAACTTGTGAATGTACAGCGAGCTCGGGGATCTGCAAAGGATCTTAGGAAGGTGGAAGAGTGACGGAGCACACTTCACTGGAGGTGAGTATATACGAAGTCTCATGGGCACATACATACATGCCTACACACACACATACCACACGACACACAAGCAAAACAAAAACAATGGCAAGTTTAGATTTGTATTTTTTACCCTTGACTTAACACAAAGGAATCAGGGCTGAAGACTTCATTGAGTGATTTATTGTCACCAAGTGCCTACCATAAGCAGTTGCACAACACACTTTGGCACTCTGGACAGATGCAGATGGTCTTCTAGCCAGAATACCCAAATTTCTTCTGCCTTATCCCCAATACCCAAGCCACCCCCTCCCCTACTGACTTTGGCTGCTTAAATTCTCTTCTTGGGTTCTTCCAGGGTCTCATTCGGACCTGCACAGAGGCAAATTTTGTGAGCATTCTTTCTGACCCTCCTCAAAGATTTTCCTCATCTGTTCTTCCCGGGTGAACAACAAGACCGACCTCGCAGACTGTTGCGAGGATCAAGTGACACAAAGGAGAGACAGTGCCTTGCAAGATGGCTACAGTAAGTGCTCAATAAGCAGTAGTCACTTCCGCGAGCCATTAGGTCCTTAAGTCTGACCCTGGTGCCAGCTCCTTTCAAACACTTGTTCTTCAGTCACCTCTTTCACCCTTCACTGACTTTTACAAATGCCAACAAGCTATTGCTTTGCTTGTGTTCCTGGTCAGTGGAGGCCGATTGTCTGGAATGCTATTTTTGTTTGTTTGGTACATCTCAGCCCTGAATTCGGTACCAAAGTCAAGGAGTTCTGAAAGGGAGTGCTGTGGGAGAAAGCACCCCCGTGGTTCCTCACGAGGTGCCTCTGTTTCTCTCTCTCACTGGACATGAGTACAGAGTCAGTTTCTAAGAAGGGATACGGCCTAATGTCTTCAAAAGACTTGAGTCTTAGGGGATAGATTCACATGGCAAGTTCAGTTCCTTTGACTCAGCCCACCTTGCTTTACACACTAGAGACTTGGAAGCCAGGCTCATCCTTTTAGAAAAGGTCACTCAAACAGAGGCATACAGTAAAGGGAGCAAACATTCTTTCTAAACAAATTTATCAATTTAGCATAGCATAAGGGTGTTGGGTTACAAGGGTCAACAGCCAGTAGCCACATTCCTCAGTTGTTTGATCGGGAGACACGTCAACAATCAGCCAGGAAGACTCTTTCTGATTAATTGTGCTGATAATTTTTTTTTTTTTGTAGTGTGCTACAAGCTCTTTCAATTTGATCTGCTTGGCAGCCTATTTGGGTGAAATGTCTTGACTTATCTAAAGAAACATTGACAAGGAGGGTACTGGCCCAGAGTTTTATTGTGATACCACATAATCATTAACATACGTAGCTCCCGCTCTCCTGCAGGACTGATTCCTTTCTCCAAGGGAAGGACAGGAGGGCATTAGGTTAGTGAGCCTGAGCACCGGAAGCAATGACAGGAAGAGGGATGCTCTTACTAGCTGAGCCTGAAAACACTGCTTATTGCCAGGCATAAAGGTACTTGAGGGGCTGGAAAGATGGCTCAACAATTGGAGGTACTTGCTTGCAAGGCCTGGTTCAATTCCCATGTAAAGTGAGATGCCAAGAGTGGCATAGGCACCTGGTGTCCTTTTGCAGTGACATAAGGCCCTGGTTCACCTCCTGCCCTGACATGATTTAATAAAAATTAAAAAAAAATTTGATAATGCTGAAAAGAACTTCAAGGAACACTCATTATTTCAAGGCAAAGATCTGCTCCTAAAGAAGTGTCAGTCTTCTAGATCTGAATTTCCCTGACTGTTGGCATTGGGGGCTAGATAACTTCTTGTGGGGGAATGTCCAGTGGAGGGATGCTTATCCTTGGCTAAGAAGATGTCAGGAGCACCTCTCCTCAACTCTCTTTAGACATTGTTCCATGTCTCCAAGGGTCTACAATGGCTTGTAGTTGAGAATCATATTCTAGAGGTACAGTTATGAATGTTGGAGACCTAGCACGGCTCTCTGCCCATCCCTGTCACGTCATTTAAGATGCGAACACTGACCTCCTTCAGGGGCCTTCTTTAAGGACGGCTCCCTCACTTACCCTCATTGCATGGAGGCCTGTGGTCTGCGCTGCCCCGTTCTCATGTTCCCTCCTTACCTTTCTTTTCCTCTTCCATTTCCTTTCCCCACTCTTCCTTCTTTCTTTCTTTCTTTCTTTCTTTCTTTCTTTCTTTCTTTCTTTCTTTCTTTCCTTTCTTTTCCTCTTCCATTTCCTTTCCCCACTCTTCTTTCTTTCTTTCCTTCCTTCTTTTTTTCCCAAGGTAGGGTTTCGCTCTAGCCCAGGATGACCTGGAATTCACTATGTAGTCCCAGGCTGGCCTTGAACTCACAGCGATCCTCCTACCTCTGCCTCCCAAGTGCTGGCATTAAAGGCGTGTGCCACCACGCCCTGGCTTCCCACTCTTCTTTATTCCATATATACAATGCTGGTCTGAACAACCACACAAAGACCAACCAACCATGGAATTCTGTCTCCCTTATGCTTGTGACTCCTCAGAGGCAATTCAGGCAAAATTCCCCAAATCATCCTAAAATAAAACTCGTGGGATTTTTTTGTATATATGTTTTATTTTCTTAGCCAGAAGTACTCATTGTACGGTCTAGGTCAGACTCAAAGTCATCCTCCTGCCTCAGCGTTTTCAGTAGCTGGAACTCAGGATGTGTGCTACAGTGTTTGCAAAAAGTGAATATTCTTTAATTAAAAATAGACATCTAAACGAGAGTAGTTTACATAGGATTGTTGAGAGACAGGAAGAAACAAGAGAATTACTGAAATTAAAGATAGGTCAGGTACACAGTACTCACCAGGCACTACACATGTCACCTCATTCAGTTCACATTATACTATTTTGTAGATGGAAATAAAGACTTAGTGAAATAACTTGTTCAGGTCTTCAGAGCTGGAGAGGCGGTGTGAGGATTTGAAACCAGGCAGCTTGACTCCGGGGCAGCTACTCAGTCTCTGTTTGTGCAACTGCAGTCCTACAGGGGTGGGGGATCAAAGGGCGGGGTAGCTTTTCAGGAGGTGAAAGAAGATGTTGGCTGAATTCTAGGGGCCGCAGCTTTCAGTGTCTGGCCCTATGCAAATCATCAAGTGAATGTGGCTCCATTTCTCCGGTTCCATCTGTCTTAGCGAAACTTCCTCTGCTTAGTGGCGTGGAGTATTGTCTTCCCAGTTTAGAAAGTTAGTTTATTAAAGGCAACTGAAGTGAAGAATATGGTTCAAGAGAGTGCCCCTGTTAGCTAGCAGGTGTTGAGGGGAAATAAGCTATGGGTGGGGAATGGAAGACATCAGAATCAAGAAGGAAGTCTTTGAGGAACGTGGGAAGAAAACGAAAGGTATGGCCTTAGGTCCAAAGCCTTGGCAGCACGTGTCTGCTAACTGTCCCAAGCCCTAGTTTCTACTTTCTTGGTGGCACAATTGCATGCAAACATTGAAGAGATCATTACGCCACATCAGTTTCTACTGCAAACGTAAAGTTAAACAAGAAAGAACAACGTGTAACAATCATCCCACCACACAGCAAAATCTGCTGTTTACCAATATTGTGTCTTTTTCTTTTCTTTCGTTCTTTCCTTTTTTTTTTTTTTTTTGAGACAAAGTTCTAATTTATTCCACACTGGCGTCAAACTCACCATGTAGCAGAGAATGGCCTTAAGTTTCTTCTTCTTCTTCTTCTTCTTTTTTTTTTTAAGGTAAGATCTTGCTCTAGCCCAAGCTGTTCTGGAATTCACTATGTAGTCTCACGGTGGCCTCGAACTTATGGCAATCCTCCTACCTCTGCCTTCCACATGCTTCGATTAAAGGTGTGTGCCACCACAGCCCTGAGTGACCTTAAACTTCTGATTCTCCTGCCTCAGTGCTGGAATTACTGGTGTGAGCTGCTGCACCTGTTTTATTATTATTATTATTTTGGTTTTTCGAGGTAGGGTCTCACTCTAGCTCAGGCTAACTTGGAATTCACTATGTAGTCTCAGGGTGGCCTTGAACTCACAGCAGTCCTCCTACCTCTGCCTCCCGAGTGCTGGGATTAAAGGCGTGCGCCACCAGGCTCGGCTCTTTTATTATTTTTATTTATTTATTTATTTGAGGTGCTGAGGATTGAACCCAGGACGCTGTGCATGCTTGGCAAACACTCTTCAACTGATCCATCTTCCTAGCTCCGTGAACCACATTCTTTTGGGTCTCAAAAAAAAAAAAAATCTTGACACAAACTGTAATCAAATGATTGAACAAGACAGGGAAGAGGGAGGAAAGGAAAGGCCACAGCGAAAGTCACAGTGAACAAGACCTACCCGGTTGTATCAGCTACCATCTGACAGCTTTGGTAAGTCATATCTTTGCAGCAAGCAGAATGTCAGCTCCTCAAGATGAGGTGCCCACAAGGCCCCTTCTTCACCCCTGACCACAGGCTCCACCCATCCCCCAAGCCTGGAGCACATCCTCTCCCTCCAGGGCCATTGCAAGCTCTGCAGGCACTCGAGAGATCCATCCAGGAGCCAGCCACCCGTGCCGGCCTGAGCCCATCCTTGGACACTTGGTCATGGACAGCGTCTCAAGAGAATGGCCATAAGATGTCAAAACCCCAGTGTTCTCTGGAGTCCATGCTTCTTGGGCCTTCTGAGGGGCTGTCTTGCTGGATGCAGGAGAATAAAACCCAGCAGTCACTGGGAAAGTTTTTGTTTAGGCTGAAGTCGGTCACACATGTGTCCTGCACTCTATTACTGTGTAACTCAGTGCTGAGTATGTGCGGGTACGTATGTGCGCACACGTGCATGTGTGTGTGTGTGTGTGCACACGCATGCACATGAAAGTGTGCTTGTTATATGTGGATTAAATATTTTTTATTAAAGAGGGAATTATCCTTATCTTACAACAATTTTTTTTTTTGAGGTAGGGTTTCACTCTGGCCCAGGCTGACCTGGAATTTACTCTATATTCTCAGGGTGACCTTGAACTCATGGTGATCCTCTTACCTCTGCCTCCTGAGTGCTGGGATTAAAGGTGTATGCCACCACGCCTGGCTTTACAATAATTTTTAAGTTTGATTTTAGTAAAAAAATCTATGAATAGAAGAAGAGAGCATATATACCTGTCTCTTCCAGCCACCCAAGTTGCTGAAGGGAAAGAAGGGCCAGCAGGAGAAGGTGGCTCTGGCCCTGCTGTCATGAATAAGCAAGAGGCCAAGAAGGTGGCAAATTCCCTGCTGGAGGAAAGGCCTAGGAATTTTGGCATTGAACAGGACACCCATCCCCAAAGGGACCTTACCTGCTTTGTCAAATGGCCCACTAGGTGGGGCTGTCCTCTGCACACAGCGCTTGGGAGGCAGAGGTAGGAGGATTGCTGTGAGTTCGAGGCCACCCTGAGATTATATTGTGAATTCCAGGTCAGTCTGGGCTAGACTGAAACCCTACTTCAAGAAAAACAAAACAAAACAAAGCAAAACAAAAGATGTGGGGCTGGAGAGATGGCTCAGCTATTAAGGTGCTTGCCTGCAAAGCCTAATGACTAGGGTTCAATTCCCCAGTACCCATGTAAAACCAGATGCACAGTGGCACATGTATCTGGAGTTTATTTGCAGTGGCTGGAGGTCTTGGCACACCTACTCTCTTTCTGCCTCTCTTCTCTGTATCTCTCTCTGCTTGCAAGCAAACAAATAAATAAATAAATAAATCATTATGAAGATGTCATGATAAAGTCCATTACTTTGTGTTCTAACCTAAAAGTTAAAGAAATAGAACAATAAAATTATCTCTTTTTTTTTTTGGTTTTCTGAAGTAGGGTCTCACGCTAGCTCAGGCTGACCTATGTAGTCTCAGGGTGGCCTCAAACTCTCAGCAATTCTCCTACCTCTACCTCCCAAGTTTAAAGGCATGCACCACCACGACCTGCCCAATTATCTTTTATTTTTTAAAAAAAGTGCATACAGTGGAAATTAAGTCTCCTTCCAACTGCTCTTATCTAGTATCCTAGTTCCTCCTACCTTGGCGTCCTGAGCACTGCGATTAAAGGTACACACCCAGCAGAGAGAGAGAGAGAGAGAGAGAGAGAGAGAGAGAGAGAGAGAGAATGGGCACACCAGAGCCTCCAGCCACTGCAAACTTGAGATGCATGTGCCACTTTGTGCATCACTTCTTCTGGAACATTCTTCATAACTTGTGCTGTGATAAATATTTATGGGATTATATGTTTTATCTGTCTTCCAACAGAACTGCAAACTCCTTGAGGGCAGGAACTCCAGCATCCCATACAGTGATAACATACAGTCTTGGCACGTAGTGTTTGAAAAATATTTGTTGAGAGGATAAAGTCTTGACTCTTTGGTTGATTGGGAGGAAACTGTGGATCTCCTGCTTTGTAGCTTAATTTGTGGTGTGTGTGTGTGTGTGTGTGTGTGTGGTGTGTGTGCGTGTGCTTGTGCCTATATGCATGTGGACACATGCATGTGGAGATCAGAGGATAAACACAGGTGTTATCCTCAGGAAACCTGTCCGCCTCCACCTGTTTTTTTTTTTTAATAAATTTATTTATTTGCAAGCAGAGAGAAAGAGAGAGAGAGAGAGAGAGAGAGAGAGAGAGAGAGGACATACAGATAGGATGGATGGACATGCCAGGGCCTTCAGACACTGCAAACAAATTCCAGATGCCATGTGCTACTTTGTGCATCTGGCTTTACGTGGGTGCTGGGGACTCGAACCCACGTTATTAGGCATTGCAGGCAAGCACCTTAACCACTGAGCCATCTCTCCAGCCCACACCTCCACCTCTTTTTGAGCAGGATCTCTCATTGGCCTGGAGCTCACCAATGAGGCTAGACTGGATAGTGAGCAAGCTCCAAGAATCCTGTTGTCTCCACCTCGCCAGCCCTAGGAACACAGATATGTGCCACCATGCCTGATATTGTACATGGATACTGGGGATCAAACTCCAGTCCTCATGCTTCCCAGGCAAGCACTTTACCCACTGAGCTATCTCCCCAGTCCATTAAAAAAAAATCTCATGCACAGCTGGCTGGCCTCGAATTGGCTTTGTAGATGAAGATGACGATGAACTCCTGCCTATCCTGCCTTGGCTTCCTGCGTTCTGGGATTACAGGTGTGCGCCATCAGGCCTGGTTTATGTTGTGCTGGGGATCAAGGCCAGGGCTTTGTGCACAGTAGGCAAGCACTTGACCAACTGAGCTACATCCCCAGTCTTAAGTTAAACAAATTATGGAAAGTTTCAAAAGTAGAAAAACACAGAAGCAGAACACAAATAAGCTTCTCTATGCATACAACACCTGACATCACTAGCTGTGAAGATTTTTGCCACATTTACATGATCTTCTTCATTCACTTAAGAGTTTTCTAGCCTCTGGGCACAGAAACACAAGCTAACATTTATTGTTTATTGTGTTCCCAAAACTGCTAAATCTTTTGTACATACATTGTCATTTAATCTTCTCAACAACTCCATGAAGTAACAATCTTAGCTTCACAAAAAGAAATGAGGAAATTGCCTCGCGTTTGAAACACTCCTCTACTGAAAGGTCTCTTCTCTAGCACTTTGGGTCATGGCTCTTCTGGAGCAAACCTTCCATCTCCGATGAAGGGAAAAGATAGGTCACTCAGAATTACTCTGCTAGGGCTGGAGGAATGGCTTAGCAGTTAAGGCACTTGCCTGCAAAGTCTAAGGACCCAGGTTCAATTCCCCAGTACCCATGTAAAGCCAGATGCACAAGGTGGTGCATTAAGCTGGAGTTCGTTGGCAGTGGCTAGAGGCCCTGGGGTGGCCATTCTCTCTCTCACTACCTATTTCTCTCTCTTAAATAAATAAGACATTTTAGAAAATCTATTCTGATAGCTCTACAAGGCTGCTGGGTATAGTTGTGTAGTTTATGTGTCACACAAGGGCAACTTGCTGAGGCGCTGGCCTGAGCTGAAATCCAGCCTGAGACCCGCTTGCTAGGTTGTGGCCTCTGCCTGGGCTCTGGAGCCCTGAGGAGGGGCTCCTTCCTCCTGCCCAGTGTCCCACTGCTCAGCCAGTGCAGGCGTGGATGGATGGGCTGTGAGGTACTACATGAGCTCTCTGCTCTCAGGTTTGGCTGACAGTAAGAAGGAAACAATGGTGCAACATGGACAGGTGTGCTCGTTCAAGCTCAAGACCGAGACGGTGAATGCTGAAACTCCAGACTTCCTTACAGCATGTAACTGAAAAGATGGGGATTGCAAACAATCTCCAGCTGGCTTAGTTCTTAGACTTCATTTCTAAAGTTTAGTCAACTTATCACAGTGATGAAGAAAACAACACCTGCACAGTCCTCAAAGAATAAACCCGGGAGTTTTCCATATGAAACACTCACTGCTTTCATTTTTGCATATAGTATTATTAATAGTTTTCATTTGCTGAGCACAGATAGATACAGGACATTGTACTGAGGATTTGACATACGTTGTATTGTTTAATTCTTTTTATGGTCCCATAAAATAGGCATCATTATAATCTCACTTTTGCTTGTTTACTAATGATTTATTTGAGAGAAAGAGAAACAGGGAAGGAGGGATAGAGAAAGAGAGGAAGAATGGACACACCAGGGCCTCTAGCCACTGCAGACAAACTCCAGACACATGTGCTACTACCTTGTGCATCTGGCTTACATGATTACTGGGGAATAGAACCTGGGTCCTTAGGCTTCATAAGCAAGCACCTTAACCCCTAAGCCCTCTCTCCAGCCCTTATCTTGAACCCTTGTGTATTTGACTCTATAGCTTACACATATAGCCACTATCTTATGTATGTTTATTTTTGGAGGAGGGATCTGTTCAGTCAAGTCATGACCCACAGCATAAATGTCAGACTACTATTAAAATATTTCCTGGGGGCTGGAGAAATGGCTTAGTGGTTAAGGTGCTTGCCTGAGAAGCCTAAGGATCCATGTTCAACTCTCTAGATCCCACGAAAGCCAGATGCACAAAGGTGAGGCAAGCACAAGGTTGCACATGCCCACTAGGTGGCACAAGCGTCTGGTGTTCAATAACAGTGGCTGAGGCCCTGGAGTGCCAATTCTCTCATTCTCTCTGACTCTCTATGCCTCTCTCTCTAAAAAAAAAAAAAAAAAAAAAAAAAAAAAAATTGTCCAAGCCTGGTGTTGTGGTGCATGCCTGTAATCCTAATGCTGGGGAGGTGGGGCAAGAGAATCACAAGGCCAGCTGGGCTACATAGTGAGATTCTGTCTCAAAGGAGAAAAGGGCTGGGGTTGTAGCTCAGTGGTAGAGCACTCTGCTAGCGTGTACAGAGCCTTGAGTTCAATCCTAGCACTGAATTTTTTTTCCAGTTTTCTTCAAGTTGGAATTGTTTTTGCCTTTGTTTTCTTAAATGCCAGCTACCAGCATGATGCATAATTGATGACCTGGAACTTTCTTTGGGTAGTGCATATATTGGCCATTCTTTTTTCATGCCACAAGCCCCAAACCAGCCATGGCCCTTCATCTGCCAACCTCGCTATCAGCAGAATTACTGAACATATGTATTTAAACATATTACTATAAGGAATTTTCCCTTTTTAAAGGCAAGCACCATATTGCCTGAAATGAGCCATCTCTCCACCCCCCAGAATTTTCCTTTTTAATTTTTTTTATTTATTTGCAAGCAGAGAGAGAGAGAGAGAGAGAGAGGGAGACAGAGACAGACAGACAAAATGGATGTGCCAGGGCCTCTAGCCACTGCAAACCAATTCCAGACGCATGCACCACTTCATGCATCTGGCTTTATGTGGGTACGGGGGAATTGAACCCAGTTTGTCAGGCTTTGGAGGCAAGCCCCTTAACCACTAAGCCATCTTCCCAGCCTGGAATTTTCCCTTTAATAGTCTCCTCACAGCTTCCCTAAGAAAGGATCAAAACAAGGGGCTGGGGAGATAATAGAGTGATTAAAGGTGCTTGCTTGCAAAGCCTGCCAGCACAGATTCAGTTCCCCAGCCACTCATGTAAGGCCAGATGGGCATTCATTTGCAGTGACAATAAACCCTGGTGTGTGCGTGCATGCGCGTGTGTACACACACACACACACTTGCAAATAAATAAATTAAATTTTTTTTAAAAAGGACCAAGACAAGAAAATTGTGAGTAATGAGATTTTGTAGCATCAAAGAGATTCAGTTTAACAATGTAATTGGGTGGAAAATTAAGGCAGGAGGTGGTGTTGCAGTTTGTATTTTAAAAGTTCCCCAAAGACCCATGTACTAATTCCTTTAGTGCCAGTCTGTGGCACTGTTGGGAGACGGCGGAACCTTTGGGAGGTGGGGCCTATTGAAAGGCAGTTAGGTCGCTGGAGGTGTGTCCTCGAAGGAGTCCTTAGAGCCCCAGCACTTCAGCCTCTCTCCCCGCCTCCTCCTTCAGGGCCACCGGTGAGGTTTTCTCTACCACGCGCTTCCAGCCACAGTGGACTACTGGCAATCTCTTAACCATAGGTCGAAATCAAATTTTCCTCATTACAAGTTGCTCATCCTAGGTATTTTGTCTCAGTAAATTAAAATTAACTGATGGAATCTAAGACATGATTTTTATGGTTCTGAGGTCACAAGCATGATCAGGAATATTTTTTTAATAAAAAAATGTTTTTTGAGACAGACAGAGAGAGAGAGAGAGAGAGGGAGAGAGATAGATGGGGGAGGGGAGAAAAAGAGAGAGAGTGAGAGAGAGCGGAGCGAGAATAGGCACGCCAGGACCTCCAGCCACTGCAAATGAACTCCAGATGCTTGCGCCACCTTGTGCATCTGGCTTATGTGGGACCTGGAGAATTGAACCTGGGTCCTTAGGCTTTGCAGGCAAGCACCTTAACTGCTGAGCCATCTTCCCAGCCCAGGAATACTTTTTACTTTGGATTCAAGTAAAAAGTTGCAGCTCTTGGCTAAGGATCTTTTTTGCCTATGGATTTTTTTTTTTTGGAGACAGTCATTGACCTCATGGTAATATAACCCCCCTTTTTTTTTGTGGTTTTTCAAGATAGGGTCTCACTCTAGCCCAGGCTGACCTGGAATTCACTATGGAGTCTCAGGGTGGCCTCAAACTCATGTGATCCTCCTACCTCTGCCTCCCGAATGCTGGGATTAAAGGTGTGCGCCACCGCGCCTGGCTTATAACTCATATTTGTTTTACATTTACCATTTGCTATTTTGAGCACTTTAGAGACCTTTCCTTTAACCTCACAACCAACCTGTGAGGGAGGTCCTATCATATCTGGCATTTTATAGGTGACAAGTCAGAGGCTTTCGAAGGGGACAAAGTTACGGTTATATAGAATGAATAGATCCAAAGAGCTAAACTACAATGTAAGAACTATATTTAACAATGCTATCATTTATACTGGTCTTTGCCCAAAGAGTAGATTCTAGGTTTTCTTACCATACACACATATACACATGTGTACATGCACACATATGCACCACAAGGCTGACTATGACATGACAGGCATATTGATTTGCTGGATTACAGTATACACACACACACACACACACACACACACACACACATATATATCAAGACAAATAAATTCAGACATCATACTGCACACCTTATATTAAAGAGAGACAAGTCCTTGTTCAAGGTCACATACGTAGTGAAGACAAATCTGAGTTCAAAACCAAGCAACCTGCCTCCAGGCTGGCTCTCAGTCACTGTTTAATGTTCCTGTAACTTTGCACAGGGAATTAAGAATGCTTGTGCAATCCATGTTTCATGTATAGGTAGCTAGGCAGTGAATGCTCTTCGCCTACTTTTATTTTTCAAAGATGAAGGGTTACCCCCCCCCCCAACCTCTGGTCTCACCTTCACTGTCCTCCTGAGGAAGATAGAGTGGATGACCTGAGTGGGAGAGGAAGGGCGCATGAATGGCCCATCTTCTTCTCTACACATTTTGTTCTGTTTCTATCGGGGCAGGTGTCCCTTGGGGGGTGGTGGGGGAGACCTTTGCTGGTCCCACAATCCAGAATCTGTGGGTTTAACTTTGGGGTTCAGTATGAGGAGGGTTTTGTCCACATAAGTCAGTCTTCAGGTCAGCTTAATAGGGGGCTTAATTTGCCTCTTGGTTAAACTAGAACTCAAATGGAGAACAGGGTATCTCTCACTGCACCTCCCCCAAGAGGTATTGAGGGAAACACATGAAGAAATAGTAAGACATTACATGAACTAAAGAGCCTTGCTCTAACATGCCATGGACCCATCTCCAGGGAAACTATCAAGCAAGCTAAAACGGGTCGGTATAGCAAGCACTCTGATTATATGATCTTGTTGAACACCTGTAAAACTCAGGTGGGGTGAGATTGATTATGCCTGTGTTATTCAGAAGGAAACAATATCTTGTTCAGCTCACAAGTATTGGGAGTGGTCCACAGCCAGGCTTTGTTTTAGGATGCACAGAGAAGTCATAGGGATTGCTCAAGATCGTGTAAGTGCCCAGTGGATAACTTGGGATGTGAATGTAGGTCTGACCCCTGACATGGGTTAGGTTTTCTTTGGAGAGAAGAGAAAGTGGGAACAAATAGCTGATAATAAGCACATTTTATTTTTGCAGTTTGGGTCTGTTTTTTGCTTGGTCTCTCTTTACTTGTATGCCCATTAAGCTGTGGATTCATGAGGAATAGGCTTCAGCAGTGCAGACTTTTTTCCATTTGTTCTCACGAAGTGTGCTTCTCTGGGTGGAGCAGGCTGGGCCTCAGGTGAGCCGGTAGCTTTCTCTTTGGCTTCCTTTTTCTGATCATTTTTTTTTCACCAGTTGCAGAAAGATGTATTAGTTCTACAGTGTTTCATAGGCTCAATGGCACATTAATTCTTTTGGCAAGAGGCTTGTCATTAACTTGTTAGCAGACCCAGCAACACTGAAGACTTTGAATTTTGCCACAGTATCATTTATTGGGCGTGTGTGTGGTATGTGTGATGTGTGGTATATGCACATGTGTGAGCAGACGCATGCCCCATGCACATGCATGCAGAGGCCAGAGGAATACTTTGGGTATCCGCCTCTTATTGCTCATCTGAGTAGCTCCTTGAGGTGGGTCTTGCCTTCAACCCAGAGCTGCTGTCCATCAATGAGCCCCAGTGATTCTCTGGTTCCCCACTCCATGGACTGGGGCTACAGACGTGTGTCACCGTGCTCAATGAGTTCTGGGGAGTCAAACTTTGCAGTCTCTGGCCCAAGAGGCTCCCACGCTTAACTAGCAAGTGCTCTTAAATGCTGTACCATCTCCTCAGCTTGGCATTTCCTTTTGAACAGTACTTTTCCCTTGATGTCTGCAATACCATCCTTCTTGCATATTCACATACATGTGACCAGGGGAACAAGTTCATATTTTCTAAAAGGTTATCAGGTGCCTTTTCTCTTTCCTTTTCTGTTTCTCATTTCTTTGGTGAGTTACTGAAGTGTGGTAGTTCTGGCCAAAAGGAAGTATTAACCACATATTGAGCCATGTCGATAGCAGTGTGAAACTTTCCACCACCCAGTGTTTGTGATACATCATCTCATTACATACCTGCATCACCCCGATAAAGTAAATACTTATCGTTAGACACACACAAAGGTGTTAAATAAGTTTTCAACGACCACACAGTAAGTGGCAGAGGTACACTTGTCACCTGGGACTTCTCATTCCAAACTGTTAGGTCATGAGAGGTACTGTCTGTTTTCTGTAGCTTACAGGGCAATTTGGGAATATACTCTCCCGTATGATGTCAGAGCATCTCGAACCACTAATTTAACAAGCACCAATCAATGTGGTGGGTATGCATGGAGGGGCCAAATGGGGGGAGGGCAAGGGAGACATCTATGGGAGGAAGGTTTGGGAAACAGAGTGATTAGCATTGGATAGCTTCATACAAACACCATGAGGAGGAATTCTCAGCTAGCTCTCAGCAGATATGCTTGAGGACAAATAAAATAAAAACAACCAAGCAAGTTTAGGAGACATAACTTTAGAATGGTATGAATATGCATGGTAAGTGTATTAATTACTTTCTCCTTCCTGTGGTCAAATACCTTACAACAGGCAACATAAGGGTTTATTTCAGCTCATAGTTCAAGGTCACAGTCCACCATAGCAGGGAAGGTATGTTGGCAGGAACTTGAGGCAGCTGGTCAAGCTCCTCATTCAGTCCACAGTGAGGAAATAGAGAGCAATGAATACTTGTGTTTAGCTTGCTTTCTCCTTTTTGTTAAGTCCAGGACCCCAGACTATGCAATGGTGCTACTCACGGTTAAGGTGGGTCTTCTCATCTCAATGAGCCCAATAGACTCCCTCTGAGGCATGCCCAGAGGCTCGCCTCCCAGGCGATTACAGGTCCTGTCAAGTTATAGCAGTATAAACCAGCACGGTAAGTCAGTTTCAACAATCAAACAAAACAACAGTAGCAACAATAAAACCCATCCCTTGTGCTGGAGATATGGCTAGCAGTTAAGGTGCTTGCCTGAGAAGCCTAAAGAACTAGTTTGATTCCCCAGTACCCACATTAGCCAGATGCATACGGAGGCACATGCATCTGGAGTTTGTTTGCAGTGACTAGAGGCCCTGGCATGCCCATTACCTCTCTCTCTCTTCCTTCCTCCCTCTCTCCCTCATAAATAAATAAATATTTAGGACTGGAGAGATGGTTTAGCAGTTAAAGCACTTGCCTGTGAAGCCTAAGGACCTAGGTTTAATCCCCCAGGAATAAACACATAAGCCAGATGCGCAAGGTGGCACACACACCTGTAGTTAATTTGCATTGTCTAGAAGCCCTGGCGTGCCCATTCTCTCTCTTTCTCTCTCTTCCTCACACTCTCTCTCCCTCTTCCTCACTCTCTCTCTTCCTCTCTAAATTAAATAAATAATAAATAAATAAACAAACCCATCCCTTTTGCAATAGAGGAACTTCCCTGGTGAGGCAATGGCCTTTATCTGGGCTAATGATCCAGTATCTTGTCATGGCTTTCTGTTAATTCATGGCATACTAGTTACTTTTGATTTTTATTTATTTATTTGGAAAGGAGAGAGAGAGAGAGAGAGAGAGAGAGAAAGAGAACAGGCATGTCAGGGCCTCCAGCCACTGCAAATGAATTCCAGATGCATGTGCCACTTTGTGCATCTGATGTACATGGATACTGGGGAATTGAATCTGGATCTTTAGGCTTCACAGGCAAGCATCTTAACCTCTAACTCTTTTCTCCAGCCTGTATTAGTTACTTTTTGCATCATTGTGACTACAGCATCTGATAGAAACAAGTTAAGGGAGAAAATATTTATTTTGGCTCCTGGGTACAGAGAAATTAAGTCAGTCAGGGGAAGGCATGGTGTAGCGGTTCAGTTCATGGTAGTGGGAGGCTCTTCATGTCACAATGGACAAGGAAGCAGAGAGCACAACAGAAACTAGGGGCCAGGTGCCACCTTCAAACTCCATCCTTAGAAGCCAACTTCCACCAGCTAGACCCCATCTCATAAAGGTTCCATAGCCTCTCACAATAGTGCCTTTGGTTGGGGAATAAGCCTTTAACACGAGCCAGTGGGAGACAATGGATTCAAACCACAGCAACTAGTGATAATGGGGAATCATTTAATTGTTTTAACCCACAGTATCCTTATCGGTGAAATGAATGTGTGTCCTCCAGAGTCCCATCTCACTACTGTTCTTCCTCCCCTCCCACAAGGTGCCAAAATTTATGGCATGTAGATGTTGGCCAATAAATGTTTGATGAGCTGAGCTAATTAAGGCAATGATACTAGAGGAAAACCAGATTCTTTCCATGAAGGCATGTCCTGTTTTCTACTTTCTTGGCTTCATATTTCAGCTGCCCTTGTTAATGAGTTATTAAACTTGTCATTTCCTTGTTGATACCTTCCCCTCATAACTTACTACACTTCTCTCATTTTAATTTTTTTTTTTATGTGCTAGGGACTCAACCCAGGGCTTACACATACTGAGCTATACTCCTATCTTTTGTGTTCTTTTTTTTTTTAATGAAAATTTTTTAAACATACATTTATTTATTTATTTGAGAGTGACAGACACAGAGAGAAAGAAGCAGATAGAGAGAAAGAGAGAATGGGCACGCCAGGGCCTCCAGACTCTGCAAATGAACTCCAGATGCGTGCACCCTCTTGTGCATCTGGCTAATGTGGGTCCTGGGGAATTGAGCCTTGAACTGGGGTCCTTAAGCTTCACAGGCAAGCACTCAACCGCTAAGCCATCTCTCCAGCCCTCTTTTGTGTTCTTTTTATATTTACAATTTTATTTATTTATTTGAGAGAGAGAGAGAGAGAGAGAGAGAGAGAGAGAGAGAGAGCCAGCCACTGTAACACTGTAACACAGCCACTGTAAACAAACTCCAGATGTGTGTGCTCCCTTGTGCATCTGGCTTATGTGGGTCCTGAGGAGTGAAACCTGGGTTCTTTGGCTTTGCAGACAAGTGCCTCAACCACTAAGAGATCTCTCTGCCCTCTTTTGCATTCTTAATTTTTATAGAGTCCTCATATTTCCTGTCACAACAGAGTTAGCTGATGGATGAGTGGAGTCTCACTTGCTCCCTAGCTAAATGAGTATCTGCATGAAGGATGGGAATAAAAGTGCATAATTGTAGGAGAAAGATGTAGGGGCAGCCTGCCTTAACGACATTCTCAAAGCTTGTTAGTAACTTCTTGAAAGTCAATCTTTAAAATTAAGTGTGAATAAATAGATAAATAAAATGAAATGTGTAAAAGGAGAAGAATTTTCTATGTTTGGCTTAAACAGGTGTGATTAAGATACAGATACAGGGCTGGAGAGATGGCTTAGCGGTTAGGGCACTTGCCTGCGAAGCCTAAGGACCCATGTTCACCTCTCCTGATCCCATGTAAGCCGGACACACAAAAGGTGAGGGAAGCACAAAGTTGCACATGCCCACTAGGTGGCGCAAGCATCTGGTGTTTGATTTCAGTGACTGAGGCCCTGATGTGCCAATTCTCTCTCTCTCTGTCTCTCTCTAAAAAAAGGTACAGATACAACAATTTGTTTGATGCATCTTTGTGCTTAAAACTCCTCCAGCTTGAGAAAAGATCATTTCCTTCTTGGCTTCTGAGATGAACCAGAATTTTGGAATCCAGCTGATGCACTTCTTTGTGGCCTCAGTGTGGTAGATTCTTCTAAACAGCCTGCTTTTACTCCTCTGACAGAGCAGACCATGCCATTTAAGAACATGCATCTTCCTAGACTCCCTTAAACCTGGAGTGTCCACAACACAGGCCTGGCCAAAGAGATGTAAGTAGATGTTTCCTGCATGGGGTGCTTTGAGGAAAGCCACTGTTTTCCTAATAAAAAGGGGAGAATCCATTTGGCATTGTAATTTGCCCTTTACTATTCCCTTTCTTCCTGCATGGAATATGGGCACTGCACTATAAGGGCAGCAGCCCAGCTTTTGTTGTGAGGAAGAAAGTCAGACACCAACAGTGACGGAGAAAGAAAGCTCCAGGCAGTGTGAGGCCTGCCATCTTTCTTAAGCAGCTGCCTCAGTTGTACCTCCAGACTTCTGCTATGTGAGAAAAATTAAAACTCTATTTAAAAATTATTTTTATTGGGGCATGGTGGTCTGGAGCAAGTAGTCCAGACCCTTGTTTCTGGGCTTCTCCCACCTCCCTGGTCTGGGTTCCCTGCGCTGGCCTGTGTGCTGGAGGTTGTGGCATGAAATAGGCCAGATCCCTGTTTCCTTGCTCCTCCCAGTTCCCGGGTCCTGGTAGGTCTCATTGTGCATTGCTTGGGGAGGCCTGGTTCCTATGGGAACTGTGGAATCAGGCCTTTTGCTCTGGTATCCTGACTGGCCACTAGGTACCAACGTCCTTGTTCACCTGAGTGAGAAGATGAATGGGCCAAAGGACAAAAACTTGCTTTCTCCTCAATAAAATAAAGAATCTTCCTAAAATGGGTAGACAACAATGCAGAAAAAGCCAACGAAAGTCAGAAAACTGAGGGATCTCCACCAAGGATGCCTAGTCCTACAATGGAAGCCGCCAATGAAATCATAGAGAAATCAATAGAATTTCATTCCCAAAAGGAAAACACAACAACCAATGAGAACCTGATAAAAAAAAAAATCAGTAAACTATAAGCTAACTATAAAGGAACCAACAATTGTATCAATGAAATTGAACAGAATCGTCTCCTAGAGTATTCAGCTTTTGACAGTAGGCTTAACTTGATTGAAGAAAACATTGGAACCCTCCAACGAGATATAAATAAATTGAAGGTAAGTCAAGAAATGGAAGATCTCAACAACTGGCTCATTAAGCTTAATGAAGACTTGACCAAATGCAAGAATGAACTACAGGAAACATCAAGAAAAGCAGAACTTGAATTGAAATAGTACCTTAAAAATGAGATGGACACAACGAAAAATAACACAACAGAAAACAAAAATCAAATAGAAATTATAAAAACATCTCTAGAACCACTCACCAACAGAGTTACTCATGTTGAAAACAGAACCTCTGACCTGGAAGATAAGACAGAAGAAATTAGTTGGGAGGCCAAAAACTTTGCTAACTTAAAAAAAAAAAAAAAAAAAAAAAAATCAAGTGAACAGAATATAAGGGAATTGTGGGACACCCTAAAATGATCAAACATCCAGAACATGGGTATACCAGAAGACGGGAAAATCCAGACTAGAGGCATAGATAACATAGTCAACAAAATTATTGAAGAAAAATTTACAAATCTCACAAAAGAGAGGCCCATCCAGATACAAGAAGCTCACAGAACACCAAACAGATAGGATCAAAGAAGAAACTCTCCAAGACACGTCATAGTTAAAACTCTTAACAATGAAAAGAAAGAGAGAGTGTGTTAAAAGCAGCAGAGAGAATAAATTCTCAACATACAAAGGTAATCCCAGCAGAATTACATCATATTTCTCAATGGCAACCCTGAAAGCCAGAAGGGCCTGGAATGGAACACTTCAAAGACTGAAAAACTATGGCTTCCAACCCAAGCTCCTTTACCCAGCAGAAACCTTTCCATGAAAAAAAGTCAGCTCTATGATTATATGAACACAAAACCAAACCTACAGAGAATACTTGAGGGAATACTCCACACAGAACAGCCAAACAACCAATCTCAAGAGCCAAGAAGAAGATCACAATAACCAAAATAGACCAGGCTCAAAACAGTACACAACACAAGAAAGCACCAAACCCCATAAAACACCTCATCATGGCAGAGATTAATTAAAACCTCACAGTAATAACCTTAAATATTAATGGTCTTAACTCACCCATCAAAAGACACAGGATATCAGGATGGATCAAAAAACTGGACTCTTCTATCTGTTGTCTTCAAGAAACCCACCTCACCACTAAAGATAGACACCTCTTCAGGGTGAAAGGTTGTAAAATGATATTCCAAGCAAATGGAAACAAAAAACTAGCAGGTATTGCTATATTAATATCTGATAAAATAGACTTCAAACCAAAAGTAATCAGAAAAGACAAAGAAGGTCACTTCTTACTCATGAAGAGAATGATCCAACATGAGCACATCACAATAATAAATATATATGTGCCAAGCCAGGAGTGGTGGCACACACCTTTAATCCCAGTGCTTGGGAAGCAGAAGTAGGAGGATCACCATGAGTTTGAGGCCAGCCTGAGACTACATAGTGAATTCCAGGTCAGCCTGGGCTACCTTGAAATACATATACATACATATATGTATATCTATCTATCTATCTATCTATCTATCTATCTATCTATCTATGACAAACACAGGGGCACCACAGTTTATAAAACAAAATCTACTCAACAATAAAACAGAAATAAACACCAGCCACCAACACCATCATAGTCAGAGACTTCAATACTCCACTATGATCAATAAACAGATCTTCCAAGCAGAAAATCAGCAGGGAAATAACAGAGCTCAACAGCATCATAGATCAACTAGACCTAAAGAATTATCTACAGAACTTTCCACCCCAACTCTACAGAAAACACATTTGTCTCAGCAACCCATGGAACCGTCTCCAAAATTGACCACATATTAGGCCACAAAGGGTGCCTTCATAAAGTCAGGAAAATTGAAATAACTCCTTGCATCATATCAGATCACAATGCTTTAAAGCTAGAAATTAACAAGGGACACATCAAGAATTCTGCCAGCTCCTGGAAACTAAACAACACACTTAAACAATGAATGGGAAATCAAAAGAGAAATTGTAAAATTCCTAGAGTTGAATGATAATGAAAATACAACCTACCAAAACTTATGGGTTACAATGAAGGCAGTCATAAGGGGAAAATTCATAGCCCTAAATGCCTTCATTAGAAAGACAGAGAGATCCCAAATCAATAACATGACTGTCCACCTAAAGGCACTGGAAAAAACAAGAAGAATCCAACCCAAAGAGCTCCAGATGGAAAGATTAGAGCAGAAATTAATGAATTGGAGCCTAAGAAAACAATTTTAAAAATCGATGAAATGAAGAGCTGGTTCTTTGAAAAAATAAACAAGATTGATAAACCCCTGGACAAATTGATCAAGCAAAAAGAGAGAGAGAGAGAGAGAGAGAGAGAGAGAGAGAGAGAGAGAGATTGAGAATTAACAAATTAACAAAATCAGAAATGAAAAAGGAGAGATCACAACAGACATCAATTAAATTGGAAGAATTATCAGGGCATACTTACAAAACTCCTACTGCACAAAATTAAATAATCTGGAAGAAATGGATGAATTCTTAGACATATACCACCTACCAAAACTAAACTCAGAGCATATTAATTTCCTAAACAAATCTATCACATCCATGGAGATTGAAAAGGTAATCAAAAACCTCCCCGAAAAGAAAAGTCCAGGACTGGGTGGCTTCTCAGCTGAATTCTATCAAACCTTCATAGAAGAACTAAAACCAATTATTCTCAAACTGTTCCATATTATCAGAGACCAGGGAATCCTCCCCAACTCCTTTTATGAAGCTAGCATCACCCTAATGCCAAAACCAGACAGAAATGCAAGAAGGAAAGAAAAGTATAGGGCTATATCCCTACTAAACTTAGATGCAAAGATCCTGAGCAAAATCCTTGCAAACCAAATTCAACAACACATCAAAAGAATTATTCATCTTGATCAAGTATGCTTCATCCCAGGAATGCAGGGATGGTTTAACATATGGAAATTGGTCAATGTAAAACACCATATAAATAAACTTAACCATAAGAACCACATGATCATCTCAATTGATGCAGAGAAGGCCTTTGACAAAATATAACACCACTTCATGCTCAAAACACTAGAAAGAATAAGCATGGAGGGTTTATAGCTCAACACAATAAAGGCTATATATAAACCTCCTAAAGCCAAAATAATACTTATGGGGAAAAACTCAAGGAATTCCCACTGAGATCAGGAACAAGACAGGGTGCCCACTCTCGCCACTGCTCTTCAACATAGTACTAGAAGTGCTAGCCCAAGCAATAAGACAGGAGAAAGAAATAAAAGGGATTCAAATTGGAAAGGAAAAAGTCAAGTTAGCCCTATTTGCAGATGACATGATCCTATGTGTAAGTGACCTGAAAGTCTCCATCTTAAAACTTCTAAAGGTGAAAAATTCCTTCATCAAACTGGCAGGATACAAAAGCAATGCACAAGAAGCAGTAGCTTTTCTATATGCAAAGGACAAATATACAGAGAAAGAAATCAGTGAGGCTACCCTATTTTCAATAACAACAAAAAAAGCCAGGCGTGGTGGTGCATGCCTTTAATCCCAGCACTCGGGAGGCACAGGTAGGAGGATTACTGTGAGTTTGAGGCCACCCTGAGACTCCATAGTGAATTCCAGGTCAGCCTGGGCTAGAGTGAGACCCTACCACAAAAAGCCAGAAAAAAAAGAAAAAACAATAACAACAAAAAAATTAAATACATTTGAATAACACTAACCAAGGATGTGAAAGACCTATATGATGAAAACATAAAAACACTCAAGAAAGAAATAGAGGAGGACTTGAGAAGATGGAATGATCTCCCATGCTCCTGGATAGGTAGAATTAATATTGTGAAAATGGTAATTCTACCAAAAGCAATATACAGATTTAACACAATACCAATAAAAATTCCAGTATCATTCTTCACAGAGATTGAAAAAAATGATCTCAAAATTCATATGGAATGGCAGAAGGCCTTGGATATCCAAACACACCCTCATAAAAAACATATCCACCTCTGGTGGTATCACCATACTTGATCTAAAGCTATGTTATAAAGCCATAGTGATAAAAATAGCATGGTACTGGAATAAACAGAATTGAAGACTGAGACCTTAGGTCAAGTAACTACAGCTGCTTGATCTTTGACAAAGGTGCTAATAATGTAGACTGAAGAAAAGATAGCATCTTCAACAAATGGTGTTGGACATATTGGATGACCATATGTAGAAAAATGAAATTAGACCCACTCATTTCACCATACACAAAAATCAAGTCCAAATAGATTAAAGACCTCAATATAAGACACAAAACTCTTCAAGTACTGGAAGAAAAATAGGAAGCACTCTCCATGATATAGGACATCCTGAACTTTTAAAACCCCAATAGCCAAGGAAATTAAACAAGCATTCAACCAATGGGATCTCATGAAGCTAAAAAGTGACAAACATACCATAAGCAAAGCCAA
This sequence comes from Dipus sagitta, assembly GCA_036346955.1. Classification (NCBI taxonomy): domain Eukaryota; kingdom Metazoa; phylum Chordata; class Mammalia; order Rodentia; family Dipodidae; genus Dipus; species Dipus sagitta. Next base: position 43,573,055 of record CM070770.1, on the reverse strand, counting down.
CAGGTTACCCACTGAATGAAATAAAATCTTTGCCAGCCATACTACTGACAGAAGCCTAATATCTAGAATCTACAAAGACCTTAAAAAACTAAACAATAAAAAAAATCAAACAACCCACTCCAAAAGCGGGGCAGAAAACTAAATAGGGAGTTCTCAGAGGAAGAATTATATATGGTTAACACACACTTAAGAAAATGTTCAACATCCCTAACTATTAGGGAAATGCAAATTAAAACAACTATGAGAGTACACCTTACCCTAGTAAGGATAGCAAACATTAAAAAATCAAATGAAAACAAATATTGGTGAAGCTCTGGAGAAATAGGAACACTCATTCACTGATGGTGGGAATGTAAGCTGGTACAGCCACTGTGGAAATCAATATGGAGATTCCTGAAAAGAATGAATATAGAGTTACCAGCAGACCCTGTTATTCCCTTACTGGACATTTACCCTAAAAGCTCCACATCTCAGTTCAGAGACCTACTAGATCTCCCAAAATAAACAAGACAGACTTCTGTCAGAGCACTTGATTACCCAGAGGTTAATGGTAAGTCCCTACTGCTGAAGACACCATATGCTGTTGGCACAGACCATGGAGAAACCTGGTTGGAAACCATAGGAGAGCCAGTGCCCAGACAATTAGCCTGTCTAGTGCTGGAAGGTGCTACATTATCTACCAGGGAAATTGGCTAACATCTGTCTAAGCAACTCAAAATCTAAGTGACTCAGAAGCAAACAACCTGACATGATGCTCACACAAGTGCAATAGTGGCACATAGCTGTGGTCGGTAACCAACTCGTCTTAGATTGGCTAACAGATCTGCTCAGTGGAAAGGAAACCATATCTGGAACTTGGAAACAAGTCAGAATCATATCCAGATAATGATTCCACTTTCCATTGTCAAGCTCCCACTAACCTTAGACTATAAGAGGGTCTGCACCTTCGTAATTCTCTCTAAATTAATAATGGTTATCCCATTTAACTGGTGCTGACTTCATTCTCCGTTGGAGAATCTGCTTCTCTTTTGCAGACGGGAGCTGGACCTGAGGACATAAACAACCCAGTACTTTTCACCTCGGCCCCAGCTGAAACCACAGAGGAATTGGGGAAATGAGCAAGAGTGCTGCTTTCTTAGTGAGTCTGATATTAGCACAAGGGTAAAGGAGATAGAAACTGATGACACTCAACACCTACCAAAGCAGAGCTCCAGAGGCTCCTAACAGCCCATCACTGAAGTAAAGTTAAAATGCTCCCAGCATGGCTCAGGGAATTTTGTGGAAGAGGGGCCAGAAAGATTGTTAGAGCCACAAGTTGGGACATTTTGCAGAGACATTGCCTCTCCCCACCCCTCCCGCTATAATGCATGACCCACAATCCACATGGGGTTGACCTGTATCCCCAATGAGGAAAAGGGGCAGGGAGGAGGGAAAGGATGGCACTGATATGTGTTGTTTACATACAAAAATATGTTCATATCTAATAAAAATGTTGCTCAAGTGAAAAATTATTTTTATTTATTTATTTATGAGGAGAGAGAATGAGAGAGAGAGAGAGAGTAAGTGAGTATGGGCACGACAGGGCCCCTTGTCAGTTGCAAATGAACTCCAGATGCATGCACCACTTTGTGCATCTGGCTTTATGGGGGTCCTGGGAAATCAATCCCTGGCCATCAAGCTTTAACTGCTGAGCTATCTCCCATTTGACTGATCCCTATTTCATTAAGCTCTGTGACCAGTCACATGTAGTCTAGTGAAATCCTAATGGAAGCAAGTAGAAAATATATGAAAAATTTAGACTTAAAAAAAGCTTAACATCCCTTGAAGATATTAGAAATCAAATGTGCCCACTCAGAAATAGATTTTTGGAGCTGGAGAGAAAGCTTAGTGTTTAAAGTGTTTGCCTGCAAAATCAAAGGACCCAGGTTCGATTCTCCAGCACCTATGTGAGTCAAATAAATGCACAAGGTGGCACATGTGTCTGGAGCTTGTTTACAGTGGCTGAAGGCCCTGGCATGTCCATTCTCTCTCTCTCTTTGCCTCTCTTCTCAAGTAAGTAAAGCAAAATAAAATAAAATGTAAAAAATAGATTTTTGAAAGCTTTTTGAAGGCTTTGGCCCATCCATTTTTTTTTCAGTGTTGATTTAGATTTTTTTTTTTTTCGAGGTGGGTTCTCACTCTGGCCCAGGCTGACCTGGAATTCACTATGTAGTCTCAGGGTGGCCTCAAACTCATGGCGATCCTCCTACCTCTGCCTCCCAAATGCTGGGATTAAAGGCATGCACCACCACATCCAGCCTTAGATATAGATTTTATTTATTTATTTATTTGGAAGAGCATTGAATGGCAGATAGAGAGAGACAGAAAGAGAAAGAGAGAGATAGAGAGAGATAGAGAGAATAGGTGCACCAAAGCCTGTAGCCACTGCAAACTAACTGCAGACACATGTGCCACCTTGTAAGTCTGTCTTTGCATGTGGCCCATCCCATTTTGTCAGTGATTATTTGAAACTTTTTCCTTGCTATTTCTTTCTTTACTTCCTACTTCCCTCCCTTCCTCTTTTTATCCTTCCCTTCCTCTTTTCTACCCTGCTTTTTCAACTTCCTACCTTTCTGCCTTCCCTCCCTTTGTTCAACAATTTTTGTTTGTTTTGTTTTTCAAGGTAGGATCTCACTCTAGTCCAGGCTGGCCTGGAATTCACTATGTAGTCTCAGGCTGGCCTGGCACTCCCAGGGATCCTCCTGCCTCTGCCTCCAGAGTGCTGGGATTAAAGGCGTGCACCACGCCCGGCCTGCTTAACAAATTTTATTGAGCAGCTCCTGGGCTATCTCTGCGCTACTGCCACGCAGACAGTCCTTCTGCCTCAGATAATCCCAGATTTCACATGGATTTATGAAACAATCCAAGTCAGTGGAAGGAAGCAGTGGCAAAAGGTGCGCTCACAGGGGCTTTTCTGACATCTGCGCTGAGTCTGGAAGGATGAGGAGGAGTTCATTAGGCAAGAGCCTCCGAGGGAGTGGGGGGAAGAAACAGCATGTGTGAAGCCCTAGGGCTGCCGACGGTCCTTTGAAGGAAGTGAAAGTGGTGCCCTATGACTGAAACGCTCAGAGTAAAGAAGTGACACAAAATTAGACTGGCAAGACAAATGGGGGTCAGGTGATACTGAGCCATGGGGTCAGTTTAGATGACCTATTTGTTGCTTTATCCTAAAAACAATGGGAAGTCCCTAAATATTCTAAACCTATAGAAGTAACATGCCAAATTTGAATTAAAAAACCCAAATGACATTCTAGCCAAGTAGACTAGAGTAGATGAGGGTCTCCCCTTAGTTTGCATGATAGATTGTGGGCCAGGGGAGAGACGGTATTTTAGATTAAGAGGTAACAGTGTAGGTAAAGGACGTTGTGGGGTTGGGATACTATTCAGAAGGTAAAATCTACAGGATCTGGTGATGGATTAGACCCAGAGGTTGATGGGTGAATGGGAGAATTCAAAGAGGACTCCAGATTCTGGCTTGTAGAACCGGATGATGGTTCACTAGGGCAACCAAATGAGAAAGAAACACTGGAGAGGCCTGAGTTGAGTGGGGGCATTAAGATGAATTCCCAGCTGGACAGAGTGAGTGAGAAGAGCTTGGGCTGTGGGTAGAGTAGAGGCCTGGTGCTTAGTAGGGAGGCCTGAGTTGAAGACACCAAAAAACAGGTGGGATCATAGGTTATGAGTAGAAGAGGGACTAGTTGGGAAGCAAATGTTCGGTGGAAGGGGTAGATAGGGGAAGGAGACAAGATAATGTAATGGGATGGGATTGTGATCAAAATACATTGTACACAGCTATAAATGCCACTAAAAACGTTTCAAAAAGATGTTGTTGGCTGGGGCTGCAGTCATCGGAAGGCCTCACTGAAGCTGAAGGGCCCACTTCCAAGATGAGATACGCTCCTGTCATCACTGGCCAGAGGCTAGTCATATGAGCCCATCATTTTGGCTCCTCGAGTGTCTGGTTTTCTCCGACCCAGAGCTCCCTCAGAGAGCAAGGTGAAGGATGAATTGCCTTTTAAGACTGGTTCTTAAATCAAACACTGATATGATTGCTACATTTGTTAGCAGTGAGTCATTAAGTCTGCTACTCACGCAAGGGAAGGAGAGCCTCCATCATTTGAAGAAGCGATTGTAAAATAATTTGTAAATGTCCCTTAAAGCCACTATAACCATCCTAACTCCAGCGCCTAGTACAGTTCCTCATAGCTATTAAGTGTTTAATAATTGTTTGTAAAAGAATGATTATTCTTTCTCCCAAACTTGGATTCGGTAGCCATGAGACAGTGACCCCAGGGCAGTCACATCCAGCAATGGGCATCTGAACTTTACATCCTTCTGCTGTGTTGGAGATGGATGGGCCATTTTGAGAAGATGCTTGGCCATGCACACAAGGTCCAGATTACTGCTCTTCTTTTAGGTAGTGGCATGAGGTGGGCAGAAGAAAAGTGACAAGAGGCTCAGAGGGTCATATAAATTGACATTTGCTAGTGGATTAGAATTAGAAACGCATGCTTACCATATGAATTACCAACATTATTATTATTTTTTGTTTTGTTTTGTTTTTTTCGAGGTAGGGTCTCACTCTAGCCCAGGCTGACCTGGAATTCCTATGAAGTCTCAGGGTGGCCTCGAACTTATGGCAATCCTCCCACCTCTGCCTCCCGAGTGCTGGGATTAAAGGCATGTGCACCACCATGCCTGGCTCTACCAACATTATTTTCAACATAATAGTTTGTGTATTTGTTTTATATATTTCCAAAGATTGAAATCTCTTGATCAATATATTCAGGTGTGAGGTGAAGCAGAGGTGTAGGAAAATAGGTGTAGTGGTTTGATTCAGGTGTGCCCCATAAACTTATGTGTTATGAATCTTAGGTCTCCAGCTGGTGGCAATTTGGGAATTGAAGCCTCCCGGAGTGATGAATTGTTTGGGACAGTCTTATGTATGTTATAGCCAGATTCCTTTTGCCAGTGTTTGACACACTCTCCTGTTGCTGTTGTCCATCTGATGTTGGCCAGGAGGTGATGTCCACCCTCTGCTCATGCCATTGCTTTGCCCTGCCATCATGGGCTTCCCCTTGAGTCCGTAAGCCAAAATAAATCCTTTCCTCCCATAGGCTGCTCTTGGTCAGGTTCTTTCTGACAGCAATGGGAAGCTGACCACAACAGTAAAATTGGTACTGAGAGTGGGGTCATTTCTGCTAGAAACCTGACTGTGTGGCTTTTGGCCTTTTGGAATGATTTGTGGGAGGAATGTGGATGAATTTGAAATCTTGGCCTAAGAGACACCTTGCAGTGCTATAAGTATAGCTTGATGGACCATTCTGGTTAGAGTTGAAGGAGTTGAATGCATTAAGAAGTATGGACTGTGAGGTCTGGCTTATGAGGGGGAAGAAAGAGCAGTGCCTAGACTGGGCTAGAAGTAGTTTGTGTGTGTGAGCATAGGGATATGGCATTGGGGAAAAAAAAAAAAGGAAATCTTTGGGACAAAACTGCTGCCCATTCAGTTGCAATTGTTTGAGAGATTATAACCATTGCGATTGGGCCAGCTGACCTGCATTGGGATAATTGGAAGAATGCAAACTATTTTGAAGAGGTCTGAATGCTCAAGGAGTGTCCTCTTCTTCAAAGTCTGCTTTATTCCCTCCTGGATTAACAAGTTGGCACCCTACCTGATACTATGGAGTATAACAAGTACAGGAAAGAGAAGGTCATTGAATTTGCAACATGGTTTGAATTTTTGAAAATGGCCATAGGCAGTGTGAAGCAGGCTGTTGGATTACCTGCATGGAGGCCCAATGGAGCCATGAGGATGAACTGTGGGTTGCAGTGGAGATACAATGGAGATGCTAGGACAATGGGATGGTTGCCAAGGACAGCTGCTCCCACCAGATGAAGTTTTCTGGAACTGTGAGTAGCCTACTTGGAGGGGCAGGTTTGGAACTCTAGAGACTTGTCACTGGTTAGAATTATCAGACTTGGAGATTTGTCACTGGTTTGAGTTGTCAGACTTGGACTTATAGAGTTTGATATTTTCTGTTTATTTTAAATATTGTATTGGTTGAATATTTCTTTGCTGTGCCCAATGCTATCTTTTGCAATGTGATTGTTTATTCTGGGCCATTGTTGGATTTTTTTTTAGTATTATGGCTCAGTTAAAAGACTTTGGACTATGGGAATATTTGAACATTATTGAGATTGATAAAAATTATGGGGACTTTTCACAGAGCTGAGCTGAGCTGGACTGAGCCTGACAGAGTTCCCCACAGGAGGAAGACAGGAGCCTTTATAGGCAAGGGGAATTCCTGATTGATTGGTGAATTTAGAGGGTGGATCCCTAGGCCACCCATGCAGGCTGTCTGTGTAGGTAGTATGCTAGATGAGCCAGTTTATGTCTAGAAAAGTGAACTGGAAGGAGTCCTACCATTCCTTTGGTTCTTACTTTCTTTCTAACACCTCTTCCACAATGGGCTCTGAGCCTTGGAGGGTGTGATAGAGATGTTTCAGTGCTGAGCACTCCTCTGTCACTTCTTCTCAGCACTACGGTGCCTTTTGAGTCATCCCAGAGGTCACTGCTATCTAAAAAGAGAAGGTTCTCTAACCAAAAATGAGAGTAGCATTAATATATGAGTATGAACATTAAGAGAAATGTTTATCCAGGCAGTTTAATGAGTGTAATATATGCATTTAGCAATATAATGTAATGTAGTATAATATAGCAACATAATGTAATATAGCATTTAGACACCAGCAGGCTCATGAACCTGCTAGGGTTAACCCCTAGGGCTCATGAACTCCCTCATCATAGGTTTTTAGTATCAGGCATGTATTCCCTCCTGTGGAGTGGGCCTCCAGTACAGTTAGAAAGCAGTTGGTTTCCCCCATAACAAACATGCCTCTATTGTACCCGTTGGCTCATTTGGCCTGGCTGGCCAAACTTAAGGCTTGCAGCGTCTACTGTTGGGTATCTCCACTGGTGATTTCTCTCTCTCCCATTGAACTGCATGCAGCACAGCTTTTTCCAGCTTTCTGTCAGCTGGTCTACAGGGAAGAGATTTTCAGCTCAGCTCCAACAAGATTTCTCAGTGACTTTGCAGCCCAAGCATGTGGAATCTTCAGCAATAGGGTCTTACCATCTATTCCTGGTGGGAAACCAAGCCTTGGCAATGGCTTGTAGTGTTTTGGGGGCATCAGGGACCTCTCTGACCAACAACTCACTGGACGGTATCCTATCTCTGGCAGTGAAATTATTCTTACTAACAATCTATAGCTTCTGGGTGTGCCACTATTCAGAGAAGTATGTTTCCATATGGCTTATTCAAAACATCTTAAATTTTGATTAAACCTCCTCCCACTGTTCCATTACTTAATCCCTTCCCCTGACCTCACTTAGGCTATTGCACCCCCAATAATCTGTTCATCTACTTACATATATACAATACCATCCCCTTATGCCCTCCCCTATCCTCCCTCCCTTATAGCCCCTCTCTAGCTTACTGGCCTCTACCGAGTTGTATTCCAACTCAGGTACAAGTCCAAACATTTATAGCTAGAATCCACATATGCGCGAGAACATGCAGCACTTGGCTTTCTGGGCCTGGGTTACCTCACTAAGTATAATCCTTTCCAGGTCCATCCATTTCCCTGAAAATTTCTAGTGATCCCTTTTTAACTTCTTTTTAATCCTTTTCCTTCAAAGTTCTGAAACTGTTTTAGTATTATTTTTCAAGTAGTGGGATGCACTCTCTTCAGATTGACATATATTAATTTTGAGATTATTTTTTAAAATATTTTATTTATTTGAGAGAGAGAGAGGGAGAGAGTGAGAGAGAGAAAGAGAGAGAGAGAATGGGAGTGCCAGGGCCTCTAGCCACTGCAAACAAACTCCAGATGCACATGCCACGTTGTGCATCTGCCTAATGTGGGTACTGGGGAATCAAATCTGGGTCTTTAGGCTTCACAGGCAAGTGCCTTAACTGCTAAGCCATATCTCCAGCCCTATAATTTATTTTTAATTAGCTTATAAAGTAGCAGGTTTCCTTATGGTATTTCCATATTTAGCTTTGGTTGACCCTCCCCCCACCTTCTGTTCTCCCCATCTCCCTGACCACCCGTCCTTTCTCATACACTTCAAATCTCAGTATTCCTGCTTCCATTTTCAAATCACATTTTGTTCTATGAAAGCCTCTTTTTCTTTCTTTTTTTCTTTCTTTCTTTCTTTTTTTTTTTTTTTTTTTTGCCTCTCATGGGATCCTTTCTAGTTCCCTGCAGTAGTCCACAGACACTTATTTCCTCATAAATACACACGTCTTATTGAGCCCGGTTATTTCACTTGATGTAATATTTTCTGATTCCATCCACTTTTCTGCAATTGAACTCCAGATGCATGTGCCACCTTGTGCACACATGCGACCTTGTGTGTCTGGCTTATGTGGGACCTGGAGAGTCAAACATGAGTCCTTAGGCCTCACAGGCAAGTGCCTTAACTGCTAAGCCATCTCTCTGGTCCCACAACCATTTTTTATTGACTTCTGAGAACATCTGATTGTTGACCATGATTTCCCTTTGAAAATCATTGTTTTTGACTTGGTGAAGTCACGCTTTCCAGGCTTTCTAGAGCTGCCATAATTGGTGGCCATAAGAGGAGCAGCAATGTGACAACAAGGTTTGTTCATTGGATTGTGAAAGTACCATCCTGACCTCTTTATCCTCTAGGGCCACTCTCCTTCAGAACATGCCTCTGTGACCCAGTTTCCCCTTTTATAAAACATTTTATTTATTAAAAAATTTTTATGAGAGAGAATTGGCACACCAGGTCCTCTAGCCACTTCAGTAGAACTCCAGACATGTGTGCCACCTTGTGTACACGCATGACCTTGTGCATCTGGCTTACATGGGTACTGGGGAATCAGACCTGGGTCCTTAAGCTTTGCAGGCAAGCGCCTTAACCACTAAACCATCTCTCCATCCCCTAATATCCCCTTTGTATAAGGACACCAGTGATATTGGATGAACTCTTACCCCATAGCTTCATCATAGTTGATTGACATCTTTATCAAACCTATTCCCAGATAAGCTCCCATGTTCAAGTACTGGGGGTCAGAACTTCAGCATAGAAATTTGAGAGGACAGAATTCAACTAATAACACCTTCTAGGCATTGCTTTCCTTTCGTCCTGTCATGACTTTCCCAAGGGAAATGTTATCCCTTAGCCAAGGCTTTTCTTTGTCCCAGTTAACTCCTGCTGAGTTCTGGAGGGACAGGTCCAACCACCCAATGCTCATATCGAGATATTTACAGACTCCTTTAAGTTTATAATTTCCAAACTGGATTAATTTTTCCCTCCTGAGTTTCTAGTTTCAAACTGATTCCATCGCGCACCTGGCTCTTGGAGCGCCAGTTCGCCTCCTCTAGTGGCCAAGTGGCACTAGTTACATTGCTTCAGTGGCTGCACACGCTCCTTTTCCCCTGCTGGCCCTTTCTTGATTTATTTTGTATCTCTTTTAGCTTTGTAAAAAATATTTTTATCTATTTATTAATATTAATAATTATAATAATAAATTTATTAATACTAAATATTTTATCTATTTATTAATTCATTTGTTGGAGAGAGAGAGAGAGAGAAAGAGAGAGAGAGAAAGAGGAGACAGGGGGGAGAGAGAATGGGCTCACCAGGGCCTCTAGCTACTGCAAATGAACTCCAGACACATGCGCCACCTTGTGCATCTGGCTTTACGTGGGTACTGGGGAACTGAATCTGGGTCCTTTGGCTTTGCAGGCAAGCACCTTAGCTGCTAAGCCATCACTCCAGCCCCCAAATATTTTTTAAACATTTAATTTAATTTATTTATTTGAGAGAGAGGCATGTACCACCTTGTGCACCTGGCTTACGTGGGTTCTAGGGAATCAAACCTGGGTCCTTAGGCTTTGCAGGCAAGTACCTTAACCACTAAGCAATCTCTCCAGCCTGATTTTTTTTTTTTTTTGAGACAGAATCTTATTATGTAGTTGGCCTTGGACTTGAGATTCTCATGCCTTAGCCTCTAGAGCTGCACCATGCCTGGGAAACTTGAATTATTATGATTAACAATGGTGCATGAGTCAGGGTTCTCTAGAGGAGTAGAATAGAATGAATATGTATTATAAAGTGGGCTTATTAGATTAGTTTACTGTATATAGGCTAGGCAGTCCAACAAGAGCTGTCTGCAGGCTGGAGAGTCTGAGAAATTGATAATGACTCAGTCCATGAGGTCGGATGCCACAGCAGTCTCAATCTGGCACTGAAAGCCTAGATGATTCCTGGAGAGCTGCTGGTCTCCAGTCCGTGCTGGAAGGCTGGAGATGCTGGGCGCCAGTGTTCATGACGGACAGCAGCAACACAGTAGATGCAGTGGCAGCGAGCAGCGCAGGCAGCCAGGCAAGCAGCCCAAGGCGCTCCCGGAGCCTAGTCTTATATATCCACCACCAGAAGGGCCACCTACTCTGGGGGAGGTCTTCTCCTCCCTCCATCAAAAACAATCTCACTGTGCCAGAGAGATGGCTTAGCGGTTAAGGTGCTTGCCTTTGAAGCCTAAGGACCCAGGTTTGATTCTCCAGGTCCCACGTAAGCCAGATGCACAAGGTGGCGCATGCATCTGGAGTTTATTTGCAGTGGCTGGAGGCCCGGACGTGCCCTTTTTCTCTCTCATTCTCCCTCAATCTCTCTCCCTCCCTCCCTCTCTCTGTCTCTCATAAATAAATAAAATTTTTTTAAAAAAACCTCTAAAAACACTCTTGAGTCTCTTACTTGATTCCTAATCTGATCAAGTTGACCAGAGAATTTAACTGTCACAGATGTTGATGGTAAAAACCCCTTATTGAATATTTGATGAGCACCAGGCCTTACATGACATGCTTTCTAGTCTTACCCCTCTTCAAGACACCTTGCCAGCATAATGTCTAGGCTCCCAAAATTGAGCTCATCAAGAAAAATATTTTCTCTTCGATTTGTTGCTCAATTTAATAATTGCTTTTTTACTTTTAAAAGGGAATATATATATTCACAAGAAGAGAGGCAGGGGTGAGAGAGAGAGAGAGAATGGGCATGCCAGGGCCTCCTGCCACTGCAAATGAATTACAGACACATGTACCATATTGTGTATCTGGTTTTACATGGGTACTGGGGAATTGAACCTAGGCCATCAGGCTTTGCAAGCAAGTGCCTATAACCACTTAGCCATCTGTCCAGCCCTTTAATGATTGTTTAAACTCTCATTCCATCAGGTGGCAGAAAACATAATCTCAGATAATTTTGAGTAGACTCATTTCTGCACTGTGATAGTTTATTTATTTATTTTTTTGTGTGTGGGGGCAGTGTGGTGTGGTGTGTGTGGTATATGACAGTGGACAATATGGGCCCACGCAGCACCCTGTGCATGTGCCTGTGTTGGCTGGAGCAGAACATTGGGTGCCCCACTCCATTGCTCTTCTGCTCATTTCTTATTTCAGTTGGAGTCTCTTTACTGATCCCAGAGCATGCCATTATTATTGTTGTTATTATGATTATTATTAGTAGCAGTATTTGTTAGCTATGGTGATTCTTGGGTCTCTGTTCCCCTGTGGGACTGGGGTTACAGACACGTGTGACCACACTCAGCTGTTTATATGGGGTTTGGGATTTGAACTCACGTGGCCTTCTCAGGCCCTCATGCTTGCACAGGAAGTGCTCTTAACCACTGAGCTATCTCTCCAGTCCATATTTTTAATTTCTTTTTCTTTTTTTTTTTTAATTTATTTTGAGGCAGGGTTTCACTCTAGTCCAAGGCAACCTGGAACTCATGTTGTAGCCCGGGCTGGCCTTGAACTCATGGCAATCCTCCTCCTACCTAAGCCTCCTGAGTTCTGAGGTTAAAGGTATGTGCCACCATGCGTGGCTTTCATTTATTATTTCCTGATATTGGTAATGAGACTGTCAGTATTTTTCTTCATAATATTTTAATATATGAACTTTTGGACAGTTCACTATTCACTACTTATGAACTTTATTATTTACTGCCATAAAATCTTTGGATTTAGAGGCTGGGAGATGATTCAGTGGCTCAAGGGCTTACCATGCAAGTATGGTAAGCTGAGTTTGCATCTCTGGCACCCATGTAGAAACCAGGGGGGTGCGGTGGATGCCTATACCCCTAGTGTGTGAGAGATGGAGACAGAGAATCCCAGGGCAAGCAGGCTAGTCACACTAGTCAAATAGGAGAGCGCTGGTCTCGAGTGAGAGAGCACAGTGATGAAGGAAGACACCTGACATGCACCTCTGGGCTCCACACACACATGCGCATACATGCTCACACGCGTCTGCCGTGCACACATACACCCCACAAAAGTCTTTGTGATATATTTTTGCAAAATGTGTGAATAAGTTTAATTTGATTACAATTTAAAAAATAATATATGACTAGTATCATTTCAATATGTGATCAATGTAAAAATGTCAGTTAGATCTTTATCTTTTCCTTTCTCCTTGTCTTGCAGACTAGCCCCAAACTTGACATGCAGCCAAGGATGACCTTAAAGTTCTGATCCTTGTGCTTTCACTTCCACAGTGCCACACCCAGTTTTATGTGGTGCTGGGAACTGAACCCAGGACTTCATGCATGCTAAGTATGCACTCTGCCAATTGAGCTAATTCCCAGCCCATTATTATTCTCTTTAAAGTCTTCTACATCTTTTAATTTTTTTTTTGTTCATTATTTATTTATTTATTTGAGAGGGACAGACAGAGCGAGAAAGGCAGGTAGAGAGAGAGAGAGAGAATGGGTGCTCCAGGGCTTCCAGCCACTGCAAACGAACTCAGACTTGTGCCCCCTTGTGAATCTGGCTAACGTGGGTCCTGGGGAATCGAGCCTCAAACAGGGGTCCTTAGGCTTTATAGGCAAGCGCTTAACCGCTAAGCCATCTCTCCAGCCCCTTCTACATCTTTTAAACCTACAGCCACATTTCAGGTGCTCAGCAGCAACTGGTGAGTGGTTACTGTGTTAGATAACTCAGATAAGCATTGGTAAAGAAACCTGCCATTGTGTACGAGCCACAATTCATGCTCAAATAGCTCAGCCTGGCACATAACAACTTGCCCAAGTCTTTTTGAGGCAAGGTTCAGTGCCTCTTAGAGAGGAGGTACTCAGTCAAGGTTTGCTTGGGTTGCTTTTTTGTAATTGAGTTATTTTTATTTTTTCAATTGAATGTTTGTACTTGTTTTATGTAGATATGGTCAAAATGCCTCATTGTAGCAATGAATCATTTTGTAAGTCATGAGACAAAAAAGCAATTTATATGCTTTACTTTGTTTTTCCGAAACGCGAGATGTTTTATGATTGTGTTTTCATAAGGTTTGCCAACTTTTTTACGTGGCACAGCAGCTGTTTTGGTTTTTTTTTTCCCCCCTCTCTTCCTTTTGCGGAATTGTTGGGCTGATGAAGCTTTTAAGGTCAGTAGGAACAGGAGTGCTGATGGGATTGGGAAGAAAAACTGTGATTTGAAGAAAAGCTTTCAGGGAAATGACAGCCTCTCTTTAGGCAGTATTGCATCTTTAGCAGATGTTGTCCTAATTTGGGGCCAGTAGAGCTTGGAAAAATCCTAACAGTCCTCTCAAAGGTCACAAAGCAGTGTTAGGACCAAACTCCCTAAACTGACTTTTCTTAAGAGGATTTACATGTTAATTAGCTGAAAGTTTGTCCGTACAAGCTAGTCTTTTAGGCAAATGTTAATCTCACTTGCCTTCCTCTAATTTTCATGTTCCCAAGCCTGCTAGTTTAGGAAAGAAAAAGAAAAAGGAAGTGTTTTGCAAAGTGCATGAGTGATTTATTTACTTACTTATTTTTGAGTCAAAGTCTTGGTATGTAGTTGAGGCTGGCAGCCTCCTGACTGCTACAATTACAGACGTGCACTGATAATATGATGTGAGAAGCCCTTTCCATTAAAATGATATCAGTGTTCACTTTGAACACAAACTGACACATCTGAAATAGAATTGCAAAATGCCATCTAGAAGGGTCCTATGCATCATGAACTTCAGTCAAATCCATTTATCATACAAATTAGAAATCAGAGCCCAAGGGGCAGAAGCCTTTTTTTTGTTTTTTAACCATAGCTACTCAGAGATCTAGAATTCAGACTTTGTATCACCTGTACCAAGAATCCTCTTTGGTAAGAATTATTATTATTATTATTATTTTTTGGTTTTTCGAGGTAGGGTCTCACTCTAGCCCAGGCTGACCTGGAATTCACTATGGAGTCTCAGGGTGGCCTCGAACTCACGGCAATCCTCCTACCTCTGCCTCCCGAGTGCTGGGATTAAAGGCATGCACCACCACGCCCGGCTTAAATTATAATCAGCATTAACCAAGCCCTCACTGAGTGCTAGGCTCTGGCTAAGCGCTTTTTATAAATTCAAACAATTCATAAATTCCTTGAAATGAAAAGTTATCTTAAATTTAAGAGGGGAAAAAATCATGCCTCTAGCAAGTTTTCTGTTGGGGTTTCCTTTCTTAAATAGAAACTTCCAGATTCAAAGTCTGCAAAGGGCTCCTAGGTGTATGCCACTGGTCCATGTTTGGAAAGCTAAACAAGCATTAATTTACAACAAATACCCAATATGTTCCCACTAAAGTTACAGAGAGATTTGGAAACTTCCCCATTCACCTTCCTTAGTTTGTTCATTACTACTTCTCCCTTCTTTTCTTCTTCTTTTTTTATTTTAATATTTATTTATTTGCAAGCAGAGAAGGGAGAGAAGGGAGAGAGAGAGAGAGAATGGGCATGCCAGGGCCTCCAGCTGTTGCAAATGACCTCCAGATGCATGTGGCACTTGTGCATCTGGCTTTACATGGGTACTGGGGAAATCAAACCTGGGTTGTTAGGCTCTGCAGGCAAGTGCCGTAACTGCTGAGCCATCTCTCCTGCCCTCCCTTCTTGTTTTTTAATTCCCATTCCTCTTTCCTCCCCCTCCTCATTTCCCTCTCTCCTTCTTCTCCACTCCCCCTGCCTGTCTTCCTGTTTCAGAAAGTGAGGTGTTAGGGCAACTTCTGTTGAGACTTCAAATGTTTTTGATTTGCCATGGACCCTAGCATGTTAGACATGCCAGGGCCAGGGCATTATCTAAAGGGACGGGGAGGCTCAGAGAGGGAAGGATTCTGCCCAGGCAGATTAGCTCCTTCTGAGATCAGAAAACTGCTGCAGAGCAAGACTCCAACCAACGATGGGTGGAAGCACTCTGAGCAACAAAGGTTTAGGAGCTTCCCTGCTATTTCAGCCATTGCATTCCATTTCAAATCAGGTCTTCAGCTTCATTCAGAAGCATCCGGGATCTTCAGAAGGCAAAGGACACCTCAATCATACCAGTAATTCAGAGTCCCAGATGGCCGTGTGGGGGAGCAGCCTCAAGGAGTAGATTCTCAGAGATAAGGGGGCGAGGACATGGAAAGACAAGAGGAAGAAACAGGACTTCCTTGGGGTGACCTGTTCTTAAAGCGCTTTAGGGGTCTTGATGATGGAATTCAAGCAACACATTAAGAAGACTCAAAGCCTGGCGTGGTGGCACATGCCTTTAATCCCAGCACTCGGGAGGCAGAGGTAGGAGGATCGCCATGAGTTCGAGGCCACCCTGAAACTACATAGTGAATTCCAGGTCAGCCTGGACTAGAGTGAGACCCTACCTTGGAAAACCAAAAAAGAAGAAGGAGGAGAAGGAGGAGGAGGAGAAGGAGGAGGAGGAGAAGACAACTCGAAGCAACAGTACATGTACCTGGACTTGCTCTTGGACACTTAGGTTTCCGGGTCCCCAGACCTCAGTGACAGGCTGGGTGAAGTTCTCAACACTGGGACACTTTCTTTGCAATGGCTTCAATAAAGGTGGAAGCTCAAAGAATGGAGTTTCAGAAAGTGAGCCTTGGAGTGTGCCTGAGGCCACCCAGCAGCCCAAACTCAACTCCTTGCCTATAAAGGAGCCCCATGTGTGCTCACTAGAGATAGTTGTTTTCTAGGGGGAAACTGCCAGAGATGGGTGATAACTCACTGTGCTCTCTGGCCCTCCTTACTTCCCTTGTAAAATGGGAAAGTACCGGCCAATGTGACTGCCAAAGCTCTATCTAGGTATAAGAACCCTGTGAATCTAGAATCTTATTAAAATAATAAAAAGGCATGTGATCTAATTGCTTAATATATAGATACTTTTTGAGGCAGGGTTTCACTCCAGCCCAAGATGTTCTGGAATTCACTCTGTAGGCAGGCTGGCTTTGAGCTCATGGTGATCCTCCTACCTCAGCCTCCTGATTGCTGGGATTAAAGGTGTGTATCATCACACCTAACCCAATTGCTCCCTCTCCCCACATCATTCCAAGCTTGAGACTTGGGTGAATAGACTGAACTTTGATGCCCAAATTACTGTTGGAATTTTTTGTTTTTTCAAAGTAGGGTCTCACTCTAGCCCAGGCTAATTTGGAACTCACTCTGTAGTTCCAGGCTGGTCTCAAACTCACAGTGATCTTCTTACCTCTGCCTTCCAACTGCTGGGATTAAAGGGGTGTGCCACCACTCCTGGCATCAGAATTTTTTTTTTTTTTGTGTGTGTGTGTGGTTGTTTAACCAAGCAGATACTTTATTTTTCTTTTTCCTCTTTTTAAGAATAAAACATTATTAAAAATTTTATATATTTCCCTACCATCACCCTCCTTTCTTCCCTCTCCCTCACCCCCTCCACTGAATCCCCTCTTCTTTTCAGTTGTTTCCTCTTCTATTTTGATGTCTCTTTTTTAATTCCTCCATCATCCATGACAACATGTTGATGGGTATTATGTAGGTCTTGTGCAGGTAATGACAGCCCCTGTGAGGTCCTGGATTCAATGAACACTTTGTGTCTACTGTAAGAATTCTATCTCATAGTTTTCTCCAAAGGAGGTTAAAGCTATCCCAGAAAGCAACCTAGAAGTAGAACAGCATGGGAGGTCAGCACGATGAGTGGAATGTTCCCTGTGCGCTCAGAATGACCTACGTCATACATGTGGTCTACAAGGCCCCGTGAGATTTGCTCCCTCCTTACTCTCCAGCTTGGTGGCACACTGTCTCTTCATTCAGTTGATTCCGGACACCCAGGCTCTCCTTTAATTTCTTGAAGGCATAGATTCTTTCCTAACTCAGAGCCATCCTGTGGGCAGTGTTTTCCTCTGGAGATCTTTCCCCTCAATCTTTGGTCTGCCTAGATGATTCAGATCCAAGCATCACATCATTGGCTGGGTTTTTGCTGACAACCTCATCTCAACCTGCCACTCACCTCACCTCAACTCAAAATTCATATATGGATATGAATTTAAAATTTGCCTTTCTAAAAGAAGGGATTCAGTGGAGGGGGCATTTGGGAGGGGGGGAAAAAGGAAGGGTGGTAGGAGGGGATTATGATCATATATATATTGCCTATATGTATGGAGGTTGTCAATAACAAGTTATTGACAAAAAGATTTGCCTTTCTAACTAGACTGGTGTGGCAGTTTGAATGTCACTACGTAAATGTACATCCCTAGATTCAGGTGTTTTATTAAAATTAAACTCCTGAGGTTTGGAGTAGCTATCACTGGGGGCAGATCTTTGAGTCCAGCCGTAACTTGTGTTTGGTGGTGGATCGGAATTCCAGCCTAAAGGTGTGGAGAGAACAGTATGAGCTCTGGCGGTGTGTGCCTGCTGGTGTTGGTGTCTGCTTGCTGCCCTTGTCTCTCTCTGCTTAGATGCGTGCCAGTCAACCGCTTCTTCCGCCACCGATGGAGCTCCCCTGGATTTGGAAGCTCAAGTAAACCCTTCCTCCCACAGGCTGCGGCTGGTTGGATGTTCATCCCAGCAACGTGCCGCTGACTGCCACAGCTGGGAAGTCTTTGGGGTCTGGGGTGTTGGTAGTTCATGTCTTTTATTAACTGACTTATCTTCTGGTGTGTCGGGGAAGTCTGTCAGATATGCCACAGAAATGCCTGTCAAGGCCATAAATGCTCCAGCACCACATGCTTCTGAGGTCGACTCTCAAAGAAGGTGACTAATTATGCGATTTTTCAACCTCTTTCTTTCACGACACCCACCTTAACTTTCTTTCTCTGGGGTTTATTTTTTCTTGGCACTGGTGTAAGGCCTCTTTCTTTTCTTGGTGTCACTGGGAAGTCTCAACACAAGATGCAGGGTGGCTTCCTTTTGAATTTTGTACTTAGACAGAATATGTCTATCTTCAAGTTACTTACCAGCAAAAATCAGCCTTTGCTGACTGGAAGAATTCCTTCCATTTCTCTTGGTTAGTTTTCAGAGTGCAGGAAGGTGCTATGCAGGCTGCTGGGGGAGCAGAGTCAGCAGCAGTCTTGCATAGTAGTGGACCCTGCCTGCTATATAACTGACTGGCCAGGCAAGATATGCCCACTGCTGCAACAGTGGCATGACTATCATGGGGTAAACAATTGCTTCCTAATTGGGTTTGAGGCCCACTGCACAGGAAGGAATTCATGCCTGGTACTGAAAATCTGCTAAAAAGCCTGAGGCTGGGGAGGTCATGGGCAAATACTACTGTTGTCTGACTAAATGGATATACTTTTTCCATCAAACTACTTTCTGAATATTTATGTTTAGGCCCATAGATTAGTACTGCTTTTTAAAATTTATTTTACTTTTTATTTATTTGAGAGAGAGAGAAGCAGATAGAGAGACACTGAGCATGCCAGGGCCTCTAGCCAGTGCAAATGAACTCCAGACGCCTGCACCACCATGTGCATCTGGCTTACGTGGGTCCTGGGGAATTGAACCTGGGTCCTTTGGTTTTATAGGCAAGTGCCTTAACATCTAAGCCATCTCTCTATCCCTAAGGATGGAGAAAAGAAAATGAAAAAGAAGCTTCTTTTTCGTAACAGGTGGTGACTCAGAACTTGTCCACATGCTGAGAATAAGTGCCTGTTGAGTACTCAGCATTCAGTGGAACTTTCAAGGTTTAGGGAAAATGGTTAAAGAGGGGGAAGAAAGAATTTAAAAGTCAGAGGATGGATAGGAGTGCTGGGAAATGTTGTCTCTGGACATGACATGCCACTGCATTCATGAACACACAGTGGCTTTCATTACCTGCACAAGATCGAGCCCCATTCCCCTTCCTTCATACATGGTGGAGGAGCTCATGACGTCCTTACTCCTCCCTGAGGAGTTATTGGCAGTTAATGGTTGCTAGGGAAACCTTAAGTAGGGTTACATGCTTATGCAAGTGACACGAATACACTGAGAGGATCACCAAAAAGACATCAAAGTAGAGGTAGGAATAGTTGGAAGGAAGAAGAGGTTTAGTGGGAGAGGGAGAGGACAAGAGAAGATAATGGGAGGCGAATATGATCAAAATGCATCCTGTAGGGCTGGAGAGATGGCTTAGTGGTTAAGACGCTTGCCTGCGAAGCCTAAGAACCCAGGTTCAATTTCCCAGTACCCACGTAAGCCATATGCACAAGGTGGCGCATGTGTCTGGAGTTCATTTGCAGTGGCTAGAGGCCCTGGCATGCCCATTCGCTTTCTCTGTATCTGCCTCACTATCTCAAATAAATAAATAAAAAATATTAAAAATTTAAAAAAACATCATATATATATATATATAAACTATCAATAAATAATTCAAAAAGAAAATACCCAGCACAATCTGTTTTGTATATTTTTCACAAGTTCATACATGTATATAATGTTTTGATCATATTCACTCCCATTATACTATTTTATTCTCTTCCTATTTCTGCTGAACCTTCTTCCCATCTAGTTCTCTTTCTACTTTCATGTTGTGTGTGGGTATGTGTATGTGTATTTAAATAAGGTTTGCTTGCACGGGCACAATCTTTTTTTTTTTTTTTTTTTTGCTTGTTGTATTGTTTTGAGATAGGGTCTCACTAAATAGGCCAAGCTGGCCTTGAACTTGTTATTCTTCTGCTTCAGCCTCCAGAGTGCTGGGATTACAAGTGCGCACCACCACACCCAGCTTTTATTGGTTGCTTATATATGACACAACCTACACAAATACTTAGCAAAATGGCCCCTTTGACCCTATTTTAGCATTGTGGAAACAGCTATTGGTCTCGGGTAAGTTGGCACCTATTCCAGTGTGTGTTTATTCAGACCAAATGGGCCTCTTTTAGTGGCGCTGGGAGAATACCACTGAGCCAGTGAATACTTTCAAGCTGAGCTCTTGTTAAACTTCAGTGAAGTTCTCCTAACCTTAAGGAGCTACCTGAAATTTAGAGCTTAAACTGAGATATTGTTAAGACAAAAGCCAAGTGGATCTTGTGAGGCTTTGCCTATAAACAAGCCATATGTGGAATTACCCCCCCCAGTCACCGGACTCTAATCAGTTTGCTTAGATGTTGCTTGTACCACATGAAAAAGAGTTTATTTATTAAGAACGGATTAGTTCCTTTACAGTTCTGGAGTGTGTGTGTGTGTGTGTGTGTGTGTGTGTGTGTGTCTTTTTCCCAGTCCATGGAAAGTGTTATCTCAGGCAGTTTTGTGCAGGAAGCTGGGTTTATCACTTCCTCCCAGTTTGAAGTTTGTCTAGGACTTAACTACATGCTATCAGATTACATCAAAATGTAGGCCTTTGTGTGTTTAACTCATCAAAGGAGCGGACCCTCAGGACTTGATATCACTGAGCTGCATATGCAGCCATGTAGCAAAACAAAGCCTATCTAAACAGGACACGACTATTTCTGGTGTGTGGCAGCACTGCTAGCCTCGCTTGCAGAACTAGAGGGGTTTCAGGTGTCTGCAGTGTTTCACTTCTTGTTTTTATATTTATCTCCTTTTAGAGTTGCAGTCATTTGCTTGGTTGTGTGCAAGGAAGGAAAACCCAAAATATGACCTGCCAGGGAGGAGGCGCGATCACTGCGGTGCCCAGCGTCAGTCGGATAGCGCAGCCTTTACCTGGTCCTCTCCATCTTCACTCGAGAGCACCAGTCAACAGCCAGATCTGAGGAGCTGACTGCCCTGAGGTTTGACTCCAGGCTTCTCCATGTCACTGGCCAAATTATTTCATCTCTTTGGGCTTCAGTTTTTCTATCTGAAAAAAAATGGAGATGCTATAGCACCAGCCTCATAGCTGATTTCTTCATTTGCTTATTAGTTATGTTTGGTTTTGGTGAGGCAGGTTCTCCGTATGTAGTTCAGGCTGTCTTTTTTATTTTTTTATTTTTTTCGAGGTAGGGTCTCACTCTAGCCCAGGCTGGCCTGGACTTCACTACATAGTCTCAGGGAGGCCTCAAATTTATGGCGATCCTCCTACCTCTCCCTCCCAAGTGCTGGGATTAAAGGCGTGTGCCACCACACCTGGCCGGGCTGTCTTTGAACCCATAATCCTTCTGTCTCAGTCTTCTTGGGATTATAAGCATATTCAGCCACGACCAGCTCTCACAACCTTATTGTGGAATAGATGGTATGTATCAAAGAATGTGTTAAAGGTGCTCCTGGCAAGTGTTCCCCTCAGGAGGGATATCAGAACTGCAAAGGCGAAGGGAGGCTGTGCCCCAAGACTCACGGAGTAGCAAGACTAGCTGGCAAAGCAGTCCCAGGCCAGCCAACTTCCTCAGGTCGCACTTCCACTTTTGGGGTCTCATTGTTTTTTTTTTTTTTAATTTTTATTTTATATTATTTATTTGCTTATTTATTTTGAGACAAGGGCTTACTCTGTAGCCCAGGCTGGCCTCAAAACTCCTTAGGTAGCCCAAGAGAGCACAGTGGCCCTGCCTCAGCCTCTCTGGTGCTGGGATTTCAGGCCTGAGCCATGAACCCCGAGCTGCGTTCTCCGGAGTTCCCACTCTGCCCTGGCTCCCTGCCAGACGCTGCCTCTATTGGCAGCCACAGGAAGCCAATGCAACTGTGAAGTAATACTTCTGCCCAGGGCTGGCTCCACCCTGTTGACCAAGTTTATTTTAGATCTGCCCAGCCAACTCCTTTCAATGCCTTGCCTAAAAAGGACTTCTCCCCCAGCGCTGACTGCCTCAGATGCTCTGGGCAAATAACTTTCAGGGCATGGAAATGGCGGTGTGCGCTTCCGACTTCCAGCTCCGCGCTTCCGGGGTTTGGGGCTCCATCTTACAGCCACGGTCCAACATGACGCTCGTTTCCCAAAACCAGATGTCCAGCACAGGGACAGAGCTTGAGTCTCTAAAATCTCTTCTAGCCAGTGGACTAGAATGAGGCAGTTTTAAAAACGTATTTGCATGCAGGCATTAAGTAAATTTTCACAACCCTATGGCATGAAAGAAACTGAAGTTAAACCTAAAAAAATTGTATTCTTTAAAAAGGTATTTTTTTTAAAATCTGAAACTATTTTAAGTGAAATTTAAACAAACCTCACACTTTATTGCTTTTTGCAATTATTTATTTAAATAATTAATTTAATGGAGCTCACTATGTGGCCATAGCCATGTAGCTCAGGCTTCCAAACAGTGGGATTACAGGCATGAGCCACTACACCCAGATTTTACTTATTAATTTGATTTATTTTTGCTTGTGTATGAGTAGAGTATGTGTGGTGAGGTGTATGCAGGTGTGTGTGTGTGTTGTGTGTGTGTGTACACATGCACGTATGCTGTGCAGCAGCCAGAGAGAACTGAGTAATCTTTTCTATTGCTCATCCACATACTTTCTTTAGACGAAGTCTCAGCTGTTTTCGGTCAGCATGTCCCAGCAATTCTCTGTCCCCTCCTCTCCCTCTCCCCACCATAACTGGGGTTCTGGACACGCATGGCCATACCCAAATTTGTAAGTGGGCTTTGGGGAGTCAATCTCAGGTGATCTGAGGCCCTCCCACGCTGTCATGCTTCAGAGGCAAGCACTCTTCCCTGCTGAACTCCCAGTGGCCCTCCATCTCCCCAGTGCCCCCCCCCACACACCTGGTTGCTCACTGAAGATTTGCTGTTCTCATAGCTTCCTTCCATGGCCCAGGATGGGCAGACATCCTGTGAGCCAACACTTGATCTCAGCTGTTTAGAAGATGGCTTCACAACCACCTCCACATAGTGCTGGCTGGCTCTGGGTGCCAGGGTCCCCTCTGCCAGGCCCGTGCAGTGAGCTCTTCTGCCGTCTTTTCAGCTTTCTGCTGTGTGTGGGGATCCTCACACTCCCCTTAGTGGCCAGGGTCATCACACATTTAAACCCTGAACAGGATACAGATTCCCAATGTCAATCCAGTATCTTGGGTGCCCCCTTGTCTGAACAGAGCTGGGACATTTGTCTGCAATCCTTGGCATAGTTATATGTGTTAAGCTCAAAGACCAGCACTTCCTACTAAATTGGATACCAATATACTGTTATAAATCCATCCCAAAGTCTAAGAGGTCCTGTTTCCTCAAACACTTATGAATGCTGGTATTATCAAATTTCACAAGATTTGTTTTCATTTGTGCTTCCTTTGTTATTAGTGAAGTTGAACATCTTTTTTTTTTTTTTTTGAGAGAATGGGTGCACCAGGGCCTCTAGCCACTGCAAACAAACTCCACCAGATGTATGCAGTGCTCTGCATATCTACCTTTATGTGGGTACTGGGGAATTAAATCCGGGTCATTAGGCATTACAGGCAAGCACCTTAACCGCTGAGCCATCTCTCTAGCCCTGAACATCTTTTGAAAATATTTTTGAGCTAGATGGATCTCAATTGTGTAATTCCAGCACCTGGGAGACTGAAGTAGGGTCATTGTAAGTTCCAGGTCAGCATGGGCTAGAGTGAGACCTTGCCTCAAAAAATAATTAAAAATAAGGGCTGGAGAGATAGCTTAGTGGATAAGGTGCTTGCCTGCAAAGCCAAAGAACTCAGGATCAATTCCCCAGCATCCATGTAAAGCCAGATGCATAGGATGGTATATGCTTCTGGAGCTCATTTGCAGTGGCTGGAGGCCCTGGCGTGCCCATTCTCTATCTGCATCTCTCTCAAACAAATAAATAAATAAAATATTAAAAAAAATTAAAATAAAATTTCAGCTATTGTAGTTTTCTCCTCTGAGTTTTGTTTGTATCCTTTATCCAATTTTCTGTTAGGTTATCTTTTCTTTCTTTTTCTTTTTTAATTTATTTGAGAGAGAAAGAGGCAGAGAAAGTGAGAAAGAAAGGGGGAGAGAGAATGGGCACACCAGGCTGAGGCAGCAGTGCTGCCCTGGGTTTCAGGCTAGCCTGGGACTACAGAGTGAGTTCCAGGTCAGCCCGGGGTAGAATGAGACCCTGCCTCAAAACAAACAAACACAAAGGTGACTTATATTGACTGTTTACTATGTTTGTGATAGTGTGGCGAGGCATGCTGCTCTGTTGTATGTGAACTTGTCTGCTGCCATGTCTTGCTTGCTATCTCCTGAGAAAAGCTCCTCTATCCCAGTTCTCATGCTTCCCTTTTTTTTTTCTGTTATTTTATTTTATTTCAGAGAGAGAGAAAGAGGCAGGTAGATAGAGAATGGGCGCACCAGGGTCTCCAGCCACTGTAATCAAACTCCAGACACGTGCGCCACCTTGTGGGCATGTGCGACCTTGCACATGTGTCACCTTGTGCATCTGGCTTACGTGGGATCTGGCAAGACAAACATTGGTCCTTAGGCTTTGAAGGCAAGCATCTAAGACATCCCTCCAGCCCTAGACAGCTTTTTTGATGGGCATACAGTAGCAGCTTCTTTCCAGGGTCTGTGTCCCTCCAAGACATTGGCTTTTGATTTGGTTCTCAGTACCAGGCATGAGTTCCCTTCCGCTGAGCCGGCCTCATATCCATTCAGAGAGCAGTTGTTTACCCCCATAACCTATGTGTCATTATTGTACCAGTGGGTACATCTTGCCTGGCTGGTTGATTATGTAGCTTGCAGGATCCAACAGTTCAGACTGTTGGTGACATTTCCCTTCCAGCAGCTGGCATTTCTAGCACTGTGGCAGCGAGCCAGCAGGGAGATGGCTCCCATCTCACTTCCATCTTGATTTCTCAATGTCCTGTGACTGCAGTATGTGGTGTCTTCAGTGGTAGGGTCTTCCCATATAGTACTGGTGGGCAGCCAATAACCTGTACTATTTTGAGGGTCTCAAGGGCCTCCCTGACCAACAAGTCACTGGGAGGTATCCCAAAGGTTACTTCTTTTATGGTTTATTCTTTTGTCACAATAAAACCGTGAACTCAGGGATGGAGAGATTGGCTTAGTGGTTAACGTGCTTGCCTGCAAAGCCTAAGGTCCAAGGTTGTACTCCCCAGAACTCACGTAGACCAGATGTACAAGGTCACACATGCACACAAGGTCATGCAGGTGTCTGGAGTTCAATTGTGGTGTCTGGAGGCTCTGGCATGCCAATTATCTCTCTCTCTCTCTCATAAAAAATTAAAATGTTGGGGCTGGAGAGATGGCTTAGCAGTTAAGGCACTTGCCTGCAAAGTCTAATGACCCAATGTGCCTGTGGTGGTTTGAATCGGGTGCCCCCCACCAAAAAAAAAATCCTGTGATTTGAATGCTTGGCTTCCAGCTGGTGGTGGCAATTTGGGAGGTGGAGCCTTGTTGGAAGAGATGCATTTCTGGGGGTGGACCTTGAGGTGTATTGGCCTCTACCTTGCCAGTGTTAGTTTCGCTTATTCTCCGGCTGCTGTTTTCCACCTGCTGTGGCAGAGGTGATGCCCAGCCTCTGTGCATGCCATTCTACCATCATGAAGCTTCCCCTCAAGACTGTAAGCCAAATGAAGCAACTTTCCTCCCATCAGCTGTTTTTAAATGGTTTATTTTTATTTATTTATTTGAGAGTGACAGAGAGAGAAAGAAGAGAGAGAGAGAGAGAGAGAGAGAGAGAGAGAGAAAGAGAGAATAGGTGCACCAGGGCCTCCAGCCACTGCAAACGAACTCCAGATGCGTGCGCCCCCTTGTGCATATGGCTAACACCGGTCCTGGGGAATCAAGCCTTGAACGGGGTACTTAGGCTTCACAGGCAAACGCTTAACCACTAAGCCATCTCTCCAGCCCCCATCAGCTGCTTTGGGTCAGGTGCCTTTGTCCCAGCATTGAGAAGGTAACTGCAACACTTGGCTTTTCTTTTCAAAGCACGGGTTCTGGGTGTGAACTCAGGTCCTCATTCTTGAGGCAAGCACTGAGCTATCTCCCAAGCTCTGCTTTTGCATTTTCTTACCTGCACTGTTAGTTCATTTTTCTTGAATCCTGTTTTTGTTTTTGTTTTTTCAAAGCACAGATAAATGGAAGGAACATGGACTTTGGATGATAAATAGATCCAAATTTCAACACCTCTACTTGCAGTTATTGGCCATGAGTTCTTGGGCCAGTTTCCCTTTTCATAAGAGTACATGTTTTCTTTCTTTCTTTCTCTCTCTTTTTTTTTTTTTTTCAAGGTAGGGTCTCACTCTAGCCCAGGCTGACCTGGAATTCACTATGTAGTCTCAGGGTGGCCTCGAACTCATGGTAATCTTCCTACCTCTGCCTCCCAAGTGCTGGGATTAAAGGCGTGCACCACCACTCCAGGCTCATGTTTTCTTTTCTAAAGATTAGTTTTTAAAGACATAAGTCATATTGATAAAGCACAGTGTTCTCTAGAGGAAGACATTACTTATAGTTGTTACTTCTTTCTGTTTTGATTTATTCCTCTCACACTTTCTTTAATCACTTCTCATTCATGATTGGACTTGGATTAGCCCTTACATTTACAATCTTTGAAAAGTCATGGTCTCCCTCTTCTGTCTTCTTGATGTTAAGTTATCAGTATGCTGTATTTGCTAATAAAATGTTCTGTAGTCTTAGTCTGAGTATAAATTCATTGCCAGGGAATGAATGTGTCTGGAATCTTAGTTCTAGGGCCTGAAGGTATTTTATTTTATTTTTATTTACATTTTTATTTGAGAGAGAGAGAGAGAGAGGAAGAGAGAGAGAGAGAGAGAGAGAGAGAGAGAGAGAGAGAGAGAGAGAGAATTGGTGTGCCAGGGCCTCAGCCACTGAAATCCAACTCCAGATACATGCACTACCTAGTGGGAATGTGTGACCTTGTGCTTGTCTCACCTTTGTGTGTCTGGCTTACGTGGGATCTGGAGAGTCACACATGGGTCCTTAAGCTTTGCAGACAGACAAGTGCCTTAACTGCTAAGCCATCTCTCCAGCCATGAAAGTATTTTAGAGAACAGCTGTAGATGAACTGCTATAGCAAAGATAGGCTACTCATCTGTCCAAACCCCACAGCAGAATGTTTGTGTATCTTAGGGTTTCCACATCCCAGGAAAAGAATATTTTTAATTGAGGCAAAATTCACATAACATGAAGTTTTTAAATGTACAATCCAGGGGAATTTAGTAAATCCAAAGCGTTGCAACCACACTCTCTATCTAGACCGAAAGTAATCTTTCTGTGGTGTGGTGTACAGTGGTGTGCGTGGCGTGTATGTGTGTGTGCTGATGCGGCTCCCTGTGGGCTTGCCGTCTGTGGCCAGAAGAGAACAGGGGTTGGCCTCCTCCTTTACCCACTGATGTTTTCCTTGTAATGGAGACTCTGAATGAATCTGGATCTTGCTATTTGTGAGCCCAGCAATTCTCCTGTCTCCACTCCCTATGGGACTGGGGTGACAGGCGTCATGGTCACATCCCACTTATTATGTGGATTCTGAAGATTTGAACTCGAGTATCTTCAGACTCCTTCAGGCCCTCATGCTTGCACAGGAAGTGCACATAACTACTGAGCCAACTCTTCAGCCCCTCAAAGTATTTTTACTACCCCATCAACATTAAGTATTTACTCACACTGGCCTCTGGTCATTGCTAGTCTGTTTCCTGTCTCAATGGATTTGCCTATTCTGGATATTTCATATAATTAGCGTCATATAATATGTGATTTTTATGTTCTTAAGATTCTTGCTTCTTAGTAAAAAAATTAAGTGTTACAGAAAAGTATAGTGAAGAAGACAAAATATTCTTTTTTTATAAACTTTTTTGTTTATTTATTTATTTGAAAGTGACAGGCAGAGAAAGAGGCAGAGAGAAAGAGAGAGAGAATGGGCACAACAAGGCCTCCAGCCACTGCAAACGAACTCCAGATGCATGTGCCACCCTGTGCATCTGGCTAACATGGGTCCTGGGGAATCGAGCCTTGATTCGGGGTCTTTAGGCCTCACAGGCAAGCACTTAACTGCTAAGCCATCTCTCCAGCCCCCCAAAATATTCTGTAATCCCACTTACCATTGATGAAGACTGCTTACGTCTGGTGAGAGTTATTTTTACTGTTTTCACATGTAAACAGGTTTACATAGTTCATCCCTTTTTCTTCAGTCTGGTATTTTATTTAATATAATATATGAAACTTCTTTTGTTGGTGCAGACAGATCTCTTTATTCTTTTCAATGGATGTGTAGTGGTTTATTATATAGTAATAATCTAGGTGGGTTAATAAATTTAACAAACTGATAGATAGAGATCATCTTCCCTCCCCCTCCCCTAATTATTTTGCTAAGTCAAATAATTTGCATCCTAATCTTCTGAGTGTAAGTGACCCTGAAATCTCAATTTTGGACAAATAAACAGGACAGTCTCCAATTTCCACAGTGGAAACTTATGCATTAGTGAAAGCTAGATACACCTGGAGGTCGTTTCTAATTTCAGATTTATTGGTTATTGGGACTGAAATGGAAATCACTGCAGTTCTGGGGACATAGAAAAATTTCTCTAGGACTAGTACATAGGAAACCTAGATTTAGCTTTCTTTTTCCTAGAGACTGGCTCTGGGCCTTGAAAGTTACTTCTGAACTTCAGTTTGCTCATCCTTGACATAGGGTGAATGAGCTAGGTGGTCACTACTATGATAGGCTTCAATTGGGACCAATGCCATTCTTCCTCTGCTTCTCAGGCGTGGGACCCCAACAACCATGCTGTGCCCCGGCACCTCCCCACCTCCCCCGTCACATCTAGCTCAACAAGTGGAAGCCACTTGTCACAAATCAAGTCTATCAAAATCTTTCTCTAGGATTGTTGAATTTGAACCACAGGATGTATGAACAGTTCCTCTCTGTGGTGGGAGCATGTGAGAAGTGAAACTCGTTACCACTGGTAACCATATTATCAGTGCAATGAGGTTCTAATGTGGAGAGAACCGGGGATGGGGGTCTCTCTCCTGTGGGTTAGTGGGCAGGTATTCCTGTAAAAAGCAGCTACTTCTAAACGCAGTATAGTATTTCCGGATTGCATCCTGGGACAGAATATATATTCATAGAAGGAGTGATACTTTTAGTCATTTCACCTGTAAATAGGACTAGGCCCAAGGGGGGCCAAGATATTTGACTAAACATTATTCCGAATGCTGTGAAGGTGTTTCTTAGTGAGACTGACATTTGACTTGGTAGATAAGTAAAGCAGATTGTCCTTCCCAATGCAAATTGGCCTCATTCAATATGTCCAGGGCCTGAAGAGACCCAGAGGGAGGATTTGCTCTTTGCCTGTCTCTGAGCCTCAGCACTGACTGGTCTTCTCGTCCCTTTAGACTTGTTCTCAGGCTGGGACTGATGTCATCAGCTCTCTTGGGTCTCCAGCTTGCCAACTGCAGATCTTAGGCCCAATAAACATATCATAGCTGCTGCAATCTTTTGCATGGTTGCTCATGCGACAATGCCACCATTCGGGAGGCTGAAGCAGAGGGTAACGAGGTTGAGGCCAGCCTGGGTTACATAGCGAAACTGTCTCAAAAAGCCAAAGGCTAAGCACATATAGCTCAGTGGTAGCACTTCCCTAACATGCTCAATGTCCTGAGATCAATTTCTAGCATCTCTAGGTAAAGACTATTGGTTACTTTGGGGCCTGGGGAGATAGCTCCTCAGTTAAGGCACTTGCTTGCAAACCAGTCTAATGGCCCAGGTTCTATTCTCCAGTACCCATGTAAAGACAGATGCATAAAGTGGCACATGCATTTGCAGTGGCAAGAGGCCCTAATGAGCGCATCCTCTCTCTCTCTCTACTTGTAAATAAATAAATATTTTTTATTGACAACTTCCATAATCATAGACAATGAACCATGATAATTCCCTCCACTCCCCTGCTTTCCCCTTCACAAATCCATTCTCCATCATATCTCCTCCCTTTTAAATTGTCTTTTATTTTGATGTCACCATTTTTTCATCCTATTATGAGGGTCTTGTTTAGGTAGTACCAGGTATTGCGACGTCATGGATATCAAGGCCATTTGTTTCTGGAAGATCGCGTTGTAACAATCCTACCCTTCTCTTACATTCTTTCCACCACCTCTTCTTCAATGGACCCTGAGCCTTGGAAGGTGTGATAGAGATGTTTCAGTGCTAAACACTCCTCTGTCACGTCTTCTCAGCACTGTGGTGCCTTTCACATCATCCCAGAGGTCACCACCATCTGAAAAGAGAAGCTTCTCTAACCAAAAGTGAGAGTATGGGGCTGGAGAGATGGCTTAGTGGTTAAGTGCTTGCCTGTGAAGCCTAAGGACCCCTGTTTCGAGGCTCGATTCCCCAGGACCCACATTAGCCAGATGCACAAGGGGGCGCATGCGTCTGGAGTTCAGTTGCAGTGGCTGGAGGCCCTGGTGCGCCCATTCTCTCTCTCTCTCTCTGCCTCTTTCTCTCTGTCGCTCTCAAATAAGTAAAAATGAAAAATTAAAATAAGTGAGAGTAGGATTAATATATAGGTATGAATGTTTAAGAGAAGTGTTTACTAGGCAGTCTGGTGAGCATAATATATGGATTTAGCCAGACACCAGCAGGAATTACCCCCCTAGGGCTCATGACCTCCCCCATCACAGGTTTTCAGTACCAGGCATGTATGCCCTCCTATGGAGTGGGCCTCCAGTCCAATTAGTGAGTGGTTGTTTTCCTCCATAGCAGACATGCCACTATTACACCTCTTGGCTCATTTGGCCTGGCTGGCCAAACAAAGCTTGCAGTGTCCACTGGTGTTTATCTCCACTGATGACTTCCCTCCCCCATAGTGCTACATGCAGTGTACCTTTTCCCACTGGCTCATCCCAGTGGTCATTGGCCAAGTGAGTTCTCTAACTAAGTGACAGTAGCATTAATACATGAATGTAAATCCTTAAAAAAGTGCTTACTGGGCAGATTGTTAAGAGTGGTAAGAGTTGCTTTTTTAAAAAAATTTATTGTGCAAGGCATGGTGGCACATGCCTTTAATCCTAGCACTTGGAAGGCCGAGGTAAGAGAATTGCCGTGAGTTTGAGCTACCCTGAGACTACATAGTGAATTCCAGATCAACCCTGAACTAAAATGAGATCCTACCTCAAAAAACCAGAAAAAAAAAAAAAGAAATGTGGACACAAACATATGCAGAGATAAAAGCATGTTTAGACATAGGGAGAAGACCGCCGCCCATAAGCCAAGGAGACAGGCCTCAGAAGAAACCAACTACTCAGCTCCTTGATCTTGGACTCTCTTCCTCTCTCTGCCTCAAATTAAAAAAATAAAAATAATAAAAATATGTCTAGCTAGCACACTTTCAATTAGAATATTGTCACTCTCCAATGAACTACTATGATACATAAATAGAAGTTATTCATAGGGGTAAAATTTAAAATATAAATAGCTGGTCAATGGGAGAAAGTCTGCCCCCTTGCTGGTGAGGCCCTAATTCCACTAATGTTAGATGTCTACCAATGATAACCTGAGCTTTGGGTCTTCGCCAACTCTGACACATGGTCTAGATTAATTCAGTATTAGGAGATTTGGTTGATTCTTTTTGGTTGATTTTATAGTCCATAGGTCTAGTTCCTATTCATGGGCTTTGGCTGTCAAATAAGATAATGTGAGGGGCTAGGGATGTAGCTCAGTTGGTAGAGGGGTCCTGGGTTTGATCCCCAGTACCACATAAACTGTGTATGGTTGTGCACACTTATAATCCCAGTACTTGGGAGTGGAGGCAAGAGATCAGATGTTCAAGGCCAACCTTGGCTACATGATGAATTCAAGGCCTACCTGGGTTACATGAAACCCTGCCTTAAAAAATAATCAAATAAAACAATGTGGCAAAGTAGTTCAGAGCATTTTTCTAACAGTTGGATTCTGAACCTACTACCTACTGTTGAGTTGATTATTTTGGACAAATTGTCTTCTATAAATTGCATTTTCCTCATTTATAAAATGGGGATAATAACATCCACCTTCAGATCATATATGTAATGTTATCGCTAGTGCCTAGTCATTTTTATGTGGTAATTCAGAATGGTGAAATATCATGTCCATTTTCTGAGGAGACTGAAGTCAGTTGGCATCCTTTCCTTAATAATTTTAAGCCTCATGTAGACCTCAGAAATGAATAGATTTCAGCATGTGTAGGGAAATAGCAATGCTAAAATAGGAAGAACCCTACCTACCAAAGAAATTCAACAGAGGTGAAAAAACAAACAACAGCAATACATTGATTTAGCCAGTAAATGTTTATTGAGTGGCTAATGTATATCAAACACTATTCTACATATTGAAGATACAGCAATGGACAAATGTGGCATTGATTCCAAGATGAAATGAAAGGAACACTCCTGCCAGGCACCGGTGCCATACATCTAGATATTTTCTGAGTATAGACGTGGTTAGTAAATGCAGCCATGGTTTTTGCAGTTTCACATTGCTGGCAGAAAACACCCAACAAGAGCAGCTTGTGGGAAGAAAGGATTTATTTGGCTTACAGACTCAAGGGGAAGTTCCATAATCGCAGGGGAAAGCATGGCATGAGCAGAGGGTGGACATCACCTCCTGACCAACATCAGGTGGGCAATATCAGCAGGAGCAAGAGAGTGTGCCAGACACTGGCAAGGGGGAGCTGGCTATAACACCCCTCAGCCCGCCCCCAACAATACACTGCCTCCAGGAAGCTCCAATTCCCAAATTGCCACCAGCTGGGGACTTAACATTTGGAACACATAAGTTTATGGGGGACACCTGAATCAAACCACCATAATGGTCATGGGTTTAATCCAGTGCAGACGGAACAGTTTTGAAAAAAATAATTGTACCTGTGGCTGGAGAGATGGCTTAGTGGTTAAGGCGTTTGCCTGCAAAGCCAAAGGACCTCAGTTCAATTCCCCAGGACCCAAATAAGCCAGCTGCACAAGGTGGTGCATGTGTCTGGAGTTTGTTTGCAGTGGCTGGAGGCCCTGACACACCCATATTCTCTCTCTGTGTGTGTCTGCCTTTTTTTCTCTCTCACTCTCTCAAATAATTTTTTTTAAAAAAGATTGCATCTGTATCAAATATAAGCAGAACTTGCTCTTGGCGTTCCCTGAACAGTGCAGTAACAACTATTATTATATGTCGCTGGCATTACAGTAGGTATTATAAGTAATCTAGAGATTATTTCAAGTCCATATTGTTCCTCAGTATCTATGAGCTATTTTTTTTTTCTTTTTAGAATGTGTGTGTATAACTTGTGACCATGTGTATGGGTGTACATGTGCCACCATCTGTGTTTGGAGGTCAGAGGACAACCTTGGGGTGTTGATCCTCTCCTTCCATCTTGTATGACACAGAATTTCTCCTATTATTTATTAATTAATTTATTTATTTACTGGCTACTCAAAAGGCCAGATTCGCTGTAGCCCATCAAGCTATGAGGCTCTCCTGACTGCTTCTGCCATTGCTGCAGGCATGTGGGGTTACAGATGCTGCACACCTTTGCACCCCGCTTTTTTGTTTGGGTGCTAAGGATCTGAACTCCAGGCTTGTAGAGCAGGTACCTTTAACCACCTAGCAATCTCCCTACTCCTGTTTGTTTTGTTTTTCTGCAGAGAGATCCAGTAAATGAGTTGTGAATATTCAGAATTTTCAAAGGACTCCTACAAATGAATAAAAGACAATAATCCAGTAGAAAAAAGGGCAAAATTTCTATGCTATGGTTAGGAATAACCAAATCTGGTATCAGAAACAGGATATATTATATCTTATAAAGGTTATCCCAGACTGAAGATGGTATGATTTAGGATTTTTCAACTGTAACAATGGTACAAAAGTAATATGAGTGGAGCATGGTGGCTCACACCTTTAATCCCAGCACTTGGGAGGCAGAGGTAGAAGGATCACCATAAGTTCGAGGCCAGCCTGAGTACACAGTAAATTCCAGGTCAGCCTGGGCTACAGTGAGATCCTACCTCAAAAAAAAAAAAAAA
Source organism: Dipus sagitta (assembly GCA_036346955.1). Lineage (NCBI taxonomy): Eukaryota > Metazoa > Chordata > Mammalia > Rodentia > Dipodidae > Dipus > Dipus sagitta. The sequence continues at coordinate 43,538,880 of CM070770.1, read as the reverse complement.
AAAGTAATATGCATTCGGTGACATGTATTATACCTCAAATTTGGAATTATTATTTTTTTCCTCTGGGTTGGCGGCATGTAGTATGATACTCTGACAATGCTGGGCAGAGGCAGTGGCTGTGGCTCCCAGGCAGTCATGTGATCAGGAGGGGAAACAGTTGACACTGCGCATGGCATGGTGTTGCTAAGCCAGGCTGCTTGGTAGGTTCAGTGCCTTAAATAGATTTTTGACTTCTGACTTTTTAAAATTATGATGGGTAAGTTGAAGAACTCATCTGTATTTTGTCTTATTTCTTTAACAGAACGAATGAGTATGACCTCAGGCTGGTTACTGAGTTCTCTTTGCTTTTGATGTACCTGGCAGGAGACTGGGAAGGGAGCATAGAGTACAAAATGCACAGTGATTTGGTTATTTGAACCTATGAGTTTTCTGCTTATGCTGGTTAAAGTAGGTGTAAAGCTTACTACTGAAAGAAACATAACTATGGTGCACACGCCTTTAATCCCAGCACTCGGAGGCAGAGGTAGAAGACTGCCTTGAGTTCGAGGACACCCTGAGACTACATAGTGAATTCCAGGTCAGCCTGGGCTAGAGCGAAACCCTACCTCAAAAAACCAAACAAACAAACAAAAAAATGAGATGAAAGAAGAATAACCAATATTTCCTTTGAGGGTATGCCCCCAGTGACCTCAAACAGGACAGTAGGCCCTACCTCTTAAAGTCTCCACTCCACTAACTTCCAACAGCACCAAGGTAAGAACCCAACCTTTAATATATGGGGGACATTCCATAGCCAAATTGTAGCAGGCAGACTCTTGACTTCTCCCCAAAGAAGCAGGCAGGCAGGCAACCTGAGGACATCAGTGACCCTCATATCCATAGACCACCTTGAAAACTAATCCTTAGACACTCCCATTCCCAACACAGGGATCCATGATTCTATATTCAAATCTGTCTTTAAGAGAAATAGATTCAGTAATATTATCAATAAGAAAACAATGAAACATTTCCTACGGTAGTATATTCTCAAATATTATTGCACTGAGAAAAATCAAATGTGGTACCCCAAAAATTGAAGCAAGGAGACAGAGAAATTACAAGTAGAAGAAAATGGTTAGTTTTGGTGTCAGACACATACAGGTGTGAATCCTGCTCCCTTCCCTCACTGTGTGACCTTTGTGTACTTAACATTTAACAACTATTGTATTTATTTTTGCAAGCAGAGAGAGAGAGAAAGAGAGAGAAAAATGGGTACTCCAGGGCCTCTAGCTATTGCAGTGCCAAACTGCAGATGCATGCCCCACTTTGCCCATTCTGGCTTATGTGGTTACTGTAGAATTGAACCCAGGTCAATAGGTTTTGCAGGTGAGCACCTTAACTGCTGAGCCATCTCTCCAGCCCTGTATAACATTTTTTTTTTTATTCCAAGGTAGGGTTTCACTCTAGTCCAGGCTTACCTGGAATTCTCTATGTAATCTCAGGATGGTCTTGAACTCACTGTGATCCTCCCACCTCTGCCTCACGAGTGCTGGGATTAAAGGCGTGCACCACCATGCCCGGCTCCTATTAAAGGTTTTTAAAGCCTCAGTTTGTCCATCAGCACTATCTTGTCAATGTCACAGTGCTGTTACAAGAATTCAGTAGATTTTATATATGTAAGATTTTTAAGCCCAGTACAATAGACTGTAAAAGTTGGGGCTACTGTCATAACCAGAATGTTATACTTTGCCTCCCAAGTTTTAGAGAAAGATTTACATGGCTTTTTAGAAGAAGAAATTATGCTATTAAAAAAGAAATATTGGGCTGGGCATGGTGGCGCACTCCTCTAATCCCAGCACTTGGGAGGCAGAGGTAAGAGGACTGCTGTGAGTTCAAGGCCACCCTGAGACTACATAGTAAATTCCAGGACAGCCTGAGCGAGAGTGAGACCCTACCTTGAAAAAACAAAACAAAAACAAAAACAAACAAACAAAAAAAAGAAATATTGGGTTGGAGAGCTGGCTTAGCGGGTAAGGCACTTTCCTGAAAAGCCAAAGGATCCCAGTTATGATGTGTTAGGTATCATAGCCTGATTCCCAAGCCTACAATTCATCCCCCTCTCCACCAAAATTTCCTACCTGGTCTGGGCTTCCTTGAGATTTTTAATATTCTGACCCTGTCTCACTATGTAGCTATAGTTGAGGCTGGCCTGGAACTTGTTATGTAGCCCAGGTTGGCCCTTCTGCTTCTACCCCTGGAATTCTCTGGCTACAGGCATGTACTACCATGCTCAATTTCCCTGGGATTATTGCAATAGCCTCTTGAGTCTAAAGCTCTCCCAAATGAGTTATTTTGGCACACATGTAATAGGCTCTTGGCTAAGCTTTTTGCCTCCTCTGGGCATGGCTCTTGCTGGTGCCTCAGCCTGCAATTCTCCCAGGACAGAGGTATGTGTGGTTTGGTCCCTGCTTGAGTCAAGTCTCTGCTCTAATTTGACCCCCTCAGAAACCCCTCCCTCATCTACCACAACAGATCCCCCTTCCCCATCAGTCTCCATTCCTTTACATACCTTACTTTCTTCATAGCATCTTGTTACATGTTTGTTTTCTTATCTGCCTCTCCTTCCATGAAAGCAAGGCTTTGCTTTTCCACTGTTGCCTCCCCAGCTCCAGCCCAGAGCCTAGCTCTTGGGAGGCATCTGTCATATGTGTCGATGAAGGAACCAGTGAGTGGATGAATTCAAGAGAGCTAGGGGAGAACTATGGATCTGGGTTTTGTGTTGGCTTCACGTGGCTGTTACTTGAAGGCTGTAACATTGCAGATGAGTATTTCTCCAGCTAGTGGAGGGATGGGGCTCACAAAGGAGGTTTTTCTTGGGGGGGGGCTAGAGAGATGGCTCAGTGGTTGAAGGCTGATGACTCTGATTCTATTCCCCAGAACCCATGTAAGCCAGATGCACAAAGTGGTGTGTGTGTGGAGTTCATTTGCAGTGGCAGGAGGCCCTGGTGCATCCATACTCACTGTTGCAGTCAGGTTTGCATTGCTGGTAGAAATCACCCAACCAAAAGCAGCTTGTGGGAAAAAGGTTTATTTTGGCTTACAGACTCAAGGGGAAGCTCCAAGATGGCAGGGGAAAATGATGGCATGAGCAGAGGGTGGACATCATCCCCTGGCCCACATAAGGTAGACAACAGCAACAGGAGAGTGTGCCAAACACTGGCATGGGGAAACTGGCTATAACACCCATAAGCCTGCCCCCAACAATACACCACCTCTGGGAGGCTTTGATTTCCAATTGCCATCAGCTGGGGAACCTGGCATTCAGAACACCTAAGTTTATGAGGGACACCTGAATCAATCCACCACACTCACCCTCTTTATGTCTGCCTCTCCCTTAAATAAATAAGTAAGTAAGTAAATAAGCAAATAATTTCTTCAGAAGGTAGACTTAGAGCTGGCTAAGGTGAGGTACCTGTCAGTGTGACTTCTTCCTCTGACCTCTTTGCAGCCTTGGCAGCATCCTCGTTTCTTCCTGATTCCTTCCCAGTGGACCCTTTAAGCACCATTGAACCTGGGACTGACCTCTCAATGCTCTCCTCAGTTCCTTGATTTAATGAGAATCTTTAAATCAAGGAACTGAGCCAAGAACAATGCCACTGAACTCCTGTTTCCTGACCTTTTAGAAAACTCAAGGATGTGGGACAGAAAGTTTCACCACAATTAGCCAGGTCACTTCTGATCTGCAGCGGCTGCCCTGTGGAACCTGTCTTCTTAGGCTGGCCAGTGTTTCTCTTAATAAAATCCTGTATTTTGTGCTCCCATGGGATATGAAAGCTGGCTACATAACTTTTTTTTTTCATGACATTTTCTTGGGAACAAAAATTAAATTTAATGGTCTCTTATTTCTCTTTGTTATATGATCAAATACTTAAAAAATTTTTGGCTTAAATTGGAGGACATTGTGGAAGAATAAATAGTATATGATAGTTATATTTATTTACTTGAATTTTGATTGAATAATTTATAACAATGTTGATAACTACCATTTCTTAAGCATGACTAGGTGTGATGTCATGAGTTTTGCATTGATTATCTCATTTCAGTCCTATCACATGGACTGTATTAATAGCTCTTATTGCATGCTAACCTGATAAAAACATCAAATTCACCCACCTCCAGTTTAATTTTCTCTACTCTATAGCAAAGGTAACATTATTATCCTCATTTTACAGATGAGAATTTTACCAGTGAGGAATCTGAGGCTTAGAGAAGTGTTTTAGTCTGCTAGGGTTATCATGAGAAAAAGCACAATCTGGGTGTCTTAAATAACAGAAATTAGTTTTCTCAGTTCTGGAGGCCAAAGCTCCAAGGTTAAGGCACTGATTGGTTTCTGGCAAGACATCTTTTCCTGCCTTGGAGATGGCTGCCTTCTGGCGCTCTCAAGGTCTTTCCTCTATGCCAGAATGGAGAGACAGCTCTCTGATACCTCTTCCTTCCCTTCATCAGTATCATCAAATTCCACATTCGTGATCACGTCCCTAGAGGCCTTATTTCCAAATATAATCACACTGGGGATGAGAGTTTTGTTGTATCAGTTTTGCGGGGACAGAATTCACTCCATAACAAGAGGGTATGAGCTATAGGCTACAGAACTGCTTGCTTTCTTGTTAATTCTCCAAGATAACCCCCAATGTCTCCACAGGGATTTGAAAAGCATCTTCCCGCCTGAATACTTGATAACATATATAGCTCTTTCCTTCAACCTTTACTATTCTTCTCTAGAGGGTGAAGGTGTTTGTGGCTGCTGCATGCTTTATGTCTGTGTAGGTAGGTATAAAATATAGATCTCCCTCATTGCTGTTGCTCAGAGCTGTCTTCTGCCCCCTCCGGGTTACAAGAAGGATCCTGTCATGGATTCCGCCTGTCTTCCTCAGATGCTCAGGGAGCACATCCTCTCTCTGCCCCCATGTCTGTACCTCTTTTTCTGTGCCACTTTTTTTTTTTTTTTTTTTGAGGTAAGGTCTCGCTCTAGCCCAGGCTGACCTGGAATTCACTATGTAGTCTCAGATGATCTTCCTACCTCTGCCTCCTGAGTGCTGGGACCAAAGGCATGTGCCACCCCGCGCGGCCTCTGTGCCACTTTCGAGAGCTCTCTCTGGGCTGGGTTGGTCCATTGGTTCCTCTCACTTTCACATTTCATTTTAATAAATCGCTTCTTCTTTTCTGTTTTCGCTCACAAGAATGCTTTCTTTTACTCACCGCCTTCATTAACTAAATGCTGGGACAAGTAGGTACAACTTTGTTTCAGAAAGCCACGCTCGCCTTTAGAGCTGCCGTCTGTGTGGCTCCTGCATCTCCTGGGTGGCCAGCATCCCTAAGCAGCTTGTTCACAGCACATTCCAGCGTCTCACTTTGAGTGGACCCAGAAATCTGTGTTTAATAAGCATCCCTCACTCTTGAGATTGTACTTCATACTCAGGGAAGCATTCATTGGTTCGGGTCCACCTGGTCTATGCTAGTGTGAAGGTAACGAATCAAAAAAAGGGGGGGGGGGGCTCAGAAGATAGCTTCGTGGTTAAAGGCACTGGTTTCTAAAGCTTACCAGCCAGGGGTCAATTCTCAAGCTGCCCACATAGGTCAGATGCAAAAGAATGGCACAAGCATCTGGCATTGATGTACCCATGTATCGGCACACACACATACAAATAAAGTAATTAAATAATGAAAAAGAATGATACTTAATTTATTTAAGAAAGAAAGGCAGAATGAGACAGAGAGAGGGGAGGAGAATAGACAGACAGAAATGGGAGTACCAGGCCCTCTAGCCACTGCAACAAGTTCTAAGTGCACGTGCCACCTTGAGCATCTGGCCTTACGTGGGTACTGGGGAATTGAACCCAGGTCCTTAGGCCTTGCAGGCAAGCACCTTAATTGCTGAGCCAACTCTCTAGCTCAGTACTTCTTTCTTTAGTACATGGTCACTCATGGTTGTCCCAGAAAAGTCTCCCTTCTCTCTCCCCCGTTCCATGCCTCATAACTGGTTGCTAGGGCTACGCCTGGTTCTGGTATCACTACGTCCTCTTTAACACAGTGCGGTGGGGATGCGCGCCTTTCGGGCCCTTACTCTGCGGCCCAGTTGCTCACGCCCAGTTCTGACTCCCGCCCGGGGACCAGGGGCTTTGCTCCTGGCCATGCAAGTCAGTTCTCACCCTCACTCAGTAGCGTGACCACGTAGTGTCGAGTGTGTGCGGGTGTGGGCGTGTGTGGCGAGGTCGCAGGACAACTTTCAGGGCAGTCCTCGCTTGAGCAGGGTTTCCTGTTCCCGCCTGTCACTGGGGGCTCTGCCATGCTCTCCGTGAGCTTCTGTTGTCCCGCAGGAAGTGCCAGGGTCAGCGTGCTTGGATTACAGAAGCAGCCACGCGCCTCTGGCTTTTTACATGGGGGCTGGGAAAATTGAATTCAGGTCCTTGTGGCTTGAGCTACACAAGTGGTTTCTCCACTGATCTACAATCTCCCCAGCCCCATGAACAAGATAAGAGCATAACATGATCTTGTAAAGAGTGTTGTGCTAGCCGGGCGCGGTGGCGCACGCCTTTGATCCCAGCGCTCAAGTAGTCAGAGGCAGGAGGATTGCCATGAGTTCGAGGCCAGCCTGTGAATTCCAGGTCAGCCTGGACTAGAGTGAAAAACCCTACCTCGAAAAACAAAAACAAAGAAACAAAAAAAGTGTTGTGCTCAAAAGGGACTAAACTAAAAATTAGTTGCAATGATGTCAGAAATGCCAGGATTTGAACCCTCGTTTATGTTAGGAGAAATCTCGCAGAGCTCTGTATGTAAGGTGAAGACTATCCTCTCCGTGGAAAGGAAGCCACAGCTGGAACTGGGAACCAAGTCAGAATCTTAGGGAGGCTTGGATCATGGATGCCAATGAGAAACTCCCACTAGTCTGGCCAAAAGAGAGGCTGCACTAATCAAAATCTTTCTAAATTAACTTTGCCTTATCCCTTTTAATGTACTCGGATCTCCCTGTCCACTGGAGAACCTGTTTTTTCTTTCACAGAAGGCAGCGAGAACGGAGGACGACCAAAACGTAGATGAGCCCCCCCTCGCGCGCGAGCAGGGCCCAGCGGAAACAACAAGAGTGCTGCTTCCAGTTGATGGAAGCTGGCCGCCTACCATGCAAGAGCAAGCAGTTCTCTCTCTTTCACATGCAAAGGGCAAAAGTGTTTGCCTTTCTGCGTGTGGGGTGCCATCTAAGGGCTTTGTCAACTTGGGAAGTGTGACTCTCCACAGCGACTAAGGTAAACGTACGCCCTCACTTGTGAAATAGAAAGGACCGTTGTAAGGCCATCCTGAAGTTTATTCATTCGCTCATAACCCCCATTATCAAGGAGAAAACAGGTTGCTAGGAGCTGGTGGTGGCCTTTCACACCTGTTAGCGGGAGGCATTCGCAGCTGCTCTGATCGCTCTGGGAAGGCCCCAGGCTCTCAGGATGGCAGCAGCGGGTCATCTGGGCGCTGGAAACCCGAGCACAGAGCTCACCTGGCTCTCTCGGGCCTGGAGTCCTCTCTTCCCCGACGGAACTGCCTAGAGCGCCCTCTAGGGTTTCCGTTCACCACTGAATTACAAGTATTTGGCTCTGCTTTTAGCAGACACTGGCTATATACACAGTGGGAGTCTTCTGCACGCGGTGGGCGCAGCCTGGAACTGAAATCCCATGCTTTAATTGTGTTAACAACACTTTGAAGCAGGCCCTTCCTGAGCTGGTGGTGTGCAAGGGAAATGCCTTGGAGATATGGCTCACAATAGGGATATCCTTTCTGCTATCCCCTGATTGAGGCAGAAACACTCAATAAAGGGCAGAGCTTTGAGGTATTTAAAAAGAGAGATTAACACTTATTGTACAGGTGCTAATCAGTGATTGAATTAATCAAGGGTCAAACTACAAGGTGTTAACAAGAAAGATTACTGAATTCGGATGTGAATATTCAAAACTGGGGCTGGGAAACCTGGGGCCCGAGGTTTTCCTGGGCACATAGCAGGGGGGAAAAAGACAAAATAAAAGCCAAGGTAATGGATTACTAGTTTTGTCCAGCTATTTCTCCTTAAGCAGGGCTCTGGAATCACTAAAAATATTAAATGTCCAGTGCACAACACAGTGCTTGACTTATATTAATTGCTCAATAGGTGTTAGATTTTGTTTATTACTTTTTATCTACACACACACACACACACACACACACACACACACATATATATATATATATATATATGTTTTTCAAGGGTCTCACTCTAGCCAGGCTGACCTGGAATTAACTATGTAGTCTCAGGATGGTCTTGAGCTCACGGTGATCCTCCTACCTCTACCTCCCTAGTGCTGGGATTAAAGGCATGTGCCACCACGCCCGGCTTCTACCTATATTTTTTTGAGGGAAGGCCTCATTGACCTGGAACTCACGCTATAACCCAGGCTGGCCTTGAACTCAGGGTGATCCTCCTACCTCAGCCTCCCTAGTGCTTGAATTAAAGGTATGAGCCACCATTCCTAGCTTCATTTATCTATTAAAGCCCTTATGTGGAATATTAATGGAGTAGTAAAGACAATTTTTCTTTAGAGAAAGGAATGAAAAGGAAAAACAAAGACTGGCTGAATTACTTTATTAAAAAACTCCTGAGGAATAATTTGCCTCTAGGAATTGGCAGCTCTGAAATGAATAGCTTAAGCCCCAGTACTTTTATAATAAGGATATAATAAGGATAGGCAGAATATTTCAGGGTGACAACATATGCTAAAATTATTTTCAATGTCTTTCTGACACAAATGACCTACAATCAGAGAAACAAACAACCAAGGGTAGAGAACTTGAAAGTGAAATTAGAACATAGGAGGAAATGCTTGCTTCAAATGAGCAGCTATGTCCAAATCAGTAGTGCAGGATGAGTGGTTTTCTAGGAAGACCGTATTTGCAGAGAGAACAAGGAAAAGCCAGAAGAGCATCCGGGGGCTCTTTCTCAGAGCCTGCTGCAGCTTTGAGAAGGGGTGTTCATTTCAAAAAGATAACAAAAAAGCCTGAACAAATCCAGAAGAGGTTAAACAAAACAAAAGTAAGTAATAATATAGTAAGTACAGTTAACTTAAAATTATTATTTTTATTTATTTATTTATTTATTTTTAAATTTTTTTGTTTTTATTTATTTATTTGAGAGTGACAGACAGAGAGAGGAAGAGGCAGATAGAGACAGAGAGAGAATGGGCACGCCAGGGCTTCCAGCCACTGCAAACGAACTCCAGACGCGTGCACCCCCTTGTGCATCTGGCTAAAGTGGGTCCTGGGGAATCGAGCCTCGAACCAGGGTCCTTAGGCTTCACAGGCAAGCGCTTAACAGCTAAGCCATCTCTCCAGCCCCAACTTAAAATTATTTAAAGCTCAATTGGAGCAATTGATAATTTGGATGTCTTTTTGGGTACCAAATCGAGGTGGAAGATACTGACATTTACAGCGCTTTGCTAGGGCCATTAAAGGTCAAAATGCCAGCCCAAAGCAGACTTTGCATTTAGAAAATTCCACACCTAGGACCTGGGACAGGTAATCCCTTTCCATCCTCCTCATACCCCTATGAGGCGAGTAATATTTCAGAGCAGGAAAACAAAGCTCTGACGTCCTGGAGGTTTTTACAGTGAAATTCAGTCAAACAGGCCCACAGTTGTTGAAATGCACGTGTAACTCTTCTCTGATAGACAAAAAATTGTTCACCATTAAAGTTTAGTAATTCGCACGATTGTGCATGTGATTGGTTATGTTAACATTTTATCACACAGATTAGCACTATTCTATGGCATAAGGGCTCTACCTGCTCAGTCAAAATCTAGTATTCACATGTTAAAAAGTAGCAGAAACAAGATCATTTTAACAATGTATATGTTTTCTTGTTTTTGGTGTGTGTGTTCATGTGTGTGAGTGCAGGTACACACACGTGGAGGTCACAGGACACCTTTGGGTGCTCGTCCTTATCGCCTATCTTGTTTTGAAGTAGGGCTTCTTTCCTCGTCCACCCCTGTGTCTGCCAGCCCACCTGGCCCACGAGCTTCCAGGTGACTCTCCTGTTTTGGCCTCTCTTCTCACCCTTGGTGCTTTCTGGGATTACAGACTATGTACCACCACAGTATCCGCTTTACATGGGTTCTGGGGATCTAAACTCAGGTACTCACGCTGCATGCAAGCACGTTATCCACTGAGCCATCTCTCCAGCCCAATTTTAAGAATGTATTTTCTTTAAATATGCCATGTCCACATGTAATCAATGAGGTAATACAAAATTATTAATGAGATTTTTATGTTTTCAACAGTGTTTGAATTCTGCTGTGAATTGTTGAACCTCAGTTCAGACCAACCACATTTCCAGTGTTCAGAAGCCCCATGTGGCAACTGCATTGGACAACAGAGATACAGGTAGTGTAAAGTACAAATGTGCTGGTTCCACCCCTTGGAGATAACGATTCAAAAGTATGTGAGATCTTCCAGAATGTGAATGAATGAATGATAAATGAAGGGCAGCTTTTCCCCCCTCCCCCCAGAGGAAAGGCCTTGCTTTAGTTGTTGTTCCCAGCACCAGTAAGAATAAAGCAAAGCCATTTCTTTTCTTTTTTTTTTTTTTCTGAGACAGGATCTTACTATGTAGTCCAAGCTGGCCTTGAATTTGAAATTCTCTGGTTTTAGCCTCCTGAGTGCTAGACTTAGAAGCATGTACCACCTCACCCAGCCAGAAGGCAGTTTTGAGCCCCCAGTAAAGCATTACGCATTTCTTTCAATTTGCTGTCCTTGGCATCATGACCCTGAGAATTCCTCGGGGCTGGTGATTTCTCAGCTTCATTCTTTTAAACTATTGCACAGTCGTCCTCAGCTTATTTAGCCATTTCCCCAGTGGTGGAGATGTAGGTGATCTTTATTTACTGTGGTTATTGTAAGAAAACAATGAATAAAGCAGATTTTTTTTCTAAGGTGAAAATAACATCATTTTCAGAAAGGAGGATGGCATGTTTGTTAGGGTTTGGTAATTTTTTGTTTTTTATTAGCATATAATTATACATAATAATGGATTTCATTATGAAATTTCGTATATATATATATTCAAGCAGAAAAATAGAGAATGAGAGTGAGACTGAGCATGGGCAGACTGGGGCCTCTTGCTGCTGCAAATGAATTCCAGACGCATGTGCCATTTTGTGTATCTGGTTTTACATGGGCACTGGAGAACTGAACCCAGGGTAGTAGGCTTTGGTAGCAAGTACCTTTAACAGCTGAGCTCTTTCCCCTCCCTACTCCCTAGCCATCCATCACAGCATATAAATCCTCTGGGAGAGATGGGACTTCTTGAGTCCCTCTCAGAATTTGGGAGATCAAACAAATTGTCCAAACTGTTGGTCAAGGGCCAGAGCTGAAGGCCCTCTGGTTTCCTCTGAGGTGCTCAAAGTAAGTCATCACAAACATTCTTTGGGAGGAGATACCTTGAGACTAGAGAGAAGGATGAATAGGAGGCAAATAGTTTCCTGTGGCTCAGGAGAGACAGAGTTTCTAGAAGAGCAGTGCTGGGAGCCCAGTCCGGAAAATTCCCTGGGCTTTTTCACAGCTCTGCTTCATCCTCAAGATGCCTGGAACCCTCATGCTGCCCACGGGCTGCCCACTGATGTCCTGACCCATCCCTGCCTGGGTGTCTCCACCACAGTTGCTCAGCAATTCAATCCTTTTCAGGAGAAAGCACACTGCTAACATGAGCTCACATCACTCGTATTAGTCAGCTCTGGGTTCCTTTAATGACACGCCCAAGACTATTAACTTAGGAAAGGCTTGTGTGCATTCATAGTTCTGGGGACTTGAGCCCCACCTAGGACTGGTTGTGTGGGAATGGCAGTCTGCATGTAATCCCAGTGCTTGGCTGGAAACGGGATCCCTGGGGCAACGTGGTTAGCTAGACTAGCTGAATCAGCAAACTCTGGACTCAAGTGAGAGACCCTAGTAAAGTGGGGAGCAGTGGAGGGAGAGAGCTACTGCCAGCCTCTGGCTTTCACACGATGTGCCCATATGTGCGCCCATACTCATGTGTCCACATGAATTGTGTGTGTGCGTGTGCGTGTGCACACAAGCACACACACACACACACACACACACACACACACACACACACACGTGCGCAAGCCAGGGTCCCTTTGCTGCTGAAGATGAATACCCGTTATGCATTTACATGGGTGTCTGGGGAATTGAATCCTAGGCTAGCAGGCTTTGCAACTAAGTACTGTTAATTGCTGAACCATCCCATCTGCTTCTAATTTAAAAATAAAAATTGTCACTTTTTGAGATGGAGACTTGTTCTTGTAGCCCAAGCAGGCCCCAAACTCGTGATCCACCTGCCTCAGTCTCCCAAGTGCTGGGCTGACAGGTATGCACCACTATGCCGTGTGCAGTCCCCGGGGTGTTTTCTTCTCTGTTGTTCCTCGTCCTCCGTGGTCTGGATGGCTCACCAAGGATTCCTTTGCCTCTTGTCACATCATAGAACAACTTCCTTTCATTTTAGTCAAGGAACAAATTTGGCACATCCAAGAAGATGGCCCAGAGCACATGGTGTAAACTGTACAGCATCATGAGATGAACTATCCAATCCCACTTGTGAGACAGCTTGTTATGCAACGCAGTGGGCTCCAGTACAGGATTGGAAACCTCACCCCAATATTTAGTAAAATCACGTGCAGAATATGTTTAATAATAAATTAAGCAAGGTAGAATTATACCAACCTAAAATATTTTAAAACCGATTTCTGCTTCCTCTCCTCCCACACTAACCTGACAAGCCTAGCATTTACCCTGGAAGCATTTTTAAATTAATGAGTCATTAGGCTTTGTTAAAAGACCTAATCCTTATGTAAAGGTGCTCTGTTCCACAAAACAAAAAGGCTTTGCAACTCATTTAAAGTAAAGATTAAACATTTTAACCAGAACAGTGCCCTAGTTCAGCAAATTTTATTTATGTCCAAAGGTAGTGCTATTGGCAATGAAGAGCAATTCAAAAAGTCATCTCCAAGGCAGTTCTCATGCAGGGCCTTTACAGTCCCTGTAAATTTCCCCTGGTGACCTTAGAGCCACTGCTTGACCACATCACCAAATATTTGTATTAGGTGTTCCTGTGTTTAACACACTAATTAAAAAGATGGTATTCTTTGAGTCTATCGCAAATCATTTTACTTCTAATCTCTTTCTGGAAAAGGCTGCTGGATAAATGGAACTAAGAGCTTGCTTTCTGAAAAGAGGCTTTACTGGGTTGCAATAAATCCAAGTACTGGGAACATTAATGCACCTGAAGTGCTTTTAATGTCCCTATGGTGGGGAGCATGCTAAAGGTCCCGTTTCAGAGAATTTACCTTGACGGTTATAAATCCTCTGATAAATTACTATAATGGGATAAGCTTCACCAAAGGAAACATCGAGTTCAAACATAGTTAAATGCACTGGCCACAAAGGCAGGCTTAAGGACAGGTGGGGAGGCCATGGCACTTGGAGACATTAAGTTAGAATGCTTGTCTTTGGTGAGGCCATGTGACTAGTCCTGAAATGTGTTCAGAGGAAACCAAAATACCATTTGAAACCTCTCTACTGACCCTAAAAGAGTACATCTCCTGCCAGTTTTTTTCCTGTTTCTAATCTAGGGGGTGAAAGGGACCATAGATAGATCACATCCAAAGTGCAGTCTGAGGACCACCAGCATGGTGGTCACCAGAAATCAAGAAAGATGACCACATTCCATCTGAGCATGTTCCTGCTCAACCAGGATCCTTGACAGCGGTGTGGTGGGAGGAAGCTGGAGACTTCTTCATTAAAAAAACACATTATTTATTAGCCTAGACTAATACAGCAATGGTAAGGCTAGGGGGAGAGAGAGCTCAGTTGGCAAAGTGTTTGTCTTGCAAGCATGAGGACCTGAGCTTGATCTCCAGAATCTACATTAAAAATGCCCAGTGTGCAGACAAATGTTTGCAATCCAAGCGCTGGGGAGGAAGAGACAGGTGGATTCCTGGCGCTCACTGGCCAGCCAGTCTAGCCTATTTGGCAAGCTGCAAGCCAATGAGAAACCCTGTCTTAAATATGTGGATGGCAGCTGGAGAGATGGCTTAGCAATTACGGTGTTTCCCTGCAAAGCCAAAGGATCCTGGTTCAACTCTCCAGGCCCCATGTAAGCCAGATGCACAAGGGGCACATGCATCTGGAGTTCTTCTGCAGTAGCTGGAGGCCCTGATGTGCCCATTCTCTCCCTCCCTCTCTCTCTCTCTCTCTCTCTGCCTCTTTCTCTCTCTCAAATAAATAAGTAAATAAAATATATTTTAAATATGTGGATGGCACTTGAGAAATGACACTCAAGGCTATCCTCTGGACTCCACACGTATGTGCATGTGCACCTGCACACAAACATGTGCCTGCATGCACATGAACGTGGATACACAGACTTAGAAATTAAAATAGCAAGAATAAGATTATTGAATGTTAACTAGCTCACATAGCATGTCTTATGAAAAATGGAGATATTTCCCAGAATAACAAATAATTTGGTGAGCATAGTGGTATAAGTCTCAATAGTAGGTATATGGCTTCAGAGACCAGTGGGACCCTCTCGTCAGTCTCTGCATTGATTCTGTGGTGACATATTATTCTGGTTGAATCTTCCCTGATATAGATATGCAGTTGGGAGACAGGGAGTATTTAGTATTTTCAGGTAATTGTGAATGTTTTTGATATTTTACCAAAAACTGGAGTAGTTACGGCTTCTGAAAGAGTACCTACAGTGTGGGATTTGAAATCATATATTGAAATTCTCACATGTTATGTTAAAATTTATTCATTAAACTGGAGAGATGGCTTAGAGATTAAAGCAGTTGCCTGCAAAGCCAAAGGACCCAGGTTTGATTCCCCAGGACCCATGTAAAGCCAGATACACAAGGTAGTGCATGTGTCTGGAGTTCATTTGCAATGGCTAGAGGCCCTGGTGTACCCATTCTCTCTCTCTTTCTCTACTTGCCTCTCTCTCTAATAAATAAATAAAAATTTAAAAATATTTAAAAAATTTGTTCACTGTCCAGGAATGTACATCTTTATTTTAGTTTTATTTATTTATTTGAGAGAGAATGAGAGAAAGAGAGGAAGAGAGAGAGAGAAAGGGGGGGGGAGAGAATGGGCATGGCAGGGCCTCTGGCCATTGGGAATGTACTCCAGATGGATGTGCCACTTTGTGAATCTGGCTGATGGGGGCACTGAGTAATCGAACCTGGTCCTTAGGCTTCACAGGCAAGCATCTTAACTGCTAGGCCATCTCTCCAGCCCTGGAATATATATTTTTAAAACTGATTACTAGGGCTGGGGTGATGGCTCAGTGGCTAAAGGCACTTGCTTAAGTTTTCAGTACCCGTGTAAAGCCAGATGCACAAAGTGGCTCATGCATCTGGAATTCACTGTAGTGGCTAGAGGCTCTGGTGTGCTCATCCTCTTCCTCTCTGTGCTAGCAAATAAATAAAAACATTTTACTACTTAAATTTTTTTTATTTATTTGAGAGATAGACACAGAGAAAGAGGGAGAGAGAGAGAGAATGGGTGCACCAGGACCTCAGACATTGCAAATGAATTCCAGATGCATGCACCATCTTGTGTATATGGCTTTATGTGGGTACTGGGGAATCAAACCCTGGCCATCAGGCTTTGCAAGCAAGCAAGCTCCTTTAACTGCTGAGCCATCTCTCCAATTCCAATAAAAAATATTTTTTAAAAACTACTTATTGTGATGCTTATACTGATCATTTAAGAATTTTTTCACCACTTTTTACAAAATAAATTTTTTTTGTTTGTTTTTTTCGAGGTAGGGTCTCACTCTAGCCCAGGCTGACCTGGAATTCACTCTGTATTCTCAGGGTGGCCTTGAACTCATTTCAGTCTTCCTACCTCTGCCTCCTGAGTGCTGAGGTTAAAGGCATGTGCCACCATGCCTGGCCACAAGAAATTTTTATACAACCTCAGATATATAGGTACACAAATCAAACAGGTATATAAATCAGTTATTTACTGATGATATATCATAAAGAAATTTATTTAATTTAATTTATTTGTATTTTAATTATATATTATTTATTCACTTATTTGAGAGAGAGTGACAGCAAAAAGCAGATCGAGAGAGAAAGTTGGGCATGCCAGGGCCTTCAGCCACTGCAAGTGAACTCCAGATGCATGCGCCACCTTGTGCATCTGGCCTATGTGGATTCTGGGAATCAAGCCTGGGTTCTTAGACTTGGCAGGCAAATGCTTTAACCACTAAGCAGTCTCTCTAGCCCAAGAAATTTATTTTAAAATATTTTACTTATTTATTTATTTGAGAGAGAGAAAGAGGCAGACAGAGAAAAAGAGAGAATGAGTGCACCAGGGCCTCTGGCCATTGCAAACAAACTCCAGAGGCATGTGCCCCCTTGTGCATCTGGCTTATGTGGGTCTTGGGGAATTGAACCAGCGTCCTTAGGCTTTTCAGGCAAATGCCTTAACCACTAAGCCATTTCCCCAGCACCAAGAAATTTATTTTAAAGCAACCCTGGTATGCACATAATTTTACCATTTCTTAAAGATGAAAGCAAATTTGCTGACTGAGATGGATTTGCTTGATTACTTTTACATAAAGGATTAAATCTTGGTTGGATATTTTATATTTCAGGACATAGAGCACCTCCAACTTTTTTGCATGTGTATGTGGTGTCCATGTGTGTGCATATCTCTATGTTTTTATGTGTTCAGGCACATGTGTGTGTAGGATGTGAGTGCACATATGTACCCAGGCCAAAGGTTGACAGTGGGTGTCTTCCTCAATTGTTCTTCACTTTATTTATTTATTAATGTTTTATTATTTATTTATTTATTAGAGAGGGAGAGAAATATTGGGTGTGCCAAGGCCTCCTGCCACTGCAAACAAGCTCCAGACACATGTGCCACCATGTATATCTGGCTTACATGGGTTCTGGGGAGTCAAACGTAGGTCCTTAGGCTTTGCAGGCAAGCACCTTAACCATTGAGCCATCTCTCCAGCGCAACTTTAGTTTTTGAGACAAGGTCTGTCACTGAACTTAGAGCTCACGGATTCAGTTAGACTAGCTAACCGGCAAGCCCCAGGGATCCTTCTCTTTCTGCTTCCCCAGCACTGGGATTACAGGCAAGAGCCACAGTGCCTGGCTTTTTTACATAGGTGTAAGTGGATCTGAAGTCAGGTCCTCATGCTTGTGCAGCAAGTACTTTCTCCATAGGCCATCTTTCCAGCCCCTCAATGCCTTTCAGAATTAAAATTTGATTTTCTAATTGCTGAGATAAATACATAATACAAAAGGGCAGAAGTATGTTTAGGGCCATTTCCGAACTTGTTGGTAATTCTACCCTGATCCCAAGTCATAATTCACTTAACAAACTTTGATGAAACTCAGGTCAGCGACCAAATTGCACTTTTTAGAAGTCAAACATGTTAGGGCTGGAGAAATGGCCCAGTGGGTCAAGGCATTTGCTTGCAAAGCTCATGCACCTGGAGTTGGTTTGCAGTGGCAAGAGGCCCTGGCATGCCCATTCTCTCTCTCTCTCTCTCTCTCCTTACAAATAAATAAATGAAAAGTTTTTTTTTTTTTTTAAACTAAACATTCTAGAGCCAGGCATGTTGGTGCATGCCTTTAATCCCAACAGAGGTAGGAGGATCGCTGTGAGTTTGAAGTCAGCCTGGTCTAGAGTGAGACCCTACATTGAGAAAACAAAACACAAATCAAATATTCTAACACAACACAGTCCAAATATAGACTAATTTGATACTCACATGGTAAACAATCGCAGTAGAAAAAATATCAAAAGTCTTTGTTTCTATAATCAAACCAGTATGTTCCTTTCAGAACAGAAAACACTGCCGTTTCTAACACAGAGTAGTTGCAAATTTGAGACAAGGTGTTTCAGGTTCAAATTGGAGTTGGTAAGAGTGATGCAGTGTGACACATGCAAAGTACATGCTGTGTGTTTAGATCCAGGGCTGAAGGGAAGTTGTTTGATGTAACATGGGTGAGTCCTGCAAGAAACACTTTGGATTCATTACACATTTGATTTGATTTTTTGGTTGATGTCTAGTCAGAAACATTTTTCTGCTGCCAAATTATTTGGGACACCAACATTCATCCATCGTATGGAACCACAGTTTAAGACACTGGAATAGAGGCAGGGCCTAAGGAACTAGCTCAGCAGCTACAGGTGCAAAGGCTGATGGCCAGAGTTCTATCCCCAGTACTCACGTGGACAGAGCCAGATGCACAAAGTGGAGTGTGCGTCTGCAGTTCTTTTGCGGTGGCAAGGGACTCTGGCACACCCAGACTTTCTCTTTCTCACTCTTCCAAATGAATAAATAAAATTATTGTTTTTAAAAAGCTGGGATATAGGCCATGGCTTTAAAATCCAAAAATCCACCAGGCATGGTGGCACACGCCTTTAATCCCAGCACTCATGAGTCCAAGGCCACCCTGAGACTACATAGTGAATTCCAGGTCAGCCTGGACTAGAGTGAAACCCTACATCAAAACAAAACAAAACAAAACAAAACAAAACAAAACAAAACAAAACAAAACAAAACACCCTAAATCCTATTAATCCCTTTTATTACAAGTGGTAAACTGATGCCCCATAAGTTATGTTTTGTTCACAGAGTACCAAGGCTTTCAATGTACTCCTTAGTGATCAAAATAGGGCTGGAAGTAGAACTGGGGGGCTGTCTATTCCTTTATAACACTGTGAATTTGGAGAGCTCAAAAAAGAGAAATAGCTGGGCGTGACACATGCCTTTAATCCCAGCACTCAGGAGGCAGAGGTAGGAGGATTGCTGAGAGTTTGAGGCTACCCTGAGACTACTACATAGTGAATTCCAGGTCAGCCTGAGCTAGCATGAGACCCTACCTCGGAAAAGAAACAAACGAGAGAGAGAGAGAGAGAGAGAGGAGAAAAATAGGGAGAAAGGCTGCTTATCAAGGTAGACAAAATTATTCAGGGGCCAAGATATTCATAGAACTAAATAATAGCCAGAAATCCATGCAGAAAGCAAGTGGCTTCTCATATAAAGACACAAGGTCGATGTGGTAGCACATGCCTTTAATCCCAGCACTAAGGCGACAGAGGTAGGAGGATCCGTGTGAGTTCAAGGCCACCCTGAGACTATATAGTGAATTCCAGGTCAACGTGGGCTAGAACAAGACCCTACCTCAAGAAAAAAAAAAGATATAGTCCCCATCTTCACAGCTTTATAGGTCCCTCCTGTATCAGACAAGAGTAAGATGTTAGCCTTGTTGATAAAATTACGACCTTTCTTACAATGTACAGAAACATTTATATACATGACATTATTTTTTTATGCCAATGTAGTTTCATAGGCATCTTCTTTCCTCCCCTAAGACTAGAATAGTCAGATTTTTAAAATAGGCTCTCTCCTGAAAGAGATGTGTTTCTTAGGGATGCAGATGTTCCATCCTCCAGACCAAAGACAGGTAGGTGGCTCCCAATATTGCCATTATCACTCCACCATAACAGAATGCAACCATGCATGTGACCACAGACTCAAAGCTGCACTTCCCAGCATCCCTTGCATATAAGTGTCAACCTAGTCAGTGGGATGTGAGTGGATGTTGTATTTGGCAATCTGGAAACTTTCCTTCCAAGGTAACTGATGTGTGCCCCTTGCTGTCTCTTATTTCCTCCCTCCTACAGAGAGCTGGCTGGAGTTCCATCATGGGCCAGGATGGCAAGCCCCTGGCCTGGTGAACAGAAGCCTGAAAGGAGCTTGAGATCTGAGACCTTCTTGGTGCAGAACTCCCAGCTCAGTGTGTTATACGAGAGAGAAACAATCTCAGATCGCTCTGCTACTGTGTTTCTTGTGGCTCGCCCTCCCCTAGCTGATGTTTCCTTTTATATCTGTGAAGGGGAGAGCCAGTGGACTCCCTGCAGGTCCTGGGTTAAGCTTCCACTTGTCCAGGGGTGTTTCCACCTGTAGGAGCTTCTCAGGGTGGATCAACAGTGAGACAAGGTGCTCCCTACAGCCTCTGACCAGCCTGGCCTCTTCCAGCTGCCCACAGAACGAATGGGGTTTCTTGGTGTGCCAGGGCATATAATGTGCTCTTCACTGCTCTTCCATATTCCCATGGCTCCCCCCTGACTTGGGTGACATGGCTAGGAGTGGGTCTATTCAACCCACAGGAGCATGCTAGGAATGGGACATATGTGTCTTTTTTTTTCTGTAAATATGTGTTAAATTCTTATTAGACATTCATTTTTAAAAAATAATTTTTTTATTTATTTGAGAGAGAGTCAAGGAGTAAGAGGCAGAGAGAAATAGAGAGGAAGGGAGGAAGGGAGAGAGTGAGGGAGGGAGGGAGGGAGGGGAGAGAATGGACACACCAGGGTCTCCAGCCACAGCAAATGAACTCGAGACTCATGGACCACCTTGTACACTTGGCTTTATGTGGGTACTAGGGAATCAAACTCAGGTCCTCAGGCTTTGCAGGCAAGTGCCTTAACTGCTGAGCCATCTCTCCAGCCCTAGGCATTTATCTTTAACAGCTCCAAGTTCCTTATTCCATTGTAATTTTTGCTTTTCCAGTATTAATTGTTTAACTCTATAACATTGAATGGATCAGTTTTCCCTTTTGATTTTTGCAATTTACTTCTTAGTATTAGCATTCCCTTCTATAATGCCTGTTTGCTGATGCTTAGCCTTAACTTCTGAGGTAACTTTAATAAACTGTTCTCCATTAGTGTTACTGGTAGGTAGGAAATATAGCCACAGATGTGAAGTGGTGGCATCTGGCTCCCCATTCCCCAACTTGCTTCTTCAGTGAGGGGTACTTTGGCTGGAGGCTGAGGGCTGAGGAGCTTATGGTTTCTGTGATGGGTCAAAGTTCTGAATGACAGGACAATAATGTATTTTCTTAAAGGATCTACTTTTCTTAGTTCTAAGAGAAAACCATCTAAATCATGAAGATTGCTATGGCTTGAATATGCAATGTCCTCCACAGGCTCATGTGTTGAATATTTGGTCTGCGGCTGGTTGTGCTATTTTGGAAGATTCTGGAAATTGGAAAAGAGTGTTGGAGGAAGCTGGTCGCTGAGGGGGGCGGGCGGCGTTCATACCTTTGCAGGTTATACTGCCCATCTGCCCGGTCCTTCCTAACTGTAGGCTTCCGGTGTACCACGAGGCGAGGCAGCTCTATGCCCCACCACCAGCCTAGAATCAGACGAGCCAGAGATGTGGACTGAAACCTGTGAGGCCATGAGCCACGACAAATCTGTCCTCTTCTAAGTTGCTTATGTTGGATATTTTGCCACATCTGGAAAAGCAATTAAAACAAAGATCCTTGGGGAACAGTGAAATTATTAATACCAATACCATGAATAGTGTTAATCACATTATTAGTATAAATACTGCTATCACTAATGGTACTAATGTGAACTTCAAGTGCGCATGCACTTAGAATTTTTCATCTTTTAAAATTCACCCTAATTTTCAAAAATTGGTACTCATTGAAACAGCAGTGAGGAAAGGAGGGCCTAGATGACATTTGTGTCAAGTAAGTCAACTCAAATGCTTCTGCCATCTCCTTCCTCCCTCTTACTTACCTTTAAAATTAAAAATCCTTTCCCTTCATTAAGTCTGCCTTTGACCCGGCCTTCAATCTCTTCCTGGTTTGTTCATTCACCATCATTTCAGCATAGGTGTACCATGGAGCCCTAGTTTTTGTTGCTTGTTTCAACTTGTTTTAGAACATTGGACTTACCTTTTTTTCTATTTTATTATTTATTTGTGTGTGTGTATGTCTGATGTGTGTATATATGGGGGTGTGCTTGCCAGGGAGCCTGTGTGGAGCTCAGAGTAGAGGCTCTGTTTCTCCTTCCTTTACACCCTTTTGAGACAGTTTCTCTCTTGTCCACCACTGCTTGCGAGCCTCCAGATTCTCCTTGCTCCTGTGTCTCCCATTGCAGCAGTTGTGTTGGGATTACAGACATCTGCACTGCTTTGTGGAGAATTGAACTTGGGCCTACAGGCTTGCAAGCGAGTGCCTTAAACCACTGAGCCAACTGCACATAGCACCAGGGTGTATTTTACATGTATATTTCTCAAAGGCCAAGCATAGTGTGCTATAGAATCACTATAGATGTTGAATGAAGGCTGCAAAAAAAAAAAAAAAAAAGAGCCAATAGATGTGTGAATAAATGCACAGATGCATGGATGCTCAGCCTTAAGAACCCAATGAATGGATGAAGAAATGCTCAGTGTTAAGGCTGCTGCTGACTTCCTAATTGCTAAGTTTAAGAGCCCACTGTCACTTCTCATTATTTCAAACCTTTTGTTTATTTATTTATTTATTATTTATCTTGAGGTACAGTCTAGCTCAAGCCCAAGCTGACCTGGAATTCAGTCTCAGGCTGGCCTCTAACTCACAGTGATCCCCCTACCTCTGCCTCCCAAGTGCTGGGATTCAAGGCATGTGCCACCATGCCTGGCTTTATTTCAAACCTTTTTGTAACCTAATCTCTTCAACTTTCTTCCCTATATCATTTCTTTCTTAAGCATCTTTTTCTCCCTTGGCTTTCAAAATTAAATGTTATTCTTATCTAAACACAAACCCTCCACATACTTTTTTATTCAGTACCCTCTTCTGTTTCTTATTCCTTCTTCTAGCCTTGATTGTGGACATGCTAAGTCTTGAGCATTGGTCTCATTTCTGTAATTTTGGCCTGACTCTACCTGACACGCTGTCACTGTCAACCCTCACCACCATGCTGATAACCTCCAATCCATATCTCTAGCCCTGACCTCTCACCTGAGTTCCTGCCTCTTATCTCTGGCTGCTCACTGAAGACTTCTGCCCGGATTTCCTACCACCACCAACTGACCTTCCCAGACTCCTGTCTATGGAGAAAGAGTGCACATCTCACTCTCTCTCTCTCTCTCTCTCTCTCTCTCTCTCTCTCTGTGTGTGTGTGTGTGTGTGTGTGTGAGAGAGAGAGAGAGAGAGAGAGACTTGCTTCCACTGTAAACAGTCATGATAGCGACAGCTACCACATTGCAACTGCCTACTTTTTGTCAGGTGTTTCATATCGTTATCTTGTTTAATCCTCATAATAGTTCTTTGGAACTATATATAAAAGTTGCATGCACTTTTATATAAGAAGAAGCAGAGGCCCTAAGAAGTTCACTAGCTGTTCCATGGCTAGAATGGGGGATTCAACATCAAGCATGACTAGCTGCAGAGCTCACGTCCATTCTATCCACAGCTACCACAATATATATTCATAGCTAAATTCTTTGGAAGATGAGGGCCACCAGTGATCTCTGAGTCTTCAGCATTCTGTATGATCAATACCTCTCTACTGATGACATTCACAACAAGTGGTGATTAACCTATGTTCATTCCCACTGCCCAATTCAACAAAGGGGCAGGAGAAGAAACCTTCTGGGTCTCAATGTTCTCACCTGTAGATGAGGACATTCATACCTACCTCCAAAAATACTGGAAGGAATAAATGAAAGAGTGTTTGTCATAAGTCAACCAACTAGCTGGGTATTGTGGCACACCCTTATAGCACTTAGAAGGTAGAGGCACGAAGAGCCACTGTGGGCTATACAAGACCCTGTCTCAAAGAAAACAGCACTCAGGAGGCAGAGGTAGGAGGATCACTGTGAGTTTGAGGATAGCCTGAGACTACATAGTGAATTCCAGGTCAGCCTGAGCTAGAGTGAGACCCTACTTCAAAAAATAAAAAAAAAAAATTAAAATAAAAAACCAAAATAGGCCTGGAGAGATGGCTTAGTGGTTAAGACGTTTGCCTTCAAAGCCAAAGGACCTCTGTTCAATTCCCCAGGACCCATGTAAGCCAGATGCACAAGGTGGCGCATGCTTCTGGAGTTCGTTTGTAGTGGCTGGAGGCCCTGGTGCACCCACTCTCTCTCTTCCTCTTCTCTCTTCTCTCTCAATAAATAATAAGTAAATAACCCAAAATAGACAAATAGACAACAAAAATCAACTGAGCTATTTAGAAAGAGAAAGGGTCTCATGGAAAGGGAGAGGGAAGAAAGTGGGAGGAGGACTGAATATGGTCGAAGTACATTATGTACATGTATAGAAATGTTTTGAGACCCATGATTCTTGTACAATTAATATATGCTAGTAAAGTTTTTGAAGTATCCACCCAAAATACTCATCTGCTCATAAGTGCATATATGCAATATGATATATCTATATGATGGAATAAAAAGGAGTGAATTCTGATACATGCTATAATCTGGATGAGCTTTGGGAATATGCCAAATGAAAGAAGTGGGACACAGAGACCCCTATTATGTTCCATTTTACATAGAATGTCTAGAATAAGAAATCTGTAAACTAAGAAAGTAGAGCACTGGAGAGATTGCTTAGTTGTTAAGGCACTTGCTTGTGAAGTCTAAGGACCCAGGTTCAATTCCCCAGTACCCATGTAAGCTAGATGCACATGGTGACACAAGTGTCTGGAGTTCATTTGCAGTGGCTAGAGACCCTGGTGAGCCCATTCTTTCTCTGTGTCTCCCTCATTCTCTCTCTCTCTAGTAAATAAATAAAAATAACAAATATTAAAAAAAAAACTTTAAAACTTAAAAAAAAAAAAGAAAGTAGGTTAGTGGCTGACTAGGGTAAGTGGAGGGCAGTTGCAGGAGGGGATAGAGTCCTAATGGATATGGGGACATTAAGGGGGCAATGAGAACTTCCTACCATCAGCTGTGCTGTTGGTTGCACAATTGTGTATATGAGTCTAGCATGTATGGTGCCCTGAATTCGGTCTTTAACAAGAACGAAAAAATGTAGACAAATCTCCCAGCAAGTCCTTATGATGTCCCCAATACACTGAATACACTACCCACAGATATTTTTTTCTATATGCCAAAAGACTTAGAATTTCTTTCTAAGAAGACATGAGCCTCTTTGTAGATCAATGAACAGTCATTCTAAATGCATATAATCTAACCAAATATACTTAAGTATTTTAAAACTGGGCACTGTTCAGATAATTATTTCTAGAAACTATAAGCAAAATGAGACTGTAGTTTCCAAACAAGAGAGCAAGTTTACTGACTGAATTCTTACTCATTTATCATTCTCTTCTGTATTAATATCTTTAGCTGAGTAGTCAATCATAAAAAAAAAAAATCAATCCTCAGTAAATCTTATCAGTGCCACAGAAATAATGGGATTTCTGTTTACAAGGTGTCGATTGTACTCAGTCTTTGATAATGACTGCAGACAGTCAATAAACACTGAGACATTTACATGGCCAGTAGGAGACTAACTAAACTATCTAATCTTTCAAAAGACAGTCAACACAATGAACTCTAAACCTAATCCCTTCAAATACTAGAGAGACAGTTTAGTGCTCTAAATGCGACTCAACTCAACCCCTATACGAAAAAGCACCATTAAAGGTTTCTTTAACTCACAGGACAGGGAATTCTGATCTTAGTTCATTCAAGGATGGCAAGCCTTTATAACTGAAGTGCAGTGATTTATAGGACCTGAGGCTTGGGAAGAATGGCAGGTGTTGTAGGGTTTAACTAAACAATGGCAGAAGAGCAGTACTTGACTCTTATTTTAAAACTCTAGAGATCTCTTTCTTTGATTTTATGCTGTTTTGTTCACTATAGTCAAGTAACAAACATATTTTGTGCAGAACTTCTGTGCAGTTATACATATTTATTGCTGGGATAGTCTTAAAAGGAGGTTGAAGCAGGTATGTAAGTTACCCACTTCCTCTCTCACAGGCCCGCAGTACCCAGTGAAGAGAAAAGTTAGAAAAATTCCAAGATCCTGGGCCAGAGACTTTTGGATAAGGGGAAATTGAAAATACGTGATTATGAAGTCATCAGGTTAGATATTAAAAGAAACTTTGGATTTTCTGTGCACATAGGAAGAGAAAGGAACATTAGCAGCATGACTTGTGTAAATGCCCTTTTGACTCTCTGAAGTTTTTGCTATATCTGTCAACCATACAAGGCTCCAGTCTGAAAAACTGGGGCGGGGGCATTTCACCCAGAATGCCTTGCCTGGGATGCTTGACTTGAGCCACGTTGCTTCTTTCCTGCATATGTGCAAAGTGTTGGATCCCCCCCTGGTTCCTGTTTAAAAAGCCTGGCGAGGGAGCTTTGGGTTTATCGCTCCATTCCACATCCAGGGCGGGAGGCAGTCAGGAAGGGGAGTCCTGTTGCCGGTGGGGCTTTAATGAGCCACTTTACAAACACAGGAGGCCTTGCCCTGCCAGCCCAGCCGCTGACACAATGGGCCGCGGAGCTCTGATGTCCCTTCTGCGCAGACTAGAAAAGAGAACCCGGCTGACTTGGCGTTCTGCCCTGTCAGAGAGCACACTGGAATCTCAACTTTGCTGAATGCAGGAAATGTCAGGAAATGCATGGAAGTCCAGAATCCAGGAACACTACTTCATCGTGCCTCACAATTAAATATGGGAAGCCACTAGGTATCAGGTGGGCAGTGAGGAGCTTTCAGAAGACTAATCTGCTCATTTTGGAATCGGTACATTCACACTGACAAGCCCCTAAACTGTCAACATCTTTGGGTACCATTAAAAGGTAGATTTGAATATCTTGGGGTTCTCTTTTTTGGTAGTCCAAAATGCATATTCTTACCTATCTTTCAATTCCACTAGAATCCCAAATCCATTGATTCTACTGTATTTGCACTGTCAATCAGTCTGTTACTTCTCTTTTTCTCTTAACTCACATTTGTGTCTGAAGATTTTAATCATTCCCTTGAAAACGCCCTCAGGTCCCTTGTTACTGGTCACTTTGTTGAACTAACAGCTGGACTTTCTCCTGCTGCATTTGTACACTTGAACAAAGCTGGAGAAAGGCACACAGACAGGCTGGCCTCTGGCCTCGTTTGTGTATATGTGTGTGGGTTGTACATGTGTCCATGTGAGTATGCATGTTCCTATGTGTGTGGGCATGTGTGTATGGGTATGTGGGCATGTGTATGCAAATGCATGTGGAGGCCAGAGGTCTCGCCTGGAGCTCAGTAAGTGGGTTACACAAGCCAGCCAGCAGGCTTCAGCAGCCCTCATGTCTCTGCTTCTCCAGCCCTGGGATTACATGTGTGCTGGGGAGCTGAACTCAGGTCCTCTTGCTTATGCAGCAAGTACTTTACCTGCTGAGCCATCTCCCTAGCCTTTTTATTTTTATTTTTTATTTTTGGTTTTTCAAGGTGGGGTTTCATTCTTGTCCAGGCTGATCTGGAATTCACTATGTAGTCAATCTCAGGGTGGCCTCAAACTCATGGCAATTCTCCTACCTCTACCTCCCAAGAGCTGGGATTAAAGGCATGTGCCACCACAGAGAGACAGAGAGAGAATTGGCATGCCAGGGCCTCAGCCACTGCAATTGAACTACGGATGCTTGCACCACCTAGCGGGCATTTGTGACCTTGCGCTTGCCTTACCCTTGTGCATCTGGTTAACATGGGATCTGGAGAGTCCAACTGCAGGCAAGCGCCTTAAGTGATAAGCTGTTTCTCCAGTCCTTGTTTTCGACTTTTTGTTGTTGTTTTTTTGAGGCAGGGTTTCACTCTAGCTCAGGCTGACCTGGAATTCACTATGGAGTCTCCATCCTCTTCACAAAGACCAGCCCTCCACTCTCACATCCATACCCGCCCTCCTTCACTCAGTCAAGGACATCTCAGCTTTTTGCCCCTCTCTCCTGCATCTCATTCTTTCCCACTATCAAGTATTTCTCACCATAAAAAACAAAACAGACTTCCAGGTATGAGGGTGGCATAGGAGTCATGCCAAACTAGCTTAGGGAGGGATTTAAGCAAAACCACAGCAAAATATACTCGTCTTCAGAAAAGTGAGGGTATATAGGTTATTATCAGCGACAGCAGAGAAGCAGGAGAGACCAAGATCTACCAGAAAGGAGGAAACTGGCTAGAATCCCGCCGAGGTGCTTGCGCCTTGATCCACACACCTGCCCGGCCCGGTGCCGAGCTGCAGGAGCAGGGACCAAGCAAGGGAATTTTCCCATCTCATCAGCCTCCTTGAAAAGTCAAGAAACCTGAAGGGGGGACAGCAGAGACCACCTGAGGAGCTGCTGAAGGGGACACAGGTGGGACCAGCCGAGCAGTTCCAGTACAACTCCAGGCTTCGTGCCCTCTCCCATCCCCCAACCATCAGAACTGCCTAGGAAACAAGCAGGGGTTGCTATCCCAATATCTGACAGGATAGACTTCAAACCAACATTAGTGAGGAAAGATAGAGAAGGTCAATTTATATTGATTAAAGGAACACTCCAACAGGAGGATGTTACAATCCGAAACATATATGCACCTAACACGGGGGCTCCCATCATCAAACACACACTATTAGACTTAAGGTCACAGATAACACCAACACAATTGTAGTGGGAGACTTCAATATCCCATTGTCATCAATTGACAGGTCATCCCAGCAAAAGATAAACAGAGAGACATCTGGATTAAATTATGTCATGGAACAAATGGACCTAACAATATCTATAGGACATTCCATCCAAATGCTGCAGAACATACATTTTCCTCAGCAGCACATGGAACATTCTCTAAAATAAACCATGTATTAGGACACAAAGCAAACCTTAACAAATATAGGAAAATTAAAATAATCCCTTGTACACTATCTAACCACAATGGCATTAAATCACAAATCAGCAACAGAAAAACTACAGGGCATACACAAATTCATGGAGACTAAGCAGTACACTATTGAATGATGAATGGATCATTGAAAAAATCAAAAAGGAAATCAATAAATTCATAGAATCAAATGATGATGAGACTATGACATACCAAAACCTTTGGGACACGATGAAGGTAGTCCTAAGAGGGAAATTTACAGCTGTAAGTGCCTATATTAAGAAATTAGAGAGTTCACAAGTAAACAATTTAATGCTTCATCTTAAGGACTTGGAAAAAGAAGAATAAGGCAAACCAAAAATCAGTAGATGGGAAGAAATAATAAAAATTAGGGCAAAAATTAATAAAATAGATGCCAAAAAAAAAAGTCCAAAGAATCAATGAAACAAAGTGTTGGTTGTTTGAAAGGATAAACAAGATTGATAAACCCTTAGCAAATCTAACCAGAAGAAAGAGAGATGAGACAAAAGTTAATAAACTTAGAGATGAAAAGGCAGCATTAAGACATATATCAAAGAAGTTCAGAAAATCATAAGGACATACTTTAAGAATATATACTCCACTAAGTTTGAAAATCTGAAAAAAATGGATTATTTCCTTGATTTATATGACCTACCAAAATTAAATCAAGATGAGGAAAACCATTTAAATAGACCTATAACAAGTACAGAGATCCAAGTAGCTATAAAAAGGCTCCCAGTTTAAAAAGTCCAGGCCCAGAGGGATTCACTGGTGAATTTTACCAGACCTTCATGGAAGAACTAATACCACTGATTCTCAAACTTTTCCATAAAATAGAAAAGAAAGTAATTTTACCAAACTTCTTCTATGAAGCCAGAATTACCCTGATGCCAAAACCAGACAAAGAAAGAACAAAAAAAGAAAATTACAAACCAACATCCCTCATGAAATTAGATGCAAAAATTCTCAACAAAATATTGGCAAACAGTATACAAGAATATATTTAAAAAAATCATTCCCCCAACCAAGTAGGCTTCATCCCAGATATGCAGGAATGTTTCAACACACACAAATTGATAAACGTAATACACCACATAAATAGGCTGAAGGACAAAACTCACATGATCATCTCAATACATGTAGAACAGGAATTTGACAAAATCCAACATCCCTTCATGGTAAAGTCCTATAGAAAGTGGGAATAGAAGGAACATATCTCAACATAATAAAGGCTATTTATGACAAACCTACAGCCAACATAATACCAAATGGGGGAAAACTTGAAGCATTTCCACTAAAATCAGGAACAAGACAAGGGTGTCCATTGTCCCCACTCTTATTTAATATAGTACTATAAGTCATAGCTATAGCAATAAAACAAGAGACACTCATAAAAGCAATACAAATTGGAAAGGAAGAGATCAAATTATCATTATTTCCAGATGATATGATTCTATACATAAAGGACCCTAAAGACTCTACCAGCAAACTATTAGAGATGATAAACACTTTTAGCAACATAGAATGATACAAAATAAGCACACAGAAATCAGTAGCCTTTCCTTATACTAGCAACAAACATGCAGAGGATGAAATCAGGGAATCACTCCCATTCACAATTGCCTCAAAAAAATTAAAGTACCTTGGAATAAATCTAACCAAGGAAGTGAAGGATCTCTACAATGAAAACTTTAAAACACTCAAGCAAGAAATTGCAGAAGACACTAGGAAATGGAAAGACATCTCATGTTCTTGGATTGGAAGAATCAATATTGTGAAAATGTCAATCTTACCAAAAGCAATCTACACATTTAATGCAATCCACATAAAAATACCAATGATATTCTTCATGGAAATAGAAAAAAATCCTAAAATTCATCTGGAAGTACAAAAAACCTCAAATAGCCAAAACAACTTTGAGCAACAAAATATAGGCTGGTGGTATCACCATAACCGATTTTAAGTTATATTACAAAGCCATAGTAACAAAAACAGCATGGTACTGGCACAGAGACAGACACATAGAGCAATGGAACAGAATAGAGGACCCAGATGTTAATCCAGGCAGCTACAGCCATCTGATTTTTGACAAAAATTCCAAAAAACATTCATTGGAGAAAAGACAGCCTCTTCAACAAGCGGTGCTGGGAAAACTGGGTATCTATATGTAGAAAGGTGAAAATAGATCCTTGTCTTTCTCCATGTACAAGAATCAAGTCCAAATGGATCAGGGACCTTAATATAAGACCTGACACTCTGAAACTGTTAGAGGAAAAAGTAGGGGAAACCCTTCAACATATTGGCATAGGCGATGACTTTCTGAATCTAACCCCAGTTGCTCAGGAAATAAAACCACTAATCAACCACTGGGACCTCAAGCTTTTGTACAGCAAAGGACACTCTGAATAGAGCAAAGAGACAATCTACAGAATGGGAGAAAACCTTTTCCAGCTATACACCTGACAGAGAATTAATATCCAGAATATACAAAGAACTCAAAAAACTAAATAATAAGAAATCCAACCATAGGCTATGGAACTAAATAGAGAATTCTCAAAAGAAGAAATACAGATGGCATATAAACATCTTAAAATGTGTTCTACATCCTTAGACATCAGGGAAATGCAAATTAAAACTACTTTGAGATTCCATCTCACTCCTGTCAGAATGGCTATCATCAAGAAAACAAATGACAATAAATGTTGGTGAGGATGTGGAAAAAGGGAACCCTTCTACACTGATGGTGGGAATGTGGACTGGTACAGCCATTGTGGAAATCAATGTGGAGATTCCTGAGACAGCTAAAAATAGACTTATCGTATGATCCAGCTATAGCACTCCTGGGCATATATACTAAGGGCTCTTCTCACTACCTTAGAGATACTTGCACAACCATGTTTATTGCTGCTCTATTCACAATAGCTAGGAAATGGAACCAGCCTAGATGTCCTTCAACAGATGAATGGATAATAAAGATGTGGCACATTTACACAATGGAGTTCTATTCAGAGGTAAGGAAAAATGCAGTTATGAAATTTGCAGGGAAATGGATGGATTGGGAAAGGATTATACTAAGTGAGGTAACCCAGGCCCAGAAAGCCAAATGTCACATGTTTTCTCTCACATATGGATCCTAGTTACAAATGTTCAGACCTGTGTGTAAGTTGGAGTAAAAATCAGTAGCAGAGGCCAGTAAGCTGGAAAAGGGCTATAAGGGTGGGAGGAGGGGGGTGGACTTAAGGGGACTGAACTCTACTGGAAAAATGTAAGTAGATGGACATATTACTGCAAGTGGAATGGCCTAAGTGAGGTAAGGGGAAGAGACTGAGTAAAAGGAATGTGGGGAGATGGGTAATCGAAATCCAGCATATTGTGAATAAGCCACATGATAACCTACTTTTTTGGATAATGGCACACCCAGAAGCCATAGACTAGAAAAATTTCAGTGCCAGGGATGGGACATCTTCCAGTGAGTTGTTGGCCAGGGAGGTTCTTGATGCCCCCAAATTATTATAGGCTATTGCCAAGGTTCTTGGTTTCCCACCAGGAATAGATGGTAAGACCCTATTGCTAAAGTCTCCACATGCCTGGGCTGCAAGGTCACTGAGAAATCAAACCAGGGCTAAGCTGAAAACCTTCTCCCGGTAGACCAGCTGACAGAAAGCTGGAAAAAGCTGCACTGCATGCAGCCGTATGGGAGACAGAAGCCTTTAGTGGTAAAAGCAGTGGACACTGCAAGCCTCAAGTTTGGCCAGCTAGGCCAAACAAGCCAACGGGTGCAATAGTGGCTTGTCTGATATGGGGGAAAACAACTACTCTCTAATTGGACTGGAGACCCACTCTGTGGAAGGGAATACATGCCTGGTACTGAAAACCTAATAAAAAGCCTATGGTGGGGGAGGTCATGAGCATTAGGAGTGTAATGCGTGCTCTTGTCTGGCTAAATACATATATTTTGATCACCAAACTGCCTTGTAAGCACTTTACTTAATATTCATACCCATATATTAATGCTACTCTCACTTTTGGTTAGAGAAGCTTCTCTTTTAAGATGGCGGTGACCACTGGGATGACCCAAAAGGCACCATAGTGCTGAGAAGAAATGACAGAAGAATGTTCAGCACTGAAACATCTCTATCACAGCTTCTAAGGCTCAGGGTCCATTGCTGAAGAGGTGGCAGAAAGAATGTAAGAGCCAAAGGAAGGGTAGGACTGCTCACAATGCAATTGACCAGACAGAAATTGGCCTTGATATCCATGACCTCACAGTGCCTAGAACTATCTTCACAAGACCCTCATACTAGGAGGAAAAGATGATGACATCAAAATAAAAGAGTGACTAATGGAGAGAGGGAAGGGATATGATAGAATGTAGATTTGTGAAAGGGAAAGTGGGGGAGGGGAGGGAATAATGGTTTATTGTCTGTAAGTATGGAAGCTGTCAATAAAATGAAAAAAAAAAAAAAAGAAGAAGAAGAAAACACATAGCCAGGTGTGGTATTGTACACCTTTAATCCCAGTTCTAGGGAGGTAGAGGTAGGAGGATCATTGTGAGTTCAAGGCTAGCCTGAGACTACATAGTGAAGTCCAGGTCAGCCTGGGCTAGAGAGAGACCCTATTTCAAAAAAAAAAACCATCAGGGCTGGAGAGATGGCTTAGTGGTTAAGGCGCTTGCTTGCGAAGCCTAAGGACTCATGCTCGACTCTCCAGGTCTCACGTAAGCCAGATGCACAGTGATGCAAGTGTACAATGTCACACATGCGCACAATGTCACACATGCGCCCAAGGAGGAGCATGTGTCTGCAGTTCAGTTGCAGTAGCTGGAGGCCCTAGTGTGCCAATTCTTTCTCACTCATAAAAATAAAAAGGCCAGTCTGTTGGGCTTGCCTCAAAAAAACAAAAACAGTTCTCATGATCATCCCACTTACCCTGCTAGCTCGCCTCTCATTTCTCTCCTTCCTTTTTAGTAAACTTCAAAAACATCTCTCTAATCCTTTCTGTCTTTTTTTCTCTCCCCTCAGGCCCATCAAGGGAAACCACTCTTGTAAAGCAACCTTAGCAAAGGTGGTGGTCAGCTAGCAGTCCTCATATTACTTGACCAGTCACTCCCTTCTCAACAATGCTTCCTCCATAGTCCTGGTTTTCCTCCTACTGAATTGCTCCTTATTTTTGTCTACTTTTCAGTTTCTTTTCTTCCTTCCTTGTTTTCTTTCTTTCCTTTTTTTTTTTCCCCCCTCTTGGTGCTAGAAATTGAGTTCAGGTCTCCTGAATGCTAAGCACATATTCTACCACTGAGGCCCTCTCCTCAAGCCCAGTTTCTTGCCCTTTCCTGGTTACTGTCTGATGGAATGCCCTGGAGCTCAGCCCATGGAGCTGAGCTACTTCCCACCTACACCCACCAATGTGATGGCTTTATCCAATCTCTAGCTTTCAAATATTATCTCTATATTGGTTACTTCTAAACATATTTACTTCTAGTCTGTGCCACCTCTCGGTTCCATGTCCAAATTCCAACTCAAGAGCTCCACTTAGATGTCTGAATAGCTGAGTATCTAAGATCCCATTTCTACCCTGAACTTGCTCCTCCCACAGAATCCTCTGTTTAGAAAGCGACGACTTTATTCTTCCCATGACACAAATAAATAAATTCTTGGTGTCACCCTTGACTCCTCTTTCTCTTATCAACTAGCATATCCAATTGACTGTACCCTCAAAATGTAGTGCAAATCTGGCCACTTTTCACTACTCTGTTGCCATCACCTTGGTCCAATTTACCCTCTTACTTGGCCTCCCTGCTTCTGATAAGTAGCAGACCTGAGATACAAAGCAGGCAATTCTTACATTTTGAAGTCCCTGTTCTCTTGTCTAGGCTCTTCTATCCTTCTGCTCCTTCACCTCTGTGGCTACAACTACAGACTCTCTCCTACACCCACTCCCCTATTCTTAGATCAAAAAAAGCCCACCTTTCCCAGATGGGTGTGGGCATGTGACCAGTGAGATAAGGAGAAATTGTCGGATGGATCGTCCAGGAAGCACAACTTTCCTCCGTCCTTTCTGTACTTTCTCCAGCCTTCTTCCCATTGCCTGGATGGGGGGCATTGTGGCTGGGGCTCCAGCAACCCTTTTTCATCCTAGATAAACTTGAGGGTGGAAGCCACTGCCAAAGAAAGAAAGTGTAAGGAGAGAAGCAGTCTGGGTGGCTGGTGACCTTGTGGAGCTGCCATGCCAGCTCTAGACAGTTCTAGTCCGTATCTTGAATCTTTTGCATGAGAGACTTAAGGATGTAAGTTGCACTGAATATTAAGTAATGAAACTGAGCCCATAGGCTTTCACTAAAAATAAGCTTCATTACATGAAGGTTCTAACTAAGGTTCAAAGCTGTTACCACTCTCATTTCCTTTCACTAAAACATCCACATCAGACAAATTTCTGTGCAACATAAACTTTGGATCTCTACAAAGACTTAACCATTACCGAATCTACAACAGGAAAAAGAAAATAACAAGATAATCAGTGGAATCTGAATTTGGCCAATGTGCTAAGGATGCCTGATGAATGACTTCAAAGAAAAGAATGTGTGCTGGGAATGGTGCTGCATGCCTTTAATCCCAGCACTAGGGAGGCAGAGGCAGAGGTAGAGGAGGATGGCTATAAGTTCAAGGCCACCCTGAGACTATATAGTGAATTCCAGGTCAGCCTGGGCTACCTGAGACCCTACTTTGAAAAACAAAACAAAAGAAATGGGGGGGGATTTTTTTTAATTTATTTTTATTTTTATTTATCTGACAGAGAAAGAGAGAGAGAGAATGGATGTGCCCAGGGCCTCCAGCCACTGCAAACGAACTCCAGACACATGCACCACCTTGTGCATCTGGCTTACGTGGGTCCTGGGGAATCGAACCTGGGTCCTTTGGCTTAGCAGGCAAACACCTTAACCACTAAGCCATTCCGAGAGAGAGATTTTTGAAAAAAGAGAAAACAATGTGTGGCCTTGATTTTTACTATAATTTGGGAACAGTCTTGAACTTTCAAATTACATGTGTACTGCCAAGGCTATTAACTGCATGCCTGATGAAACAGAGAGAAAAGTAATTACAAGTGTGGAAAGTTCGTGCTAGATGGCTTGTTCTGTGTTGAGTCTCTTGAGACTCAGGCCAGGACATTGGCCATTGCTCATGTCTAAGGTGACTTCTGATCGGTGGAAAGAGCAGGTTTCTGCAGGTCTTACTTCTCACAAGTTTCCAGGAAAGTCACTGAAGCTTGAGAGTGCAAGTGCTTTTTTTTTTTTTTTTTTCAATCTATAGAATGGAAATAGCATAGGCATATGCATTAGGGCTGTTGAGATTATAGAAAGAGAATGAGTGCAAAAGGTCTCAGTTCATAGGAGTTACTCAATAAATATTTGTTCACCAGTTGATTGTGATAATAAATTGTATTTTATAAATGTTTTAGAATTTTTGAAATACTCTCACATACTGGTCAAGTTATTGACAAAGTACCAAGTGCTGGTCAACACTTCCTCTAAGAGCCTTTGGATGGTGTGGGTTTAATTGTTTTAGGATATGACCAGCGTTGCGGAGTTGAGCTAGTTGGCTTCATTATTCCCTTGCAACATTTCCTTTGCACTCGTTGATTTCCATGGCTACATGATGATTACTTCCTGAGAAACAAAGGAACAGATGTGTTTAGAAGTAAAAAGGAAGCATACAGATCACCTATTGAACCCTAACCCTGTAAAACCTGGTGGAGATGGAAACTTTTCTATCATAGTGTGTTTGAAATGAAAGAATTTATATTTGTCATTCTCTCAAATTTTACTTTACAATAGTTGTTCTTGTAAGAGGACAGATTGTGTCAGGGTCTATAAACCAAATTTACTCCCAGAAATTTTGTAAGATAGGTTGTTTATAACATCAAATTTAAAAAAAAGTTTTATTTTATTTTATTTGTTGGGGGGGGCAGTTAGAGAGAATGGGTGCACCAGGGCTTCCAGTCGCTGCAAATGAACTCCAGATGCATGCACCACCTTGTGCATCTGGCTTACATGGGTCCTGGGGAATCGAACATGGGTCCTTTGGCTTTTCAGGCAAGCACCTTACTGCTAAGCCATCTCTCCAGCCCACATCAATTTTTTAAACAAAATTTTATTCTTATTTATTTGAGAGAGAGAGAACGAGAAAGAATAGGAGAGAGAGAGAGGCAGATAGCAAGAGAATGGGCACGCCAGGGCCTCCACCTGCTTCAAATGAACTCCAAATGCATGTGCCACCTTGTATACCTGGCTTACATAGGTCCTGGGGAATTGGACCTAGGTCCTTTGGCTTTGCAAGCAAGTGCCTTAAACGCTAAACCATCTCTCCAGCCCGACATCAAAAATTTTGAGTAGTGACCAACCCAGAAAAGTGATAGTAGATAATGGGAAATTTGAAGACAAAGAATGGGGGGAAAAGTGGGGTGCATATGCTTGTCTTCCCAGCACATGACAGGCTGAGGCAGAAAAATCACGAATTCAACCAGCCAACCAACTAACCAAACAACAAAAAAGAATGGATATAGGAAGAACTCATCACTCATAATAGCTCTATTTTACTCCATTCTATTAATTATTGATATCAACAAACATTTATTGAAGACTTCTGTATGTGAGGTCCTATACTAAATATTTTGAGGATAAAGGTGAAAACACCCAGAAGTGGAAAAATTCTAGTTTAGCCTGTCAGCCCTGGTTTGATTCCTCAGATCCACATAAAGCCAACTGCACAAAGTAGCACATGTGTCTGAAGTTGGTTTTCAGTGGCAAGAGACCCAAGTGCACCTACACTCTTCTCGTTATTTCTTTTCTCCTCTCCTCTTCTTTCTCACTCTCTCAAATAAATAGATATTAAAAATAAAACATCCAAGTTTTATCCATTTTCCCCCATGTAGTCCAGGACTTAGAATGGCCTTGAGAAAGGGATTGTGTGTGTTGAACTGTGAACTCGTGGTCAACAAATGAAGGCAGGAAAAAAAAAAAAAAAAGGCCACTTCAGAAAATAGGACTGCCATCCAAGCCCAGAGGGGCCCAGGCCAGATCTAATGGATCACAGCTTGTCAGAGAATGATTTGGAGAGCAAGAGCCAGCTGGGAATCTCCGTGGTGGGGATGTGGTCACCATTAGCAGGTGAGTGTTCAGTGAACAGAGAGGGGCTTCAAGAGCTGGGAGAGGAAAGCATTGACTTTTGGAGCTCTTTAGTATAGTGATAGAGATATATAGCTTGTTAGAGATGAAGTTGTGAGCTTAGGTGAGAAGCGCAATTGAAAATTTAGATTTGGAACTGGTCAACACTCAAAAACTCCATGGAAATGGTGGGCTTCTTTTTCTAAAGTACAGTTAGTTCTAATTGCTGGAGAAATGTCAAACTCACCAGGAAACACTAAAGGAACATTTAATCAGATTTTTTTTTTTTTTTTTCCGAGGCAGGGTCTCACTTTAGCCCAGGCTGATCTAGAATTCACTGTGTGGTCTCAGGCTGGCTTCAAACTCACGGTGATCCTCCTACCTCTGCCTCCCAAGTGCTGGGATTAAAGGTGTGCTCCACCATGCCCAGCTTTAAACAGATTTTTTTTAAAAACTAAGGTTATTTCCTAGGATTTGCAGCTTTTGCTAGTGTTGATACAACCCTCTGCTCCCAAGAATAAATTCAAGCTGCCTGGACAGAACAAGTAGGTGGTTGCCTCTGGGGTTGTATAAGGAAAGTTTCTAGCAGTTAGGTAAAAAGGGATGTCCTGAGTTGTGACTCTTTAATAAGCCAAGGAGGCAATGTCTTACAGTAGTTAAGAGCTTAGAGTTCGGCATATCTGGGCTCAAATTCTGATTCTGAGACCCAGAAATGGATCCTTCCAGTAGGTTTGAGTGCTGTCCTGGGGTAGAGTGTCGGTCCCTAACCCACCATCCCAGGCAAGTTGGAATAAAGGAGACATTTCTGTACTGACCTCCGGACTTCTCAAAGAGTTGGCACATAGGTTTTGTTTTTTGAGACTAGATCTCACCAAATAGCCCAGGCTGACCTTAAATTGTGGTGCTCCTCTTTCCTCAGCCTTCAGAGTTCTGGGATTATAGGCGTCATGTCCATGGATTCTAAAGTACGCAGTTGCTTTTTATGTTTTAAAAAGATTTTATTTTTGTCTATTTATGAGTGTGTGTGTGTGTGTGAGAGAGAGAGAGAGAATGGGTGCACCAGGGCCTCTAGCCACTGCAAATGAACTCCAGACACATGTGCTACCATGGGCATCTGGTTTACGTGGGTTCTGGGGAATCGAACTTGGGTCCTTAGGCTTCTCAGATGAGTGCCTCTAACCACTAAGCCATCTTTCCAGCCCTATCTTTGTTTTTTAAAAGATGAATGAGTTGGCTGTGGCAGCACACACCTTTAATCCCAACACTTGGGAGGCAGAGGTAGGAGGATCACCATGAGTTCCAGATTATCCTGAGACGACATAGGTCAGCCTGAGCTAGAGTGAGACCCTATCTTGAAAAACAAAACAAAACAAAAAAGAAA
Source organism: Dipus sagitta (assembly GCA_036346955.1). NCBI lineage: Eukaryota > Metazoa > Chordata > Mammalia > Rodentia > Dipodidae > Dipus > Dipus sagitta. Next base: position 43,499,621 of record CM070770.1, on the reverse strand, counting down.
ATAAAAAGAAAAAGATTAAAAAAGTAAACAAAATATCAAGTAGTCCACAGGAAAGATTTATAGTAAGTATCTGAGCATTGTGATTTCTTACCATTTTTATGAGTCACTCTTTGTTTCAGAATTCTGACCACTGAGCTTCAAAATGCACATTACATGTATGTATGCATTTGAGAAGAAATGGAGGAATGAGTCTATTCACCAGACCAAAGATAAAAACGCTCCTAATGTTATCTCCATAGAACGTGATGGGTACTCAGCAGTGACACAGAGCTGACTAATGCTTCTGTGGTGTATTGCTTTTCCTGGCACTGTTCTGAAGGCCTTATTTTCATTAGTTTACCAAATCTCTCAACAGAGTTACGGGACAGGAGTTTGTCTGTTATGAGGAAAAGGAAGCTCTAGACCCAGGAAAGGACTCAGGGTCACGGAGCTAACAAGTAGCAGAGGTCGGATTGGCACTCAGGCACTCTTAGCACTAGAGTGTATAGAATGACCACACTACACAGAGTGTGTATGCACACATGTGAGGCAGCTTCCTGGGTGCCGGGGTTACAGGTGTGTTTCACTGTGCCCAGGTAACAAGCCTGCTTTGAGCCTAACTCCACAGCTAGACACACTTTGTTATAGGAAAGCTGCCCTGTGCCTATGAAATAAGGCTCAGTCAGACAAAAAGCACAATACTTACTTATATTAATAGAAATAATAATCATGGGCTGGAGAGATGGCTTAGCAGTTAAGGTGCTTGCCTGCAAAGCCTAAGAACTCATGTTTGAATCTCCAGGTCCCACGTAAGCCAGATGCACAGTGACACAAGTGTGCAATGTCACAAATACGCACAAGGGGGTGCACACGTCTGGAGTTCATTCACAATGGCTGAAGGCCCTGGTGCACCCATTCTCTCTCTCTCTCTTTCTGCCTCTTTCTCTCTCTCTCAAAATAAATAAAAAATAATAACCATAATCACAATCATGCATTCACAATTTATCCCCCACCCCCCGCTACAAATCTCATGGGTAGGTGATTTCAATCCCTTGTAACAACCCTTCATTCATAAGGAAAGAGAGAGGTTCAGTGCCTATGGGTGGGGCCAACAAGTGAGTACCCTTGGGAGCTTCCAGGAGCACTCTCTGTCCTCGCTGGTCCTGCTGGGAAGTTTTCTGAGGGGCCCCTTGTGGACAGCTTGTATATCCCAGGAGGCTGATTGTCCTTTACCTGAAAAGTGACTGGGAGACATGTAAAAGAACTTGAAGACCTGGTATAGTGGTGCACATCTGTAACCCCAAAACTTGGGAGGTAGAGGCAGGAGGATCAGGAGTTCAAGAACAGCCTCTTCTACACAGCAAGTTTGAGGCTAGCCCAGACTACATAAGACCCTGTCTCAAAAATCCAAACCAAACCAACCAACCAACCAAAGCCAAAAATAAAATCAAAGGGAGCTACGGAGACGAAGCTTCAAACCACGAAGTGGAGAAGTTGCTGCTGTCTTGAGGGAAATTTGAATCCAAAATGATATTTTACAGTTACTTTAAGGAATGGATCTAATATCTGTGTGCAAATGTGTGTGTGTGTGTGTGTGTGTGTGTTTGCAGACTTGGGTTGTAGTTCATGGTAGAATACTTGCTTAGCATGAGCAAGGTCACTGCAAAAAAGAAAAAGGAAAATATTTCCTCATATTATGCTCAGTGAATAAGTATGTTTTACAATTAACTAACTCTTATTTAATTATATTCAATATCACTTACAGGAGAAAAAATTTCCAAACACATAAAAATAAATTCCATTGGACTTTATCTTTTTTGTTTGTTTGTTTGTTTGTTTGAGGGAGGGTCTTGCTCTAGCCCAGGCTGACCTGGAATTCACTATGTAGTCTTAGGGTGGCCTCGAACTCACGGAGATCTACCTACCTCTGCCTCCCAAGTGCTGGGATTAAAGGCGTGCGCCACCACGCCTGGCTGGGCTTTGTCTTTTGATTAGTGATTTTTTTTTTTTTCCCAACAGGAAAATCCTTGTTAACAGAAGATTTGAGAACAATAAAGCAACTGGAGGTTATTAATATGAAAACATGGCCGATTGTTCCTCCTGTAGAAATCTCTCTGGGCTGCCACTTCCTGAAAAATGACTCAGCAAAAACTCCCAAGAAGGGCTGTTCGTGTTGAGTATGGTTGTTTAGGTCAGGGCTTATTTCTTATCTGTAAAGTCACCTTTTGATTGATGATTCATGTTTCTCTTCAATAATGGGCTTTGAATGCAAACTGTTTCTTAATATAAACAAATGGCTTCAGTATTTCAAGCAAAACATTTCCGTTGGTTTAGAACTATTTCCTAGTTTACGCCCGAAACTGTAGTTTTTGATTTCAAAAGAGAGAAAATAGAATGATTGTTTAGAAGAAAGTGTGCGAAGAAGGGGTGCCTTCACCATGGGTGGCCCTCAAGGCCTGCTTGGGATGAGAGGGAACAAGTGGCCCAAAGAAGTAGGTGCCCTGAATTCTGGCTGTAGAGGCCTTAGTGTCCTGGGTGAGAAAGGGGATCTTCCACCATGTTCTGCTGAAGAGACCTAACCTACAAAAGTGAAGGATAAATGATGCATAGAGCAGTTGTTAAAAATACTAGGGAGCTGGGCTGGAGAGATGGCTTAGTGGTTAAAGCACTTACCTGTGAAGCCTAAGGATCCAGGTTCAATGCCCTAGTACTCACTTAAGCCAGATGCACAAGGTAACATATACATCTGGGGTTCATTTGCAGTGGTTAGAGACCCTGACGTGCCTATTCTCATTCTATCTGCCTCTCTCTCTCTCTCTCTCTCAAATATAAATAAATAAATAAATAAAAATTAAAAATACTAGAAAGATTTTTAGTGATTTCTGAGGACATGCCATGTGAAAAATATGACACATGCTTGTAATCCTAACACTTAGGAGGCTGAAGCAGGAGGATTGCAGCAAGCCTGGTCTTCATGGAGATTTCATGATAGACTGGGATACATAAGACCCTGCTTCAAAAAATAAAAATAAGGGCTGGAGAGATGGCTTAGTGGTTAAGGCGTTTGCCTTCAAAGCCAAAGGACCCAGGTTCGACTCCCCAAGACCCATGTAAGCCAGATGCACAAGGGGGCCCATGCATCTGGAGTTCGTTTGCAGTGGCTGGAGCCCTGGAGGGCCCATTCTCTCTCTACCTGCCTATTTCTGTATCTCTCTCTCTCTCAAATAAATAAATAAAAATAGAATATTTTTTAAAATGTCATGGGCTGAGGCTCATGCCAAGTCATTTTACCCCAGCCTCAGTTCTCTAAATAAATAAATAAATAATAATAAATAAATAAATAAATAACCAAATATAAAATGTAGAATAATAGCACAAGCTACTTTCAATTGACCACTAGGTGGAGCCAAAATCTAGTTCTGTATTGTCCAGTGCAAGTTTAAGATGCACGGTTGGGAAAAGGCCAACAAGGCCAGCTTGAATTTTTTCAATGAAAAGGCCACGCATAAACCAAAGATTTTTGTTTTTTTATTCAGGGATACTGTCATAGAAATGATTTTGAGTTGTCTCTTCAGCCTAGAAGTGCATAGAGCTAAAGAAGAATCGTAATTACTATGACAGTGAATCCAGAATTTTCTTGTCAAATTAAGAAAATGATATCAATTTAACTGAGCAGTAAACACTCCTCAAATTGTTTTCATCACTGCAGTCTTCATCATTCCTGTTCAGGGCTTCCATTCTTAAATATATATATATATATATATATATATATATATATATATATATGTGCGTGCGTGCGTGTGTGTGTGTATATACATATATATATTTAAATTTTACATATTTATTTGTTTATTTGAGAGAGAAAGAGAGAGAGAGAGAGTGGCAGATAGAGAATGGTCACGCCAGGGTCTCTGGCCACACTGCAAATGAATTCCAGATACGTGCGCCCCCTTGTGCATCTGGCTTACATGAGTACTAGGGAATCAAACCTACGTCCTTAGGCTTCATAGGCAAGTGTTTTAACCTCTAAGCCATCTCTCTAGACCCCATTCTGGTATTTTTCATCACTTGTCCACTACCTGCCTCATATCACATGATGTGCTTTGGATCTGAAGTACATGCCTCGCTTTCGTGCACCTCATAGTCCCGCAAGGTAGATAAATACCAACACAGCGACACTAAGGAAGACGGTGAGAATCAGAGAAAACAGCAGCATCCGACATCCTCCAAGATGACTGGTAATAGGTGACACGACGCTCTCATCATGTGCCCAGCTCTCTACTAGTTGCATTCGTTCCTTAGCAAATGCTTTCAAGTCATGCTGTCTTCTCAAGTATTTGAGGAAGGTAAGGCCACAGACAAGAAAACATGGTTAGGGAAGGAGTTCTAGACGAAGGAAGCTATATGTATGAAAGCCCAGACATGCACAAAACCATGGTCTACTCCAGGAGCAGGTGGGTTGGGACAGGAAGAACATTTAAATAGTCTCATAAATGCCACATCTTCTGATTCTATAACAGAAAAGTGTGCTGAGCTATGTCAGATTCAGAATGAAATTTTAAAAATTCCCATGATTTGGAAGTTTTATTTTATTTGACATATAAAATTGTACATAATTATAGAGTACTCCATGATATTTTGAAAAAGTTCTTTAGGGGCTGGAGAGATGGCTTAGCAGTTAAGGTACTTGTCTGCAAAGCCAAAGGACCCAGGTTCAATTCCCCAGGATTCACATAAGCCAGATGCACAAGGTGGCATATGAGTCTGGAGTTTGGAATGGCTGGAGGCCCTGGCATGCCTATTCTCTCTCTCCCTCTCTCTCTGTCTTTCTCTCTGCCTCTTTTTCTCTCTCTCTCTCTCTCAAATGAATAAATAAATAAAGTATTTTTTAAAAAGTCCTTCAAAAATGGTAGGAATATCACTTATTGAGACAACACAGATTTATTGAAAAATCAGAACACTTTAAGGTTAAATATTATAAATCGAGTTTTCTTTTTTTTTTTTTTTTTTTGGTTTTTCGAGGTAGGGTCCCACTCTAGCCCAGGCTGACCTGGAATTCACTATGGAGTCTCAGGGTGGCCTCGAACTCACGGCGATCCTCTTACCTCTGCCTCCCGAGTGCTGGGATTAAAGGCGTGCGCCACCACGCCCGGCTAAATCGAGTTTTCTGAAGAGGGTTTTTCTTTTAAAAATGCTACTGAAGAGCTAGAGAAATGGCTCAGTGGTTAAGGCACTTGTCTGCAAAGCTGAAGGACCCAGGGTTTGATTCCCCAGTACTCATGTAAAGCCAGATACACAGTGTCGCGTTCATCTGGAGTTTGTTTGCAGCACGTAAAGGTCCTGGAATACCTATTCTCTCTCTCTCTCTCTTTCTCTCTCTCTCTCTCTTCTATCTCTTTCTGCTTGCAAGTAAATAAATAAAAATTGTTTTCAAACCTCTACTTTAATACGTGTAGGCCCTCTTGTAGCCCACAATTGATGGTAGCTTGATATTGGAGAGTGGGTTTACGTTTGGATCTGGTTCTGACTTGTTTCCCAGCTCCAGCTATGGGTCCCATACCAGTGAGGGGATCAGTTAGCCAAATTGAGAGCAGTTGGTTCCCCAGCATGGCTGTGTGCCACCACTGCACTTGTGTGGGCATCAGAACAAGTTATTTGCTGCTAAGTAGGTTAGACCATGCGTTGCTTCGACAGTCTACTTTAAAATAACAATGCATATTATTGTAGATCTCCTGAAAAATCATAATGCAATTGTTTTAAAAAATATTTTATTTATTTATTTGAGAGAGGCAGAGGGAGAGAGAGAAAGAGGCAAATAGAAAGAGAAAATGGAGGGCTGGAGAGATGGCTTAGCAGTTAAGGCTCATGCCTGCGAAGCCTAAGGACTCAGGTTCCATTCTCCAGGTCCCATGAAAGCCAGATGCCCATGGTGGCGCATGCTCTGGAGTTTGTTTGCAGTGGCTAGAGGCCCTGGGGTGCCCATTCCCTCTCTTTCTCTCTCTCCCTTTCTCTGTCTCTAATAAAAAAAATAAAAATAATAAATCTTTAAAAAGAGAGAGAGAGAGAATGGAGCTGGGTGTGGTGGCGCACACCTTTAATCCCAGTACTTGGGAGGCAGAGGTAGGATTGCAATGAGTTCAAGGCCACCCTGAGATTACATAGTTAGCTCTGGGCTAGAGTGAGACCCTATCTTGAAAAACCAAAAAAGGAGAGAAAAAAAGAAAGAAAGAAAGAAAGAAAGAAAGAAAGAAAGAAAGAAAGAAAGAAAGAAAGGGAGAATGGGCGTTCTAGGGCCTCTAGCCACTACAAATGAATTCCAGACACATATGCCACCTTGTGCATCTGGCTTATGTGGGCACTGAGGAAGAGAACCGAGGTAGGTCCTTAGGCTTTGCAGGCAAGTACCTTAACCACTGAGCAATCTCTCCAGCCCCCAATGCTATGTGGGTTTTTTTTTTTGGTTTTTTTTTTTTTTTTTTTTTTTTTTGGTTTTTCAAGGCAGGGTCTCTCTCTCTGGCCCAGGCTGACCTGGAATTAACTATGTAGTTTCAGGGTGGCCTTGGACTCAAGGCAATCCTCCTACCTCTGCCTCCCGAGTGCTAGGATTAAAGGCGTGTGCCACCACGCCTGGCTCCAATGCTATGGTTTTTACCTAATTGAATATCTTGGAAGATTTCCTAATGTTGTAGTAACATCAATACAACTTTTAACTATCGTATTTTAGATAGCCTTTTAAAGACAAACTGTGATATAAAGATTAAATATTTACTTGTTGTCCATTACTTCCAAAGCTCTGTGCTTCTATGTCAAGATACTTTATTGAACAAATATTTATTGAGCATGTACTTTGTACCTACCTGTCAGCTGCTGGAGCCATGAGGCACCAAGGACCCACTCTCCACTGGTGGCCCTCTCCTCAGGCTCCCCCCCACTCACCTCTGCAGGCACACTTGCTTCTCAGGTCACTTACTCTCTTCACATAGGGGTCCCCATTTCTACCAACTTCTGTGCATGTGTCTTGGTGTAAATTCTGTAGTATGCAAGTGGGAGCCATTCTGTAGTATCCAAGCCCAGAGGCCTATCTTCCTTAGATACTCTCCTTTTCTTCTAAGCTTTCTGGGCATTAAGAAAATCATCCCAGGGCTGGAGAGAAGGCTTAGCACTTAAGGCCATTTGCCTGCAAAGCCAAAGGACCCAGGTTTAATTCCCTAGGACCCACATAAGCCAGATGCACAAGGTGGCGCATGTGTCTGGAGTTTGTTTGCAGAGGCTGGAAGCCCTAACATACCCATTCTCTCTCTCTCTCTCTTTCTGCCTCTTTCTCTCTCTCTCAAATAAATAAAAATTAAAAAAATATTTTAAAAAAATCATCTCAACCATTTTGACATGTACACTTGAGAGTGTTAGGTATATTCATAGCTTTGCAACAGGATTTCCAGAGTTTGTTTCTCTTTTTTCTTTTTTTTTTGTGGTACTGGAGAGTGAATCCAGGGTCATAGCTTTCTAAGCAAGCACTCCCTCAACCACTGAGCCACATCCTCAGCCTGATTTTTGAAAAACTGAAGTTCTGCATCCTTTCGGCATCTTTCTATATCCTCCTTCTGCACTCCCCGTCCTCTGGCAGCCACATCCTGCTTAGTTCTGTGACCACTTTAGATGCCTCATATAAGTGGGAAGATACAGGATTGGTCTTTAGTGACCAATTATTTCACTGAGCAGATATCTTCAAAGTTCTTCCACTGGAGCTTTTGGGAGGACGTCCTTCCTTTTGAAGGCTGAATAATATTCCATTGCATGTCATAACACATTTTGCTAAAGATTCAGTCACCAATGAGTACTTGAATTGCCCTTTCTGACATGCCTATTTCTTCCTTTTGAGCACAATCTATTTGAACACGTTCTTCTCCTCTCTCGTCTGTATATTCCTTCATTTATCTACACATTCATCCACCCAACAGGTATTTATTGGACAGGCATAGCTGTAGGCACTCAGGTATATTATCAATGAATGAAACAGAAAAAAATTCTGTCTTCATCACCTGCATCCAATGAGTAAAGACATAATAAATGAGAGAAATAAGTGAGGTCTCCACTGTGTCCAAAAGTGGTAAGTACTAAGGGACAAAAACAAAGCAGTGGAGGAGGAAACATCACACCTGAAGTTACCATGATAGACTTCATGTCCATCAGAGATGAGTTTGGAAGGAGTGAGCTAAGCGAATACCAGGCATTAGAGGCAAAAGGCAGAGCAGAAGCAGAAACCCTGAGATGAAGTAAGCCTGGCCCATGTGAAGACCCCCAGGAGACAGGGCACCCACAGGGAGTAGATCTGCTCCATGACAGAATCACACGTGGCCTTGCAGGAGGTGGAGAGGTCAGAGCAGTAGATGAGGTCAGGCAGGGGGAGCTGCAGGACAGGGCAAGGAGGTCTTGTCATCATTCTTTTTTTGTTTGTTGTTGTTTATTTTATTTTATTTTGTTATTTTTAGAGGGAGAGAGAACCAGAGAGATACAGAGAGAATTGGCATGGCAAGGCCTCAGCCACTGCAACTGAACTCCAGACACTTGCTCCAACTCAGACTCACACCAGCCTCTCAAAATAAGAAAACTGAAGGAGAACACAGCAGGGAACAGGTGAACAGCTGCTGAAGGAAATCATAAATGGTACCAGTTAAGCAGCTCCGGTACAACTCCAGGCGTCCTGCACAGCCTCCCAACCCCCAACCCCCAACCACCAGTGCTGCAAACCACCAGAGAACTCATTCAACCCTAGGCCATACAGCATCCAGCACAGCCAATCAGAACACCAGATCCAGTGACCCAAGCAGCCTAACAGTCCACAGCACAACAGAGAGGATTGAGGTGAGCACTCAGCATTGGTGAGATTGGAAGCCATCCCCAGAGGTAATAGGGCCTGTTTACACAAAGCCAGGTACATAGACCTACACTGGAAATGCTTCAATGTCTGGGCAGGTTATGTGTTATATTTGATTGATGTACTCTTTGTCAGCTTTACCATTCTCAAATAAGCTATATTTTGGTGTTGACTATTGTTGCCTTTTATGTTTCCTGATTTATAGGGCCTTTGTTTTTTGCTTTTGTCATTTTTGGGGGCAGGGTCTTACCCCCAGGCTGACCTGGAACCCACTTCAGACCAGAAATCTAAGCCTCCCAGTTGACAGGATTAAGGGTGTGGGGCAATATGCACCCTTAGGGACTTTGGATTCATTAGATTATCTGTTTGTTTTAATACCTACTCTTACAAAAATACTCTGTGAATTTTTTTTTTTTTTTTTTGGTTTTTTGAGGTAGGGTTTCACTCTGGAATTCACTATGTAGTCTCAGGGTGGCCTTGAACTCACGACAATCCTCCTACCTCTACCTCCCCAGTGCTGGGATTAAAGGTATGTATGACCACGACCAGCTCTCTGTGCTGTTTTTGATTGAATGTGTATATTGTTCAGTTGAATTTTAGAATATGCCAGTAATTTGCTTTTCCCAGTCTACTAGAATACTTGAATATTTGACAAACTCAATACTTAGGGTCACTTCTATTGTTACTCTCGGAGTATAAGAACTACACATGGTACCTTAAACTCCTACCTTGAAGACATACAGGTTGGATTTACATGGCTAAGAACACTGCAGATAATTAGAAAACCCAAACATCAAATTAACTTAAGATGCAAAAATCTCTACATTATAATAAAAGAAACACACAAAAAAATCAAGACAATACAATTCCATCAAAAATTATAAATCTATCAGAAGTGATCTCCAGTGAGACTGTTTTTGATGAAATGCCTGACAAAGACTTCTAAAAAGTGACTATATCTATGCTCAAAGAAATCAAAGGAAACAAAGAATAAAACAAACTCCCGAAGGAATCCCAAAAGAACACAGGAAACCAACTTAATGAAATAAGAAGGTTAACATAAGACATGAGTAAGGAAATAGAAATAGTGGAAAAAAAAAACCAACCAGAAATACTAGAAATGAAAAACAAAGTAAGTCAAATTGAAAACTTGTAGAAAGTCTCATCAGTAGAATGGATCAAGGAGAGGACAAAATATCTAAACTAGAAGACAAGGTAGCAGATCTAATTCAGCCCAACAAAGAGAAAGACAAACAATAGGAAGGTATGGATGGGAATTTCATGACATAAGAATTCAGGGTATAGTAGAAGGAGAAGAATTTCATTCCAAAGGTATAGTATGTATTTTCCACAAAATCACAGAAGAAAATTTCCCCCAAATAGGGAAAGTGATACCAATACAGACACAGGAAGCTTTTAGAATGCCAAACAGACAAAATCAGGAAAGAACCTCTCACCATCATATTATAATTAAACCACAAAACACACAAACCAATGAAAATATATTGAAAGCAATTAGAGAGAAAAATCAATTCACCAGGTTGCCTCCAAGAAACTCACATTTCCATAAAAGACAGACACTATCTTAGCTTGAAAGAATGGAAAATGGTATTTCAAGCAAACGGGCCTAGAAAACAAGCAGATTTTAATATCTGACAAGGTAGACTTCAAACCAACATTAGTTAGGAAAGATAAGGAAGGTCACTTTATATTGATTAAAGGAACACTCCAACAGGAGGAAATTATAATCCTAAACATATATGCACCTAACATGGGGGCTCCCAATTTCATCAAAACAATAACAACAACAACAAGTTACTAGAATTAAGGTCACAGATAACACCAAACACAGTTGTAGTGGGTGACTTCAACACCCCACTCTCATTGATTGACAGGTCATCTCAGCAAAAAATAAACAGAGAAGCATCTAGAGTAAATGAGGTCATAGAACAAATGGACCTAACAGATATCTACAGAATATTTCATACAAATGCTATAGAATACACATTCTTCTTAGCAGCACATGGAACACTCTCTAAAATACCATATATTAGGACACAAAGCAAATCTTAAGAGATACAGGAAAATTGAAATGATTCCTTCTACCTTCTACCCCATCTGATCACAATGGGATTAAACTACAAATCAACAGCAAGAAAAGCTATAGAGCATACACAAAATCATGGAAACTAAAGAATATACTACCAAATGATGAATGGGTCAATGAGGAAATCAAGAAGGAAATCAAAAAATTCATAGAATCAAATGATAATGTGAACACAACATACCAAAACCTTTGGGACACAAGAAGGCAGTCCTAAGAGGAAAATTTAGAGCTTTAAGTGCCTATATTAAGAAATCAGAAAGGTTGCGAGTAAACAACTTAACGCTTCACCTTAAGGCCTTGGAAAAAGAAAAACAAGACAAACCAACAATGAGCAGACAGGAAGAAATAACAAAGATTAGGGCAGATATTAATGAAATAGAAACAAAAAAATCCGAAGAATCAATGAAACAAAGAGTGGGTTCTTTAAAAGGATAAGCAATATTGATAAACCCTTAGCAAATCTGACCAAAAGAAAGAGAGAAGAGACACAAATTGATAAAATTAGATATGAAAAAAGACATCATTACAACAGATACTAAAGAAATTCAGAAAATCATAAGGACATACTTTAAGAATATATAGTCCACTAAGTTTGAAAATCTGAAAGAAATGGATGATTTATATGACCTACCAAAATTAAATTAAGGTGAGATAAACCACTTAAATAGACCTATAAGAAGTATGGAGAGCTAAGTAAGCAGTTATAAAAATTCTCCCTAGTTGGGCATGGTGGTGCATGTCTTTAATCCCAGCTCTCAGAGGCAGAGGTAGGAGGATCACCATGAGTTCAAAGCCACCCTGAGACTACATAGTGAATTCCAGGTCAGCCTGGACTAGAGTGAGACCCTACCTCAAAAAAAAAAAAAAAAATTCTCCCAACTAAAAAAGCCCAGGCCCAGATAGATTCACTAGTGAATTTTATCAAACCTTCATGGAAGAACCAACACCAATGCTTATCAAACTTTTCCATAAAATGGAAGAGGAATACTACCAAACTCCTTTTTACAAAGCCAGCATCACCCTGATACCAAAACCAGAGAAAGACAGAACAAAAAAGAAAATTATAGAGCAATCTCCCTCATGAACATAGAGGCAAAAATTCTCAACAAAATATTGGTAAGCAGAATACAAGAATATATCAAAAAGATCATTCACCCTGGCCAAATAGGCTTTACCACAGAGATGCAGGGATGATTCAACATATTCAAATCAATAAATGTAATACACTATATAAATGGACTGAAGGGCAAAAGTCACATGATCATCTCAATAGATATAGAATTGGAAAAGTATTGGAATTCTTAGCTGTAGCAATAACACAAGAGGCACACATAAAAGGGATACATATTGGAAAAGAAGAGATCAAATTATCATTATTTGCAGATGATATGATTGTATACATAAAGGATCCCAAAGACTCTACCAGGAAACTGTTATAGCTGATAAACACTTTAGCATCATAGCAGGATACAAAATAAACACACAGAAATCAGTAGCTTTCCAATATACTAACAGCAAATATGTGGAGGATGAAATCAGGGAACCTGTCCCATTCACAATTGCCTTAAAAATAGATACATAAAGTACCTTGGAATAAACCTAACAAAGGAAGTAAAGAATCTCTACAATGAAAGGTTTAAAATATTCAAGAGAGAAATTGCAGAAGACACTAGGAAATGGAAAGATATCTCATGTTCTTGAATTGGAAGAATCAATATTGTGAAAATGGCAATCTACCAAAAGCTATCTACAGATTTAATGCAATCCCCATCAAAATTTCAATGGCATTCTTCATGGAAATAAAAAAAAATCCTAAAATTCATTTGGAAGCACAAAAAACCTTGAACATCTGAAACAATTTTGAGTAACAAAAATAAAGCTAGTTGTATCACCATACATGATTTTAACCTATATTACAGAGCCATAGTAACAAAAATAGCATGGTGCCAGCACAAAAACAGACACGTAGATCAATGGAACAGAATAGAGGACCCACATGTTAATCCAGGCAGCTACAGCCATCTGATTTTTGACAAAAATGCCAAAAATATTCATTGGAGAAAAGACAGCCTCTTCAACAAATAGTGCTGGGAAACTGGATATCTATATGTAGAAGAATGAAAATAGACGTTTATCTCTCCTCATGTATAAGAATTAAGTCAAAATGGATCCAAGACCTTAATATCAGACCTGAAACTCTGAAACTGCTAGAGGAAAAAGTAGGGGAAAACCTGCAACATATTGGCATAGGCAGTGACTTTCTGAATATAACCCCAGTTGCTCAGGAAACAAAACCACTGATCAAATGCTGGTACCTCATGAAATTACAAAGCTTTTGTACACAAAGGACACTGAATAAAGTGGAAGCCTACAGAATGGGAGAAAATCTTTGCCAGCTATCGGACAGAGGATTAATATCCAGGATATACAAAGAACTCAAAAAACTAAATAACAAGAAATCAAACAACCCAATTAAAAAACAGGCTATGGAACTAAATATGGAGTTCGCAAAGGAAGAAATACAGATAGCCTATGAACATCTAAAAAAATATTCTACATCCTTAGCCATCAGGGAAATGCAAATTAAAGCTACTTTGAGATTCCATCTCACTCTGTCAGAATGGCTATCATTAAGAAACCAGATGAGGTGAGGCCTCCTCCTGGGTCCCACCAGGTCTGCACCTGCATGGGCACGGGCTCACTCCTGTGGGCAGGCAGCTCCGGACATGGGGGCTGGCGCCAGTGGCCAAAGAAAACTCAGTTATCAAAACTGATTACAGAAGGGCCATCCTGACAAGACAGTAACAATGGAAGAAATTAGGAGAGTTACCAAAAAGCTATCATCCTTAACACCAGGCTTAGCTGGTGTCACAGGCTAACAAACTCCTTCCTGAAGAGGAAACACCTTAAGCAACATGTTGGATGCAGAAGCTCATGAGAGGAGGTCACGGATCCTAACATCATCCACACAAGATCAGTCTCCTCACACCACAAATGTTGGAGAAATAAGCCATTAGTTGTGTGGCTGCTGCGCAGCTTTCAACAATGTAGCGATCACATTCCCATTTAGAAGATCCTCTTCAGGCAGCAGCTGTATGGGATCAAAACCCGGGATGCAGTAGTTCAGCTGAGGAGGGATGGATTTTGAAGCCTGTATCACAGAATCCTCCCCCCATTGATGCAGAAAACAACTACCCTGGCCCTTATGTTTGGTCTGTATGAGGATTTATCTTGTCCTTTCCAGTAGCATGTCAGTGCTCCTGAGTCTATAACCTGTGGCGTGGCAGCAATACTTGCAGGGACAACCGAAGCCATTTCACTCCATTGGAAAGAGCTCAGACATTGCTTCTAGATCGTAAGTATCATGACACATTCACAAGCACCAGGCTTTCCAGGCACTGAAATGTCATGGGATTGGGCAGTATTATTGAGGTTTGGTGCCTATTCTTTTCCCGAAATGGATTTAGCAATGCCCTTTTCTTTGGCCCTTGAGGACCTGTTAAGGAGCACCCCTCTATGGTGACGACGCATAGTGCTCATCTGGTCAATGACTTTATCTGCAGAGGTCTTTTGGGTGCCATGCTGTGATTTTTGCTTTTTTGCAGTTAATGTTGTGAAGGGTTGACTACAGTCTCAGATTGGTGGGGAATTTCAGTCCTCCAAGGTTTTCAAAACCATCTGGCAGGACAGGAAGCTGGCAAATCTTTTCAGAAGTGCTCATCTGAATTACCATCAGTCTCTGGTCTCCTGGGGATTAATCAATGCAACTTACAAGTTTTTGTTAAAGGTTACATGACAAAGTCACCAGCAAAATGTGATTTATCAGCCAATTAAACCCAAGAATGCAATTTGGTTTTGTCTCTAATTGGCCTAAATAACTTGGTGTCATTAAGTCAGTAAATTATGGGCAAAGCATCGACAAAAACAAAATAAAAGTTTTCAGGAAGAAAAAGAAAACAAATGACAATATATGCTGGTGAGGATGCAGAAAAAGAGGAACCTTCTACACTGTTGGAGGGAATGTAAAACTGGTGGTGGAATGCTCTAGGTGAGGACAGGGGCAGAGATTGAGTAAAAGAAGTGTGGGGGGAGGGTAAATCAAAATCTAAGAGGTTATGAATAAGCCGTATGGAAACCCAATTTATTGGACAATAGCACACCCAGAAGTTATAGATTGTCACTAGAAAAATTTCAGTGCCAGGAATGGTATACCTTCCAGTGAGCTGTTGGCCAAGGAGGTCCCTGATGCCCCCAAAACATTACAGGCCATTGCCAATACTCTTGGTTTCTCACTAGGAACAGATGGTAAGACCCTATTGCTGAAGACTCCACATGCTTGGGCTGTAAAGTCACTGAGAAATCTTGGTGGACCTGAGCTGAAAACCTCATCCCTGTAGACCAGCTGACAGAAAGCTGGAAAAAAGCTATGCTGCATGCAGCTCTATCGGAGAGATAAAGAAGTCAACAGTTGAAATAAACAATAGTGGATACTACAGGCCTTAAGTTTGACCAGCCAGGCCAAAGATACCAACGGATGCAATAGTGGTATGTCTGTTATGGGGAAAACCAACCACTCTCTAATTGTACTGCAGTTCTGCTCCATGGGAGGGAATACATGCCTGATACTGAAAACCTATGATGGGGAAGGTCATGAGCCCTAGGGATGTAGTGTCTGCTGGCATCTGCCTAAATGCATATATTATGCTCACCAAACTGCCTGGTAAGCACTTCTCTTAATGTTCATACCCATATAGTAATGCTACTCTCATTTTTGGTTAGGAAAGCTTTCTCTTTTCAGATGGCAGTGACCTCTGGGATGACTCAAAAGGCACCATGGTGCTGAGAAGAAGTGATAGAGGAGTGCTCAGCACTAAAACATCTCTATCACACCTTCCAAGGCTCAGGGTCCATTGCAGAAGAGGTGGCAGAAAGAATGTAAGAGACAAAGGAAGGGTAGGACTGCTTACAATGGACTCTTCCAGATACAACATGGCCTCCATGACCTCACAGTGCCTGACACTACCTACACAAGACCCTCATAACAGGAGGAAAAGATGATGATGACGTTAAAATAAAAGACAGACTAGTTGAGAGGAGGAGGGAATATGATGGAGGGGAAAGTAAGGTGGGGAGGAATTATCATGGTTTATTGTCTATAATTATGGAAGTTGTCAATAATTTTTTTTTTTTTTTTGGTTTTTCGAGGTAGGGTCTCACTCTAGCTCAGGCTGACCTGGAATTCACTATGTAGTCTCAGGGTGGCCTTGAACTCATGGCGATCATCCTACCTCTGCCTCCTGAGTACTTGAATTAAAGGCATGTGCCACCATGCCCGGCAATAAAATTTTTTTTAGAAAGCACAATAGGTGGCTCAGTCAGAAATACTATTTGAGGGCTAGAGAGATGGCTCAGTAGCCAAGGCACTTGCTTGCAAAGCCTGAAGCTTGGGTCTGATTCCCGGATGCACAAAGTGGCCCATCCATCAGGAGTTGTTTGCAGTGGCAGGAGGTCCTAGCATGCTCACACTCTCTTTATTTCAAATAAACATAATAAAATATTTAAAAATACTATTTGAAAGACTCCTATTGGTACGCACACACAATTGTGGCCTCTGAATGCACTCAGTGCTCGTCATGTTTCTGTTAAAGGATGAGACTAAGGAAAAGCCTCCGTGTTCAGCTTGACCAGCACAAAATACAACAAATTTATAGTTTCTTTGTTCTGACCTCTGTATTATTTGTTATTATTGTTTTTTTAGACAGAATGACATTCTGTAGCCCAGTCTGGCCTGTAATTCATGGCAATCCTCTTGCCTCAGCCTCCCAAATGGGATTATAGATGGCAGCCCCTGCGCAGACTTGTGGTAGCCACTCACAGTCTACTTACATCAAGCTTTCAGTCAGTGAGCTTTGTTCATGCCATTTTCTCTCTGAAAGACTCCTCTCCTTTCCCTCTTTTCCTTGGCAAAAGTCTGCTCGTCTATTGCTGTTGCTATGATGTCTTACTCTTAAGGAAGCCTCCTACCCTTTCTCAAGGCCAGTAAGGCAACACTCCTTTGTGTTCGCACAGCTACAGCCTGTGAGTCTCTTTCATAGCCCTAATTATACTCTGTAAGAGAATCCATTTCCCAGAATGCACTGCAGCCTCCTCCAGATAAAAAGTACATTCCCGTGTAACTGTCCCAGAGCAGGAATTTGATGAGGAAAGAACTATAGAACTTGTTTTTTGTTGTTGCTGTTGTTGTTTTTCGAGGTAGGTCTCACTCTAGCCCAGGCTGACCTGGAATTCACTCTATAGTCTCAGGGTGGCCTCAAACTCATGGTGATCCTCCTACTTCTGCTTTTCAAGTGCTGATATTAAAGGTGTGTGCCACCACACCCAGCTATAGCCCTTGGGTTTTAACTCAAGCATAATACTTCACATTTATCCTTCCCACACATGACTGGGTTAGTTTTCTTTAGCATACTGCATTAGCAGCACTATTCATATTTCTTAGATGACTCAAGTAATGGCTAAAATGAGTTCTGAATTCACTTCTGTCACTTACTGGCTGACTGACCTAGGGAACATTACTCAATTTCTCTACCTCCTAAAGTATTGCATGCGTTAAATGGGCTATCATTTGTAAAGTACTTTGAGTAATGCTTAGCATACGTGAATGATAATGTAGGCACTTATTGAAATGCCTATTATTGCTAATTAAGATATATTTCTGGGGCTGGGAGGAGAAAAGTGGCATAAGCATCTGGTGTTCATGGGCAAGAGGCCTGGTTGTGTACGTGTGCATGTGTACACACATTCTCACACACAAATAAATAAATGTTAAAGATGAAATGTTCCTTTGTATTCTGCCTCCTGACTGTAGATACAATGTGACCAGCTGCCTCCTGACCTCCTTGCTGTGCCTTCCTGCTATGGTGGACTGTACCCCCTTGAGCTGAAGCCAAATGAATCCTTTCTCCCTTAAAATTGTATACATATATGTGTGTGCATATATATGTCTAAAATATGATAATATATAATTTCATTTCCTAATTGCCAATAATATGTAGTTACCTGTATAAACTTCATCTATCACTTATCTATGTAGTAAGATGGCTGAGTGGATAAAATGCTTGCCATGCAAGTGTGGGTACCTGAGCCCAGATCCCCAGAACCCACATCAAGTCAGATATGGTCGTGGGTGTCTGTAGTCAGAATGCACTTATGGAAGGAAGAGAGGCAGACATAGGAAAGTCTCCTAGAAACTAGTGGGCCAGCCAGCCTGGTCCACGCAGCAGTGATTGGTGACAGAGCCTACCTCAAACAAGGTTGAAGGTGAAACCCGATGCTGATGCCTGAAAGTTGTCTTCTGACTTCCACTGGGACACGTGTGCCCATATGAACCCACCCCCCACACACACCCCCACACCTCCCCCCCACACCACCACCACCACCACCACCACCACACTTGCTCAGTCATGGCTAACTGAAGTTAGAGGGGAAAAAGATAAAGAACAAACCAGAATGATAGAGTGGAAGTTCAGTGGCCCGAGTCGGGAGGTTTCCATCTAGGTGATTTCAGGCTGGGGATGTAGCTCAGTGGTAGAAAACTAGCCTAGTAGGTGCAAGGTCTTAAGTTATTTTTCCCAGAGCATCCCATCAAAAACAAATAGGGAATTAAAAAAAAACTCAGGGGCTGGAGAGATGGCTTAGCAGTTAAGGTGTTTGCCTGCAAAGCTAAAGGATCCCGGTTTGATTCTACAGGACCCATGTAAGCCAGATGCACAAGGGGGCGCATGCATCTGGAATTCGTTTGCAATGGTTGGAGGCCCTCGCATGCCCATTCTGTCTCTCTCTCTCTCTCTCTCTCTCTCTCTCTCTCTGTCATATTAAACAAACAAACAAACAAACTCAGCTACAAGCATAATCTGCCATCAAAAGAGTATGGGTTTTAGAAAAAAGTGTGTGTGTGTGTGTGTGTGTGTGTGTGTGTGTGTCTATGTGGGCACATGTGTGGGCCACTGTCACTATTTGGTTAGGAGACACAATAAAGGGAGGTAGTAACGACAAGTACCTGATGTCTCTGAAGATTAACACAGAGAAAGAGAGCAGGGAAGGAGGGAGATGGAGAGATGCTGAGCAAGAGGTCCCCTGGGCCAGCTACAGACGCAGTGCTGGCCCAGGAGAGCTCCTTTGTTGGCCACAGAAGATGTCAGGAGGCAAGAGAGGGAGAGGCATGTTTATGGTATTAGAAGTTCATAGGCTGCGTTCATGAGGAGGACGTGGAGCATGCCTGGGTACATGCCAGGCAGTGTGCCTGCATATCAGGTCGCGCTGTCAGGGGCACGGTAAGGCACTGTGTCAGAGGGCCAGGCAGGGGATGTCTTCTGACATATAAAGAGCTGCTGCGACCACTGGCATGGCCACTACTAACTCTCAGAGCTAGACTATGAATACACATAAGCAATTGAGTCCAGAAAATTAGTTTTAAGAGTTGAAGGTTGTTCTAACAGGTCTCCAAAGCCCTACTTGTTCCTGATTTTCATGGACTTTTTCTCACTGGGTAGGCCCCCAGCTCCGTGCCATCTTCTGTTCTCACTGGGTTTAGATACCCTCAATCTCTTCTTTTGAAATCTTGGACCTTGGAGCTCCAGTGGTACAATTGGTTAGCACATGGTTCTTATATGAAATCTTGGACCTTGGGCTGGGGACATGGCTCTGCTTGCTTGCAAAGCCTGCTGGCCTGGGTTCAGTAAAGCCAGACACACAAAGTGGCCCATGCTTCCTTGTGGTTTTCTACAGCAGCAAGAGGCCCTGGTGTGCCCATTATTACTTTCCCTCACATATATATAAAGAAAACTTGGGCCTGTCATTTTGCCATTTTCATCTAATATTTTATTTTTATTTATTTATGAGAGAGAGAATGGGCGCATCAGGACCTTTAGCCACTGCAAACAAACCCCAGACACATGTACCACCATGTGCATCTGGCTTACATGGGTCGTGGAGAATTGAACCTGGGTCCTTAGGCTTCACAGGTAAGTGCCTTCACTGCTAAGCCATCTCTCTAGCCCTCATATTGCCATGTTTTAATGTTTTATGACTATTAACACTTATTTCAGTTAGGACCCAAAGTATCCCCAAATCTTAGTCAAGCAATAGATCACATTCATAAGTATTTGGTGTGTTTTAATGCCACTGGATATGACATTGATTTGTGTTTCATTTCCTAGTTGCCACTAACATATAGCTGTATACTTAGATTTTATATTTTATCTAGAGGCCTTCTAGATTCACTCATTGTTTATTGTTCTTTTTAGATTTTGTGCATAGATTCTACAAATGTTTTTACTTTTTCATTACCACTCTACATATTTTACTTATTTGCCTTGCCCTATTACACTAGCCAGGATTCCCAGGACAATCTTGAATAAAGCTAGAGATTGCTGTTTGCTTGCACTGAGGGCTAACATCCAGCACTTAGTTACATACATCATATTAGCTGGGGCTTTTTGGTTCTGTAAGTTTGGTGAGCTGCTGCTGCTATTTTCATGAATCCATCTACACATTTAAGGTAAGAATTACACCACAGGGAGATGTGGAAGGAAAGGGAGAGTGGATCTCAGGCTTCACTAAGGCTGTGCCGAACTGACTAGCAGGTGAGAGCTGCCTGGGTAGCTGCTTCCTGTGGGCGGCCTTCTCTTCCTTCTGGGGCACTCTTGCCTTGTTCCCGGTTCCTACATGTTCCCTGGAGACTGCAAACTATAGCCACGGCACCTGCGCCAGGGAAACCATGAATGGCTGGGATTCTAGTCTTGGTGGGGAACAAAAGCCAATTGAATTTTATTTGAAGAATCAACTTACTTAAAAAAAAAAAAAAAAAAGAAGAAGAAAGCCAGTTTTTAGTTCTAGGGCTCCTAGAAGGCTAAAAACAGAGGTTCGGTTACAGAGAAGGAAGGAAAAGACCCAGAAAGGGTATGTTGTTGCTGGGGTGGGGGGCGGCGGTGCAGCCCCGGGTTAAGACTCTCATGGCCTGATGGTGTATCCCATAGACTACTTCAGTTTCCATCAGCTACCGGGCTTGATCCTAGCAAGCAGTGAGCTCAGCCTACAGCGGGGGAGAGCGGTAAGAACGCAGCCGGAGAACACTGGTGTCCCACACACCGTTCTTTTTCATAGCTGTCTTGAAATGCGGCTGTTTAAAATTCTCCACTTCTTCCTTTTCCTTATTTGGTGAATTTGCCTTCAGCACTCTGACAGGGGAGGTTGTTTTTCTGACTCTGGCTTTAGGGAGGTGAACCTCTCCTGTTCTTTCAATCTGTGTGGAATGGCAGGAAATGCACTCAAGGAAAGATCTGAATGAAAGGAAGATGCTGGTCCAGCCAGAGGAAACAGGAAGTTGTTGCTTGTGTCTTATACAAAGTGGAGGAAATAAGAGGCAGAGGGAAAATTCACTTTATGCAGGCGGGAGGAGCAGGAGCGAGTGGAAAGGAGGGCAAGGAGATGGTGGAGGGTAGGGGAGGGTCAGAGGCAGCGAAGATCTTGACTCTTCTGGTGGGGCTGCTGTACCAGGAGGGGAGGGTTGGCCAGTAGAAATGTCAAAGGTATGGTGGTTTATTAAGTAAACTACTTTAGGACAAGTGTTAGCCTATTCTAAAAGTACTATATTTAAATCAAAACCAGTTATTTATTTACTTATTTATTTATTTATTTATTTTGCATATTAAGAGCACAGGCCTACATTCTAAAACTCTGCTGAATAAATAGAAAGAGAGAAAACAAATGTGGCCAAATGTTACAACCACACCAAGGTCATATAGATGTTCATTGTATTCTGTGTTCTTTGTGCCTCTTCTGTAAATTTGAAAATATCCAGGACAATTTTTTTTTTGAGACTGGTTCTTGTTCTGTAGCCCAGGCTGGCCACAAACTCCTGTCTCCTCCCGAGTGTGGGGAAGACAGGCCAGTTCCAGCATGCTTGGTAAATAAAGGTTTGAACTATGTAAAGAGGTGAATCAATTTTAAAACTATATGCTATTTAGGGTAAGATGTATCATCACAGGTACGTGTTTATTCTCTCTAATGTGCCATGTGACTGACCAATGCTGATTGACAAGAGTGATTTCTCATCATGTATTTATGCATTTCCAGGTACTGATATATTTAATCTGGAATTGTCAAATTTTTTTTACATCATTTGGACCAACACTTCCTTTCAAGGCAAAAATAACTCTTGCCTTGTAATTTTCATTCATTCATTAAGGATTTTATTTATTTATTCATTTTGCTTTGGTTTTTTGATGTCAAGCCCAGGCTGACCTGAAATTTACTATATAGTCTCAGGCTGGCCTTGAACTCACAGTGATCCTCCTACCTTAGCCTCCTGAGTGCTAGGATTAAAGGCATGCACTACCATACCTAGGAGGGAGGGAGGAAGGGAGAGAGAGAATGGGCACACCAGGGCCTTCAGCTGCTACAACAAACTCCAGACTCATGTGCCACTTTGTGCATTTGGCTTTACATGGGTACTGGGGAATTGAACCTGGATCATTAGGCTTTATGGGCAAGCTCCTTAACTGCTGCGCCATCTCTCCAGTCCCTGTTAAGCATTTCTTGAGCCTCAATTATATTAGACATCCTACTCATAAATATCTTTTCATTTGGTGTAAGTTGTATATAAATGACTTTAATGATAGAAAATCATTGTTTTCCATTAAGTCTTAAAGGAGGACATGATTACTGCATGCTAGGCATACGCCTGTCACACCTGTTCCATCCTGCTGTGGAGGAAAAAGAAGGCTCAAATTGGGGCTCTTGGTGGAGTTGAAGTGAGTAATAGCACTGATCCGCTATTGCTGGGAACCATTAGTCAGCACCTGAGGACATTTGGTCTTGCTCCCTGTTTGCTGGTCAGCTGGAGGAATGGCCGATCCAGTCTGGGCCTGGTGGACAGCTTCCATTCAGGGTGCTGTGCCTGGAAGAAAATACTTGTTTGTCTCTGCAGGTCTGTGGATTGGTGGGGATGACTGCTCCAAGTACATCTCAGGAAACATTCTTCTCAGGTGGTGGCTGGCATAAGTAGATGAGGCCTCACAAAGCTGAGGCTCCAAACTTAGTGTCACTCTGTCACTTCAGCTCATGTTACTGGCCATCATAAGTCATTGACAGTGCAAGGACACAACCTGTGCCCACAGTGAGATCCTGGCAAGGGTGTACATACAGGTAGGAGTGACAAGCTGACAACTATATATATATATATATATGATTTTATTTATTTATTTGACAGAGAAAGAGGGAGGAAGGGAGAAAGAGAGAGAGAGAGAGAGAGAGAGAGAGAGAGAGAGAGAGAGAGGGAGAATGGGCCTGCCAGAGCCTCCAGCCACTGCAAACAAACTCCAGACACATGTGCCCCCTTGTGCATCTGGCTAACGTGGGTCCTGGGGAATCAAACCTGGGTCCTTTGGCTTTGCAGGCAAACGCCTTAACCACAAAGCCATCCCTCCAGCCCCTGACAATCTTTTGATTATATCATGCTTTATTACATTTTTTATGAAAGAGGACTTAAAATTTTCAGAGCTATGAACTACTATGATAAAAACTTGATGGGAGTGGTGACATATACCTTTAAACTCAGCACTCAGGAGGCAGAGGAAGGAGGATCGCCATGGATTCAAGGCTAGCCTGAAAGCACATAGTGAATTCCAGGCCAGCTTGGGCTAGAGCAAGACCTTACCTTCAAAAACAAAACAAACAACAACAAAAAACAAGATAAAAAGTTAATAGATTCATATGGAAGAATGGCACTATCCATCTCCTTAACAATCTATCTTCTTGTATGAACAAGAAATCTTGAGATTAAAATCATAGTGCAGGGGGCTGGAGGAATGGCTTAGTGGTTAAGGCATTTGCCTGCAAAGCCAAAGGACCCAGGTTCAATTCCCCAAGACCCACGTTAGCCAGATGCACAAGGGGGCACACACATCCGGAGTTCCTTTGCAATGACTGGAGGTTCTGGTACGCCCATTCTCTCTCTCTCTCTCTCCCCCTCTTTCTCTGTCAAATGAATAAATAAAAATAAAATCATGGTGCAGGGCTGGAGAAATGGCTTAGCAGTTAAGGCGTTTGCCTTTGAAGCCTAAGAACCCAGGTCAGCTCCCCAGAGCCCATGTAAACCAGATGTACAAGGTGGCACATATGTCTAGAGTTTGTTTGTAGTGGCTAGAGGCCCTGGCACACCCATTCTCTTTTTCTACCCCCCTCTTGCATAAATAAATACGAATAAAATAAAATTATATATAAAATCATTGTACAAAAGCCCATTTCGTCTTTTAGGCTTATTTTGGGCTGGCTGCAGACCACATTTCCATTGATAGTTTGGGGTATGTAGTTTTGGCATTCTTTCTTCCTCTCCATGGCAACCAGTTCCCTTAAAGTCTGGACATCTTCATGTCCCTTTTTTCTTCCCATCAAAACTAATTGTGGCCAGGCATGGTGGCGCATGCCTTTAATCCCAGCACTTAGGAGGCAGAGGTAGGTAGAACACTATGAGTTTGAGACTAGCCTGAGACTACATAGTGAATTCCAGGTCAGCCGTGGCTAGAGTGAGACCCTACCTCAACCCACCCCAAAAAGCAACAAAAACAACAACAAAACAAAACCGATTGTGCAAAAATGACCTGGCAAACTCAATTGCAGTGAGGCATAAGTGTAGAGGAAGGATTAAAGTCTAAGTGCCTCCAGGAACAGCTGCATTGGAACATGAGGAAAAAGACCTAATGACTCTGGAAGGGACAGAATTAACAAGGAGAGAATGGAGAGGGCAG
Source organism: Dipus sagitta (assembly GCA_036346955.1). NCBI lineage: Eukaryota > Metazoa > Chordata > Mammalia > Rodentia > Dipodidae > Dipus > Dipus sagitta. The sequence goes on along the minus strand of CM070770.1, from coordinate 43,474,855 downwards.
AGGAGCACAGAAGACAGGGGACAAAGGAGCTAGCCTTGAGACTTCAAAATTGCAATCCACAGGACACTACATTCTTCCTAGATAAGTTGCCTACTGGGACTTGCTGGCAAGGGCAGAGGTTCAGGAATAATCATGAGCCTATGTTGATGTAGTTTCCACAGTGGCGTATATCCTTAGTGTGAACAATATGAAAACAGAGGATCTACCAAATCAACTGTATGTAATGAATTTTTATAGCATAGTGGTTCTAGTTCCTACCCATAGTTACTGTCTTAGAAAAACAAACGAATAAACATAGCAGGCATTAGGCAGGAACGTTCTGAGCTGTGTCAAGGTTAATAATAAGTAAAATGTTATAAGCAGAGACAGGACAGCAACAGCTGGGCAACATTTTTGGCTGCAAGGACTTTGATAGCGTGAAGGCAGATAGTGAGCTTGCTGCTTCTGCTTTGAGTGACTAGAGAAGCCTTACAGTAATCACAAGCAAACTACGCTTATTTATTGCATTATAATTATTTCCATATAGAACCCAGTGTCTACAGCTGGGGAATCAGGGGTACGTGGAGCTATGGTGGAAGAAGACACAGATCAGACCTATGAGAATGTTCTGGCTGAGATTCAGTCTTTTGAGCTGCCTGTCGAAGCTACTTTAAGGTAGGAGTCCTTGATGTTTTATCATCTCTGTCTTTTTCTTTTCTTTTTCTGATGTTTTGAGACAGGGTCTCACTCTGTAGCCCAAGCTTACCTTGAATGTTCAGCTATCTTTTTGCCTCAGCCTCCTGAGTGCTGGGATTATAGCAGTGTGCTGCCATACCTTGGTTGATATTTTATTGTTCTTTAGTGACTGTAAGATAGTCCTTTGCCCTTCCTTTTGTCCTTTTCTTTATAGCAGAACAAGAAAAAAATTGAACAATAATTATAGTTCAATATATACTTGGTCTCAAAATTTTCTTATCCAGATAGAAAATATAATAATTAATCCACTTTTTTGCTCATTATGTTTGTTTCCTGATCCCTGACCACAGAATAAAAATGTAAAATGACTTTTAAGGGGCAAAAAATGACTCAATGATATCTCTAAATAGGTACTGTATCTCTGCTGATGTGAGCTTTCAATTGTTTCTCTAAAATATCTTTTATGAAAAACATGTTGAAAAATCAGACATATCAATGCAACAAATTTATATTTGGGTAGATCTGAATTGTAGAAAAAATATAGAATGTTTGTGTTGTGTGGTAGCTACTCCCTTGACTGTATGGTGATCTCTCAGATACATGTCTTGTTCTCAGTTAACGTTTAAAAATAGCTTCTTTAGTAATGTGGATATTAATGTTCACAGTTCAAGTACAGCATTAGATTGAACGCTCATGTGTCTTTGTGTTACCAGGGAAGTTTTTAAAATTTAATATTCCCTGATTGTCTGCCTATATATGACTCTTATCTGTGTGTGAATAAGATGTCAATCACTGTATGTGACAATGATAGTCAGTAAATATTTGTTGACTTATGTTTATAGAGTAAGTAGAAGGTGGAAGGGAGTTTTTGTTTTTTAATGTTGCCTCTTCATTCTCAGAAGATTCCTAGGGCCAAAGTGGTTTGAGATCCAAAGGGCTTACATTAGCATTGGGCTCATAGAAAACTGAGTTTAGTTGCCCAGTTTTTGGATTATCAGTATGTAGTTGTAGTTTCAACAAAAGTTTCTCCTGGAACATACTGGGTACTGTATCAGCCAATGCCTTCTGAAACTTGTGCATTTGCCTAGTGGTTACACCAGGTGTCTAAGAAAAATTAGAGGAAGTGAAAGGTAATTAGATGTGTTCAGTTACTGTGGCCTCTGCTGCCATTGATGCTCAGACCCTTTGGTCTCCAACCCCTGACCCTGTCTGCCTTTCTAGTACCACAGACTTCGTCCATCCCAGAGCTGAACTGTCAGCTAGTCTTGCTCCTGCGCTGGGCCTGACTTACTGCCTTGGTTGTTGGTTTTTGTTCTGCCCTCTGCTCTTAGGAAAGATATTCCCAGTGCCAGTCTTAGATCTGGCCTTCTTAAAGAAAACATTTTTTTGATCAGCCACAACATTTTTCCAGCATCACTCCCAAGAGTGCAGACTGCCCAGATATGTGTCTTCACTGCTGTCTTTGCCATCACTACCAGTGGGTTTGGAATGCCCAGTGTTCCAAAGGTTACTGTTAAAACACAACAATGCTATTTTGAGCAATACGGTAGAGTCACAAACCCTCTAGCAAGCCTCTATTTGGGACAATATTAGACAAGATTAGTTTTTCTAAACTGATGCTTTAATCATCTGGTTAGGTGAAGACTTCCTTTTTCGTTTAATTTTTTTTTTCCACGCTGGAAGTGAACCCAGGGTCTCACTCATGCTAGGCAAGGGCTCTGCCTCAGAGCCCCAGCCCTTTGTTTCCCTAATCGTTTGCTCTTTTAACTTCTGCCTGACAAAAATCTAACCTATTTTGCAAGGCCTGTCCAAATGCTGTCATCTATGTGGCCTCCCTTGATTCCCTACCACCAGTAAATGTGAAGATTCTATTCCTTGAAGCTCTAAGGGATCCAGGGCATTTATGCCTCTCTCTCTCTCTCTCTCTCTCTCTCTCTCTCTCTCTCTCTCTCTCTGTGTGTGTGTGTGTGTGTGTGTGTGTGTGTGTGTGTGTGTGAGTGAGAGAGAGAGAGAGAGAGTGTGTGTGTGTGTGTGTATGTGTTTGCTTTGGGTTTTAACCACTCCCAGGCTGAAGATCCCCAAGGGCACAGTCTTGGTCTTACTTAGGTCTTAATATCAGACGCAGGAGTTTTCATGATATCTGAAACTTTAGTAGCGAAACAAATATTTGTTCAACTGATTCCTATGAGATTATGAGTTAATGGTGATCTTGTGAGGCAAAAGAAAGCAAGCAGCCCAGAGAGAATGCCGTCATTTCAGCAAAGGGGAAGAAGTGAGGTTCAGTGTGGTGGCACAAGCCTGTAACCCCAGCACTCAGGAGGCTTGAAGCAAGATCGTGAGCTCCAGGCAAGTGGAGGCTACATAAACCGAAATAACCAAAACAAACAAACAGAAGATGAGAGGAAGCCAAACTATTATAAAATTACAAGTTCTAAGGGCAGAGAGGGAGGAAAAGAGGTTTGGATGGTGGTAGAAATCCTGGCAGAGATACAAAAGCCTTACTGTAAGGTCCTAGAATGGACAACCAGGACAGGACAGAGACAACGGGGCCAGGAATCCACAAGAGACATTCCCAGGGAAATCCTTGCACCTGGAAATTGAGGCAGAGAATATCTGAGAGTTCTCCTACTGGTTTTCCCCTGTCACAGGAGGGGAAAGGCACTGCTTGAAACAAGCGTGTTCTGTTGTAAACTCCTAAATCCTACCAGTGCTTTCTCCCTGCCCCCCGCGTTTGTCACGCAGGAACCTGAGGTGTGCTGCTCAAGGTCAGCCATGAGATCAGGGTCGCTGGACTTGCTTCTCTTGCAAGGTGAACTCCGAGAGCTCAGTCACTTCGAACGCAGACAACTTTTACCAATGTCGCTTTAGATGACTCAGTTGCTCTTCTTCTACAAAGCCTGCAGACCTTCCTGGCACGGTTTCCCACCCCATCATATGGGAGAATGAGTCTTGTTTATCTGAATGAGGAGTTATCAGGACCAGGTGTCATGTTGGCAGGAATCATCAATGGCCTGCAGCCTCTTGAGTCCTGTCCAAACTGTATTCATCCCACCTCCTGACTCCATACTCAGCTGCTCCCAGAGCAAGCTTCCCCCAGTGCTGAGCCTGGCTCTTGCCTGGGGCCTCCTGTGAGCACCTTTGGCCTCTGTTTTGGATTTTTGGAAGACTGGATAAGAATCAGGTTTTTTCTTCTTCTTTTTTTTTTTGTGTGGTAGGGTCTCACTGTAGCCCAGGCTGACCTGGAATTTGCTATGCAGTCTCAGGATGGCCTCGAACTCTCGGCAATCCTCCTACCTCTGCCTCCCAAGTGCTGGGATTAAAGGCGTGGGCCACCACGCCTGGCAAGAATCAGATTCTGAAGTCCTGTGTTTATTTTCATTCTGTGTAAAATATGGTAACATTGCCTATAGTACTGTCTGAGGAGAGGTGGATTGAAGGGAGAGCTGAGACACTATGATGGTCATGATTCATTTGAGTTGCTAGTGAAAACATTTGTTAACGTTACCTCAGACAGGTATACAAATTGAACTGGGGAATAAAAATCCAGGTTGGAATAGTGGAATTTGATGTTAACCATGGAAATTGTGACTGAACTTAAGAAAAAAGAGAGAGAGATGCAAAGGATGACCTGGTGCCATACCTGGTGTTGTTCCAGTGTGGATTAGCTTTGGTACTGAAAATGTCTTGACTGACAAGAACAGTGGGAGGCAGCCCCCCCACCCCCAGGAGAGATCTACATTGAATTTGCTGTCCTTCTCCTTTTGTCCTGGGCATAATGCTGCAGCCAGGCGTTAATGTCCACTGGATAGGTGTCTTGATGTTCATGTCTGTCCCTCTATTTGACTTAGGGACCGCCTGATTCCTTGCCAGCTTCTCCCTCTAGGGGATATGGCTGCCTTTAGGGGGCTTTGTGGCTGTCTCGAGCCAATGCTAAGAAAACTTAACTTCAGCCTGCAGAGATGGCTTAGTGGTTAAGGCATTTGCCTGTAAAGCCCAAGGACCCATGTTTGACTCCCCAGATCCCATATAAGCCAGACATACAAGGTGATACAAGCACACAAGGTAACACATGGGTCTGGAGTTCGATTATAGTGGCTGGAGGCCCTGGCATGCCAATTCTCTCTTGCGTAAAAAAAAATACATCAGCAATGAGTGGAAAAGAATGGTGGAGAAAATGACAGTTGTGGCTGAAGCTTCTCTTCCAAACAGATGGAAAAAAAAAAAAAGAAAAGAAAAGAAAAAAGAAAACTTAACTTTGTTCCAATTGTCCTAAGCTTTATTAACTTTTTTGAATAAGGAAGGTGAATAGGTCTCAACTAACCTATCAGTTCTGCTCATGGTTGCCTGACTCTTCCTTTTGAGGATATTCTAATAAATGGGTGATGGTGGCTGTGGTTTTAGGCAATGTTGTAAACATTCATTTACTCGGTTCACACTAGAACTTCCTGAGGCAGGCCTCGCCTACCGGGCCTACTCCCCATGAATACTGACGAGACCGGGAGGTAGCAGGGGGTCTCCTTAGGCCTCCTGGGGTCCTGCAGGTGTGTTGTTAGTCCCTTAGCAAGGCTCTGAAAATAGATCTGAACTGACTTGGTTCAGAAGTCGCAGAGTGTTTTGTTGCTGTCACAGAGCCTAACTGATAAGAAGCTCATGGACACACTGTGGGCCTTGCAAAGTCAGTAGGAGGTGGTGGGGTGGGGTAGGGACGTGGCCAAAATAGGGCCTGCAGAGGGCTGGGAAAAATAGGAGGAAAAGGGAATTGTACATGATGACGTACCAGAAGAAATTTTTGTAATTGTTTTATGATAACATGATTGTTCCACACTTGTATTCACAGACTCTCTTGGGCTCTTTTCCAAAAGCTGACCATGAAGTTTTACCAGTTTAAGAGCAAACAGGATATTGTATTTCTTTGACTATAATGTTTTTAGGAATGAAGATAACACAGTTTTAGAAAAGAAAAGAAAATATCTTTAAAAAGTCCTACACACAGAAAAGTTAACTAGTTAAATTCAATGTTCAGTACTCCAGAATGTGCTTGTTGTTTATATTTTAAGAAATGTAAGATTTATACTATATTTTCTTCTATTAAGTACACAATTAAGATCAAAGGTCTGAGTTTTAATCTGAACCATACAGTTGTATAATTTTGGCTTTAGTTTCTGAAACTGTGAGATGGAGAGATAATGAGCCCTGTCTCAAATGGTTAGTGTAGATGGAGTGCTTAGCACAATGCCTTCTTGACACATTGCAAATGCTCAGTAAATGTCAACTATTATTATTATTGTTTAATTTACATGTAGCATATTTGCCCCAGCATAACAACATATATGTACTTATTTATTTTCTTGCTGTAGCCCAGGCTGATGTGGAATTCACTTTGTAGTCTCAGGGTGGCTGAGATTAAAGGCATGCACCACCATGCCCAACTATAATTATTTTTAATATATATTTTAGGGAAGAAGTAAATAAACACTCCAAACATCTTGAAACCCTGATTGGGGAAGAAATATTAAGTCATGAGAACCGTTTGTTTTTTAAAAATATATTTTTCAAGGTAGGGTCTTGCTCTAGCCCAGGCTGGCCTGCAATTCACAATGAAGTCTCAGGGTGGCCTTGAACTCATGTTGATACTTCCACAATGGACTCGCGAGTGCTAGGATTAAAGGTGTACAGTACCACTAAAAACAATTTTTATTCATTTATTTATTTGCAAGGGGGGTTTGGAAGAGAATGGGTGTGTTAGGCCCTCTTGCCAATACAAATGAACTACAGATGAATGTACCACTTTGCGCACCTGTCTTTATGTGAGTGCTGGGGAAATGAACCCAGGCTGTGAGGTTTTGCAAGGAAGCACCTTTAACTGTCGAGCCTTCTTTCTAGCCCATGAGAATCTTTATACAGGATTTGTAGTTAAAAATTTACTTTATGGGCTGGAGGGATGGCTTAGTGGTTAAGGCGTTTGCCTGCAAGGCCAAAGGACCTAGGTTTGATTCCACAGGACCCACGTTAGCCAGATGCACAAGGGGGTACACGCATCTGGAGTTCCTTTGCAGTGGCTGGAGGCTCTGGTGCGCCTATTCTCTCACTCTCTCTCCCTCTTTCTCTGTCAAATAAATAAATAAATAAAATATTTTTTAAAAAGTTTACTTTATGGTTGGAGAAGTTAAGGTGCTTGCCTACAAAGCCCAAGGACCTGGTTTCAAGTACCCACGTAAAGCCAGATGCAAAAGGTGGCACATGTGTCTGGAGTTTGTTTGCAGTGGTTGGAGGCCCTGGTGTACCCATTTTCTCTATATATGTATATCTGCCTGTTTCTCTTTCTCTCAAGTAAGCAAACAAATAAAAGAAAAATATGGCTGGAGAGATGGCTTAGCTGTTAAGGCCCTTGCCTGTAAAGCCTAACAACTTAGATTCATTTCCCCAGTACCCCCATAAAACCAGATGCACAAAGTGGTGAATGCATCTGGAGTTTGTTCGCAGTGGCCAGAGGCCCTGGCTTGCCCATTTTCTCTCTCTCTGTGTCTCTCTTCTCTCTGTGCAAATAAATAAATAAATATTTTAAAAATTGATTTTCATTATAAGATAGGTTCAAAAGATAGTCATGAATTTATAAAAGAAGTAGAGACCTTAGAAATATAAAAATTGACAATTAGCATCTAATTATTCCAAACTGATCATAGAGCCTTACAAAATCATTCAAATAGCTTTTTACATGGCTAATTATTATCAGACTCAGGAAGACACAAGATATGTTTGGCTTTTTTTTCTTTTCTGAGAAGCTTTCCCCCGAAGTTTCTATTTTAAAAGAAATACTTTCTTAGATAAGTTGGGGATAGGGACTGGAAAGATGGTTTAGTGGTTAAGGTGCTTGCTGGCCAAAGGACCCAGGTTCACATCAAGCCGATGTACAAGGTGGCACATGGATCTGGAGTTCATTTGCAGTGGCTAGAGGCCCCGGGGTGCCCATTCTCTCTCTATCTGTCTCTTTCTCTCCCTCTATCTTAAATAAATAAATAAAGTAATTTAAAAAAAATATGGGGAGTGAATTTATACCTAAGGGACACAGAAAAATACTGTAAGTTACCACCAAGGAATTTTGCAGGGACACTTACTGGTTTATTAAATGGCTAGGATAATCAGTAGATTTTTTCCCCTTTTGTTGCATGTATATGTGTATGTGATGTGCATGTATTTGTGTGGACATGTGTGTGTTTGTGTGTAAGCCACAGGTCCATACTGAGTGTCTTCTTCAGTTGCTCTCATCTTTATTTTGTGAGACAGGGTCTCCCTGAACTAGACAGAGCTCATTGTTTCAGCTAGAGTAGTTAGGCAGCAAGCCCCAGTGATCCCCTATCTCTACCTCTCCAGTACTGGGAATACAGACATGTGTCACCATGCCTAGCTTTTATGTGGATGCTGTGGATTTGAACTCAAGTCCTTATGCTTGGGTGACAAGCACTTTACTGACTGGCCCATCTCCCCAGGTCTGATTTTCCCTTTAAAAAATATTTTTTCTGGGCTGGAGGAATGGCTTAGAGGTTAAGGCATTTGCCTGCAAAGCCAAAGGACCCAGGTTCGATTCCCCAGGACCCACATTAGCCAGATGCACAAGGGGGTGCACATATCTGGAGTTCGTTTGCAGTGGCTGGAGGCCCTGGCACGCCTATTCTCTCTCTCTCTCCCTCTTTCTCTGTCAAATAAATAAAAATAAAATATTTAAAAATATTTTTTCTTTCTAATAGAAACAAATTGCTTGCAAATATTTAAGAGGTACAATATAACATTTCAATACATGCATACAGTGTGTAACAAATTATCCAACCAGGTAATTGGCATATCTAATATCTCAGACACACATCATTTCTTTGTGTGGGAACATTCAAAATTCTCTATGTTAAAAAATTTTTAGTTTTCAATTTTTAAATATTTTATTTATGAGAGAGAGTGAGAGTAATACATAGAGAGAGAAAGGAAGACTGTGGGCACACCAGGGCCTCTTGCTACTGCAAAGGGAACTCCAAATGAATGTGCTACTTTGTGTATCTAGTTTATGTGGGTACTGGAGAAGTGAACCTGGGCTAACAGATTTTGCATAAAAGTGCCTTTAACCTCTGAACCATCTCCCTAACCTTAAAAACATTATAAATTAACACAAATGGCTGTATTTATTGGGTACAATGTGCTGGTCTAATATGTTTGCACTGTGGAATGATTAAATCAATAATCTTATATACATATATTTTTCAATGAGAGACTAAATGTTCTATTAGCAATGGTGAGATACATAATGCATTATTACTGATGGCAGTCACCATTCTGTACAGTGGCTCACTAAAGCTTATTCTTCCTGCCTCACTGAAATTTTGTGATCTTTGATCAACATTTCTCTCCTCATCACCCACTTTCCCCACCCACTTCCTTCAGCCTCTGGTAGTCACCATTCTACTCTATGTTTCTATAAGTATAAGGGGAAATGTTCAGAAATAAATGCCACGACAGAGCCTTGCCATGTTTACACCACTTTGGGAAAGTTTAGGGTAGACAATGTGTAGCCAATTATTGTGCATAGTACCAAGGAGGTGACTCAGTGGTCAGGCACTTTCCCAGCACTGCAAGAATTACAATACCAACACCAAGAAAACAATCAATTTTTCCTGGACATTTAACTGATATAATTTGCTATTCGATCACCATTGTGATACTAGAGAAAATTTTTTTAAAAAAACAAACATTTGGTACCTAAGTATTTCAGCCAGCAACAAGTAGAAGAAGATATGAGGAGAAGGGATGATAGTTTGTCTCATAAAATGAGAAGGAAAATATGAGGAAAAGTCACAAAATGGAATTCATATTACTTCTTAATTTCCCTATGGACTTTATAATGTTTAGTTTTTTTTTTTTTTTTTTTTTTTTTTTTTTTTTTTTTTGGTTTTTCGAGGTAGGGTTTCACTCTAGCCCAGGCTGACCTGGAATTCACTATGGAGTCTCAGGGTGGCCTCGAACTCACGGCGATCCTCCTACCTCTGCCTCCCGAGTGCTGGGATTAAAGGCGTGCGCCACCACGCCCGGCTTATGTTTAGTTTTTAAAAAATTATTTATTTGAGAAAGAGAGAAAGAGAGGCAGATGTAGAGATAAAATGAGCATGCCAGGGCCTCTAGCCACTGCAAACTCCAGACACATGTGTCACCTTGTGCATCTGGCTATATGTGGGTACTGGGGAATTGAACTCTGGTCCTTAGGCATTGCAGGCAAGCACCTTAACTGCTGAGCCATCTCTCCAGCCCAAAATGTTTAGTTTTTGAAGCCAGGTGTGGTGGCTCACATCTTTAATCCTAGTGGAGAAGCTGAGGTAGGAGGATCATTGTGAATTCAAGGGTAGCCTGAGACTACAAGAGTGAGTTCCAGGTCAGCCTGGGCTAGAGATCTTGCCTCAAAACATATTCCTCACAAATACATGATGCATACATGACATATATATATATATATACACACACACGCACACAGTTTAGTTTTGGAATGAGCAAGCTAATGGTGCTTTCAGGATATTGTTCTAGGGTAGGACTGGCCATGCAATTTGTGGGGCTCAGTGCCAGATGATAATTTAGAGTCCCTTGTTTAAAAATTGTTAAGATTTATGAGAAAGTGATGGCAGAGTATTAAACCAAGGACAAATGCACAGGTCACATGCCCATAAACCAGCCTGTCTGACAGTTGAGTGCAAATCCTGACACTCAACAGCAAATGTTCAATAAAAATAGTTGATGCATAAATAAAACCCTAGGGCTAATTACTTTTGAACTCCTCTGAAGACTGGCTCATAATTCATGAAAAACTGATTTTATTTGGCTGCAGTTTCAAATTTCCTTCTATTGTTCTCCACCGTGGGGGTCCAGATCTTTATGGGACAGCAGGTTCCTGAATAAGGTTTAGCAGAGGAATCCTCCCAATCAGGAGGGCTTTTGTTTATTCTTGTTCATTTACAAAGCATGGCCACTTGGGGTCACTGCACTAAGGAGGTGGAGGTTGGAAGAGGACTCTTGTGGTGGGGTATCTGGAATCATCTGGAAGTCACCTGGAAGGTTAGTTTGTTAGAGACAAAGCACTTTACATTTTATTTCAGTTCTTCTATCATAGACCAAGGACTCTAAGAAATATCTGAATGATATTATCAAAGTTCCAGGAGCATAAAGATGGTTAGGGTTTCCATGTACAGGGAGGGGAAATTCATGGAGAAATACACTTTACCTCATAGAATGTGCTTTTATAAAATTTTTAAAATTATTTATTTATTTATTTATTTATTTGAGAAAGAGGGGGGAGAGAGAGAGAGAAAGAGAGAAAGAGAGACAGAGAGAAAGAATGAGCGTGCCAGAGTCTCCAGCCACTGCAGACAAACTCCAAACTCATGCACCACCTTGTGCATCTGGCTTATGTGGGTCCTGGGGAATTGAACCTGGGTCCTTTGGCTTTTCAGGCAAGTGCCTTAACTGCTAAACCATCTCTCCAGCCCATTTTCTTTTTTGAGAACATGATTTTGTAACATTAAGTTTACCATGAGAAGTATTTGTGTCTGGATCATTCACTTAACACAAATTGGGTGCCTGCAAGACACTGGGCTGGGCCTGGTTTATGAGCACTGACTGGAGGTGGACATAGACTCAGTGACTGATTGGCTTACCACCACAATCTGTGCCTCAGAGATGGACACTGACCCCAACAGTAGGAAGATCCAGAGTACAAAATCCAGGGGTTCAAGACTAACCTAAAACACATCCCCCTTCCTCCTCTATGATGGCAGGAAGCAAATTTCAGGCAGTCTTCCTTTACTGAGCATTCAGAAATAACAAGGCTCAGATGCAAAGAGACCTGATGCACAGTAACATGACGGTTAGAAAAAGAACATTTATGTGTCTGATTTTTATTTTATTAAAGGAGAAGTTATGTGCTGTTCTACATGGTTTACTGACAAAGGCCTGGTAATCATAGTCTCCAGTTCTGGGTTAAATATTATACACATGTTATCTCTCTAATCCCCTGGTGAGTCTAGGGACTCTCATTGTCTGTAATTCACACGTGAAGAAACTGAGGTTTAGGCAAGTTAAGTAACTCACTGAGGCCTAACATCTAGTAAGAGGTGAGTTGGAATTTGACCCCAAGTAGTTAAATGCCAGAGCAAGGTTATCTGTTTTCTGAAGTTTTCTTCTTGAGATTGGTCCGCTGACTGTAGACAAATTCTTACTTTGTTTGTTTCATATTGGACACAGAACGTAAATCCTGCCCTGAAAGTTTTCCTGGAGTATCTTCCTGGTGTGTCCCCTCATTTTTGGATGGACCTCTGAAAGCTAATACCTATTGTTCTCCAAAACAGCATGTATGTGAACTGCCTATGTACCCTACCATCCCTAACCCCCTCTTCAGACCAGATTAATGAAAACGTTTACTCCTTGGACAGCCTTTGTTTTTTTTTTTCCTCTCTCACGATTTTTGTTTTGACATACTTATGTCCATGATTAAAATCTACAGAAAGTGGGCTGAGGATTAGTTTAAGAGGTAGTGTTGTTGGACAGCTGAAGTCTGTAGCTGAAACCAGGCTCTTTCGGGTTTATTATTCACAGCATTCTAAATGAAAAACCTAGTAGCATGTGTGAGGCCCTAAATTTGATTTCAGCATTGAAAATAAATGAAAGTGAAGAAAGGAAAGTCTAGCAATTGGCAAAGAGAGAGCTGGGGACGTAGCCTCAGTTGGCAGAATGCTTCTCTAGCATGCGCAAGGCCCTGGGTTTGATCCCTCGCACTGCATAAAACCTGGCTTGGTGGCATATGCCTATAGTCCTTGCACTTAGGAAGTGGAGACAGGAAAATCAGATCAGGAGTTTAAGGTTATCCTTGACTTGGTGATCAGTGTAGGATACATAAGACCTGTCTCAAAAAAAAAAAAAAAATAGTTTATTAGAGTTTGGCCAAACCAGGGAGAAAATAAAACTTCCTGATTCCTCTCCATCTTCTTGTGTCAGCCTTACAATTTACAGAAAAAAAAAAAAAATGGCGCAAAGGCCAGGAAATATGTAGGCTTAGGTGTGAGATGGTAAGAAAGGTCATTGGTCCTTTGTAGGGTAGGAGGCCTCCCTTGGCTAATACCCCAGGCTGCCCAGTGTTACACAGTTACAGCACAGCGCTTGCCCGGTCTAATCTCCAGCAAAACCACGCAGCCAGCTGAGCAGGCAACCAGAACAGGAAAGCTTAGATCCACGACACTTAGCTTCAAAGTCTTAGCCAAACCTTCAGGTGCTACTGAACTGTCTAAGGCCACAGAGAGGAAACAACAAAAGCTATTTCAGAAGGAGAAGTGGTAAATGACTTCCTTCTGTTTTGAATTGTGCAAAGATCCCATAGTACTAATCTTGAGATAATTTCTACAGACAGGCGTTGAAACAGACGTGGTGACAAGAATGCTGAAGCAGGCTTGGTTTCCCAGAGCAGGGCATTTGGAACTGAGTTTGGATAAATGGTGTCAGGATTGTGAGAGGAGGAGAAAAGGTCTGGGTAGCCAACGCTCAGGAAGGGAATACCGCAGCAGGAGACGATTGCTAAGTACAATGCTGGCCTGTGCTGCCTCCGGGTTCTCCTTACCTTATCTGGCTTTAGTCTTCAGAGCAATGAATCCTGGTTATGCCTATCCTCTGAGCTAAGATAGCCCTTTCACTGCATAGAGAACTCGGTTTTTATTTCTTTGCATGAGATTCAGGTGCCTTCATTCTTTTATGATTCAGTTTTCAAAAGGTTTACCTTTCCCTTCTCCAGAGCTGAACCCATGGAGCTGGGGAGATGGCTCTGCAGGTAAGTGTGTTTGTCTGATTTGCCCTTAGTTCAGTTCCCCAGCACCTATGTAAACAGCTAGGCATGGCCACATGCACCCTAACTCCAGCCCTGAGGGGTGAAGGCTGGAGAATCTTTGGGCTCACTGGTCAGCTAGTTTGACACAACAGCAGCAGCTCCTGGTTCAGTGAGAGAATCTGTCACAAGGAAACATGTGGATGAGGAACAGAGGAAGACATCTGATGTTCTTCTTTGGCCTCCCTGTACATGCAGCACACACACACACACATAAATAAAAGAGCTGAACTTGCAATCAGGGTGTGCTAATGCTGAATGATGGTGCCTTAGTCATAAGAGAGCACACAGCAGAGGAAAAGTTTTTTTTTTTTTTTCTTCAGACTTTCTTTTTATTACTTATCAAGGCCAATTTGTGTGATCAGCCATGAACTTTGTTTTTCATTTTATTTTTTATATTTTGGGTTTTCAAGGTAGGGTCTCACTGTAACCTAGGCTGTCCTGGAATTCACTATGTAGTTTCAGGGTGGCCTTGAACTCATGGTGATCCTCCAACTGCTGCCTCCCAAGGCCTGAGATTAAAGGTGTGTGCCACCATGCCTTGCTTCATTTTATTTTATTTGCAAGTAGAGAGAGAGAGAGACAGAGTGAAGAGAGAAGAGAGAGAGAGAGAGAGAGAGAGAGAGAGAGAAGGAAATTATGTGTGTGCTAGGTCCTCTGGCCACTGCAAATGAATTCCAGATGCATGTGCCACTTTGTGCATGTGGCTTTATGTAGGTACTGGGGAAATCAAACTCTGCTTGTTAGGGTTTGCAGGCAAGTGCCTTAACTGCTGAACTGCTGAGCCATCTCTCCAGTCCAGCCATGAAATTTATATTCTTTGACATAAATTCTGCTCACATGGGAGTTCGTGGTAAGAGTGGGGATCAGAGAATTTCAGGTAACCTCCTCTGCTAGTGCTATAGGTTTCTATCAAGGTGACTAAATATAACACCAAACACAAAAATCAAAAACAAACAAAGAAAAAAAAAACCCAGATATGCCACATTTTTTGTTTGTTTGTTTTTCCAAGGTAGGGTCTCATTTTAGCCCAGGCTGACCTGGAATTCACTCTGTAGTCTCAGGATGGCTTTGAACTCATGGTGATCCTCCTACCTCTGCCTCCCAAATGCTGGGATTAAAGGCGTTCACCACCATGCCCAGCTCAGACATGCCACTGTTTACATCTTGCTTTACATAGATGTTGGGGAATTGAACCCAGGCTGGGGGGCTTTGCAAGCAAGGGCCTTTAAAATCATTGAGCCCAGGACCAAGAAACACAAACTAGAGTCTTTGAAAAAGGAATTAGGTTGTGTTGGCACTTTGATAAAGCCCAGTGAGAACTTTAATATCCTTGAGTTGTGTTAAGCTACTAAGTGTGTGGTAATTTGTTACAAGAACACAAAATAAGCAATATAAGGTAGCCACTACTGTTACTATGATTTATAGATGTGAAAATGGAGATGCAAAGATGAGGTAGGCTCTTAGCCAGTGTCACACATTAATGTGGAGAGACATTAATTAAGGACCTCAGTTTTGGACACTTGTCTTTGGAGTGCATATTCTTTTTTCGGAGTGCATATTCTTAACTGTTATACAATTCCATTTCCCAGATTTCTTGTGAGGAGGAAGGAGGAGGCAGGCTTCTAGAGGCTCAGGGAAGGGAGTCGCTCAGCTTGTTAGAGAAAGGCGTAGCTAGCTCAAAGGAAAGCGGAAAGCTCTGATTAATGGAGACCAGAAAACAGTTGTCCCTAGGGCTAGGTTTGCATTCGGTTCTGATTAGTCACCACCACTGCGTTGATAGTGACAAACTGCTTTACTAAGTGTCCTAGAAACATTGTTAAGCAAGCCTTTCTACACAGGTGCCTTGGCTCAAGCCACCCACCTCTTTCTCTCTCTCTTTCTTTCTTTCTTTTTTTCTTTTCTTTTCTTTTTTTTTTTTTTTTTTTTGAGGTAGGGTCTCACTCTAGCTCAGGCAGACCTGGAATTCACTATGTAGTTTCAGGGTGGCCTCGAACTCATAGCGAGCAATCCTCCTACCTCTGCCCCCTGAGTGCCACGCGGGCTTCCACCCACCTTTCTACCTCTGTGTTGTTCACTCCCTTTTCAGAGCTCTGACCCCTCCCCATCCCAGCTACGTGGGTGCACTTTGTTTCAAGGACTTTGGCATGACATCACAGATTGCCTTGGACCTGTTTTGTATCCAGTATCCTAAGTTCTTGTTCTCATTTCATTTTTTTCCCCTGATGTAGGTTCTCACTCTACTCCACACTCCCCTGGAACTCTAGCTCCAGGCTGGCGTCGAGCTCACAGCGATCTTCCTACCTCTGCCTCGCAAGTGCAGGGATTAAAGGCGTGGGCTACCACGTCTAGGTTTCTTTTCTTTCTTTCTTTCTTTTGAGATAATTTTTTTTCAAGATGACTGGTCTCTGAGAACTTGCTTCAGGCAGGGGACATGAATTAACTCAGAATTTGCCCCCATGGTCTTTAACTGGAATTTTTATCGTTCCTAAAATAAATACTAACGACCACACCACGTGCAGTTTTGCTCTAGGCGAGCGCACATTTTCCTGTCACTTCGGAGCACATTAACCCTTCTTGTGACACGTTCCCGAAGCTTTTATTACAGATTTTTTGAGAGCGAATGGCAGTCACCTCCTTCATGACGGTGGTACCCGCAGCGCGCAGCAGAGGGTCTGGAATTGCGTACCCACAGAATCAACACGTCCACACAGCTGCGGGGAGGATCCCCGGAGAGCGCGGGCACCACCACCAGGAGGACCCGCCCCGCCCAGCCATGCCCCGCCCAGCCATGCCCCGCCCCCGCGCCCCCGCCCCCGCCCAGCCATGCCCCACCCTGCGATGCCCCGCCTCATCCCGCTATGCCCCGCCTCATCCCGCTATGCCCCGCCTCCCGCCCACCCATGCCCCGCCTCCCGCCCACCCATGCCCCGCCTCCCGCCCACCCATGCCCCTCCTCCCGCCCAGCCATGCCCCGCCTCGTCCCCGCTATGCCCCGCCCCGCCTCCGCGCCAGTCAAGCCTCGTTCCGCCCCACCGCGTTCGCCCCGCCCCACCCCGCTGGCCACGCCCCACCTCCCGGCCCAGCCACGTCCCGCCCCACCCCGCTAGCCACGCCCACCTCCCGGCCCAGCCATGTCCCACCCCTCCCCGCTGTGTCCCCGCCCCGCCGCGCTCGCCCCCGCGCCACCTGCCGCTCGCCTCTGCGGCTCTCGCGGTGCCGCGCCGTGCCGGCTCCTCAGCTCCAGCCAAGATGGCGGAGAGCAGCGAAGGTCTGGGCACAGTCCCTGAGCACGAGCGGATCTTGCAGGAGATCCAGAGCACCGACACCGCCTGCGTCGGGCCCACTCTCCGGTAAAACTCCCGTCTTCCCGGGACTTGGGACTGCCCCGACCAGTGTCACTCCAGGAGTCCAGCGGGGCGTCGGTGGCTGGGCGCGCGCGCGCCGGCGGGACGGGGGGCGCGCGCGGAGGCGGGCGGGCGGGGACGCCCGTGGGCGGTGGGGTCCGGGGCTGCGGCTGCTGCACCTGTCAGCCTCGGGAGCTGTCACCCGGCGGGCCGCAGGCTGTGGATGTGGTTACTGGGGCGCTCAGCCTGGGACCCAGACACGCGTAGGCCTGCCTCGGTCGTGCCGGGGTTTGGCTCCGGCCGTGCTGGGGACCGGGGTTAACTGCCGGCCCGGGTGACCCAGGGGCCAGGTTGCCCGCAGGTGGAAGCCGGGTCGCATCGGTGTGCCCCGGTGTGGGAGAATTGAAATCGAGGAGGCGCCAGCACCCTTCTCCCTGCGGAGGCAGAGTGGGCGAGAAGGGAGCTTTGCCGACGGAGGACCCGTTGGTGTGACCTGCACTCACTAGCAAGCTTCCCTGGAGACAGAAGCTTTTACTTATGGACGAACATTTCATTAATTTTAACATTAGTGTTTCTGTTTAAAGTAGATCCTCGCTTTCTTTAGGAGTAGACATTGGTTTTCTTGTTGGTAAACTGGGGATGAGATGGGCTTTCAAAGTTTTAATTTGCATTTCTATGATGGTTAGAGACAAAAATGACATGCTGGTGAGGATGTGGGGAAAGAGAAATCTTTATTTACTGTTGCTTGGAGTGTAAACTAGTTCTGCCACTAAGGAAAACAGTGTGGAGGCTTTTCAAAAGTAGAAATGGAAATACCATCTGACCCAGCTATACCACTCCTAGGCATGTGCCCAGGGGGCTGTACAGCTTACCAGAGGGATACTTGCATATGCATGCGTGTCTCTGCTCTTTTCATAATAGCAAGGAAATGGAGCCAGTCTAGATGTCCACCATCAAATGAAAGGATAATGAAGATGTGATATGTACACACAATAGAATTTATTTAGCAATGAAGAGAAATGAAGCTATGAAAATTTCAGGAGAATAGGTGGAACTAGCAAACATTATATTCAGTGAGGTGTAACCCAGGCTCAGGAAGACACAGACCTTGTGTTCTCTCACAGTTCCTAGCTTCTGAATCTTAAATATGTGTATCTAGGTGGGAGCAAATGTGGGTAAAGGCTAGAAACTAGAAAGGGGCCCAATGAGACTGGGAAAAAGGAGGCTCATAGGGAAGGGGTGGGGAAGACAGTAGAACCCTGAGTGAAAGGGGCCACAGAGGGTGCATGGGGAAAGGGGGCAGGGCAAGATGAGGGGTGGAAAGAGAATCTATCAAAACAAAGTATGTTTGAAATTAACTGTTAGCCTTGTAACTTTGTACTAGATAATGAATATTCTATGCCAGACTGAATACCTGATGCCCCAGTAGATTAAGTGGGTAATATACTGTCCTGAGCCATTAGGTAAGGATAGGCAATCTTCAAGACTAGGTTCCTCTCTAAAATGTAAAGTTTCATCTCTCTGAGTTAGGCTAAATGTTGTGATTCATTTAAGGAACTCAAGGCTCAATGTGCTTTTTCAATAGTATTTCTTCAGGACACATTTCTTGGAAATGAAGACATGTAGAGAGAGGTAGATTAAAAGTGAAGTCTAAAGTCAGTTCAAGTTATGCAAATTTACTTTGCCTTGATAATCACTTCATCTGGGTGAGTTTGTGTATTCATTTATTCATTAGCCACCGACTGCCGCTGATGAAGTGTCTAGTCAAGAGCAAGAATCACTTATCCCCTGTTGCTCTGTTTATTTGTAGAATGGAGACAAGTGTGTTTAGATGCTCAGAAAGCCTAGAACTGCCAAGCAGGTGGCAAATTTATACATTTTTGTTGAAGTTCCTGCTGTTAATATGGTATTGCCTCAGTAGTGCTTTTTCTTAGTTTTCCAGCATGATTTTTTTTTTTTTTTGGTAATCAAACTGTACATTTAGTAATAAAAACAAATAAAATGTAAAAGAAGCTTTGTTTTCCTCACTGCATCTTGAAACTGACAGTACACTTTGGATATAGTTAACCAGAGTCATCCCTTTTTAAAAGTGACATTGATTATAAAGGAGATTCTTTTTTTCTTTTAGGTTTTTCAAGGTAGGGTCTCACTTTAGCCCAGGTTGACCTGGAACTCACTATGTAGTCTTAGGGTGGCCTCGAACTCACAGTGATCCTCCTAATTCTGCCTCCTGAGTGCTGGGCTTAAAGGCGGGCACCACCATGCCCAGCTTGAGATTCTTTATCTTAGGAAAATGCGCCAGGTAGCATTCATGATAAAAGATGAAATAAATCTTGAAGAAATGTTTGAAATATACGGGCAGACTTCTGGGACACTCACAACAAGGTGTTTGTATTCATAATGGTATCACTGTATTCTTTGACTGGGCAGTTGTGTCACCTGTGCTCCCCTCCCTCAGGTAAGGTCTCACCTAGCCCAGGTTGACCTGGAACTTACTCTGTAGTCCCAAGCTGGCCTCGCATTCACAGCAATCCTCCTACCTCTGTCTCCTGAGTGCTAGAATTGAAGATATGTGCTACCACGCTCGGCCATCTGCCTTTTTTTTGTTGGAACCTACTCACTTACTAATTTTGGTAGTAAATCTCAGTGGCTCATGATTATCATGTGTGTGTATGTGTGCATATAGATGCATATATATGTATATGGACATATACATATACATGCATATACACATACATCATTGTCTTTTTGGGCTTATTAGGTATGTGTTTGTTTATACTTTTTATATAATCCTGATCAGTTGACATTTTTTGTTGTTGTGAAGTCTCTGTAGCTGTGTTTTAAATTCTGTTTTGTCTGACATTGGTGTAGCCATTCCGGTTTAAGCCTGCTTTACTTTCAGCTGCTTCTGTGTCTGATTATATAGTGCACTGTCTTTAGGTAGCGCTTCATTAGATTGTCATTCTGTTTGACAACCTATGCATTTTGTTTGGATTGCTTAATCTATTCATATTTAGTATTTACATACATGGAGTTGAATTCGCTGCTTTTGTTTAATCTCATTTCTTTTTTGCTTTTTTTTCTGTTTACTACTTTTTTAAAGTTTATTTATTTGAGAGAGTCAGAGAGAGAGAGAGACAGAGAGAATGGCCATGCCAGGGCCTTCAGCTGCTGCAAATGAAATCCAGACGCATGTGCCACCTTGTGCATCTGGCTAACTTGGGTCCTGGGGAATCGAACTTGGGTCCTTTGGCTTTGCAGGCAAACGCCTTAACTGCTAAGCCATCCCTCCAGCCCTTAACTACTACTTTTGCATTGAATGGATATTTTCTAGTATGATGTTTAATTGCTTTAATAATCTTTTTCAGCACTTTAAAGAAAGTTATTGGTTTTTTTTCAGAATCAACTTCATATTTATCCTAACTAAATTCTAGTGAGATATAGAAATCTTACTGTATGATATTCATTTCTTTTCTTGTTATTGTAACCAAATACCTTACAGAAGTAACTTAAGGAAAGAGAAGTTTATTTTGGTTTACCCTTTCTTTCAGGAAGCAGTCTGTCACTGTAGGGAAGGCATGGCAGCTGAAGGGCTTGCTCTGTGGTGGCGGAACCTATAGCAGTGGCTTCTGAAGTGCCATTGATGAGGAAGCAGAGTTTGGGCCTGACGGGGTGGGGCTGGGCTATAATTCCTAGAGGCCTATGAGGCTTTGCAACACTTCTTCTTGCAACATTTATTGCAGTATTTCCTCTGATATTTTTCTGCATGAGAATAATACCTCATAGAACAAATTGATGTTCTTTCATGGTTTATGGTGGTATATTATGTCATCAGCCTTGAATTCCTAGAACAAATCCTGTTGATAGTGTATAACTCTTTTGCTGTATTGATATGCTAATATTTTGTTGAGGAGTTTTAGGGGTATTTATAAGGGCTAGTCTGTAATTTCTTTTGTGTGTGATGTAGTCTTTGATGTCAAGGTAATGCTTGAGTTTCATAATTTTTTAAAATTTATTTTTAATTTATTTATTTGAGAGAGAGATATATAGAGAGAGATAGATAATGGGCATGCCAGGGTCTCTAGCCACTGCAAATGAACTCCAGACGTGTGCCACCTTGTGCATCTGGCTTACGTGGGTACTGGGGAATCAAACTTGGGTCCTTAGGATTCTCAGGCAAATCACCTTAACCACTAAGCCATCTATCCAGCCCAAGTTTCATTATGGCATTTTCATAGATATATGATCATCATCCTTTGTTCTTACGCATTCCTGTCTTCTACTGCCTTTCCCCATCCTCTAGCTCCTCTGTTTCTTCCCTTTCTCCCTCCCGCTCTCATGTGCCATATAATCCTATTACCCTTTTGTATTCCCCATCCCTTCTCTCATGGTCTCCTTTTTACTTTCAGGATCTACACACACACACACAGTTTAAATCTAGATCGCACAATGGTAATTTTTTGACCAGTCTCTCAGTTTAGTTTTTAGCATTTTCACACTTTCTTTCCCAAGTCATCCTTTATAAACTAGTTGGTGTGTAGTTGACTCTTGTCTTTGTTGAGTTACCAGCCTCATCTCAGTTGCTTACCACCAAAAATCTTGATTGTTTTTGAGAACATTCTTATGTTTGGAACTTCCCCATACTTTTTCTCCCTGAGTAAAGTTACTTTATTTGGGGAGAGCTTTGGAACTTTTTGAACTTTGTCTTTTCCCTCTGGGTGCAATCTCTGAGTCATTTCTCTAGAGATGAGGATATGGACAGTGGCCTCTTCTCAGAG
This sequence comes from Dipus sagitta, assembly GCA_036346955.1. NCBI lineage: Eukaryota > Metazoa > Chordata > Mammalia > Rodentia > Dipodidae > Dipus > Dipus sagitta. The sequence continues at coordinate 43,453,160 of CM070770.1, read as the reverse complement.
TGACACCCTTTATCAGCATGGTGGTAGGTGGGTTGGTAGTAAATTCTGGTCTTAGCCTGTCTGTCATCATGTGGAGTCTGTCCAATAAGTAAGCTGAAATGAAGCTAGTCAGAATCTCAGTATCCATGGCTTTTGCATCTATGGTGGCAGCTCTGTTTGTGACATCCTTTTGGGTTTGGGTGTACCAAGGAAGACTGGATGTGAGCCATACTCACCTCAGTGTTAGCCTCTGCCACACAAAGTTGAGGTCTGCGGCATAAGAAATAACGAATGCCTGCCTTTCTGTGGTCCTTGCCAGAAACTTGTAGGGAAGAGAGAGGCTCTTAGCCCCACGTACTCAGGATGGAGATTCCAGTATGTTGAATTGGTGGTGTGTGGATGGGCTGTGGTATATTCAAGGCCGCACATTCTTAGTGTTAATTGTCAATTGTTTTGTAGATTTTCTTGAGTAAATATTTCTTCTTTTGCTGTATGCTTTTAGAACAATCCCAGAGACTTTAAGTGGTATCTTTTATTTTTCTTTATTTATTTGAGAGAGGGAAAAAGGGAGAGGGAGAGAGAGAGAGAGAGAGAGAGAGAGAGAGAGAGAATGAATATGATATGGGCTCTTCCAGCCACTGCAAACGAACTCCAGATGCGTGTGCCACCTTGTGCGTCTGGCTTACGTGGGTACTGGGGAATCGAACTGAGGTCCTTTGGCTTTGCAGGCAAGCACCTTAACAGCTAAGCCATCTCTCCAGCTCTAAATGGTATCTTTAAAAATAATTTTTATGCTGGGTGTGGTGGTGCATGCCTGCCTTGAATCCCAGCACTTGAAAGGCAGAGGTAGGAGGATCACAAAAAGTTCAAGGCCACCCTGAGACTACATAGTGAATTCCAGGTCAGCTTGGAGTAGAATGAGGCTCTACCTTGAAAAACGCCCCCTCCCTAATTTTTTTTTTAAACTGGTGGCACATGCTTTAATCCCAGAACTTGGGAAGTAGAGGCAGGAAGATTATAGATTCATCTTTGACTACCTAGTGAGTTTGAGGCCAGCCTGGGCTACATGAGACCCTGTGTCAAAAACATTTCTTTTCATTAGTTTCGCTAAGGAGCAGGTTTGTGTCATACTGATATTCCAGGAGTGCATCTCACTTAAAGCTTACTCTTGTGTTTTTTTAAAAATAGAGGTAACTAAAAATAACAAAAATAAGTCATTTAAAGCATTAAATTTAATGATAGTCCTGTATTAGTTTCTTTTTTCATTGCTATGACAAAATACCTGACACAAATAACAAGGAAGGGTTTATGATTTGAGGGAATCTAGTCTGTCATGGTGGGGGTAGTCAAAGTGGTGGGCAGAGGAGGCGGCTGGTCACTTTGGGTCTGCAGTTAGGAAATAGAGATAAATGCTGGTAGTCAACTCACGTTCTCCTTTTCGTTTTTTTCAGTTCAGGACTCCAGCCCATGGGATCGTGCCACTGACATTCAGGGTGGGTCTTTCCCCTCAGTTAAAACTCTCTGGATACTTGGGCTGGAGAGATGGCTCAGCAGTTAAGGTGCTTACCTGCAAAGCTTAATGACCCAGGTTTGATTCCCCAGTACCCATATAAAGCCAGATGCACAAAGTGGCACATGCATCTGGAGTTTGTTTGCAGTGGCTAGATACCCTGGTGCATCCATTCTCTCTCTCTCCGCCTGTCTCTCTCCTTGCAAATAAGTGAAAAATAAAAACTAAAACTAAAACAAAAAACTCTAGAAACTCAAAGACACATACTGAAGTGTGTCTCCTTGGTCATTCCAAATGTAGCAAGTTGATGATGAAGACTAGACATTGTAAGTGGGCAGTAAGTGTTGGCAGTCATACCTCCTCTAGGTGAATGTTTTATCATTATAAAACTGTGCATACCAGGCAGACACTGCCCATCCCTCACCTTTTCTTGGCTCCTGAAAACTATTGATCACTTTCTGCCTATGTGGATTTACACTATTCTATACTGTATATCTCACATAAGTAGAATATATAACTGTGTTTTTCTTCTCTTATTTTAGCATAATATCCTTGGGGTTCATTTAGACATGTCCGGCCTTCAGCCTGTGGATCCTTAGCATCCCTGGATAGCTATGAATGTGGCCTAGTGCATTTGTTGACAGTATAACAATGTCATGTTGTGGTGTCAAAAGATTAGACACCCCTGAATTGTAATATGTGCTTGCAGTAGTTTGATAGAATTCTGTTTCTTCCAAATTCTTTTTTCTTTCTTTCTTTTTTTGGTGGTAGGGTCTTACTCTAGCCCAGGCTGACCTGGAATTCACTATGTAGTCCCAGACTGGTCCCGAACTCATGGTGTTCCTCCTACCTCTGCCTCTAGAGTGCTGGGATTAAAGGCGTATGCCACCACACCAGGCTGTCATCATTTTTTTTTTCTCTCCTATTATACAGGTCTTGTGTAGATAGCGTCAGCCACTGTAAGATTATGAATATCATAGCTACTTTGTGTCTGGGAGACAGTATTGCAGAACACTTCTCCCCTTTCTTTAGCTCTTAACTCTTTTTTTTTTTTTTTTTTGAGGTAGGGTCTCACTCTAGCTCAGGCTGACCTGGAATTTACTATGTAGTCTCAGGGTGGCCTTGAGCTCACGTTGATCCTCCTACTTCTGCCTGCCAAGTGCTAGGATTAAAGGCATGTGCCACCACATCTGGCCTCTTAAATTCTTCTTACCACCTCTTCTGCAGTGGAAGGTGAGATAGATATGTCTCAGTGCTGAAAACTACTGTCACCACTTCTCAGCACTTTGATGAATTCTGAGTCTCCTTATTGATCACTGTCATCTGAAAAGAGGGACTTCGCTAACCAAAAGTGAGAGTAGTGTTAATATATGGGCATAAACAGCCAGACAAAAGCAGTGTATTTCTCCTAGGGCTTTTAACCACCCCAACCATAGGCTTTTGATTAGGTTTTCAGTACCAGGCAGGAATTCTCTCCCATGGAGGAGCCTCAGATCCAGCAATCAGCCATTGGTTTCTCCAATAGCAGATATGCCATCATTGTCTCAATTGGCACATTTGGCCTGGTTAGCCAGCCATAAGCTTACAAGCGCTCACTGTTGGTTAAGATTGTAGATGACTTTTCTCCACAAACAGGTTGCATAGCTCTTTCCCATATCCTGACAGCTAGGCAACAGGAAGGAGGCTTCCAGCTCAGCTCTAGCTTGATTTCTGAGTATCCTGTAGCCCAAGCCTGTGGGGTATTTAGCAATAGGGTCTTACCATCTAGTTTTGGTGGGCTCTTGGTTGCACACCAAGAAACTTTAATTCACAGTTTTTATGCAGGTGTGATGTCTCTGTGTGTGTGGGCACACATGTGCACAGATGTGCATGCATATTGGAAAAGTGTTTAGATTTATGACTTTCTTCTGTTAATATAAAAATTTTATGAAATCATTAGCATATTGGAACATGGAATTTGGTGAAACCTAAATCTGTGTTCCCAGGCCCTGGTCACTCATATTTGGCTCCAAAATAAACTATCTCTTACTCCATTTGAGATGAGGGGGCAAAAGGAGATGGAAAGAAGAGGACAGTTTATTTTGCCCATAATCTCAGAGATCTTAGCCTCATTGCCTTGGCCCTGTTAAAAGGCCGTGCATTATGATAGGAGCATGTTCAGAAGCAGCTGCCGACCTCATGGTGACCTGGAAAGAGTCAGGGTGTCCTGTCCCTCCCAAGTTCACCTTTTTGATGACCTCACAGCTTCTTGCTACATCTTTTCTCAAGAGGGCCTCAAGTTGGTGACCAAGCCTTTATCACATGGATCTTAGGAGCTACTTGTGCAAAACATGGTCTGGGGTACACCTGGCAGTAGAATTACTGGCTAATCTGCTAAGCCTATTTTTTTGTTTTTGTTTTTTTGAGGTAGGGTCTCACTCTGGCTCAGGCTGACCTGGAATTAACTATGTAGTCTCAGGGTGCCCTCGAACTCACTGCGATCCTCCTACCTCTGCCTCCCGAGTGTTGGGATTAAAGGCGTGTGCCACCACGCCCATTCCTTTTCTTTTCTTTTTGGTTTTACAAGGTAGGGTCTCACTCTGGTCTAGGCTGACCTGGAATTCACTACATAGTCTCAGGGTGGCCTCGAACTCTCGGTGATCCTCCTACCTCTGCCTCCCGAGTGCTGGGATTAAAGGTGTGCGCCACCACGCCCGGCTCTGTTTTATCTTGTCTTGTCCCATCCCTTCCCGTCCCGTCCCGTCCCGTCCCGTCCCGTCCCGTCCCGTCCCTTCCCGTCCCTTCCCGTTCCCGTCCCTCCCCGTCCCGTCCCGTCCCGTCCCGTCCCGTCCCGTCCCTCCCCTCCCCTCCCCTCCCCTCCCCTCCCCTCCCCTCCCCTCCCCTCCCTCCCCTTCCCTTCCCTTCCCTTCCCTTCCCTTCTTTCTGGTAAGCCTATTCTTAAGTTTTAAGAGTCTGTTCTCAGGGCTGGAGAGATGGCTTAGTGGTTAAGGTACTTGCCTGTAAAGCCTAAAAACTCATGTTCGAATCTCCAGGTCCTACATAGCCAGACACAGTGACATAAAATGCGCAATGTCATACATGCATCAGAACAACAAAGGATAGTTTTAGAGCCTCATGTATTTCAGACTACTGACACTTCACAGAACAGATTATTTTTAAAATATTTTATGTGTTTATTTATTTGAGAGAGAGAGAATGGGCACACCAGGGCCTCTAGCCACTGCAAACAAACTCTAGACACATGTACCACCTTGTGCATCTGGCTTTCGTGGGTACTGGGGAGTTGAACCTGGGTCCTAAGCCATCTCTCCAGTACCAGAAATGTATTTGTTAAAAAATATTTTTATTTATTTATTTGCAGGGAGGGAGGAGATGAAGAATGGGCATACCAGGGCCTCTAGCCACTGCAAATGATCTCCAGACACATGTGCTATCTTGTGCATCTGGCTTTACGTGGGTACTAGGGAACTGAACCCCAACCTCAGGTTTTGCAAACAAGTACCTTTAAGCATTGAGCCATCTCCCCAGCCCCAGAAATGCACCTGTAAAAGTTTTTTTTTTTTTTTTTTTTTTTTTAAAGAGAAGGAGGGAGAAAGAGGCAGATAGAATGGGGGCTGGAGAGATGGTTTAGCAGTTAAGGCACTTGCCTGTGAAACCTAAGATCCCATGTTCTACTTTCCAGATCCCACGTTAGCCAGGTACACAAAGGTGAGGCAAGCGCAAGGTCGCACATGCCCACTAGGTGGCACAAACGTCTGGAGTTTGACTGAGTGGCTGAGGCCCTGGTGTGCCAATTCTTTCACACTCCTCTCTCTCTAAAATTAAAAAAAGAGAGAGAGAATGGGTGTGCTAGGACCTGTAGCCACTGAAAACAAACTCCAGACACATGTGCAACCTTGCACATCTGGCTTATGTGGGTACTAGGGAATTGAACCTGGGTCCTTAGGCTTTGCAGGCAAATGCCTTAAACACTAAGCCATCTCTCCAGCCCTGTGAAAGTTTTTACCTTTATAAGTTTAATCTAGAAGGACTCACTGTCTCTTTTTGTTTAAATTTTATTTTTTATTTTTATTTATTTGAGAGTGGCAGAGAGAGAAAGAGGCAGATAGATAGAGAATGGGCATGCCAGGGCCTCCAGCCACTGCAAATGAATTCCAGATGCATGTTCCACCTTGTGCATCTGGCTTACGTGGGTCCTGGGGAATCGAGCCTCAAACTGGGGTATTTAGGCTTCACAGGCAAGCGCTTAACTGCTAAGCCATCTCTCCAGCCCTCACTGTCTCTTTTAATGCAACTTTTACTTAATAAAACATCCAATAAGGCTATTTCTAGCTTTTTACCCCCTCCTTATATGCTATACAAGTTACCTCCTTGTTTCTGGGACAAAACACCTGACCAGGAACAGCTTTTGCTAAAAAGGTCCCAGGGGAAGTTTCCTCAGGGTGGGGAAGCATGACAGGAACTTAGAAAGCCAGGCATCACGAAGTACAGTGATGGCGGCCGAGTATAGCAAGTGGCGTTAGGCTGCAACACTCCGAGGCCTGCTCAGTGGCACACTCCTCCAGAAAGGTTCCACCTCCCCAAAGCACCACAGTCTTCACAAACAGCACCACCAGCTGAGGACAATGTATCCAAGCATGTGAGGCCACGGGGGACATTTTACATTCTGATCCCCACATTGGGCATCATCTAACCCTTGGAAGGTCCAGACAGAACAAAAAGGGTAAGGGTTGGAGAGATGGTTTAGCGGTTAAGGCACTTGCCTGCAAAGCCTAAGGACCCAGGTTTGATTCCCCAGTACCCATGTAAGCCAGATGTACAAGGTGGCACATGGGTCTGGAGTTCATTTGCAGTGGCTAGAGGCCCTGGCATGTCCATTCTCTCTCTCTCTAAAATAAAAAAAAATACAAAGGCAGGAGAAGAAGAGTGGGTACTCGCAGTTTGTGGTGAGACATCTACCTTCTGTCACTGGATATTGGAGCTTCTGGAGTCCCTTTGTATTCTGGGCTTATGTCAGCAGCCTCGTGGTTCTCAGACCTCCCAACTTGGACTGAAATGTACTACTCTCCACCTTGCACAGACCATGACATGGGGCTTCTCACCCTCCACGATAGAATGCCATCTTCCTTTTCCCTCTCCTCTTTTACCTCTTTCCCCTGTCCTGTCCTCCTCTCTTTCCCTTTCCTCCCTTTCTCATCTCCTCCTTTCTCCTCCCCATCATTCTCTTTTAGGAGGTGGGAAATGGGATCTCTCCTCAGGCTGGTCCAATTACAGAGTGTGCCACTAAATCTTGACCCAGTTTTTAAATTTTTTTTTTTTTCGAGGTAGGGTTTCACTCTAGCCCAGGATAACCTGGAACTCACTATATAGTCTCAGGGTGGCCTTGAACCCATGGTGATCCTCCTACCTCTGCCTCCTGAGTGCTGGGATTAAAGGTGTGTGCCACCATGCCCGGTGTTTTTTTTTTAATTTAATTTTATTTTGGTTTTTCAAGGTAGGGTTCTTGCTCTAGCCCAGGCTAACTTGGAATTCACTATGTAGGTTTAGGCTGGCCTTGAACTCTCAGCAATCCTCCTACCTTGGCCTCCCAAGAGCTAGGATTAAAGGTGTTTGCCTCTATGCCTGGCTCTTGTTGTTTCTTTCAAGGTAGGGTCTTGCTGTAACCCAGGCTGACTTGGGATTCACTATGTAGTCTCAGGGTGGCCTCAAACTCATGGCGATCCTCCTACCTCTGCCTCCTGAGTGCTGGGATTAAAGGTGTGTGCCACCAAGCCCGGCTCATACAAGCATCTTTAACAGTCACTGAGCTACTTCTCCAGTCCTCAGTTTTAATTTTTTTTAATTTTTTTTTATTTTCAAGGTAGGGTCTTGCTCTAGCCCAGGCTGACCTGGAACTCACTGTGTAGTCTCAGGGTGGCTTTGAACTCATGGTGATCCTCTTACCTCTGTCTTCCGAGTGCTGGGATTAAAGGCATGTGCCACCACGCCCGGCTCTGTTTTAATTTTTAGTTAATTAATTAATTAATTAATTTGACAGAGAAAGAGGGAGGGAGAGAGAGAGAAAGAATATGGGTGTGCCAGGCCTCCAGCCACTGCAAACGAACTCCAGATGCATGCGCCCCCTTGTGCATCTGGCTAACGTGGGTCCTGGGGAATCGAACCTGGGTCCTTTGGCTTTACAGGCAAACACCTTAACTGCTAAGCCATCCCTCTAGCCCTCAGTTTTAATTTTTTTAAGATTTTATTTTTATTTATTCATTTATTAGAGACAGAGAGAGGGAGGGAGAGAGAAAGAGAGAATGGGCACACCAGGGCCTCTAGCCACTACAGATGAACTCCAGATGTGTGTGCCACCATGTGCATCTGGCTTACGTGGGACCTGGAGAATTGAACCTGGGTCCTTAGCTCTCATAGGCATGCGCCTTAGTCGTTAAGCCATCTCTCCATCCCCTCAGTTTTAATTTTTAATGCAATTAATAATGGTAGTCATAATGCATGTAAGAAAAGCTATTTGGACTTCTCTGTAATTTTTTTTAAAATTTTTTGAAGTGTGATGTGTGTGCATGGGCACATGAACTTGGAGGCCAGAGACTGATGTTGGGTTTCTTTCTCAGTCACTCTCCACCTTATTTATTTATTTTTTTGAGATAGGGTCTGTCATTTAACCCGGAGTTCACTGATTTTGCTAGACTAGCTATACAGCAAGTACTGGGGAATCTCCTATCTCCTCCTCCCCAGTGCTGAGATTACATACAGGTGCTCGCCACCTGCACTTGGCTTTTACATGGGTACTGGAGACTCAGACCCTTCCCCATGTGTGTGCAGCAGTCCCTTTACTGACTGAGTCACCTCCCTAATCTTGTGTGTGTGCGCATGTATGTGTGTGTGTATTGGCATGTGTTATGCCTGCTTTTTGAGATAGGATCCCCCCCTTTTTGCCACAGCCTGTGCACCAGTCTACCTGGTCCACAGGCTTTGGAATTCTCTTGGCTCAGCCTCCCATTGCTGTAGGTATGATACATGTGCCACTTTGCATCAGGCTTTACAGCCTGGGCTGGCTGGCTTCCAAGCAAGCATCCTTAGTCACTGAACCATCTCCACATCTTTCCCTTTATAAGTTATTAGAGTGCAGAAGAAAACAAGAAATTGAAAATTACTGCTTTCAGTTAAAAGAACCTCTTCCTGTTCTTCCTTTTCTTTGTCCTTCTCTCTTCTGTCACTTCTCCTCCCTCCTCCCACTTTCCCCTTTTGAAACTCCACTCTCTATCATATCCCCTCCACCTCTCAATCGGTCTCTCTTTTATTTTGATGTCATGATCTTTTCTTCCTATTACGTTCTTTTTTGTTTGTTTGTTTGTTTGTTTTGTTTTTTTCGAAGTAGGGTCTCACTGTAGACCAGGCTGACCTGGAATTCACTATGGAGTCTCAGGGTGGCCTCGAACTCACGGCAGTCTTCCTACCTATGCCTCCCAAGTTCTGGGATTAAAGGCGTGCGCCACCACGCCCGGCTTTTTTCCTCCTATTATGATGGTCTTATGTAGGTAGTGTCAGGCACTGTGAGGTCATGGATAACCCGGCCATTTTGTGTGTGGAGGAGCATGTTGTAAGGAGTCTTACCCTTCCTTTGGCTCTTACATTCTTTCCACCACCTCTTCCGCAATGCACCCTGAGCCATGGAAGGTGTGATTGAGATATTTCAGTGCTGAACACTCCTCTGTCACTTCTTCTCAGCACCATGGTGCCTCCTGAGTCATCCCAAAGTCACTGCCATCTGAAAAGAGAAGGTTCTCTAACCAAAAGAGAGCAGCATTAATATATGTGTATGAACATTAAGAGAAGTGCTTACTGGGCAGTTTGATGAGCATAGTGTATACATTTAGCCAGACAGCAGCAGAGGTTACACCCCTAGGGCTCATGACTACCCCTGTTGTAGATTTTCAGTATCAGGGATGTATTCCCTCCCATGGAGCGGGCCTCCAGTCAAATTAAAGGGCGGTTGGTTCCCCCATAACAGATGTGCCACTATTGCACCCATTGGCTCATTTGGCCTGGCTGGCCAAATATAAGGCTTGCAGTGTCCACTTTTGGGTATCTTCACTGGTGATTTCTCTCTCTCCCATTGAATTGCATGCAGCATGACTTTTTCCAGCTTTCTGTCAGCTGGTCTACATGGAGGAGGTTTTCAGCTCAGCTCCAGCAGGATTTCTTAGTGACTTTGCAGCCCAAGTATGTGGAGTCTTCAGCAATAGGTTCTTACCATCTATTCCTGGTGGGAAACCAAGGGCCTCAATAATGGCCTGTAATATTTTGGGAGGCATCAGGGACCTCCCTGTCTAACAACTCACTAGAAGGTATCCCATCCCTGGTACTGAAAAATTTCTAGTAACAATCTATGGCTCCTGTGTGTTCTATTGTCCAAAAAAAGTAGGTTTCCATATGACTTATTTATATCCTCTTAGATTTTGATTAGCCTTCCCTCCACCTTTCCTTTACTCAGTCTCTTCCCCTGACCTCACTTAGGCCTTTTTTCCCCAGCTTAAAAAAATTATTTATTTGAGACAGAAGGGGAGAGAGAATGAGAATGGGCATGCCAGGGCCTCTAGCCACTGCAAACGAACTCTAGATGCATGCACCACCTTGTGTAGCTGGCTTTATGTGGGACCTGGAGAATTGAACCTGAGTCCTAAGGCTTCACAGGCAAGAGCCCCAACTGCTAAGCCATCTCTCCAGTCCTCCAGGTTTTTGGCAGGGCTTCTATTTTGGCTTTTTATTTTTAATTTTTTAAATATTTTATTTTTATTTTTATTTATTTATTTGAGAGAGAGAGAGAGAAAGTGGGAGGGAGAGGGAGAGAGAGAATGGGTGTGCCAGGGTCTCCAGTGGCTGCAAATGAACTCTGGATGCATGTGCCACCTTGTATATCTGGCTTATGTAGGTCTTGGAGAATAAGACCTGGGTCCTTTGCAGGCAAGTGCCTTCACCACTAAGCTGTCTCTTCAGCCCTAGCTTTTTCTTTTAAAAATTTACTTATTTACATGTGTGTGTGCCCACACTGGCCTTGAATTCTCTGCTGCCCTTCTGCCTCAGTCTCCTGAATCATGGAATTCTACAGGTAACATGCCTGGCAAAACCATCTGTGTGTGTGCGCACGCATGCACGCACGCGCATGCACACATGCGCTCATGTAGCATGTTCATGCCAATGCAGGTATGCGCATGTGCAGAGACCAGAGGACAACCTTAGGTGTTGTCCACTTTTTTAAAAATACTTTTTGTTTATTTATTTATTTATTTGAGAGTGACAGACACAGAGAGAAAGGCGGAGAGAAAGAGAGAGAGAAAGAGAATGAGAATGGGCGTGCTAGGGCTTCCAGCCACTGCAGACGAACTCCAGATGCGTGCACCCCCTTGTGCATCTGGCTAACCTGGGTCCTGGGGAATCGAGCCTTGAACCAGGGTCCTTAGGCTTCACAGGCAAGCACTCAACCACTAAGCCATCTCTCCATCCCTCCACTTTGTTTTTTTAAGACAAGGTCTCTCACTGGTCTGGAATTTGTCTAATTAAGCTAGACTGGCTGGCCAGTAAGTTCCAAGGATCCATCTGTTTTTACCTTATCCAGCTTTTTTTTCCCCAATAAGATATATTTTATTTATTAAAAAAACTTTTTATTGACAGCTTCCATAAGTATAGACAATAAACCGTGACAATTTCTACCTACATCCCTAAATCCCACACTCCATTAAGTCCCCTCTTCTAAGCTGGGCATGATGGCGCATGCCTTTAATCCCAGCACTGGGGAGGCAGAGGTAGGAGGATCGCTGTGAGTTTGAGGCCACCCTGAGACTCCATAGTGAATTCCAGGTCAGCCTGGGCTAGAGTGAGACCCTACCTCGAAAAACGAAAAAAAAAAAAAAAATCCCCTCTTCTTTCCAATTAGTCTGTCTTCTTTTTAAAAATTTATTAATTTTTATTGGAGAGAGAGAGAGAGAGAGAGAGAGAGAGAGAGAGAGACAGACAACGAACGAACGAACACATATGGGCATGCCAGGGACTCTAGCCACAAATGAACTCCAGACTCATGGACCACTTTGTTCATCTGTGGACCTGGAAAATAAAACCTTAGGCTTCTCAGGGAAGCGCCTTGACCGCTAAGTCATCTCTCTAGCCCTGTCTTCTGTTTTGATGCCATCATCTTTTCCTCCTATTATGAAGGTCTTGTGTAGGTAGTGTCAGGCACTGTGAGGTCATGAATATCAAGGCCGTTTTATGTCTGGAAGGTTGCATTGTAAGCAGCCCTACCCTTCCTTTGACACCTACATTCTTTCTGCCACCTCTTCTGCAATAAACCCTGAGCCTTGAAGGGTGTGATAGAGATGTCTCAGTGCTGAACACTCCACTGTTAACTTCTTAGCACTGTGGTAACTTTTGAGTCACCTCAGTGGGTAACCACATCTGAAAAAAGAAGCTTCTCTAACCAAAAGTGAGAGTAGCATTAATGGGTATAAATGTTAAAAAGTGCTTACAGGGCAGTTTGGTGGTCGTAATATATACATTTTGCCAGACAGTAGCAGGTGTTACTCCCCTAAGACTCATGACCTCCCCAGCCACAGGCTTTTGACTAGGTTTTCAGTACCAGGCATGTATTCATTCCCATGGAGTAGACCCCCAGTACAATTAGAGAGTGGTTGGTTTCCCTCATAACAGACATGCCACTGTTACACCAGTTGACACATTTGGCACCCAGCATCATCGCGTTATTTTCTTAGGGTTATTCTTTTTTGCCATGTAAAAGTATTTATTTATTTATTTTGTGGCAGGGTCTCACTTTAGCTGATAAGTGGCCTTGCTACTGGTGTCTGTGTTTATATCTTTTAGATATATTTATATATTTTAGAGTACACTGATTCTACTTAACGTTAAGTATAGAGCAGCCTTAGGTTCTCCAGGAGGTAAGGCATTGCTGTCGTAGGAGGTGGAAGCTCTGTGTGTATTACAGCCCTTGAAGACCTTACAGTGGGGCAAGATATGGAAGTGAAGGCCTTGGCTGATGTGTGTATTTGTGTCTTGATTTTTCTTTTTTGTGGTGCTGGGTATTGAACCCAAGCCCTCTTGCAGTTTAAGCAGTGCTCAACTGCCTGTTATATCCTCAGCTCTGTGTCTTAATTTTTAACAAAAAGTGTAAAAAAGAAAAGAAAAATTTAAAGTAGCATATACTATATAGCTTAGGTATCTAGTAAGTTGTGCCATCTAAGTTTGTGTAAGTACACTTTGCAGTGTTCCCCTGATGACAAAAACCAGTGCATTTCTTAGAACACATGCTGTGAACTGGGTATATTCTCAGTGGTAGAGTGTTAGCTTAGCATTCATCATCCATTGAGGTGCTGGGTTTGATCCCTAGCACCACAAGATGAAAGAAAGAGAGGGAGAGAAGGAAAAACATATACTCACCATTCACCAGCATTATGACGGTGTTTTTTTTTTTTTTTTGATTATTTTCATTGGGTCTTAATGTTTTATAACTGGACACATACACACACACACACACTCTCTCTCTCTCTCTCTCTCTCTCCTATCTCTCTCTCTCTCTCTGTGTGTGTGTGTGTGTGTGTGTTGGATATATGTTCCCCAAAGGCCCAATCCTAAAGTGGTTCTTTTGGAAAATAGTGGAACCTCTATGAGGTGGAACATCGTGGAAGGTCCTTAGGTTACTAGGGGAATGCCCTGCCTGGAAGGAGGTTCTGGGAGCCCAGCCTCTTCCTCTTTTGCTTCCTGGCTAATATTTGCTTCCTCACCATAGGCCTAAAGAAATAGAGTCAGTTGATCATGGACTGGAGCATTCAAGACTAAAGCAGAACAAATCTTTTCACTTAAAAAATTCTTTTTGTTTATTTTTATTTATTTGAGAGCAACAGAGAGAGAAAGAGTGAGTGAGAGAGAGAGAGAGAGAGAGAGAGAGAGAGAGAGAGAGGGAGGGAGAGAGAATGGTCGCGCCAGGGCTTCTAGCCACTGCAAACGAACTCCAGATGCGTGCGCCCCCTTGTGCATCTGGCTAACGTGGGTCCTGGGGAATCGAGCCTTGAACTGGGGTCCTTAGGCTTCACAGGTGAGCGCTTAACTGCTAAGCCATCTCTCCAGCCCTCTTTTCACTTTTTAAGTTGATTATTTTAGCTGTTTCTCATAGTGATAGCACACATACACATACATTTGTGATTTGTTAATTTTTTTAAATTTTTAAAAAATATTTTTATATTTATTTATTTATTTGAGAGAGAGAGAGAGAGAGAATGAGAGAGTGAGAGAGAGAGCGCGCACTCAGGGCATCCAGCAACGGCAAATGAACTCTAGACACATGTGCTAATTAATTAGTTGCTAAGCCATCTCTCCAGCCCATGTTTGTGATTTTTGTGTCTTATTTTGCCTCCTAGTGTTAGAGATCAAACATAGGGCCTTGTGCAAGCTAGTTACGTGCTCTACCACTGAACTATAATGTCAGCCCTGCATACTTAAGTTTTTACTATTACTTTACTAACTTTTCTCCAGTAATTCTGTTGATATGTGTGTGTATGTATGTATGTGTATGCATACATATATATGTACATATTCACATGTGTATATGTTACTTTTGTGATGCTGTGGCCAAAATAGTGACAGAAACAGCTAATGGGAGGATTTATTTTGGCTCATGGCTTTAGAGGATTTCAGTCCATCATGGCAAGGAAGGAAGGGGGCAGAGCAGCTCAGTTCAGTGTGGTGGGAACATGTGGTGAAGGCTCCTCACATCATGCAGGACCAGGAAGCAGAGGGTGAGGCTGGAGCAAGGGCCTGGGTATCACCTTCAAAGGCTGGCCCCCTAGTGACCTGCTTCTGTCAAATAAGCCCCACCTCCTAAAGGCTACTTGCCTCACAGAACAGCACCACCAACTGAGGAACAAGCTTTCAAAACATGTGACTGAGTAGACACTGAGAAAACACATTAAAAAAAGAAAACAGGAGCCAGGCATGGTGGCTCACGCTTTTAATCCCAGCACTTGGGAGGCAAAGGTAGGAGGATCACCATGAGTTCGAGGCCACCCTGAGACTACATAGTTAATTCCAGGTCAGCCCGGACCAGAGTGAGACCCTACCTCAAAAAAACAAAAAAGAAAAAAAACGTAGAAGCTGCCAAGAGCTCAACATTAAAAGAGACTTATAACATCTCCTCCAGGGCTCAAGGGGGAGAGTTAGGGGACATTACAGAAGCGGGGGGTGGAAAGAATGTAAGAGCCATAGGGTAGGAAGGCATACTTAGAAGCATTGCTTCCTCCTGTATTCATGACCCCCCTGATTATGGATACCTCACTGAGGAGAGGGTATGACATAGTGGGAGTATGACCGATTTTCAATGTATTCATATATTAAGGTTCTCAGTAATAATTTTCAAAACCCACATGAGCCTGTGTGTGGGGGCATTTCAAATTCAAAGCATAATAATACATAATCACATATTTAAATACAGCTTTACTTCTTCATTTAACTTCTTAAACCTTAGATTGCTTCTTGCCTCATTTAATAGCCTAATTCAGTAATTACAGTCCAGCACAGGTTGAGCATCTGTAATCTGAAAATATGAAATCCAACATGTTCCCAAATCTGAAACTTGGAGCACCATAATGCTACAAGGGGAAAATGCCACAATGAAATATTATGTTAAATTACACTTCAGGCTATGTTCAGAGAAACACAAATGAACTTCATATCATATTCCCAAAGATATTATATATGTGCAAATTTCTCAAAATCTGAGAGAAAAAAAGAAATCTGAAACACTTGTGGTCACAAGCGTTTTTTTTTTTTTTTTTTTTTTTTTGGTTTTTTCGAGGTAGGGTCTCACTCTAGCTCAGGCTGACCTGGAATTCACTCTGTAGTCTCAGGGTGGCCTCGAACTCTCGGCGATCCTCCTACCTCTGCCTCCCCAGTGCTGGGATTAAAGGCGTGCGCCACCACGCCCGGCTTGGTCACAAGCGTTTTGCATTAGAGAGAGGCACTTTACATAGTTCAGATGGCAGCATCTTTGTCTCTAACTTTAGAAGGAAATCTTTTAATGTTTCTCATTAGGACAACTCTGACTTTTGGGTTGAAGTATTTAAATTTTATCATATTAAGGGAGAATCCATCAATACCCACTTTATTTTGCATTTTAACAAGAAAGGCTGTTGAATTTTGTCATATATTTTTTTCTGCATCTTTGGAGTTACGTGATTTTTCTCTTCAGCAATAACTGCAATTTATTAATGGATTTTCAATTATTGAAAGATCCTAGTCATCATTAGCAACGATCCTCGTTGTTCATGATGATTTGTTTAATGTGCTTTTGTGTGCTCTATGTTAGTATGCTTTTAAAGATTGTATTGATATTTGTGAGATTGGTCTGTTATTTTCTTCTTTAAGGCAATCTTTGTTTTTAGAGTTTTAAATCAATATAATGCCCATTTCATAAACAAAATTGGAAGTTTTTCTTTTCTTTTTGTGCTTTACACATTATAATTAGAAGTCACTAGCTGATGCTTAAAGATTTCTTAGTTACCCCTGTGGATGTCAACCTGAGTCTGGTGGATTTTGTGGAGGAGTCTTTTTTAGTTCTTTTTTCTGTTTCTTCCTTGGTCTGTGTCTTTGATGGTCAGTAAGTTTTTCTGTTATAACACTGTCCATTTATTTAGGTTTGTCAAGTATGTTTGATGTTATGTATTCTTATAATTTTTTAATAATTCTTTTATTTTAATAATTATGTCTCCCTTGTTTCTTCTAGTGTTGGGTAGCCACCTTGGCATTAGGTTAGCTAGTGATCTGTCTAGTCTGTTGATTTTTTTAAGTTGCTTTTGGATTTATTAGTTCCTTCCTGCTTTTATGTTTAATGACTCCTTCCATTTCTTTCATTTTTATAGCTTTTTGCACTTCGTACCTTTTTACTTTCTTGATATTATTTAATGCTACGTTTTTCTCTCATGAATTTTTTTACATCTAGTTTTGCTCTAGCTGTATTCCATATATCCTTATACAGTTTCCTTTTTGCTATTTTTGAGAAATTTTTCTGATTTATCTTTGCATTTTTCCTTTTGATGCAACAGTTTTAAATAGTGTGTTTAAAAAATTGTAGTGTTCATTTACTTCATTTGTAATTTTTAACATTATAAAGTACATAAGTTTATAAGCATAAAACTTTATTAATCTTGTTTTGTTTTCCATGAGTTTGTAGTGTTCTTTTTGTTTTGCTGAAAAGCCAGCTCTGCAGCGTGTTTGCCCTAATTGTAGACTAACGTTCCTATAAAGGGCTCTGGTGAAGCATATGTAGTTCATCTCTTAAGCTGTTTGGCAAAATGCACATTATATCTGCATTAGGTAGTCTGATATTTTTAATTTTCTAAAGTTTTCTAGGGAAGCAGTCCATATTCACTTTCATTAATCTACCTAATTGTTTTTGAATTAAAATTTATTCTAGTGATTGTTCTGGAGAATAAATAAAATTATGTATATTGGGTATTTCCATTTTTCATCTTTTGTATTTTACCAAGTAGTACAAAAGTCAACAGGAAGAGACATCTCTTTGGTCAGGAATGTAAAAACAGGAAGGAGGAAGTCTTTTGCAAATCTGTGTTAGCTGATTACAGTCAGGTTTCACTATAGAGGATGTTCATTAGTGATTGTGCTTTGCCCTTACCCAAAGTTATAGTGAGCGTTAATGTCAGAACTACATAATGTCATCTCCACTTATAGGAAGTAATATTAACTAGCTGCACAACTAGGTTCTCTCCTCTGCGTGGGAACAGGGTACTGATAGTGAGGACAAGTTATAGAAATTACACATCGTGAAAAACAAGGCAAGTAAAATTCAACATCAGAAATATAGGGAAAGATTGTCTTTGCTTCTTTATGGTATTTGACAGGTCAGATGATCCTTTTAAGCTTTAATGGTATTTCTTTTTCAGTGTTGAACATGCACAAGGCCAAGGACTCAGTCTCCAATACCACCTACTTTTTTATTTTTTGTAAGGGTATGTTGGGTCTGTTGGTTAAACATTATTATTTTTTTTGACAAAGTATCAGCTGAATTTGAAGAGTCATCTAGCCATTATCTTTTTAGTGCACATGTAGATGAAATTTTTCATGGGCATATGTGCACAAAGTGTCTGTTTTATAAACAAGAAATCTTTTTCAGGATTCTGTGATGAAATTTGAGTGTGTGTATGCATAATCACGAATGTGTATACATATACACACACATTCTTTCTAGAGTTAGAAATTCTCAATTGTTCTGCCGCCATTGAGATACCTAATTGGTTTGGTTCCTAACCAACTTTTTATTATCTTATCCTAAATTCTTTATGTAGTAGTACAGTATTACAGATGGTTTAAGAATCAGTATGTAAGAGCTACATGGCATGTTTGTAACATGGTTGTATCATTGTCAATATCATCCTAGAGATCTGTTTGAAATTCTCTTTTCCCATGGAGTATGTTAATTTAAACTGCTCTAGTTTAGACCGTTATTTCTGGCTTATTATGTGGGGTTACTTCCAAGCATTTTTTTTTTTTGACATGGCATAACCTGAATACTAGTGTTAGTTTAGAAGTAGGTTAAAAAAAGAACTTCATAGATCTGTTAGAAATTTGCTTATTTGTCATTTTGTAATTTTAGCAGTATCTTCTTATGATACCTAACACAAGTAAATCATAAAATAATCTATTTTTAGGGTTGCTAATAAAGAAAATAAAATATAGTTTTGTTTGATATTCGTTTCCTTTTATGTGTTAGAGTTTAGGAGCCAGTGCTAATTTTCCATCAGTTTCTGGTATAGTATGGGTATTTTTAATGCAAACAGACTTTAAGATGATATTTAATAAAATCATTTTTATGTGTGTTCTTTTAATACCTGAAAACCTACATATCAGGTAGTGTATAATAGCTGAAAATCATCCTGTGCCATAGTGTCCATGCTTACAAACTTTTATAGTGTTTACTGATCTGTTCTGCTACTTTTAATCATTATAGTAAATCATGGATAGCAAGGTAAAATGGCTTCATAAAAGGCAAAAACATCCCCTTATTATGATTCATAGTACTTATATGTTAATTAGGTTGAGTATAATGTTCACACATATTTTGATTCAGTTGAAAATAAATTTCTAAAGATTACTTTTTAGTGAAGAGTGCCCTCTATTGAGCCTTTTTACTCTTTTAATTAAAATTTCTAGTTTGTTTCTTTACAGCACTAGTGAATTGAATTTAGTAATGGAAGATATCATCAGTTCTCAAGAAACAGAGAAGTTAAAATATAAATATACACTTAATAGAGTAAATTTGACTTGCTATATGAATAGATAAAAGATAAAGTATTGATTTTATGTAGAACAGCTGGGAAAATTTCATTGGAAAATTAAAATTTAATTGGAAAATTATCTAATAATGGCCCTTTGAAAATTATTCTGAAAGGATGACTTTTTGAAATTTCAAAGAAGTTGAAGATTAATAGTGAGCATATGTAGGAAAATCACATTCTTGGGATAGAAAAAGAAATTTGACCCCTACAATGACTAACTGCTGTTGATGCACAACCCCATGGTCAATGCCAACAATTCCACTGAGGAGGACCCTCAGTGGAATGGGGACAGGGAGGGGGGGGAGATGTTGGTACCAATACATGCTGTGTCCATAAAAAGTTTCTACTTAATAAAAAAGCACAGACAATAAAATAGGGCTCAATATGTAAATATCTTTGTACAAATAAGACAAAGCAAACACTAAAAAGAGACTAGAAAATATGTTGAATACAATTTTTCAAACATATTAAATGCAAAAAAAAGAAATTTGGATAGTAGCAAAATGAATTAGTGCTGAAAGAAAAAAAACATCAAAAGGGAATTGATTATTCTTGAAAAAGTTTTAATATACTACTTTAAGTATTTTATGTAAATACCTATATAGTTTATATTTTACCTGATACCTTTATTTAGGAACTCAGGAAAGACTCAACTGGAATCTGGTTTGGGGTCTGTTATGTGGTTTTAGTTAGTTTTTTGTTATTTTAATAAATACCTGAGATACTATACAAGAAAAAAAAAAAGGAGAGATTTCAGTCCATCACCATTTGGCTCATGCTTTTAGATCTGTGTCAAGGGAGCATGTCATGTCAGGAATAAATGGCAGGGCAAATCTGTCCCGGATACAAAAGAGGAAAAGGAAAGGGCTGGGGTCCATTGTCCTCTTCAAGGGCATGCCCCAATGACCTAAAGATCATTAGGCCCTAATTACTGAAGATTCCACCACGTCCCAGTAGCACTTCCTTGGGAACCAAGCCTCCAACACATGGACCCTCTGGGGTGCTGAGGTCCAAACTATAACATGATAGTGGTCAGAAATGGACTGCTCTGAGCTGCTTGTTGGAGCTGAAGTCATCTGAAGGCCCAAGTAGATTAAACTGCTAAACCATGAAGCCCCACTCACGTAGGTGACAGTTGCTGTGGCTTTCTTTGGACTGCTTATCCCTGGCCTCTTGATTATGTCATTTTTAGGATAATCAGATTTTTTACATGGTAAATGCCTTTCCCCAGAGTAAGTATTCAAAGAAATTTAGGTAGATGTAAGGCGTCTTCTAGCCTCTGAAGATACATAATAGTTTTCACTTGTCCCGTGTTTTATTAGTCAAGGCCTACTCATAATCAGAGAAGGAGCTACAGACCACACCCCTCAATGTAAGATGCGTCAGTTTTGGACCTAGGTTATAAAGCTACTTCATCTACTTTCTTGCTTCCTTAAAGAATGTGGCTTTGTGCAGATACTTAGTGACTTCAGGAACAGTTATGCTCTATGAAACCTATTGTGTATGTTTCTTTTCTGCCTCGCTTTCCAGTTTTTATTGCATATATGCTTATGCAGTACTGAATAAACATTATGGGAAATAATCATCCTTTTTCTGCCTTGGAGCAATTTAAGTTCTTGTTTGCTCGTAGGTTACAGAGTATCAGAGTAAGTTATTATTCATGCCTGCTGAATTTGATAAAATAGTTGGAAAGTGTTAACGCTGGGCATAATACCTTTATACTGATCACATTCTTTCTTGGTAGCCTCATTAGGGTGTAGCTGCAGTAGGATTTTTTTTTTTCAAAATGAAGTGGCTACTTGTAGCAATATTTTGGTTTATTTAAGTTAGATGGTATATTTACTATTTGATGCTTAAAAGAATTCTAAATCATGCAATTGTTATGATTAAAAAAAACCCTTCTCCCAAGTGCTACCTTACTTGCTATCTGTGGGTACTTTTTAAATTCACTGTTTCTCATGGTTGTGGATGAAATTTTGGAGCCTAAAGTATGTCTGAAAACAGTTGCAGTGTTTCAGATCCCATCTCTAGCTCTAGCTGCAGAATTTCAAAGACCATGCCACTGAAAGTTTGGATATGTCCTCAATTTACATAGCCAGGAATAAAAATTTACCGAGATAAACTGTTCACTTGGATAGGAACAAACTGTCTGCGTAGCTGCCTCCAGTGAGGCGGCGGAGGGAGCTGTTGACATTTTATCTGTGCGAAACAGGTTCTCGGTGGCTTTCAGAGGCTTGTTTTTTCTTTGTAACTGCCTTCTTATACTTGTTTGTCCCATTCTGTAAAAGCTTTAATAACATATGGCCTTTGGCTGAGGGAAATGTTTTCAAATATTGTCTTCATATCAGTTTCAGGTTATTAATTTAATGACTGTTTTTGTGAGTTTACAAATTTACTGAATATCAAAATTTTGTTTTGAGGTATTTTACAGAGTGGCAGCAACTAATATGTGTGTGTGTGTGTGTATATATATATATATATATATAATGTATATGGGATGGTTTCAGCATTTGAGAGTTTCTAATCAGTTTTTAAAAATTACATTTAGGATTGTCTTCAAAGCAGTATTTAAAAATGTTTAGTTTGTCAAAAATTTGTAATCATAGGGTGGTAAATTATTTTATTGAATATATTTAATATTCAGAAAAATGTATTTCATGGTACTAATTAGTAAGAGTAGCACACAGAATATAAAAGAATCAGTATAAATATGAAATTACTAAAGAGGTATTATAATTTTATTAGTATGGAATATTGAATTTTTATTAGAAATATAATACTAAGATTTATAGCCTAGAAATTAAATGATAATTTGAAGTATCGGTGAAAAACTTGCAAACATACCTATAATAATAAACAATGCTTAAAAGAATATAAAAGCATTTTTTAAAAATTTCTTACAATGAAAAATCAAGGCAATATGTCACTGGAAGACCACGTAAAAACGTGGTTAATCTCTTAAAAGATAATGTCATTAAAAGATGGTACTAGCACATGATGTATCCATACAAAGTGTGTTCTTAATAAAAAAGCATCTAAAGGAAGTCAGCAGTAACTGAAACAATTTTTGTCAGAGATAAAATAGTGAAATTTTATGTTTTGAAAGATTTATAGAAACATGTGACACCAAAAGATAAAAACAGTGTTATTAATATCAGGAAATTACTGAAAAGTATTCTAGTTTTCTAGTATTTGCACGTCTTTTTTCTTGAAAGCAATTAATTGAGTCTCCCCCACACCCCAGGTAGGGTGTTGTTCCAGCTCAGGCTAACCTGGAATTCATTATGTAGTCTCAAGGTGGCCTTGAACTCCCAGTGATCCTCCTACCTCTGCCTCCCCAGTGCTGGGATTAAAGGCATGTGCCACCATGCCCGGCATTAATTGAGTTAAAATTTTTTTTAAAAAAATTTATTTGAGAGAGAAATATAGCAAGACGGGGGTGGGGAGGGAGAATATGGATGCTCCAGGGCCTCCAGCCATCGCAAACTAACTCTAGATGCATGTGCCCCCTTGTGCATCTGGTTTACGTGGGTCCTGGGGAATCAAATCTGGGTCCTTTGGCTTTGCTAGCAAATGCCTTAATCACTAAGCCATCTCTCCATCCCTCACTGAGTTGTAATAAAATTTATAGGAGAGTCTGCCAGTGGCTAGTATTTTAATGATGGCCTTCATGATATCTTCCCATCACCATGATTGCAGCTGCAGACCTTCACCACATTCCTTCTTGGCCATGCAGTTCATTCCAGAACAACATATTCCAGGACAGACAAAAGTCACCTTTTTTTTTTCTTCTGGAAAAGAAACTATAGTATTCCAAAACACATATATATTTAGGATTAAGTACTTTGAGGTTACAGCAATTTTTCTCAATGTGTAGATATTATTTTAGTTAAAAATTGTCTTAAAGGGGCTGGAGAGATAGCTTAGCAATTAAGTGCTTGCCTGTGAAGCCTAAGGACCCCGGTTCAAGGCTCGATTCCCCAGAACCCACTTAAGCTAGATGCACAAGGGGCCGCATGCATCTGGAGTTCGTTTGCAGTGCCTGGAGGCCCTGGCACATCCATTCTCTATCTATCTGCTTCTTTCTCTCTCTGTCTGTCTCTCAAATAAATAAATAAAAATTAAAAAAAATTGTCTTAAAACACAAATGAGCCAGTGTGGTGGTGCATACCTTTAATCCCAGCACTTGGGAGGCAGAGGTAGGAGGATCACTGTGAATTCAAGGCCCTGAGACTACATAGTGAATTCTAGGTCAGCCTGAGCTAGATTGAAACCTATCTTGAAGCCCACCCCCCAAAAAGAAGCAGTGAATTTTATTTTCTTCTCAGATATTGTGATAGAATTTTTTTTTCTCTCTCTCTCTCTCTTTTTGGTTTTACGAGGTAGTGTTTCATTCTAGTCCAGGTTGACCTGGAATTCACTATGTAGTTTCAGGCTGGCCTTGAACTCATGGAGATCCTCCTACCACTGTCCCCGAGTGCTGGGATTAAAGGCGTGCACCACCACGCCTGGTTTAGAATTATTCTTTATAATGAAAATATTGAAAGAAAAATTCTAAAAGTAGGATATGTGCTTTTTGATGAAAAGTGCTTTTTTTTTTTTTAACCAGTGATGAGTCTTTTTAATTCCTGTGAATGTTATTTTTCATCAGAAATAACCCTTTTTGTTTTATAGAAATAAAACTTTGAAATATGATTACTAAATAATTTTATTTATAGGATGTAAAATATGTCAAAAATTGAAGTAGACTCGGTTTCTAAGTTAAGAATTCGATGATAAAAGCATTAATTTCGAGCTAACCAAATTTTAACATTTTATATTTTCTTATTTTTATATTTATAACCACTAGGTGGAGCCCTATACACACAATTCAAAAAGGTACCCGTGGAAAAAGAATTGCTTACATTCTGAAGGTCTGATATATTTTAGATGATCAAACATTGTGTAGTAAACATGTTTCAACACAGCACTTTGAAAGATATGATAAGATTAAGATAGATTGTGTGTACTTTCAAACATTCTGGTATAGTTTTGAGACATACAGTGTTTTATGCATTCCTAGCTTCCAAGATTAAAATATGTGAATAAAATCTTTAGTATAACAAACTATGTTTATTTTCTACTCACACAAAGTTTCCAAGTTACCTTTTTTTAAAAGACAAAACTTGATTTTACACCTCTATTTTTGTTGCGTAACATTGAACTTTGCCAGAAGTAAGATTTTACTATGCTGAGCATTTGGAAGGAATGACTGAACTCTTATCTTGACACCATTGTTTGTATGTGGAGCACTTAGCTACCACATTAGTGGATGTGGGATACTACATTTACCAGCTTTCTGTGTCTCTGTTTTGCTAGTTTTGTCATACTTATTCATAAATAAATCTGTATTTTTAGGAACTTGATTAGCTTTGCCAGTAAACATTAAACACTTGTGGGGGATATCTTGAAGAAAAACTTATTTTCATTAAGATTATATATTGCTAAAAAATTTAATAATATATATGACATGTTAATGTATTAGGTTAATATATTAACCAGTTTTTGGTTCAGAGTGAATAGTACTAAACAGCATTTTCTTTCCTGCCCTGCAGTTCAAAATTTTCGACAATAGTGATGATTATTCAAAGAAAAAAATAGATTTTTCAGAGTTTCTTTAACTGAACTCAGACAAGTCTGGGCCTCTGTTTTCTGTGCTTCATATTATTCTCATTTTGTTGCAACTTAATACTGCTAACAATTAGCTATGCCTCAGTTCCTATCCCCTTTTTCTGTCCACTGGTTGATTTCACCTGATGGGTGCAACAGTGCACATCAGGGATTCCCTATTGAGTCATTCTCAATTGCTGATCTTCAAAGGTGATCTTTTTGGTTCCTCTGCTGGTACTTTCTCTCTGCACTCCATGCTGCTTATCACCACTGCTGACTGGAAAAAGCCATATAACATAATAATTAAGAGCACCGGATCAGGTAGGCTGAGGGTTAAATCCTGGCTCTATTTTCTTAGTTATTTATTTTAAAAATATTTTATATTTTATTTGAGAGAAAGAGGGAGGGAGGAAGGGAAAGAAGGAAAGAGGAAGAGAGAGAGAGAGAATATGGGCACTCCAGGGCCTCCAGCCAATGCAAACAAACTCAAGGTGCATGTGCTACATTGTGCATCTGGCTTATGTGGGTCCTGGGGAATTGAACCGAGGTCCTTTGGCTTTGTAGGCAAGTGTCTTAACCACTTAGCAATCTCTCTAGTCCTATTTATTTATTTTTAATTTTATTTATTTATTTGAGAGAGACAGTGAGAGAAAGAAAGAGGCAGATAGAGAGACAGAAAATGGGCATGGCAGGGCCTCCAGCTACTGTAAATGAACTGTGGAATGCCACCTTCTGCATCTGGCTTTATATGGGTATTAGGGAGTCAAATGTGGGTCCTTTGGCTTTGCAGGCAAGTGCCTTAACCACAAAGCCATTTCTCCAGCCCTTGGCTCTATTTTCTAAGCGACCTTAAACTGGGGTGCTAAGCTGTGGTGACTGTTTAGTGAGATAGTGCATCTAAAACATTGACTACATGGTAAGTACTTGTTACTTTTATTTACTTATTTTTAGCTTAAATATTTTTTATTTATGAGAGAGAGAGAGGGGCATACATAGAGTTAGTATGGATGTATCAGGACCTGCAAATGAACTCCAGACTCATCTTGCCACTTTTTGCATCTGACTTTATGTGGGTACTGGGGAATCGAACATGGGCCATCAGGCTTTGCAAGCAAGTGCCTTTTAACTGCTGAGCCATCTCTCCAGCTCCAGTACTGGTTACTTTTATCACCACCATCATTAAGGCATAATCAGCAATTGTGACTCCTTTCTGTGCCATTGTTCACTGGGAGAGCACATCTCTGCTTCTATCCTTATTCTCCTTCCACCATCTCTCCAGATTATTGCCAGTTAAATACAAATCCCATCAGAAAACAACTGTATTGTATATTATGCTAAAATACTCTTGTAATCTGAATTGTGGGAGCTCCTACATGAGACTATTCAGTGGTCATACTTGATGACATTCAATTCATTTGGGGTTCTTCTAGCACATGATCTTTTAAAAAATATTTTGTTTATTTATTTGCACACAGAGACAGAGTGGAGAGAGGGGGTGGAGAGAGAGAGGAGGAGGAGGAGGAGGAGGAAAGGAAGGAAGGAAGGAAGGAAGGAAGGGCTTCCAGTTGCTACAAATGCATTCCACATGCAGTGCTACTTTGTACATTTGGCTTTATGTTGTTACTGGGGAATCGAACCATGGTCACTAGGCCTTACGGGAAAGTGCCTTAACCACTGGGTAATCTCTCTAGCCCTAGCACATGAATCATAAATGAGATTAGGTGGCTTAGTGTGGCCAGTTAACCTGGTTTGCTTGCAACCAAGAAGTTTCCTAGGATGTAGGACTTTCAACTAAATCCAGGGCAGCCCTTGACAGATTGAGAAGGTTGGCCACCCTCTTCCAATCCCAGACTCAGTCCCCTTCCCCCTTCTTCTCCTCCTCCTCTCTGTCTCTGTCTCATTCTTTTCTCTCACCCCCTCTCCTTCCTCTATTATTTCTCTTTCTCCCTCTCCTCCCCAGGGCCTTATTATGCAGTCCAGGCTGACCTTGAACTCACTATGTAACCTAGACTGGCCTAGCACTCATTCCTATGTCAGCCTCTTTTATTTTTTTTAAATATATTTTATTTATTTATTTGAGAGAAAGAGGGGGAGGGGGGAGGGAGAGAATGGGCATGCCAGGGCCTCCAGCCACTGCAAATGAACTCCAGATGCATGCATGCATGCATGTGCCCCTTGTGCATCTGGCTTACGTGGGTCCTGGAGAATCGAACCAGGATCCTTTGGCTTTGCAGGCGAATGCTTTAACCACTAAGCCATCTCTCCAGCCCCCCCTTTTTTTGCTTTTAAGCTGTAGGGTCTAGCGCTAGCCCAGGCTGACCTGAAATTCACTATGTAGTCTCAAGGTGACCTTGAACTCTTGGCGATCCTCCTTCAGCCTCTTTAAAAAAATATTTTTATTTACTTATGAGAGAGAAGAGAGAACAGAGAAAGAGAGAGTATGGGCATGTCAGGGCCTCCTGCCACTGCATACAGCTTTGGCACATGAACCACTTTGTGATGTAGCCAGGCAAGTAGGCTTTGCAAGCAAGGACCCTTAACCACTGAGTTGTCTCTCCAGGCCCATGTCTCAGCCACTTGAACGCTAGGATTACAGATGATGTCTTCATAGCTGACTTCTTTTTTTTTTTTTTTTTTGAGGTAGGGTCTCACTCTGGCTCAGGCTGACCTGGAATTCACTATGTAGTCTCAGAGTGGCCTCGAACTCTCGGCGATCCTCCTACCTCTGCCTCCCGAGTGCTGGGATTAAAGGCGTGCGCCACCACGCCCGGCCATAGCTGACTCTTTTATTACTTTCTTTAAATACAATGTGTTTCTGTCGTTTACAGCTTTTCTTCATCCTGGGAGGACTGTTTGGGAAGATGAAGGAATGCAGGGAGAGAGGAACGATAAGACAAGAGTAGACAGAGAGTGGGTATGCTCAAGGCATATGCTACACATTCATGAAAACAGCATAGTAAAGGCTGGGGAGGTGACTCGTGGGTAAAGCACTTGCTGTGCCAGTGTGAGGACCTGAGCTTGGATCCCATAAACCCACGTAAAGCTGGATGTGATAGTGCATTTACAATCTCAGCCCGCACTGAAAGCTGGCAGTCAGAGACAGGAGAAGCTCTGGAAATTTGCAGGCCAGCCAGACTTGTGAGTATGCAGCAGAGAACAAGATGCTTCATGAAACAAGGTGGAAGGTGAGGACTGACACCAAGGTTGTCCTCTGACCGCTGCGTGCACACCAGGCACCGTGTGCACCTGCACTACCGCTCATGAACACCTCTCAAAGATTAAGTAGCATAATGAAAAACCCATCTTGTACAATGAGTATATATGCTAATAAAACCTTTTCCTTCATCTTTTTTTTTTTTTTTTTTGGTTTTGCAAGGTAGGGTCTCACTCTAGCCAAGGCTGACCTGGAATTCACTATGGAGTCTTAGGGTGGCCTCAAACTCACGGCCATCCACCTACCTCTGCCTCCCGAGTGCTGGGATTAAAGGCATGTGCCACCACGCCTGGCTTTTTTTTCTTTATATTGATTACACTTTCTGTGTACTGTGTTCATTGATAGGGATTATAGGTGACATGTCATTGAATTAGCTTGGATCGCATGCGGTATTCATGTCTGGAATAGCAAATAACTATGACAAGGGTCAGAAGAGTATCCAGAAAGAATGGGAATTAGTAGTAGGAGAACAAGCCCTACTCTTCTTACGTTCACAGAATAGATTGAGTATCCCTTATATGAAATGCTTAGGACCAGTAGTGTTTTGGAATTTGGATGCCAGGCAAGTGTTTTTCCCCATTCATTTATTTTATTTTTTAATCTTGATACAAGATCTTTCTAAATTACCCAGGCAGCTCCTGACACCTTGCATTTTGCCTTTTCTAGATTGTTACATATATGGAATCCTATAGTATGTAGCCTTTTCAAATTGGCTTCTTTTCTTAGTAACATACACTTAAGGTTCTTCCGTGGGTTGGTAATTCATTTTGTTTAGTGCTCAATATTAATTTGTTTATTGTCTGGCTAAGGCACAGGGTGTTTATTCATTAACTTACCGAGGGACATCTTGGTACTTCCAAGTTTTGGCAATTATAAACATAAACATCTGTACACAAGCTTTTGTGTGGACGTGTATTTTCAACTGCTTCTGATAAATAAATAAAATGGGTATCATATAGCTGGATCCTGTGGAAAGAATATGTTTAGATTTGTAAGAAACTGCCAAACTGTCTCCCAAAGTGGCTGTAGCAGTTTGTATTCTGCCCTACATGCTTACCAGCACTTGCTGTTACAGATTCTGGATGCTCTAACAGATATATAGTTGTATCTGTTAAGGTCTTTAGCTCATTTTAAAATCAGGTTATTTCTTTGCATATTTTACATAGCAGTCATATCAGATGATGTTTTGAAAGTATTTTCTCTTAGCTTGTAGCTCTTCTTGTTACTTTCTTGACACTGCCTTTGACATAATAATTTTTTTAAAAAAAATTCATGGCATCCAGAATCTTTGATGGGTTGTAGCTTTGGTGTTGTATTTAAAGTTAGCACCAAAGCCATGAAAAGCAATTCAGGGGAAGAAGGATTTTTGCTTACAGTTCAAGGGAATTCAGTCCGTTATGGTGGGAGACACATGGTGGCATAGCTAATAGAAGTGAGTAATAGCCATGACATAGCCTAATAGCTTCCAAAGCCAGAACACAATCCAGGATTCAGTCTAGGACCCCAGTCTATGGAATGGTGCTGCCTGCAGTTAATGTAGGTCTTTTCACCTCAAGTAACCTAATTTAGAAACTCCCTCACAAACATGCCCAGATGCCTATCTCCTTGGTGATTATAGATACAATCTATTTGACAATCAGGATTCATCATCACAAGTCTACCCCTTATCAATTTGACAGGCAAACACACCACTTTTAAGCCATAACCTTCTTCCCCTTGTTGCCATAGGCTCATGGCCATCTCACAGCAGAGAAAATGCAGTCAGTCCAACTTCAAAAGTCCCCATGATCTTTAACAGTTCCAACACTGTTTAAAAGTCCAAAGTCTCTTTTGAGAATCAAAGCAGTTGCTTAACTGAGAGCCTCTGTAACATCAAAAACCAAGTTACATAGTTCTAGTATACAATGGCACAGAGTAAATATTCCCATTCCAAAAGTGAGGACTGAGGGCATAGCAAGGAAAGATGCCAAAACAGGTCTGAATCCAGCAGGGCAGATCCAAATCCTGCAGCTCCATGTCTGACAGCTGGAGCTCATGACAGAATCATTCAGACTCTTTAAGGGGTTGTGTACCCCATCCCTCCAGCTCTACTGCCTGCAACGCAACACACATAGACTTTGTCTTGGGCCAACTCTGTTATTTTTTTTCCAAAAAAATATTTATTTATTTGCAATGGGAGAGGAGAGAGAGAGAGAGAGAGAGAGAGAGAGAGAGAACGAGCAAGCGCAAGAGCGAGAGCGAGCAGGAATGAGAGAGAGAGAGAATGAGAAAGAATGAATGGATGCTCCAGAGCTTCTAGCCACTGCAAATGAATTCCAGAGGCATGCACTACTTTGTGCATCTGGCTTTATGTGGGTACTAGGGAATTGAACCCAGGTCGTTAGGCTTTGCTGGCAAGCATTTTAACCACCAAGCCATCTCTCCAGCCCATGGGTCAGCTCTGTTCTGTGCCTACAGCTTTTCTTGGTCAACAACCCATGATTCTATCACCTGTAGCATTCCTGTAACTTGGTCTTTACCTTCACAGCTTCATGCAGTGGTCTGTCAAGACCTCCTTGCAGAGACTCCAACTCTGCTACACATTTCCTGGCCTCAGTGGCTCTCTGTAACCGTGATGTAAAACCCCATTACCTCTGAAGGGGCTGTAGATGTAGTTCAATTTTTGCCTAACCTGCATGAAGCTCTGGGTTCAATCGCCAGCACCATCTCAAAAAAGAAAACAGGGGCTGGAAAGATGGCAGCAGTTAAGGCACTTGCCTGCAAAGCCTAAAGACTCATGTTCAACTCTCCAGGTCCCACATAAGCCAGACACACAGTGTGATGCAAGCGCCACACATGCACACAGGTGTCACACATATCTGGAGGGCCCTGGCACCAATTCTCTCTCTTTCTCTTCTCTTGCTCCCATTCTCTGACATAAATTTAAAAAAGGCCAGTCTGTTGGGCATGTCTACAAAGAAAAATTAGGGCTGGAGTGATGACTTAGTAGGCAAGGTGCTTGCCTATGAAGCCCAAGGACCCAGGTTCAGTTTCACTCACGTAAGTTTTACTCACGTAAGCCAGATGCACAAGGTGGTACATGTGTCTAGAGTTTGTTTGCAGTGGCTAGAGGCCCTTGTGTGTCCATTCTGTCTTTCTGTAATAATAGATAAATATAATAAAATATTTAAAAAGTCTTTAAAAACCAAAACAAACCAAAATCAAAGCCCAAACAGAAATATTACTCCCCCCTACCCCCATCAGTCTATATCTTTTGTCCTGGAAAAAATCAGTGCTGTACAGACAATGTTGTCAAGTTCTGCTGTGTGCTTGGTATGAAGCCTAGTCTCCGGGACTGCAGTGGTATCTGTCTTTGTGTACCTTCCAGGCTGACCCTGGGAAAACATTTCCCTAGGTGCTGGTTTTAAATCTGGAAGCTGCTTTGTTGGCATTCTCAATTTAGACTCTCTTCTTTCAACTGAATTTGTATATTTATAAGTGGAGCCTTTGATGGGTGGGGTCTTGCCCTCAGAGCACTCTTCCTGTGGTTCTAGTATAGTACAGGAGGTTTCTCTTTACTGGTCTAATCCCTTAATAATTACAACTTCTTTCTCAGCACCAGCTTGCTCTGCAGTATTAAATTCCCTCCTTTCCCAAAGCCAAATAGTATCTCTTTCATGCCTTTTTGCTTTGCTTACTGTGCTCTCACAGGAGACTTGGATCACAGCAGTGGGCAGTAGCCATGACACAGCCTGAATATCCTGTCTTGAATTTTCCTCCACTGAACAAATTAGTCCATTACTTTTGAATTTAGTTTCACTCAAGTTCTAAATACTCACTTTTTTTTTTTTTTTGCCAGAATATAACTTGAATGGCCTCCAGACCAGTTCCCAGTAGTCCTCATTCCCCCCTGAAACCTCATGAGCCAGGCCTCTCCTGTCCACATTTCTCTCAGCATTCTGGTCTTCCAAACTCCCACTAGAATACTTAGTTAAGCACAGTCCAAAGTTATGAACTCTTCCACAGTTTCAGACTTAAAGAGGCACATGGTGGGGAAAGCATGGTGGCACAAACAGAAGGTGACCGCTCATGCTGCATAGGAAGCGGAGCAATGAATGCTGGTGCTCAGCTTGTATTTTCCTTTTCATTTTGTCCAGGACCCCAGCCATGGAATGGTGTTCCCTGCATTTAGGGTGGGTCTGTCCATCTCTGTTAACCTAATCTAGCAATGCTCAAAGTATTCTTAGTGATTCTAGATCTAATAAAGTTGACAATCAATATTACGTATCACATCAAGATCAGCTATATTTTCTCCTATGTTATCTTTTAGTATTTTTTTAAACAACATACTTGTTTTTACTGTTTCTTTAAAATCATTATTTATTTATTTATTTGAGAGCAACAGACAGAAAGAGGCAGAGAGCGAGCGAGCATGGGTGCATCAGGGTCTCCAGCTGCTGCAAACGAACTCCAGATACATGCACCACCTTGTGCATCTGGCTTACCTGGGTCTGGGGAATTGAGCCTTGAACCGGGATCCTTAGGCTTCACAGGCAAGCGCTTAACTGCTAAGCCATCTTTCCAGCCCCCAAGGATTTTTTTTTTTTTTTTTTGCAATTTGTTTTTAGGTCAGAGATCCATTTTAGTCAACTTTTGTAATGAATATTTGATAAATGAATACAGTCAGAAAGGCACTCATTAGCTGTACAGCCTCAGATAACATATATAACTCACTTGTTTAAAATAATTTTTTTAGGTTTTGTTTTTTTTAATTATTTTATATGTTTATTTGAGAGAGAGAGAGACAGAGAAAGAAAGATGCAGATAGAGAGAATGGCTATACTAGGGCCACTGGTACTGCAAATGAACTCCAGACACATGTGCCACTTTGTGCATCTGGCTTTAATGGTACTGGGGAATGAAACCCAGGCCATCAGGTAAGTACCTTTGCAAGCAAATACCTTTAACTGCTGAGCTATGTCTCCAGGCCAGGTTTTGTTTTATTGAGACAGGGTCTTACTCTAGCTCAGGCTGACCTGGATATCACTCTGTAGCCCAGGCTGGCTTTGAACTCAAGAAGGTCCTACCTCAGCCTCCAAAGTGCTTGGATTTTAGGTGTGATTCACCATTCTTGGCTCTTAAATATCAATTTTTTAAACCATATGGTAGAGAGAAAAATAGTACTGACAGCAAAGAACAAGTAGACTTAAAAATTAAAAACAGGGCCTGGGGAAATGGCTTAGGTGCTAAGGCTCTTCCTGCGAAGGCTAAGGACTCTGATTCGATTCCCCAGGGCCCACGTAAACCAGATGCACAAGGGGGTGCATGTGTCCGGAGTTCATTTGCAGTGGAAGCCCTGGCGTGCCCATTCTCTCTTTTTCTCTGCCTCTTCCTCTCTCGGTCTCTCAAATAAAAAAATAAAATATAAAAAAAAATTAAAAACAGGCCAGGTGTGGTGTTGTATGCCTTTAATCCCCGCATTTGGGAGGCAGAGGTAGGAGAATTGCCTTGAGTTCGAGGCCATCCTGAGATTACGTAGCGAATTTCAGGTCAGCCTGAGCTATAGTGAAACCCTACCTTGAAAAACCAAAATAAATAAATAAGTCAATAAATAAAATAAATAAAAAATAAATAAATAAATTAAAAACAGTGCCAGGTCCTGGAGAGATGGCTTAGCAGGCAAGAGCGCTTGTCATAAGCATAAGGTCCAGAGAAGGTCTGAGACCACCATGAGTTCAATTCCCCAGAATCCATGTGAACAGCTGGACATAGCCATGCATGTCTGTAACTCCAGTTTTATGGGGAGCAGAAGCCAGAGAATTTCTGGGACTCAGGAAAACCACAGCTCCACGTTCAGAGAGACTCAAGGAAATACACAGGTGAGCATTGGAGGGAATGACATTCAGTGCTCCCTGGCCTCTTAGCATGCACAGACATGCTCATCTGCACATGCGTACTGTACACAAACACCACACCACACATACTATTGAATGCCTCCCTCCCTCCCACAATACCATTGGGACTGTGATAGAGCTTTAGTGGTAGAGTTCTTCCTTTCTTTTTCTTTTTTAATTTGAGAGAGACAGAGAATTGGCATGCCAGGGCCTCAGCTACTACAATCAAACTCCAGATTCTTGCGCCACCTAGTGGGTATGCACTTGCCTCACCTTTGTGCATCTGACTTATGTGGGATCTGGAGAGTCAAACATGGGTCTTTAGGCTTCGCAGGCAAGCGCCTTAACCACTAAGCCATCTCTCCAGCTCTAGAGTGCTTTCCTAGTATGCTCAAATTGTAAGATTTGTGGCTATATTCTTTTTTTTGTTTGTTTTTGTTTTTGTTTTCTGTAGTAGGGTCTTACTCTAGCTCAGGCTGACCTGGAATTCACTATGTAGTCTCAGGCTGGCCTCGAACTCTGGGCAATCCTTCTACCTCTGCCTCCCGAGTGTGGGATTAAAGGTGTGTGCCACCATGCCCGGCTGTATTCATTTTTTAAAATATGGATTTCTAGTTGTTTTAGCACCGTTTGTTTAAAAGGCTATCTTTTCTTCCCTGTACTACCTTTCTTTTGGTCCTTTGTCAAATTTCTGTTGATTTGTCTAGGGGTGTTTCCCTTAGAAATAGAGTGCTTTCCCAGTATACATGAGGCGCCAGGCTCAATCCCCCTAGCATTAGAAAAAAAGAGCTGAATGTATTAATGCATATTTGTTTCTGGAATAGCGATTGTTCCATTGATGTATCTGTCTTGATTACTGTAACTTTACAATGAATTGTGAGTTGTCAGCATGCCAGTTTTGTCTTCTTCAATCTTGTGTTGGCTATTCTGGGTCTTTGTCACCTATGTAAACTTAAGAACTACTTTCTTGATATCTATAAAATAACTTGGTGGAATTTTGATCTGATTGCATTGAGTCTATAGATAAGTTGGGAATAACTGACATTATAACAGTATTGCCTCCCTATTCATTAACATGAAATATCTCTTATTTAGTTCTTTGATTTTTAAAATTTGATTTTATCATTCTTATTTTGGTTTTTCGAGGTAGGGTCTTGATCTGGCCCAGGCTGACCTAGAATCCCCTATGTAGTCTCATGCTCTACTGACTGAGATAGCCCGGCTTCATTGGAATTTTATTGGGTGGTTATTCATTTAAATTTTGATTTGTTTTGTGGTGCTGTGGATCAAACCCAGGATGTTCATTTCTAACAAATAATAAACAAAAAGAAAACCTGAGAAAAGGTGTGTGAGTATATGTGTGTGTGTGTGTGTGAGAGAGAGAGAGAGAGATAGGTAGGTAGGTTATAGCCAAAGAAAGCCTTTCTAAAAGGAGGATAAAAGACAGGAAACCGATGAGCCAGAGATCAAGGAATGAGAACATGTGATACAGGTGGAAGTAGCTTCGTTTGCATAACAAAGGAGTGTACTTGATATGTTTAAGAATTGAGGAAGCCAGTGTCACTGGCATGGGATGGGTAAAATGGAGATTAAGTAGTAGGAAACTATGCCAGTAAGATAAGATGAAGCACAATTATATAAGGCCTCATGGACCCAAAGAATTACTGCTGGAGAAAAGTGAGCCTGAGATCATGGTTTTATTTTGATGAAATCATTCTCATAGACATCATTTGGCTACTGTGTTGAAAAGATACTGAAGGGAGGAGCAAGGTAGAATCAGACCAGTTAGTAAGCAATTGGCAATAATTGTAAGGCAAGACATGTTGGCCTAGTTAAGGATGATGGCAGTGGAAGTAGTGAGATGTGACTAGGTTTGTTAGATTGTTTGTGAAAGGAGAGTGGAGAAAAAGAATAGTTAGGGATGATTTCAAGGCTTGTTAAGAAATTAGAAAAATGGAGTTTACTGGGTTGAGGAAGATTATATGGGAAAAGCAGGTTTGGGGAAGATATTTAGGAATTTATTTTTTAATATATTTGAGATACATACTCAAGGATTTCCATTTGGAGAGATAAGAATTTGTAGTTTGGGCTTGGAGAGATGGCTCAGCAGCTAAGGCAGTTGCCTACAAAACCTAACAGTACCCATGTAAAGCCAGACTCACAAAGTGGCACCTGCATATGGAGTTCATTTGCAGCGGCTAGGGGCCCTGAGCACCCATTCTCTCACTTCTTTCAAGTAAATAAAAATTAAAAAAAAAAAAAGAGTTTGAAGTTTGAGTAGAGATTAGGAATAAAATATAAATTTGAGAGATGGCAGTGTATTCCTGGATTTTAACTCTACAAGATGAGATCAAGAGAACAGTATATGCATAAAAGAGAAAATGGGCAACAGACTCAGAGCCGCTGTTCTTTTTTTTTTTTCCAATTTTTTTGTTTATTTTTATTTATTTGAGAGCGACGACAGAGAGAAAGAGAGAGATACAGAGAAAGAGAGAGAATGGGCGCACCAGGGCCTCCAGCCACTGCAGGCGAACTCCAGATGCGTGCGCCCCCTTGTGCATCTGGCTAATGTGGGTCCTGGGGAGTTGAGCCTCGAACCAGGGCCCTTAGGCTTCACAGGCAAGTGCTGAACCGCTAAGCCATCTCTCCAGCCCAGAGCCGCTGTTCTTAATGAGTGCTATCTTGTATTAATATCTCTATACTATAGTACTTACTCACCAAAAACTAAGCATACAAGCTGTGTTCAAGAGACCTATGATATATTTAGGGAAACAAAATATATGACATATATAAACATTCAAATTACAGTGCAAAGTAATGTGTGGTCAAATCTCAGAATAATTACTGAGGACTTAAGTTCTATCCTGTAGATGAAAGGATTTCTTATAGAAATGATTGGCAAAGGCCTGTTAGAAAGAATATAGCATACTGAACTTCAAATCATGAGCAAACTGTTGGCAAAGTGCACTTTGTCCTTAGAATCACTCTCATGCTCAAAAATGTATGAGAATACTCAGAATCCAGCAGAGCTGTTGGTGTTGTGGTTCTGCTTGCTACAGCAAGAGTCCAGATTTACACCTGCAAGGGCACACAGAGCAGGGTGGAGAGGAGCGCTAGGCATGACCTTTCAGGCCCCTTTCCCAGACCAGTTACCCTGGTGGACATAGCTGGCATCCCACCTTGCTGACCTTGGTTTTCAACCTCTAAAAAAGCCAAAAGCCCAAAGCCACCCCTGCGAAATCATGCATTTAAGAACCCCAAGTAAACAAACATGTTTCAAGCCAGGCATTCCAAAGGCTTAACTCCAGGACCAAAGGGCAAGGTGCATCTTTTACTGCATGGTAAAGGAGTGGGCGTGGCGGTGTTGCCCCCTGTGGCGACGTGAGCTGAGCTTTGTGCCATGCTCAGGAAACACTGGTAGTTACAGTGCAGTCCTGTGTTTGGGAATATGAACTTTGCAAATTAGATCGCCAGAATTCAACTTTTAGCTGTCACTCTGGAGTTACAGATTCTAAGACAGATATACAATCAATAACATCCGTAAAGCAAGAGTGAAAAGAATAGCTATTTTATTGGATTATTTTGAGGATTAAAGAGTTAATATGTACAGCTCTTAGAACATAGTAAATGCTATAGAAATTGTAAATTTCTTCATTTATTCTTTATCCATTCACTCACTGTTTCTGTTATAAGCTGTAATATGGTAAAACTTGTATTTGGTCCACATTTCCTAAGCCTTATACTTTTCTTTTTGGATACCTTGTGATATATTTAGGAGGCTTTTACCTTTTTGGCTATTAGCATGTTCTATCTCTTTGAATATTATCTCTTGAAATATTAGCAGTATTATCCAACCCATTTATGCAGAGGTTAAATCTCCAGATTGAGCTTAAAAAGTGTTTGGTGGACTGAAAAAGTAATTTTAGTTTTCTTATATACATGCAGATCTGTGTATGATGACCAACCAAATGCACACAAGAAGTTTATGGAAAAGTTAGATGCTTGTATCCGTAATCATGACAAGGAAATTGAAAAAATGTGTAATTTCCATCATCAGGGGTTTGTAGATGCTATTACAGAACTTCTTAAAGTAAGGACCGATGCAGAAAAACTGAAGGTAGGAAATACATTAAAATTCCTTTTGCTTTTCTCATTGAATTACATACATACTGTTAAATGCACCTTCAAGAAACAAATGAGTGTATCTGTTTGAGATATCTCTTTGTACTCTATGAACATAGCTGGTAAGTTAGTGACAGGAATAATCTCTCTCTCTCTTTTTTTTTTTTTTTTAAAAAAAAAACAAGTAACACATTGACTTAATAGGGTTTCTTTCCACTTACGGAAATTAACTCAAAAGCATGCTCTCTATGAAAGGCTCTATTTATAGTTTCAGGATTTTTTAAATGACAGTAAAATATTGATAAAAAGCCACATATAATATGATAAAAAGCTATCCTTCAAAATCATTTAAAAGTTTGCTATAATGATTTTGTTTTGTTAGTTATATTCAAACTGAAAATAATTAATCGCTATAATTTTCGGAAGAAAGTTGCTCTGCATTTTCTCTTGTGCGTCAGAAATATTATTGATTAAATGAGATTTGGATTTGTTCAGAAAATGAAATGTTTAATTATAAGAATTGTCTTGTTTTTACATTTAAAGTGCTTAGTAGACAGAATTCAAAGGTTATGATTAGAAAACCATTACATAAAGGATATTCAGATAACAAGAGACCAAATACAGCATCAATGAGGTCACTGAGCATCTTTGTTCAGAAATTAATGAGATTTTTAATAAACCAGAATGTGCTTCCTTACTATGATGACCTAATGAGTCACTTAATATGTGGGAAAATTTGAGGTCGAGCTTTGCCTGCACCTGCAGCATTAAAATGTTGCTGTGGATTGAGATTTCTGCGTTTGATGTTAATCAACCACCCAGTGTTTGCATTCAGCAAAGTATGAATGTTTAATTACCATAAAATGCAATCAGCATTTCCTGCAGACAGTGATGGCACATAGGCCTCATTGAAGTTATCAAAAAGGACCAGTGGTCAATTGGGTCACTGATTTGAATTGTTTGACAGACTTAGGAAAGCCAGTAAAGTTCAAAAATCCTGAGTAAATTTGAGAAGTTTGCCACAGAATCTGTTAAAAAGAACTGTCATAACTAATTGAAGTTAACAAAAGCCCTTTTCAATCAAAAGTTCAAGTTCAAGCTGTAGAGTTAATTTGAATTTGCATTTCTTTGTTCTAAGTTTCTCATGAAGCATGATCTGATTACAAGGGTGAGCAGTTACATCAGGGCAGTTTTATGCATATTTGTCTAACTAAGGTGAAATTATTTTTAAGGTGCAAGTTACTGATACCAACCGAAGGTTTCAAGATGCTGGAAAAGAGGTAAGAAAATGATAGCTTTTTCTGTGCATGTATTTGAATTCAATGTATGGATACTATTTAACTTTAAAATTGTGAACATTTAGGGAAAAAAAGGAAAAATGTGAACATTGTTTTCTTTTCTAAGGTGATAGCACAAACAGAAGATATTATTCGATGTCGAATTCAGCAGAGAAATATTACAACTGTAGTAGAAAAATTGCAGTTATGTCTTCCTGGTAAGCTAAACTTACCTATCATATAATGTTTGGCATGGTAAATTTACAATTTGGTAATATTCTTTATTATGGGAATTACAGATTATTTAGTGATTGCTTCCCGAAAGAGCCCATGATTACCTTTCCTGTTTGCTCTGTCCCTGAATTTCTATTTTATAAAGCCCCTATTCTATTGTCTGTCATATCAGTTTCCTAGAACAATCTTTTTTTTTTTTTTTTTTTTGGTTTTGGTTTTTTGAGGTAGGGTCTCACTCTAGCTCAGGTTGACCTAGAATTCACTATGTAGTCTCAGGTGGCCTCGAATTCAGGGGGATCCTCCTACCTCTGCCTCCCGAGTGCTGGGATTAAAGGCGTGCGCCACCATGTCTGGCTTCCTAGAGCAATCTTAACTGGTCCATTTCTTCTCTGCCTTGTTGGGTGTCTGTGTCATCCTTCACTACACCTTTCCCCATTTTTTTGTTTCTCTGTTTTGCTTTTTCTCAGAATACTTTCTCATGGGGAGAATGCCTTTTTTAAAAAAAAATTAAAACATATTTATTTATTTACTTGAGAGAGACAGAGAGACAGAAAGAGGCAGAGGATGGACACGCCAGGGCCTCCAACTGCTGTAAGCAAACTCCAGACGCATGTACCACCTTGTGCATCTGACCTATGTGGGTCCTGGGGATTTGAACTGGAGTCCTTTGGCTGTTTCGGCAAGTGCCTTAACTGGTAAGCCATCGCTCCAGCCTGATTTTTTTTTTTTTTTTTGGTTTTTCAACGTAGGGTTTCACTCTAGCCCAGGCTGACCTGGAATTCACTATGTAGTCTCAGGGTGACCTTGAACTCATAGCCATCCTCTTACCTCTCTGCCTCTGGAGTGCTGGGATTAAAGGTGTGTGCCACCACACCCAGTTTTGAGAATGTCTTGATAACATTTTTTGGCCTTTGCCTAACTTACCTGATTTTTTACCTCTAGTTTTCCATTGTTTTCTGTTTGTTACTTAACAGGTTGGTTTTGCTTTGCTCACAATCTCATTTTGTTGATAAGGTAAGAAAACAAAAAATGATAGGTCTTCCTTTTTTTGCCTTTCCTGCTGTATTTTAGACTTTTGGATGAGCATGGTGGCACATGCTTTTAATCCCAACATTTGGGAGGTAGAGATAGGAGAATTACCACAAGTTCGAGGCTACCCTGCGACTACATTGTGAATTCCAGGCCATCCTGGGCTAGAGTGAGACCCTACCAAAAAGACTTATTTTCTGGTCTTTTGTTAGGGCTCAGATATTACTGGGACATCACATGAATTCTGACATACTTTCTTTACCTAGGCATAACATACTTTAAGTTGAAAGCATCTGTTCAAAAGCAAGCAGCCATTTGCCATTTTTTTTCTTAATATTGTCAGGTAATCCACAAATCTCACTATTTGATTTAACTTGCTGTTTTAGGAAGAAACTTAATCTTCTCTATCTAGGGGAATAGAATGTCTTGTATAATATTTATGTGATTAAAAGTTATATTGTTAAAAACTGTCAGTACATTTTCCTGGCTAAAAAAGTTATTGTTTTCTCACTAATGAGAATAGCTTTTCTAAGAGCCAGTGAAAATCCACTTCATTTAATATGTGATGGACCAGAGATATTTGCACACTGAGTACATAAAATGCCTACTTTTCATTTTAGATTTCGAGGGTAAGATATACACATCCTTCGGATGATGCTTAATAATATCTCTGTCACCCTTAGATTCATTGTAAGAGCCATGATGACAGCCTCTGGGGCTGAATGCTTTGTTCTCTATGATTTTAGATAGCAAGTCTGAAAGTTGGGCACTGAGGGAGTGGGGAAGACCTGAGGCCAGCCGACTTCTCAGTGGGTGGTATGAAATAGAAAGGTGAAGGGAAGCAGAGGGAAAGCCTTTGTTAATGCTATTGTCTTTGCCTTCAGGGCTAGACAGCACCTCTGCGTTCATGCAAATATTTTGTTCTTCTTATTTTATTTTTGGTTTTTCAAGGTAGGGTCTTGCTCTAGCTCAGGCTGGCCTTGAATTTGCAATGTAGTCTCAGGGGCCTCGAACTCATAGCGGTTTTCCTATCTCTACCTCCCGAGTGCTGGGATTAAAGGCGTGCGCCATCATATCCGGCTTTTTATTTTGTTTTTAATTTCTACCTTCAGAGCTACCTTCTTTCCTTTATCCATCCCTAGTTGGTAATATATGACTATATTGTGTCAGGCATTAGGAAAGTTGAAAAAGTTTATTACAATTTTATTGAATAACTTCTGTGTCTTTATAGAAAGGATAAAATGAATAAAGATGCTTTGCTGGTCTATTTCTACCTTTGTTATAATTCACTCTGCTGTTAGTATTTGATGTTTTTCTTTCTTTGTAGGTTTGGTGTAAGTTTTCTTGTATACTTACTTATAAAACAGTTGTGTTATTTTTATTTATTTAAAAATTTATTTGGTTTTTCGAGGTAGGGCCTCTAGCTCAGGTTGACCTGGAATTCACTATGTAGTCTTAGGGTGGCCTCGAACTCATGGTGATCCTCCTACGTCTGCCTCCTGAGTGCTGCGATTAAAGGTGTGCGCCACCACGCCCAGCTGACAGTTGTGTTATTTATGTTGAGTTAGAACTAAT
The DNA here is from genome assembly GCA_036346955.1 of Dipus sagitta. Classification (NCBI taxonomy): domain Eukaryota; kingdom Metazoa; phylum Chordata; class Mammalia; order Rodentia; family Dipodidae; genus Dipus; species Dipus sagitta. Next base: position 43,411,344 of record CM070770.1, on the reverse strand, counting down.
GAATCTCATGGTTACTTAATTTTTCTCTCAAATAATAAGTACAGCCTTCTAATTCTTGGAGCAATATTAATTTCAGAATAGAATAATTGCTAATTAGTAGGTTAATATCTCAATTGCATGTATTTATTTTCACCAGTTTCTATGTTCAATATAATATGTTAATATATGTAATGTTCAAAATGTAGAAATTAAAATGTTTTCACTTTTGAAACATACATTTTATTTGAAAATATTAGTCTTAACTACTCATAGCAATAGCTAATGAATTTGTTATATTCTTGCCTGCTTTACTTATTGCAGTCTCTCAAAATACTCTTTTATATTTTGAAAACAAAATGTGTTTTTTAATGCAGTGCTGGAAATGTACAGTAAGCTAAGAGAACAGATGAGTGCAAAAAGGTGAGTTGGCTTCTTTCCCAATGTTTTAATTAAGTTTTTTTCTATTATTGTAAACACAGATCTAACAGTGTGAATTGTATGAATTTTGCTTTTTACCTTACACTAACCTTTGTTCGTAGCAATTTGCTTATCAAGATAACCGGTATAGCAAACTGTAGCTATTTGTTTATGAATCTTTATTTTTGTAAGTGATTTCAAAGATTGTCAGTATTAATGAAGGATAGACAACTAAACAGGAATCAGCAATCTTTTGTTAACTAATGAACATCCTAACACTGCACACAGTCAAGGGCTAAGTGCAAAATGTGATTTTGAAATTATATTTTGAAAATCTGGGCTAGCATCACTTGCTATTTCATAAAAAAATAAATACATAGCAAATGAAAAATAATGTAGTTTATTGATTATATGATGATTAAAGTATTTTAAAACAAATAATTCCAAAATAACATTGAAAAGTCAGAAGAAATAAGACATATTTGGATTACGAGATAATTATTTTTTTCTTGGTTTATAACTATCACATTACATTACATACCAACCTATAGTTAAGGATTTATGTATGTCCTGCTTTTTTTAGATTTTTTTTTTTATAAGAGAGAGAAAGAGAGAGAGAATTTGCACGCCAGGGCCTCTAGCCATTGCAATTGAACTGCAGAAACTTGAGCCACCTTGTGTGCATGTGTAACTTTGTGCATGCATCACATTGTGCGTCTGGCTTATGTGGGATCTGGGGAGTAGAACATGGGTCATTAGGCTTCTCAAGCAAGTGCCTTAACCACTAAGCCATCTCTCCAGCCCAGGATGTCCTGCTTTTTAAAATATATCTTTATTTATTTGCAAGTAGAGAGAAAGAGAGACCCATAGAGATAGACAGAAAATGGACACGCCAGGGCCTTCTGCTGCTGCAAATAATCTCCAGATGCATACTTCACTTTGTGCATCTGGCTTTACGTGGGTACTAGGGAACTGAACCTGGGCCTTTATAAGGACCTTAACTGCAGAGCCATCTTTCTAGCACCTGTCCTGCTCTTATAACCTTCAGTTTCATTAGTCTTTATCAGTTGGTACTAATTAGTGGAATGATTTTTTCCTTATTTATAAACAAGCTAAAAGATTATATTTTCATTCATGCATATATTATTATTTTCTTATTCCCATATTTTAAAATTTTGAAAGATTTTATGCTTATTGCCAAAAAATAAACAAAACCAAACAACAACAAAATACTACACCAGGCATTACCTTTCCTACTTTTTATTGACCAGTTTTCCTTTGCAGAGGCTTTTATGTCTTTTAGTCCTTTCAGCATTTACATTATTTTTCAAATAACTGTTGCTGTTGTCTTATAGTATATCAGTTTAGAGCATTATCTACTTTTTAAGCAATTTCCAATTTCCCCAATATGTTGCATTTTTTTTCTCCCTGAAAACATTACTTATTATGTGGGTTTTTATTTTTAATTTTTTATATTACTTTATTTTGTTTTATTTATTTATTTGTGAGACAGAGTTTATTCTATAGCCTAGGCTTTCCTAGAATGCCTTTGGACTCTTGGTGCACCTCCTCCCTCAACTTCCTGAGTGCTGGTATTATAGGCGCGAGACACCATGCCTAGCTTTTGTTGCTTTTAATCTAGTCTCTTGCCTTTCTTTGTTTTTCATGAAAATGTGCAGGTCAGTTCTTACAGCCCTGGGCATCTTGGTTTTGTCTGAGTGTTTCCTCATGATTAGGTTAGCCAATTTTGGCAAGTATTTGACAAAAAATACACCTCTTTTTGTGTTTTATGTGATATTAGTATTTAATTTGATGTCATCTCCTGGTTATGCAAAATTTGACCATTTGGTTAAGGAGATGATTACTGGATCTCTTTTGAAAAGGCCTTATTTTTAAACCTTGCACTTAATTAGCAATAATTAATTAGTATTTTGACACTTGTTTCTTTTTTGTTGTTGTTTACTTTTCTTTATTTATTTGAGAGAGACAGACAGAGAGAGAAAGAGGCAGAGAGAGAGTGAATGGGTGCACTAGGGCCTCCAGCCCCTGCAAATGAACTCCAGATGCATGTGCCACCTTGTGCATCTGGCTTACTTGGGTACTGGGAAACCGAGCCTGAGTCTTGGGGTCCTTAAGCGTCACAGGCAAGTGCTTAACAGCTAAACCATTTCTGTAACCCGACACTTGTTTTTCTTAATAACTCTTTACCTATTAGTTTTAGACTTCTTGCCTCAGTTATTACATTGGAGTTATAAAATAGTAGCTTTTAATAATGTTATCATTTTTTAATACTTATTAACTGGCTTTTTTGGTGGTGGTTGTTGTTTTTGAGGTCGGATTTCACTCTAGCCCAGGCTGATCTGGAATTCACTGTGTAGTCTCAGGGTGGCCTTGAACTCTTGGTGATCCTCCTACCTCTGCCTCCCAAGTGCTGGGATTAAAGGTGTGCACCACCATGCCTAGCTTAACTGGCTTTTTAATAAAAAGAAGGATTTTTCATTTATATCTTCGTTTTCCCCCAACTGTTGCTGTGGAATCATGAAGTTTAAAAAAATAAATGTTTCATACTTTATTATTAGTTATTATCATTCTCTTTGATACATAGATTTGTTCCACATTTGTTTAGAGAAACCCCTTAGGCCAGTTTTTGGGTCCTCACTTATCTTTGAGCACTTTCTGGCTTTTTGTACAATAAGATGTCCTGGCTCTCATCATGCTGTTATTGCCCAGCTGTGATCCAAAGTAATAATCTTCCATGAGATCTGGTCTCCTTTTAGACCGTCTTGGCATTTAGAAGCTAAGATCTACAAGTAAACCCGTGGTCTGTCTTTCTCTCTCCTCTCTCTGTCTCTCTGTCTCTCTCATATACATACATAATCCTTTTCCTGTCTCTTTCCATTTCTCATGCCCTTCCTCTTTGAGAGTTGCCATTAGAAGCAATTCTATTTTCCTTTTTATTGTTTTGAGGCAAGCCCAAAAGACAGGCCTTTTTTTTTTTTAAAGCAGAGAGAGCGAAAGTGAGTGAGGGAAAGAGAGTTGATGTGCCAGGGCCTCCAGCTACTGTAATTGAACTCCAGATGTGTGTGCCACCTTGTGTGTCTGGTTTATGTGGGATCTTGGGAGTCAGACATGGGTCCTTAAGGTTTACAGGCAAGTGCCTTAACCTTTAAGTTATCTCTCCAGCCCTCTTATTTTCTTTTTAAAAAATATTTATTTAGGGACTGGAGGGATGGCTCAGCAGTTAAGACACTTGCCCACAAAGCCAAAGGACCCAGGTTCAATTCCCCAGGACTATGGAAGCCAGATGCACAAGGTGGCAATTGTGTCAGGAGTTTGTTTGCAGTGGCTGGAGGCCCTGGCATGCCCATTCTCTGTCTCTTTCTCATTGTCTCTCTCTTTCTCTCTGACTCTTTCTCAAATAAATAAATAAAAATTTAAAATATATTTATTTAGTGTTTTATTTGCAAGGAGAGAGAGAGAAAACTGAGAGAAGGAATGGGTGTGCCTGTTGCCACTGCAAATGAACTCCAGATGCATGTGCTACTTTGTGCATCTGGCTTTACATGGGTACTAGGGATTCAAACCCAGGCTGCTAGGCTTTGCAAGCAAGTGCATTTAACTGCTAAGCCATCTCTCCAGTTCCTCTAATTTCTTATTCTTCTTTGTGACTCCCCTTCCCCTCTTTTTACTGAGGTAGAATCTCACTTTAGCCCTGGCTGGTCTCATTTTGTAGTTCCAGGCTGGCCTTGAACTCACAGTGATCCTCCTATTTATGATGCCTGAGTGCTGGGATTAAAGGAATGTGCCACTTGTTTTCTATGTTCTGTGATTTCTTGGTGATATGCTTTGGCATTGGTCTATTTATTTCCACTGTACTGGGTACTTGGGGAGTTATCTTTGAACCTGGAAGCTATCCTTTAATCTGATAATGTCCTTAAATGCTAGGAACTTTTTCTAAAATCATTGAATTTATAAGGCAGACTCCATTATATATTATTGAGTGGGATATATGAATCTATAGAACTAGAAATGAAGGTGCATGGATGGATGGAAATATGACCAAATGGTGAGGTAATTACTACATGGTAGTATCAGGGTCTTGGGAACTTTTTCTTTTCCTCTTTCAGATTCTGTATTTTTCTAATGGTAATGACTTACTGTTAGATTTTTTTTAAAAAATATTTTATTATTTATTTATTTAACAGAGAGAGAGAGAGAGAGAGAGAGATTGAGATCTAGAGAGTGGGTGTGCCAAAGCCTCCAGCCGGTGCAAACAAACTCCAGATGCGTGTGCCCTCTTGTGCATCAGGCTAATGTGGGTCCTGAGGAATCAAACCTGGGTCATTTGGCTTTGTAGGCACACACCTTAACTGCTAAGCTATCCCTCCAGTCCATATATGCTTTCTTTTTCTTTTTGTTTTTTAAAGGTTTTTATTTTATTTTAAAGATAGCAAGAGAGAGAGAGAGAGGGAGGGAGAAACAGAGAGAGAGAATTGACACTGCAGGGCCTCAGCCATTGCAATCGAACTCCAGACACTTGTGCCACCTAGTGGGCATGTACGACCTTGTGCTTGCCTCTCCTTTGTGCGTCTGGCTTATGTGGGATCTGGAGAGTTGGACATGGGTCCTTTGGCTTTGCAGGCAAACACCTTAACCACTAAGCCATCCCTCCAGCCCAACTGTTAGAATTAAAAAAAAAATAGCATCACATATACTGAGAGAGACATGCTACCCATTTTGCTTGCATGTAGAAATAGACAAAGCTTAGGAGATTTATGACTAACTTTTAGAAAAGTTCTAGTATTTGATGTCTGACTTCTGTTTTCTGTAAAAGTTTATTGACTTGGTGGGGATCTTAGCCTGGATTGCCAAGAGAAAGAGACCATATGTGAATTTTATATTTTACTACTGTTTTAGGGAATATAATATTAGAAAACCTCAGAAGCTGGTTAAGGGAAACAAAATGAGATAGGGAACTTGGAAGAGCAAATGTGATGGTGAGCTGTTGAGCTAGTTATTGCTTGGTATTGATAAGTTTCAAAATCTTTTGAGGCAGCTGGGCATGCTGGCATACATCTTTAATCCCAGCACTTGGGAGGCAGAGGTAGGAGGATCGCCATGAGTTTGAGGCCACCCTGAGACTACAAGTATATTCCAGGTCAGTCTGGGCTAGAGCAAGACCCTACCTCTAAAAACAACAGCAACAACAAAAAATCCCCCCAAAACAAAGCAACAACAACAAAAATCCTTTGAGGGCTGGAGAGCTGGCTTAGTGGTACTTGCCTGCAAAGCCAAAGGACCCAGGTTCAATTCTCTAGGACCCACGTAAGCCAGATAGAGTTCATTTGCAGTGGCTGAAGGCCCTGGTGTACCCATTCTCTCTGTCTGCCTCCCCCCCTCAAATATATAAATAAAAATAAATTTAAAAAATCTTTTGAGAAGTTGTATAAATTGTTAACCAAAGCATTCCACCAGAAAGGGAAAAGGAAAATTTATCTTTTAGGTTCTTTTCTAATTAGTTAACAATTCAACCTGTAGCGTTAACTCCTCGTAGTTCTGACTTATGTATTTATGGATACTCATAGAGAGGTCTTTTGATATCTTAGGCGTCAGTGACTCATGGGCATCTCAGGATGGAAGCTGAGAGGTGAGTCACATGAAGAATGAAATGAACACTTGGGCTAAGTCAGTTGACTATGCCTGCTGTAGATTATAAAGACCAATAGCAATACTTTTAGTCCAGCATCTATCACTTATGAATTCTAACATGTTATAAGCATCACTAGAAATTTTCAGAAGTTGTACTTGTTGTAGAGAGAATACTTTTGGAATATACCTAACTCAAATTAAGTCAGAAAACAGGCAAGCAGCCAATAGTATAGTCTAACTATTGATGAGTCTATTCTAGCTCAAGGTTTACACTGAAGAGACGTAATTCATTCTTTCACTATATCTAACTATTTAGTATTTTAGATTGCTAAACTAGGAATAAAGGAATCAGGTAAATTTTATGGAGAAACAAAAAGAAAAATTAAATGATGTAAAATGATTTCACTAAGGAAATTAGATGCAGTGTGGATATTAAAATTAAGTTGAAAATGTTCTAATTAGTATAGAGAGGGAAATAATGTCTCTAATTCTTTACATATGAGAAAAATTATTCTGTAAGAAAAGATACACATACATGTATTAATGTATGTCCCAAGAAATAATTGAATGTTTATGGGATATCCATCAAAAATATTTTAGGGGCTGGAGAAGATGGCTTAGTGGTTAAGGCATTTGCCTGAAAAGCCAAAGGACCCTGGTTCAGTTTCCCAGGACCCATGTAAACCAGCTGCACAAGGAAGCACAGGCATTTGGAGTTCGTTTGTAGTGGAGGAGCCGGCATGCCTATTCTCTCTCTGTCTCTCTCTCTACCTCTTTCTGTCACTCTCAAATAAATATTTTAAAAAATATTTCAGGGCTGGAAAGATGGCTTAGTGGTTAAGATGCTTGCCTGTGAAGCCTAAGGACCCATGTTTGATCTCTTTCCAGATCCTACGTAAACCAGACGCACAAAGGTGACACATGTGCACTAGGGTGTACTAGGTGGTACAAGCATCTGGAGTTCAATTTCAGTGGCTGAGGCCTTGGCATGCCAATTCACTCTCTCTTGTGCTGTCTCTCAAAAAATTTTAAGCATTGCCAAAAGCATTGTAATTATATCTCTCTTACTCATACTATCAGCTAAATATCTCAATTTATGAAAAAATTTTATGTTGTTCATATTACTAAATAACCAAGATGAAATATAGCCCAACTTTATACTTTTTGGTAGTATTTTATGACAGATTGTACAAAATATATTTGATTATTGAGAACAAATGCTGTAAAAATATGCTCTGGAAAAGCCATTAAGTATATTTAAAAATCTTATGAACTCATTGTTCAGCTTACTATGTTCATTAGCTGTGTCATTTATTTATTTATATAGGGTTTCGTTACATATAGCCAAAGATGGTTTAGAACTTGATATATAGTCTACACTAGCCTTGAACTCTGAATTGTCCTGCCTCGCAAGTCCTGTGATTACATGTATGTGCCACCATGGCCAGTGAATTTTTAATTTTATCTGATTCAGTAGGAAGGTATAGAATACTGTTGATCAAATATGAAAATTCTTCTACCTATTTTCAAGTGGTCTTGTTTATTTTATTGTAGGAAACAAAAAAGTCTCAGTCCTGCTACCAGTTGGTTGTGAATCCTGATGAAGTTGCATGTTCTTTGTGTTTCAGCTTTTTCATCTATAGAATATTGATGGTGGTGTTTGCCATAGCAGTGTACATTGCAGAAGTCCAAAGAAAATTACATTATGCATATGAAACTATATGCTAGTTTCTCTCAGCACAAGCTCTAAATTACTAATCACTGTATGCCCATGTCACATGGTACCATGTAAATAGTAGGCATTCAGAAAATATTTGTTGAATTTAAAAATTACTTAACCACAAAAAGCCAGGTGTGGTGGTGCACGCCTTTAATCCCAGTACTTGGGAGGCAGAGGTAGGAGGATCACCATGAGTTTGATTCCACCCTGAGACTACATAGTGAATTCCAGGTCAGCCTGGGCTAGAGTGAGACCCTACCTTGGAAAAACAAAACAAAACAACAACAAAAAAAATCACTTAACCAGTGATTTTTCACCTGATTTGTGTGACATGTTTTTAATTGCTTTAAATAGTAGTGCAATTTTTTTCAAAAATCCATTTTATACTTATTTAGAATTAATATATACTACATGCTTTTTAAATTGTGATTTTTGTGTGAATGCATGCATGCTATGAGAAGAGATAGTATGAAGTTACATATCAAATAACTAATATTTTGATTTAGAAATTAAGCTTGTGTTTAAGGTATTATAATGACTATGATAATGCCCCTGATGGTACAGATTTTGCTGAAATTAAAAAAAGAAGTTTTATGTTAGTGGAAGCCATGAATATTTAGCCTGAAGCTTGTATTTAGTATATATACTCTGTGCTTAGTAAATAGAAATAAATGTTAATTTTTCTTTTTTTTTCCAGTGCTAGGGATTGAACCAAGGGCCTTGTGCATGCTAGGCAATTGCTCTACCACTAACATCCCCAGCCACCAGCACTCTTTTTTTTGATGGGAATGTTAAACTGATTATTTGGATTTACTTGTAATATGAGGGTGATATGAATTTTTTAATAGAATTTCCTTTTTTTAACTTCTCACAGGTATTATTCTGCCCTTAAAACTATGGAACAATTAGAGAATGTGTACTTTCCCCGGGTTAGTCAATATCGCTTTTGTCAGCTAATGATAGAAAATCTTCCTAAACTCCGTGAAGATATTAAAGAAATCTCCATGTCTGATCTCAAGGACTTTTTGGAAAGCATTCGCAAACATTCTGACAAGATAGGTGAAACAGCAATGAAACAGGTGAAATTAATAACAGTGTTAATTTATGTTATTTCATAGTCTAGGATGTAAGGCTTATTCTTTTAGCTTACACAGTATGCTTATCTTTGTTTAGTTTAACCCTTTTCTTATCTTGCCTGGCTCTTTAGAATGGATTTTGCTGGTGTTTCATTTACATTTTTCTCTCTCAAGTGTGTGTGTGTGTGTGTGTGTGTGTGTGTGTGTATTGTGGTGTGTATGATGTGTGTTAGAGAGAATGTAGGCCCACATGTGTGTATATGTGGAGGTCACTGGTCAATTTCAGGTGTGTCAGCCCTTACCTTCCACCTTTTTTTTTTTTTTTTTTTTTGAGGCAAGGTATCTTGCTTGTTGTTCACTACAGTGCTCCGCAGGCTAGCCGGCTTGTGAGCGTCTGATCCTCCTGTCTCTCCTTCAGGCAGGCTGAGATTGTAGACATGAGCTACTTCTTCAAGCTCTTGCATGGGTTCTAGGGAACTTAGCTCCGGTGCTCATGCTCGCATGGCAAACACTTCATCCACCGACCCATCTCTTCAGTCCCTCATTTATTTCTTCATTTTTAAGGAAAGTCGGTCTAACTTGAGTCCTTCAGGCAACTCCGGCTAACTCTGAGTGCTCTTCTGCACTTATGTGGTGTTCCAATAACTTGCCAGCAGCCTAATCTGCCTTAAGAATAGCTAAGAAGTGTAAGCCACAGGGATAAGTGGCAGCAATTTCACACTAAGATCCTAAAATGGTCCCTTTTCAGGACAAATTAAAATAGTGAGTTTGAATTAAAACTCCCGCAGTTCAATAAGAGCAGAGGTAAACATAATAGAAGACAAAACACAACGTGGAAGTAAAGAGCACCAAAAATTGGTTGTTAAACTTTTCAAATAAAATTGGTAGTGTCTTACAAGGCATATTTGGAAAAGGAGAGGGAATATCCAAGTGAAGTGAAAAGGAGACATTGCTGAAGATGTAGGTAATACTACATGAAAACTAAGAAAACACAAACAGATCTTTTCTACCTCTGGATTTGGCGGCATACACCTATAATCCCAGCACTTGAGAAGCTGAGGCAGGAGAATCTTGAATTTAAGGCCAGCCTAGGATTCATAATGAGTTCCAGTTCCGCCTGGGCTACAGAGAATGACCCTGATAGTTGGATGAATAGATGGATGGATGATGGATAGTAAATTTTGAATGAATTTTGACAAGAATAAAATTTGAAGTTATCTGAATTTTGTTCTCCAAAATAGGCACAGCAGCAGAAAACTTTCAGTCTTACTCTGCAGAAGCAAAATAATGTGAAATTTGGGAAAAATGTATATATAAATGATGACAAAATTCCAGAAGAAAGGAATGATGTTGTACTGAAACATGTACTGGATGAAGAGGCTGAGAATGAGGAGGAGGTAATGAAGTTTCTTTATCTGTTACTGAATAAATTTTTCTTTTGGATTATAATGTACTTCTATATTCTCAGGTATAAATTAAAGTCATGTCAATCAGATTACAATGAGCAGTGGAATGGTTTGAAATATTAGACTACACAATTAACAAACAGGATATACATTTGAAATACTAGACTACATCATGTGAAATAGTAGACAAACAGGATATACCAAAGTAGATTATGTTTTTAAACCATGGATATTTGAACCTAGCTGTTTCGCCATAATTAGTAGTAAAACTACATCTTTTTTTTTTTTTTTTTTTTTTTTGAGGAAATTGCTCGTATTTGCATTGTTGCAGTCAGGTTCGCATTGCTGGTAGAAATCACCCAACCAAGAGCAGCTTGTGGGACAAAAGAGGTTTCTTTTGGCTTACAGGCTTGAGGGGAAGCTCCATGATGGCAGGAGAAAATGATGGCATGGGCAGAGGGTGGACATCACCCCCTGGCCAACATCAGGCGGACAACAGGAACAGGAGAGTGTGCCAAACACTGGCAAGGGGAAACTGGCTATAACACCCATAAGCCCACTCCCAGGAATACACCGCCTCCAGGAGGCTTTAATTTCCAATTGCCATCAGCTGGGGAACCTGGCGTCCAGATCACCTTAGTTTGTGGGGGACACCTGAATCAAACCTACCACATGCATTACCTGTGGCAAATATTTTATTCCGTAATGTCTTGACCCTATTATTTGGCCTCTGAATAGCCCTTCTGTTTCACTTGGTCCTGAGGTTCTGCAAAATAATTCTGTTTTTTTTTTTTCTGATATTTATTTATTTATTTGAGGGTGTGAGAGAGAAAGAGGCAGATAAACAGACAGCAAGCAAGCAAGCGGATGGGCGCTCCAGGGCCTTCAGCCACTGCAAAGGAACTCTAGACACATGCTCCACCTTGTGCATCTGGCTTTACATGGGTCCTGGGGAATCAAACTTTGCTCCTTGGCTTTGCAAGCAAGTGCCTTCACCACTGAGCCATCTCTCCAGCTCTCCAGCCCTGTTCTGTTTTTCTGTCAAGATTTTATTATTATTATTAAAAAACGAAATCCTGGGTTGGAGAGATGGCTTTGCTGTTAAGTGCTTGCCTGTGAAGCCTAAGGACCCTGGTTCAAGGCTCGATTCCCCAGGACCCCCATAAGCCAGATGCACAAGGTGATGCACGCGTCTGCAGTTCGTTTGCAGTGGCTGGAGGCCCTGGAAGCGCCCATTCTCTCTCTCTCTCTATCTGCCTCTTTCTCTCTGTCCCTGTCAAATTAAAAAACAACAACAACAACAACAAAAACACCCCATGAAATCCTGAATGCTGGGGCTTTACCCTGTTCGTGCCTTCTCATAGGCAGGAGCTCCCTGTTCGCTCTCCTTAATCCTTCTCTTAAGCTCTGGACTTCTCAAACCCACTCTTTTATCCTTGGGCAAGAGCTCTGCATTCCTTCCTTCCTTTAAGCTCTGGGCTTCCCCAATTAACCTAAAACTTGGAAAAAATCCTGAATGACTAGATACCTGAGATTATCCTTGAATATTTATCTTTTTTCACCATTTTTTCTTTACTAGTTATGTACATACTCAGTGTGTAAATAGCCATGTTGGTACCATCGTTAGCCTCCTTCCTGTCCTCCCCCCTCTGAAGGTCATTGGAGATGCCATTTATCTCCATGGGGATTGTGGATCGTGCATTATGGGGGTAGCCATCAGTTATGGGGAAGAGGCAATGTCTCTGTGTGTAATGTCCCAACTTGTGGCTCTCACAATCTTTCTGCCCCCTCTTCCATGAATATCTTTATACAAATTTATTCTCTCATTTTATTACATTTTTTTTGTTTGCTTGTTTGTTTTTTCCAGGTAGGGTCTTGCTCTAACCCAGGTCGACTTGGAATTCACTATGTACTCTCAGGGTGGCCTCAAACTCATAGCGATCCTTCTACCTCTGTTTCTGAGTGCTGAGATTAAAGGTGTGTACCACCATGCCCAGCTTCATCCTATTACCTTTTAAAGTTCTCACTGCAGAGACATCTGTTGAGTCTATTATTATTTTTGAATTTCTTTCAAATTTAGTCCATATCATAGGGAACCTAGTTATTCCTTGTTGTTTATAAGTTTTACCTTGTCAGTGAGGTTTTAAATTCTTTTTTTAATAACTTAATTTTGGAAAAATTCAGAACTTTTTTTTTTTTTTAGACAGGCAGGGTCCCTCCATGTAGCCTATGCTAGCCTCAAATTTATAATCTCCTGCCATATCCTCCCAGGTGCTGGGATTCCAGGTGTATACTACCATACTTGCTGATAACTTTTTTAAGTATAGTTTTTTTTTTTTGCATATGAGTAGTGTGTGGTGTATGCATGTGTATATGCTGATGCAGTGCTCTGTGGGCTGCCTGTGGTAACCAGAAAAAAAAAAATACCAGGGATTGCTCCTCCTGCCTGTTTTTTTTTTTTCCTTTTTCTTCTTGTGAGCCCCAGGGGTTCTCTGGTCTCTGCTCCCCTGCGCAGGACTAGAGTTATAAATGTATGGGAGTTGTTTATTTGGGTTCTGGAGATTTGAGCTGGGGCAATCTCAGACTCCCTCAGGCCCTCATGCTTGCATAGGAAGCCGACTTAACTGCTAAGCCAACTCTCCAGCCCCTGTCTAGAACTTTTAGTCAAATTTTAGGAATGTGGGCTCATGGTTACCTGTGATACCTGAGTGTTTATTGTGTATATTTATGTTCTGTGTCTGAGAATGAGACTATGAAGATACATAGGTGTGAAAACATATATTCACACACACACGTACATGTGTATATGTGGTACAGATAGGCATATACAGTGGATGTTGGTTACTGTCTAGAATATAATGAACAATCTTAGCTAAGTATTTTCCTTATATGGAATTTGTGTCTCTTGATTAGTCCATTAAAGTTATGTGTATGTGTGTGTACAGCTCTGACGTCCATGTTAAGTGTCCTTCTTTAATCACTCTCCGCCTTACTTATTGAGAGAGAGTCTCTCACTGAACCCAGAGCCCGCTGACTCAGCTAGTCTAGCTCTCCAGCTTGTCCTGGTGTCCTCCCGGATTACAGCTGTGTGCTACCTGGCAGTTTTTGTAGGTGCTCTCACACTTCCATGGGAGTCACTTTACTGACTGATCCCTGGTTCCAGCATCTAAATAAGTTTTCTTTCTTTCTTTTCTTTTCTTTTCTTTTTTTTTTTTTTTTTTTTTTTGTTTCTTTGAAGTAGGGTCTCACTCTAGCTCAGGTTGATCTGGAATTCACTATGTAGTCTCAGGGTGGCTTTGACCTCTTGGCAATCCTCCTACCTCTGCCTCTTGAGTGCTGGGACTAAAGGCGTGCACCACCTGGCTTAAATAAGTTTTTTTGAACTCCATATTTTTTGTTGACTTCACTCTAAAATAACTACCATGAACTGGGTGGGATGGTGAATGCCTGTATTCCCATCATCTGGGAGGTAGAATCAGGAGAATCCAGAGTTCAAAGTTACCCTTAGCTGTATAGTGAGTTTGAGATCAATGTGGACTAAATGAGAACCTGTCTCAAAACACACAATGCAACCCCATCCTAGCAACAACAACAGAACCTTACCTATCATGAAGAAAATCAGGAAATGGATGTAAACAGTTCAAGCAGTAGTGGCAGCTTTTGTGGAGAGGAAAGAGAGCAGAGCTGGGACCATGACTCATTTCAAATGAGTAATTTTCAAAGCAGTGCTGGGGATGTAATGCTCAATGATAGAGCATTTAAATGAGGCTCTAGGTTCAGTCCTCAGTACTGAAAAATAAAGTTTCAAAAAATAGACATCTGATGTTATATTTTATTCTGACAAATTACTGAACAGCTGGGGTTGTTGCCCATATAGGTTGTCATTATTGACAAGATAATTAATATTACTAGGTAGGTTATTTGAGATAGCTTACAAATCATAAGCACAGTTTCATTAAGACATCCTGAAATGGACATTTTTATTTTTCTTATTTTTCAGAAGATTTCTATATTCTCCTTTTATGAAGTTCAAAATGGTGAAAATAGACCATTCTTAACTCAGTTTCCCCCAGTCTATTCTGAATGCCTTTAACTGTGGGGACCATTGGAATCATGTTCCCTATTTTCTTGGATCTTTTACTATTATTGCATTTTGTGTGCATCATTTACCCTAACAAATGGCACTTTAATAAAAATAATAAGTCCACTTGGGATTCATGAGAATAGAAATATGTTCCTTTGAATGAATTTCTCAAGTCTGAGATATTTAATATTTAACCAATCCTAAAGGTATATTTTTTCACATGATAACATAATGTGAATAGTTTTTCACGTTATATGTTCCAGAAGTTGTATACATCGTAAAACTGATGTCATAGTTTTAAGTGGCTATTTTTTTCCTCTTTAATTGTCCATAAATAATAGTTATGAGTCTTTAGCTGGAAGCAGATGGAAGCAAACAGGAACAACCAAGGCATTCTAAGGATGTGAACTCGGGGTTAGCAGAAGATTCTAATGCTCCCAACAGTTAAAGACAATGCAAAGCAGGCTGGGGAAAATGAAAACATGCTGTCTATGGGAGAATTAAATAAATGTATAAAGTCTGTGGGTTTTCTTACCTATCTTTATATTATCTAATAGCGAACTAATAGTTTAACCTTTGATTTCTTAAAATGGTTTTATTTTTTTAGGTCTTAACTGTTCAGGATCTTGTTGATTTTTCTCCTGTTTACCGATGTTTACACATTTATTCTGCTTTGGTAAGTATATTTAGATAATTATGACTTTGTGTGACCTAGTGTAATGTATGTGTTCTTTTGTGTTTTTTTCTGAAGTAGGGTCTCTCTCTAGCCCAGGTTGACCTGGATCTCACTCTGTAGTCCTAGGCTGTCCTCGAATTCATAGCAACCCTCCTACCTTTGCCTCCTGAGCGCTGGGATTTGAAGGTGTGCATCACTACGCCTGGCTAACACATGTGTTCTTCACTTAAGTTTTCTTAAATTTTTTTTAATTCATTTGTTTGAGAGAGGGAGAGAGAGTGACAGAAAGAGGCAGATAAAGAAAATGGGTATGCCAGGGCCTCTAGCCACTGCAGACAAACTCCAGATGCATGTGCTACCTTGTGCATCTGGCTTTACGTGGGTCCTGGGGAATCTGGGTCCTTTGGCTTTGCGGGCAAGCGCCTTAACCACTAAGCTATCACTTCAGCCCAACTTGTTTTTAATAAAAAAATTAAAACAAAAAAATTCAAAACAGGCTATAGCACATATGCTTGGTATATAGTAGCTTGTGTAAGCACATCCCGTGTCATTTACACAATGGGGAATTCAGTGCTTTTCTCAGAATGGGTCCTCATCAAGTGATGTATCACTGTTCTTCCATTTCTCCTGTCTTTTTGTGCTCATGTTGTATCAAAATTACTTATATTTTATTTCTACATATGTTTACTTCACATTACATTGCTAGTACTTTTGGTTAACCAGTCAGTTATCTTTTTTTTTGTTTTAAATGATTGCTTAACCAAGATATAATTCAGGGCTACAAATGTTGCTCAGTGGTAAATGCCTCCCTAGCATGTGGGAGACCTTGGGTTCTATTCCTGGCATCAATGAAAAAAAAAATACACCAAAAAGATGCATGGTGAAGTCATTTTAGCATAGTAAAAAGGATGTACAACCATCACCACTGTCTAGTTCCAGAACATTTCATTACACATAAAAGAAACCCCTTCTAATAAATACTTGTGCTCTTTAGTCTCCTCTTCCTTGGCTACCATCATTTACTTTATGTCTCTATGGATTTGTCTTGTGTGGTCATGTTATGGGTTCATATCTGTTACCTTTTGTGTCTGATTTATTTTATAAGCTGAAAGTTTAAGTTTTTGAGATTTTTTTTTTTCTTTTTAACACTAACATTTGGGGCTAGAGAGATGGTTTAGCGGTTAAGCACTTGCCTGTGAAGCCTAAGGACCCCGGTTTGAGGCTCGATTCCCCAGGACCCACGTTAGCCAGATGCACAAGGGGGCACATGCGTCTGGAGTTCGTTTGCGGTGGCTGGATGCCCTGGCGCGCCCATTCTCTTATTCTAACGGCCTCTTTCTCTCTGTTTGTCACTCTCAAGTAAATAAATAAAACTAAACAAAAAAACCCCCACATTCACAGTGATCCTTTTACATTAGGAAAAAAAAAAATAACATTTCTAACGGTAATGTCTGCAAGGACTGGTTTAGCTGTAGCTCATAAATTTTGGTATGCTATGGCTTTTTTTCATTTGTCAAAGTATTCCCTAGCTATACTTTATTCTTTTTTAATGGACTTGTTTTTTTATAATTTATTCATCTATGTATTTTATTTATCTATTAGTGAAGGAAGAAAGAGACAGATAGAGACAATGGGCATGCCAGGGCCTCTAGCCATAGCAAACGAGCTCCAGATGTATGCACCACCTTGTGCATCTGGCTTTATGTGGGTACTGGGGAATCAAACCTGGGTCCTTTGACTTTGCTGGCAAGTGCCTTAACCACTCAGTCAGCTCTCCAGCCCCAATACTTCATTCTTACATTTTTATTTGGTGAGTGGATTTTAGATTTCTGTATGTGAATTTTGAAATATTCTTATGTTATTGATGTCTAATTTAATCCTGTTGTGGTCAGAGATTATGCTTTATTTCAGTCCTTGTGAATTTATTAAGTCTTATTTTGTGCCCTGACATGTGGTGTATCTTGAGAAGAATGTAGCCAGCCGTGGTTGGGTGATACATCCTGTAGACATCTGTTAGGAGTTTTTAATTTGTAGTGTTGTTGAAGTCCAGTGTTGATTTTCTTGCTTTTGTATCTCTGTTTATTTTCCTGTTCTGTTATTGAAAGTGGGAATATTAAAATCTCCCATTGTAACTTTTGAATTATCTGTTTCTTCATTTCTACCAGTTTTTGTTTCATGTAGTTGGGGGCTTTGTTAATTGGTGCCCATATAATCCATCAGGAAAATACAACAATTACAAACATACATATTATATTATTTAATATGTAATATAAATACTAATATATGTTATATGTATTTTTTTCATCTTTTATTCATCTTAAAATGTCATCTTTGTGGTGGGCATGGGGGTGTACATTTTTCGCTGCAGTACTTGGGATGCTGAAGGAGGAGGATTGCCATGAGTTTGAGGCCAGCCTGGACTAGAGTGAGACCCTGCCTCAAAAAAGGCAAAAAAGTACTGCTTAAAAAATGTCCTTTTTGCTGGGTGTAGTGGCGCACGCTTTTAATCCCAACACTCAGGAAGCAGAGGTAGGAGGATCGCCATGAGTTCGAAGCCATCCTGAGACTCCGTAGTGAATTCCAGGTCAGTCTGGGCTAGAGTGAGACCCTACCTTGGGGAAAAAAAAAAAAAAAAAAGAAAAGTCCTTTTCGCTGGGTGTGGTGGCACATGCCTTAATCCCAGCACTCTGGAAACAGAGGTAGAAGGATCACTGTGAGTTCGAGGCTACCCTGAAACTACATAGTGAATTCCAGGTCAGCCTGGACTAGAGTGAAACCCTACCTCGAAAAACCAAAAAAAAAAAAAAAAAAAAAAAAAAAAAAAAAAAAGAAAGAAAGGAAGAAAAATGAAATGTCCTTTTGGTATTTGGATTTGGTCTTTAAATAAATGTATTTTAGCTGATGTTAGTATAGCCTCTCCAGTTTTAGATACTGTTGACTGTTCTCTTTACTTTTAGCCTCTTTAGATCTTTGAATCTAAGATGTATGGATTTTTTGAAAAAATATTTTCTTTTATTTATTTGAGAGAAAGAGACCGATAGAATGGGCACACCGGGGCCTTTAGGTATTGCAAATGAACTCCAGACACATGTGCCACGTTGTGCATCTGGCTTACATGGGTACTGGAGAATTGAACCTGGGTGCTTAGGCTTCCCAGGCAAGTGCCTTAACCATTAAGCTATCTCTCTAGCCCAAGGTATATGGTTTTTAAAAAGTATTTTTATGTATTTATTTGAGGTAGAGACAGAAAGAGGGAGACAGAGAGTGAGTATGGTCATTTCAAGGCACATGAACTCTTGATGCATTGCCACTTGTGCATCTGGCTTTACGTGGGTACTGGGGTGTTAAATCTGGGCCATCAGGCTTTGCAAGCAAGTGCCTTTGACCACTGAGCAATCTCTCCAAGGTGTATGTTTTGTAGATAGCACATATTAAATTTGTTTTTTAGTTTAAATTTTATTTATTTACTTATGGAGGGGTGGATAGTGAGAGAGAGTGAGCATACCAGGCCCTCCAGCCATTGCAAACCAACTCACCTTGCACATCTGGTTTACATGGATACTGGGGAATCAAGCCTGGGTCCTTAGGCTTTGCAGGCAAGATCCTCAACTGCTAAGCCTTCTTTCTAGTCCCGATTTTTTTAAAAAATAAAGTTCCAGTCAGCTAATCACTGTCTTTCAGTTAAAATGTTTAGTTCATTTACATTTAATTTTAATACTGATAAGGTAGACTTAGTGTCATCTATTTGTTTTAATATGTTTTACATGACTTCTGTTAGTCTGTTCCTTCATTACTTGTTGTGTATTTAGTATTTTCAGTTGTACCATTTTACTTCTTGTGCTATTTATTTATTTCATAGCATTTTTTCTGTGCTGTGCATTGCAAACAGTGTACTGCAGATTAATACCCTTATTTTGTGCCATTTTCCATAAAAATTATATCGTTATCATTATTAGCCCATTGACAGCTTTATAGTTATTTCTTTTTCTGTTTTGTAAAATTGAGAAGAAAAGTGTTGCAAATGAAAAAAAATTTGTCATTTCTGTATTTACCTTTATCAGTACTTTTTTTTTCTGCATGTGGACTAGTGTTGCTATCTAGTGTTCTTTCATTTCTGCTGAAGAACTCCCAAGTGCTGGGGTTAAAGGTGTGTGCCTCCATGCACGGCAAATTTTTTAAATTTATTTATTTGATACAGAGAGAGAGCAACAGAGAGATTGAGAGAATGGCACGCCAGGGCCTCTAGCCACTGGAAATGAACTCCAGATGCATGTGCCACCTTGGGCATCTGGCTTACGTGGGTCCTGGGGAATCAAACCTGGGTCCTTTGGTTTTGCAGGCAAGCACCTTAATTGCTAAGCCATCCCTCCAGCCCGAAATTAAAAAAAAAAAAAAAACTATTTTATTTAGTCATTTGAGAGAGAGAAGTAGGGAGGCAGATAGAGAGAATGGGCACACCAGGGCCTGTAGCCACTGCAGATGAACTCCAGACACATGCACCGCCTTGTATATGTGGCTTACATGGGTACTGGGGGATAGAACCTGGCTCCTTAGGCTTTATAAGCAAGTGCCTTAATTGCTAAGCCATTTCTCCAGCCCTGAAGTTCTTTTAGTTAGAGAGTGTAGAAGAATTGAACACATTTCTTAGTTGAATATCTATTTAAAACATTTTCTGTGCTATGAATTTAGTTTATGAAATATTTTAAAAAGTAATGTTTTGTGTAGATACTTAACTGTAAATAAAATTTTTTTTCAGTGAAATATAGATTTTTGAATTTTTTTCCTATTGTTAAATTTTTCTTTTTTTTTTTTTTTTCCCTTTGAGCCCAGATGAACAGGAGAATGTGATCTCAACTTTTCCTTTTGACTGTGAATTTTTATTTAAACAGAGAAAATGACAGGGAGGAAGGAGATATAGATATTCATGTCTTTCATCAGCCATGTATGAATACTGCTGTAATAGGGATGTATTGATTGCTGTAGCATAATTAAAAATAACAAGCCTCTGAATATTAGGGAAAGCCATCTAAAAGAAATAACTTTGGGGAGTCCTGAGAGATATGTAAAAATCACATAAAGGAAACTGGGAATATCTTTCAAGAATTCCCTCTAGAGAGGCTGGGAAATGAAAGGAGAGTAGCACTGGATAGCCTGAGATTAGAGGTGTGACAGCAAGGGATAGAGAGAGAGGCCAGATCGCATCTACCCTGTCTCAGAATTAGACTGCACTGCTCATTTCTTTATTTAGTTTCCCTCACTAACTTTAGCCACATTTTGGTTTCGTTAGTCAAACTGTTCAATCTCAAGAGATAGATGCAGTAGGCAAATGTCAAAATGCTTAAACTTAACTTTATTCTTCCTAGTGGAAATACCAAATAAAGTTACTATATTTGAACTATAGTGCCATGATATTCACTAGGAAAAGCCATTCAGTATTTATATTCCCTTTTGAAAACTTAAATGATTTTCAAGTGATAAAGGAGAGAGGCAAGGGGGGAGGGGGGGGAGAGGAAGAAAGAAGGAGAACAAGAAAGGGAAGCAGAGGAGAGGAAAGGGAAGGAGAGGGCGAATAAATGAATATGAGAAAGAGAATGAATGTAAGAAATGGGATGAGAAATTTTCATTATCTTCCCGATTTTGTTTAGGGTGATGAAGAAACATTTGAAAATTATTACCGAAAACAAAGAAAGAAGCAAGCGAGATTGGTATTGCAACCTCAGTCAAGCATGGTAAGTGTGTGAAAATTTTCATTTTCATTGTTACCTTGTATCTCCTTGTTTTGCTTTTTCTTCAGAGCATGTATCACCATTCATCCAACTGTAAATATTTATAGAACACCTACCATTTCTAGTGATTGATTTAGGTGCCAAGGGAACAACAGCAAATTGTCATGAGTTGCTTGTCTCGTGAACTTACATTCTACTGGAACAGATAGTGAATTAAAAACATAAGTATATAAAATGTTAGTAAGTAATAATTAGTTTCTGACAATATGGTAAATTATGTATTTTAAGTTTTTGTCTCACTGAAAAAAAACTAAAGGTACTTGATAGACATTAAAGTTTTTTTAATTTTAGATATTTAAAAAATGTACTAAGGTAGTTGGAGAGATGGCTCAGTGGTTAAAGGCACTTGCTTGCAAAGCCTGATGGCCCAGGTTTGGTTCCCCAGCCAGCCAGATGCATAAAATGGTGCGTGCATCTGAATAAACAAACTAGTGTACGTGCACATGGTGGAACACTTCTCATCAGCCCAAAGGGATTGATACATGCAAGTCTGTGGGTACAGGCTGCAGAGATTGCGTAGTGGTTAAGGTGCTTGCCTGTGAAGCCTAAGAACTGTTCAAATCCTGAAGATCCCACTTATAAGCCGATGCAACAGTGACACAAGCATGCAATTCCACACATACCCACAAGGGGGTAAACATGCCTGAGTTCATTCACAGCTGCTGAAAGGCCCTGGCACGCCCATTCTTTCTCTCAAAAAAAGAGTATATGGGTACATTTCAGAAGTAGTATTCTGAGTGAAAAGACTCGTATGTAATGAAATATGTACAAATATGATTTATGTTATTTGAAATTTTTGAGAAGGCAAAGCTGTAGGACAAAATGAGATCAGAAATGGCTGAAGGCTGGAGATCTAGAAGTGTAGTGCACTACAAACAGGCACAAACGTGAGGAGCTGGACATGGTCATTCATGGCTATTACCCCAGTGCTGAGGGTGGGCAGAGACAGGAGGATTGTGGGGCTTTCTGGTCAGCCAATCTAACTGAAAAACAGGGGGCTACAGGTTAGAGTCTGAGTGAAAGAGCAACAGGGGAGGACACCTCATATCTTTCTGTGACCTCCACACATGCACACATGGCACATAGTACCATAGCAAACACACCAGGAATAATAAATAAAAATAAAGGTCAGTAGGGGCTGAGTATGTAACTCAGTGATAGAGTGCTTACCTGGCATGTATGAGGTCCTAGGTTTGATCCCTAGCACTACAAAAATGACAAAAACTACAAAGATACTGGAAGTATCTAGAGAGAGAAAGATCATTTTCAAAAATAGGACAATGAAAATATCCTCAGTGTTGAAAGAAAATCACTGTAGTGTAGTATCTAGTATCCAGTGAAAGGACAAACAGACATTTTCAGACAAGAAAAGTGGAGTTTGCCACCAAAACACTTTCACTAAAGAAATTTTAAAGGAAAAGGCAGAAGGTGGGAATGATATATATATATATATATATATATATATATATATATATATATATATATTATATATATATGCCAATATAACAAGTGGAAGATGAAAACACAAGAAGTAACAAATAGCAAAGAAAGTATAAATGTGTAGGTAAATGTATATTGATTGTGGGAAGTTATATGGGTTTTAAAATAAGTTGGGATTAAAATATATAACAACAACAGGCATTGGAATAATATGAAAATTAACTATTCTACAGTATTTTAGTTGTCCAGAAAAACAGTAAAACATTTAAAATGATTACTTAAGGATGTACAATGTGATTTTTAGAGAAACTTGTAAAAGAATAGAAGCTGGAGCTGGGTGTGATGGCTTACACCTTTAATATCAGTACTCAAGCGGCTGATGTAGGAGGATTTCCATGAGTCCAGTTTGGTCTTCAGAGTCTGCCTGGGCTGGAGTTAGACCCTGCCTCAAAAACAAAACAAAACAAACAAACAAACAAACAAAAACACCAAAGGGAAAAAAAAGAATAGAAACCAAGTGAACCAAGTGTATACTTTTAATATAATAGAGGTAGAAAAAACTTAGAAAAATGAAAATAAAATGTACATATGTCTTGGAGTGGATAAAATGATAATTCTAAACCTATAGGCATTTGATAACATTGATTCAAAACAAAGCCGAATTTCCACAACTATAAGGAGAAATGGTAAAATTTGGTAAAAAGCATATAACAGGTTTTAAAATATCTTGTAAACCAAGTAGACAGAATTCCTGTGAGAATACAGAATATACTTAATAGGCTTGGTTGAATAGAATCTAGATAATCCTGCTTGACCAGTTATAGAAATATACTTTTTTTTTAAGCATATATGGAATGGTACAAAATTTTGATTATATAATATACTATATAGCAGTTATCAAGACATAGCAAACATGTTACATAGAGATACATAGAGTATAAATGCTCATAGGCTAGTGCTCTGCCACTGAACCATACCCCCAACCCTTTGTCTTCTCTGATTATGTGTTTTTAAGTACAATCCTCACTCTCTCAAAACTGAAAGATACTTAGATGTTTAAAAATTGATCACATTTATGAAATATGCAAAATGTACAACTTTAACTCAATTGACATATGAAATATTTTATATAATGATTTATAGATGAAAGTCATATGATCATATATTTTCCTTTATGTGTTCTGTTAAAAATAAATAGGGAATCAAATCATTTTTAAGCTGTTTTGACTAATTGTTACGAATGATATGAAAAGGCACTGAAATGATTTTGGCAGACGATGGCATGTTCTCATAGCTATTTGAAAAGTATCATCTGACAGTTATATGGGGAATAGAAGGGTCAAGCCTAGAAGCTGAGATACTAGGTGGGAGGATGATATATTAGTCCAAATAAAAGATGATGGTTTCTTCACCTAGTCTGTTGAGAAGTAGGTTCTGAAATCCCATTTACTTTTTACTTTCTTTATTGTCTATTTCTGATTGAGTGTACATTTCATGAGATTAAGGTCTTTGTGTTACTTCTAAGTATGTCTCTGCTACCAAAAATGCATGTAGCATATAGTAGACTCTCAATAAATATTTGTTAATGAAGTTGTAATGAAGTGGGTCTTTTATGTTATTGGTACTTATTAATTTAAATAGATTTTTTATTTTTTATTTGAAGCATGAAACAGTTGATGGCTATAGAAGATATTTCACTCAAATTGTAGGGTATGTATCTAATATGGAAGTATCTATTACTAATTTTTTTTTTTCTAGGTAGGATTTCACTCTAGCTCAGGCTGACCTGGAAATCACTATGTAGTCTCAGGGTGGCCTTTAACTCATGGCGATCCTCCTACCTCTGTCTCCCGAGTGCTGGGATTAAAGACGTGCGCCACCATGTCTGGCCCCTATATTACTAATTTTATTCAACACATTAAACTAATTTTATTAAACCACAACAGCTGTACTTACCTGCACAAGAGCTTCGCAAGATTAGGCCTGTCAACATTTCATCATGTATTGGGGAAGTTGCCCATGAAGCCCACCCTCCCCTGAGGAGGTGTTGGCAGTTAATAGTGGCTAGGGGAGGGGGGTCATTTTCTGTAGTGAAGTAACCTCTGGTAAGGCGACCCTGCTCCGTTAAAGAACTCCAGCCATGCTCATGCAGGCAATCCTAATCAACTTCACCACATAGACACACACACACACACAGACACACACACACACTCTCTCTCTCTCTCTCTCTCGCATGATAGTCAAGGAAGAACAAGGGGTTCAGTGGGAGAGGGTCATTACAGAGGGTAATGGAGGTGAATATGATCAAAATACACTGTATACATATATGAAATTGTCAAAAAATAGGGTTAGGGTTATTTTTAAAAACCCAGTTTTATTTAAAATATGTTAAATGTCAGAAATAATGATTTTCTTTTTGTACATTCCTGTTTTTAAAAGTGCATGCTGTGTTGATAATTACTGTTTTAGGTTCTTTGTGGTGGAAGATCACATTCTACATGTGACCCAGGGATTGGTAACCAGGGCATACACTGATGAACTTTGGAACATGGCGCTCTCAAAGATAATTGCTGTCCTTAGAGCTCATTCAGTAAGTCAGACAATTCATGTTACTAGTTTAATTTAGTTACTTCAAGAGCTTTTGTGCTATATAATATGAGAGGAAAACTGTGCCTCTATCATCTTGCAGTTTTTGGTAATTGCTCAGATTTGGAAGTAGTAATGTCAGGCTTTTGCCTGGTTTTATCCAGGCTGTGTGATTTCATAGCTGACTGGGGTTCCTAGCACCCTTTTATTCAGGCATTATAGAAAACACAGAACCAGGCTGGTCTCATTAATCTCAGCTAGCCTCTTCATTAGATCACCGAGAAACACTGTGAAGAAAGGGTCTTAATTATCATTCCAAATTCTTTGTTTCCAAAATAAACTCCATTATTAACAAACACAGTAGAACTTGTTCTAGACTGACTATAATTTATCGTAATACACCATAATTATAATTTTCTTAAAATCTGTAGTTTTCAAAATTTGAACTCATTTGAAATAACTAACATTTATGTAATGAGATTTTTTTTTGGGGGGGGGGATGAAGGTTAAATGACCAAATACTTTTCTAATTCCTTTTGTGGGAATCACTAACATATTAATGTTATAAAAAAATTTGAAGCCGGGCGTGGTGGTGCACGCCTTTAATCCCAGCACTGGGGAGGCAGAGGTAGGAGGATTGCTGTGAGTTTGAGGCCACCCTGAGACTCATAGTGAATTTCAGGTCAACCTGGGCTAGAGTGAGACCCTACCTCAAAAAAAAATTTTTTTTGAGGGGGCTGGTGAGATGACTCAGTGGTTAAGGTGCCTGCCTGCAAAGCCTAAAGGCCTGCATTTGATTCCCCAGTACCCATGTAAAGCCAGATACACAAAGTGGTACACACTTCTGGAGTTCATTTACAGTGTCTCAAGGCCCTGGCATACTTATTCTCTGTCTCTCTTCTCTGTCTCGCTGCTTGCAAATAGATAAATAATAATACATTTTTTGAAACTAGTAATTGGTCAGTGTAGACTTTTCTTTAAGAGAGCTTTGATACTTAACTAAAATTTATGGTATTTTAATTACAATATTTAAAATTTTGTAATCTATTATGTAATGGTAAAGTTTAAGGTATATTAAATGAGAATTGTTAGGTTTTATGATATTTAGATTGATCAGAAATATTATAGATTCTTGCTGGATATGATGGCGCACACCTTAAATCCCAGCACTTGAGTAGCAGAGGTAGGAGGATTGCTGGGAGTTCAAGGCCACCCTGAGACCACACAGTAAATTCTAGGTCAGCCTGAGCTAGAGGGAAACCCTACCTTGAACAATAACAACAAAATAGAAGGAAAAGAAAAGAAAGTAATACAGATTCTTGATACATTAGCCAGTAAACTAAACCCCTTTCTAATGTATTAATAAAGAATTTAGGGAGTTCTGGGTGTTGGATCCAGGGCTTCATGCATGCTAAGACGTGTTTTACCATGGAGCTGCAGTCCTAGTCCATGAGTAATGCATTTTATTATGGTTTAAATTAAAATCAGCTCAGTATATAAAATTATGCTATCATCCTATCAGTATGAAATTATAAAATATTAAATGTAACATCACATTATATACTCCTTAAGGAATCATAAATTTGGACTACATAGTGAGATGGGGTGGAGATGGGGTAAATTTCAATATCCCTTTAATGGTAATAATTTTCATTTGATTAATTACTGCAAAATACTGAATTGTCATTTAATTTTTAAAATTTATTTATTTGCAAATAGAGAGAGAGAGAGAGAGGGAGGGAGAGAGAGTGAGAATGGGTACACCAGGGCCTCTTGCCACTGCACATGAGCTCCAGATATATGCTGCACTTTGTACATGTGGCTTTACGTGGGTCCTGGGAAATCAGACGTGGGTCATTAGGCTTAGCAGGCAAGCATCTTAACCGCTGGGCCATCTCTCTAGCTCTGTCATTTAATATATTTCTTTTATAAGGTAATACATCTCTTTTATAAGATGGAGAGTAAATAAATGAATGTAAAAGGAAGACATATAGCATATTTAAAACCTTTGTTTGGTTAAAATAATTAGTTCTTCAAAAGTCTGAAGACTTATATAACTATAAATACCTTGTTTTGACCAAAATTAATTTTGTGAAAATCTCAGGGAATTAATTTTCACTGACTTTAGATATGACATGTTGTGATCTCTTCCTAAACATTTTACTGGAAAGAGCAGCTAGCTGTTGATCCACCTAACATTTTACTTTTATTTGCAGTCTTCTAGATTAAAGGGCAGTTTTTTAGGTTCTTGTTTTTACAGTATTAATAACTGTTGTTTTTGTTCTGCTTGTTTGTATTTCCACCATCACATTCCCCAACTCCTTAGTCTTACTGCACTGATCCTGATCTTGTTTTGGAGCTGAAGAATCTCATTGTCATTTTTGCAGACACTTTGCAGGTAGGTACTGATAGACTGGGTTCTTTCATTTTACTGTAGACTGATGTCAGTAAATTAGTAATAATAAACATTTGCATATGTATTCATGTTCTCTATTACCCAGGTTACCCAGGACAGTGTATATAAGAAATACTACCAGTTCATAAAACAATGACCAGTTGTTACCGTAGCATAGACACCTGTGCTATTATGTAACTGTGTGCTTGCAAATGAAAATCGATTTGTAAATTACTAATTTTCAGTATTGTTTGGAGTTCTTTAAAACATGTTTCTAAAATGAAAACGTATAGTTTGAAAGTTGTAGACATTCATTTCCTTCTTAATTTCAGATTTACCACATGTATGATGAATAATAAAATTACTATACTTCTTTGAATTTTGGTTTTTCCTTTTGAAAATATGATTAAATTACCTCAAAACTTAATGCTTTTCAATTATTAGTGTGAAAATATTAATATATCTGGTTTGTTCCTCCTTGATCATAAGTAATTGAGACTTGATTGCCTGTTGTTTATGAGATTGTTTAGAGGTAACGTTTTATGAAATAAAGACTAGCATCTTCCCAAGTGTGATAATAGCTGCTCCATAAAAAAGGATTCTGTAGTAAAAAATGATTTAGAAATGTTCAGTGAAACAAAACAGATTTCTCCACCAAAAGCCTTTCTCAGAGCAAATTTATGCGTTAGGTTTCCAAAATAAGATGGTTGTGCAGTATTTTGACAATATTTTTGGCCTTTGAAGTATTTTCCTCTCAGAACATTTCTTACATCTGTTACTTCACAGAATTTGCTTTACTGCTATGAACTACTTGCTTTATCATAAGAGTTTTGCAACCTAAAACCATAGCTGCTTAGTCTTAAAAGCTAAAAATAATATTCTGCAAGCTGCCTTAGCCCATTGCATGATTGCCTGGTCTTTAATAGTTTGTATGGTCTATTTGGTATCATCAGAGTAATGTGGGACTTTTTGGCTTTTGTGTTGATAAATTTTGTGACACATATATCTGTCATATTAATTGCAAGGAAATTTTTGATAACTTTTGGGGGCTGAACTGCCTTAATTTTGGGCTCGTTTATAAATAATTTGAGGAAATTTTGCTATCCACAATAATTCAAAGCATTAAAGTTCAAAGTATGATCTAGGAACCAGTGCTCTGTAAACTGTTACCAGTTTGCCGATTACTTGTTATTATCAAAATAAATCATGTCATTAAGTACAAAGTTTACCTCAGTTGGCATCTTGCTATAATATGCAAGACTTTATCCATGTAGGTATCAGCACTGATTTTCTCTCTCTCTTTCTTTCTCTCTTTTTTGAGATAGAGTCTCATGTGGTTTAGGATAGCCTTGAACTTACTATGTAGCTAAAGATGACCTTGAACCTCAGATCCTCTTGCCTCCACCTCCTAAGTGCTAGGGTTTTAAGCATGTGACACCATACCATGTTTAGTGATTTTAAATATTTAGGTAAATGAAGAAACAAATATACTTACAAATGTGCTGGGATTATAGTATGTGTCATGAAGCTCGATTTTATATGATGCTGGGGATTGAATCTAGGGCTTTGTTCATGCCAGATAAGCCCTCTACCAACTAAGCTACACCACCAACTCCCTAACATTGATTTATATTCTAGTGTAAGCTACTTACCTTCTTGTAGACTGTTACAGGGAGTTTTTGCACTAGCATTTTGAGAGCAGCTAAATCTAAAGTACTTGATGTGACTCCAAGGAATTGTGTATAGAATAAAAAAAAAGAAAAGTTAAAGACAGTATTTTAAGTAATACAGTGAAAAAGCAACTGTATCAACCCTTGCAAGGAGAACTTTTCATTTTTTTTTTTTCTTTTCCCTTTCTTCCAGCAGGTAAGAAAAAAATATCTGGCCATTCTATGGGTTGGATTTCAATGGATTTCATACTAGAAAGGAGTAACTGTGTGTGTGTGTGTGTGTGTGTGTGTGTGTGTGTGTCTATTTTGGAAAGATACACGTTTTTCTTAGGGGATGAAGTTAATCTTGAGTTGAAGGTGTAAAAGGAATCCAGCATGTTTCAGACAGAATTTGTTTTCTTCTTATACCCTACTTAGGTACACAGGTAGGTCACTAATCTTCAACTTTTTCTCTCATCCTGGGTTGTGATACTTTTTAAGGCTAACACTGTAATAGTTCTAGAAAAGTTAAAGAAGAAATGAAAAAATTATTCTGAGTCCATAAAAGTCTTTCTAGACCTCTTTCTTAATACAATCTAGTAGAAAATAAAATGATTTTTTTTCCTTTACTTTAGGAATAATATACAGTGACGTACTGATCCCATATAAATGATTCTTGAGAGTTTCTAACATTTTATTTATATACTTACCTCCTTTTCTTTTTGTATCTTAGGGCTACGGATTTCCAGTGAACCGACTTTTTGACCTTTTATTTGAAATAAGGGATCAGTATAATGAAACATTGCTTAAGAAATGGGCTGGTATTTTCAGGTGAGTTAAGCCGTGGTTCCTTGGTATAATGAATATGTTTGATTCATACTTAACTAATTGATCTTTTTGATATAATAATAAAAAGGTTTGCAATCAGTTTTTATTGTGGTAAAATGCACATGAGTTAAATAACTATATGGAACATAGACATTCAAGCAGTGGCCTATAGGAGTTCCTAAGGAGACAGAAAACCAGCAAATAGGATTGAGAAGAATAAAAAATAAAAAGGAAAGAATGAATTGTATAGGAGGGGCAGTAAATGATTTTAGACAAGAAATAAAACTGCTAGAACCAATTTATCATCATCTTCATTTCCTCCTCCCTATATCTTCCTTATTTTCCTTTCTTTTCTTGCTCTTTTCAGCCTTGCAATACCTTTTTTTTTTTGCTGCATCAGCATTTCCTGTAGCTGTGTAACAGCAAAATCCACTTGTGCTGTTTCCTTCGGCCCTGTGGTCTTCCCTTCTTCAGGCTTCTTGTCATCTACAGCAGCTTGTCCAACATCTCTTCTAGTTTAATGTCACCAGAGGATAGGCAAGGACAGTTGGTGAGTTTGGTATGATACTCAGAACAGAAAAAGAAGGCTGAACAAGGCCTCTTGGGGTCCTTGACCTTGCTTTTCCTTTCCCTTTAGGAGTTATGTTTGTTTCATTTCTCTCTCATAACAAGCCTCATCTGCCTGGGCCATGTCTTCAAAATTCCCTTTCTCTTTAGCAGACATGGTCTCTTGCCCCCTGAGCACAACTTAGAGAAAACTCTTTGAAGCGGTCAGAGTGGTTTTGCACCACTTGCAACACATACAGGTTACACGAAGGTTCTCCTCAGTGAGGGGCAGAGCTGCCTAGTGTCTGCTGCCTCTCATTTGCCCTGTGCTGTCTCTGTGGGGTTAAATCTACTCATGGATGTGAGAGCAGGACAGTCTTGATGAGTCTTGTATAACTATCATCAGTTTTTTATATATTACTTTTATATTAGGGGTAGTGCTCCAATCTAGAAATCTATCTTTCTTTCTTTTCTTTTCTTTTTTTTTTTTTTTTTTGGTTTTTCGAGGTAGGGTCTCACTCTAGCCCAGGCTGATCTGGAATTCACTATATAGTCTCAGGGTGGCCTCGAACTCACAGCAATCCTCCTACCTCTGTCTCCTGAGTGCTGGGATTGAAGGCATGTACTACCACACCCGGCTTCCAATCTAGAAATCTTAAGATAGATAAGAGAGACTAGCTGGCCCAAGATAGTTTATCACAAAGACTTAAGCATCCTTCTGAAGAGGCCAAGTGTATAACATCAACTGTAAGATTTTGTATGTATGCAAATATTTGGTATATCACATTAATAAAAGGGCAAGGAAAATACTGGTAGTTTTATAGCTATCATAAGTTCAATAACCATCTCCATGTGACCTCTTTATCCTAATATCAAACATCACAGAGAATATTGGAAAAGAAAATATATGTGTTGTATAAAGTGAATTAATTTATAGCAGAGTCATATGTAAGAGTCGTCTTTCTTTCTTTCTTTCTTTCTTTCTTTCTTTCTTTCTTTCTTTTTTTTTTTTGAGCTAGGTTCTCACTCTAGCCCAGGCTGACCTGGAATTCACTATGTAATCTCAGGGTGGCCTCAAATTCACAGTGATCCTCCTCCCTCTGCCTCCTGAGTGCCAGGCTTAAAGGTGTGCGCCACTACACCTGGCATATGAAAGAGTCTTACTAACATTTTTTTCTGTATTTCTTTTGTCATCTCTACAGTTAGGGAGCAAATTAATAAATTATCATGCTTGTTTTTGTAGTGCAAAATGTTTAAAATCTATTCTCTTGTCAATTTTGAAATATATATTACATTATTAGCTGGTCACCTTGCTACACAACAGATCTCAAAAGCTTACTCCTTGTTATTTGATATATTTTTTTAAAAAATTATTATTTTTTATTTATTTAGAGAAAGAGGGAGAGAAAGAGAATGGGCACGCCAGGGCCTCCAGCCACTGCAAATGAAGTCCAGATGTGTGCGCCCCCTTGTGCATCTGGCTAACGTGGGCCCTGGGGAGTTGAACCTGGGCCTTTTGGCTTTGCAGGCAAATGTCTTAACCACTAAGCCATCCCTCCAACCCTGTTATTTGATATTTTATACACGCTGACCAACATTTCCCCCTTGCCCCTTAACTGAGTCTTTGATAACCAACATTCTACTTTACTTTTATCCTTGACTTTTTTAGATTCATATGTAAATGAGATCATAGAATAATTGTCTTTCTATGCTTGGCTTTTTTCACTTAACATGATACCCTCACCATTCATCTATGTTGTTGTAAATGATAGATTTTTTTTTCATTTTTAAGGCTGACCAATCCATATACTACATTTTCGTTATCCATTCATCCGTTGATGGAAACTAAATTTGAATCTATTATTTGATTATTGTGAATAATGCTGCAGTGAAATTGGGGATGAAGCTGTCTTTTCAATATAGTGTTATTTTTTTTCACCCTTTGGACATATCCTCAGTAATGGGATTGCTGGATTATATAGTTATATTTTCAGTGTTCTCCATACTGTCCCATGCTTTTCTTTTGCTTTTTGCTTATACTTTTGAAGTTAAGTGCAAAAGTATCATCAACCAATGTTGGGGGGGATATTTTATATTCATGATTACCCAGTCCTAGTATAATGTCTTACATGGAACAGGAATTTATCTTATGTTCATAGAATTTGGTTTTATAAATAGATCATATTAAGGACACATTAGCATTTTCAAAATATAAATTTGTTAAACTATTTGTCATAGTAACTGAGTCAACATTTTTATAATGACTTTCTCATAATTTATTTCTTTGCAACTTGCTTTTTGTCTATTTTGTTTTGTTTTTTAAAATTTATTTATTTATTTTAGAGAGAGAGAGGGAGAGAGAATGGGCACACAAGGGCCTCCAGCCATTGCAAACACTCCAGACACATGCACCCCCTTGTGCATCTGGCTTATGTGGGTCCTGGGGAATTGAACTGGGGTCATTAGGCTTCATAGGCAAACATCTTAACTGCTGAGCCATCTCTCCAGCCCATTTTTTTTTTTTTAAGGTAGGGTCTCACTCTAGCCCAGGCTGACCTGGAACTCACTCTATAGTCCTAGGCTGGCCTCAAATCCATAGTGATTTTGCTGCCTCTGCCTCCCAAGTGCTGGGATTAAATGCGTGCATCATCATACCTGGCCATATTTCATTTTTTAACCACTGTTTAGAATGAAGTGAAATAATGGAAACTTCTTGCTATTTTTTTTAAGTAAGCAACATTGTTTAAACACACGTCTTTATTTCTGGTCTGCCATGAAAACCTAAGAATAAATTTTATCAAACTAATCATTAACTTCTATCTACATCATGCCTTTCCTTTGTATTTCTTACTTCAGTAAATATGTCTGATTAGGAGAGATATACATTGCCAGATTTATGATGATTACACTTTCCCTTACACGCTTACACAGGCCCAATTCTATTTCTCGTAGCCTTATTTATGTACTTACTTCCCACCCTGTGTAATACGTCTTTAAGTCCTCATCACCTCTTACTGGGATTATTCTTCAGTCATTCTAACTAGCTTGTGTTCATTTCTGGCTTTTCCCAGTTTGTTTTCTACAGAGCAAGAATCTTTCTATGGTATTCTCCTCCCTAAAACTTTTCATTGCCTACAGAATAAAATCTATCTTAATTGTCTACATACTCAAGCTCACCTTTCACCATGTTGCTCATAGATTGTACTGTGGCAGTAACACTGTATTGCCTGTGGTTGTGCACCCCAGACAGTTAGCTTCCTTCACCTCTTATGTCTTATATGTATGTCCTTCTGTTCAAAGTGCTTTTTTGTATTCTTATCAGAAGTGTTTCGTTTCATTTTCCAAAACCCAACAGAGCCCATACTTTCTCTGTTGAAGTTTCTATGAGACCCTCCTCTACATACTCTGATAGGGACTTCTTCCTCTATCCCCTACTGAAACTTATACTGTCTTCGTATATGTACCACCCAGCAATACGAACATTTTAACTTGCATCTCTGTCTCTTCTATTTGGCTCAAGCACAGAAACCTTGTTTTCGTCGTCATTAAGTGGGGACTTTTTCATTTTTCATCACTGTTCAAAGCTTCTTAGCACATAATAGTTATGAATAACTTTTTTCTTTTTTCTTTTTTTTTCCTAGACAAGGTATCACTCTAGTCCAGGCTGACCTGGAATTCACTCTGAACTCATGGTGATCCTCCTACCTCAGCCTCCTAAAGGCTGAGATGAAAGGCTTGTGCTACTATGCCAGATTTCAATAACTTTTATTACATATATATTTATTACACACACACATATATATTCTTTATTTATTTTTGGTTTTTCAAGGTAGGGTCTTGCTCTAGCCTAGGCTGACCTGGAATTCACTATGTAGTCTCAAGGTAGCCTTGAACTCATGGCAGTCCCCCTACCTCTGGCTCCCAATTGCTGGGATTAAAGGTGTGCACCACCATGCCCAACTTCAGTAACTTTTAATCACACTAAATTATTGGTTAAAAATAAGTTGATTTTGGAGAGCAGCTACCTTAGGACAAGTTAGGTTATGCTGCAGTAGCAAGAGCTCACCAAATCTTAATGAATGGAGATAGTTTATTTTTCACTCACACAGAAGTCTACAAAAGATCTAGTAGTTATATATCCAAGCTGATATACTTGCCTTTGTTTCTATACCTTTTCAACATGTTCTTTTGTGTCCAGGGAAAAAGGATTGTTACATAGTTGGTCCGTAGGTGCTTTAGACTCAAAGCAACAGAAGCCCTTTCCATTCTGAGCCCATTGTAGCCGCTGAGCCCATTTGTGTGGCCCTTCCCTAGCAGCAAGGGGGCCTGTGCACAAGTAAATCAATAAAAAAGTATTGTTCCACTCTTTAAAAACTCACAGTTGGAAAGAGAGAAGACATATGACAAACAAATTGAAAATTATTCTTATCAAGAAATCTGCACTGTTTTTAGTTATGAGTGAAGTTATTCAGACTATATTATCTGGTTCTTTACTGGAAAATTAAAAGCAAAGTACTAGGAGGATGTAAAGCTAGTAGAGAAAGGAGACTGATGCTGGGGAGGAGGAAGATAGGGTGGGGTGAAGGTGGGACAGAAATCCACAAAAGCAAATTATATTTGAAAATGCCAGAATGAATGATCTAGATCTCTGTATGCCAACTTTAAAAAAAGAGGATATTAAATATGGATTGTGGTGACAAGACATATGTGATAATTTTAGAATTCTGGATAATTAGTATTTTCTAGTTCGGACCTTTAACAAAAAAAAAATATTCTTTTGTAGGAGCTTTGCATTTTAAGATACTGTTTAATAGCATTCTAATGATACATTTTGGAATAATAAGATGTCAATTTTCCTTTTTATTAACAGGGACATTTTTGAAGAGGATAATTATAGCCCCATCCCTATTTCCAGTGAGGAAGAATATAAAACAGTCACCAGTAAATTTCCATTTCAAGATTCAGACCTTGAAAAGGTATAAACTAGTTTTTTTTTTTTTTTCAATTTTTAATGAAAGAGAGAGAATTGGTGTGTCAGGGCCTCCAGCCATTGCAATCAAACTCCACACGTGTGCAACCCTGTGTGCATGTGTCACCTCATGTGTCTGACTTACATGGTTTCTGGGGAGTTGAACATGGGGTCCTTAGGCTTAGTAGGCAAGTGCCTTAACTGCTAAGCCATCTCTCCAGCCCTAAAATAGTTTTTATTTTTTATTATTGACAACTTCCATAAGTGTAGGCAATAAACCATGATAATTCCATCCTCCCTTATTTTCCCCTTTACAACTCCACTCTCCATCATATCCCCTCCCCCTCTAAATCAGTCTCTCTTTTATTTTGATGTCATTATCTCTTCCTCCTATTATAATGGTGTAGGTAGTGCCAGACAGTGCAAGGTCATGGATATGGAGGCCATTTTGTGTCTGGAAGAGTGCATTGTAAGAAGCCCTATTCTTTCTTTGGCTCTTACATTTTTTTTCTGCCACCTCTTCCGCAATGGACTCGGAGCCTTGGAAGGTGAGATAGAGATGATTCAGTGCTGAACACTCCTCTCTCACTTCTTTTCAGCACTATAGTGCATCTGGAGTCATCCCAGAGGTCACTGCCATCTGAAAAGAGAAGCTTCTCTAACCAAAAGTGAGAATAGCATTAAAATATGAGTATGAACATTAAGAAAAATGCTTACCAGGCAGTTTGGTGAGCACAATATATGCATTTAGGCAGGTACCAGCAGGCATTACACTCCTAGGGCTCATGACTTCCCATGTCACAGGTTTTCAGTATCAGGCATGTATTCCCTCCAGGCCACCAGTCCAATTAGAAAGTGGTTGGTTTCTCCCATAACAGACATGCCACTATTGCATCCGTTGGCTCATGTGGCATGGCTGGCCAAATTTAAGGCTTGCAGTGTCCACTGTTGTTTATTTCCACCGATGACTTCTCTCTCTCATGGAGCTACATGCAGCATAGTTTTTTTCCAGCTTTCTGTCAGCTGGTCTTCAGGGATGAGGTTTTCAGCTCAGCTCCAACAAGATTTCTCAGTGACCTTACAGCCTAAGCATGTGGACTCTTCAGCAATAGGGTCTTACCATCCATTCCTGGTGGGAAACCAAGAGCCTTCGTAGTGACCTGTAATATTTTGGGGGCATCATGGACCTCCTTGGCCAACAACTCACTGGAAAATATCCCATCCCTGGCAGTGAAATTATTCTACTTACAGTGTATGGCTTCTGAGAGTGCCATTAGTCCAGAGAAGTATGTTTCCATATGGCTTATTCAAAACATCTTAAATTTTGATTAACCCTCCTCCCACTGTTCCATTACCCACTCCCTTCCCCTCAGTACCTCAGTAATCTGTTCTTCCACTTACCTATATACAGTACCATCCCCTTAAGTCCTCGCCTCTCCTCCCTCCCTTATAGCCCCTTTCTAGCTTACTGGCCTCTGCTACCAAGTTTTATTCCAGCTCACATACAAGTCCAAACATTTGTAGCTAGCATCCACATATGAGAGAGAACATGCAGCGCTTGGGTTTCTGGGCCTGGGTTACCTCACTTAGTATAATCCCTTCCAGATCCACCCATTTCCCTGCAAATTCCATAATTTATTTTTATTTATTGCTGAATAGAACTCCATTGTATAAATGTACCACATCATTATCCACTCATCACTTGAGGGACATCTAAGCTGGTTCCATTTCCTAGGTATTGTGAATAGAGCAGCAATAAACATGGACGTGCAAGTATCTCTAAGGTAGTACGATGAGTCCTTAGGATATATGCCTAGAAGTGGTATAGTGGAATCATATGGTAAATCTATTTTTAGCTGTCTCTGGAACCTTTACACTGGTTTCCACAATGGCTATACCAGATTGTATTCCCACCAACAGTGTAGAAGGGTTCCTCTTTTTCTGCAACCTCAACAGCATTTATTGACATTTGTTTTCTTTTTTTTAAACTTTTTTATTGACATTTGTTTTCTTGATGATAGCCATTCTGACAGGAGTGAGATGGAATCTCAAAGTAGTTTTAATTTGCATTTCCCTGATTGCTAAGGATGTTGAACAGTTTTTTTAGCTGTTTATAGGCCATCTCCATTTCTGCCTTTGAGAACTTTCTGTTTAGTTCCATAGCCCATTTTTTAATTGAGTTGTTTGATTTCTTATCATTTAGTTTTTTGAGTTCTTTGTATATTCGGGATATTAATCCTCTTTCAGATGTTTAGTGGGCAAAGATTTTCTACCATTCTGTAGGTTGCCTTTTTGCTCTATTTACATTGTCCTTTGCTGTACAAAAGTTTTGCAATTTCATGAGGTCCTGGTGGTTGATTAGTATTTTTTTTTGTCCCCCTGAGCAATGGGGGTTATATTCAGAAAGTCATTGCCCATGCCAATATGTTGAAGGGTTTCCCCTACTTTTTCATCTAGCAGTTTCAGAGTTTCAGGTCTAATATTAAGGTCCCTGATCCATTTGGACTTAATTATTGTGCATGAAGAGAGATAAGGATCAATTTTCATCCTTCTGTGCATAAATATCCAGTTTTCCCAGCACCATTTGTTGAAGAGGCTGTCTTTTTTCCAATGAGTATTTTTGGCATTTTTGTCTTGGACATACTGCTTGGACATATGCCTGGGTCCTCCATTCTGTTCCATTGGCCTATGTGTCTGTTTTTGTGCCAGTACCATGCTGTTTTAGTTACTGTGGCTCTGTGGGTTATAGTCAGGTATGGTGATAGCCTTATTTTTGTTGCTCAAAACTGTTTTGCTATTCGAGGTTTTCTTGTGCTTCCAAATTAATTTTAGGATTGTTTTTTCTATTTATGTGAAGAATGCCATTAGGATATTTTTAAACTATCTTATATCCAGACATCTTTTTGTATATATATTTTATTTTTATTTATTTATTTGACATAGGGAGAAAGAGGGAGAGAGAGAGAGAGAGAAGAGAGGGAGACAATGGGCATGCTAGGGCCTCCAACTGCTGCAAATGAACTCCTGATGCATGTGCCACCTTGTGCATATAGCTTACGTGGGTTCTGGGGAATTGAACTTGGGACCTTTGGCTTCACAAGTGCCTTAGCTGCTAAGCCATCCCTCCAGCCCGCCATTGAGATTTTGATGGGGATTGTATTCAGTGTGTAGATTGCTTTTGGTAAGATTGCCATTTTCACAATATTGATTCTTCCAATCCATAAACATGGGATGTCTTTCCATTTCCTAGTGTCTTCTGCAATTTCTGTCTTTAGTGTTTTCATTGTAGAGATCCTTCACGTCCTTGGTTTGGTCTATCCCAAGGTACAGGAGTGATTCCTGATTTAATCCCTAAACTAGTTTTTGATATAAGGAGTCTTGTAAAAACAAAGTCCTTACCTTTACTACAATGTAAAATTAATTCAGCAGTGTAAGCACTAATGCATTCGGGGGAATGATTTTTTTTGTATTATTTGAGAAAATTAAGTATACTTTAATCTTTCAAGAGTATTTTATTACTACTACTATGAATGCTACTATTTTGATGAAGTTAAGAAGGGCACTTTTCTTGGGGATACTAGAAACAGTTATCCCAAATGTTCAGTGGATTACCAAGGCGAGTGTTACTAATGTTGAATGGATTCCAAATTAGTTGTACTGACTAGATTGTAATAACAAGAGTATGTTCTAGGGAAAGAGAGGAGAATTTCTTTTGAAATATTCACCACTGTGAAAGATCTTAATTTATTGCTTCAAAAAAGCATATTTGTATAAAAAGTTTATATTGATTAAGAGACATGTGAGGGTAGTAGCCATCTGAACTTGCTTGTAGAAGTAGGATTATGTATTTTTCAGACCGAAATAGCAAAGGACAAGGTAGACTAAAGAAGTAGACCAGCTTGTAGGCTACTCTGAGATGCACAAGTGCCTGTTTGTGTGCATACATGTATACAAACATGCACAATTGCACATATTCAGTGTATCTGGGTAGAATCAGGTCTCAGGAGAAAAGAATATTATATACTATATATAAATTACTTTTTAACTTCTCTTTATTCTTATTCTTATTTTATATTGTTTTTCCAACTCTGTAACTTATTCCTTTTCTATATTTTTATTCCTTCAGAATGAACAAAATTGAAATCTGAGAAAATTACTATAAATTTTTCTCATGTTTTCTGAATAAACTAAGTTTATCATATATAAATAATCACTAAATACAGAACTAGCTAGTTAGATGTTGGGTAATACTGCCATTCCATATATCTAACAGTTGTGTTTGAATACGCAAAAAAGACTAGAGTACTTACTTTGTTTTTATGTTTTTGAGACCTAAATTAAAATTGTCCGTGTTGGGCTGGAGAGATGGCTTAGCGGTTAAGCGCTTGCCTGTGAAGCCTAAGGACCCCGGTTCGAGGCTCAATTCCCCAGGACCCACGTTAGCCAGATGCACAAGGGGGCGCATGCATCTGGAGTTCATTTACAGTGGCTGGAGGCCCCGGCACACCCATTCTCTCTCTCTCTCTCTCTCTCTCTCTCTCTGCCTCTTTCTCTGTCTGTCACTTTCAAATAAATAAATAAAAATAAAAACAAAAAATTAAAAAAATTGTCCCTGTTAGGAAATAATGCCAGAATAGTCTCTGTCTCATAGCTCAGTTTTATTTTGTTCTAGCGAATGGTAAGGAGTTTGTTCAGACAATAGCATTTGTGTCAAGAGCACTGGATCAGACTGGATCCACATGCTAGCTCTGCTTGTGGTTTACCATGACCAAGTGATTCAACCTGTTTGGACATTTCTGGTTCATCTATGTAATGAAGAGGCTGAGCTGAATAATCTTTAATGTCCCTTTTAGTTTTGCTAAACTGTTTTAAATAGATTTGTGATTTAAAGAAATTTTAACTGTGTTTGTAGGGAGTATTCAATATATGCAACGTTTTTTAGACTAAGTACCTAATTTAGGAATTGAATTCATTGTTTGGTATTTCTGCATGGAAAAAGGATGGAATCTTTTAGTTTAAAATACAAAGTTGATGAAACATATGAGATGAAGTTCAAGAAATATAACTGGGAATAGAGAGATTGTTCAGTGGTTAAAGGTACTTTCTTGCAAAGGCTGACTACCAGGGTTCAGTTTCCCAGTACCCACATAAAGCCACATGCATAAAGTGGCGCATGTGTCTGGAGTTTATTTTCAGTTACAGGAGGCCCCGGCATGCTCATTCTCTCTTTGTGTTTCTGTCCTTTCGCTCTCTCTCAAATAAATAAATAGATTCTTAAAATATTTTAAATAGTGTTATATTTATTTATTTGAGAGAGAGAGAGAGAGAGGGTCAGATAGAGAATGGGCATGCCAGGGCCTCTAGCCACTGGAAACGAACTCCAAATGCATTGCCTGGCTTACACAGGTAATGGGGACTCCAATTTGGGTCCTTAGGCTTTGCAGGCAAGCACCTTAACCACTAAGCAATCTCTCTAGATCCAGACTGTTTTTTTAAAGAAAAGAAATGTAAGTGGAGAAGAAGAAAAGGACAGATCAGAATAGCCCTTATAAATAATTTTGGAGACTAGCATTTATCATGAAGGGTATAAAAAGCCACAAAGTTTTAAGCAGTAGGAACATTCACATTTTTGCTTTATGAATGACTCTGGCTAAGTCATAAAGAATGTATTGGAGAAGAGTAGGGTTGGTGGTAGGACACCAGCAAGGACAGCTTCACAATTATTCTGGTAAGGGAGGGTGAAGACCTGAATAGAGGCTATGCTTATGGAACTTGATTTAGGAGACATTTAAGAGGTTGGACTAATAGGAGATGGGGGTAATTTGCATATGAAGGGTAAGGAACATAAAGAGATCAAGTATAATAATCAACTTTCTGCCTTGCAGTAGCATTCACCACGATGGGAGACACACAAGGAGGAGGTTAGGAGAAAAAAGTATAATTTCACTTTTGGAATTAGTATACCTAATATAGCATAGCCAAGGGTCTGATGGGTATTTAGGTGTATGGATTTGGACTTTAAGAGAGATTTGATCAAGAGTTGAAGATTTGGCAGTTAGTATAATTTGTATGGTGATTCATGTCATGAGAGTATCCGAGATCATCCAAGGAGAGGGTACATATAGTAAGAAAAGAAGATTTAGGATAAAACCCTAAGTCATAGCAATAGTATTTAAAAAATTAGAGTAGGTAGAAAAATGGCAAAATGTCAGGGAGGGTCAGGATACCAAGAAAAGAGAGACCCTATGTGAGAAGCAGAAGAGGGCCAGTTGTATCAGCTACTCCAAAGAAGTTAGTTACATGAAAACCTAGAAAGCTTCATTGGACTGACCAGCTAGGGGATCATTGGTGACCTTAGTGAGAGTACCTTCACTAACATAGCAAAGTTGCAGTGAAGGTTAAAGTATAGGTTAGACTTCATAATGTATAGATGAGAAGCTTTGGGTTAAAATCTTGGAGGAATTTTCCTTTTTAGAGCCTGGGAATTTTAAAGTTGGTATTGATGGATAAAGCAGTTTAGCCAAAATAGCACACTGTAAATGATTGGCTGTATGCCAGCGTTTGCTGGTATGATGGCCAGAAAGCTTCTGTAAGAAAGATATATTCTGGGGATTATGAAATGAACTTGATAGCTTCTTGAATCCGCTTTAAGCCTTCAGTCAAGCTAAGTAAAGGGAATCTTCTTGTTGCTCAAAAGCTCTGGGTCAGCAAGCTGACTGTGTATCTATCATGGCCACCCTGGCTCTTATACTGTGAATACAAAGAAGCAAACAGCTAAGCATCTCTTGTCAATGCTGTATCATCAGAACACAAAGAGGCATTCAGATGTGTGGCCTCTTCTTGATAAAAGTCTAGTAATGTGATTTAAGTATAAGGCTAAATGGCTGTGCATAATT
This sequence comes from Dipus sagitta, assembly GCA_036346955.1. Lineage (NCBI taxonomy): Eukaryota > Metazoa > Chordata > Mammalia > Rodentia > Dipodidae > Dipus > Dipus sagitta. The sequence continues at coordinate 43,369,242 of CM070770.1, read as the reverse complement.
TTTTTATAAGGCTGAATGGCTATGCATAATTTTTTTCAGAAATATTTGGGATTTCTTTAAAAATATGAAAAATAGGCCAGGCATGGCAGCATATGTAATCCTAGCCCTTGGGAGGCAGAGGCAGGAGAATTGTCAAAAGTTCAAGGCCAGCCAGCACTACTTAGAACCTTATCCAATAAATAGCTTTCCAACTATGCTCATATGAGTAATCCTGGTTTAACTCAGCTGGGTCACTGGGGAAAAAAAAAAAAAGGCATGAAAATAGAAGGGATTAGGTGGAAAGAAGGATTTAGTAGGAGTGGAATAAGAAAGGGCAGTCGCACGAATATGATCAAAATATATACATGCTTGAAACTGTCAAAATAATGTAGATGTGTAACCACAGAATTTATGTAGTTGTTATTGACTGAAATGAGAAATCAACGTAGGTTTTTACATTTATAAGAGATTAAAATGTCTTTTAAATTTCAAAAACAGTATTAATTTTCTCTTTCCACAGCAATCTTTCCCAAAGAAATTCCCCATGTCTCAGTCAGTGCCTCATATTTACATTCAAGTTAAAGAATTTATTTATGCCAGCCTTAAATTTTCAGAGTCATTACACCGAAGGTAAGCTCACTAGTGTGAAGTGCGTCTTTATCATAATTGTCTTTACAAAGCTTTTTCGTATCGTGACTCTTTAATGGGCTGCCACTTCCCTGGAAAGGTTTATGTGCTCAGATGTCACTTAGGGTTAAGTTGCTGTAAATATATCTTTAAGTTAGCATTTGTGCTTTTAGATTTTTTTTTTTTTTTCTGAGGTAAGGTCTCGTTCTAGCCCAGGCTGACCTGGAATTCACTATGTAGTCTCAGGGTGGCCTTGAACTCACAGCAATCCTTCTACCTCTGCCTCCCAAGTGCTGGGATTGAAGGTGTACGCCACCATGCCTGGCCTGCTTTTAGACATTTGAGAGTAATGTTTTAATTAAAAAGTAAAAAGGTACTAAAATCTTAGCCCATTTTAAGTTTTAAAGTGGAGATAATTTTGGTTTTCCCTGTTACCACCCATCTTCCTATATTTGGTAATGTCTAGAGATATAGCTGGCCATCATAGCCAAGAAGCTATGATCTAAGGACAACTTACCTATTTAAACAATGAGGCTTGTTGCAGTCAGGTTTGCACTGCTGGCAGAAATAACCGAATGAAGAGCAGCTTGTGTGGGGGGGGGGGTGAGAGGTTTATTTGGCTTACAGGCTCGAGGGGGAAGCTCCATGATGGCAGGGCAAATGATGGCATGAGCAGAGAGTGGACATCACCCCCTAGCCAGCATAAGGTGGACAATAGCAACAGGAGACTATGCCAAACACTGGCAAGGGGAAACTGGCTATAACACCCATAAGCCCACTCCCAACAATACAGTTCCTCCAGGAGGTGTTAATTCCCAAATCTCCATCAGCTGGGAACCTAGCATTCAGAACACCTAAGTTTATGGGGGACACTTAAATCAAACCACCACAAGGCTATATCCAAGAACTTATTATTCTCATAAGCTGAAGGTGTGGTGGTTAGGAGAACAGACAGCTTTTTGGTACTAGCTTTAGAAATCATTAAAATGTTTAACATTATTGAGTTTTTTTCGTACCAAATTAAAATTAGTTTAATGCAATTTATTTTAATGTTTTTGACAATCTCAGTAGAAATGGATAGCTTAGTTACATTAAAAAAGCCAAGTCTGGTCCAGATCTCCTGCGCTGGAGGGTGGGTGGGCAGAAAGGTAGTGAGAGCCCCTTGCATTTCAGCCAAGGCCCAGGTGAAATCACAGAGGAATTGAGGAGATGAGCAAGCCTGTTACTTCCTTGGTGAGCCTGACAATCAGGGCCAGGATGAACAGAGACAGACGCTGAAGACAGCACACACCAAAGCAGAGATCCAGAGGCTCCTAAGAGCTCATCACTGAAGTAGACTTAAAACACACCCACCAAGACTCAGGGAATTTTGCGGAAGAGAGGATGGAAAGATTGTAAAAGCCACAGTCTGGGACGTCATACCCAGAGGCATTACCTCCTCCCAATAACTGACTACTGCTCCCACAGTGCATAACCCACAACCCCATGGGGAATACCAGCAACCCCACTGAGGAGGACCCTCAGTGGAATGGGGACAGGGAGGAGGGAAAAGGTTGTAGCAACACATGATGTACCCTTACAAAGTATGTTCTTAATTAAAAAAAATTTTTTTTTAAAGCCAAGTCTGTGGGCTGGAGAGATGGTTCAGCAGTTAAAGGCACTTGCTTGCAAAGCCTGATGATCCAGGTTTCATTACCTAGTACCAACATAAAACCAGATGCACAAAGTGGTACATGTATCTGGAGTTCTTTTGCAGTGGCAGGAGGCCCTGGCATGCCCATATTTCTCTCCCTGTCTCTTTGTCTCTCTGTCTCTATCTCTATTTCTGCTTGCAAATAAATAAATAAGTTTTTAAAGAAAGCTAAGTCTGCTAATTAAGTACATCTACAGAGAGACCACAGTAATTTTTTTGTTTTCTCTTGTTTGTGTATACTCAAGACTGAACTCATGGTCTCACATATGCTAGCCAGGTACCCTACCACTGACCTATGTCCCTATCCCCTCAATTTATTTTTGTTTTTCTTTCTTTTTTCATTTACTTATTTATTTATTTATTTATTAGAGAGAACTTGAGAGAGAGAGAGAGAGAGGAGAGAGAATTGGTGCACCAGGGCCTCAGCCATTGCAATTAAGCTCCAGACGCTTGTGCCAGCTAGTGCTCATGTGCGACCTTGCGCTTGCATCACCTGTGTCCGTCTGGCTTATGTGGATCTGCAGGGAGATCAAACATGGGTCCTCAGACTTCACAGGCAAGCGCCTTAACCGCTAAGCCATCTCTCCAGCCGTCCACAATTTATTTAAATTTGAATTTAAATAGTAATTTTTAGCTATGGTTGTATATGAAGTATTTTACATAGTAACTATTCTATAATAGTCATAATTTAAGAATAGTTTGATTATTTTCTGCTAAATATGTTGTGATTTTCTGTGTTGATTGATTTTTATACATTTAAATTATGGTATAAATGAACATTTTGCTGTATGGAAAAAATGTCCCCTTGATGAAATTAAATGAAGTTTATAGTTTAATAAATATGAGTTAATATATGTTATAAATATGTTGAATTTATATATAAAGATATATAATTTTTATATATGCATATATAAGATATGAAAGATTACTTAGAACAAATTATTTTGTAAATTGCTCTAAATGACTTAGAATGTTAGAGGGGAAAGTGGTAAAGCATTGGACTGCATATAGTTAGAAATGTTAACTAACTGTTATCTTGGAAAGTTTAATTAATGACAACTTTTGTTCTTAGCTCAACAGAAATAGATGATATGCTTAGGAAATCAACAAATCTGCTGCTGACCAGAACTTTGAATAGCTGTTTACTGAACCTTATTAGAAAACCTCATATAGGTTTGACAGAGGTAGGTTAAGAAGACACACTGCCAAATATTTTAATATATAAAAATTATTATAAATTGTTACTGCTTAACATTATCCTATACAACTAGCTTTGTATTTTAGATTTATTATTTTAAACAGACTTTTAAAAACTAAAAGCATCAGTGTCAATTAAAGAAATATGAAGGCAGGTGTGGTGGCATGTCTTTAATTCCAGCACTTGGGAGGCAGAGGTAGGAGGATCGCCATGAGTCCAAGGCTACCCTGAGACTACATAGTAAATTCCAGGTCAGCCTGGGCTAGAGTGAAACCCTACCTTGAAAAACAAAACAAACAAACAAAAAAAAGAGTGAGAAAAAGAAATGTGAGAAAAACAGTTTACATGGGGAATAGGGCATAGTTGGAAATATCAGAAAATATATTTAGATTTCTAATCACCAGACTTTCCATGGACAGTCAAAATTCTAATTTTTATTAAATATATAGTATTTGAAAATTACTATGAAAGCTACTTCAAAATTATTGACAATAGAATTTTGATATATATCCATCTTAGTATTCATATACAGTATTTGCAGCAGACTCTTGAAATTAGCTGATCATTTGTATCCTGTTTTAAGTGTGCAGAAATGGTATAGTTGCTAGAATTGATAATCTCTTTTAAAGAAATCAGGTGGTCTTGCATATGTGTAACTTATATTTTGCTGTTATATTATATGTTTTGTAGCTAGTGCAAATCATCATAAACACAACACACCTGGAACAAGCTTGTAAATACCTTGAAGATTTTATAACTAACATTACAAATATGTCTCAAGAAACCGTTCATACGACAAGACTTTATGGGCTTTCTACATTTAAGGTATATAAAAATCCAATCCAAACTTTTCATTTCCAATTACTGTAAGCAAACTTTAAAAAATTAATGATAATTTTTATTATATGTGTGATTCCATTAGATTCTGTAGACAACCATTTGCCCAAACATCTTAGTAAGGGCTGGGGATATAGAAGTGCTGGCCCAGCACACATGAAGTCTTGGATTCTATTTTCATTACCACATACACGATGTGGTAGCACACACCTATAATTCTAGCACTCAGGAGGTGAAGGCAAGTGGATCAGATCAAAGTCATCCTCAGCTGCATAGTGAGTTTGAGCCCAGTCTAAGCTACATGAAATCTTGTCTCAAAAAACAAGTTTAAACTTTTTATTAAAATGGAGAAAAAAATTGACTTTCTAAAGTATAGTTCATATTTTGACAACAAATGGTAGTGTTGAATTAGATTAAATTAATTTCTGTTACTGCTTCATAGTTCAGTAATTTTATATGAATGTTCAGAAATAAAAAATGTGAGGTAAGCCTGGCATGGTGGCACATGCCTTTAATCCCATCACTTGGGAGGCAGAGGTAGGAGGATCACTGTGAATTCAAGGCTAGCCTGGGACTACGAAGTTAGTGCCCAATCATCCTGGGCTAGAGTGAGACTCTACCTCAAAAAAAAAAAAAAAAAATGGAAAAAAATAAACAAAAAAGTAAGAATTTAAAAGTATGAAAATTGATTTCCATCTTTTTTTATTTAAAACAGAAATAGGCAGATGAAGAGAGAGGGAATGAGTGTGCTATGGCTTCCTTGCCACTTCAGACAGCATCTGGCTTCACATTGGTACTGGGGAATTGTCATGCTGAGCCATCTTTCCAGCTGCTTCCCATCTTTTATTGGCCCTGATCTGAAGAAAAAAAGATACCATTGGTGTTTTCCTTTTTTTTCTGGATGAAAAAAAATTCTGTTTGGATAATGCCATGGAATATACTGAACGATTAGTCAGTTGATTCTTTGAAACAGAATATACGATGAAGATATTTTATAAATTTGTTTTAAACTATTTTCTTTATTGATTTAGAGTTATAAAGGAAGACATTGGTTGTGTTAGCTTTTTGTTGCTGTGATAAATACCTGAATGAAACAGTTTGGAGGAAGGATTTATTTTGGCTCACAGTTTCAGAGGTTTTAGTCCAAGGTGCCTTGACCTTGTTTTGGGCTTCAGATGAGGCCAAACATCAATGTGGGGAGCACATGGTGGAGCAGTGCAGCTCACCTCATGGCAACCAGAAAGTAGAGTGAGGCTGAGCTGGCAGGCTTCCTCTCGTTGCACTTCCTTCCATCTGACCCTCCAGTCCACTGACTGTGCTGCTCACCCACATTCAGGGCAGGGCAGGGCAGGGCTTCTCTCTTTAGTTGGGCCACCTGCCAGTTATCTCTGGAAAATCCCTGAGAGAGACACACAGAAATGTGCTTTACTCATCTCCTAGGCATCTCTCAGGCTAACCAAGTTGACACAACTAGCCGTCATACTGGTGTAGTCTAGTAACATCAATCCCCTTGCGTTAGATATTTAATTAAATTAAAAATGGTAATGTACTAACTGATCTTTATAAAATGAACTTGCAAGTTTACCTCATAACCATTTTTAAAGATATTTTTATTAAAAAAGAATGCTCATTTTCCAACTTTTGATATACTCAGTTTATCTGCTAAAATTATGTTGTAATTTGCATCTTAACAATTCATTTTTATGTATTTATAAATAATTGATTTAGTGTTAACACATAATCCAGAATTTGAAAGTGTGAAGTCCAGCAACAACCCTGGGTCCCTAAAATTATCTGCCTGTCTCTCAAATCTTACACTTCTGTGGTGACCCTTGAACTCACTTAATTATCCTGATACATAGGACACAAATGCAAAATATCTTTTAAGTCAGTGGACTTAAACATTAGTTATTAGTTAGAGTCCCCAAAGGAGGCATTCATTTGTAGAGTGGTTAAGGGCATATACTTCAGAGTTAGACTACCGTGAGACTTGGGAAGGTTTTGTTTTAAATATTAATAGTTACAAATCCCTTACTCGCTCCTTTCCTTCCTTTTTGTTTTTTGAGACTGGGTCTTGCCTGATCGCCAGAGCTGACCTCAGACTCATGGTAATCTTCCTGCTTCAGTGATCCAAGTACTGACATTATAAGTATGACTCATTACATCTGGTCTACAATTTTTTTCATCTATAAAATTATATGCTACCTTATGTAAGATTAATGCTATCTTATTAAGATTAAAGTGGATAGCATAGAGAAATTTATTGTATATCAGTTGTATGCTGAGCACTATATATGATATGATATAAATAGCTATCACTTCCCATAGCAAAAGCTATCCTTTTTCATAGGAGAAAAAAAAACCTGTAGAAGACACTTAATAGTATCATTCGAGTGCTTTAGTATAGAAGAAAACTCTGAAATTTTTAGATTCTTATTTACAAGGATAAATTGATTCTTACCTTTTATATTAGATGTTCTATAATCTGATTTATTGCTGTGTCCTTATAGTCATACTCAATAAGAGGCAATTCATTAACAGATTATAAGCATATTTAACTGCCAACATCGTCTCACCTGTTTATTGAGTACTTTCTGATTAAAATAAATTACCTTGATATCTAATGTTCCTTGAGTTCTTCAAGCAATTTTTGTCATTAGTTCTAAGTATAAAAAGCCAGGATGTTGGAATAGGATGGTCTTAGATTAGGAGAGCGTGGAGCTGTATTTCTCAAAATGTGCCTGTTGGGAGAGTGTTAGCCCTTTGTCCACCACTCTAGAGTTGCAGATGCTTAGTTGCAACCACAGCAGGCTTCTCCTGCAGGTGAGTGGGTTTGCTTGGAGACCGAGAATCGAGTTCTGCTTGCACAAATAGCGGCACATCTCTTTCTCATTCCTATTGTTTGTTGTTTTGCAGTGCTGGGGAGTGGACTCAGGACCCTTGCATGCTATGCAAGCACTCTAGCCCTGAGCTGCGTCCTTCACACTTTTGTTTTCACACACAACTAAGCAAATGCTCTGTTTTTATAATCGAATGAAAGCAGTTTTTAGCTCAATGCTTGAAGATTAGGTGTTTTTTACTTCTACCTTTGGGTCTGTTTGAAGAGGAATTTGTCTTAAAACTAATATGAAGAAACATTTTGGCAAGAATTGTTAAATCAGTATTAGAATGAATTACTGATAGATACAGAAGAGTTTCCACTTGTAGTGAGTAAATCATTCTGGTGTCAATTGTACAGAGATGCTAGAAGTATAGTTTTGACCTAAATTGGATTGCATAGTTAACTTCTTAGCCTAATTCTTTTCAGCCCAGTGACTACAAATCTTACTCCTATTAGTGGCTTAATAATGGAAATAAGCACTTTCATTGTCCCTTTCCCCAATTGCTTCCTTCCAGTAAGCATATAGGCGCACACACAGTGCTTCATCTGTATCATACATGTTTTCTTTTCTCTTTTCTTTTTATTTATTTATTTGAAAGATGGAGAGAGAGAGAGAGAGAGAGAGAGAGAGAGAAAGAGAGAAGAGAGAGAGAATGGGTGCACCAGGGCCTCTAGCCACTGCAAACGAACTACAGATGCATGTGCCACCTTGTGCATCTGGCTAATGTGGGTCCTGAGGAATCAAACCTGGGTCCTTTGGCTTTGTAGGCACGCACCTTAACTGCTAAGCCATCCCTCCAGCCTATATATGCTTTCTTTTTCTTTTCTTTTTTTAAAGATTTTAATTTTAGAGATAGCACGAGAGAGAGAGGGAGGGAGAAACAGAGAGAGAGAATTGACACCCCAGGGCCTCAGCCACTGCAATTGAACTCCAGACACTTGTGCCACCTAGTGGTCATTTACAACCTTGTGCTTGCCTCTCCTTTGTGCGTCTGGCTTATGTGGGATCTGGAGAGTTGAACATGGTTCCTTAGGCTTCACAGGCAAGTGCCTTAACCACTAAGCAATCTCTCCAGCCCCATATATGCTTTCTTAATGAATTATTTTGTGTACTATTTTACTAGCTTGCCCTTCACTTTACTAGATTGGTGACAGGTTTAGTAGTCGTTCCTGCCATTAGCGAATAGTATCTTAGACTTTTGAAATTAACACCCACCCACACCATGTACACATGGCTATTTAAAACTATTGCAAGACTTCTTTTAAAAAATATTTTTAAAATATTTTATTTATTTATTTGAGAGAAAGAGGCAGAGAGAGAGAGAGAGAATGAGAATGGGCATGCCAGGGCCTCCAGCCACTGCAAATGAACTCCAGATGCAAGGGCCCCCTTGTGGATCTGGCTTATGTGGTCCTGAAGAATCAAACTGGGATTCTTTGGCTTTGCAGGCAAATGCCTTAAACACTAAGCCATCTCTCCAGCCCTTAAAAAATATTTTTATTTATTTGTGAGAGAGACAAAGACACAGAGAAAGAGGTAGACAGAGAGAAAGTATGGGCGTGCCAGGACCCCTTGCAATGCAAACGAACTCTATATGTATGTGCCACTTGTTGCATCTGGCTTTACATGAGTACTGGGGAATGGAACCTGGGTCATCAGGCTTTGCAAGCAAATGCCTTTAATCACTGAACAATCTCTCCAGTCCCCTCTCCTCCTGCTTATGGATTTTCGAGGTAGGGTCTCTCTTTAGCTCAGGCTGACCTGGAATTCACTATGTAGCCTCTGGCTGGCCTCGAACTCACAGCGATCCTCCCACCTCTGCCTCCTGAGTGCTAGGATTAAAGGTTTGTGCCACCATGCCCAGCTCCAGCCCCCCCCCTCTGTTTTTTAAAAAAGTTATTTATTTATTTGAGAGAGAGTTAGAGAGAGAGGGAGAAGACTTCTCTTTTTAAAAAATATATTTTATTTATTTATATTTGAGAGAGAGAGAGAGAAAGAAAGAAAGAATGGGTACACCAAGGCCTCCAGCCACTGCAAATGAACTCCAGATGCATGCACCCCCTTGTGCATCTGGCTTCCATGGATCCTGGAGAGTTGAACTGGGATCCTTTGGCTTTGCAGTCAAACGCCTTAGCCACTAAGCCATCTCTCCAGCCCAAACTTCTTGTTGAAACAATTTTCCATCAAGACAGTGGGGAAAATAGACCATTCCCTTTTTAATCGGCATGATAGAGAAATATCCCACTTTTCTCTCTTTGTCATCAGGGATCTTTAATTTGGCTCTGTGGAAATTTTCCAACTTGCCACCTCAAGATTTCTTCCTTTTTTTAAAAAAAAGTTATTTGCAGTGAGAAAGAGAAAGAGAATGAGAATGGCCATATCAGGGTCTCTTGCCACTGCAAACCAACTCCAGACACATGTACTACTTTGTGTATCTGGCTTTATGTGGGTGGTAGGGAATTAAACCTGGGCCATCAGGCTTTCGCAAGCATGTGCCCCTAACCACTGAGCAATCTCTCCAACCTATTTCTTTCTTCTTGAACTGACAGTGATTACAGCTGTAAGTCTATCACAATAATATGGTATATTGAAAAAAAAATAGTGAAAAGTAGCCAACTGAACTAACACCCCCTTACTAATAGAGTAAAAAGCATAAACAAGCAAATCTTTTAATTTAAAAATTGATTTTAGAATAAAATAACTTTCATTGATTGTTCTACAATCTAAACATCTAAAGAAGCTATCTATGTAGTTTTAATTAAATTTAATTTTTTGTTTATTTTTATTTATTTATTTGAGAGCGACAGAGAGAGAGAGAAAGAGGCAGATAGAGAGGGAGAGAGAATGGGCGTGCCAGGGTCTCCAGCCACTGAAAACGCACTCCCGATGCGTGTGCCCCCTTGTGCATCTGACTAACGTGGGTCCTGGGGAATCGAGCTTCAAACCGGGGTCCTTAGGCTTCACAGGCAAGCACTTAACCACTAAGCCATCTCTGTAGCCCCTATGTGGTTTTTAAAGCTGTGATTTCTTAAACTGGCTCTTCTTCCTGTTAGAATCATTATCACATTCCTTCCCTCATCATGCCTGCTTGCATAGTTATATCTAAACCCCTTTGTCGTCAGGCTCAACCGTAACATTACATCATGAATTGAATGTTGTCTACAGTATAACTAACATATAGAAATTTCTTAATCAAAATTAAATGACTAGTTGGCACAGTTTCCTAAATTAGAGTAGGAAAACTTAGCTAAGGAGTCCTACTTATTATAATACTTTCTTTTTTTTATTATTATAATACTTTCAACCTTATCTTCTGCTTAGATTTTTAATATCTCAAAAAACTCGTAAAAGGGTTTCCTTTACTCTAAATGAATAAAATTAAATATAACATTTTTGTACCTATTTAATATAATATTTCAGTAAGATACTTATACTAATCAGTGGTATTAACAGAAAATTGATAAGAAAACCAACTCAGTCTTTCTTTAACAATAATGGGGCTTTGTAAGTGGCTTATACCTATATAGTTCCAGTTACTTAGGAGGGTAAGGCAAGAGAATCACTTGAATCCAGGAATTGGATACCAGCTTTGGCAACATGTCAAGCCCTAATCTCCAAAATATGTTAACAAAGAAGTACAGTATTGAGAAAAGTATTGATCATTGTAATGGGAAAGTCAAGGATAGGGCAGATTCTAGGGGAGGCTAAAGTCGGTTGTTTAGGAGACTTGCAAGGACTCAGAGTCCCTTTAACTCTACTTTATGAAATTTTGGCTTCATCTTCAGTCTCTGCATGGTAGCATGGTGGCCTAGTGTCTTTAGGCTCTCTCCAGAGAGCAAAAATCTCTTCCCAGTCACGGTTCTAAACCTCGGGATTCCCAGTGGATAAGATGGATGGAATTGTTAGTTGACTTACAATCATTGGGATCCATCATTGGAGCTCTATATAGATTCAGTCTCTGCCAAACACATTATACTATGACTGGGGACAAGATGATTTTCCAGAAGATACTTGAGGACTTTTCTAAGAAAGGAGAACAGATACTAGAAAATTATAAGTGTTTACTAAAATGTTTAAGTGATACGACTTGGCTTCTATTCAAAACATGTATGCCAATGGCCCAGGGGCTACAGGTAGAATTTGTGCATGTTGTACAACTTTGATGAGAACTACTATAGTGTAAAAGAAGTCATTTAACTTTTAGTAATTGAAACTGTTTTAAACTATGCTAGGGACATTTCTGCCTCTAGATGGCACTATTTCTTTAACAAGCAAAGGAAGAATTAATTTGTAAGCTGAATCTTATAATTTTATCTAGGAATTAGTTTATATGTCCCTGACTTCTTGTGGAGTCATAGGTTTATGGTGTATCAGTTCATGCAGACTCAGGGGCACATGTTTCCTGATGGCTGTGTTTGTTTGGATAAGCAGAACCCCTGGTTCTTGGAAAAGTTCTTTGAAATGTTCCCTGTGAAACATGCTCCTGTTCAAAACTGCTGACTGATAATTTTTCCCATTCAGCACAGCCACTAGATGCCTGATTTAGATTTCTTTGCTTGCTATTATAATTTATGGAAGTCATTAATAAACTTATTTAAAAATGCTCCTCTTAACTTTAAAAAAAATTTGAAAAAGTTTGCCTTAACCTAAAAAGTTTATGAGAAAAGTAAATCTTCCCCTGGTCTCACCCCAGAAAAGTAGAATAATTACAAAAGTTCTTGATAGCCACAATAACAAAAATAACTAATGAAGTTTTATATTTTATACTTTTTGTTGTTATTTTGAGGTAGGGTCTTGCCCTAGCCAAGGCTAACCTAGAATTCACTATGTAGTCTCAGGGTGGCCTCAAAATCATGGCGATCCTCCTACCTCTGCCTCCTGAGTACTGGGATTATAGGCGTGCTCCACCACGCTCAGCTCCTCTACTTCATTTTTGTTTAGTTTCTGCCCCCCCCCAAGGTATAATTTGGATCACTTTTTCACTGAAAGTGAGCTCCAAAAACATACAATTTAATTTCACTATAATGTGAGTGATTTTGTCATTATTTTTATAATTTTTCTCCAGATTAAAATTGTTGTTTTCCCTTATGACTTTAAAATTTCTAGATAGTTCATCGTCTCAACTTTGGGTTAATATCCATATTATAAGTTTCAAGAGAGGAGCTGGGGAGATGGTAAAGTGCTTGCCATACAAGGACAGATCATATGGGCTGCAACCAAAAGTTTCCTGGTCCTCAAACTATCTTTTGACATGGAAAAGCAGGAACCTAGAAAGGAGTGTTTATGTCGGTTGCTGTCCCAGTTAACTACTGATTAATAAAATACCTCAAAAGTTAGTGACTTAAGTGCTCAGGCCTAAATGAGACACATACATCATCCCTTCCAGGCCTTACATCATCCCTTCCAGGCCTGGCAGACATCCCAGAAGATGGATAGAATGAATTTCAGAGCTGTAGTATGGGGAGGAATGCTGTGCAACTCTGATGTCTAGTGACAATGAATGCCATTACATTCATGAACTTACACGACATGTGGTTACCAGTACAAGACCTGCATGTGATGGGAGCAGTTAATAGTCTTTCACAAATAGGGGAGGGGCTTGGGAGGCTACTCCCCCCCTCATGAGCAAATGGCAGTTAAAGGTTGCCAGGGATGGAGGAGTCATTCTTTTCCATGGCATAGCCACTGTTAAGTGTGAGGTGAAGGGGCACAGTGAGATTGAGGGGCATACAGGCGGGAATTATGTGGTACCTAGGATCAAAACATAAGATATATGTATAAAAATATCAAAAGGCACATTAAAAAGTTAGTGGCTTATGGGCTGGAGAGATGGCTTAGCATTAAGCGCTTGCCTGTGAAGCCTAAGGACCCCAGTTTGAGGCTCAATTCCCCAGGACCCACGTAAGCCAGATGCACAAAGTGGCGCATGCATCTGGAGTTTGTTTTCAGTGGCTGGAGGCCCTGGTGCACCCATTCTCTCTCTCTCTCTGTCACTCTCAAATAAATAAAAAAATATAAACAAAAACATTTTTTAAAAAGTTAGTTACTATGGGAGATTGTTTACAATCATGGAAGTTGTTAATAAAAAAATTGAAAAGAAAAAAAACACCCAAACAAATGTTAAAAAAAAAAGTAGTGGCTTAAAATACACATTTAAATTATGCTTCCAGGGTCTGTGGGTCAGAGGATAGTGAGGATGACTTTGTTGTGAATATTGTGCTCAGCTGGGATGGCCCGAAGCCTGGAGCAAGACTAAGCTAAGGATTAGACTCATTTGGAGGCTTTTCTGCTCGTGTTGAAATGGGCAACTTTTCCTTCTTTATAGCCCCAGGATAACTGGGATTACTTTTTCCTTTGTTTGCTAGCCTGATTTTTGAAACAAGATCTCACTATGTAGCCTAGGCTGGCATTGAACAGCCTGTGTAGCTCAAGCTGGCCTCAAACTGAAAATCCTCCTGAGTACTGGCATTGAATCTTTGCACCACCACACCCAGCTGGTAACTAAACTTATGACACATCAGCATGGGGCTTAATGCAGAAATGCTTGAAGTCAAGTGACAGCTACGCTGGCTTTTAGGTCCTAGCCTAAGTTACATATTATGTCCACTGTTGTTTGACTCATGATGAAGCAATCGCAAGTCATCTGTCCAGCTAATGAGGGAAGTACGTGAGCTCTCACTACTCAGTGAGAGAGGTGTCAAGAAATTGTGGTTGAACATTTGTCATCCTTTCTAATAATGAATAGTGAATAAATGACCCATAAAGAGCCTGTGTCAATACTTTAATTTCCCTAAAAGTGTGAAACCACTAATACCCCTTGGTCTTTGCCAAGGGGTTCTGTGAGGGTGTGCTGGGGCGTGCCTTACAATACTGAGAGGGAAGTTCATGACTTTGCTTTCCGCTTCCATTTCCTGCTTGTACAGAGCTTCAGAGTCAGTCATAAGAACTTAGAACTTTCTTGTTTTTCATAAATATGTACATTGACCTACAATATATATGTATATATGGTCTAGATTCCCAGAAGTATGACAGTTAAAAAACTGTCTATGGACATCACATTTTCCAGTTTTTCCCTTTAAGCTTTGTGTTTAACCTGTTATGTGTCCCAACTGCAATATACCACCTATTGCATCATTCTTGAAAAATTTGCCCCTATATTTTTGGCTTATGTGTGTGTTGTATGTGTACTTGTTTGTATGTGTGTGGGTACATGTGTGTATCTACGTATGTGCATGTGTGTAGAGTTCAGAGAACAACCTCAGGTTTTCCTCTTGCTCCAGCCACTTTTAAAAATTAGAAGTAGAGAGAGAGAGAGAGTTTGTACATCTCAGCCACCTTTCCTTTTTTTTTTTTTTTTTTTTTTGAGGTAGTGTCTTGCTCTAGCCTAGGCTGACCTGGAACTCACTATGTAGTCTCAGGGCAGCCTCAAACTTACAGTGATCCTCCTACCTGTGCCTCCCGAGTGCTGGGATTAAAGACGTGCACCACCACACCCAGCTTTCAGCCACCTTTTTTGAAACAGGGTCTGTCATTAGCTTGTAGCTGGACAAGTATGCTAGGCTGGTTGGCCGGTGAGCGCCAGGGATTCACCTGTGTCTGCCTCCCCAGCTCTGGGATTACGAGATTTTTATGTGGGTTTGTGCATTGAATTCAGGTCCTCACACCTGTGAGGGAAGCACTTTAGTGACTTGCCTTCTAGTTGTTTTAGATAAATGTCCACAGGGAAAGGACAAGCCTAACTCAGCTCAAGTAAAGGTGTTCCTGCAAGTGGGGAGGAGAGTCTTCTTTGCATTCATTGACATTCTGTTAGACTTTATAAGAAACTATAGATGATTCAAATACACAGGAGGATGTGTATAAGTTATCTGCAATGCTATACCTTTTAATAAGAGACTTGAGTATCCTAGGAATAATTTGGCATCTGGGCTGGGGCTGGGATGGGGAGGATGATCCTGGACTGTGGGTCTGGGAAAACAACTACATTCTTTTTTTTTTTTTTTTTTTCTGTGATAGTTTCCTAAGGGAGTTAGTGTGGTCTTTTGCATTCTTAATGGATTGTTTTCTGACATTTGGTTTCTCTAGGAGCCTTTTTCTAGCTGTAAGAACAAGTTAGGAGTTAACATGTTATGCAGTATTCATTTGCTTATAGACCAAAAGGATGATAGTAAGGGTAGAGAAGAAAAGATGTGATATCCCAGAAAAGAAAAAAAAAAAAAAGCCACCAACAGCTTTTTTTTTTTCTGGATTTTGCATAAATGACTATAATACCAAACTTGCTTCATTATCTCTTGTAACTGTTTCTAATTGTTACTTTGTCTCCTGTTAGGATGCTCGACATGCAGCAGAAGGAGAAATATATACCAAACTTAATCAAAAAATTGACGAATTTGTTCAGCTGGCTGATTATGACTGGACGATGGCTGAGCCCGATGGACGAGCTAGTGGTTATCTAATGGATCTTATTAATTTTTTGAGAAGCATCTTTCAAGTGTTTACTCATTTGCCTGTAAGTATAAACAATTTCCAAAAAGTATATTGTAAGTTACTTACCGAAGTGTATTTTAGACTTTAATTTAGTTTGATGCTTTCTTGTTGAAACTAGATTCTCAGTTTGCATATTTCCTTCTCCGTAATTATAAATCAATTTATAAAGGATCTAGCCAAAGTTGTTTGACGTTTAAATTAGTTTTACTTTTCAATCAAAATAACTATAACTTTCTTCCCTTTAAGACCAAAACAAAACCCTAACTTCAGTAGAAATGAGCTGTCATAGGAGTTTGGATGAATGTCAGTATAACCAATGGCTTTTCTAGTTAGCACTGGCTGTGGAGTGAGTGGATATTTTTAAGGCAAGAGCTGAAAAGTGAAACATGAGCAACGTTCTCTCCTGGTACATATTTACAAGACATCCACATCTTGATCTTCACATCATCTTCTCTTCGTGAAACACACACACACACACACACACACACACACACGATGCCTTAGGACATTTGAGTGAGAATAGACTGAAACATTTAATTCTTCTATTGAGGACTACAGAGGCTGAAAGATAGAGTGAGAATGTTCTTATTATGCATATCCAGACTACTGTTAAAAGAAAAATGAAATAATTTTTATACACATAGAAATAAATTTTATCAACCTTTTAAATTAAGCTAAACACAAAAATATGGTATTTAATCTGGAGCCTAAAGAAATGCCACCAACCATTTCCTTTGTTTGAAATGAAAAGCAATAGCGACCAAAAAAAATCCAATATTTTTAATCACTGATTCCTCATGTGTTATGAGGAGTTGAATAGGATAGTTGGAGGAAAGTGTTTCTTTTTGTTGACAATTTGTATACATGTATTTGTGTGTTTTACATATAATCTCCTGCTATGACTTTCTGTTGTGCTCCCTCTTTCCCCCTTCCAGTCAACCCCTTCTCCCAAACTCATACCTTTTCTGCTTATCAGTCTTTTTCATCCTTTGTATGTGTGTGTGTCCCATTTTTATTTATTTATTTTTATATTTATTTGTTTATTTATGTGAGAGAGAGAAGGGGAGAAAGAGGGAGAGTGGGAGGGAAGGAGAGAGAGAGAGAATGGGCACACCAGGGCTTCTAGCCATTGTAAATAAATTCTGGGCACATGCGGCACCTTGTGCATCTGGCTTACATGGGTCCTGGGAAATCAAACCTGGGTCCTTTGGCTTTGTAGGCAAATGCCTTAACCACCAAGCCACCTCTCCAGCTCTGTCCCACTGAGTTCAAGTTAGGAGCCTTCATAAGCATGGGTGGGGGATTATTTACCAGAGCATGTGCAACCTGCCACTGAGGAAAATGTCTCCCTCTCCCTCAGCAATCATTCATTGCCAGTAACTCCCCAGGGAGGGATGTGGACCTTAGGTCCTCCTCCACCATCCCTGATGGAATACTGATGGGCCCAAGAGTGTGCAGTCACTTCAGTGTCACGAATACAGCAACCACATCATGTTGGAAAATTGCATGAAGGATGATGTTTCTAAAATAAAATTAATAAAAGGGGCCGAGGAGATGGTTTAGTGGTTAAAGGTGCCTGCTTGCAAAGTCTGCTGGCCTGGGTTCAATTCCCCAGCTCCCATGTAAAGCTAGATACACAAAATGGTACATATGTCTGGAATTTGTTTGCAATGATAAGAGGCCCTGGTCTATTTCTCCTTTCTCTCTTCCTTCCTCCTCTATCAAGTAAATAAATAAAAATATATAAATTTTTTTTCAAAATTTAATAAAAATAGTTTTTTATTGGTGGATATTCATTGTACAAAATAATGAGTTTTATTATGAATTTTCCGTACATGTATGTGTGTATGTATGTCATGTAATTTGAGCATACTCATTTTTCCATTACCCTCTTTTGTTCCCTTTTCCCTTCATTTATAGACCCCTGTCTCTGATCCAATAGCCTTCTTTCTACTTTCATGACTTTTCTTTTTTTGGTTTTTTGAGGTAGGGTTTCACTTTGGTCCAGGCTGACCTGAAATTAACTATGTAGTCTCAGGGTGGCCTTGAACTCACGGTGATCCTCCTACCTCTGCCTCCCGAGTGCTGGGATTAAAGGCGTGCGCCACCACGCCCGGCTAGACTTTTCTTAAATCTAAATCTGTCTTTGTCATGTGAGGAAAATTGAAGTGTTTGTTTTTCTGTTTCTGACTTATTTCACATAGTAATTTCTAGTTATGTCCATTTTCCTGCATATAATTTTATTTTTAGGGCTTAATAGTACTTATTATATGTAAAAACCACATTTTCTTTATTCGTTCTTCAGTTGGTAGGAATCTAGGCTGAATCTATAATTTGGCTTATTGTGAGTAAAGTCACTTTGAATGAGTGTGCAGAGAAACTTCCATGCTGATTTTCATAGTAGCTGCACTAATTTACATTTCACCAAAAGCATATAGATGGGTTCCTTTCCTCCTGTTCTCTGTATTTAGCCAGACATTTGTTTTATTCTTAATGAGAGCCATTCTTACTGGGATAAGGTTTTCTCTTACTCTTTGTATCTTTCCACTGTCTTCAAAGGTTTCTTTTGGTGCAGAAGCTTTTTAATGTCATGTAATCCCATCTGTCATTTTTTGGTATTTCCTGAACTTGCTGCCTTGTACAAAAGTCATTGTCCATGACTGTAGCTTGAAGTGTTTCCTCATAGTAGTTTCAAAGTTTCACATCTTACATTAAGGTCTTAGACCCATTTCCAGTTGATTTTTGTGCAGGCTGAGAGGGATACATGTGGAACTCCAGTTTTCACAGCACCATTTGTTGAGGAGGTGTTAAGGGTCTTTCGGTTTTTGATCATACTATCTATACATAGGGATAATTGAATTATTCTTTCTCTACTTAGAGCCCTTTTCTTTCTTTCTTTTGCCTTACTGCTCTGGATAAAAATTTAGTTATTTAGCTCAGTTGTTAGGGTAGGTGCCTAGCATGCACAAGCCCTGGGTTTAATTCCCAGCCCCATATAAACTGGGTGTAGTGGTGCACACCTGTACTCCCAGGATTTGGGAGACTTAGGCCATTCTGGGATACATAGTGATCTCTGTAGGTTTTCTGTTTGCTCTGCTGATATTTTCCTTTGCTTTGAAGAAACATTTTTGATTTTTTAATGTTTTTTTGATAGCTTACATAAATGTATATAATATACAATAATCTCCTTCCACTATCCCTCCTTTCCCTCTCCAAAATCCCCTCACTTCTGAATCCCTTCCTCTCTCAAACTAGTCTCTCTTCTATTTTAATATCATCATTTTTTTTCTCCTATTATGCAGGTATTGTATAGGTAGTGTCAGCCACTGTGAGGTCATGAATATCAAGGTCACTTTGTATCTGGAAGACATCATTGTAAGCATGCCTCCCCTTCCTTTGGCTCCTACATTCTTTTTACCACCTCTTCTGTATGGTCCCTGAGCTTTGGAGGGTGTGATAGAGATGCTTAATTTTTTTTTGCTTATTTTTATTTATTTGAGAGCAACAGACACAGAGAGAAAGGGGAAGGGAGAGAGAGAGAGAGAAAGTGCCACCTTGTGCATCTATATGTCTTACTTTGGTATTGGGGAATTGAGCCTCGAACTGGGGTCCTTAGGCTTCACAGGCAAGCACTTAAGTCATCTCTCCAGCCCAAGATGTCTAATTTAGTGCTGGACACTCCACTGTCACTGCACAGCATTATGTTGAATTTTTAAAAAATATATTTTATTTATTTATTTATTTATTTATTTATTTATTTGAGAGAGAAAGAGAGAAGAAGAGAGAGAGAGAATGGGCATGCCAGGGCCTCCAGCCACTGCAAATGAACTCCAGATGCGTGCGCCCCCTTGTGCATCTGGCTTATTTGGGTCCTGGGGAATTGAACCTAGGTCCTTTTGCTTTGTAGGCAACTGCCTTAACCACGAAGCCATCTCTCCAGCCCACTATGCTAAATTTTGAGTGCATCTGAAAAGTCTGTGTCATTTGGATAGAACATTGAAACTATTGATATTAAGAGTTACTATTGAAAGGTGTATATTTATTCCTGCCATTCTTCTTGATTTTATAGTGTTTGTTGTATTTCTGTTACCCTTTTGCATTAACTATTACGTGAACATAGTTTATTCTTTTCTGTGTTCTCATGTATGTGTGGTTTTTTTCCCCCTCAGTCTGAAGGATCCCTTCACATATTTTCTGTGGAGCTGGCTTAGTGGTCATAAATTCCTTTAGTCTGTTTTTATAATGGAAAGTTCTTGTTTTTCCTTTAATTATGACAGATAGCTTTGCTGGATAGAGTAGTCTGTGTTGGTAGTTATCTTTTAGAACTTGAAATACATCATATCAGGCTCTTCTGGCTTTTAAAGTTTGTGTTGAGTAATCTGCTGTGATCCTGATGGGCTTGCCTTTGTAGCAGTCAGGTGCTTTTACTGTTCTCTCTCTCTTTCTCTCTCTGTACACACACACACACACACACACAGTGTGCATTGTAGTTTAATTATAATATGGGGAGGAGAGGTTCTTTTCTGGTCTTATATTTTTGGTGTTCTAAATGACTCCTGTGTCTATTAACATCTCCCTATTTGGGGGAATTTTTTATGATTTTGTTGAAAATATTTTCTGTGCCTTTACACTGAAACTATTCTCCTCCTCCTATACCCTGTCTCTTCTTAGTGCCCCCAAATGTCTTGAAATTTCTACTCATACTTTCCTATTAGTTTGTCTTTCTGTGGGTTGGAATGATCTAGATCTGCCACCTTCTAGCTCAGATATTTTGTCTTCTCCATCCATTCTATTGGGGAGACTTTCTTCAGAGCTTTTTACTTGACTTACTGTGTTTTCTATTTTTTCTATTTCAGATGGTAGTGCTTCAGTATTTCTATTTCTTTACTCATACCTTATATTTACCTTTTTATTTGATTAAGTTAGTTTCCTGTATTCTCCTTCAGGAATGTCTTTACTTCTTTGATTTCTTCTTTGGTTTCTTTGAGCATAGGTCTAATCATTTTTTTTTAATACTGTGCCTGAAATTTCATCTAATTCAGTCTCACTAAAGGCCATTTCTGTTAGATTTATAGTTTTTGAAGGAATTATGCTCTCTTGATTTTTTTTTTGTTTTGTTTTTGTGTTTTTTGTATTAGAGATTTTTGCATCCAGAGTTATTTCAATGCTTAGGTTTTTGCTCTATTCTTAGATGTGTAAATCAGAAGTTATATCTTCAGGAGCTCAAGGTGCCAGGCGTGACTTCTGTATTATTCCCAGAATAACAGCAGGGGTGATCCAGGCTGTTGGGTATGCACGCTATGCAAATGTCCTAGTATTAAGTTAACAGCAGTGTTCCCTTTGACTTCAGTAATTGCTGGTGAGTAAAAAAACAAGGCTGGTAGAAGGTAGGGTTGTGGTTACTTAGAAGTGGGAGCAATGTAGGGTGAATTAGTGTGAGGGCTAGTATTAACTTTGAAAAAGATGGAGGTGACACAGGTATCCAGGAAAGGGAAGTTGGAGTACTGTTAGTTTCCACAGATTTTAGAGGTTGTTGGGGCTTTGGAAAGTTGTAATTGTGGAAAATAATGAGAGGGAATAGGGAGGCGAGAATGTGGAAAATGGGTTGGAAAGGCAGGGAGAGTGAGCAAGTTGTGGGTGGGAAGAGTAGTAGAAAGATTCCAATAGTAGGCTGGGTAGAGAAAAATACAGAGCAATCCTGACATTCAACTGAGCAATATACAAACACAAACAAAACTAGCATGGACCATTTATGCACAAGTAGGGCTTAAAACAAACAGAAAAACTAGCAAAATCAAAGGCCCTAAAAATGGGTTGGAGTGGTGATTTGTGCCTTAATTCTGTCAGTTGGGAGGCTGAGATTCCTGGGCTGTCTAGGTTCCAGGCCAGCCTGGGCTAGAGTGACAGCTTGCCCTCAAGAAAGAAAGAAGGAAAAAAAAAAAAAGCACTATAGATTAAATATTAAAGGTGACGAAAGTTAACACCAAAACAAAACTTCTTTGAAAATGGCAAAGTTTGAGCTGGAGAGATGGCTTAGCGTTTAAGGCATTTGCCTGCAAAAACCAAAGGATCCTGGTTCAATTCTCCAGGACCCATGTGAGCCAGATGCACAAGGTGGCACATGCATCTGGAGTGCGTTTGCAGTGGCTGGAGGCCCTGGCATGCCCATTCTCTCTCTCTCTCTCTCTCTCTCTCAAATAAGTAAATAAATAAATAAAATATACTAAAAAATAAAATAAAAATGGCAAAGTAGACTAAATGTACGTCAGATCTAACATGTCAGTATTTTAAATTTATTATTATTTAATATTTATTTGCAAGCAGAGAGAGAGAATATGTGCCACAGCCTTTAGCTGCTGCAAATGAACTCCAGATACAAGCACCACTTTGTGCATCTGGCTTACATGGGTACTGGGGAATTGAACCCTGGCTGATAGGCTTTGCAGGCAAATACCTTAACTGCTGAGCCATTTCTCCAGCCCCCAGAATTGTTTTTTTCCTTAGTGGGCTAGGTTTCAAATTCTTTCCCTTCTCTGAGATTTTTTTTTTTTTTTTTTTTTAGCAATCTTCCCTGATATGGATGGTGTAATTGGCACTTGTAGTGTAAGCTTATATTCCCAGCTTTAAGGTATATGTTGCCGTAGTGTAATATAGCCTAGTTACCTCTTGGGAAGTGTCTTTCTGTCTCACCTGTGTTGAGTGTGAAGCTGGCTCCCTCTTCAGTGTTCTATGGCTCAGTCTGTCTGCTCTTCAGATCAGCTGTGTTGAATGCTGTGTGTGGGAGGGGTGGTTCTGATCCATTGGTGTCCCAAGATATCTGGTGGTTCTGGTGCTGGCTTATGGGGGAGGGAAGGGTGAGGAAAGCTACCTGAGGTTGTTCTGAGCTGCTTGGCTGGACTCCGTTGTCTTCTCCCTAAGGCTTTTGATTTTGCAGGGCCAGTGTGAGTGGGAGAATCTCTTCCCCTGTATTTCTGCTCTTGCTGGCTCAGGCAGGGCCTGCCAAGTAGAGGCCTTCCCAGAGGCATCTGGCTAGAGGCCCTCCCTATCCTCTCTGATTGACTGATGGCTGGACACTCCAGCTCCCTCCTGCTTCTCTGAGGGAGTCTCACCTGGGTTGATAATTCCTTACACACCTTCACTTTTTGGTAGTAGAGTGTATTATGTGTTATTTTGCCTCTCTGATACATTTAAATAATTAGCTATAAGGTAATTTAGTAAGCCATTTTTCCTTGTCATTTATTTTCAGTTGTATTAATTAGGTGAGACATAGTGACTTGCTCTTTTTAAGCATCTTTACCATTCTTTATTTGCTGTAATTCTCTGTCATTTGTGAAGAAGTAAACGTTTTATTCATTTTATTTAGAATAAACTATTTAAAAAGGTACTTGTTAAAGATTCAGGTTTCAGCACTTGGCTATAGACCCAACTAAAATTACTGTAGCTTAAAATCTGTAGTTTTTTCTTAAAGTTTGAGAACTGCTGTTCTATAGCAAAGAATCCTGTCAAAAATATACAGACTGAGGCCGGGCATGGTAGCGCACACCTTTAATCCCAGCACTCGTGAGGCAGAGGTAGGAGGATTGCTATGAGTTCGAGGCCAGCCTGAGATTACATAGTGAATTCCAGATCAGCCTGGGCCAGTGCAAGACCCTACCTAGGAAAAAAAAAAAAAAAAAGTTTTCTAAATTTGCAAGGAGAGAAAGAAAGAGAATATGAATATGGGTGCTTCAGGGCCTCCTGCCACTACAAACAAACTCCAGGTGCATGCACCGCTTTGTGCATCTGGCATTACATGGGTACTGGGGAATTGAACTCCAGCCCCCAGGCATTGCAGGCAAGCACTTTAACTGCTGAGCCATCTCTCCAGACTAGTTCTCATTATTTTAATGATGATTAGACAACTTGTTTAAATAGATAAAAGTGTGGAAAAAAATTATCTGATTAATGTGTATATAAAAACTCACATATAAGCCAGGTGTGGGTGTGCTGCTCACACCCGCACTTGGGAGGCTGAGGCAAACCAATCGCCATAAGTTCAAGGGCAGCATGGTCTTTGTACTAAGCGCAGGACAGCCTGGGCTACAGAGTGAGTCCAGGTCTGAAACAAATAAAAACAGACAAGAAAACCCCACAAATATAAGCCTTCAGAATAAAATGATGATTATATGTATGTGATGAGCTAAAGGATGATTACATATATGTGGTAAACAAATGCCTTAGAATTATAGCAACAAATGGAATTGACTTGTTGTGTAGTGTATTTACTTTTGCTGCTCTGAATATTGCTTTTGTTATCAGAATACATTGTCCTTTTTTATTTGATTGCCTTGCTTACTTTCTTCTCAGACTAACAACAATGATTATGCAGCCATGTCGGTAAGTAGATACAAGCTAAAGCTAGCATGCAAATGAGAAAATGAACTTCTGCAGGCTTATTTTTCCCAGAGAAAAATAAGTAACTTCTACTTACTTTTACATTGTTCGTGATATGTTTGTAGTATGTGTAACCATAAAGTTTGATTATAATAGTAGCTGTTTTGGTGAAACAGGATTTTCTGTGATTTGATTATGAAAGTTAATAGGAAGGGATGTCTATGAGTAGTGCAGTGGTTTTAGAAACCTTTCTGTGGCCTTTCCTTATCTATAAAATGGTGTTCGTGACAGTATGCATTCCATACTGTTTGTGAGGATTAAATGAAATGGTATGCATAAAAGTTTTTGGGAGGGTTCTGGGCATATAATCAATCCTCAGAACATATTAGTTGCACTACTACGCACTTCTGAGACAACCTGTACTTTTCCTGAATGATCTTTTTCTACAGTCCTATGGCAAATTACACTTGTGAAAATTTAGCACAGTGCATGAGCCAATGCAATTCATGAACCAATATGATTCATGACCTGTGTAAATATTTCTTTCTCTCTGTAGTGCAGGGCTACCCTCCTGAATTCCTTAGCTCTTACTTTTTTAAATGGCTTTATTGTTTTTAAAATTTTTATCATATTTGCCCTTTCCATTTCCAGGTGTGAGCTCTTGACAACCACAGTAATAGCTAATGAATGTTTTCTAGATATATATGTTAAAATGTCTCCTTAGGGGAAGAAGTCTCATTTAGCATGCCTAACCTATATTGTAACCTATATCTTCCTTTTCTGTTCTTATTCCTGTTACTGAAATTCAAGTTTGTTTTTTCGAGGTAGGGTCTCACTGTAGCCCAGGCTGACATGGAATTCACTATGTATTCTCAAGGTGATCTCGGACTCATGATGATCCTCCTACCTCTGCCTCCCAAATGCTGGGATTAAAGGCGTGTGCCACCACACCTGGCTGAAATTCAAGTTTTAATTATTGTAACTGTCTTCTAATTGGTCTCTACCAGAAGTCTCTCCTATGTCAGTCTATCCTACCTGTGAGTACTAGATTTTTTTTTTTCCCTACAGCAGTCTAATCTTATTTCTCTGCTCAAAAACTTCCAGGGTTCTTAATTATCTGTTAAATTAAATTAAAATTCCACAGACCAGCAAAATATCCACCTTTTTGTGAGCCATTTCTGAATATTATTCAATTTGTGCTTCAGCCATCTGGCATATTTAGTGCGTCCTGGATATTCTACCTTATTTTTACTTAAAACTGTAAAAGTTTTAGATCTTTTCCCAAAGTGATCTCTGGCACCTCCTTTTTCACAGTTTTTGCTGATTCCAGTTAACCATGTGAGGATACTTTGTTCTTCTTTTATGTCTTTTTATATTTTGTCTTATACTTTTCCTGTTCATAGATTGTTTTTTCTCTTGTTAGAATTTAACCCCTTAGGAAGAATGACATTCATCTTTGCATTTCCTGTAGCATTTAGTAGTGTGCTACACAGAGTACATACTTAATCAGTGTTTTTACATGATTTCTGGAGAAATGGTAAAGACACAGAGTATATAAACACCTTTTTTTGTTTGTATAGAGTATAAAATGTGTACTGTTCTTGGCAAGCCTTTAATCCTAGCATTTGTGAGGATGAGGTAGGAGGATCACAAATTTGAGGGCAGCCTAGGATACTTAGTAAGCCCCTGTCTCAAAAATAAGGAAATAAGTCGAGCGTGGTGGTACACACCTTTAATCCCAGCACTTGGGAGGCAGAAGTAGGAGGATCGCCGTGAGTTTGAGGACACCCTAAGACTCCATAGTGAATTACAGGTCTGCCTGGGCTAGAGTGATTCCCTACCTCAAAAAAACAAAAAACAAAACAAAACAAAAAAACAAAACAAAAAAAGGAAACAAAAGTGTGCTATCTACCCAAATCATTTGTTTGTATATAGAAATAAATTTGTTAAAAATAGAATACTTATTATGGTATTCAATGAAAGTTTTCAGGTTTAGGCAGAAATTCGGAAAATGTTGATATGAAAATTAGTAAGGATGATACCAGTACTGATTAAAATATTGTATGTGGGCTGGAGAGATGGCTTAGTGGTTAAGGCACTTGCCTGCAAAGTCTAACGATCCAGGTTTCAATCCCTAGCACCCATATAAGCTAGATACACAAGGTGGTACATGCATCTGGAGTACGTTTGTGGTAAGCAGAGACCTTGGGACACCTATTCTCTCTCTCTGCCTCTTTCTCTCAAATAAAATATCTTTTTAAATACTGTATGTTTATTCACTTCTTATACACCTGTATGAAGGAATAATACATTAATTAAAAGCACAGCTCTATAGATTCAGCAATAAATTCAGTGGCAGTTAGAAAAAAATTAAAGAACTTCTTGCTCCAAAATTTGTCCCATGTATTATTAGAAAGACAGCCCCTTAGACATTCACTTAGTCTTTTACTCAATATAACAATGATTAGGTACTTCTGAAGTTTGCTACCAAATTTCCTGCCGATTAATCAAATACATATTCAAAGTACAGGATTGATATTCAGAACTGAAATTGACCTCAAATTGATTTTTTAAATTTCACAGTCTATTGAAAATGACTCCTAAAGAACAAAACTGTACAGAAAAAAACATACAAGAAAACATTCAGTGACCACTTCCCTCTAGTACTAAAGGAAAGAAATACAGGAAATCAGTTGCAGGTAGGTTTATCTCGTACAACAATGTGCTTAACATCATAGAATCTTTTCTATAATAAATATGCACCAGAAGTACTGTGCATATAATTTTATAGATTCACCGCCCCCTTGAAGAGTCTTCATGAATTTTTTAGATTGTTTTTTGTTTATTTATTTATTTGAGAGTGACAGACAGAGAGAGAAAGAGGCAGAGGGAGAGAGAGAATGAATGGGTGCACCAGGGCCTCCAGCCACTGCAAACAAACTCCAGATGCATATGCCCCCTTGTGCATCTGGCTTACATGGGTCCTGGGGAATTGAGCCTTGAACTGGGGTCCTTAGGCCTCATAGGCAAGCGCTTAACTGCTAAGCCATCTCTCTGGCCCCCATTTTTTTTTCTTTTTGGTTTTGCGAGGTAGGGTCTCCCTCTAACTCAGGTTGGCCTGGAATTCACTATGTAATCTCTGGGTGGCCTTGAACTCATGGTGATCCTCCTACCTCTGCCTCCCAAGTGCTGGGTTTAAAGGCATGCACCACCACACCTGGCCGGCTTTCATTTTCAAAACTGGTAATAATTTCTGGAAATAATTTTTCTCATATTCATCATAGACATGTTACCTTCACACAGTCTTTATCACATAAGGCAATGCTGCCAGCTAAAAGCTATCTAGAATATGAATGAGCATAACCATTCAACTTGAAAACTTTTTTAGGAATTTTTGCTTCCTACCTTTTAAGAATAAAAACACAGAGCTGGAGAGATGGCTTAGTGGTTAAGTGCTTGCCTGTGAAGCCTAAGGACCCCAGTTCGAGGCTCGATTCCTCAGTACCCATGTAAACCAGATGCACAAGGTGGCACATACATCTGGAGTTCATTTGCAGTGACTGGAGGCCCTGATGTGCTCATTCTCTCTCTCTCTGTGTCTCTCTCCCTCTCTCTGCCTCTTTGTCTGTCTGTTGCTCTCAAATAAATAAAACAAAAAAATTGTTTTAAAAGAATAAAAACACAGGACTAGGTATATGGATCAGTTGTTGAAGTGTTTCTTGTGCCGGCATGAGTTCAGATCCCAGCACCCGTGTACAAAGCTAGGTGTGGTAGCATGTACCTGTAATCCCAATGCAGGGAGATGCAGACAGAAGGATCCCCAGGATTTGCTGGCTAGCTAGTCTAGCTGAATCAGTGAGCTAGGTTCAGTGAGGGGCTCTATCTTAAAAAGAAGATAGAGAGTGATTGAAGAAGGCACTGATGTCGGCCTCTAGCCTCTACGTACATGCAGAATAATGTAAGCCAGGCATAGTAGTGCATGCCTGTACTCTCGGGATTTGAGGAAGCTGAGACAGGAGGATCACCACAACTTTGAGGCTAGCCTGGGTTACACATGAAGTTCCAGTCCTAGTCAAGGCTATAGACTGAGACTGTCTCAAAAAATGCATTTCAGGGCTGGAGAGATGGCTTAGCGGTTAAAGCGTTGGCCCGCAGAGCCAAAGGACCTTGGTTTGATTCCCTAGGACCCACATAAGCCAGATGCACAAGCTGGCACATGTGTCTGGAGTTTGCAGTGGCTGGAGGCCCTGGAACACCCATTCTCTCCCTCCCCCTTTTTCTCTCTCAAATAAATAAATAATAAAATATTGTTTTTAAATGCATTTCATTAAAAAATACTGAGATAATTTTCTTTGTGTAAAGTAATATGAATGAGATGTGCATTAATATTTATTTATTTATTTGAAAGAAAGAGAGAGAGAAAGAGAATGGGTGCACCAGCCACACTAGCCACCACAAACAACTCCAGATGCATGCACTACCTTGTGTATCTGGCTTACATGGGTACTGGGGACTTGAACCTAGGCCCTTAGGCTTCTCAGGCAAGTGCCTTAATCACTAAGCCATTTCTCCAGCCCTGCATTATATTTACAAGCAAATTATTTCACTGCCAGGACTTTAAATACCTTAAGAGCAGAGCATAAACACACTAAGATTACAGCTGTTTCAGTACCCTAGGGACTATTGAGCTTCTAGACTGTGTTGGCTTATGACCTGCTTCTGTGCTGGCTGCTGCTGCTTCTGCCTCTTAGGGTTTGTCATTATTTTCTAACAGTTGCTAAAGTTGGTGGATAGTACTACGAAAATCAGGAATCTCTGTCCATCTCATTTCCCCTTTATCTTCAGCACTTCCTTTAATATCTGAAAAATGGCCTAAGTCTTTCCCCAGAGCTCATGCCTATAGCTGAATCACTTTTGCCAAAACATCATAGTTTTGGTGACTTTTTAATATTTGTTTTGTTTAAATAACCTGCTTTTTGTTCTGAACTATTTTTTTGTGTGCTCCAAGAAGCCTATATTTTATTTCTTCATGAAAGAAAATTTTTCATAATTTTCCATTTCTTTGGATTTTATCTCATATGCCAGCAAAATGCACATTGAAAAGTTACAGTGAGACAGTGTGCTCAGCACATGTTGATATTGGACCATTTAATTTGCACCATTTAATGACACTCCTTATTACATCAATTCTTCTGCTATCTCCACCAACTAGGAGATGCTTCTGCGTGGTATCACAGTCAGAGATTCTATGGCACATGTACATGGTAGGGCGGAAGCCACACATTGTTTATTGGCCTTCAGTTAACTTTAGACTCTAAGAAGAAGGCAGGGACAGGATTTTAGGATCACTTTTAAATAAATTTTCATTAGAAATGTTTTAAAGTTTGGTACTTGAGTATCTAACGTTTGAAAAACTTATTTCTATGAGGTTTTTTTTCCCCCCTGTGGTAGTAAATTAGGTATTTCTGTGGTATGTTTTGAAATGTTTCCATATTATTACTGTGAGTTGATTTCAAGTACACAAAAGTCAATGAAAACAAACCACTGACAGTATATCATTACAGTAGTGTTAAAGAACTTTGAGATGGAATAGAAATGAAAAAGTTGAAAGCAGACAAAACTATTTTAAATAAAACTTATATCCTTATTAAGTTTTTTCTTAATGCTCTTAAGCAGTTTTCACTACATGAAGCTAATTACAAAAACACTTAGGTAAAAATGAACATACTTTTATAAATTTAATCCTCTTAAGCATTTATTAAGTTGGTGTTTCGATTTATTACATGCTGACTACTCTTGGTGAGAAATTTATTCCATAAGTTGTCAGTTTCATGCATATTATAGCATACTTAAATGCATTCCTGCTGTTAAACATTGCAGAAAACAGTATTTTAAATTGCTCTCAGTCTGCACTTAGTTGGAAGTAGTAGTATTATAGAAGTTGCAGAAGCAAATACCATGAAAGCTTCCGTATGAAGCCAATAGATTAAGATTAATATTCCAGACCTGACCTGTAAGTAAATGGCAAGAGGAATATAAATGGAAATAATTTAGGTGGACTCTCTTCAGTCTATTACTAAAGTATACGCATGTACTAGCTGAGTCTATGGGGGCTAAGGGTAGAATGTTGTAGCTTGAATGTATGGCCCCATAGTCTCAGGATCATCTTAGAGTAAAAATTGCATTCAGATAGTCTTGACCAATTTTACCACTATTCAAAAGTCCCAAGTCTGATCTGAGATTTAAGACTGTCTCTTTACTGTGAGTCCTATAAGATCAAAGTGCAAGTTACTACTTCCAATACATAATGGTACAGAATAAACATTTCCATTATAAAAAGGCATAACAAGGAGAGATTGGACCAATGCAAATCATAACCAGAGGCAAATATCAAGTGTCTATAGTTTAAGTCCAACGTTCATAACCAGTGACAAGTCTCTCCAGCTGACAGCCATTCCATAGACCTAGTATATCCAAAACATTCTTTGGGTCTACAATAAAAACCACAGCTCAACTTCATAGCGCCACATGGTGGCCTTACTTGCTTCACATGCTTCATCTCTCCAGTGGCTCTGGTTCACCTTTATACCATGGCCTTACCTGGGCATGGTGGTGCACACCTTTAATTCCAGCACTGGAGAAGCAGAGGTAGGAGGATTGGCATGAGTTTGAGGCCACCCTGAGACTACATAGTGAGTTCCAGGTCAGCCTGGACTAAAGTGAGACTCTACCTTGAAAAACAAAACAAAACAAAAAATAAACACCCAAATCATACAATGGCCTTACTGGGCCTCAACATAGGCATTTCAACAACCCTGCTTTACTTTGCCCAGGAGCCATTTACAAAAAGCAGAACTGTGTTGCAATTCTTGACCCATTTCTCTGCATTTTTCATGCTTCTAAAACCAGCACCAGGTGTGTGGCCTAGCCAAGTTTATAAAACTAGCTGGGCATGGTGGGAGAGTAGATGTTGACTTTGAAGAGCAACATATTCTTTTAGAATTCTTCCTTCAAGTCCTTTCCTTGTAAAGGAATTTGCATTGTTACTAATTTGAGCATTCAATGGGTGGATTTCACTTTAAGACATCTTTTGCATTGTCCCAATGCAAAGCAGTTGGCCCACCCCTAATGGTGGTAACTTAACAATTGTAGCTTCAGTCTGTGTGCTAGTAGCATTAAAGTTGCTTGCATTTTTCCTGTGATAAAACATACTTCCTTCATATCTTTCTATTCTGTGTCTTCCTCCAAGTGCAACAGTCCATTACTCTTTTAAAAAATGTATTTTATTTATTTATTTATTTGAGAGAGAGAGAGAGAGAATGGGCTGCCAGGGCCTTCAGCCACTGCAAACAAACTCCAGATGCATGAACTCACTTGTGCATCTGGCTTACGAGGGTACTGGGGAATCGAACCTGGGTCCTTAGGCCTTGCAGGCAAATGCCTTAACTGCTAAGCCATCTCTCCAGCCCCAGTCCATTACTTTTAAGTTCAACCTTGATCAAACTCTGGGCATAAGCAGAAAAATGCAGCCAGCCCTTTTGCCAGTAGCCCAGTTCCAACAAAGTTCTCTCTTTCCCCTTTAAAAGTTCGTAAGACAAGCCCTCACAGTCCACAATTCTTTCCTTAATTAGCATTTTCAAACTCTAACCTAAATAGTCCATCAGTCTCTGCTTACAGTACTGGAAGGCTTTTCTATTACAAAGTACCAAGTCCTTCCACATTTCTTCTGCCCACAAGTTCCAAAAGCCCAAAACCCATATGGTCAGACTCATCAATCAACCACTTCTCACTACCAATTTTTCTGTTGCAGTTACTTTCGCATTGCTGGACAAACATCTGACCAGAAGCAACTTATGGGAGGAAAGGGTTTATTTCAGGTTTATGGAATCCTGGGGTAACACCATCAGTGGCAGAAGAAACTTGCTTACCTCCCTAGATTATAGCGGGGGTGGGGGAGAACCAGCCATCAAACACAAAGAGCCAGAGCTCAACTGCTCTGAACATACCTAATAGGGCTGGCCTTAAGATCCGCCCCAGTGACACACCCTTGAGTAGGCTGTTGGAGACTTAAGTTGCAAGCTTAATTACAAATATCTCAGGCTATGGGAGGCAGATGTTTATATTCAAACCACCTGTGGTAGTTTGAATGGATGTCCTCCAATAGATTCAGCAGTTTTATTCAAGCTCATAACTTGCATTTCCAGGCACCTGGCTGGAGGAGGTGTCACTGTGGATGGATCCTAGGTCCAGCCCTAAGGTGTGTCTGGGGGTGGATCTGGAATTCCAGCCTCAGGTCTGCAGAGAGCAGTCTTGAGTTCTGCCTGGGTTCCCTGCTGTTTGGCTTCTGGCTTTTTCTCCTGCTTTAGGTAATGGGTTTTCTCTTTTTTGCCATTATGGATTTTTCCCTGGATCTGTAAGCCTGAAATAAATTCTGTTACTCCTATAAACTGTGTCTGGTTTGGAGGTTTATCCCAGCAGTGTGGAACAGACTACAATGGAAATTGGTACTAGAGAATGGGTTGTTGCTGTGTGATGAATCTGACCACGTGGATTTTGGTCTTTTGGAACCTTTGTTTTGGAGGAGTGGACATGGATTTGGTGCTTGCAACTGAAGATGACTTCCAGAATGGAAGGCCAAGTTTTATGGACTATTCTTGTGAGAATTTGAACATGCTAAGTGCAGAGAGAATTGTATTTGGAGGCTTTGCATATGAACTTTCTAAGCAGAAAGAAATACTGCAGAGAACTTTGTTGGAACTGGGCTGCTGTTACAAGGACTGGGTGTGTTCTGCTGCCCATGACCAGAGAGCTTGATTAAGGTTAAATTTGTAATCAATTGATGTGCTTGACTAAAGATATAGAACTGAGAAATTTATTTTTTAAAGTTGGAAAAACTCAAGCATGTTTACAATTACCAGCACTGAGACTGGTTGCTGAAGCTGCTATTGTTAAGGAGATAGTACCATGATTAAGGATGGCTCAGTTGCTTTACATTGAAAGAATGGCTGAAGTGATTCTACCCCAGAAACACTGAATGGAAGAAATGCAAGCTCTTTAGAAAAGAAGAAACCTGCTCTTCAAGGGCTTGATTTATTTTGTTCCTGAATGGCTGTGTCTTGCACACCTGGTATTGGTTTCAGAAAAAAAATGCACGGAATGGGTCATAAAATAGGCAGTGTTCCCAGACCTGCTGCTGAGACACAGCATGGAGGCAGGGCATGATGGTCCTGATAAAGAGGCTGCTAAAGCCATTGGCGGATTGACCATAGTTTGCATGGAAACCCAAAGATTTTTGTGATATACTAGAACTGTGCGAGAGCAACCATGGAGCACTATTGGCTTGGGATAGAAATATTCCATGGCTACTCAGCCTAGCTGGAGGGTCGGAATTGGAAAATCCAGAGACTCCTCAGTGGTTACTAGTTACCGATATCAGACTTGAACTGCCAATGTTTTGTCTAATGCTTGTTGAGTTTGCATTGGTCCAGTCTTTCCTGGTTATGCCTTATAGTAATGGAAAGTTTATTATGTGCCATTATATGTTGGAAGTATGTAGATTTTTGATTTTACAGGACTCATAGTTAAGAGACAATCTTAAATATCACACTAGACTTGGGACTTTGGAACTACCTTTAGTTGGTAAAGACTATGGGGACCTTTGAAGTTGGTCTGAAAGCAATATACAATGTGAATGGTTATGTATCTATTTGGGGGCTGGGGTGGAATGTGGTAGTTTGAATGGACGTCCCCCAATAGATTCAGCAGTTTTATTCAAGCTCATAACTTGCATTTCCAGGCACCTGGCTGGAGGAGGTGTCACTGTGGATGGATCCTAGGTCCAGCCCTAAGGTGTGTCTGGGGGTGGATCTGGAATTCCAGCCTCAGGTCTGCAGAGAGCAGTCTTGAGTTCTGCCTGGGTTCCCTGCTGTTTGGCTTCTGGCTTTTTCTCCTGCTTTAGGTAATGGGTTTTCTCTTTTTTGCCATTATGGATTTTTCCCTGGATCTGTAAGCCTGAAATAAATTCTGTTACTCCTATAAACTGTGTCTGGTTTGGAGGTTTATCCCAGCAGCGTGGAGCAGGCTGTGTATGACACTACCACAGTACATACGCATACACATGCACTTACATATCTTATAACTTGACTCTTTAACGTAGCTACAGCTAGAGATGAGATATACTAGATCATTTATCCAAGTATTATAACCTTATTACCATCTTTTAAATTTTATGTGTTTATTTGGGGTAGTGGGGCTCAGAGTTTCACTCTGTAGCAAATTTCCATCATCTTGTTTTCATTTGTTGTTTTTGAGATAGGATGTTTCTGTGTATCCCAGGTCAGCCTTGAACTTGCAGTGATCCTCTGCCCTACTCTCTCTTATGAGTTCAGTCTTCAGTACCACCAAGAAAAGTAAGAAGGTAGAAGAAGGAAGGCTTTTAAAAAAACTTTTTGTTTTTGTTTTGTTTTAAGCTGGATGTGGGGCATGCCTGTAATCTCAACACTTGGGAAGCAGAGGGACAGGTGGATAGGAATTTAAGGGTCATTATTATTGAAAGAGCAAGTTCCTGGGATACATAGCTACATGAAACTAGGTTTCATCAAACAGTAACTGACAACGCAAAGTCAGGTTGTCGGTAACTGTCTTCTGATTGCTTCCTTTTCTTTTATCCAAGAGATTTTGTACATGACAAGAAGCCGTCGTGGCTTTTGTTGCTATTGTTGTTTAGTTTTGTTTTTCCAGGTAGGGTCTCAACTCTAGCCCAGGCTGACCTGGAATTCACTATGTAGTCTCAGGGTGGCTTCAAACTCACAGCAATCCTTCTACTTCAGCCTCCCGAATCCTGGGATTAAAGGCATTTAATGTTGCACCATGCCCAGCACATTGTGTTGTTTTAAGTCTTTTATGAATATCAGTGTGATAGGTGAGATCAAAAGTTTTGACTCTTTAGTGATCCTGATCATTTTTTAAACATATTTTAATAAAGGTGTGAAACAATAAATTTCCTTTATAATATGGCTTTGACATTCTGAACTGGTTGTTTATATAAAGTACTAAGGATGTAGTTCATCTGTCAGAGAGTTGTTGCTTCAATAATATTTTGTGATATACTTTAGTTTTTAACCTGACTTCCTTGGATTGGCCATACTTCTTAGAGTCAAGTGCAGGGAGAAGGAAGCTTATCTTTAACTTCCTTGTCAGGCTAGGTATGGTGGTGCACACCTTTAATCCCAGCACTTGGAAAGCAGAGGCAGGAGCACTGGAGACGTCTTGTCCTTGGCTACATAGTGAGTTTGAGGCCAGCTTGAACTGCGTGAGATCCTGTCTCAAAAAATTAAAACAAACGAAGCAGTCCAATAATCAGTAGCTTGAAAAAATAGAGGAGGAATTCTTCAAAAAGTTGACCTGTCAAGACTTGTACTGCTCTGCTTGTTCTTGTTTGCTCTTTCAAAATCCCTGTTAAAGTTAGGCTGAGTTTGAAGGTGTTATGGGACTTTCATGACAGCAGCAAGGGTATCTTCTACCAGAAAGCTAAATATACGTCATCCAAGTCCACGTTCAAAAGATTGCTTACAATACATACATTATCA
Organism: Dipus sagitta; assembly: GCA_036346955.1. Lineage (NCBI taxonomy): Eukaryota > Metazoa > Chordata > Mammalia > Rodentia > Dipodidae > Dipus > Dipus sagitta. The sequence goes on along the minus strand of CM070770.1, from coordinate 43,333,581 downwards.
AAATTTGATGAGCCCATGACTAGGATATCAAACTGAGGGAAACAGAAAAGTGCCATTTATTATAGTTAGTCCTGAAATTTTCTAACTCTGGGGAAAATATTTGTTTCAACTTTAAGATAATCATCCTTTGGGCTGGAGATGGAGCCATGGTTTAAAGGTGCTTGCCAGCCTGGATTCTATTTCCCAGTACTCACATAAACTCAAGTGGTATATGTGAATCTGGAGTCTGTTTACAGTGGCAAGAGGTCCTGGCATGCCAATTCATTCTCTCTTTATCTTTCTCTCTGCTTACAAATAAATAAATAAATATTTTTTAAAGATAATTATGTTTGTCTTACTCATGTTGTTCATTTATATTCCCCTTCCCCCCAAAGAGCAAGCATTTATGTTACTATCTCATATCTTTATGATTGGGAATTCTTAGAAGGAAGAAAAATTTTAAAGCCTAAGGGGGAAGAATCAGAGTTTATAGTTGATTGTGAACTGATGTAACCAATTATTTTAGGAAATAGAGGTAGCTAGATGGGGACAGAAAGCAAGTGTAAGAGAAATATAGAAATGGTAAAATTATTTGGAGGAAGGTTGGGAGTGTCCAAGTGAGTATATTTTGATAGACCTTTGAATTTTTTGGTATAGTCTCAAAAATATGTCTTCAAGGTGGTATTAAACTTATTGTTAAAACTTACTAAAGAAATTAATCTTGATATTTAAACCTTATAACTTATCCATTCTATATTATGGGTGATTTGAGAATTCTGTTGTTATATAAGAGTATTAGAAAATGGATTAAAACTGACCTTACTTGGTAAATGAAACCTTGTGTATTTTTAAATGCATCTTGGGAGAATTTTCATATTCTGGCTTAGTTTTTTTCTGATTTAATAACACTTTTACCTTCGAGCAAAATGTAGTTTCATATAGTAAAACAGGTTAATGGTTCTTACATTAAAGGAAGACTAATAGAATTCCTGTAATAAAATATCTACTTTTCAGTTATCTGTCTTAATTGTCTTTTCTAAAAATAATTTTTATTTATTTATTTATTTGACAGAGAGAAAGAGGGAGAGAGAGAATGGGTGCCCCAGGGCACTAGCCACTGCAAATGAACTCCAGATGCATGCTCCTTTTTGTGCATCTGGCTTACGTGGGTCCTGGGGAATTGAACCTGGGTCCTTTGGCTTTGAAGACAAATGCCTTAACTGCTAAGCCATCCCTCCAGCCCTTAATTTATCTTTTTTTTAAAAAAGAAAATACTTTATTTATTCACTTGCCTGGGAAGCCTAAGGACCCAGGTTCAATTTCCCAATTCCCACGTAAGCCAGATGCACAAGGTGGTGCACGCATCAGGAGTTCATTTACAGTGGCTGGATATCCTGGTCTAACCATTCTTTCTCTCTCTCTCTCTTTCTCAAATAAATAAATATTTTAAATGTTTTATTTATTAAAAATATTTACTTATGGGGGGTGCAGAATGAGTGCTTAAGGCCTCTTGCCACTGCAAATGCACTCCAGATGTATGGGCAACTTTGTGCATCTGACTTTATGTGGTTCTTGGGGATTCGAATCTGGGCTGAATGGAGGCTGGCAGGCCTTGCAAGCAAGCACCTTCACCCACTGAACCATCTCCCCAGTCTATTCTTTATTTCTATGTTTAGTGTTTACTTCGTATTTGATAAAAAACCACAATCTTTAGTCTTTTTTGTTTGTTATTTATGTGTGTGTGTGTGTGTGTGTGTGTGTCTTGCTACTGCAAATGAATGCCAAATGCTTGCATCACTTTTTGCATCTGGCTTTGCCTGAGTGGCTGGGGAATTGAACCCAGGCCAGCAGACTTTTCGAGCAAGCCTCTTTAATCACTAAGCCAGCTACTCTGCCCTCAGTCTCTCTCTCTCTCTCTCTCTCTCTCTCTCTCTGTGTGTGTGTGTGTGTGTTGTTGTTGTTGTTGTTTTCAAGGTAGGGTTTCATTCTAGCTCAGGCTGACCTGGAATTCACTATGTAGTCTCAGAGTGGTCTTGAACTCACGGCACTCCTCCTACCTCTGCCTCCTGAGTGCTGGGATTAAAGGCGTGCGTCACCATGCCCGGACTTAGTCTGTATATTTTAAAAGATTATTTGTTATGACTCTTTGGGAGTCTGATCAGTTTAGCAAAGTCTTTTCCTTCCTCTTTTGCCCCTGAGCAAACTGAAAAGCAATGAGATTGTATGAAATAGCAATTTACTATTTAAATAGTTTCAAAAATTAGGATCAGAATTAGTAAATTCACTTACAGTATTAGATTTTATATTCAAATTGATCGTGACCTTGTTTTTCTTTTTTTTCTAACTTATGAGAACAAAATCTGATACAAATTTCAAGAAAAATACAGTGCACAATATATTTACATTTATATATTTCTTTTTTATTTAAGTGAAAAAAGGAGTTCCTTGTGCACAGTTGATTTTTTTTTGTAGATATATAAAAAAGGAAAATGGATTCCCCTGGGATCGTTAAGGAAGAATAGACCAATACAAAGAATGGTTGTGATTTCAAGAGCATAGTTTTACATCAAATGTACTTGAGAGAATGAAAGCAGCTTTGAAAAATACTTCCAAATAATTACTGTTGAAATAAAAACTTTCGTCTTCCATCTGTGAAATAAGAGAATGGTGAGGCAAATTAAAATTTAAAATACCAAATTAGTTTTTTAAGTGTTCAATATTTCTCCCCCTATTATTTTAGAGCTGACCTATGAAAACATTACTTTGAAATGAAAGCAGTTTGAGCCATAATCTAATACACTGTGATGTATTTTTATTGCCATGTTATTTTATGATCTTTCAGAGAGAACAGCATCTTTAGCCTAAGCTATAATAGTAAATTATTTTGGAAATTTGGCTTGACATACAAACAGATGTGCTTTCTTGATTCCTTTTAGACTGAGGTTAGTGACTAGTGGTTTATTGTTCCTGTGATTGGCATTAAAAGCTTTATTTCACAGCTTGCAGTAAGGAACTATTGGGTAAAGAGTGGTTGTGTTCCACAAACTAAATTCAAAAAGTGTCAATCAAAGTCTTACACAGGCTACTTAGAGAATGAGTTTTCTTACTGGTTTCACCAAATGTCGCCTCATGCTGTCTTTGATTGGCACAGCCTGGCAGGGAGGATGGATGAATCTGTCACCGGCTGGTTAATTGTGTTGCTGGTCTCAGTCTGACATCAGGTCTTTGACTCTTAAATGGCTCAATACAAAACAAATTAGCAGATTGTAGTCATATTTCTCATTCTATATGCTTTGACTTTGTTGAATGCAGTCCATAAATCATATTGACTGACACACAAGTAAATGATGAAAGCTGCTTTTGAGACATGAATCTAGAAAGCAGCACTGTGAAGGTGCCATGGAAGGATGCATATGGTTGACCCTTTGGGAATTTCCTAGGAGCCAAATGTCTCTTTACCACAATTGTTCTTAGAAGAAAAGCTTTAGGGTAATGCAGAAAGGATCTAATATGTCAGCAGATTCTCTTTTACAAGTTCCTTTGAAATATAAGAAGTTTGTCTAAGGGTTTTCTCTTTTTGCAAGTTGTTTTTCAGCAAAATGTTAAAGCAGGGCAAAAAAGTACTTATCTTTAAAAGTTTAGCAGGTGTTTTTACTTATTTATTGAACTTTGTGTTGTTAAAGAGAAAGAAAAATTGAGTAATGCCATGACTAATTTTTCAGGGCAGGAGGGATGTTTGGATACTTAAAATTTATTAAGTATGCAATATTTTGTCACTTAATTATTTAGCTTTGTTATCAAGTTAAAACATATATCTAATGAAAGGGTTAGTTTTTAAGATAGTTGCAAAAGTACTTAGATTAATTTTATTTTAGAAAATGATGTATGATTAAGAGAATCAGTAATACTAGTAATATTGGTGTTCTGATATGGGTATTTAGTTACACCAGAATGTGCCAACATATTTGTAAGCATCAGAAATAAATTGCCAAATAATGACTTTTGGGTGTGCAAATCTTGAAGCATTGAACTTTTTCTATATAAAAATAAGTAGCACATAAAATTTAAGACTAGTTCTGTATTTTCTGCAGTTAGAAAGTAGACATTTTAAAAAAGTGTGTAGTCTTGCATAAGCTTTTTAAGATTTGAAAAATCTGAATCTTTTATAGTTATAAATTTTGATGCATCAAAAGAAAGAATTTATTTTATTTGAAAAACATAAAATATTTTATAAATCTTTAAAACTTCTATCTTTGAGAACAATAAACCTATATTTAATATGCCCAATCAAAAAACTTTAGTTAGGATTTTTCTGTTGCATATATTATTTTAAAAAGGAACCAGGTTTGCATATGTGTTTTTATTGCCTATTTTCACCAGATTCATGGAATAGCCCATACCTGTACTCCTGCCATCATTTTTAGTTCCAGTACTATTGCTATATAGTCATTGTAGTTTCTGAGCCTATATTAAACAATATTACTTATATTGTGTGATGCATTTGTACATGAAAACAATTAAATATTTTTGGCAACTTATGAATCTGCTTTTACAGTTAGTATACTATGTTAGAAATATAAATGGGACATGGAGCTGATTTGATGGGAGAAGGTCATGAAACTAAAATGTATTAGTTGTTCCATTAAGTAAAACTAACACTTCCATTAAGTATTCTACATTGTAATTAAATGGCATGCCATTGATTTCTTCTTTTTATGCTTTTATCCCCCCTCCCATTCATATTGATATTATTCTGCTTGGAGAATGGAGCTGCATGTCTCTCAGACTAATTCCTCTTGGATTTGGGGGATCTTGAAGCATGCTGGGTTTTCATTGTTTGTTACATTCCTTTTTGGCAGTTCATCAGTACCTGTCAGATATATTGTTTGCATCAGCTTTTATCTCTTAAAGTTTCTGATTGAGAAATTGACATTCCATGTTAGAAATTTAGTTTTCCACTGTGCAGTGTCTGAATGCTAAAGAACCTACTCATAAAAGTTGCTTTGTTCTAGTCTAACTTTTAATATGCAATTTAAAGAACAAATATCCTCACCAGTCCCATGAAAATATATTTAGGTTCCTTGTTTCCTTTCAAATTACCTTTACACAGTGTTTTGTATTAGTATATTATAGCATTTAATGTTTGCAAGATACCTTCATTTTGTAGCTTTCTTTAGCTTTGTAATTGTTTTCTTCATATTCATCACAAATATCATTGGGTAAATATAGTTAGTTGAAATGAGGTAAAACATGACATAGCTTTCAAAATTCATTATTTTTCATAACCATGCATATTCATAAACCTTTGACTCCTACCATTGGATTTAGTCCATCATCAAATTGCATAATTGTCAGCTAACAGTAGCCATCCTAGAACCAAAATTACACCAGAAAATTTTTACCTGAAAGTGTTTCTAATTTTTTATTTTATACTTCTATTTCAAATCCACATCTAGCTTAAAGAAACAGTTTCTACTAAACGTGATGTAATATTGTTATTCAGCTGTGTAATCTATAGGCTAACCACTTAAAAGTTGTTCTTTATTTAGTTAAGGCATCAGTGATAGTTCATATAGAATTTTAGGGGCTTATTATGGTAGAAATATTTTTAAATGATGTTACTTATGACAGTGGGAGGAAACCAAAAGTATTTGTAGTTTACTTAACTACCTATGTTTAAATTACTAACAATTTTAAAACTTAATTTCTAAAACTAAAAAATGGCATAAATTTGAGTGATTCAGATTAATTCAAATAGGTAGGAAAGCTTTTTTGCCCCATCATTAGTTGAAGCTATGCCACAGACTAATATTTGAAATAGAAAGGACTTAGTACTCACAGTATGTTTTGGATGTTAAGTACTGTTTAAATAATAATATCTTGTATGCTAAGTGCTGTTAAATAACAACAACAACACTATTTGCTTCCTTTATTCTGTTTTGGTTAAATATATAAAGTAGAGCTTAGGGAGCACCATATGAATGAAATGGTTTGTCAGTCCATTGTGGTTTTATGTCATAAAAATTATATTTTCATTCAGAAATGTTTGTTGTGATATTTTAAGAGATTTGGAATAATAGTTTTTAAAACTTGCATTTTAATTTTCTTTTGGGTAGTTAGAGCTGCCCAATAATAATATATCCTAAGAACTGAATTTTCGTTCTGATGATACAATCATGTAGCCCTTCAGCAACAGAGAAGCCAGTAAGCTATATACCAACAAAAAACTACCAACTATATAATTTTGTGATCTTTTATGGCACATTTCTATGCTTTCTTATTTATTTATTTTTGCTTGTTTGGTTATTTGTTTTAAATAGGGGAAAGTTGCCCAGACAGCCTGCATGTCAGCTTGCCAGCATTTGTCAACATCTCTAATGCAGATGCTACTGGACAGTGAATTAAAACAGATAAGCATGGGAGCTGTTCAGCAGTTTAACTTAGATGTCATACAGTGTGAATGTAAGTACCGTACTGGATAACTCCTTTGCTTTCTCTAAGAATCTATATTCATTCATTCATTCATTCATTCATTCATTCGTGTGTGTGTTTCTGCGTGTGCTGGGGCCTCTTGCCACTACAAAGGAACACCAGATACTTGTGCCATTTTTTGCACCTGGCTTACCTGAGTGGCTTGAGAACTGAACCAGGCCAGCAGGCTTGAAAAGCAAGTGTCTTTAACCTTGAGCAATCTTCCCAGCCCTAGAATCTATATTTAAATAGTATCAAAAATTGTATATAGCTCAAAAAGGAGAGAGAAGACCTGACTTAGCCAAACTTTTGGTACCCTTAGGAGTAATAACTTCTTTCCATGAAGAGACAAAGCTCTCAGCTTCACATTCAAGGCCTCTAGAGAGAGGCATGGAAGAGGTCATTCAGATAGGGATAATTAAAGAAATGATTCATATTCCATATTATTTCTTCCTCTGGCCAGTCTTTCTTTCTTGCTGAGACTCCCATAGTATTTGTCACAAATGAATGAAATGATCCTAAGCTTATCATTCTCACTTTTTCCTCTCTCTCCCTCTTTCCCTCTCTCAAATAAAAAAATAAAAATAAGGTTAGAAAAACTGAAAAAAAAAAAATGCTGCTAAATCTGGCGTGGTGGTGCACACCTTTAATCCCAGCATTTAGGAAGCTGAGGTAGGACGATCACCATAAATCTGAGGCCAGCTAGGGATTAGTGAGTTGCAGGTCATCTTGGGCTAGTAGAGTGAGACTTTAGCTTGAGAAAACAAAAAACAAAAATGTTTAAAAATACTCGCTAAGCTCTTATCATTATTTTCATTCTACAAAAAGTTTGTTCTTCTACCCTCCTTTCTTTGCTCCGTTCTTCCTCCCTTTTCAATTTTTGATGCTAAATATTGTACTTAAGTATGATACTGTACTTAGTATGATACTAAACTTAGTGTGCTTCTGGTGACCCCATAAACTTACATGTTCTGAATGCTAGGTCCCCAGCTGATGGCAATTTGGGAATTGAATCCTTATGGAAGCAGCGTACTGTTGGGGGCAGGCTTGTGGGTGTTATAGCCAGTTGCCCCTTGCCAGTGTTTGGCACACTGTCCTATAGCTGTTGTCCATCTGATGTTGGCCAGGAGGTGTTGTTCACCCTCTGCTCATGCTGTTATTTTCCCCTGCCATCAGAGTTTCCCTTCAGGTCTGTAAGCCAAAATAAACCCTTCTTCCCACAAGCTTCTCTTGGTCGAGCATTTTCTGCCAGCAGTGCAAACCTGACTGCAGTACTTAGTATGGTTCTAAATGTATACTCTACCAGCAAGCTATACTTCCAGCTTTAACTGATTTTAAAAAAATTTAAAGTTGTCTTATGTGGTTATTTCACTATACCATTGCTTATATGAATTTTTGCATAAATAATACTTGAAGCATTTTGTGTTATTATGTCTTAGTGTGGCTTCAAAATAGGTGGTTAAGCCTTTTGTTGGAATTTGTATCTTCAGATTTAGATTTACTGCTAAATGATAAAAAATGCTATTTGGATAGGCAACTTGAGATCTAAATCTCTGTTGCCTTACCTCCCCATGAAAAGGCCAACCAGTCTAACTACACTTAGAGAATGCACATAGCCCTCCCCTCCCAGCCATTGCCACCATGGGGTACTTTCCACTTTTAGCCACTTTTTCAAGCTGAAAGCTCCTTTTAATTGATGATGTTTTATTTAAAAAAAAAAAAAAAAAGGCTAGCCTCTTAGAGAAGACCAAGAAAGGAGAGGAAATCTGGGGTCAAGTTCAGGAGGGATAAACCCAACTCTGTTGGAGACTAAGTTCCTGACACCAAAGACATAGAAAGGAAGAAAACAAGAAAGACTCAAAGGCAAACCACAGAAGCCAGTTGAGCTTCCTTAGGATTTTGCCTAGGGTTGGTTGTGCCCCTTAAAACTAATGATGTAGCCGGGCGTGGTGGTGCATGCCTTTAATCCCAGCACTAGGAAGGCAGAGGTAGGAGGATCGCAGTGAGTTCAAGGCCACCCTGAGACTCCATAGTGAATTCCAGGTCAGCCTGGGCTAGAGCAAGACCCTACCTTGAAAAACCAAAAACCAAAAACAAACAGACAAAAAAAAACTAATGATGTATTACTACTGCAGTCTTAAAGCTGTTATGTGCATTTAGTACTCATGGAACAAATATAAGCTTATCATATTTTCATATTTATTTTACTACCTCTGATGCCAAATGTTTTTTCTAAAAGACATCTTTTTACTTCAAAAAGTATAGTATAAATAATGAAAAAGTCTTTCATACACTTTCCAGTAGGAAAATATGTATCCCTCAACTCATGACTTTCAGTAATTGATATATGTATCAGTCATTTAAAAATGAAACTCAGGCCGAGGAGGTGACTCAGTGGTTGAAGGGCTGCTTCCAAAGCTTGATGGCCTGAGTTTGATTCCCCAGAACCCCTGTAAAGCCAGATGCACAAGTGGTACATATGTCTGGAGCTCCATTTGCAGTGGCAGGAGGCCCTGGTGTGCCCATTCTCTCTCTATTTCTCTTTCTTTCTCTCTGTCTCTCTCTCCCCTTGCAGATAAATAATAAACAGAACATTTAAAAGATAAATCTTAGGGGCTAGAGAGATGGCTTAGTGGTTAAGGCACTTGCCTGCAAAGCCAAAGGACCACTTTTCAATTCCCCAGGACCCACGTAAGCCAGTCTAGAGTTCATTTGCAGCAGCTGGAGGCCCTGGCACACCCATTTTTAAGAAAAAAAAATACAAGTAAAGTTTAAACTTACTCTTCTCTAATATTCCTATGTTTTTAGTCTAGAAGAAAATAGTTTCAAAAACAAAGCTGCTTTACAACATCAAAGTTTATATTGTTTTCTCTATATTGGGATAATAGAAGAAAGGGAACCAGGAAGAGAAATTTAACTACATAGAAGGAAGGCTAGAATGCTTGGTAAATTTGTGGCAAGGAGTATGGATACCTTGGGAATTATCCAAGATAGGAAGGTTGTTTAAAGAAAGAATCCTAGATGCTAAGCCATCACTGGGCTTCCTTCTCTCAACCAGGTGACAGTACACCTATTCTTCCATCCTGAGTCATCTGGCATTGGAGACAAGAGTAATTTTCAAGCTGCACATTTTGTTCTTTGAAAAAATTATTTGCATATGCATATGTGTTTGTGCACGGGTGTGTGTGTATACAACAGAGTCTTTTACTGCTGTACATGAACTCCTGATCCATGTGCCACTTTGTGTCTGGCTTTACATTTGCTGCGGACTCAACCCTGGTGGGCCAGCACACCTTGCAAGCAAGCGTTTTAGTGATTGCGCCATCTCTGCAGCCCCCGCACTTGGTATTCTACGAAACAGTCCTGCAGTGTGGTTGTCCAGCTATACTTTAAACGTTCTCTTTGTGGGGTTAACTAGCCAGAACCTGTGTTTCCATGTGATCGCTTTACTGATAGATTACTTTGAAATGGAACCACTTTGTCTCTAAATTTATTCTTTTTTGTGTGTGTATGTGCACATGATGTATATGTAAGACTGCAGGTACACATTTACCACGAAGCACATGTAGAGGTCAGAGGATACTGTTTGGGAGTTGGTCCTCATCTTCCACCTTGTTTGAGGTCAGGTCTCTTGTTCTCATTCTTCTTCTTGTGTTGATTGCTGCACTTGCCAGCTGGCTAGCCCATGAGCTTCTAGGAAATTCTCCTGTCTCCATCTTCCATTTTGCTGGCAGTGTGCTGGGATTATAGACTTTACATTGGTGCTGGGGATCTGAATTTGGGTAGTCTGGCTTGAGCATTAAGCATTTTATCCATCTCCCCAATCCCTCTAAATTTATATTAATGGACCTAATTCTAACTTAGGCTAGAGTCACCACTAGGCTATATTGTGCCCTTTTGCAAATCAGAAAAGGTATTCTCTCCAAAAGAAAAATGTCCTAAAAAGCTACTTTTATATGCATTGGAGAAAATAGCCTATTTCCAGCTGGACTCCTACCATAGCACATTGAGTTGCTTCAGATGTAAAGTGGAGTTCAACCCTCCCTCTCCTCCCCACTTCTCATCCATTCATCTGGGTATAAGCAACCTAACAACTATATGTAGCATTTCTACTAGGGTCATACATTAAAACAACTCTAAAGGCTAATTCTGTGAAAACTGCTCTTTAACTTTCTGAATTTTCTACATACTGTTTTGACTATCTTCTGTATCTGTATCAGTATCTGATACCCAGGTATAGGGGAACTACTAAAATTTGTAGATGGACTATCAAATACACTGTTCCATACTCTGTACTTTATTAATAAGCCCCATCTGAAGCTGGGAATGTTGACACATGCCTGTAATCCCAGTACAGTTGAGGCTGAGGGAGGAGAATGCTACAAGTTCAAGAACTGCCTGGGCTACATAGTAAGACTATCTTAAAAAAAAAAAAAAAAGAAAGAAAAGAAAAAGAAAAAAGGCTCAAACGTGACTTTGTGGTGATCTAGAATATGCTGAAGCTATAGTCTTCTAAAATCCACATATTCCTCCTTTTTGTATTGTTAAAGTCTGTTTTCCTAATCTTATATGATTGGTTTTTATGTTAGGATTCAGATAATCCTTAATACATTTTCTGCTTTAAGATGTGGATGTTAACTAGCCCGTTGAGATCTTTTATATCACAAGTTCATGTTTATATCACAAGTTATTATAATCTATATAATTCTTATAATACTTTGTACATATTTAGCAAGGTCATTACCAGGATATTGATCAAAATCTATTTTTAACATCTTGATATACAGTATACACTATTAGTCCTTAAACCATGGTCTAGATGAGCAGCAGTAGCATAACTTGGGATCTTGGTAGAAACATGAACTCATTGATATTGTCGGCTGAATGAGGAGTTCTTGGTCAGGACCTAGCAATTTGATTAGTCTCTCTAGGTGATTCTGAGAGCTGAGAACTCCCCTTCATATTGACTATCTAAGTCAATATGGATCTACCATTATTCAGAACTTTACTGATTTCTTCTTCTCCTTTCTTCTTCTGGGGATCAAACCCAAGGCATTGTGCATACTAGCAAGCCCTCTACTACTGATCTACATTCCCAAGTATCTTGTGATTTCTTAATCAGTTACCAATTCCCTAGTTGAGTCTATGTTATTGCTTAGTATTTGCTAGTTCATAGAGCTAATGTTGCCATTGGATTTTCCTCACCTTCCAGTCTATCCTTGCAAAGAAGTTGATCTAGTGAGTCTTCACAAAGCCACGTTGACTGACAGTAATCACATCCTCAACCTTCTCAGAAACTATTATGAAACGGGCAGCAATTGATTGTCAGTATTCACATTAAGTCCTACTAGTCTGTGGCATGTTTGTGAGCTATCCATAGTTCAAGCAAATCAGGAAGAGGAGCTTTCAGGGATTTAGACTGGAGACTGAACCACCACAGAGCCTGGAAACCTCAGAAAAGGCTCTTAAGTAGAAGAATTAAGCCATAGGAGATGGGTTCAGTAGGAGATACGATCATCAGGAATAGCCTGTGCTCCTAAGATATACACAAGCTACCTATTTCTACTCCAGGTACCATGACCTGGCCCTGCCTACCTCCTCCCTTTTGATCTCTGTCATACCATTGATGCACTGTTTTGACACACTGACCTTTCTGTTCTCCAGGTATCACATATTCCTTATAGAGAGGCTTCACATGCCCTTCTTTTGCTTTGACTGATATTTCCCTAGGCTTTTATGTGGCTTAGTACCTCAACTTTGGTTCACTGAGTTTCACCAAGGTTCTTAGTGACTAGAAGATCCCCTGCTTAAAAGGAAAAAACCAAAACAAACAAACAAAATAAACTCTTACTCCTTTTCTTGAAAGGTGGTTTACCTACTCTCATTCCTTTTTTCTTCTAAAGTCTAAGTTTACTAGATATTCACAAAACAGCTAGGAGTGAGTCAAGGGCTTTGCATCTGTCTTAGAATTGAGCTAGCTTGGATCAATTTCTGTGCCTACAAGCCAAAGTTATATGGCAAATTGAGTCTTTCAAGAGCTTTCTCTGAATTTGTATTGCTAGTTCTGTTTTTTTTTTTTAAACAATGTCACCTTTGTTTATAATTATGTTGGATCTCTGTCCGGATTACCGTTTACTACCCTTTGTAAATCTCATTTCTATTTTGCTGCTTGTTCATTCAGATAAATTTCTTAAAGTATATTTATGTGTGTATGTATGTATATATGTGTGCATGTATACTAAAATGTTTTATGAAAAGAATGGCCTGTATTCTGAGTTAGATTTTCCTATTTTTTAAAATTTATTTATTTATTTAAGAAAGAGAGGAAGGTAGATAGAGGGATAGATAGAAAGAGAATAGATTTTCCTGTTATTTGGTTTAGTCATAAAGCGAAATTTTATTTTTCTATCCTTACTTTGTGATAAGACATTGAAAAATAAGTGAGCATGTAGATCAATTCATGCTAATTCTTATTTATTGTCAGAAAAAAAAACAACAAAGTAAAGCAAAAACTAAAAGCAGGACTCTTTTCTCTGGTGTTCCTTGTGATGAGGAACATCTCTGAGGTAAGCACTCTTGTGCTAAAATACAGTTTCATAGATTTAATTATCAGGTAGTGTCAGCATGTGAATGCAATGGGTACTCCTGGTTATCTTGGTTATCCTGGTTATATAACAACATTTTTGACAGTAGGTAGATAGGGAGCAATGTATACTTGGAAACTGCCAAAGCAGAATTCTGTGAGAGCTGCACTGAACACTTGAACCTATTCAGACTTTAAGTTCTGGATAAATTTCTTCTTGGTTGATGGTGTGCACTTGCCATGCGTGTCATAGGCTGATGTTCTAAATCTGCATATATGCTTCATTTTTTATTTATTAAATGCCTGCTACATATTAATATAAGTACCTTAATGATGTTATTGTATTAAAGAAAATATATTTTCTTACCAAGTTATTACAAAAGTGTCTCAGGGGAGGTACAGCTCAGTGTGTAGCATAGTGGTAGAACCCTTGTCTAAGATGCACAAGGTCTTCTATTCAGTCCCCAACATTAAAAAAACAACACTCCAAACAAAAATAAATAAATAAACAAGAACACTGAGCCTAAGGAGGAAAAAGCAGATGTAATTACACTTCAGTCTAGGGGTGTCCAACCTTTTGGCTTCTCTGGGCCACATTGGGCAAAGAATTATCTTAGGCCACACATACACTGATCAGTGGTACTTTGCTAAGGTTAAATTCTAAGAAATGGAGAGGACTGGATACTACTTTATATAAAGATAGAGTGATAGACCTGGAGGGATTGCTTAGCAGTTAAGGTGCTTGCCTGCAAAGCCAAAGGACCCACATAAACCAGATGCACAAGGTGGTGTGTGCATCTGTAGTTTGTTTGCAGCAGCTGGAGGCCCTGATATGCCCATTTTCTCTCTCTCTCTCTCTCTCTCTCTCTGTCAAATAAATAAAATCAAATCTAAAAAAACAGAATGGTAGATGTCCTAAAAGCTTGCATCTCACTGGGGCTAACCACATGCAAATGAATAAAGGTCACTTAACCAAAAATTCTCATACCACTGGGCATGAGTTTTTCTGCCTCACCAGGGAGCCCACTAGATGGCACCCACAGTCACTCCTTCTGCTGATACATCTGATCTACAAGTTCTGACCAGCTGTTTAAATCTCCAGATTTTCAGAAATGGAACTATAAAGAATATCTTCAATGTACAGACTGTTGGTGTGCATATTCAGTCATTGTTATATATAGAATTACTCCATTTTTGTACTGCCAGCCATTGTCATCTGTAAGCAGTATCTTTAGTTTGTGGGGTAACCTCTCTACACCCCCTTTCAATCTTTTGTCATACTTTGGATCTGTTCACTCTTCTGACTTCATGAATCTTTATTCCCCTTTCTTCCCCCTCCCAAGCCTATTCACCCTGTGTAGAAGCTTTCTATATCTTCATTATAATTAATCCCTGCTCTCTACCTTACAATAAAGTTAACTTATATCAAGAACTATTTTTTAAAGGACTTTTCCTTCTGCATTTAATTTCAACATGGATCATAGTTAAAAAAATTTTTTTTTTAATTTTAGCGGGGCATGGTGGCGCACGCCTTTAATCCCAGCACTTGGGAGGCAGAGGTAGGAGGATCACCGTGAGTTCGAGGCCACCCTGAGACTCCATAGTGAATTCCAGGTCAGCCTGGGCTAGAGTGAGACCCTGCCTCGATAAAACAAAGAAAAAAATATTTTTTAATTTTATTTATTTCTCAGAGAGAGAAAGAGGCAGAGAGAGGGAGTGAGAATGGGTGTGCCAGAGCATCTAGCCACTGCAAACGAATTCTAGACACATGTGCCACCTTGTGCATCTGGCTTACGTGGGTCCTGGGGAATCGAACCTAGGTCCCTAGACTTTGCAGGCAAGCGCCTTAACTGCTAAGCCATCTCTCCAGCCCATGGGTCGTATTTTTGTGGTGGAATATATGCTTAGGGTCTGATTTCTTGGCATTCTTCTTTCCCAACCTCACCCCACACTGAACCAGTATATTTTCTGTAAGTCTTGAGGAAAGGAAAACTCTTATTATTGATAAAATGAATGTTCTATGTACAGTTAATTTGTATTTTGGCTTACAGATCCTATTTCTATTCTCTTAAAATGTCATAGATTGCGAGTTTGAAAGATACCCTTTTGTCATCATCACAGCTCACAACCTGTATTACTTCTATTCTGCCCTGATTCAAACTGCTCTTCTTTCCAGCTAGGCTGATATAGCAAATTTTTTTCAAGTTTTTATTTTTTAAACAATTTAAAATTTATTTATTTATTTATTTGCAAGGAGAAAGAGAGAGAGAGAGAGAAAGAAAGAGAATGAGAGAGAGAGACAGGCAGACACAGGGCACTCCAGAGCTTCCAGTCACTGCAAATGGACTCCAGGTGCACGGCGCCACCTTGTATCTGGCTTTACGTGGGTACTGGGGAATAGAACTCAGGCCATTAGGCTCTGCAAGCAAGTGCTTTTTAACTGCTGAGCCATCTCTCCAGCCCTATAGCAGCTTTACTATATGATCATCATAGCTATTCCTAATAAGATCAGACACTTTGCTTGCTAATATTTTTGGGGTATTTTAAAACATCATTTATTGTTGCTAAATTTTACCTTATAGTAGAACATAAGTAAAAATAAATCTACCATGAAATTATTTTGTTTTTAAAAATAATGTGGTCAAATTTCCTGCACAAGATTGAACCTGTCGGCATTTCAGTATAGATGGGGGAAGGGTTCATAAGACCTCACACTCCCAAGTGTAGCTAATGGCAGCTGATAATTGCTGGGAGACGAGGAGTGTTCATCAGTAGTGTGGCCACTGGAAAGTTGTCCATTTCACAGTAAATAACCTTCTGCCCATGATCTTGCAAGCAGCCCTAACTCAGTGGATTTTGAAAAAAGGCATGAAAGTAAAATGAGGGTACTACTGAAGGGGAAGAAAAGTATTGGTGGAAGATCAAAACATATTATATATGTATGAAAATGTCAACCATGAAAAAATAAAAGTGAAATAAATCCTATGAAGAAAAGCTCCAGATGACTTCCTGGTGCCCTTGAGTTCTCTCCACTTGAGTGGTTACTAACTCTTTGGTAGTGTATTCAGACCTTTGCTCTTAATAAAGTGTTTTTCTACATTAAAAAAAAAAAACAAAAAAAACAAAACAGGAGAGTAGTTAAAATTAAGGCAACATCTTCCCCAAACTAATGGCTGCCCACACAATGTACCCACAATCCCCATGGGGATAACCGGCATCCCCAGTGAGGACGGTCCCTTTGGAGGGGGTGCAGGGGTGAGGATAAGGATGGTACCAACATGTGCTGTTTACATACTGAGTATGTCCATAACTAACAAAAAATAAAATTATAAAAAAGAAGACAACAAAAATTTAGAAACTAACAGATATTTAGAATAGTCTTTATTAAAATTTTAAATCCTAGAAACTGTATTAAAATATTTTGTTGGAATACCAGGATCTTTATGTGTCTTTTAAAAACACTCTTAAAAGGCATGGTTAAGTAACAAAGACCATTATACCATTAAAGGGAAGTAGGCATTGTTTTCTTTTTAAATTAAATAATTGCCCAAGGGAGGGGAACAAGGAAAACCAAAATCTGATATCATATACAAAAAGCGAATCTGGATGAGCCAGGAAGGAATTTGAAGAATACATCCAGGGATTTCAAATATTAGTCCTCAATTCTTTAGAAGCTTGAAAATTTACCTCATATAATCAGTACTAGTGACAAAGAACTATTCATATTAGTATTTTTTTCTTTCATTTTTTTCCTTTTTCTTTCTTTCTTTCTTTTTTTTAAGTAGGGTCTTGCTCTAGACCAGGCTGACCTGGAATTCACTCTGTAGTCTCAGGGTGGCCTGAAACTCTTGGTGATTCTCCTACTTCTGCCTCCTGAGTGCTGGGATTAAAGGCGTGCGCTACCACACCCAGCTATATTACTGTTAATTCATTCATTCAACACATATTCATTGAATTTTTCCTTTATATCTGACACAGGATATACAAACATAAAAATAAATCACTCCAGGAGCTTCTTGTTTAGCATAAGAACTCACATTTTCATTTTTGAAGACTGTCTTAATATTCTCACCAGCTTTCAACTTTTTGGTGACATAATATACTAAGTATGCACACATTGTTCTTTTGAACTGTTTAATAGCCACACACGGATACTGGATTTTAATTGAAGTGAAATTAAACTAAAATTTTGTGCAGCACAGTATTAGAACATTTTTATTGTTGCAGAAAGTTCTATGGGGCAATGTCATTCTTGGGCTAATGTAGGGCTAGATAATAAGGTAACTGCTGAGACTGATCCAGTATTTAGAAGCTATCACTTGTAGCCAGGCGTGCTCGTGCACGCCTTTGATCCCAGCAAGTGGGAGGCAGAGGTAGGAGGATTGCTGTGAGTTGGAGGCCACCCTGAGACTACATAGTGAATTCCAGGTCAGCCTGAGCTAGAGTGGAGACCCTACCTCAAAAAAAGAAAGAAAAAAAAAAGTTATCACTTGTTCTTTTTCCATCTTCTTGTTCAAGAAATTTGATTGCATGTTTATTATTTAGGTGATAGGAATTAGAAAGCAAAGTATAATCCTTACTGTCAGGGACTAATGACTGTACGGCAGTAGCATGAGTGCTGTGTTAGGTTGCAGTATAGAAACTTACAGTGAGAACACAGAAAGGATCTAACTCAACTTTCAGGGTTTGATAAAGAGGAGTCTTCCCACAGAATTGAAGAAATGAGAGTTAGTTATCCAGATGGAGAGGACGAGAAGGCATGCTACAGGCAGAAGGATCAAAGGCACTATGGAAAGAGTCTGTAATGTACGTAAGGAATTTCAGGCGGCTGGTCTGGAAAGTGGTAAGAGGTGAGGCTAGAGAGGCAGCAAAGTCCAGATTATAAAAATCTTGGTCTGGTCTTGTTGGGAAGGCGATGGTGAACCGTCAAAGGGTGTTAAAGGTGGAAGCGCCCACGTGACGATCACATCTTACCTAAGTCACGCCGGTAGAGGAGGAAGGAGTGGCGCACAGGAGCCCAGCCGAGCAGACTCATGCTCAGTGAGCCAAGCGAGAAATGATCTTGGCGTGAGCTGAGATAGAGGTAACCTGAGATGAAAGGAGAAATAGCAGGATTGACTTCATTTGAATTTTAAAGACAGAGGAAAATACTTGAAGCTAATGATCAAATTGAATAGCAGATTGTTACAAATGCTCTTTGTGTTGGGTGATTATCAGATCACTAAATTGTCTCCTCTCCCTAAAAAATAATTGCGTAAAAGCTCTGAGAATTACACACTGATGAGCTCCTTCTGTGTTGGTTAAATCCGTGTGAGAAGTGAGATAATGATGAGAGGCTGAGTCCTTAGTCAAATTCTGGACCAGTGGGCTAAATACCAGGATCCCTGAATTAGCTGTGTGATCCTAGAAAGTTACTGTACTTTTAATTTTTTGTGCTATAAAATGAACCAAAAAAACCATTGGACAGCTTTTAAAACAAACCCTCGGGGAACTGTTGAGGATATTTCAAAGTGGGTATTCTTTTCCTTGTGAGATTTTATAAGCCACATGCCCTGTTTGCCAAAATAAGTTATTTTACTGATCAAAGCAGATGGTATATGAGAACTGTGAACTGCTGTAGATTTACGGTGCTGTTATAGTTTTGACACTAAACTCTTAATGGTAAGCCAGTGAACTTTAGACTTCAGAAATTGAGAGGGAAATGACAGATTCTTCTTTCTTCTTGTTTTTCTTGTGGTTCTAGGGATCTGACCCAGGGCCTTGTGCATTCCAAATGATTGGTCTATTACTGCGTTACATCCCCTGTACAGATTATTTTTCAATATAGAAACTTTTGAAGCAAGTGTAGGACACACCTGTAAACCCAGCACTTGTGAGGCTGAGGCAGAAGGATCACAAGTTTGAGGCCAGTCTGGGCTACAATAATTTATCGTTAAAAACCAAAACAAAACTGTTAATTAAGTAGATTATAATTGCAAGTATAACAAATTGAGTTTTGTGCCCAATAGATAAAACGTATTTGTTTGCACTGTAGGACGGCTTTATTTATATGGTCTTAAGTATTTGTGTTTAACAGACTATTATAATTTTGCTTAGCACTCTTCAATTAAGAACTAAGGGATTAGAGAAACTCAGTTATCTTGACATAGTAAGAGATGGAGATGCCATTATCTATGAAAGTATGCTGCTTTTCATCGTGTAAAGTGGCAGTGACAGGAGTAAATTATGTGTCAAGATCTCTTCATTAAATACTGGGTTTCTAGTATTAGGGGACCTGAGAAAGGTTAGTTGAATCGTCTGTTGATGATCCTACTTAGTAGCTAGCAGAGATCCAAGGTAAGGGGGGAAATGATGTTGCCTCTTGGTTACCTGTATTCAAAAGGTACATATACTCTAGCATTTGGCAGACTGAGGTAAGAAGATCACAGTGAGTTTGAGGTCAGTCAGGCCTAGAGTGAGACCCTGCCTCAAAAACAAAACAAAAGACAGAGGTAGGAGGATTGCTGAGAGTTCAAGGCTACCGTGAGACTACATAGTGAAGTCCAGGTCAGCCTGAGCTAGAGTGAGACCCTACCTCAAAACAACAACAACAACAACAAAATCAAAGCTGAGCATGGTGGCACACGCCTTTAATCCCAGCACTCGGGAGGCAGAGGTAGGAGGATCGCCATGAGTTTGAGGCCACCCTGAGACTACACAGTGAAATCCAGATCAGCCTGAGCTACAGTGAGACCCTACCTCGAAAACCCCAAAACAAAACAAAACAAAAAGACAGCCAGGCATGGTGGCACATGCCTTTAATCCCAGCACTCGGGAGGCAGAGGTAGATGGATCTTCATGAGTTCGAGGCCACCCTGAGACTACATAGTGAATTCCAGGTAAGCCTGGACCAGAGAGAGACCCTACCTTGAAAACCTTGAAAAACCAAAAAAAAAGGACATGAACAGACATTCTTGAGTCATCCTGATTTTGCTACTTAAAACATTTTGCCTATGTGTACATGTAAAGCTGGTTTCTTTCTTTCTTTTTTTCTTAATGTGAGAGAGTGAAAGTGAGAGAGAGAGAGAATTGGCACACCAGGGCTTCCAGCCACTGTAATGAACTCCAGATGCATGTGCCACCTAGTGCGCACACGTGACCTTGCGTCACCTTGTGTTTGGCTTATGTTGGACCTGGAGAGTCGAACACGGGTACTTAGGCTTCGCAGGTGTATCAGACAGATTCAGGTTCGCTGAGATGAACTTCCAGACCAGGCACAGTTATGGAGGAAGGGATATTTATTGAAGCTTACAGATCCAGGGGAAGTTCCATAATGGCAGAAGAAACTGGCCTGCCTTCACAGGCCCAAGCAGAGAGAGAGAGAAGTACAAGCCTAAAGGTCAAAAGCCACAGCACACTTCAGGAACTCCAGCTAGGCACACTTTGCATATCTTTAGATTGAAATCTGAAACCCACCACCACACCTTAAGATCCACACAATGGCACTGACTCCAGCCAGGTGGCTGCAGATGCAAACTACAAACAAACAACTGAATATATTGGGGGCCATCTATTCTATTCATACCACCACAGAAGGCAAGCACCTTAACCACTAAGCCATATCTCTAGCCCTTAATTAGTCTCTCTTTTATTTTGATGTCATTATCTTTTCCTTCTATTATGGAGTGTCTTGTGTAGGTAGTACCAGGCACTGCAAGGTCATGGATATCCAGGCCATTTTGTGTCTGGAAGATTGCACTGTAAGCAGTCCTACCCTTCCTTTGGCTCTTACATTCTTCCTACTACCTCTTCCACAATGGACCCTGAGCCTTGGAAGGTGTGATAGAGATGTCTCAGCGCTGAACATGCCTCTGACACTTCTTCTTAGCACTCTAGTGCCTTTTAAGTCATCCCAGTGGTCACCACCATTAGAAAAGAGAAGCTTCTTTAACCAAAAATGAGAGTAGTAGCTGGGCTTGGTGGCGCATGCCTGTAATCCCAGCACTCGGGAGGCAGAGGTAGGAGGATCACAGTGAGTTCAAGGCCACCCTGAGACTCCATAGTGAATTCCAGGTCAGCCTGAGCTAGAGTGAGACCCTACCTCGAAAAAAAAAAAAAAAAAAGTGAGAGTAGCATTAATATTTGGATATGAACATTAAGAAAGTGTTTACAGGGAAGTTTGTTGAGCATAATATATGCATTTAGCCAGATAACAACAGGCATTACTCCCCTAGAGCTTATAACTTCCCTTGCCATAGCCTTTTGACTAGGTTTTCGGTACCAGGCATATATTCCCTTCCATGGAGCGGTTTTTGGTGGGAAGGCAAGAACCTTGGCAATGGCCTGTAATGTTTTGGGGCATCAGGGATCTCCCTGGCCAACAACTAACCTATGGCTTCTGGGTGAGCCATTATACAAAAAAGTAGGTTTCCATATGGCTTATTCATAATATCTTAAATTTTGATTTGTGCCCCCCTAACCTTCCTTTAACTTCTTACCTTGGTGTCTGCCTTTTGTTGCTGTTGGCAAGAGGTGAGATTTTTATAGAGCATGTTCTATAACAAAGCAGATGTTTTCAAATATGTTGACAGCCATGGAATTGGTAGTTTCAAAATGCTTCTGTAAATTGTTCTCCTAAGGCTAAAAAAAGTCAGAAAACTTGACTTTGATTGAAGTATATTAATACTCTTGAATTTTACGTAGGATAACTCTTCTAAATTTATTATGATTAAAGATTACTGTAATTAAATGAAAGATTTGAAGTTTAAAATTATTAAAATATTTGTGGTAATGGGTGTGGAGAACATAGTAATAGAAATTGAAGGTTATATGTAGTCTCCATTTGAAATGGTTGTGTATAAATATTATAGCACATTTGTAATGAGTAGAAATGTGGAAATAATATTTTTCAATCTTGTTCTAATTCCCTTTTTCTTTTTAAATTTTTAAATAGTGTTTGCCAACTCTGAGCCTGTGCCAGGATTCCAAGGGGATACCCTGCAGCTAGCATTCATTGACCTCAGACAAGTAAGATGTAATAATGTACTTTTCACCTATTGCTTTCTATCAGTTTTTAATGCTACAAGAGTGCTTGTTTGCTTTAAAACACCCTTGCTTTAGAAAATGCTGTTTTGATAAGTATGTGTTTGCACATCTCTGAACCTGCATCACCCAGCTTGTATCGCACCTTCATGGGATGCCTTCACATGAATATTCAGTTATCACCTGCAAAGCATATTACTTTATACTTTGGATTCATGGCACTTGAGGCTTCTTAAATCTTAATAATTTTATGGTCATATGTGAAAATTGGTTGTCATAACACTAGTGTCAGGACCCAAATTAAATGTAAAATTATTACAACCTAGAAAGTAACCCTTTGCTTAAAGTTTTGTTAAGGGTAAATAGTATCATTTTTATAAATTTTCCTATATACCTCCTGAAAGAAAAATAACACTTGATTTAAAAAAGTGATTAGACATGTACATAATTCTTGTCTAGTAATAATGTTCTAAGTCTGGTAACAAATGTGCACTCTTTCTCTCCCATTCATTTTTAAGTTTTGATATTTCTACTCTACTGTTATATTTACTTTCTTCTCTTTTTTATCTCCCCCAATTTTTTCTTCCTCCTTCTTCTCACTCTTCGATCTTAATCCTGGGATTAAGGAGTTTAGTAAAGCTTGGGACTCAGGTTGTGGAGGAGGGGATGATGCCCCAAGAGGGTACAGGAGTGACTAGATTGACAGTAGGGAGTGACTGCTGTCCTTGGCAAGAAAACATATGGAGACTGAATTAAAACAAAGCCACTATGATTATCACTCTGTTAATGGTGCCCATTTCCATTGAGGATGGAGTTGACCAGAGGTGAGGTTCTAATTCCAGTATGAGCAGACTCCTTTCACGTTGATGTTTGTGGCAGGACTAATTTAAACAGTTAAGAAACTGATTTCATTAAATGTTTGGGAAGAAAGCTTTGGGTTTATTTTTCTTCTTTAATTTTCAGCCTGTGTTTAATAGGTATTTATTGAGTACTGTATATTCAGTATTAGAGAGGGCACATGAAGTTGAAGTAGATACAGAAGTAACTTGACATGATTTCATCCTAAAGAGTTTAAAAGGCTTAGAGAAGCAAACCAGTGAGTTGGTAATCTATATAAGGCAATGAGTTATGTGGAAATAAGTGCTATATTTTCAAGTCAGGCTTATAAGGAAACTGAAAGACAATTTCTGTCACCAAATTATGTTTGTAAAACACTGAACATATTTTTTCTGTTTGCAATCAATACACTCAAAATATTATGTCCATGAAGGAACTCTTCTGGATGACCTTGATCAGCAGATGGTCATCCTGTAAGTTGAGGAATGTAGAATATTAGGAAGTCAGGTTCTTGGCTTGCACTTTACCAGAAAAGATTCATTCTTTCTTTCTTTTCTCTCCCCCCCTCTCTCTTTCTTTCTTTATAATTTATTTATTTATTTGAGAGAGAGAGGGAGAAAGAATGGGTGCACCAGGGCCTCTAGCCATTGCAGACAAACTCCAGACACATGCACCACCATGTGCATCTGATTTATGTGGGTTCTAGGGAATCTAACCTGGGTCCTTAGGCTTCTCAGGCAAGTGCCTTAACTGCTAAGCCATCTCTCCAGCCCAGAAGAGATTCTTTCTATTGGCAGTAAATCCGTTCCTTGTGAAGGTGTTCTCTCTGTTGTATTCCTGCTTTTTTGAACAAGATGGTCAAAGATAGAAAAGTGGGTCCTAAAGCAGATTGGATTCTGGTTTCATTGTATATTCCTTATCTAAACAGGTTGTGGCCACTTTCTTACTTAGGTAAGTTTCCATATTTCAAGGACATGAACACATTCTCTAATCCAAAGCACAACTTTAAAAGGAGATGACTTGAGACTCCATTATATAAATAATCTGTTCACAGGAAATTTGAAACATATTATGTGATATTTTGTGTCATGTGAACTTAGATGGTATTAACTAGTTTGTTTATTAACTAGTTTGTGATGTGTTTGTAGGATAATGAATGATACCATATAGCTTATGAAAATGTAATGATTCTGTTGTTTCTAAGGGGATGGGGCATAGCTCAGTAATAGAGCACTTCCTGGCATGCCTAAGACCCTAGCTTTGGTACTTGGCACTGTCAAAATCCAACCAAACCAAAAAACATACTTGGTGGTATATGCCTGTAATCTTACTGCTTAGGAAACTGAGACAGCAGGGCTGCTGCAAGTTAAAGGCCCACCTGGTCTACATAGCCACCAGACCTGCCTCAAAAGAACCCCCAACCGAAAAAAAAAAAAAAAAAAAAAAAAGCCTGCAAGTGGACCTTTGTTACTGCCCTGCCTCTTGTCCTGCAGCATATTAAATAAACTTTTCATTCATTCTGTTTTTTTTTTTTCTTAAAGAAGATTCTGTTTCTTGATTTGTCCAGATGGGCAATTGGTTGGATAAATATTAAAGTTCTGATTCCACTTATTTTCTTCCTTCAAAGACAGTCATCATTGATTGCATATAGCAAGCAACCTAGGAAATTGGTATTCTGAGATACTTAAATGTTAATAATATCTCATGCTAGTTTGATTGAACTTACTTGTAAGCTTACACCTAGAAGACATTAAATTCTGGTTGGCTTTCCCTTACCAGCGTAAGTTGTTTGGGAGACTTTTAAGTGAATTTTTAAAATCTAGTATAAAATTTATTTGTTATATTCATTGTGATATGCATAGTGAGTTGCTAAAGCAGCAGACTTAAATGCTATATAGTCATAGAAGCTGCATAAGTATTAATACCTTTCTAAAGTATAATACTAAATATGTGAAGCAGGAGGCTAGTGGATAGAAAGTTTTGATAGACCAATTTACTGTGTGTTTGTGTAGTCTTAAGACAGTTTTCTGTAATTATTAATGTTATATTTAATAATACATACTCTGATTGTCCTTTTATATTCTAAAATGCAAAGTTACAACTAATTCTTACCCTTAGTTGCTAGATTGCTGTGGCCATAATTGAAATTTTATGACTTCATTAGCTTAGATTTAATAAGTTTGAAAGGGTAGTTGCTTTTTACCTATATTTGCTTTTAAAATTAATTTATAAACACTGTGTTATGAAATATACAGTATGAGAATTGGCCAAGAAATAAAACTAACCTCGAAAATGAAAGCCTTCAATGAGATGATAAAAGTATTTTGTGTGAAATACTAGTGATTATTTAAGTAAGGCTGCTAAAGTTTTGACAATGTTTTTATGTCTCTGAGCTTCATAAGGATGTTTTATAGTATAGTATTTTTGCACTTATGAGAAGAGTAGATCTCTAAACATAAAGGGGTGCTAACACCTTTATTTACATTTCAGTTGAGTTTCTGCACTTTTCCTTTTTTTTTCTCCAGTCTGTGATCCATTTCTGTTTTAATAGGGTGGTTGACAGTTCTTTTCAAGTATACTTAGAAAGGCAAAAGAACTCTTTTCAGAGTACTTATAGAGGTCATGCTTCTGTTCTTTAGTTTGAATTTGATACTGCTTCATGAATTGCTGGGTATGAAAGATTAGGAAGTGAGTCCAATGGTCAAATTTTACCTGCCCACCCGGACTTTGCCCTGAGGTCAAACTCCTGATATTTGCTGCACTGAATAGAGGAGTTGATGACAAGTAGGAGCTGATACAAGAGGAAAGTTAGAACTATATCAAAGCTGAAGCAAGAGAACTGGAACTCAATAAGAGACTGTAGCTAAAAGATAGATCATCAGGCTTGCCCTCCTCTAAAGGAAAGGAAATAGCTGACCTGTGAGTGAAAAGAATTTATCATTCTGCCAATCACAGACTTGCTAATGGAAGCCAGTTATCTCAACAACATCTTAAGGCCTAGTGCCCTAACAGACAATGTGGAGGATTAGCAGTCCTGGTACTGCATTATAGGAAAATGCTGCCTCCATCAATTTCAACATGATTTGTATGTGGTAAATTGTCATCTAAGTAAACCTGTCGTTCTCCTAACTGAAATTAAGTTACTAAATGGTGGCATTTGATACACTTTAATATCTGTAGGGTTTTTTTTTTTTTAGCACAAAGGCCATCTATTTTTAAAAATATCCTTTAAATAAACTTCAAATGAATATGTGAAATTCTTTTAAGGATATATGAAAGCCTTAAAATTTTAAATCTGCTTTACTTTAAGATTATCTATATAATACATGGTCTGTACAAAGTAGAAGTAATTTATTAAATTTTACTGGAAAGTGAAATATCCTGTGTAACTGAATTTTCCAGGCAGCTAAGGATTATATTTTAATCAGAAAAACTTTTAGAATGTGGCAATTTTGATGAAAAACTTAAAATCGCCAACCTGCATGGTCCTGAGTATAATTCTCATAGTAAGTTGAGCATCTATCGCTTTGCTGATACTAGTACTAACTCTTCTTTAATTCATCCCATTTAACTTTGTGATAAGTTACTTAGATTTGTAAAATATTACTTCATTTAGCTGGGTGTGGTGGCACACGCTTTTAATCCCCTCATTTAGGAGGCAGAGGTAGGAGGATCTCCATGAGTTCAAGGCCACCCTGAGACTACATATGAATTCCAGGCCAGCCTGAGCTCCAGTGAGACCCTGCCTCGAAAAAACAAAACAAGTGTGTGTGTGTGTGTGTGTGTGTATTTGACAATGTCTTGATCCTCCTTTGGCTAATACTCAGTTTAGGTAGATTGAATGACATAGTAAGTAGTAAGGGGGGGGTAGGTTTGTAGCCAACCAATCTCTTCCCCATTATTACCCTAGAACAGTGTTTCCCAAAGTGTCTTTCTAGAAACATTGAGTTCTCAAGATGAAAACAGTTTCTTTTTTTAACAAAGCTTCCAAGCTGAGAATATAACTTTGTAGAGCACTTGCCTAGCATGGGTGAGGCCCTGGGCTTAGTCCCCCAGCTATGTGGCCAGGAAGGGGGGAGTCTCTAAAAGAGTTTGGGAAACATAAGAAGCATTTCATACTCTATTACTCTTTCAGAGACTAAATACATTAAAAATTTAAAGATACAGATTTTGCAGCATCCCTGTATTTTCTAGGCTCCTCAAAAAACTGTCCCTTCATTCATTTTGGGATGTGTTACATGAAACATCCTTTGGGAAATGCTATTTTGTTTTGTTTTGTTTTGTTTTTCGAGGTAGGTTCTCACTCGAGCCCAAGCTGACCTGGAATTTACTACGTAATCTCAGGGTGGCCTTGAACTCACGGCAGTCCACCTACCTCTGCCTCCCAAGTGCTGGGATTAAAGGCGTGCACTACCACGCCTGGCTCGGGATATGCTATTTTAAGGAAAAGTCTGGCACCACTCTGTAGCTATCTACCTCTAACAGTTTGGAATCAACATATTTTTAAACTAATGACTTGAGTAAAGACAAAAATATGAACTAGACATATGCATTACATAAAGCTAGGATAGTTACTCAGGATGACAGAGGACATAATCAAAGTTCTCTCAGTAGGCTTGAGTGATTTAATAAGGACAGTGTTAAGTGCTGTATTTGTTTATTTGATTACAAGATTGAAAATAGAGGATACAGGAAATTTGACTTGTAAGAAAACTGGTAACTAGCCTCCATGCGAACAGTGGAATGGGAACTATTAAATCTGTACCTTGAGTATTTAAAAGGTTACTGAGGGGGCTGGAGAGATGGCTTAGCAGTTAAGGCACTTGCCTGCAAAGCCAAAGGACCTCGGTTCGATTCCCCAGGACCCATGTAAACCTGACGCATAAGGTGGCACATGCATCTGGAGTTCGTTTGCAATGGCTAGAGGCCATTCTCTCTCTCTCTCTCTCTCTCTCTCTCTCTCTCTTCTCTCTCTCCCTGTGTCTTTCTATCAAATAAATAAATAATATTTTTATAAAAGGTTACTGAGGGACTGGGAGATAGTTTTAAAAAAACAGTGGTTAAGGGCACTTGCTTGCAAAGCCTGCCAGCCCATGTATGATTCCTTAGTACCAACATAAAGCCAGATGCACAAAGTGGCCCATACATCTGGAGTTTGTTTGCAGCGCCAAGAAGTCCTGGCATGCCCATACTCAGTTGCTCCTCTCTCTCTCTCTCTCTCTCTCAAATAAATAATATTTTAAAAATAGGGCTGGAAAGATGACTTAATGGTTAAGGAGCTTGCCTGCAAAGCCAAAAGACCCAGGTTCGATTCCGTAGGACCCATGTAAGCCAGGTGCACAAGGTGTCATACGTGTCTAGAGTTTGTTTGCAGTGGCTAGAGACCCTGGCATGCCCATTCTCTCTCTCTACCTGCCCCTCTCTCAAATAAATAAATAATAAAATACTTAAAAAGTAAATAAAAGGCTAGTGAGGGATCAGTTTCTTCATTTGAAGAGCCTTTCTAAAGCTCTTAGAATATAGCATCTAAAGCATTATGGAGGTATGCCTTTGTAGAAAAAAAATCAAAAACATGGCTTTTTATTTATTTATTTATTTTTATTTATTTGAGTGTGACAGACAGAGAGAGGTAGGTAGAGAGAGAGAGAGAGAATGGGTGCACCAGGGCCTCCAGTCACTGCAAACAAACTCCAGATGCATGTGCCCCCTTGTCCTGGGGAATCAAGCCTCGAACCTAGGTCCTTAGGCTTCACAGGCAAGTGCTTAACTGCTAAGCCATCTCTCCAGCCCCCAAACATGGCTTTTATTGGCCTAGATGTTAGTCATATATGACATTTTTTTCTTCCGAATGTAGACTAGGCCATAAAAATTACCATTTTCTTTATTGTTCTAGGGTTAGGTCCTGTTTTCAAGTGTTGATTGTGGACAATGAGGGAAAAGAGGACTGGTCAAGTCTCTAACATATATAGGAGAATTCGAATTGTATCAACTCTGCTTGGGTCCTATCCTTTCAAATAAATGTTTTATTAAAGTATAATATACATTTGGCAAGTCATAATAGTAATAGAGCTGATTTTTTAAGTGAAGTGTTTGTTTCTCTGTAATACCCAGCTCAAGCAAAAATGATGACTTGACAAAAGAGTTCCAGTCATGACTGTCTTCCCTTGCAAAGAATTACAAAGAATAATCACTATCCTGACTTCTAATGTCACATAAATGTAAACTGACGTGTAACTTTGTGTGCATGAGCTAAACAGTATAACTTCTTGGTCCCACCTCCTTTTGCTCAGTATGTTTGTGCAGTGAATCCAACTCACGTTGTATGCTCCAGCTGTGGGCCATTGTCTATGCTATGCAAATATACCTGCCAGCTTGTCTATGTATTCTGTGGTAGGCGTATGAATTGGTTCCACATTTGCTGTTGTAAGGAATGCTGACATGTGCATTCTTTTATATGTAATTGATGAACATTTGTGTGGTGATTTGATTCAGGTTCCCAGCTGATGGAGATTTGGGAATTAAAATCTCCTGGAGGCAGTGTATTGTTGGGGGCAGGCTTATGGGTGTTATAGGCAGTTTCCCCTTGCCAGTGTTTGGCACACTCTCCTGTTGCTGTTGTCCACCTTATGTTGGCCAGGGGGTGATGTCCACCCTCTGCTCATGCCATCATTTTCCCCTGCCATCGTGGAGCTTCCCGTCGAGCCTGTAAGCCAAAATAAACCTCTTCTTCCCACAAGCTCCTCTTGGTCGGGTGATTTCTACCAGCAATGAGAACCTGACTGCAACAATTTGCAAGCATTTCTGTGGAGGCGTTTAGCTAGAGTAGTTGCTGTGGCAGAACAGTCGAGGTAGCTATATGAAGAAGCAGTTTTCCAAAGTACCATCCTAGTTTCCATTTCAGCCAGGGTAGGGAAGTTCTAGCTGCTCTGCTTGCTTGTCATTTGATAATGTCTGTCTCTCTCTTCAGAACCACTTCAGTGGCCACGCTGTAGTTCTGTATTGCCATTTCAGTACACATTTCCTAATGACTAGTAAGAGTGAACTCCCTTTATGTCTTTCTTGGTCATTTGTGTATCTTCTTTTGTGGATAATCTGTCCAGAGCTTCGGCTTTTGAAAAGAAATTGGATTGTTACATTTTACTGACTTTTAGAGAAGTTCCTTTATATATTCTGAATGAGTTTTTGTATATATTGTAAATTCTTATACCTTCTCTTGCTCTCTCATCATTTTTTTTTTCAAAGGTAGGGTTTAACTCTAGCCCAGGCTGACCTGGAACACACTCTGTAGTCCCAGAAGTCACCTTGTGAATCTGGCTTCTGTGGGTACTGGGGATTCGAACCTGGGTCCTTTAGCTTTGCAGGTATGCAGCTTAACTGCTAAGCTATCTCCAGCCCATCATCATAGCATCTTTTGATGGAATCTTTGTTTTTTTTTCAGTGTTGGGGTTGAGGGTAAGGCCTTGTGCAGGCTAGGCAAACACTCTGCTAATGGGTTACATCCCCAGCCCTGATAAAATAATTTTAATGAAATAAAATCTATCACTTATCTTTGGATACCCTGCTGTCATAAAGGCACTTTCCTGTGTTGTCATATAATGTTTTGTTACTTGACCATATTTAGCTTTATAACCCATAGGGAACTGATTTTTATGTATACTGTGGGGCTATAGGCTTCATGATTCATTTTGTTTCATGTGATGATCTAATTGAAACAGGATGGACCATTTACTGAAAAGAATTGGATGTTCTAGCATTTTGATGTAAAATAATTGTAGCACACAAAACTATGAAATATGATAAGTGCATTTAATGTATAGTAAAATGTTTTCATTTTTTCTTCTGTTAACTATATGCTTATGTTTCATGATTCGTACTGCTCTCATATTCAAATTAGTTGATTGAACTTTTGGAGGTTTTTTTTTTTTTTTAGCACTAACCTAATGATATTCTTACCACATCAAAACTATTTTTAGGTCTGGAGAGATAACTTAGCAGCTAAAACATTTACCTGCAAAGCCAAAGGACCCAGGTTTGATTCACCAGGACCCAAGTAAGCCAGATGCAGAAGGTGGCACATGCATCTGGAATTCAGTTGTAGCTCCTGGAGGCCCTGGTGTGCCCAAATCACTGTCTTTCTCTCTTCTGTGTCTTTTGGCTTTGCAAGCAAATGCCTTAACTGTTAAGCCATCTCTCCAGCCCAGTAGTACTTTTTTTTTTTTTTTTTTTTGGTTTTTCGAGGTAGGGTCTCACTCTAGCCCAGGCTGACCTGGAATTCACTATGGAGTCTCAGGGTGGCCTCGAACTCACAGCGATCCTCCTACCTCTGCCTCCCAGTGCTGGGATTAAAGGCGTGCGCCACCACGCCCGGCTTAGTAGTACATTTTTGTTTGTGCAAAGTAGTTAGTATCCAAATGGATTCTAGTTGACTATATAACTTTAAAGCCTTTAAAGTTATATAGTGCTGGGATTAAAGGCCTGTGTCCCCACTCTCTGATTACTTTTATAAATTAATTTTTAGGTTAACATTACAAAGTAATGGGTTTCATTATGGGATCTTCATACATGTATATCATTAGACTTTGTCTCACATAGTTCAGACTGGCTTCACAGTGTAGCTGAATATGACCTTA
Source organism: Dipus sagitta (assembly GCA_036346955.1). Taxonomy (NCBI): domain Eukaryota; kingdom Metazoa; phylum Chordata; class Mammalia; order Rodentia; family Dipodidae; genus Dipus; species Dipus sagitta. The sequence continues at coordinate 43,302,060 of CM070770.1, read as the reverse complement.
AACTTCTGATCCTTCTTTCTCGTGGTGGGCACCACCATGCATGGCTTAGGAGGTGCTGGGGATTGAACCCAGGGCCTCATACATCTAGGCATACATTCTACCAACTGAGCTATATATCCCCAGACCTAGTATAGGTTTTGTTCTCACTTGTATCCCTCATACATTATAAATGAAATGGAAAAATATATTTTCATAAAAAGGTAAGTTCTCTACTTTTCTGCTTATAAAAAGGTAAGTTCTCTGCCTTTCTGTCTCATAGTGTTTAAAAGTGTTTGAAGTGACTTTTTTTTTCCAGAATAATTGTACCCTTCCTTAGGACAGAGTAGCTAATATTTGCCAAAATTAAATCCTGAAAATCAAACAAGAAATCCAGAAGGAAAATAGTATTACTGTTTAAAGGTATTATAAATACAATGAAAAAAAGTTTTAAATCTTTAAGAATTTACAGAAACTTCTTTGCCCAGTTGGCTTATTCTACACGTTAACTTAGCTGTGAGCACCCACATGCGCAAGAAGAGAACAGTCAGGAACAAAAACTGCTTTATTCAGTTCATCCTTTTTACGTGACATTAACCAAGTCCTCCTTGCCAGCTAAGAGAAAAGTTCTACATTCAAATATGTTTTTATTTCCTGACATCATTTTTTGGATCTGACACAGATTTGTAAAGAATACTGTTTTGAAAAGTTACTGTATGACCCTGCTCATGCATCTTTATTAATGGCACCCTGGGAGAGTGCTCTGCTTCCCATTCATAGACTGCTCCAGTGTGATGACACTCTTTGTAGGCTGTTTGGTTTTGTTGAGATATGGTCTCATTCAGCCCAGGTAGGCCTTGAACTCCCGATCCTCCTGTTTATGCCTCCTGAGTGCTAAGATTGCAGACATGCACTACCAAATCCTGCTGTAGCTTTTTTATGTTTACTCTGTTTTGTGCTAGGGCCTGTCTAGCCTTGAGCCACATTCCATCTATCCCTTGCTCTTGTTTTGTAAGTCTATCAGCAACTGGGGTTTGTCTTTTTCTTATCCAGGTCCTGATCAAAGATGTTCTCATTTAATTGGAATAAGATGGAAATATAAAGTGCTTGCCTAGCATGCGCAAAACCCTGGGTTTGATGGCCAGCAAAAGAAAGAAAGAAAGAAAGAAAGAAAGAAAGAAAGAAAGGAAGGAGGGAAGGAGGAAAGGAGGGAAGGAGGGAGGGAGGGAGGGAGGGAGAAAACACCCTAAATAATTAGAATAATTAAAATAATTAGAGTTTGATATAGCTTATGACTTTTAAAAAATATTTCATTTATTTACTTGCAATCAGAAAGATAGAGAGGGCTGGGGAATTGGCTTAGTGGTTAAGGCATTTGCCTGTGAAGCCTAAGAACCCCAGTTCAATTCCCCAGAACCCACCTAAGCCTGATACACAAGGGGGCACATGCTTCTGGAATTTGTCTGTAGTGGCTAGAGGCCCTGGCGTTCCCATTCTCTTTTTCTCTGCCTCTTCCTCTCTATCTCGAATAAATTAAAAAAATATTTAAAAAAAAAGAAAGATAGAGGGGCTGGAGAGATGGCTTAGTGGTTAAGCATTTGCCTGTGATGCCTAAGGACCCCAGTTTGAGGCTCAATTCCCCAGGACCCACGTAAGCTGGATGCACAAGGTGGCACATGCATCTGGAGTTCGTTTGCAATGGCTGGAGGCCATGGCACACCCATTCTCTCTTTGTCTATTTGTTGCTCTAAAATAAATAAATAAAAATAAACAAAATTTAAAAAGATATATATATATAGATAGATAGATAGATATATCTATATATATGAGAGATAGAGTGTGTGTATGTGTGTGTGAGAGAGAGAGAAAGAAAGTGTATGTATATAGGCGTGCCAGGGGTTCTAGCCACTGCAGACTTAACTCCAGAAGTATCCACTACCATGTGCATCTGGCTTAATTGGTTCTGGAGAACTGAACCTGGGTATTTATGCTTTCCAGGCAAGTGCCTTAACTGCTAAGCCATCTCTCCAGCCCATATTATGACTTTTTTACTCTGAGGTAACTATTAAAATTCCTTCTCACTTACGACACATTACTCATATATTATCAACATATGTGGCCATTTCTTCCAAGCAAATTACAAATCTGGGTTCCTCTACAAACTACAGGAAAACTAAGCAACAACTAGCCATTGGCATTACTTATTTATTTAATTATTGTTATTGCTTTGAGGCACGGTCTGGATATGTAGCCCAGGCTGGCCTCAGACTCAACCTCCCAAGTGCTGGGAGTATAGGCATGTACAATCATGCCCAATAGCATTAGTCATTTGATCACTCATAAATTCTACCACTTTACAGAGAAATCTATTGGGGATAGTTTGCAGATTTTGTTTGTTTTGAGTCAGGATGACACTGTAGCCCAGGCTAACCTGGATCTCATTCTGTAACCTAGCCTAGCCTAGCCTAAAACTCACAGTAATCCTTCTACCTCAGCCTCCCAAGTGTTGGAATTATAGGTGTGAGCTACCACGCTCGGCTGATTTACAAAGTTTTTGTGGATTTATTTACTTAGGCTGTCATCTCATGGACAGGAATTGGCTATAGTGTAGATTACATTGCACAGAGCTCATTGCTTGCCTTACAATCATGAGTTCTAACGTAGGGGTCACGGGTTGGTTTTAGTTGATCCATTCAGGATTTTGTTTATGTGTATTTTTTTTTTCTGAGAAGAAAGCCTGATGCTTTCATTTCAAAGGAAACATCCATGACCTAAAATGGTTCATTAGCCACTACTGCTCTAGGAGGACTGAAAACTGTTCAGATCAAGGTAGATTACCAAACATGGCTCCATTTCGGGTGTTTCTTCATGTGTTTGTCAAATGTGTGAGCACCTGCTCTGGGCACTGTTGTAAGTGCTGGAAGTACAGTGGTGAATGGGACAGGCAGTGTCCCTGTCCTCATAAATCTCTTTTGTCATGGAGGTCCACAGCAGATGGTGGTAATTGCAAATAGTTTTTGGTGAAACTTCAAAGGGCTTCTAAATGGTATGAGAAAATTGAAATGGGATAATGTGCTAGTGGCTGGAAGTGAGGTGGGCAGCTCCGGACCTGGTGATCAGGAACACCTCTTTAAGGAGATGACCTTTGAGCCTTGATAGCAGAGTGAAATTGGGAGATGTAGGGAAATACCATTGCTGGCAGAGGGAAGAGCAAAGTCCCTAGATGTGTCAAGGAACAGAAAAGTGATGGTGTGTATGGCCAGGGCAGGAGAAGTGGCCATGATCAGAGTGAAATCTGTGCAGGACCTTGTGAAGGAGTTTGTACAGTGAATGTAATGGGAAATCACTCAGTCTTTATGCAATTATGTTTTGAAAGATGATTTTGGCTGCTTTAAGGAAAACAGATTTAAGAGACAATTAGAAATATCAATTAGATTATTTTGATAGTCTGGGTTAAAGTTGATGAATATTCCTTAATTATTGGTATTATTCCCAAGTTCACAGGGGAGCTGTCTTATTGGCCTTAGGAACTTCTGTTTTCAGTATTCAAGGTCACCAAATTGTCTTGAGCAATTAGGTCATTTTTATTCTCAAGAATTTATTAGTGTAGTCCCAAAAGTACTTGCCATCAAAAGCATTACATGTGGTGTTTTCTGTATTCGCCTGTTAATTTACTCATTTATTAAATAAATCTGTATTTATTGCTTCAAAAATAGCCTTCCATTAGAGAAGAATCAGTGAATAGTAGACATAAAATAAGGAGTAGACTAAGCTGGGCATGGTGTTGTGCACACCTTGATCTTAGTATTAGGAGGCAGAGGCAAAAGGATTGTGAGCTTGAGACAAAACCCTACTTCACAAGCAAACAGGGCTAAACTATTTAAGAAATGAGTTCCTTGGCATTAGTGACAACATTATCATGGCTTAAGGATAGACTCTTAAAGAGTGCAAAGAGATGGGCTAGGGAGATATCTCAGTGGTGAAAGGCACTTGCTTGCAAAGCTTGTTGGCCTGGTTTCAGTTTCCCCAGCATACATGTAAAGCTGTAAACAAGTGGTATATACATCTGCAGTGGTCTTAGACCCTGGTGTGTATGTACATGCGTGCATGCACATGCACATGCACACACATATGCAGAAATAAATTTTTTAAGAGTGTAAAAAGAGAGCCGGAGAGATGGCTTAGGGGTTAAGGTTCTTGCCTGCAAAGCCAAAGGATCTAGGTTCAATTCCCCAGGACCCATGTAAGTTAGATGCACAAAGTGGCACACGCATCTGGAGTTTGTTTGCAGCTGCTAGAGGCCCTGGCACACACATTCTCTCTATATGTGCCTCTTTCTCACTACCTATGTCTTTCTCTTTCTCAAATAAATAAATTTAAATATCTTAAAAATTAATTTTAAATGAGTGTAAAAAGAAAGTCACTAAAATATCTTAATGATGGGGTTGGGGGTGGTTCAGTAGGTTAGAGTGTTTGCTGCGCAAGCATGAGGAGCTGAGCTTGATCCCCAGCATCTGTTCAAAGAGTTGGACATGGTCACACATGCCTGTAACCCCAGTGCTGAGTGGTGTGGAGACAGGAGGATCACTAGGGCTCCCTTGTCAGCCACTCTAACCAAAAAATAGGAAGCTCCAGTTTTAATGAGACTCTGTCTCAAAGAAACAAAGCAGAAGAGTGATAGAGGAAGACATCTTTCTCTGGCCTCTGCATGCATGCAGACCACACATACACATATACACACACCAAAAAAAAAAAAAAATATATATATATCTATATCTATATCTATATCTATATCTATATATATATCTGATGATGTGTTAACACTAACACTGTGGAATTAGGACATCAAGAGACAGGATGTGATCTTGCTTCTCTTACTAACTGCAGACTGAACTTGGAAAACTGTTTCCTAGATGGTTTTAAGTACATATTTTAGTAAAATCTATGGGGGAAGTTTATAGTTTACTTTTGGGAGAAATCTACTTCCTTTCATGTTTAATATTCATTGCTAAAGTTAGTGACTTGTATTACAGGGTCCATCAATTGAGTCACCATCCTTCTATACATAATGTATTTCATCAAGCAATGACATGAGTGGCATCTCAGGTCCACATAACTGTGAACTTTTAGACTTTGCATCTCCTTCCACAAATACTGCTTGAAAAAAGAAGTACCCAGGGTGCCCATCTCCTTGTTCTCCTTATCCTCTGTGCCTTCTTTCTTCCACCTTTGGATCATACACCATACCCCTAAATAATTATAAATTTTTGGAAAGAAGTTCTGATGCATATCACCATAGAAAAGTAGGAGTCTCCAGTAAGTTTACAGGACTCAAATTGCATTTTACTCAAAATGAACAACCTTGGATTCTCTCTTGGGACATGAATAGGCCTTGGAAGTTATGTTTGGCCAGAATTCTTGCCATGGAGACTGACTGTCTGCCAAGGCTTTACTTTGAAATTTCTGTCTTCTGTTTCTAGTCTTAAGGCATCATAACATACCATTCTTTTGCCACTAGTCTATTTTATTCTTTTATGATGAAGAAGTCACTTTTAAATAACAATTATTTCCACTATAATTAAACAAATCTTCTTTTGTTTGCATTATATTTGCTACCATATTGTATATATACTCTACCTGCTTAAACTTGCCCATGTAACTACTTCACAGGAACTTTCTTTAGAAGTTTTAAAGTCTTTGACTTCTTAAAGTATTAATGGGATTTGCCAAAGTTGTAGTATCTGAATACTTTACTAGATAGAGTAGCAGGACAATAAGCTTGTTCACACAGCTCCTCAAGCAAGCTTTTTTCCCCCCCTTTAGACAATTCTAAATTCATTTGAAGTGCCAAAGAATTAAAGGAAGATGTATTTGCATTCACTCCTGAACATAACAAGACCAGACACCTCACAGAGTTTCCCTTAAGGTCCAGATATTAGAAAAGTATGCTGCCCTTTGGGAGAGCTTAGATTATAAAGGATTAGTCTGAACCTAACGGCTTTTGTCTTTTTCTTCTTTGTCTTCCAGTGTCATAACACTAGAAGCTTGCAGTTTATATATTTAAATGTCTAGGTGATTTGTGCTCATACCTTCAGCTATTAATGTACACTTGGAACTCAGGTTTCTACTATTGTTTGAAGAAGAAATTATGAGCTATTATACATTGTGAAAAAGTATCCTATAAGATAACATTTTAAAAATACAATCTCTCTTCTCCTTCCTTCCTCCTCTTCCTCTTCTAACTCCTTTTACTATGTTCTCTCTGTCTCTCTGTGTATAAGGATTGAACTGAGGGCCTTGCACATGCTAGGCAAGTGCTTTACCACTGACATATATCCCTAGCCTAGTTTCTCATTAAATACTTACTCACAAAAGGTTCCAAATAGGTCCCTGGTACACTACACCCACTTTTCCCAATGGTAACTTTCTACATAAATGTAGTATGATTATCAAAACCAGAAAATTGACATTACATGCGTATTGAGTAAGACAAATCAAAGAAAAGACCGTCATTTTTCCTTTCTCTTCAGTTTCTCAGAGTAATCGGTGTACTTCCTTCTAAACATTCACACATTTAAGTGAACATATTTATGAGAATATAAATATTTTTTGTTTGAGATAGTATCTTCTGTATGTAGCCCAAGCTGGTCTTGATCCTCCAGCCTCAGCTTCTCAAGTGGATGGATTATACCCGTGTGCCATCATGCCTTAGTCATTTTCTTTTTTTATGGATGGACTGGGGTTATTTGTACTTAACTTATGTTTTGATTCAATCTTAAATGATTTCATGTTGGTAAATGTGGACCTGATTCATTTCCTTTGATTTTTTAATATGGTCCTATAGTATAAATACACCGTAATTTATTGAAGTAAGTCCCTGTTTCTTAGACGCTTAGAATCTCAAGTTCTTCTCTGTAAATAATGCTGCGGCTGATATCCTTATACACGTATAGTGAGGACTTGGGTAAATTTTTTCAGTAGACCTTTAGAAGTGGAATTGCTGAGCACTGCTAAAAATAACTGCCAAAAAATATACCAATCAGAATTATTTTAAAGATAGGTACTTAAAAAGATAGGTTAAAAATACATTAAAAGAGTTATTTAACTCAATATGATAATAAGCAGAATTAGCAGATTTATGGGAAAACATATCATATGAGTGTACAGTTGGGAAAATGTAGACTGTAATATAGGCCTTGTCATACTGCAAGTTTTTTGTTTTTTTGTTTTTTGACATAGTGGAGTTAAAAGCCAGGCTTCATTCATGTTAAGCAAACACTACCACTAAGCCATATGCCCCAGCCTGTGTCATTAGTTTTGAGGTAAATTCTCTCTATATATTTCCATAGACTTAGAATTATAAACCAATACATAAAATAAGAAGTAGCCTTCAAATTTAGGTGTTTTTAAAATCATTAATATTTTTTTTTCCACTGAAAGGGGTAGGCTAGACTTTCTAGAATAGCCTGTCATAGTACAGGGTAAAAGTTATTCTGGATTCTGATCAATGCATGTACACTAGTTACTAAAAATTAACCCAGTATTGACAGTATTCAGCAAGGAACTATATCTCTTAAAATCAATTCACATGGGCTGGAGAGATGGCTTAGCGGTTAAGGCACTTGCCTGCGAAGCCTAAGGACCCAGGTTCGATTCTCCAGGTCCCACGTAAGCCAGATGCCTATGGTGATGCATGCGTCTGGAGTTTGTTTGCAGTGACTAGAGGCCCTGGCACGCCCATTCCCATACACACACTCTCTCTCTGTCTCTAATAAACAAATAAATACATAAAAAAAACTTTAAAAAGACAAAAAACCAGTTCACATTATTTTGCCAATCTCCTATTATTAGTTTATTAAAAATATTTAATATAATAATTGTTTTCCTTTTCCTTACATTTGTGACGTGTTCATGTGTGCGAGGGCAGGTGCTTGCAGTGACTGTGTGCAGGGCAGAGGACAGCTTGGGTGCTGGTCCTCACCCTCTACCTCCTTTGAAGCAGCATCTCCCTTTGTTTTCTGCTTTGCCCAGCAGGTTAGCTAGCTAGCACCTTGCTGGCAGACTCTTCAGTCTCTGCCTCCCTTCTTGCTGCAGGCATGCTGGGATTTCAGGCCCCCGCTACAGCATCAAGCTTCTTGCACGGAGTCTAGGATCTGAACTCAGGTGCTCATGTGCGCGTGGCAAACACTTTGTCCACTGAGTCGTCTCCCCAACCCAATTGTTTCATTTACTGAGTGAAAATATTTCTTTGAATTTATAGGATAGTTATGTTTTAATTTTTTTGACTTTTTAAACATTTTATTTACTTATTTATTCATTAGAGGGGGCAGGCAGATAGGAGAATGAGTGCACCAGGGCCTCCAGCCACTGCAGACAAACTCCAGGTGCTTGTGCCACCTTGTGCATCTGGCCTATGTGAGTACTAGGGAATCGAACCTGGGTCCTTAGGCTTTGTAGGCAAGTGCCTTAACTGCTAAGCTCTCTCTCCAGCCCCATGTTTAAATTTTTTATCTCCTTTGCCAGAACAAGTAATAATGCCAATTTCACATAGTAATTAATATAACAATCATCATTTTCACTTTTACATTTTTTGCCATTTAAAATAATATTGCTTTATAGGTTTTCATTAGTAGTACACTAATAAAATAAATAAAATTGATTTCAATATGTTGCTGTCTTGCAACCTTGATGATTTTACTTATAAATTCTTAGAATCTTTTTGTAAAGATTTTCTCCATAGATGGTCATGTTGTTTATGAATTTAGTATTATTATTATTAAATTTTAATTATTATTAAATTGCTCAGACTGTGCCTGTATTTTATTTGCCATGTCCAGGGTGACTCCAGTGTTCCAGTGAAACATTACATACAAATACAATTAGTGGTCTAACATGCTGAAAAAGGAAAACTAACAGTGAGAGCTAACGTGAGCTTCATACACAGTCTGGGAGCATCCACTGTAGGGGATCTGTGTATATGTGAAAGAGCTCCAGTCTCAGAGTAGGAACAGTTTTCCAGTGGTTTAACTAGAAGCTTTTCTTATGCATTACCTTCCCTGCTCTTCTTTTTCTTTTGGTTTTTCGAGGTAGGGTCTCACTCTAGCCCAGGCTGACCTGGAATTCACTCTGTAGTCTCAGGGTGGCCTCGAACTCATGGTGATCCTCCCACCTCTGCCTCCCAAGTGCTGGGATGAAAGGCATGAGCCACCACGCCCAGCTAGACTTTTTTTTTTTTTTTTTTCTCTGCTCTTCTTGGGGACTGTGCTTTGCTAGAGAAGACATAGTCAGTCTTGATGCTCTTGGTATTCTATGCAGGATGGTGTAGTTCAGTTCAGGAAGTTTTGCTGAATGTTGTAAAGGGAAAGCATCACCTCTCCATGCTGGAGACTGAGTGCAGGGTCTTGTGCGAACTAAGCCAATGTTCCACCACTGGAGTACATCCTCGGGCCCCTGAACTGCTCCTAACAGAAGCTAGGCATAAGTATACACTCCAAAGTTTAGTAGGTAGCAACTGTCTTCAAATTTAGGTGACTCTGAAAACTCAGCAGGCTGCTAACACTGAGCAAGAATGCATTCCTCCTTGTGTGTGTGTGTGTGTGTGTGTGTGTGTGTGTGTGTGTGTACATACCTACGTACATGTGCACATGTATACATGAGTGAGAGAGAACAAATTGTGAAAGAAATGTTGATCAGTGGCGTGTGTGTGTGTGTGTGTGTGTTTTCGTATGCATATGTGTGCATGTTTACATGAAGCCCAGAAGACAACTTTGGTGTTCGTCCTCAAGCACCATCTACTCTTTTAGAGACAAGGTCTCTCAATGACTCAGCGCTTGACAGTTAGACTAGACTATCTGGCCAGCATCCTCTTGTCTCTGCCTACCCAGCACTGGAAGCACAAGTGCCCACACCATGCCATGCTTCTGTGTGTGCGTGTGCATGTGAGTGATGTATGCACGTGTGTGTGTGCACCCTTTGAGCATGTGTGCAGAAGACTAAAGAGAACAGCTGGGGTCCTTCCTGATCACTTTCCCACCTGACTTCCTTGAAATAATCTCTAGCTGAACCTGGAGCTTCCATTTTTTCAGTCAGACTAGCCGTCCAGTGAACCCCAAAGGTGCTCTTACTTCTGCTCCCCTCCTGACTGGAGTTTTAGGTGCGTGTGTGGCCATGCCCAACTTTTTACATGGTACTAAGAAGTGAACTCAGGTCCTCTTGCTTCACAGTAAGTGCTGAGCCATCTCCCCAGTCCCATGGCTTGCTTTTTACGTGGAATCTGAAGGTCAGACTCAGGTCCTCATGCTTGCAAAGTAAGTACTTTACCAACTGGATTCTCTAAAACTTTCTTTGTCAAAGCCTATGCTCTCTTGCTGCTGCAAGATGCATGTGCCACTTTGTGCATCTGCCTTAACGCAGGTACTGGCCAGTCAAACCCTGGCTGGTAGACTTTGCAAGCAAGTTTCTTTAACCACTAAGCCACCTCCTCAGCAAAGCCTATACTCTCTTAGCATCCTTCCTTACTTTGTATTCTCCACAACCTGGTGTCTAAATGTTAAGTTGGTATCTCTGAAATTTCTGCTGCAGAATGCTCTATACTCCACCTGCTAATCTAGTCCACTCTTGGCACTTTCTGGTAAAAAAATGGTATATGCTTTAGATTTCCATCAATAGTTGCTTTGTAGAGATTTCCACGTAGATGTATATTCCACTTCATGTATGGCTGAAGCTGTCACCATGCCATCTTTCCTCATTCTCAGATCATATCTCATTTCCATTTTGTCTGACACATCAGGTCAATCATCAGGTCCTATCTTTCCTGATAAATGTTTCTCAAACTCATTCTCTCTCTTTTTAAAAAAGATTTATTTTACTTATTTATTTATTAGAGAGAGAGAGAGAGAGAGAGAGAGAGAGAGAATGGACATACCAGGGCCTCCAGCCACTGCAAATGAACTTCAGACACATTTGTGCCACCTTGTGCATCTGGCTTACATGGGTTCTGGGGAATTGAACCTGGGTCCTTAGGCTTCACAGGCAAGTGCCTTAATGGATAAGCCATCTCTCCAACCCAAGACTTCCATATTCTTTTGTGACCTGGTCCCTGTCCCCTTTCCTAGCCTGTCCCAAACTACTACTTTACTCCTATTTCAGGTTAATTTCACTAAAGTTGATGACACTGTAAGCATTTCTTATCTATGTATCTTTCCTCTTATTGTCCATCTGTTCAAGATACCTCAACCCTTCTTTAATTGACATCTCTTAAGACTTAATTTGGGTACTGTTGTGAGTGTATTATGCCAGAAACAGAGTTTGTGTCTTTCCACAACATCAGAATTTATTAAATAGCAAAATTCACAAGCTATGTCAGTTTCATTGGCTGCAGTTTACCATGTATTTCTGATTTTCTTTGATAGCTGGCCATTAGCAAACACAACTTCATTAATTTTGATCTTAACTTTCTAGTATTGACTCTCAGATCACACATTCAACTTCACACAGTGTGACAGTTAAGTTCTGTTGTCAACCTGATCTGATTAGGAATCAAGTAAGAGGCATACCTCCAAGGTGAGTATGAGAGCATTTCCAGGAAGGACTAGCCAAGCGGGGGAGTCCTTCCTCTGAAGTGGATGGTCATTCCAATAGGTCCTGTTTACATTGGAGACCAAGCTAAATGAAAGTCCTGGGGAAATCATCAGGACTTCTCTGTCAGTTCCTTGACTCACCAGGTGATCAGATGACAGGTCAGTGGGGCTGTCCCCATTACAGTTGTATTTTCCTCTCTGTGGGGTCCAGGTAAGGGTACTGTACCCTCTGTCAGCTTGGTTTTTCTGATATTGTTTACACCCATGTCCTTCCAATCTCCTTGGATAAACTAACAAGTAATTGGTAATAAATGGAGAGTCAAACATGGGTCCTTAGGCTTCGCAGGCAAGTACCTTAACTGCTAAGCCATCTCTCCAGCCCTAAAACCACATTTTAATTGCTTAAATAAAGATTATAAAGTCTATTATAAAATTTGAAAGAAATGGCTGAGAATGCAAGTCCCCTTAAATATCAGTACTTGCCAAAATGGAGCATTTATGTGTATGTGTGCACATGCGTGCCTGGCAGATGCTTGACCACTGTGTTCTATCCCCAGCCCATAATACTCTTTTCTTTTTAAGAGACTGTAAAAAACACTGTTTTCCTTATCTCCATCATGCTATGTGTTTAGTGTAAATCGCTTTACATTCCTTCTGAACTCCAAGGTAGTCTGACCTTTTCTCAGCCTGACAGTGAGATAGTGGTCTGAAATCCAGTTCATTATTCCACCCCAGAGATTCCTAGTAAGGGCTAGGATAGGCTGAGTTCCATGTTTTTGTTTTGATTTTCTGAGGTGGGATCTTACTCTAGCCCAGGCTCATCTGGAACTCACTCTGTAGCCCAGAGTGGGCTCAAACTCATGGTGATCTCCCTTTTAAGCCTCCTGGTTTTGGTTTTTTGAGATAGGGCCCCATATATAGCCCTGGCAGGCTTGGAACTTGTAAGTGTCTGAGGATGATCTCGAACGCATGATCCTTATGCCTCTACTTCCTGAGAAGTGGGATCATAGGCATGTGCCACCACTCCCAGCTCTGAGTTCCATTTTTAAGAAATAAATGACAAGATGCCTCTGGGGTCTGAAGTATTTAGTTTTAATTTTAATTTAGCTCCTCTTCTCTAACACCAGACCCAACATTTATAAATACTGTCAAATTAAAAATCTTACTTAGCTTACTAAATTTTAGAGTGAAACATATGTGACTAGTTTGATTAAATATACATTAACCTTGGTAGTAGATTATCTGCTTCATTTGATTTATTGTTTTAGATTTATTTATTTTGTATGTATGGGTGTGCTGAAAGTCAGAGGACAACTTTTATATTGATTCTTACTTCCTCCCTTCTCAGTAAAGTACGCTGGGATTACAGAAGCCCACTCTAGCTTCTGGCTGTTATGTAGGGCCTGGGGATCCAAACTCGCTCAGAGTTGTGCAGGAAGTACTTCATCCACTGAGGTACCTGCCCAGCCCCTCATTTTTAAAAAAATATTTTAGATTTATTTATTTGACAGAGAAAGAGGGAGGGGGAGAGAGAGAGAGAATGGGTGCGCCAGGGCCTTCAGCCACTGCAAACAAACTCCAGACATGTGGGTCCCCTTATGCATCTGGCTAACGTGGGTCCTAAGCAGTTGAACCTGGGTCCTTTGGCTTTGCAGGCAAACATCTTAACAGCTAGGCCATCCCTCCAGCCCCAAGCCCCTCATTTGTTTTAAGTTATAGCCATTAGCCCCTGTGCAGAGCAAAGGTTAGCAGAGAATACCCACTGAGATTCTTTCAGATTTGAAAATCTAGTTATTCTCTCCCCTTTTTTTTCTTAACAGTTAAACTATAAAGAAGCCTCCAGAGCTGGGCATGGTGGCGCATGCCTTTAATCCCAGCATTTTGGAGGCAGAGGTAGGATTGTCAGTTCAAGACCACCCTGACACTACATAGTGAATTCCAGGTCAGCCTGGAGCAAAATGCTACCTCAAAAAAAAAAAAAAAAAAATACAACAAACAAAAAAGAAAGAAAACAAAAAAGAAAGAGGGCTGGAGGGATGGCTTAGTAGTTAAGGCATTTGCCTATAAAGCCAAAGGACCCAGGTTCGATTCCCTAGGACCCACGTTAGCCAGGTGCACAAGGTGGCGCATATGTGTGGAGTTCGTTTGCAGTGGCTGGAGGCCCTGGTATGCCCATTCTCTCTCTCTCTCTCTCTCTCTCTCCCCTTTCTCTGTCAAATAAATAAATAAATAAATAAATAAATAAATAAATAAATAAATAAATAAAATGGAATAGAAAGAAAGAAAGACCTCCAGCCTAGTCCAGCTTTTTTTTTGTTGTTGTTATTGTTTTTCGGCGGGGGGGGGGGGTCATGTTTCAAAGTAGGAGCTCACTCTGGTCCAGGCTGACCTGGAATTCACTATGTAGTCTCAGGGTGGCCACGAACTTATGGTGATCCTTCCACCTCTTCCTCCCGAGTGCTGGGATCAAAGGTGTGCACCACCATGCCCGGCTTTTATTGTTTTGTTAGAGTATCTGCTATATGCTGGAATATAGACATCATCATATCCCCCCATTGGTTACTCCAAATTGCCTTCTTCTATTACTTGAGTTATTCTAAAGTCAGTTCACACACATATTTTATTTCTTCAGAGCTTTAATGAAGCAAAATGGCTCATGAGAAGAATTTTAAGTCTAGGGAATACCTCTGGAGTTTAAAGGTTTGATTTTTTTTAAGTATTGGAAGTCTTTGAGCTTTATTGGTGGAGTTATTGCATAACTACTATATAAGTATAGCAGGTGATGTAATGAATCTAGACAGAAAATGAAATGTATGACCTAGAATGCTTATGTAGCATGCTAACATGTTGACACCGCTGATAACCAAAGCTTTGCTTCTGAGATTACCTTTGTTAATGAAATGTTTTAGTACATTCTATAACACAAATAAACCATTAAATAGACTACTGTGGCTTTCAGAATGATATAAGACATTACTAACAGTTCAGAGATGCCTTAGTTATTAAAGGAAATTATAACAGCCACACTGTTAATATGTAAGGTAGGAGTTCACTGTGAACATAAACCTGCATGTCAAAAGGTTACAGTCTCAACAAGCATTTAGTCCATATCTACTATATACCAGGTACTCAGGCCAACTGTGAAGATACAAATCTTAAGCAAAACAAGTCATCAATCTTGAAGCTCTTACAAAGCATGTTATAGGAGGAGAAAAGGCAACTCAGCTGCTGGGATATTGGAAAGAGACAAGGGCTAGAAAAGCCAAGAATCGTTCCAAGGAAAAGGGAATTGGGAGGGAAAGAAATGCCATACGAGCATGAGGACCTGACTTGGATGGCCAGCACCCGTGTCATGGCAGGTATGTTGGTACATAGTAGTGCTTGGGAGGCAGAGATGGGATCCTTGGGGATTGCTGACAAGCTAGTCTAGTGGAATCCGTTAGCTCTGGGTTCAGTGAGAAAGACCCTGTATCAAAAATCAGGAGGAGAGGGCTGGAGAGATGGCTTAGCAGTTAAAGCACATGCCTGTGAAACGTAAGGACCTAGGTTTGATTCTCCAGGTCCCACGTAAGCCAAATGCACATGGTGGCACATGCATTTGGAGTTCATTTGCAGTGGCTAGAGGCCCTCGTGTGCCCAATTAAAAAAATCAGGAGGAGGGCTGGAGAGATGGCTTAACGGTTAAGCGCTTGCCTGTGAAGTCTAAGGACCCCGGTTCGATTCCTCAGGACCCACATTAGCCAGATGCACAAGGGGGCGCACGTGTCTGGAGTTGTTTGCAGTGGCTGGAAGCCCTGGCGTACCCATTCTCTCTCTCTATCTCCCTCTTTCTCTCTCTCTCTGCTGCTCTCAAATAAATAAAAGTAAACAAAAATAAATAAATAAAATCAGGAAGAGAGCAATTGAGGCATCTCATGTTGACCTCTGATCTCCATGTGTAAAAAACATACACGTGCATATGCATGCACACCACACATACATACACATGCAAAAAAGCTAAACAAGAAATTATTGATGTTGGATTCTTAATGGAAAAACGCTGTGACAGAGCTAGGTGGGGGTACTATGAGAACACACAGGAACAGCAGCAAATCCCAGCTAAGTGGTCGGGGCAGGCTTCCTGGGAGAGGCTTTTCCAAGCTTAAGCTTTGTGAATAAGTAAGAACGGTACAGTTAGAGGAGGAGGGAACAAGTACTTCACACAGGAAGAAGAACATTGTACCAGGGCTTGGAAGAGAACTGAGAGTGGTTCTTTATTTTTCAGAGCAAGAGAGGGAGCCAAAAGATTGACCTGGAGAAGGTGGCAAGACGCTAAGGGACTTCGATTTTTATCTAGTAGTAATTAAGACATCAGAAACCTTTTATTTGTTTGAGAGAGAGAAAGAGGCAGAGAAAGAGAATGAATGAATGAGTGAATGAATGCGCACATCAGGACCTTCAGCTGCTGCAAAGGAACTTCAGATGCATGTGTCACCTTGTACAGTTGGCTTACTTGGGTCCTGGGAATCAAACTTGGGTCCTTTGGCTTTGCAGGCAAGTGTCTTAACTGCTAAACCATCTCTCCAGGCCCAGAAGCCTGTTTTTTTTTTTTTTTTAATATATTACTTACTTATTTATTTATTTGAGAAAGGAGAGAGAGAATGAATGAATGGGCACACCAGGACCTCCAGCCACTGCAAATGAACTCCAGAAGCATGTGCCACCTTGTACATCTGGCTTATGTGGGTACTGGGGAATTGAACCTAGGTCCTTAGGCTTTGCAGGTAAACACCTAAACCACTAAGCCATCTCTCCAGCCCCAGAAACCTTTTTAAGTTTGTTTATGCAATCCTTGGGATTACCCATCAGAGACACTTTTTTAATGCTGCATATGTGTGCTGTGCATGTATTCAGTTGCACGTGTATGTGCCTGTGTAAGGAGGCTGTCATTCCTCAGGGATGGCATACACCATTATTTTATTTTTGCAAACATTTTCTCTCATTGTTTTGGAATTAGGCTAGAATGGCTGGCGAACAATCCCTGGGTACCCCCCTGTCTCCCTCTCCCCAGCGCTGGTATTACAGATGTGCACAGCCATGCCTGGCATTTGTACGTGGGCAGTTGGCATGCAGCTCAGGTTTTCATGATTGCAAGGCAAGCACTTCACCAATTGAGCTATCTTCTCAATGCTCGGAGTTTTGGTTTTTTTTTGTTGTTGTTTGTGTGTGTGTGCGTGTGCGTGTGCGTGCGTGTGTGTGTGTGTGTGCACATGCATGTGCCTTTGTGGGACCCACATGGCAGGAAGTGCTCATCTGCGGTATCTGGAGCTGAACTTGGAATGTCCCAAGTGGCCTTTGTCCTTTCTTTTAAATAATAGTAATAATAATAATACATTTATTGGGTACCTACTACGTGCACCGAGTTTTCTAGAGCCTTAGGGAGACAGAAAACGAGGCCTGAATGTAAATTTCTGGCTATGCACCCCACAAGGGCAGGCTAGGCTGGGTCCCCTGTGGGACACCTCCCATGAAGAGCCACTGTGGCCACTAGTTCCTGTGGTAAATGAACGTATGAATCCCAAGTGTCCCGCAGACTAGGTGTTCCTGGCCCCTGGGGTGGTTGAAATAGCCCGGAGCTGAGCCGTCTTGGGGGTTCTGGCAGTGTCCGAGAGGTCTGGAGGAGGCTTGGGAGCCGTCTCCCGCGCTACAGAGGCTCAGAATGCCAGACAGACACTTGGAGGCCTGGCAGGCCCAGCGTGTCGCCCGTAGTCTGTCTTCCACCCTATCCATCCCATTCGAGGCACATTCACAGTTCCACCTCCAGCATGGTTGCGTCCTCCTGCTGAGTACCGTACCCAGGCCTGGGCATGAGGCACCTAGGCCTCACGGGGGTGGGCTGTCTTCCTCAGGGTGGCCCTGTGGTGATCCCAAAGCACGAAATCCTCAAGCTGAACTTCCACCATGATCATCAGCAGCGCCACCACCTGGGAGCCCCACTTCCCATGCCAGCTGAGCAGGCACCCCTTCTGTCCTTTCTTATTTGAGCTGGGATCTCTTAATGATCCCAGAGCTTGCTGTTTTCTCTATGATCTCTGGCAGTTTTCAGGACTCTCCTTACTTACAGGACTCAGGTTACAGATATTTACATGGGTTCTGGGGTTCTAACTTGAGTAGTCTCCCAGGCCTCCTCTGGCCCTCAGTTTTGTACAGAAAGTGCTCCTAAGTACTAAGCCATATCTCCAGCCCTCAAAGAGAGAGAGAGGGAGGGAGGAAGGGAGAGAGAATGGGCACACCAGGGCCTCTAGCCACTGCAAATGAACTCCAGATGCATGCACCACCTTGTGCATCTGGCTTACATGGGTATTGGGAATCGAACCCGGGTCCTTTGACTTTGTAGGCAAGTGCCTTAACCGCTATAAGTCATCTCCCCAGCCCTTATTTATTTATTACGTCTAGGGAGCAGACATCAGAGACTTTAAGCAAGTAGGTAGTGAGATGAGTTTTGTATGGCTGGATCTCTAGCTCAATGTGGAGGTTGGTGGATCCTGGTGTCTTGGAGGAGATTGGCAGAGATGTTAGGCAAGACGAAAAGCTCCAGAGGAGTGACTGTGACTTCTAAGCTAGGACGGCAGTAGTAGAGAGAATGGAAAGTGGGAAGAAGGTGAATTCAAGAAAGATTTGGGAGGTTAGACTTGCACAACTGGGCAATAAGGTAGATGCAGGAAATGAGAGCAGTCAAGGCAAATTGAATCCACAGCACACTTGGCAGATGAACATTTGAAGAGGGAAGCCTTGGTAAAGGAGTATGAAAGCCTTTAACACTTGAAGGCATGAAAGGATTTGACTAGAAGAACACTATTGTTTCACTTCTTCATACTTTTTTCTTCTCTTGTAGCCTAGGCTAACCTCAAACTTCTTGTGTAGCCAAGGATGATCTTGAACTTCTGATTATCCTTTCTATGTTCTGAGTGCTGGAATTACAGGTGTGGGTTTTCTATAGTGCTGGAGATTAAATCCAAGGTCTCATACATAAGTTATCTACCAACTGAACTACATTCCCAACCCCTTCTCTGTAGGTGTTTTTTTGTTTGTTTGTTTGTTTTGTTTTGTTTTGTTTCTCGAGGTAGGGTCTCACTCTAGCCCAGGCTGACCTGGAATTCACTATGGAGTCTCAGGGTGGCCTCGAACTCACGGTGATCCTCCTACCTCTGCCTCCCAAGTGCTGGGATTAAAGGCGTGCGCCACCACTCCCGGCTTCCTTCTCTGTAGTTTTTGACCAAGCTCCTCCTTGCTGCTGTTTAAAATTCTCTTCTGTGCTTATCTAGTTCGCCACGTTCTTTAAAGAGCATATGGAGCTCATCATTTGATTACCATTTATTTAGAAAAAGGAGTTGTATTTTCTACCAGTGTGGCTAGTTTAGTAAGACCCTTTTTTCTTGGGTTCCCCATGGCTAATGACTCAGGACTCATTTTAAGCAAAAGTAGTTCTTGCTTAGTGCTGTATGGAGCTTGGGAGTGCTGCTGATGTTTAAGTGGTTAAAGCACTCTAGGAACCCTTGCCTCAACTTTGTTTCTTGGAGGCAAAGGAAAAATGATCTTCTGGTTTACTTTGGGAATCTGCAAAGCAACCCTGAGGTCCCAGGTGGATTTAGTGTTTGGAAAAAGGAACTTGGGGGCTAAGGTTGACCTGAGCCCCAGGTCACTGTTCACATTTACAAAAGCAAACCTGGTATGTATCCCCAATTGCTTTTCTCTTGAGGTTGGCTTCACTTTATTTATCTTCTGTCTTGGGTCACTGCCCCTGAGGTGCTTCAAAAGCAAAATCCAAAAGACCCAAAACAAAGAAAGCTAACCCAGATTCAAGGAAAAATTGACCTGGCACTATGGGTTCAGTTTTCCAAATGCAAAAAGCCATTTTGAGAGTTCCATAGAATGGTTTTAAGTCTGCCTAGATTCCTTCTGTCATTTGCACAAAGTGATCTCAACAGGTCTGAGACCCCAAGTTTCTTGGGTGTCGGTTAGGAGCCAGTCTATAGGATGGGAAGCTGTCAGCAAGCTAAATGGGTTGACACAAATGAATTCCTCTGTGATTCTGCACTGATTCAACTATTTTGAGCTTATAAATGGGACCACCCATGAAACCTTTTCTTTCCTTAAGCTGATCTTTTTGTTTGCTGGACACACAGGAAGTACGTAGGAAGTGAGACATCACTCACTCACGAATATTGGCATAAATCCACTCGATATGTTTAGATTTGTTCTGAAGGGTGTTTTTGAATCCTTACTGAGCAAAAGGGATACTAATTTCAGGTAATTTTATGAATTGTGATGAGATACAACTAAAGCACATTATTTTGTTATTTGTTTGTATATGATCTATACTTTTGCTTACTTCCCAAAAGGACTTAAAGAATTATTTTACTTGACTATTGGAACAAACTCACTTTTAGAACCTAATACCAGTTTTCATTATCATACATCCAACTTTATCCTTCAGTAAGTATTCATAGTTGCTTTTAAATTACCTGGTGAGATTTATTTTTGTTTTTGTTCATGTTTGAACTACATTTTTCAACTTCAGGTATGTATGTTAACCAGTAAAGTCACCTTTGGGACAATGGCTTCCTGGTTTTTTACAAGATTAAAAGAGTTTATATGACTAATAACAAATAACCCTTTCACTTCAGTAGAACTGTGTTGTGACAGGTTTAAAAAAAAAAGGCCTATTTTATAGATGAAGGGCACTGGTAAGCCATTCTAAAATATTGTTGGTGATTTCTCTGGGAAGACCATTTTACTCAGTGATTGTACCTGATGCACTAATCATGAAGGACTCCACCTTCTCTATTAATATCCAGTGAAACCTGGGAGATGTTTACTCATTCCAGCAACACTGTGCATTTGAAAAGTTATTGTGTACATGGAAGGGGGAAATCTGAGCATGCTATCAGCATGCTTGCTGATCCTGTCATTCCTACATGCATAGATTCTTTGGGACATAGACACTGATGTGGTACTCTAGCGTTCAGCCATTATGTTCAGAGACTGAGAGTAATAGCAAGCAGTCAGTGGTTTCTATCTTAACTCTACTTTAAACTTCCTTGTGTGATACCAGAGTTTAAATTACTAGGATTTTAAGTGACTAGTGGTCTTTCAAAGCAATTTCTTCATGTTAACATCAAACTATTACTTACTTCCTTCTTAATTAGGCCACCACTTTAATGAAAACTCCTTGAGGAAAGGGACATTGTCTAATTTCTGTCCTGTCCTCTGGTGCCTAACAGAGTATATAGCACTTTTTAAGTGGGCTGTAAATATTTATTGAATGACTACATTAATTTTATGTATATCTTTGGCATTGGTAATACATTCCTTAAACTTTATTGTAGGTTTCTGCAAAAGTCTGCCGATTTTACATGAGATGTGCTTTCATTTTCTTATCTATTTATTTCTGTGTATTTGTTTGAATGAGCACACATGTGCTGCAGCATGTGTGTGGAGTTCAGAGGACAACAGCAAGGGATTGGTGCTCTCCTCCCAGCTTCTTTTGAGACTAGGTCTCTCTTGTTTTACTACTGTATGCACCAGTCTAGTTGGCCTACGAGCTACTGGATTTTCCTGGCTCTTCCTGTTGCCACAGGCCCTGTAGGATCACAGACATGTGGGCCACTTCATTTCTGCCTTTATGTAGGTGCTGAGGAGGGTTGAACTCAGACTGGCAAGCTTGCAAGCAAGTGCATTTAATCACTGAGTCATCTCCCGAGTGCCATGATCTATATTTTTGTAAAATGTTAATGTGAAACATAGCTCACGTTTGTTTACCTGTGTGCAGGTATGTGAACTTTTATGCTTCCTTATGCTTTCTAGTGAGGTGCAATGAGATTTTCATATGAAAAAAATTGCATATGATATCTGACTGTGTTAAAAATTTGTAAGCATCATATTTCTCTGTCTAGGAAAGACTGTTTCTGTGCTGTAGAAAAACCTATTCTATGTTCACAGTTTGGAAATGGCCTGGGTTTTATTTCAATAAATAGTTTTCTTCTTTCAACCTAACACAGGGGGCATCATTTAAAGACCTCTTGCTCTTCCACATCCCCAAAGATCACATGGCTAGTGCATTTTGGAAATAAAGGCCGATTACAGCCAGTATATTAAGTGGTTGGCTTTCTGCTGACTGTGCACAGTCATATTTACTCGTGGAAGCACATACCTGTACTTGAAAGAGGAAGGAAGCTTTGGCTGACAACTGTGTAAAGACTATTCATCATTGGAATTTATTTTAACAGATAAATGCTATTTTAAAAATTTATTTATTGTATGTGTATGGGGGTTTCTAGGGCCTCTTACTACTACTCACTGTAAATGAACACTAATAATTGTGCCACTTTTGTGTCTGGCTTTATGTGGTTGTTGGGGAACTGAACTTTGACCGCAGGTTTTGCAAGCAAGTGCCTTTAACCATTGAGCCTTCTTCTGAGCCATAAATACTATGTTTAATATATTTTATTTATTTAAAAATGGTTATACTCTTATACATCCTCTCCCTTGTCCCTGTTGCACTGAGGGCCCTCCTCAATGGAGTTATTGGTATTAACTATAGGGTCATGAAAGTCATGAAGTCAGTCTATGTGGAGTGGGTGTGTCTCCGGATTTTCCGACCCACCCTGTGGCCCTTATAATCCGCTCCCTCTTCCACAGTGTTCCCTGAGCCAAGACAAGCATGTTAGCAGCCTGATTTAGTGTGGAGCTCTCTGCTTTGCTGAATTTTGAGTGACCACAGTGCATGTTGCCATCTTTCTGGAGCTGGTTGTCAGGCTAGCAGTAAGAGAAGTACTTGTGTCAGTGCTTTCTCTGCAATGTCTCCTGGGCCCAAGCAGATATGATAGAGATGACACATCTCATGGTGGCTGGTTGGCTGTCTTTTCTTGTCATATTGATGGATCTTGTATCTCCCCAGTATTCTCTGCCATTGGTAAGATAAAACAGATTCTGCAACCAAGAGTGAGAGCAGCTGGCTTAAAGGAAATAAGCATACTTATTTGAGAAACTTATTGATGTATATATGCCCACTATTCTTAGCTAAAGAGAGTGGGAGTTTCTCTCTGGAGTCTATGAGTTCTCAGTACCAGGTATGATTTCTCTCCCACAGAGTGGGCCTCATGTCCAAACTGAGAACAATTGGTTATCTGCATAGGCCGTGTGCCACTATTGCACAGGTGTGTCTTCTTGCCCATCTGATTTCATAGCTTGCAGGATCTCATGCATGCTGTTAGTGACATTATTCTCCAGCAGCTCCCATAGCACTTTCCAGTGCTTTGAGGGCTAGCCAGGAGGGAATGGCTTCTCTCTCAGTTCCAGCATGGTCTCTCAGTGTCCTATCACTGAGGCTTGTGGTATCTTCAGCAATAGGATCTTGTGTTTTAGCTCTGGCAGGTAACCAGATGATTTGGCAATGACCTTCTTTGTTCTAAGGACCTCATGGGTCTTCCTAACCAACAGTTGCCCACCATAAATGCTGTTTTTAAGTATAGTATTAACACGTCCATTGTAGAATATTATGAAAATGAATAAATTGTCTTTAATACAGAATAACAACTGTTGTTAACATATTTCCAAATTTTCTTCCAGCCTTTGTTGTTGTTTTGAAGTAGGGTCTCATTCTAGCTCAGACTGATCTAGAATTCACTACATAGTTTCAGAGTGGCCTTGAACTTGCAGTGATTCTCCTACCTCTGCCACCTGAATGCTGGGATCAAAGGCATTCACCACCACACTCAGCTATCTTCCAGTCTTTTTTTAATGAATTTTTAACAATTATGTTTTAATTTTTACTTGTTTGGTTTTTCGAGGTAGGGTTTCACTCTAGTCCAGGCTGACCTGGAATTCACTCTGTATTCTCAGGGTGGCCTCAAACTCACTACGATCCTCCCTCTGCCTCCCGAGTGCTGGATTAAAGGTGTGCGCCACCACGCCCAGCTTTTTTAATGGATTTAAAAAATATAATTAAGTAGCAACACATAGCCATCTTCCCAAGTGATTTAATGTTCTGTGTTACTAAGTACATGATACTCATGTAAAAATATCTGTCTCAGTATTCTGCCAGTTTGTGTCTCTTCCCCCACTCTTCCTTTTCTTTCTTTACCTCCCTCCCTTCTCTTTCTTTACCTATTTCCCTCCCTTCTGTCTCTCTCTCTCTCTCTTTCTTTCTCTCTTTCACTTCTGTCTCTCTTTTGTTACCTCCTTTTCTCCCTCCTGCCTCTTTTCCTCCCTCCCTTCCGTCTATCTCTCTCTCTGTCTCCTATCTCCCTCCCACCCTTTCCTTGACATACTGGGGGTTGAACCCAAAGCCTCATACATGTTGGGCACCCATTTCTTAATGTTTAGATTTAGGCTGTTTTTAGTTTTTTTTACAACCTAATAAAATGTTAGCAATTACTATCCAGTGCATAAAGTTTTGTCTACCTTTATTACTGTTTCCTGTTAGTATGATTACTGGTTATGTGTGTAAGCCCAGTGCGGAGTGACATTCCTGAGGAGCTGCACTTCTGTGCCCTCACCGTCCCTGCAGGTGACAGCAACCTTCTGTCCTGAGAAAAGAAGGGAAGTTTGCTTGCTGCCAAATAGCAGTCAAACATTACACATAAGTTTCCATTCTTTTTCAAACAGTATGGTCTTGGTTTTGCCTCATTATAGGTACTGCCTCAGTGTTTCAACTTTTGGCATGACATAGAATGTTTTGTTGTCTGACAGTAAACTACTAGTACTTAATATTATAATATATTAATATTTTCAATATAGCATTTCCCACCTTTTGGAAGAGTCTATATTAATAGTTGCAAATTGGGTAGAGAAAAAAGATTCAAACTAGTTCCCTTTGCTAGGGACAAAGTAGCTTCTCCTAAACTTTATTTGGGTTGCTTTAACCACCCTAGAATTTTTATTCATCTTAGAGTTAATTTGGACCACATATGTATCCCATGAGTAAATACAAATTCTTTCTTCATTTGAAAGCAAAACTAGTAGAGCTCTTACTTATAAAGTAAGTTTTCAGAAAGAATAAAACTAAAGGAAATAGTAAGTAAAGGAAATAGTAAGTAAAGCATCTAGCTTTCTGAAACAATTCAGATGGGGATAGGAATAGGAAGTTGGCTTTAAATGGCTTAAAGAGGATTAGGGCTTTAAAGTTGGATAAGGGGTTTGGTGCTTTGGTTTAGGCCTGGCATTGCTTTTAAAAGATTACGACCATATTTGACAGTGATTCTCTCTGGAGTTTATAAAGCAAATAGTCAATTTTAAGATGCTATGGAAAACAAGAGGATTTCTTTTTTGTTGTTGTTTGTTTATACAAAATGATTGCCTAGAGTTAATAGGACAGATCCTGAAGCCCTTATTTCATAATACTACTGAGGATCTTTCACCACGGAGAATCCAGCAGAAGTTGTTTAATGTACTTAATTGAAATTATCTGAGCTTTTGGTTTAAATTACTTTAGAAAAGTCTGGATGTAAACAGCTTCTTTGAAAGGTAAACATACCTCTAAGGGAAAAAAAAAAAGCTTCACCATTCTTTAACAGTTGGTAGCACTGACCCTTATTGAGTACTGAGTCAACAGTGTATAAAGATAAAACCTCTAAACATCAGCACAGGTGTTAATATAATTATGAGATTATTTTATTAGAATTATAGTAAATGCAACTATTGACAATTTTAGCAATTTTAAAAGAAAAGATAATGTATACTATTTTGAGTATAAAGCGCAATTAGTGAAGTTTGAAAATGAATTTCCTTATTTTATTTTTTCTAAGAAATCATATGGAAATGGACCAAGAATATCCGATACTTGGTTTATATATGGGTAAATAGCCAAACGTTGATGCAGTATTTTCTCTGGCATCCTCAGCTCCTCGACCTGTTTATGGTGTGGGATTGGTCTACTTACCTAGCTGATTATGGACAGCCAGCTTCTAAGTACCTTCGAGTGAATCCAAACACAGCCCTTACTCTTTTGGAGAAGTGAGTATCCTCTGAAAACTGTTTGGGGTATATTTTAGCAGGCTTTGACTCAGAGACAAAGTGAAGAACTAGAAATGTCTTTTAAAAATAAATATCTAGCCGGACGTGGTGGCGCATGCCTTAATCCCAGCACTCAGGAGGCAGAGGAAGGATGATCGCCATAAATTTGGGGCCACCCTGAGACTACGTAGTGAAATCCAGGCCAGCCTGAGCTAGAGTGAGACCTTACCTTGAAAAACCAAAACCAAAACCAAAACAAGAAAAAAAGAGAGTCTAGATAGAGTTTAAGAGCCCAGTCCAACCTGGCTGTGTTTGTCATCCTAGCACTTGGGAGGCAGACCCTGGACAATCATCAGTTTGAAGCCAACATAGACTACAAAGTGAGATTGTCCCAGAAAAACAGAACAAAAAAAATAATGGCAAACAGTCCATTTTGTGACCAAAAGATAAGTTTTCCTTTTGCCTTTCAGAATTGATGTTTTATTGATGTGAGCAAGACATTTTTTCTATTATATCCTGAATTTTTCAAATGTAATTTCCCTTATAAATATGTTCACAGAAGAGTGGAGGATATAGCACAGTGATAGAGTGCTTGACTAGTGCCTACTAGAGCCTGGTTCATCCTCAGCACTAGGGGGAAATGTTTACTGTAGATATAAGAACTGAAGCTATTTTTTTTTCAAGGTAGGGTCTTGCTGTAGCCCAGGCTGACCTGGAACTCACTATGTAGTCTCAGGGTGGCCTCGAACTCACAGTCATCCTCCTACTTCTGCCTCCCAAGTGCTGGGATTAAAGGCGTGCCCACCCGACCAGCTGCTGAAGCTGCTTTTAAAAATAGACAGACGGAAAGCATATAAACTACACTGGAAAGAAGATACTTTGTAAAATATGGCCAGGAATTAGAATGTTTGCCACCAGTGCTATATGAATGTTGGATTGTTTGCATGTAGAGAAATAATGTGAAAAAATTACATTGTAAAAAGTGAGGTAACTTGATTGGTATAGCTAACCAGAAACTGGGGTATTCCTTTTCTCATTACTTAGCCAGATTTTTCTTTACTCAATCATATTTTGTTTAAAGTTTCACTATTAAAGTATACAAATTTTAAATTAAGATCATATGTTGTTTTCCCACATTATAAAGTATCTGTGGTATATTTGAAAGGAAAAAGGAAGCTGTTTAAAATTAATATAAATTTATATTATAATGTCATGAAACACCACTGAGGCAATAACATTTCAGTTTTTTAAAAATTGCAATTTAAAATTTTCTGATGATAATTTTACTTTCACATAGTCTGACTATGACTTTAATTTCTAGAGCCTATATAAGGTATTTTAACATAGTGTATGGGTTAATATTAGAAAATATATATTTGAAAACAGCATGTTTTAGGTTAATGTGCGATTGTAAAAACAATACTACATATAAATTATAAAATTAAAGCTGTTGATCTTGAGCATTTCTGTATCTGTAACTTTATTAGACTTTTCTTTGAAGTATGTGTTTCAAGCACAGGATCAGGGTTAGATAAGTCACAGCATGCACATTTTTTTCTTGTGACAGTATAGATTTTAATTTTCTTCTTTTTTTTTTCCATGTTTTTGAGGTAGGGTCTCACTCTAGCCTAGGCTGACTTGGAATTTACTATGTAGTCTCATGCTGGCCTTGAACTCACAGTGCTGGGATTGAAGACATACATCATTACTCTAGGCTCAATTTCCTTCTTTTTGTAATTTTGTTTTATTCATATGTGTTTATAGGATGAAAGATACTAGCAAAAAGAACAACATATTTGCTCAGTTCAGGAAGAATGATCGAGACAGACAGAAGTTGATAGAGACAGTTGTGAAGCAGCTGAGAAGCTTGGTGAATGGTATGTCCCAGCACACATAGGGTCATCGCTTGCACTCCTGGACATCAGACCCGTGACTGAGCACTAATCTCCCATCAAGCCCAGCTCAGGATGCAGGGATTTGTTTACAGAATTCAAAACTACAGTAGAAAAAAATATACTGATGAGGGCTTAAGCAAGAAATAGTAACAAATATTTGTATGGATTTTTAAATAATTGAATACTATTTTATATACAAAATGTGACATTAATTTTTTCACTTTGTGGGGAAGGCAAAACTGTAACATATAAATCAAATAACAATTGTATATGAAACTGATTGTAAATACATTAGAAAAACTCATGTGTCTACTTATAAGTATTTTTTCTATTTAAACTTGAATGAGCAGTTTTTGCTTCCATGTACAGTTTTGGAATGCAGTCATGTCTGGTATGGGAGTATTTCACGGTTCGTTTTTGGATGTTTAGCTTTTATTTTCACCTCAGTGTGATTTTAAGTCATCTAAAATCTTAGTTCTGTTCATTCTGAGGGTAAATACACAAATCTTCAAAGCTCCTGCAATCAAATGTAACTTGGTGAGAGTTTGTGCTATATGGGTGGTTCCATTTAATTTAATTGTCCTGAATATGACGAAAAGGTTTGGAATTTTATCAAGATGTAGTGTTGCTTGTGTTCATTGAAGTTAATATTTCTGCCTGTATTTCTTGTAGCTAACCCCGTTGTTGATTTTAGAGGGGTAATGTAAAGAGAGGGCGGTTGAAGGGACTAGGGCTTCAGGTGTTCTGCATAATGAAGTGTCACAAGCTTCCTGTGCTCTGCCCTCACTCTGGAAAGCAAGTCAGCTGACCTGTGAGAATCTACAGCCAATGTGCATTTCCTTTAGCAATGTAAATCCCACCTTATACTCTCGGTAGTGTTTATGCTGAAATGCTCGCTTCACATTCTCTGAATATTTCTGTAGGTCTTTCTGTACCTGACTGTAAAATAAGTGTAAAGAACTGTGTTTACATCTCTTGATTTGTGTGATGAAACATTAAAAGATTGAGCGAGTTGTTGAGAATGCATTGCTGTGTTGTCAACCCAGAACTGCTCACCGGAAACTGCCTCCTCCAGAGCAGGCATATTACTCCCTGGTTATTGGAATGGGAGTGACACCAAACAAGAACACTCTCATTAAGAAAGTATTTTACATTAGAAAATGTTGCACAGAATTTATGGTAGTTCTTCAGATCAGGTGCTATAAAATCTGGACTTAAGAGAGCGTGGGCAGCCAGTTTTCGCGGAAGCCGGAAGCCGGTGGGATATGACTGGCCCAAGCTGCCTTAACCAGCCTCAGGACCCGGGAGCCGGATGGTTGTAGGCTTCGTCTCCAGCTGGGGATTCCAGGAGGGGACCTTCAGTCTGGGGCAGCCCCCTTGGGTTCCTCTGTACTCTTTACAATAATCCAGGCAGCCCAAAGGCACTTCTCCGGCGCTCTGCCCACTCCCAACCCCAGGTTATTCTGCTACGGAAGTAAGACAAGAGGACTGGAGCCATTTGCAGCCCCCACCCCCACCCCGCCAAGGGTCACAAAGTGCAAGATGCGGCCAAGTAGGCTGAAGTGGGGAGGGGATCATCTGGGGGTCTCAGGGAAAGTGAAGAAGTAAGAATTAGGTCTGGGGGACCTCAACAGCTCTGGCTTCCTGGGTTAAGGTCTGGTGAGGGCGGCTTTGGACACCCCTGTGACTGTGGCTATGGAGAAACAATGAAATTACCACCTCTTGAAGGGTCCCCAAAGTGGCAAATCAAAGAACTGGGATCCAGTAGGGGAGAGCTCCACCCCATCCATCCCTTGTGTGACTCAGCTTCCCTGTAAGAGATGGCTCCAAGAGGGAGCCACCCCAGACCTGGAGTCTTGAACTGGCCAACAGAAGAGGCTCCAGGGTGCGGGCTAGAGTTAGTGGTCAGGGAGAAATGGGGCCACGGCATGGGGATGGGGGTGCAAGCTGGTGCCTGTGTGCCTTCAGTGGAAATGGAAATTCGGGTACAAAACCACAGGCCCCGCCCAGCTGCAGCTCCCTGCCTAGATCCACAGGGCGAGCGTGACACTGCCCACTGCCTCCAGTCATGACTGAGTGGGGCGCCTTTAATATGCATGGATACGTCACCTTGTACGCAATGGGATCAGTCTGTGGCAGGGGAGCCAAAATCTATATAAACATGTCCAGGGTAGGCGGAGAGGGTTATAGGAGTGGCGGAGGACAGGAGGAGGTGGGGTAGGGGTCTGCAGCTCAGGATGGAAACTCTGGATTGGCAACACCGGTGAGTTGCTTCTGTCTTTGTCCTCCCAGCTTCTATCCTGGGAGCGCTGATCCCAGAGGAGGAAGGAGTATCCTGCGGGGCTCCACCTGACCATTCCCCAGGCAGCATCCGCTGGAGGGACTGGCCTTTTTGATTGAGCATTGTTGGGAAAATGTCCTGGGCCCGCTGGCCTCAAGGAAGACGTGGATCCTAAGGGATCACGGTCATTGCTGCTGCTTCCCACTGTTGTCTCTTGTCAGAGGTTATTAATCTTGGGTTTAGCCTCAACCCTCGACGCTTTCCGGACCGACAGGTGAGCTCTGAGAGCTGCCGGTGCCCCAGTCCTTGAGCTGCCTGCATTCCTAGCAGCCTAGCCCTCCGCAGACCCGGCATGTTTTCCTGGGGGCTGAGCTGTCTGTCGGGGCTGGGGACTACGGGCACGGCTCTCCTGTGCACCGTCCTGCTTCTAGTCTTGGCCCAGCACCTCTGGACCCTCCGTTGGACTCTTAGCCGGGATCGGGCCTCGGCCCTGCCCCTCCCCAAGGGCTCCATGGGCTGGCCCTTCTTTGGCGAAACGCTGCACTGGTTGGTTCAGGTGAGCAGTTTCTCATGCCCTGCAACCTCATATGACTCACTTAACCGCTACTCCTAGCTCTCATTGCACCTGGGGTCATGGCCAGACCCTTGCCATTCATTGCCCAGGACTCCGGGTATTACTAACAACCCTCACTCTGTTCCCGCTAAATGACTCTATGCCACTGTAGTTCTCCGGAGTACTCTCTCTTAAAACAATGTGTTGGGGTTTGGAGAGGGCTTAGGGATTGGAGGAATGTGCCCTATGTCTTGCAAGTATAGAGTCAGGAACCAAGGGGGCATCTCCGCTGTGAGCCCTTGAGCGCTCACATCCCCGTTCTGAACCTCGATTTCATCTCTTATCAATTGGCCCAGGAGCGTCTACATTCTCAGAGTACCCGAGAGGCCCACTTGGGATCCTGTTTTGTAGGCGACAACCTAGGGCAGGTTGTTGCCAAGAAGCAGTTGAGAGGTCTGGGTCAGATCCCCAGCCAGGTCTAGAGGTTCCAACCCTCCAAACTCCTTTCTGCTCGCAGGGCTCCCATTTCCACAGTTCCCGCCGGGAGCGCTACGGTACAGTGTTCAAGACGCACCTGCTGGGCAGGCCAGTGATCCGCGTGAGCGGCGCGGAGAACGTGCGCACCGTTCTGCTGGGCGAGCACCGCCTGGTGCGCAGCCAGTGGCCGCAGAGCGCGCACATCCTCCTGGGGTCGCACACGCTGCTCAGCGCGGTGGGCGAGCCCCACCGGCGGCGGCGCAAGGTGAGGGGAAAAACCGGGGAGACGTCCGTCGGTCGTGGTCCCTGGGTACCTGCCGTGGGCCGGGGCCAGGTGCTCGGATACACTGAGAACGGAGATCTCTGCTTAATGAGCAGGTGACTCTTGCCATTCTCTGGTTTTGAATTGTTAAAAAAAAAAAAACCCGGACAAGGCCAAAAAAAAAAAAAAAAAAAAAAAAGTTATCTTCTCACTGGTCCTCTGTGACTGTGTTGCCGTAAGCGCTGGAGATCGGATCTAGAAGAGGGTTCCGGGAAGACTTCGTGGAGGAGCTGACAGTGTTCACAACCCTCGGGTGGGTGGGGTGCTGGACGTAGGGGGGGGGGACTGAGCCTGTCACAGCAAAAGTAGAGGGAAGGGAGAGAGCAAAGCCTGGGACTCTTGGAAAAGGAGAGAGAGGGAGAGACGGGGAGAGAGAGAGAGAGAGAGAGAGGGGGAGAGACACGGGAGGCTGGGCTTGGCTTTCTGGCCCCGGCTCGTGGAGCCGCAGACGCCAGCCCGCTATCCCGCGGTGCTCTGTCCCGCGGTGCGCTATCCCGCCGGCTCCCCGCAGGTCTTGGCGCGCGTGTTCAGCCGCGCGGCGCTGGAGCAGTACGTGCCGCGCCTGCAGGGGGCGCTGCGGCGCGAGGTGCGCTCCTGGTGCGCGGGCCGCAGACCCGTGGCGGTCTACGCGGCGGCCAAGGCGCTCACTTTCCGCATGGCCGCGCGCATCCTGCTGGGTCTGCGGCTGGACGAGGCGCGGTGCGCGGAGCTGGCCCGCACCTTCGAGCAGCTGGTCGAGAACCTCTTCTCCCTGCCCTTGGACGTGCCATTCAGCGGCCTGCGCAAGGTAATGCCTCCCCCGATCCCTCGCCCGTGGCTCGAAAAGACAGGGTGCCCCCCCCCCACGGCGTATCTCGAGCATCACCGTCTCGGGGAGGGGGAGAAGGAGAGACACGGTCCGGCGCGAGGACTCAGCGCGAGATGGTGGCTGGTGGGAGACAGGACTTCTTCTCATCTGACTGTGTGGGAGCTGGGCCAGGCCACGCATCTCGGTGGGACGCGGCAGGCGGACGCGCTCTCACCAATGCAGCCGCGACCACGCGGAGTTTGGGACTCTGTGACAGGCATCGAGCCCAGTCGGCTCGTCCTTTTCCGCACAGCGGCGCCTCCCAGCCGGGTCTCCAGCGTCTTTTGGAAGCCTGTGTGCTGAGGAACGCACGGGAGAGGGAAAGCCGCAGACGAGCGCAGACGCGGTCCGGCGCCGGCCCAGGCCTGGGGTGGGTGGGTGGGTGTCTGCTCCCTGCCCTCGGCCCTGGGCCCACTGATTTCCGGATCCGAGAACCAGGGCCATGGAAGGGAATCCCCCATCGCCCCCTGCCCCTGGGGCTTTGGTCAAGACGAAAGTTTATGTTGTTGCGCCCATCACCTTGGATACATTTTCTGATTTAGTCCTTGCCATCTGCAAAGTGTTATTCTCGTTGAGTCGTCTCAACCGGCCCCAGTGAGGTTCTATGACAGTTAAGAACACACAGCTTGTAGGAGCAAAGGCAAGGTTTGAACTGGATGTTAACGGCTACAGAACTCGAGTGCTTAATAAATCCATGCTTCCCCAGGGGGATGCATTTGCTACGCTGGCTTCCTGAATTCGGGCGGGGCGACCCAACTGTCTTTAGAGCTGCTTTTAGAGTGTCCTCCGCAGAGCGGTCCTAGCTGCCCTTTTTCTTGGCGGTGATGTCTGCTGCTCCAGCCGGAGCCCAGTTCAGGAAAAGGGTGACTCCGCCTTGACTGGGCTCTGTGCCAGACATGGGTACTGGAAGCTATGTGAATGGACAGTTGCTTGACCCCTCTGGGCTTTAGTGTCCTCCCCTTGGAATTCTTGGAATGACCTAAGTCTGCCTTGCTCAGAGGGGCTGTTGATAGTAATCCAGACGGTGGTGATGTTTGCAAACAGGGATGCTTCCCAACCATTTACTTAGCCACACATACTATGTGCCAGGCTTGGAGGTGAGTTGAAAGACTAATATCAGCATCTAGGTCGAGGTAGGTGGACAAGCCTGGTACCTGTGCCTTGCCACCCACCCTTCCTTCTCTCACTGTGCATCAGGGCATACGGGCCAGGGACCAGTTGCATCAGCACCTCGGTGAGGCCATTGCTGAGAAGCTTCAGGAGGACCAGGCAGCAGAGCCAGGGGATGCCCTCCATCTGATCATTCACAGTGCTAGGGAGCTGGGCCAGGAGCTCTCGGTGCAAGAGCTGAAGGTAGGTGGTGGGAGGCTGCCCCCTTTCCCCTCTTATTTCCCAAAAGATCTCTCTCCAAGCATGCTGCATCTCCAACCACAACCGGTGTGCCACCATTTTGAGGCACAGGCAATACTTGGGTGAGAGTTCAGAGGGGTACCGGTTCCAGTCATGTCCAGCACCCACCTCTGTGGAGCCTTGGGTTGGTCATCCTTCTTCCAGGAACATCAGATCCTAAGCCCCTCCTTCCAGGTTCTCTCTTCACTTTTCCAACACCCCTTCTCTCATCATATGGCCCCTTTTTTGCTTGTCTGTATATGTGTGGAAATGGGGGTGATGTTCACATGTGTGTGTGCCCAACCAGTGCCCCATATGCTTGTCTGTATTGGGATGCACTGGCCTGGGGAGCTGTCAGGC
This sequence comes from Dipus sagitta, assembly GCA_036346955.1. Taxonomy (NCBI): domain Eukaryota; kingdom Metazoa; phylum Chordata; class Mammalia; order Rodentia; family Dipodidae; genus Dipus; species Dipus sagitta. The sequence goes on along the minus strand of CM070770.1, from coordinate 43,268,386 downwards.
TCCCCACTCCATTGCTCTTTTGCCAGTTATTTTTTTCTAAATATATTCATTTATATATTTACAAGCAGGAAGACAGAAAGAGAGAGGAAGGGGGCAGAGAGAGAGAGAACCTAAATACGGATATGCCAGGGCCCCTAACCACTGCAAATAAATTCTGGATGCATGTACCACTTTGTGCATCTTGCTTTACATGGGTACTGGGGAATCGAACCTAGTTCATTAGGCTTTGCAGGCAAGAGCCTTAACCACTGACCCATCTCTCCAGCGCCCAGTTCTTTTTTAAAAAAATATTTTATTTATTTATCCAGTTTTTTTTTTTTGAGACAGAGTTTCTTACTAATACTGGAGCTTACTGCTTTTTCTGTAAGCTCTGGCAATTCTCAGATCTCTGCTCCCCTCTGTAAGGATGTGTGGGGCCACGCCCAGCTGTTTATGTGGCTCCTGGGAATCTAACACCAGTCGTCTCCCTCAGGCCCTCACACTTGCACAGGAAGTGCTCTCCAGCCTCAGGGCATCCTGCCTCTGAAGCTCTCTCAGTTCTTTTTTTTTTTTTTTTTTTTTGTGAACTCTTTAAGTGGCCCAGCATCAAACTCCCCATCCTCAAAGCTCCCCTTTCTCTCCAAATCAACACTTGCCTTTATAGGAGCCTCTTGGCCTGAGCACCACCTGCCTGCTTTCGCCTCTGCTAACCCTACCTGTATAGAACACATGCAGTGGAGGGAAGGAGGGAGTTCTGGAATGGCCAGGACCTGCTAGAGAAACCACTCACCGCCCTCAAAAAAAAAAAAAAAAAAAAAAAAAAAAAGTGTGGAGGTCAGGGTAAAGTTGGAAATGGAAGACCTCAATTCTCCATAAGTCACCCTCCTGCTTTCTCTGGGCTTCAGTTTTCCCACTTGCACCAGCCAACCAATAAAGCGAAGGACTCAGCTTTAGTTTCTTTTCTGAGAATGGGGCCATAGTCTTCCATTCTGACTCCTCTGTGGGTGTGAGGCTCACAATCACCAAAGGGTTCAGAAGAGAATGAGTCCTAGGGAACGAGCTGTGAAGGAAGTGGTATAGAAGGAAGTGGATGGTTCCTCCCCTCTGACTGAATTAGGGAGGGAGGAACAACATCTTTAGAAAGAACTTCGTCCCAGCAGGCCGAGCAGGGACACTGGGGCACTAGCGTCTCCATCTCAGCTTCCCATTTTGTCCCAGGCACTGCCAGTAGTTAGCTTCCAACAAAGTCTGTATCTTTTTGATTCTGTGCTGGGACACAAAATGGGTAGTGAGCCTCCGAGCAACTGCTTAGAGGTCTAGGCCGGGAGGGCGCTTAGTCACCCAGGGATCCTTGGAACCAGCGTGCAAACATAAACGTGGTGCTGGCGGCCCCGGAAGGAAGACACTGGGCAGGGGCGGGCAGTGAGGCCTGAGGCCTGCAAGATGGCCTTTCTTGAGTAGGGCAGACCAGAAAGACATTTAGTGACCAGTCCTGTAAGCAAGAAAATGAAGCCCCCTGCTGGCGCGGGGGCTGCCGCTCTCCCGCAGGGTCCTTTGTTCCAAGGCAGTCATTTGTCCGGACGCTCGAAGCTCAAGGTGGCGTCATCAGGAGGGGAGGGAGGGGCAGGGAGGGAGAGAGCGAGGTGTAGACTCCCAGGCTAACTGCTGGAGTTAGTAGATGCCGGGATCTCCAGCACCATTTCCAACCCTGTGAGATGAAAGCAGTAGTTGAGTTGAAATCCTTAGAGCGCTAAGGATAAGTAATTTCCCAGCGTCATCTCTGGGAGCTCTCCTGAAACAGGTGGATGGACAGATGCCGGTCTGGGCTGTTGCCTTCAGGGGCCAGTTGGGTGTCCACTGAATTCTGGGTCCGTGCTCTCAGGTGCCACTGTAGCACAGTAGGCTCGCTGGCCTGGGGTCCTTCCGCCTCTCCATGCGTGCCGCGCGCCCGGTCTTGCAGGAGTCGGCTGTGGAGCTGCTCTTCGCCGCCTTCCTCACCACCGCCAGCGCCAGCACGTCCCTCGTGCTGCTGCTGCTGCAGCACCCAGAGGCCATCGCCAAAATCCAGCAGGAGCTGGCTGAGCAGGGGCTGGGGCGCGCGTGCGGCTGTGCGCCCGGGGCCCCGGGGTCCAGGTTGGACTGCAGCTGTGAGCCCGACCTCAGCCTCGCGGCGCTGGGCCGGCTGCGCTACGTCGACGGCGTCGTGAAGGAAGTGCTGCGCCTCCTGCCGCCCGTCTCCGGAGGCTACCGCACCGCGCTGCGCACCTTTGAGCTCGACGTAAGTGCGCCGCGCTGCGGGCTTCCAGCTGCCTGCAACCGCTCGGGGGCGGGGGCGGGACGGGGATGGGGAGAACAGTGGATCAGATCTCCTCTTCCCTTCCCATGGCCTCAGCTTTCCAGACTGTAAAATGGGCTGAGCCTGTACTCCACTTCCATAAGATCCCTCCTCCCCAAGTAGGATACAAAGCCTGGCTCCAGGCTGGCCAGCAAGCTATAGTTGGGGATCCAAGTCGGTCAATGCAATTAGGACCAAGCTTTAGGATGAACAATCCTCTGGCTTCCTCACAAGACTAAAAATCCTATTATTGTCCGAAATTTAGGCTTAGGCTAAATTCCAGGGAAGCATAGCAGTTTAAATGCATGGCCCACTCTCATGGTGTCATCACGCTGCTCTGGCTGGGCAGGGTTAAGCCGTAGGCCTGATTCTATCTCTGAATGCCCTTGGACAGTTTTCTCATTCCTCTGGATCTCAGTGGACTCTCTGGACGCTGCTGGGTTCATTCCTGCTCTGATACGCCACAGCTTTAGAGATTGTCTAATTCATACTGCTGGAAGGTCTTTGCTGCAGTGCCCCGAGCCATGGGAGGCATCGAAGACGCTGAGATTGTGTCCAGGAGGAGCATAATGCAGACAGGGAGGGGACCAGGACTACGGGGTGACCAAGGGAGTCATCTCTAGTGCTGGGAGCTGACAACTGAACAAGAGCAGTGAATGGTTTGGATGAGAATGTGCCACAGAAAGGGAACAGCTCAGTCAAAACTGGGCATTTATCTTAAATGCTTACGTTTCATTCTGGGGGTGCTGCTGTGCCCAGGTGATGTGGGAGAGGAGCAGAGGACTCGGCAGATTTTGGGGGGCAGTAGGCAGAGGACAGAGAAGAGTCCCAGCCACCCTGTGCTCTGCAGATGGGAAAACTGAGGGCTGGAAAGGAGCAAGTGATCCTCCGATGAATCCAAGATGTTCTTTCTCCCTGGTGAGAATCTCCACCAAACAGGCTTCAGAAAACTGCAGCAGCCTGAGGGGCAGATGACATAGTAGTCAGAGGGCTGGAAGACATATTATAAAAAGCAGAATAGGTTAGGAATGTACATGGTAGGAGCACAGGCTTAGCACATTGAGTGAGGCCCTGAGTAGCCAATGCCCAGCAGGGGACCAAAAGGCAGACCAATGAAGCTGAGGGTCTGGATGAGTAAAAGGGGCACAGAAATCACATTGCAACATATTACGGACTCCCTAGTTTCTCCTGCACCCAGTCTGAAGTGTGACTAAGTAATCTTAGTAGTGAGTGGGAAAGATAAGGGATATATTTCGGGTACAAGCAGCAAAGAAAAGCTTTCCTTTAGAGAAGGGGAGCTGTCATTTGTCTTGTTTCTGCTCAGGCAGCTGATAGATGCAGGACTACCTTACAGAGCTCTGAAATACAGGTCAAAAGAAAAAAGAGGCCGGACATGGTGGCACTCACCTTTAATCCCAGCACACTCGGTAGGCAGAGATAGGAGGATCGCCATGAGTTCGAGGCCACCCTGAGACTATACAGTGAATTCCAGGTCAGCCTGGACTAGAGTGAGACCCTACCTCACAAAACCAAAAAGAAAAGAAAGGAGAAAGATAAAATACCAGTCACACAATACATCCAACTCTCCTTTTTGGAACCTTCACCACAAAGAGGCCGTTTTTATTCTGCACGATCAACTAAGAAACAAGAGAGGTTGAATATGTAGTCCAAGAGCTTACAACTTACTCGTGAAGGGACTGAGAGGGGAACACAGTCTATCCCCATTTCCTCCCTCCCCCCAGCTTCTGAGTCAAGTCACGCCTTCTGGCAGGTTTTCTCAAGCCTGTTGGGCGCGCCTCTGAGGGGGAGGGTTGGGGTTCAGACCTCCCTTTCAAGTGTTTGGTGGTCAAGGCGGTCCCTCACCTCCGCACAGGGCTACCAGGTCCCCAAAGGCTGGAGCGTGATGTATAGCATCCGGGACACGCACGAGACTGCCGCGGTGTACCGTAGCCCGCCAGAGGGCTTCGATCCCGAGCGCTTTGCAGCGGAGCGTGAAGACGCGCGCGGCGCCCCGGGCCGCTTCCATTACATCCCGTTCGGCGGCGGGGCGCGCGGCTGCCTGGGCCAGGAGCTCGCGCGGGCTGTGCTGCAGCTGCTGGCGGTGGAGCTGGTGCGCACCGCGCGCTGGGAGCTGGCCACGCCCGCCTTCCCCGGCATGCAGACGGTGCCCATTGTGCACCCGGTGGACGAGTTGCGAGTCCTTTTCTACCCTCTCCCCTCTTTGGGCCCACGGGATGGGCCACACCTCTAACTAAGGTCCGGTGTCGCTAGACCTGGGTAGCCCAGTGGCAGCGGTGGCTCGTCTGCCTCGTCCCCAGGCTGCATCGTGCGGCGTATTCACCTCATCACACGGTAGAACAAGTGTCCACGCTACAGGGCTCTGTGCTGGCCAGAACGGGTCAGGGCGAGAGCCGCAGACGCTGCACCGAAGAAGCGCCTAGTCACTGGGAAGATGCTCCCGAGCTCCATTCACATCTTAGGCGCGCCCCAAGATCGCAAAGATCTCCCCCTAGGTGCTACCTTTCTAGGACAACTCCAGGCCCGGAAGGCGGGGCGGGGGGAGGTGTAGGGTGGGACTGAGGAGGTTGCACCCGGGCCTGAAGGCAGCTGGCTTTGCGGTCCTTGGCCTCTCGGCAGGTCTTAGCAAAATTCAGAACTGTAGGCTCTTCCTGGGCTCCAACTGGTTCACCTCCACCGGATTCCTCTAGAGACGTCTTAAAAGAAAAATACCAACTTCAAGAATGCATTTCATCTGCCCATTTATACAAGGGAGAATATGCAATCGAAGATGTCTCCAAAGCTGGTGCAAGGGAGGTTGAGGTAATCAGAGAGGTTTGGGATAATTGTATCCAAAACAGGAAGGCCATGAAATAAAATTTCCTGCCAGCAGTTGAGTGAACAGGCTAGGGCTCATTCGGACAGCTGCTGCCTGGTGGCGGCCTGGGGCAGAGAAGCCCCTCTAGGACCTACCTGAAGGTATCCTCCCAGGGACGCATAAATCTGGGCTGCGCTGCAAGACCGGCAGCCTGGGTCTTGTGCTTCCCTCCTCATGAAGCACCCTGATGCTGGATAGCTGGTTGCAAGTAACCTCTCCTCTTATGGCTTCCATATCCTTTCTATCGCAGAGGAGAAAATGAGGGGGGTGGGGGGGGGCAAATGACTCCGGAGGAGCCAGTGCTTTCCTGCACCCCCTCTTCCATAGCATAACCCTCCTGCCCCATCCTTTGGACCTGTGCTATCGCGTGGAATGTGGGCCTTTGGCCTTTCCCCAGTGATTCTCAGCCTGTCTTTAGGACCGACTGGCTTTTCCAACCCAGAGGTTCCCATCACCGCTTAAATCAAAGCCAAGGGCCTCCCACCAATATTCTTAAAAGTGCACTTCAATCTGCCACCCACGTTCCCACAGGCCTGACATGACTGGTGAGCCAGGAGAGCTGTACCCTGGCTTCACCTTGTAGTGACTCAGAAGGATTCCCCCGGCCTCTCAGCATTATGCTTAAGGTGGGTGTTGGGGCCCGAAGGAAAGTTGGGGGACACGGAAGGCACGACAGGACTGGCGGCCCTTTCACAGCCCGGCAACCCACATCTTCCCTAGTCACAGGCCAAGCACGAAACCCTGAGTTCTACAGGTGTCAGAGGCCACAGAAGGTCGCAAGGTGGAGGCCTAACCTCTAACACTGAGGAGGTCCACCGACCCTGCTTCCAAATTGATTCTGATTTGGGAAAAGAAAAGAAAAAGTGGGAGAAGGCTTCAGAAACAAGCACAGTCAAAAGAGTTCCAAGAGACTTGTTTACCTGCACTGGGGTCTGCACATGGGGGTGCCTCCAATTTTTAGTTACTTCTCTTTGTTACATTACTTAGTAATTGTAAGGAATATTCAGGCTCCTGTGTTTAAAGTTTCAAGTCTGTGGGGAAGGAGCAGACATGGCTCTTGGCCCCCTGGACTTCCTATGTTCACAGATCGAGGCCCACAATAAACTACAAACATAAACAGCAAAAGTGTCCAGTAGTAACGATGCTGCAAAACAAACTAAAATAGGCCTGTAACTCGGAGTGCGTGCGGCTAAATTCTGCGGGGGTTGGGCGGGGGAAGGGACAAACCTTGAGCTGGCATTCGAATTTGGAAGGACCCAGTCAGCGGACGTTTGGGGGAGGGGCGCCCCAAACTCAGAGAACAGCAGCGGGCTTGGAACCCGGGGACCCAAGGAGTGTTCTGGGGAGCTGCAGAGGGCACTGCCCTAGTTATCGGACTTCATCTACCTCTTCGCCCCTCTCCACCACTAGAAACAAAACTACAACAAAAACTGTACCTCCAAGGAACCAACGCAGCATCGCCAACACCTTCGAAACAGAAAAGCTTGTTTTGGAAACATTTTGTTTGCCAGCGAGCCAACCTTGCTTCTCCCCGCCCACCACCACACCCGAAAAAAAGCTTATCGAAATTCCTAGATCAAAGTTCTTATTGGGCTAGTAATTCATTGACCCTCCCTCTTCCTCCCTTTAACGATGTTTTTAAATGATCTTTCACTCTCACATTTAATCTTTTCCATCCTGACGTCCTGCAAGTCTCGATGGGCAGTTAGAGTTTTCTTCTTCTTCTTCTCTCTCTCTCTCTCTCTCTCTCTTTTAGTAGTTTTTCCCTGTGGCTATTTCCAGCGCGCAGGCCGGGCTCATCTTGTGACCCGGCGCACGCTGAACTTGGTGAGGTGGCCTCACAGAGTTCACTCGGATGTCACGGTCCGGCCTGCAGGGGTCACAGGCGGGTCAGGGCAGAGGATCGGGAATGGGCCCCAGGTCACGCCCCCACTCGCTGGTTTTGCGCACCGGCCGGAGGCGCTCTCCAGAAAGGGGCGGCCCGAAATTTCTGAGAATTACCTCCAGCACGGTTCGCCCGCCCTCGTTCTGGCCAGCGCCTCTAGTTGGCTCGCATTCTTTACAGTGGCCAAATCATTAGAAGAAACTACAGTGGGAGAGACGGCCCGCTCAGAGCCTTTGAAACGCGGGACTGGCTTATGGAGAGCCGCCGATACCCCAAAACGTGCCCCGCGGCGACCCTAACTTAGAGTTGCTGGGTCGGTGCCGGCCTTCAAACGGCCGCAGATGTCTTCTGACATCACCCAGACTCCGGGTTTGGGAACCGCCGCACCGAGGCACGTACTGAAAGTTTCCCATCACTAGGGGACACTTTGCAAGGGTGCGGGCGTGCTTTTGCTACAGCCAGTGTACAGCACTAAACACACTTTCGTCATTCTGTTTGTTTTCCGTGTCGGCGGTGTGTCCAGCGCTCGGGCTTGTGACACCGGCTGGTCGCTAGCCCCGTGGCGGGCGGAGGTGGGAAGCCCCGAGCGCACGTGCGCATCCGCAGCTCCCTCACCCCAGCTCCGTAATGACTGAAGTTGGTCAAAATCCCGGGGACCCGATGCCCAGTGCAAATACCCTCAACATTTCCATTAATCCGCAACCCAAGCTTGGGTTTAGGACCCAACAGCTCTCTTAGGGGGTGAATTACGTGGTTTTACACTGAATGGGAGATGGGAAAGCTTACAGAGCCCCGCGTCCTGGCCACCCTGGTAATGCAGGCTACCGTGCCACTCCGAACCAGAGGACCCATTTGGGAACTCACAGCTGTCCTGAGGCGTGGACAGAGTGGGAATGATCGCCTGTATCCTAAGGAGGGGAAGCAGGCATGAGGATGCGTGACTCCAGACGTTTTCTTCCTTTACCTCTTTCTACTAAAGCTGCCTGGGCTGAGGGTTCTCTTTCTACCTGGCTGGCCAGTTGCAATCCTCCGGGCCAGGGGATCTGGGCTGGCACCGCGCGAACCCGCAGTTGGGCGTTGACTGCCGAGCCTCGCAGGTCTCTTCAGTCCGCCACTGGGCGTCTTAGGAAGGGATCTGGCCGGTTGGCGCCTCGAGTCCGAAGAGATCTGGAGGATTCCTTGAGTTGAACCCTCAAGTAGGACCTTCGGAGACTTAGTGAATACTAGCTCCCTTGCGGGCGCTAGGAAGCTAAGGTCCACTATCCGCCGGTCATACTTCACTTCCGTGACTGTAGCTAGGATCCCGGCCCTTGGCTCTCCTTAGGATCCTCGGGCGAGTAGGAAAGCCAGCGCTTTGCTCTGCGTTTGGGATCTCATCCACCTGTGGAACGAGTCCACTGGATGGTGAGTCCCCGAAGCACTTCCCCGCGTTCTCGCAGCGGCGGTGGGGGTGGGGGAGGAACCCACCGGGCGCCTGTGAATGGAAAGCCACGAAGGCGGCATTGGGCTGGGGTGGCCCGTCGGATCCTGAGCGAGGGACTCAGAAGGAGAAGCCCTGGGCTCGGAATTCCCGCTTCTCGCTGCCCCTCCCCCTCCTCCACGCTCCCGGAGCACGGGCACACCTAGGATTTGGGGTGGGGGTGGGGGGAGGAAGGCGGTGCTCCGGGCCCCACACCCCAGGAGGCGAGCTCCGAGGGAGGGAAGCCGCCAGAGCGCCGCCTCTGCCTGGGCGCGGAACAAACGGTTAAAGATTTTGGGCAGCGCCTCGCGAGGGGGAGGAGCCAGGGGCCCAATCGGCAATTAAAGATGAATTTTAAGCGAACTAATTTGTCTGACCAAGGTACGGTGGGGCAGCAACCTGGACCGCCTATAAAGCGAGCGCGCGGCGGGGCTCGGAGCGCGGGCGGCGGCAGGTGGCGCGGGCGGCGGCGGCGCGCCATGGGGCTCCCGGCGCTGCTGGCCAGCGCGCTCTGCACCTTCGTGCTGCCGCTGCTGCTCTTCCTGGCCGCCATCAAGCTCTGGGACCTGTACTGCGTGAGCAGCCGCGACCGCAGCTGCGCCCTGCCCCTGCCCCCTGGGACCATGGGCTTCCCATTCTTTGGGGAAACACTGCAGATGGTGCTGCAGGTAAGGGAGCTTGGCAAGGGACGTGACACTTCCCCGGAGCCCAGCTCGCCTTGGCTCTGAAGCCAGGGTAGTTGTCCCCGCGAGGGAGGCGACCCGCGGCTAACAAGACGGGGTTGGATGCAAGGCGCGACGCTCCCCCATCCCCCGGCGCCCCCTCACGCCAATCGCCGATCTCTCTCTCTCTTTCCTACCTTCCTGTCAGCGGAGGAAGTTCCTGCAGATGAAGCGCAGGAAATACGGCTTCATCTACAAGACACATCTGTTTGGGCGGCCCACTGTGCGGGTGATGGGCGCGGACAACGTGCGGCGCATCCTGCTCGGAGAGCACCGGCTGGTGTCGGTGCACTGGCCCGCATCGGTGCGCACCATCTTGGGCGCCGCGTGCCTCTCCAACCTGCACGACTCCTCTCACAAGAAGCGCAAGAAGGTAAGGGTGGAGTGGCGACACCGTATCTGGGAAGGGAAACCCACTCTGTAGCGGGGGTTCAGGCATGTGTGTCCAGGCCGAGGGCTAACAGTGTGAGACGTGGGTTGTTTCTCTGAGCTCGAGTTTAGCTTTCCCCGCCTGGACGGGCTTTGGGGCTGGAGGCGCTGCGAGTGCATGAAAGGCGAGGTGGGAAGCGGACGAGAGGCGTGAGCGCTTTCTGCTCGTCGCGGCTCAGGTGATCATGCAGGCTTTCAGCCGCGAGGCACTCCAGTGCTACGTGCCGGTGATCGCCGAGGAAGTGGACAGCTGTCTGGAGCAGTGGCTGCGCTGCGGCGAGAGCGGACTCCTGGTCTACCCAGAAGTGAAGCGCCTCATGTTCCGCATCGCCATGCGCATCCTCCTGGGCTGCGAGCCCGGGCCGGCGGCCGGCGCCGAGGAGGAGCAGCAACTGGTGGAAGCCTTCGAAGAGATGACCCGCAATCTCTTCTCGCTGCCCATCGACGTGCCGTTCAGCGGGCTGTACCGGGTAAGAGTGGCTTGCGGAGCGCGGAGCTCGGGGCGCGCGAGCCTGCCATCCATCTGCTCACAGTCGTGCACTGTCTGCGCTCAGGGCGTGAAGGCGCGTAACCTTATCCACGCGCGCATCGAGGAGAACATTCGCGCCAAGATCCGTCGGCTGCAGGCTGCCGAACCCAGCACGGGTTACAAAGACGCCTTGCAGCTCTTGATTGAACACTCCTGGGAGAGAGGAGAGCGGCTGGACATGCAGGTGAGTGGTGCCTTCAAAAGCTACACTGCTGAAGTGTCCTTTTCAAGCTCGGTTCTTGGCTCCCTTCCCCCACGCCGCAAAGCGCGGCCTGGGGCCCACCATCCACAGATGGGATCCTGGAGGTTGATAGCAGGTCTGAAAAGCTGTTGAAGGGGTTGACTGCTGAACTGGAAGCAGACCCTGGTCTCGCCTGGCTTCTAAGGGGAAGTCTGATTTTTGCGAACCGTTAAGAGAACGTGGGGGTGATTTGAATAAAACCAGGACTGGCTCAGGACGTTTTGGTAGAGTGGGATCTTGCTTGCTTTCTGGCTCTGAGTAAGGGACTTCGCATCCTGCTTGCATTCTTTGCCTCTCTATGAGCAAAGCATTCAGCCTATGTAGTCTTTGCTCCAGTGCCCTCAGCTTGGCTCTGAGTAATCGCTCGGTGAAACTGCACGCAGGCCTGTAGAAACTTCCGGCTTTCTCCATCCTCAGGCATTGAAGCAGTCTTCAACAGAACTCCTGTTTGGTGGACATGAAACCACGGCCAGTGCAGCGACGTCGCTGATTACTTACCTTGGACTTTACCCACATGTTCTCCAGAAAGTTCGAGAAGAGATGAAGAGTAAGGTAAGCAGACTGGGCAGGGGGGGGATGTCAGGGTTCCTGAATTAGTCTAGGAAATTCATCTAGTCCCTAATAAGTAAGTGTGGAGGAGAGGGTCAGCTTTGTGAGTTGAAAAGGGCAGAATCTTGAGCACTATCCCACTTGGACAGGCTTGACTTTGTATTGCCGCCCCACCTCCATCTTTTGCAGAACTGGGGAAGATTTCCGGATAGGTTCCACTTTCTTAGAACTGGGCATTTAAGGTCAAGAATAGTGTGTCTTGTGCCAATACCTGGTCAGCATGGACAGTGTCGGTGAGGGGCAAGGCTTGGCCTTCATACCTGGTGAGGGTCATTGCTGAGAACTGAAAGTAGATGGTGGATTTGGGCTGAGGAAGCGAGGAAGCTCATGGCCATTAGCTTCTGGTCTCCCCTGTACTCTCCCACCACGAGGCCCTTTGGGTTTAGTCACCACTTAAGTCCTGTGCATGTCTGCTGGGCTGATTTGATTGGAGTGCAAAATGACTGTTCACCTCTACATGACTGTTTTGATAGGGCTTACTTTGCAAGAGCAGTCAAGACAACAAGTTGGACATGGAACTTTTGGAGCAGCTTAAGTACATTGGGTGTGTTATTAAGGAGACCCTTCGACTGAATCCTCCAGTGCCAGGAGGATTTCGGGTTGCTCTGAAGACTTTTGAGTTAAATGTGAGTTCTCTCCCTACCCTGCCATCACCCTTTTTCTTCTGTTGTAGTTTTCAGCCTACCTTTGCTTGCCTGAGCAATTCGTTATGGATCTGCTAACATTGTCCTGAATCAGATTTCTTTCCCCTGTCCTCCTCTCCTTTAACGCTCCCAACCATATTGGTGAGAGCTTTTTGTTGTAGCAAGTTAAGTCCTAGCTTGTCAGTCTTTAGGACTTCATAATCTTTTACAGGGATACCAGATTCCCAAGGGCTGGAATGTCATTTACAGTATCTGCGATACTCACGACGTGGCAGATATCTTCGCTAACAAGGAGGAATTTAATCCTGATCGCTTCACGCTGCCTCATCCAGAGGATGCATCCAGGTTCAGCTTCATCCCCTTTGGAGGAGGCCTGAGGAGCTGTGTAGGAAAAGAGTTTGCAAAAATTCTTCTCAAAATATTCACGGTGGAGCTGGCCAGGCACTGTGACTGGCAGCTTCTAAATGGACCTCCTACAATGAAAACCAGCCCCACCGTGTATCCTGTGGACAATCTCCCTGCAAGATTCACCCACTTCCGGGGAGAAATTTGATGGGAATAACGGTTCAAGCCTTGGACTTATTTCAAGTGTACATGAGTTTTTTTTATATAGTGTTGTGTTGGCTTTATTATATTTAATTTCTAAATGTATATTATAATATTTATGTGTCTCTACTATAGTACCATGGTCTTTAAATATTAAAGTAGTAAGTTTGTATCATTTCCAAATAAAGCAAAATTTGGAAGTGTTTGTCTTGCATTTAAGAGTCCTATTGGAAAGTTGGATGCGGTAGCACACACAAGAGGCAGAGGCAGGAGAACCGTGAGTTCAAGGCCAGTCTTCATTCTATAGCAAGTTTGAAGCCAGCCTGGGCTACATGAGACCATTTCTAAACAAAATAAAACAAATCAAAAAATTTTTTTGTTAGGAAAAAACTCATGGGTTCAATGCTTGTACTTTGCATTTTTAATAGATTCAAGGATTCAATGAGAGTTTTTTCTCTTAGGCAATACACATGTGTGTACAACTAATCCAGAATTATCATTACAAATTCTTTTAATGTAATTGAAACTTTAGTGAACTAATTAAAATGAGTTTATTTACATTTCTGTGGTGCTAGGGTTTAAAACTCCAGGACGTTGGGCAAGCCCTCTGCCACTGAATTATACCCCCACACTCCCAGAATGGAGTTGATTTTAGAGTACTTTTTGTGTGTGCATGGTGCAGAGAATTGAACCCAGGAGAATCTTAGATATCTGCGTTGGTGGTTTTCTTTACTTCAGAGAACAATGATTCGACATAGTGATGCTAGAGCATCGGTGCCATCATTCCAACGTAACGACGCCAGCCAACGGGGCATTTAAATCAGCATAGTAAATCTATGTGGTCAGAGAGAATCAGAACTATTTTCTGAAGTTAAAGTTTTAGATAAGACAAAGCCAGTTACTCCGATTATGGGCAGTTCTTGATTAAAATGAGACCCAAAATCACAGCATGTCACCTTTCCTTAGAAGCTGTACATGAACCCAGTGCTGGGAAGGCAAGTCTCTGGTTTAGATAAGCTGAACCCAGGCTTTCTTTATTCAAGATGAGGCAGTAAGAGCAGATTTAGCAAACTGACAGATAAAGTTTTTATCTGTCCCAGGCAATAGGGTGTGTGCCTGACATGACTGATAAAATGGCCCAGTCATGACCCTGTGAACCTTGGCTAACCTCCTCCAAAGCACAGTTTTGTCACATTTCTGACCCTGGCATGGCCATGTTCTGAACCGAAGGCCAGACTCAATCCAGAAAGGTTAGCTGCGGTGACTTGCTTATGCAAGCAGATTTTCGGTTTTGAAATGGCACAATCTGCTTGCTGAGCCCCTGATGGCTCGTAGGTTTTGGACATTAAATTTTTCATTGTAACTTCTGGAATTTGGCAACGCGACGGAAACTGGGTGGTCTAAATAGGTGTTTGGACAGGGTTTTGTCTACAATTAAGACTTACATGTTCTACCTGACTTCAGTGTTTAGGTGGAATTTGGATTGTACTTACTGTTGGAATCCTCTGATTTTTAGAGGGCTTACTATATAACTTGCAATGACTTATAACAACTTTATAAGGCAATCTAAAAAAAGTGACAGGCTTTACATAGGTCCAGTCACAGCTTTAAGTTTTTGACATTGTGCAAAGATGGCCTGTCCCCTCCAGAACATTTGCCCTAGATCTTAGCAGCTAGGAGAAACTAGCCTGAAGCCATTGTTCTTTCAGATAATTTATACAAAGGGCTTCAGCGTTTTGCTGGAGGAGAGTTAGCATTTAACAACAATGTCTTTGGTGACTTCAGGGCTATGAGGTTCGATGAGCAGAGTGCAATAAGAAACCTCAGCCATGGTAAGATAAATTTTACCTTCAAAAATCCACCTTCACTTTTGTCTGGCAAGCTTGGGAAGAAAGTGTTGCTGGCTCACCATTCCCAGGGCTGCCTTTAGCCCCGTTAGACTTACACTTACAGAGCAGTTTAGGATTCACCTGAGACGCACAGGCGAAGCGCAATTTCTGATGGGGTGCCCGGTGCCCAGTGAACGCGGGTTAGAAGTGCGTGAGTGTAAGGCTGGCTGGACCGTGGTGAGCTGTTGCATTAGACATAAAGTGAGCCTGGGGCAAGCATGCTTTATGGCATAGGTACCGCTGGGTCAGTGCCCACGAAGTGGAGAAATCAGGTAGATTTGGCTGCAACTGGAACGAGGAAGAATGGCTGTGAGTAGTAATAGCCCTTTGGGGTACCCAGGGCATAGCCCAATGATGGAGGGGTACTGGCGCTGTGGCTGTTGGTGAGCCTATCACCCTGAGCAAGTGGGAGTCCTTTTTTTTCCATAATGTCCTTAACCCTTCTCACTCCTGTGCCCTTGTTTTTAATTGGACACCATCACCATTGTCAGGACAAGATGTGAAAGCAGGGGATTCACCAGTCTGAAGGATTCTCTTAGCATAGCCCTTGGGGGTCCAGAGGGGACAGTGATTTTCTTTGGGCCACACATGGAATTATGGAAAAGCTTCCTGATCCCCCCCCCCCCCACCTTTTAAAAATCAGCTAGTAGCTAATAACACCTGCCCTGGTAGCTTGCTAATTTTCTTTAGCCGACCAAGGAATCATCATCGCCTAATAACTTCCTTCCGGTCTCCTGACACCCCCATTTCCCCGGACACAGTGCAGATCAACTCTTTCACAGGCCAGCGAAGGCGACTGGTGAAAGGAGGTTGTGGGAGAAAGCCTTTGCCACCAGGGCCGTCTCCACGCGGCCTCATTTCCTGAGGCCCGTTCAGGGCTTCTGCGCCTTGCAACCTTCGAGAGGTCCACAAGGGGGCGGGCTTCTCCCTTCTATGCCAAGCTCAGGGCTCAGTGGTTTTCCCACCAGTGTCCAGGAGCTCCAGGGTCTCACACACTCTGGCCCAAGGCTGCTTTGGCTCCACTGAGCCCAAAGTGAGAAGCTACAGACCACCTAAAGCTCAGAAAAGACTCCGCAACAGGCCTGATTCCCTTCAAAGGGCGCCCCCATCCCAGGCTGGGTTAACCTGGACCATCTTTCTGTTCTTAAAGCAGCCACCAGCCCCTGTTGTCTCTGGATTCCAGCCTCGCCCTCGCATGGTCCATGAGCTGATCTATGCGGCTGGTGTGCTACCTGGGAAAGCGCTCTCAGTTTGGCCGCGCCAAGGATCGGCTTTCCAAGAACTTGGGCGATCTAGTCTGTGTCCAGATGACCTGAACCTGGCTCAGGAGCCAGCCCGTAAGGGAACGGTGGATGTTCGGTTGTGGTGGCTCCTACAAGCAATAGGTTAAGCTACTACAGAGCATGTGCTTAGGAGGTGAGCCAGATGAGGGGGGTGTTAGCAACATGCAAGGAGGCAACTGGGGCCCTTGGGTGAGGAAACCAGTGACCTGTGAGAGACCAGGCTCCCTGTCAACAGAGACATCCAAACAGAAGCTGCCCAGCCAAACCACCGGCTTGGATTATGACATGGAAGGCGAGGTGGAGTTAAATGGCTCTCCCAGTTCTCTTCCAAAATTAAATCCTTGAAAAGCTGTGATATTTCACTCTTTTAATTCAGTCCTTCAGATACCTACCGTACTTTGAAAGGCAGATTGACTTCAATCTAAGGACACAGGAGTCCCAACTCCCACCCAACACACACACACACACACACACACACACACACACACACTTTCTTCCAGCACATTCAGCAGTCCCTGGTGACCTCTTGGTGTAGATGTGGAGGCGGGGAGCAGGGGGCTGATCTGTGACCTCAGGGGCATTGAGCATCCTGTGGCCTGTTGCTTCCAATTCCTGCATCTGCTCCAATCTCCTGAGGCTTCTCCCAGCTCTCCCACGTTAGGCATTCTCTCCCTTACCCCCATGTGACATCCTTCTCTTCCCCGTTTTCCACCAGTGTAATGCACTGACACTAGACTCCGCCCATCCCAAAGCCCCTGCTCTCTACCTCCTGAAAAGCTCCTGAAGGCCAGGAAATGTGTCTCACCTCACTAATCTTGTTCCTTTGGTCCCTCTCACATTCTTCACTGCCCTCCTCCAGGATATACTCGTACATGGTGCGTGTTCTTGAGGAGGAAATCTTCTTGACAACCGTCTACCTTGTGTTTCTCCAGCTTACATGGTGCCATGTTTTTCTTTGAAAAGTGAAACTTTCATCCTTGGAAAATCTCAGAGGCCGCAAGCTTACACGGCTGTGGTTTAACAGCATGTCACATTCCTGAAACCGATGCTCCATGGCTTTTTGGCCAAACAAGCTTTCCCTTCTTTGAAGTAGAGTCAACTCCAGTTAGAACCCTGGGACAGGGGAGGAGACTTAGCTCTGGACTGTGTGGTGGGTTTTCTGGGTGAGAGTTATCATGTTGCAATATTTGTAACCACATCTCCTCAGTACAAAAGCTGCCCCATGCTGTAAGAGTTCTCACTGCTGCCAAACCCTTAGTCCATTGGAGGGTTAGAAATTTGCGCATTTCTTTCTTTCTTTCTTTTTTAATATATAAACTGACTTCATTATTATTTATTTATTTATTTGAGAGAAAGAGAGAGAGGAAGAAGCAGAGAGAAAGAGAGAATGGACACGCCAGGACCTCCAGCCACTGCAAACAAACTCCAGATGCATGTGCCCCCTTGTGCATCTGGCTTACGTGGGTCCTGGGGATTGAACCAGGGTCCTTAGGCTTAGCAGGCAAATGCCTTAACCGCTAAGCCATTTCCCTAGCCCTGCACATGCATTTCTGATGGATGCTTTAAAAATGTTCTCTGAAGTCACTAGCAAGTTCATTTAAGTTTCAGAAAAAAGGCAAGGTACTTTGCTTATAATTTGACAAAACAAATTCATTAAATACAGCCAAATCAGTTCATTGATTAAGTACAGCTATATCACCCAATGCAACAGTGACTTACTTAACGATAGATGAGACAACCTGCATTCTGAAATGGAATTTGGTTTAGTATCAATTAGTCACAGACCTTTAGAGCTGGAAGGAAGATTGTAGACTCACTCATCCAAGCACCCTGGATTGTCACTGAGAAATAGGAGGTTCAAAGAAACCTTAGGTTTCAACAGAGAATGTGGCTACCATGTTCAGCATGTTGTAGGACTTGGTCCCTAGTTTAAAAAAAAAAAAAAAAGTTGTTTATGCATCACTCAAAACCACAGGTGAGCAGATACTTTGAGTCCAGATCGTCTTCAGGTTTTTGCTCCTCAGTATCTCTTAGAGAACTCAAAAGTGGTGTGTTGAGAACTTGGGAGTTTTGTGGCCACAAAGACTTGGACAAAGTTGGGCAGGAGGTAGTTGACTTACATTTCTGGTGCAGCTAGTGGCTGAGTCTGCACATCGGTAGAGCGGTATCCTCAGGTGTTTGTCTCTCCTTTTACTGAATAGCAAAAATGGTTTCTTAGGCAAGAATCCGTTTGTCAGAAGAAGCCGTTCTCTATTTTAGTGTGTACAGAATCCACTGGTGGGCTTGTTGAAACACAGATTATTGGCTCCATCTCAGACTTTTATTTTAAGATTTATATTTATTTATTAGAGACGGGGGCAGGGAGAGAATGAGTGCATCTGGGCCTCTAGCCACTGCAAACAAACTCCAGATGCATAAGCCACCACGTGCATCTGGCTTACATGGGGCCTGGAGAATCGAACCTGGGTCCTTAGGCTTCGCAGGCATGTGCCTTAATCACTAAGCCATCTCTCCAGCCCTCAGACATTTTGAGTTGACTCAGAACTTGCATTTCTAGCAAGTGACAGGGTGAGGCTGAGGCTGCTGGTCCAGGGACCACACTGTAAAAGTTTTATTTGGGGGCTGGAGAGATGGCTCAGTGGTTAAGGTACTTGCCTACAAAGCCCAATGACCCCACAAAGCCTAATGACCCAAGTTTAATTTCCCAGTACCCACATAAAGCCAGATGCAGTATGTGGCACATGCATCTGGAGTTCATTTGAAGCAGCTGGGAGCCCTGGCATGCCCATTCTCTCTGTTTGTCTCTCTTCTCTCTATCTCTCTCTGCTTGCAAATAAATAAATAAAAAATATATTTTAAAAATAAAAAAATATTTATATGTTTTTATTTGAGAGGGAGAGAGAGAGAGAGAGAGAGAGAGAGAGAGAGAGTGGGCACACCAGGGCCTCCAGCTGCTGCAAATGAACTCCAGACACATGTGCCTCCTTGTGCATCTGGCTTATGTTGGTCCTGAGATATCAAACCTGGGTCCTTTAGCTTTGCAGGCAAGCACCCTAATTGCTAAGCAATTTCTCCAGCCCAAGAGACCACACTTTGGACCCCACTGGTCAAAATATTTCTGATCTGTGAATCAAAAATGGTGGGCTTATGAAGGTTGGCCAGTAATGTACCCTGAGCTAGGTGATTAGTGTGCTGACATAGGGGGACTGGGTATCCTCTGGAGTGGGCAATTGCTGTGCAGACCTGATCTACCATTGGCCTGTAGGAATGAAGACCTTGGTCTGAAGCTCTTTCAATTGTTTCAGGAGGTCCTAGAGCTATACTGAAAAAAATTATTCATACATATATATATATATGAATGATATTAGAAGCCAATTAATATTATTTAAAAATGTGCAGGTAAGTGAAACTTACTTGCAGTCTTAATGGCTACCAGTTTGCAATACCTTGAATCTTTTGCATGTGTGTATACTTATTTATTTATTCTATTTTTTATTTTTGACACGTTCATACATGCATATAATGAATTGGATCCCACTCCCCTCAATTGCCCTTTCTCTTTCTCTTTCTCTTCCCTTCCCCATTATTATTTAAAGAACTTCATGCATGTATAGGTTGTAGTTTGATTATATGTTCCCTTATTGCCCTCTACGATCACCCTCCCCACTCTAGCTGAACCCCTTCTTCTTCCCACCACTTACTAGTGGCTGCCCCACCTAAGAGAATGACTCTCCTCCCCCAGCATCCATTAACTACCATTAACTAACGTCAAGGAGGCATGGGGCCTCATGAGCCTCTCCTCTATCCATGGAGGAATGGTGACTACCCTATCCTGTGTAGGTCACTCAGCTTCTGTGAGTTCATGAGTGTGATGCCATGTCACATCCAGACGGGGTTGCTTAGCACTCCTCCCCATCTTCCAGCTCTTCCTTTCTTTCTGTCCCCTCTTCTGTAATGTTCCCTACGCCTCGAAGGGGTGTGTGTGATATAGATATCTCATTTAGCACTGAACACTCAACAGTCCATTATTTTCAGCACTTTGGCAAGTTTTAAGTCTTTCTGGTAGTGACTGTCATCTCAAAAAAGAAGTTTCTCTGACCAAAGGTGAGAGCAGCACTAATCTATGGGCAAAAATCTATAAATGTTTAGATAGCAACTTGATGAATATGACATATCTGTTTAGCCAAACAACAGTAGTAACTAACTCCTAAAGCCTATAACCTCCATAGACTTTTAACCAGGCTTTTAGTACCAGGGATGAATAATTCCTACCCATGGAGCAGGCCTCAGATATAATCAGAGGGCAGTTGGTTACTCCCATAACAGCCATGCCGCTATTGCACCAGTAGGCACGTTGTGCCCAGCTGGTTGGTTGTGTAGCTCTCAGGGTTCATGGCTGAGTTGATGACTTTCTTCCCCTAGTAGCCTGTATAGTACCTTCCAGCACCATGATGCTATCCAGTAGCTAGGAAGCTTCCAGCTCAGCTCCAGCTTAATGTCTCAGTGTTCTGCAAACAAAGCATGTGGCATATTCAGCAAAAGGGTCTTACCATCTAGTTCTAGTGGGCAATAGACTGCAAGTAGTTTTATTTTTTGGGGGGCCCTAGGGGTATTCCCTGAACTACAACTCACTGGAAGGGGTCCTGAGGGAGTTTTAAGAGGGCTCAGCCATGTAGGATTTAGCTGAGTGGTTCTGTTGGCTCCTGGCCTGAGATGCAGTTACCTAAAGACTTTCCTGGGACAAGAAGACCTGCTTCCAAGACAGAGGCTCACATGGCTGTTGGCAGGAGGCGTCATCACTTTGCTATGTGACCCTCTCCACAGGTTGCTTAGGTGTCCCTGTGGGACTGGCAGCTGACCTTGCTCAGAACAAGTGATCCAAAATCAGGAGCAAGATAGAGGTCTCCACGTCATTTAGCAGCTACTCACAGCTCACTATATCCACAATCATACAGACTGCTCAGAAGAGCTGTGTTCAGTTACACCCCAGGGGTGTTATTACCAGGCACTGACACTCACTGGAGACCACAGTGAATCCCAGTGCATGTGAAGACTCTTTCTCTGCCTTCTCTCTGAAGTATTTCCATCTTGTTTCTAGCAATCCCTGATTTCTAATATTTCTATTGTCACCCACTGCCCATAGATACTTGCTGCTGACATTAACAAAAAAAAATATGTTATACATTTTCTCAGCTGGATAGCATCTAAGGGGGTGATCCAGTTCAAGACTGCAAACTGGAGAATCTTGGGTGGAGCCTGAGTAAGTGGGTACTTAGGATCTTGTTTGCCAAAGTTTCCAACCAGCCAATTTAATTCATTCATGTTATGATTCAGGCTTCTGAGTCACTTAATCTTAATTAAACTAATCCAACCACTAGGGTGACCTAACTGTCTTGGTTTGTCTGGGATTCAGGACTTGCAGTGCTAAAACTTAGACAGCCTTAGGTATCGGTTCAGGTAGCCGATGTGAACTGATCCAATCCTGCCACAGGTTAGCTCCATGGGCCGACCGCAGCATCTGCATGGTCTGGTTGCTTGGTGGAAATGCTGTATCTGGGGCATCACCCCACACTTAGCAGATCAATGAGCTGGTTAGTCAGAGTTCCCAGGGGAATGTGATCTACATTAAGGTTTGAGAATCTCTAGTGGAAGCAGCTCTGAGGACTCGGGTTTGCTGGCTGTGTGGGTAAAGTGGACTTAACAATGATCCACTCGTGCTGAAGTAACTTGACCTTGACATACACCTTGAAAATTTTCCTCCTTCTTTCCCCCACCTGCATAAGGAAAGACATCTAAAATTTCATTGTTGGAAGGAACCTAAAAGTTCCAACTCTCACCTGGGTTTGAGTAGGGGTTTTCATAGAACACATTGTATAGTTGAAATCTCTCCCTTCCCCAAACATCATGCCAGGAGCAACACAGATAAGGGGAGATTGCTGGGCATTTAGGTGATTTCCAGGTTCAGACACTTTGAGCATTGTGCACCTGATTTTCCTCGTGTGTACAGCCCGATGGGCAGATTAATGCTTTCTTTCTGAAGGTAGGATTCCCAAAAAAGGAGCTTACCTCACTAAAGAGGACATATGTTTGAAATGATAATGGGTATCTAAAAAGGGGCCTACCCAGAGAGGAGTGCTTGAAAAACAATAGTGGTGCACCTATTTTATGGAAAACTATAGAGCCTGAGTGGGGTGAGTACAGCGACATCTGCTCATGGTGAGGGAAGGCTTTGACATACTGTCTCACAGGAAGAATGAGCCTCGAAAGCACTTAAATCATCCTGGATGTCTCTTTCTTCCTTCCTTCCTTCCTTTCTTTCTTTCTTTCTTTCTTTCTTTTTTGGTTTTTTGAGGTAGGGTCTTGCTCTAGCACAGGCTGACCTGGAATGCACTATGCAGTCTCAGGGTGGCCTCAAGCTCTCAGCAATCCTCCTACATCTGCCTCCCGAGTGCTGAGATTAAAGGCATGTGTCACCACACCCAGCTTCTTCTGATTTTTTTTGGTTTATTTTTATTTATTTGAGAGAGACAGAGAAAGAGGCAGAGAGAGAGAGAATGGGTGCACCAGGGTCTCCAGCCACTGCAAATGAACTCCAGATGCATGCACCACCTTGTGCATCTGGATTACATGGGTCCTGGGGAATCGAGCCTTGAACAGGTGTCCTTAGGCTTCACAGGCAAGTGCTTAGCCACTAAGCCATCTCTCCAACCCAGGCTTCTTATGATTTTTAATTAAGACTTCGAGGGTCTGGCAATGTATAACAAT
This sequence comes from Dipus sagitta, assembly GCA_036346955.1. Classification (NCBI taxonomy): domain Eukaryota; kingdom Metazoa; phylum Chordata; class Mammalia; order Rodentia; family Dipodidae; genus Dipus; species Dipus sagitta. Next base: position 43,246,196 of record CM070770.1, on the reverse strand, counting down.
GGGAGAGTGCTTTACTGCTGGTTTTGATACCCAGAACTTTTAGAGGGAATTAAAAAAAATTTTTTTTTGTTTATTTTTACTTTTTTGAGAGTGACAGACCCAGAGAGAAAGAGGGAGGGAGGGAGAGAGAGAGAGAATGAGAGAGAGAGAGAGAGAGAGAGAGAAAGAGAGAGAGAGAGCCACTTTAAATGAACTCCAGATGTGTGAGCCCCTTTGTGCATCTGGCTGACGTGGGTCCTGGGGAATCAAGCTTCCAACCGGGGTCTTTAGGCTTCACAGGCAAACACTTAATCGCTAAGCCATCTCTCCAGTCCCTAGAGGGAACTTTTAGACCGATCACAAGTGTGGGTGCTGTTGTTGTGTGAGAATCAAGCGATGAGCTGTTTTTTCAGTCCACCCTTCCTGTCTCTGCCTTCTCCCTCCACCTCTCCTCTACTCTCGGGGGCAGTATATCCCAGTTATCACTTGTGAGCCCCTGATTGACTGATCCAAGGTCATGTGCCCATGCTCTGGTGACCAAAAGGGCATGTGTGACATCCTGTCCCAGGACCCTGTGTCCCACATTGGTGCAGGTAGGCTCCTCCCCCAGTCTAGGAGGCTGAGGTAACAACTAAGGTCGGAAATGCTACAGCTGTGCCCTTTGGGAGCATTGATGTTTGAAGCCGTTCTGAATCAACTTTACTTTGGGAATATGCTAGGAAAAATTGCCAAGGTACATAGAACACCTACTCTTAAGCATGAGGCATTTCGTATTGCCTCTTTTCTGATACATCATAATATCTATGATAGATACAATTTAATAAATTAATTAATTGAGCAAGGGCCTTGTTTGGTTTCCCAGGCTGGTCTTGAATTTGTGAGTTGAAACAACCCTCCTGCTTCTTGTGTAGCTGGACAACAGGCATGCATCACGGCACCAAGCTCAGATGTGATTTCTTTTTTTCTTTTTTGGTTTTCCCAGGTAGGGTCTCACTCTAGCCCAGGTTGATCTGGAATTCACTATGGAGTCTCAGGGTGGCCTCGAACTCACAGCGATCGTCCTATGTCCACATCCTGAGGGCTGGGATTAAAGGCATGCGCCACCATGCCCAGCTTAGATGCAATTTTTTTAAAAAATATTTTTTAAAAATTTATTTGTGTGTGTGTGTGTACACATGCACCTCAGGGTCTCTTGCCACTACAAATGCATGCCAGATGCTGGCATCACTTTTATTTTTCAATTTATTTTTATTTTCATTTGTTTATTTGCAAGAGGAAAGAGAGAGAGAGAGAGAGAGACAGAGAAAATAGTCATGCCAGGAACTCCCTCTGCTGCAAGCAAACTTTGTATATCTGGCTTTATGTGGGTACTGGGGAACTGAACCTGGGCCAGCAGGCTTTGTAGGAGTGCTTTTAACCACTGATCCATCTCCCCAGCCCTCAGATGTAATTTTGTAATTTTTAATGCTGGTTTTACAAATGGAATTACTGAAGGATATAACAGAGTCATACAGCAAACAGAATTGGAGCCAAGATTTAAACCAGGGCTGTCCAAATAAAATAATTCTAATCATTTGTTATATAACTTTTCCTGGCGAGGCATGGATACTGATGTAAGTAAGGGTTACTTTGAGGAACTTATGCACAGCCTTCCCATACTATGGAAGAAGAGACTCACTCCCCATCAGTTATTAAGTACGTATTAATCCGCAGGGAGGGAGATGATCTCCCAGGCTTCTTCCACAAGGGAACGTTAGTAGGCCCCCACTTGTGGAGGTTTTGTGAGAGTTATGACAGCTCCTATGATCATGACAGCAATGGCCACGTTATGCCAGAAGGCAGACTTCCACAACACTCCACCCCTTCCTCCAGCTCTCACACCCTTTCAGGTCCCCTTTCCTTGAAGCTCCCTGGGCCTTGGGGTGGGTGATGTAGATAGATGTCTGACCATTTTCTCCCATGTAGGGCTGAAGGTTAGGACCACCACAGCAACAGTCACTTATTTTCAACATTTTGATTGGATATGGATCTCCATAGCAACTGCCACTGGCTACAAAAAGAAGCTTCTCTGACCAAGACTGACAGCAGCAACAGGTATAAAAAATATGATTGCTGGGCATGGTATTGCACGCCTTTAATCCCAGCACTTGGGAGGCAGAGGTAGGAGGATCGTCAAGAGTTTGAGGCCACCCTGAGACTACATAGTGAATTCTAGGTCAGCCTGAGCCACAGTGAGACCCTACCTTGAAAAACCAAAAAAAAAAAAAATATTATATATATTTTATATATCTATATATCTATATATCTATATATCTATATATCTATATATCTATATCTATATCTATATCTATATATATAATAGCCATATCATACCCATTTAACGATAACAACAGAAAAGAGCAGTTATTTTCCTTCCAGGGCCTCTGACCTCACACATAGACTTCCTTGTATGGAGTATCTAATAAAAAAACTTTGGTTGTCCCAGTAATTCCATGCCATTATTGCAGCAACAGGCACATCTTGCCTACCATGCTGATGGCATTGGCATACTGTATCCAGAGCTGAGCACAGCCTTGCCGATAATTCTTTGCTAGCAGCCTGTGTAGGGTCTCTGACACTGTAAGTGCTAACTAGTGGGGAGGAAGCTTCCAGCTCAATTTCAACTTGATTTCTCCATGTCCTATAAACAAAGCATGTGGTGTTTTCTGAAATAGTCTCAGTGTCCAGTTTTAGCAGGCAACCAATAGCAGAGGCATTGTATTGTTTAGGGCTTAAGGACTTTCCTGGCCAACAAGTCATACGGGAGGTAGCCCATCCCTGGCACAGGTATTTTATTTCCATAACATTGGCTGATATTTTTAGGTTTATAGTGCAGACCATTGCAGGAGTTTGCTCAATCACCTTGTTGGGTGTCATGTACCTTATTTTCCAACTGTTCCTAGTTCTTTGACCCTGCACAGACTGATCCCCCGTCTTTGATCCCTTAGGTGTGCTTGTACTCCTTTCAAGTTTTTAAATCTGTAAAACACTCAGAATTTAGCATTATATATGTATATAATGAAACCTTTTTATTTTTATTTTATTTTTTTGGTTTTTTGAGGCAGGGTCTCACTCTAGCCCAGGCTGACCTGGAATTCACTATGGAGTCTCAGGGTGGCCTCGAACTCATGGCAATCCTCCTACCTCTGCCTCCCGAGTGCTGGGATTAAAGCCGTGCGCCACCATGCCCAGCATGAAACCTTTTTAAAAGGGTGGGCAGGATCTCTGAAAGTCCACTACCGATCAGTCCAAGCAAGATTTAGTAGCTAAAGGGATACTGCAAAACAGATGTTAGTTTGCAAGGCCCAATATAGCATTTAAAGAGCCCGTTACTTGCAACATGTTTCTTCAGAGCAGCAATGCTGGATACAGCAGCATGAACGGCGGGACTACTTTATTCTGCTCTCCAATCAACACACAGCCGCTCTGCACCAGTGGTCGACCCTGTTCTGCTTTCTCATCCCGGGGCGCTGCTGTGGGACTGCTTCACATCTACCCAAGTCTAAGGGGTGAGGCGGGGCTTGGCCCAAGGCCAGGCAAAAGCACAGGCTTTCTGTCTCACAGGCTGCCGGGTCTCACTCGAAGGCTGCTACCTCTCCATAGCAAACACCCGACCTGGGCAAAGGCCCATGGTTGGGTAAGCAATCTCCACTCCCATTTTGCTCTCTTGATGAAAAGAAATACACTCAGGGTACTCTTAGGGGAAGAGTAACTGCCCAGCTCTGGCACAATCCTTCTCTCTTTCACTGCTCTATCATTTATACCTGCATTGAACTGTTGCTCGCTCTGTAAAGTCTGTGAAGTCTTCCAGAGGCTCACAAGCATTGCGTTTGGCTTTCTATTGTTTTCCTTTAGGAACTCTGGCTTGACACGAATCTTGCCACATTTGCTCTGGACTGACTCAAAATCAAGTACCTTTGCCTGTTTTATTTACTTATTTCCCCTCAACCTCTTGATTGCTCTAGCACTTTATGACCCTGAGTCACATGCCCTCTAAGTCATTCAGATTTGCCATAGCCTTTGCTACCTTGAAAAGGTCACAGCCCACCCTGGGGGCTCAGCACAACCACCGAAGTTACATCAATCCTCAGGTCCTTGCTGAATTCGTTTATCTCAACTCTCCTGTGAATATAGTCCTTCTGGCCCAGTGAACTGTCATCAAAGAATGCCTCCAGCCTATCCAGGCCTCAGTAATGCCTGCCCCCCCTTCTATTGTCTTGTCTTCCAGTCTCTAATATTCATGAAGACCTCGGCCAAAATTAAGATGAGCCAATGCACCAGGGACTGATTTCTCTTTGATTTCAGGTTATGCAATCTTTGGCTCAAGGAGGGATGAGCAGTGACGTCACTCAGTTTCTCCCCTTCCATGGCATTCAGACTGATCCCATGTGCCCACATATCTTACAGCGTCACTAGCCAGGCTGCAAGAGGCTCTTTCACTTCTTATTTTAAAGTCTTTCCCAGGCTAGAGAGACGATTTAGTGGTTAAAGGTGTTTGCCTGCAAAGCCTAAGGACCTAGGTTCAATTCCTCAGAATCCATGTAAACTAGATGCACATGGTGGCAATGCACCTGGAGTTTGTTTGCAGTGGCTAGAGGACCTGGCACACCCATTCTTTCTCCCTCTCTAATAAAAAATTAAAAAACTAAATAAAACCAATTCAGGCAGTTGAAAGAGTATTTCTTGATTATTATTGTTTCTTTTTCTGGGTCACTCACTATTAAGGCCCCTATCTACATGTTGGATCATGGACTTTCTTTTCCACTGTATTAAAGGTTAGACTGGAGGACTGGAGAGATGGCTTACTGGTTAAGGCGTTTGCCTACAAAGCCAAAGGATCCCAGTTCAATCCTCCAGGACCCACGTAAGCCAGATGCACAAGGGGGCACATGTATCTGGAGTTTGTTTGCAGTGGCTATAGGCCCTGGCATGTCCATTCTCTCCCCCTCTCTTTCTCCCTCTCAAATAAAGAAATATTTAAAAAAAAGAAAGAAAAGAGGTTAGACTGGAGAAGTATCTTAATCACTGCTATCTTTTTTTTCTTTTTTTGAGGTAGGGTCTCACTCTAGTCCAGGCTGACCTGGAAATCACGATATAGTCTCAAGGTGGCCTCCAACTCTCAGCAATACTCCTATCTTTGCCTCCTGAGTGCTGAGATTAAAGGCATGCACTACCACACCTGCTGGTCACTGCTATCTTGCCCCCTCTTTCCTGCTGTCTGATTTTTGCCATGAGTTCCAAGATTTTGGATCCTAACTGGGGCTATTTAACATATATCTAATTTATTTTCTCTTACCCTCTAGCCAGCACCTCCATCTCTCCCCTCCCACTTTTCCTGCTCCTAGAGCACACTGTGGAGGATAGCATATGCACCCCTTTTTCTCATAGTTCCTCCCTTGCCTGGGCAAATTCTCAGCAGACAGCTGAGCCTCGGGTATATATCTTATTGCTCACAGCAAATACCGTATGATCAATGCTATGGCTTACTTAGAATCTTATCCTATATGTGCTGTTTTTGGGAACTGTAATATATTTTCTAGTCTGTCATCCACTTTAGGGATATCAATATATTCGTGCAGCAGTTGCCATTCATCAAGGAGATGTGCCACTCCATACCTCATAGAGGAAGATGGCCACCCTGGAATTCCCCCATGGACCCACCACCTTCAGATAGAGCAGCCTCCGCTAAACGTCTTATTACTCTTGGCAGGGAGAAGGTAACTGCTACTATAGCAAGAAAGCATGCCATTCCGTGCCACGTTAGGTGCACATGGCTCAAGTTGTATGTTTTGTATCCATAGCAGGGACAATGCAGCTGCTCCTCCCAAATTCATCTCTGGCTGGAACATGTCCCTGTTTGTGACTTCCTGGGGAGACATGAACAAAAATCTGTTCACCTAAGATAAGGCACCAATGACAGAGTAAAGCAATGAGTTTAACTGGGGCTATTTACAGGAGCATGTGGAGGGGTTGTTGAGAGAAGCAATGGCAACTTATTGGTAGTTACACCTATAGAGCCTCTCCTTCCAGCAATTGCTAGGTGCTTAGCCTATGTATCCCTGGGGAGGTGTTTGGTCTCCTGAGCCCTCTTTCCCTTCTACAAGGGGATGTCAACTGGCCAAATCTTGTCAGGGTCTCATGTAGGTAATACCTGCTTATATTTCCAGATGGGGACAGCCATGTTATGTCTGGAGGACAGAGTTCCTCCACATCACACTAAAGTCTCTCCAGCTTTGCAGTATTTAAACCAGGAACCAATTTTACCTGGAGTAATCATGATTCCTATTGCCATTGAGCATTTAGTAGATGCCAGAGACCATCGTCACTGTTTTCCATGAGTTGATTCATTTGATCCTCACAAGAACTTCAAGTGAGAAAACAGAACCTCAGAGAGCAGCTAAATGCTGGGTCCCCTGGTAACAGAGCCAGAGTTCATGGCCATACTGCACCGCCCCCCCCCCCAGCCCACAGTCATCTGTCCACTTTACTTACCAAGACACAGATATGCTTTTTCCAGTCTACTGATCTTAAAGCTGTTCTCTTGGGAGATATAGAAACTTGGGCAATTGTAATAATTCAGCTGAAGTTAAAGATTTTATTCCAGTTTTGTTTTTTGGCACTGAAGCCCGTGGACCAAAGCTACTGTCAGCTTAAGTACTTGAACTTGACCTCCATCAGTGGTGGGGTTTGGTTGGAAAGAAATATAAAAGATAAGAGGGGTGTGAGTGTGTGAGTGGGTGTGTGTGATTGTGGACTATGTAGTTCTACATTTGCCTCATTACTGGGAATAAGGGAAAGAAGAAGAAAGAGGTCAAAGGAGTGTTTATTGTTGCACATCCAAAGTGTGAAGGTACTGCTCTTTTGCTGGGAATGTGCTCAGAAAAAGGAGTTTGATTGGTAAGAGGAAATGTGTTTTTAAAAAACATTTTATTTACTTATTAGAGAGAGGCACATAGAGAGAGAAAGGAGAGAAAGAAAATGGGCACGCCAGGGCCTCTAGCCACTGCAAGCGAACTCCAGACACATGTACCAACTTGTGCACCTGACTGTATGTGGGAACTGGGGAGTTGAACCTAGGTACCTAGGCTTTGCAGGCAAGCGCCTTAACCGTTGAGCTATCTCTCCAATCTGGAAATGTGTTTTTCTGAGTGAAAATAGCTTATTCTCAATTTGAATTACAAATTCTATCAAAAACATAGTGGGAAGAAAAGATAGTCTCTGGTAGAAGTGAGTGCTTTCTATTTTGTCTTATAAAAACTTCCTGAGACAAGCTTTAAAAAATCCTAATTATTTAAAATTATTTAAATTATTTAAAAATTCCATTTTTCTTCCTGACCCGAATATTTTAGATTAACCAAAATAACCAGATAATTTGATATAACATCAACTAGGTTTGAGATGGGGGGGCACTCGTTACCCCTGCTGCTGGATTATTGGAAGAACATTGTAGGGTGCGTTGGGCAAACAGTGACTCCAGAGTCAGACTGGTCTCGGGCGGCTTAGCTCATGGTAGGGAACAGGGAAAAGTGGGGCCACACCAGTGGAGTTTGGGTTGGCATTTGCTGAGAAGTGTGCCGGGCCATGGTGCTTCTGTACAAGGACTGTCCTCTCCACCCCCTGGGCAATGAGCACCGATGGTTTTCAGCTGAGGGGGTGAATGCTTAAGGAGGTAAATTGACTTAACCCACGTCCCCCAGCTGGGAAGCAGTTGTGATATCAAACCTAGGCAAGTGCTGGCAAGAGGAAGTGAGGGCAAGATCAGGTGTGTCAGGGATGGGACAGCAATCTGAGGCTCCTGGGGGCTGGATATCTGGGGTTCCAGCCCTCCTAGATTCTCTAGATAGAGCAGCAGTGAGTGGCGTGCATTAGTTACTTTTTTTTTCTTTTCTTTCTTTCTTTTTTTTCTGTGACAAAATGCATAGCCAGAAGCAACTTAATGGAGGAAAGGTTTATTTTGGGTTGGAGGTCGAAGGAGACAGTTTGTCATGGCCGGGGAGACATGTTATAGGAGCGTGAAAGAGGCTGATCACATTCTAGTCAGGGCAGAGATGAACGCTGACGCTCAGCTTTCTTTCTCCTTTTTATTCAGTCTTGGACCCCAGGCTATGGAATGGTGATGCTCACAGTTAGGGTGGGTCTTCCAACCTCAGCCCAACTTAGAAACTCCCTCCCAGGCATGTCTAGGAGTTTGTCTTCTAGGCGATCTTAGATCCTGTAAGGTTGACAATATGAACCAGGGCTTTCTCAGTTTGGGAGCTTGGGGGCAAGGTTCCTTGGAGATAGGGGACAAGGAGCTGGGGCTGGTGTGGGGAAGAGACACTGAGCCCTGTGTGGGCCTGTGGAGGGGTTTACTGGCAGGCCTGCTTTGCTCTGAGAGACAGGTTAGATTGAGGGAATTATGTCACTGAGCCAAGCCTGTGGAAAGGGAGAAGCGCAGAGGTTCTGGGAAAAGGAGATGGGAGAAGGGCCGGAGTACAAGTGACCGTAGTGGAGGGAGGGTGGGCTGAAACCCAGGAGCCAGGATCACAGAGGCCAAGAGAGGAGAGACTTTTGTTGCTTTATCTTTTAAAGATATATTTTATTTATTTATTTATTTGAGACGAGAGAGAGAGAGAGAGAGAGAGAGGGAGAGCGGGAGGGAGAGAGAGAGAGAGAAAGAGGGAGGGAGGGAGAGAAAGAAAGAGGGAGGGAGGGAGAGAGAGAGAGAGAGAGAGAATGGATATGCCAGGGCCTCCAGCCACTGTAAACGAACTCCAGATGCATGCGCCTTCTTGTGCATCTGGTTTACGTGGGTCCTGGGGGAATCAAACCGGGGTCCTGTGGCTTTGCAGGCAAACACCTTAACTGCTGAGCCATCTTCTCCAGCCCTGCTTTATCTTTTTTTAAGACTTCTTTGGGTGGTAAAACTCCAAAGGGCACAGAGCTTGATACATACCACAGAGAAGGAGAAGGTGAGGGAGAGTAAGAACTAACTAGGCAGAGTTTAATGTCTGCCTGCCAGCGGATGCATTTAAAAAAGTCATAATAATTGGATTCTGAGAAACCATGCCATTGTAATTAAAACACACAAAACACTATGATCTGATTTGTTATCTCTTTCCTCTGAATGAGCACAGTGGTCTTCCTGCAGGGGTGAAAACAGGGTAATGAATGCCGATTCTGTGAGCTGGAGGGAGGCAGATGAAGGAAGAGGGGAGCTCCTGGGTGTGATTGTAGCCTGGCTTGGGGAGGGGCTGAGCTCAATCAGTCCCCAGCACTCCTGAGAGTCCTGTCTGGCTCTTAGATCACATCACAGTAGGAACGCCTTCGTGGAAAGGCTGGGGGTGGAGGCAGGTCCCCTTGGTCAAGAGTTCTGGATTGTTTCTCCCACACCAAAGGCACCCTTGGGCCCAGGAGCTCCTATTGCCTACCGGAAATCGTCAAGAATGTGGAGGCTGGAGTTCTGCTCAAATTATGCCCAGAGCATCTGGGATGAGTTTTGCTAGCTCCCTGATTTGGGGTGTGTGTATGTGTGTGTGTGTGTGTGTGTGTGTAGGGGTGTTGAGAAGTTCAAGGCTACTGTTGGCTATTGTACAAATGTACAGGCTGCAGCGCTGCCCCAGGGTACAGGTCACCTCTCAACTCACTCATTACTTATTGTTACTATTATTATTATTTGGTTTTTCTAGGTAGGGTCTTGTCCTAGCCCAGGCTGACCTGTAACTCATTATGTATTCACAGCAATCCTTCAGTCTCAGACTTCTAAGTGCTGGGATTAAAGGTGTGTGCCACCACACCCAGCACAGAGGTGAGAGAGAGAGAGAGAAAGAGAAAATGGGCACCTCAGAGCCTCTAGCTGCTGCAGATGAATTCCAGATACACGTGCCACATGGTGTATCTGGCTTTATGTTAGTACTGGGGAATTGAACTTGGGTGTTAGGCTTTGTGGGCAATGCCTTAACAGCTGAACTATCTTTCTAGCCCCTCATTTATTATTTTTCACTCCCCCCCCCTTTAACAGAGTTTCACTGTGTAGCCTAGGCTGGCCTGAACCCATGACAACCCTCCTGTCTCAGTCTCTTGAATGCTAGATGACAGACCTGAGCCATCATGCCCACATGGCTTCATTTAATACCTTTAAGTCTGAACTCGGATGTCACTTGTCAGGGAGGCCTCCCCAAACACCCTATTTCAAGTTGATTCCTTCCTCCCTGGACCTTCCCTCTGACCTTTTCATCTCCAGAGCAGTTCAGCACCACCTCATTTGCTGTATAATTTACTTCTTCATCTTGTTTCATGTCTATCTCCACTAAATATAAAGCCCTCAAGGACAGGGATTTATTCTAATTGTTACACTGTTGTACCGGCTCCTAGGACAAAGTGCCTGGCTCCTCGTAGACCTTTCTTTGGAAAACATAGTGGACTTCAGCCAAAAGACACCTCAGAAAGACTGGAGATCCTAGGGGCTGGAGAGATGGCTTAGCGGTTAAGGCATTTGCCTGCAAAGCCAAAGGATCCCAGTTAGATTCTCCAGGATCCATGTAAGCCAGATTCACAAGGGGGTACATGCATCTGGAGTTCATTTGCAGTGGCTGGAGGCCCTGTGTACGCATTCTCTCCCTCTCTCTCTGCCTCTTTCTCGCTCTCAAATAAATTAATTAAATATGTTAAAAAAAAAAAAAGACTGGAGATCTTGCCAGGACATGAGAGCAGGCTCAGTGTGGAGGGAGGTGCCAGGTTCACCAGCTGTGCCTGGCATGCTTCTCCCCCTGGAGAACTAAGGACTCACTGGTTCCACCTGGAGGTAGCTGGTGCTTGTTCTTCTCCCCAAGATTGCTCTTTTGAGGTTCAGCTCCTGTCCCAAGGCCTTGGCCTATGACATACTCAGGAGTCACAGTGAATCATGGACTAGAGTGATTTTACAGAAAGAAAGGTAACAGGAGCGGAGGCGCACACCTCTCATCATGGACACAGCTCAGTGTGCAGTGGGCTGGGGCAGCTCCCTGGATGGTGCTTTAGTGGCCGAGGTGACTACGGGGCTTTTTCAGTTGGATTCTCAGAGAGTCTCTGTGAGTAGATGCTTTGCAGAGGGCATAGGGTAAAAACACCCATGAGGTAAGAGACGGGGCAAGAATGAGGATTAACAATGAACATTTGCTGCCCCCCTAAAGTCAGTGTGGCTTTGACTCTTCACTGATGGCAGAATTATTATCACTTAGTCCAGAATTATTATTACTTAGAGCTGGCCACACCTCAGCTTCTGTGTCAGCTCTCTATGGTTCAGACGTGGGAAATGGCAACTTTTGCCCTGCCCCTTACACAGTGAGTGACCCTGTGGCCTGTCAGGCTCAGACTTCTAGGGCGAATCCCAACGTTGCTGTGCATTAAAGCTGCTCTCCTCCCCCCTGACGGTGCAGCTGAGCGCTTCGTCTATGCAGCCTTCACTTCTCCTCTCGCTCGTACAGTTACCATCGAGACAGAACTACAACACAGCCCCGAGCTCCCTGTCCCAGGCGCACATGTCTTACACAGTCCCCTCCTGAGTGCCAGAGGGGTTTTGAAAAATGAGATTAAAAAAAATTTGAAGCAGCATATCTTTGTAGCCCAGGCTGACCTGGAACTCAATCTGTAGCCCAAGCTGGCCTCAAACTCATGGCGATCCTCCTAACTCAGCCTTCAGAGTGCTGGGATTAAAGTCGTGAGGCTGTCAGAAGCATCTGTGACCATGATGAGCTGTCACTATTGTGACAGTTTACATTACACGGCAGGAGGGATCTCCCAGTTAAATTTGAGTTACTCAAAAAATGACAGTGAGCTGGGCATGGTGGTGCACGCCTTTAATCTCAGCACTCGGGAGGCAGAGGTACGAGGATCAGATTGCCGTGAGTTCAAGGCTTCCCTGAGACTACATAGTGAATTCCAGGTCAGCCTGGGCTAGAGTGAAACCCTACCTCGAAAAACAAAACAAAACAAAACAAAACAAACAAACAAACAAAAAAGATACTATTTCAGATGGCCTGGTTTAATGGAGGAAAAGATTTTTTAAAAAATGTTATTATAGAAATTATAGTATATATTTTATTAATTTTTCATTTTCATTTTATTTTATTTTTATTGACAGCTTCCATAATTATAGACAATAAACTATGGTAATTCCCTCCTCCCCCACTTTCCCTTTGTAACTCCACTCTCCATCATACCCCCTGCCCTTCTCAATAAGTCTCTCTTTTATTTTGATGTCATCATCTTTTCCTCCTATTATGATGGTCCTGTGTAGGTAGTGTCAGGCACTGTGAGGTCATGGATATCCAGGCCATTTTGTGTCTGGAAGAGTGCACTGTAGGGAGTCCTACCCTTCCTTTGGCTCTTACATTCTTTCTGCCACTTCTTCCGCAGTGGACCCTGAGCTTTGGAAGGTGTGATAGAGATGTTTCAGTGCTGAGCACTCCTCTGTCACTTCATCTCAGCAATATGGTATCTTCTGAGTCATCCCAAGGTCACCATCATCTGAAAAGAGAAGCTTCTCTAACCAAAAGTGAGAGTAGCATTAATGCACGGGTATAAACATTAAGAGAAGTGCTCACCGGGCAGTTTGGTGAGCATAGTATATACAGTTAGCCAGACACCAGCAGATGTTCCATCCCTAGGGCTCATGACTTCCCTGTCATAGGTTTTCAGTATCAGACATGTATTCATTCACATGGAGTGGTCCTCCAGTCCAATTAGAGAATGGTTGTTTTCCCCCATAACAGACATGCCACTATTGTATCCGCTGGCTCATTTGGCCTAGCTGGCCAAATTTAAGGCTTGCAGTGTCCACTGTTGTTTCTTTCCACTTATGATTTCTCTCTCTTCCACGGAACCGCATGCAGCATAGCTTTTTCCAGCTTTTTGTCAGTTGGTCTACCCAGAGGAGGTTTTCAGCCCACCTCCAGTAGTATTTCTCAATGACCTTGTAGCCCAAGTATGTGGAGTCTTCAGCAATAGAGTCTTACCATCTATTTCTGGTGGGAAACTAAGAGCCTCTGCAATGGCCTATAGTGTTTTGGGGTTATCAGGGACCTCCCTGGACAACAACTCACTGGAAGGTATCCCATCCCTGGCACTGAAAATATTCTAGTAACAATCTATGGCTTCTGAGTGTGATATTGTCCAAAAAAGTAGGTTTCTGTATGACTCATTCATACCCTCTTAGATTTTGATTAGCCCTCCCTCCACCTTTCCTTTACTCAGTCTCTTCTCCTGACCTCATTTAGGTCTTTCCACCCGCATTATCTGTTCTTCTACTTACATATATTCAATAGCAGGAGGAAGAGATTCTGAGAGGGGTCAGGTCACTTTGTTATGCAGTTAGGATGACTGGGTCCCTGAAAGTATCCTTTCAGTCTCTACTTTGCTAGAGATCCAAGTATGATCTGACTTCTCATCTCTTCCCTAGATCTGTATTTCCACAAACAACCTGGGTCCGTCCTTGGAGGTTGGTCTTTCCTAGGGTTTAAATCTAATCCTAACATTGTGGCTGGTCAAGTTCAGCCCCCAGAACTTGGCATCACGGCTAGCCTCTTCCTGAGACAGCCCCTAGATGAGACCAATCAGCTGTCTCCGTGGCTCACCTGAGCTGGAAGATAGGGCCCACCACTACAAGGTTATAAATACAATTACCTTGGGAGGGCAACCTCTCTTGGCAGCTCGTTCATCACTCCTGAACCTCCAGGTTCTGGTGAGTCTCGCCCTCATCTGAGCCCAGCTGGGCTGACATGAGGGGAGAAACCCCTCCCCCCTACTTCCCACATGGGCTCTTTTCCCCCTCCTGCCTTCCACATGGCAGAGGCTCTTTGTACTTTTTCTTTCCTCTAACTCTCTTTTCATGTTTTCTTCAGGCCCACTACATGAGCTTTCAGATTGCATGAGTGTATTCATTTTCTTTCCCTTGGTTCCATACTTCCCTCACTAAATAATTTAATAATGATCCTTCTCAGTCTTATCTTGTCCTTTTTTTTTTTTTTTTTTTTTTTTTTTGGTTAGATGTAGATGTAGACAAGAACCTAGGGCTTGGGGTTGAAGGAATTTCCTGGACCCTTAACACCCTGTTTCCATTTCAGGGTGAGAGTGAAAAGAGGCATAGGGAGGCACCCTGTGGCCAGGTTTAGAAGGCAGTCTGGAGGTGCTGAGCAGGAGTTCTGGTTGGCATGGAGACCTCAGTCATCCCAAAGAAAAGACCTAGTCCTGCCAGCAATCTTAATGACCCTGGAGGAGTCCTGAGCTCTAGTTAGCAGATGTTGTGATTTCAGCTTTTTGTGATACTAAACAGACACCCCAGCGACACTGTGTCTGGATTCTGACCTCCAGAGCTATGAAATAGTTATTTCAGAGCACTCATTCTTTTGTAATTCATTATATAGCAAGGGAGAACTAGGAGTACGCATCTTTATTGCCTACTGTGTTATTTGGGCTAGTTGCTGGTGACAGAGCGAGGGACAGAACAGACATGGCCCTTACCCTCAAAGAGCTTGTCTTAGATCATGGGATAATTCTGTATCATAGTATTTGGAAGCAAGGGCCCTCTAGAAATGAGTCCTATTGACCTATGTTTCAATTCTGGTTCTGCCTCTTGCCCCCTGGTCTGGGGTTTTATTTATTTATTTTTTTCTCATCTGTCAAACAAGGGCCAAATTAGTTCTACAGAAATCCTGGGGGTTGAATGGGCTTCTTAGCGATGTGCTCAGTCTGTGCCTGGCACAGAGCAGGGGTGCAACACGTTAGTTGGCAGCAGCTAATGTCCTGGTCTGGAAAGGTAGGGACACTCCAGGCTCCTATGCTGCCACCCAGTCCCAATAGGTAAGAGTAATGAGACTAGGAGTGCCTTGCTCCTGATTGTTGACAATGCCAGGGCTCAGATGAGCACCCCTGAAACCCAAGCCCCACTTCCCTGTCCTCTTCCTTCTCCAAGCTGCCACTCTTTAGCCTCAGCAGCCAAGGAACCCAAGGGACCCAAGTACCCTCCCCGCACTCTTCTTCGTCACTGCTAGTGACCATCCAGCTATAACGATAGAAGCAAAGGCATGGCTGAGAGCCTTGTCGGGGTTTTGTTTGAGACCAGGTCCCACTTGGTATCCTTGGCTGCCCGCCTGAGCCCCTGAGCGCAGGGATCGTGGGTATGCACCACCACTCCAGCGCCATTTCTGACAACACGGGAAAGCAGGCGTGGGCCCCTCACTTTCTTTCCCGAAGCCCTTCAGTTCACTACTGGCCTGGCTCCTGTGATCTGCTATGGAGTGTGTTTCCATGGGGAAAGACTGGGCCAATTCAATCCCCCAATTAGTGTCAATTTTATTCATGTGGCAGAATTTAAGCTGCCTCTAATCACTTGGATAAAACGTTCTTTGGCAAGGTATGGTATCACAGACCTGTAATTCTAGCACTTGGGAGGTGGAGGCAGGAGGATCAGGAGTTCATGGTCATCTTCAGCTACATAATAAGTTTGAGACTATCTAGTCTGGGCTATCCAGTGTGACCTTGTGTCAAATTCTTTGTATTCTAGTGTTGATGTGGCTATGGGAAACACAATTTGGTCCAATCATGACATTATGTATCCAAAACCTTTATATACCTATGCCTTGATCCAAGGATTCCAATCCATTACATAGCCTAGGCTGAATTTGCTATGCCTCAAAGTGGTGATCCTCCTGCCTCTAGCTGGTGTGTGCTACCTACCAAGCCTGACAAGATTCAATCTCCCTGATACACATGCCTTGACCCAAGGATTCTAATCTTGGTTTTTAAGCAAATACTTACTTAGAAAAATGCTTACTGAAGAAAGTATTATAGACAACATTATAAAACAACCTGCTGTCCACTGATGGGGTTGCAGGTTTTGAGAGCTATGGGACCTTTCTCAGCTCTGATTGGGCTTGGCTTAGGGGTGAGAGAGCTGAGCACTCAGTAGTCACTAGAATCCCTCCTCAAGCCCGTGGCTCTCTTGTCTGTGGTCTTACCCACAGAGAATTTGCAGGTGTAGACCAAGTAGAAGGGAAAGTTGAGCAAAGTTTTATTCTTAGAAAGTGAAGCAGGGGCTGGAGAGATGTCTCAGCACTGAAAGGTGCTTGGCTTGCAAAGCCTGGCAGCCTGGGTTCGATTCCCCAGCATCCATGTAAAGCCAGATAGAGACACAAAGTGGTACATGTGTCTGGAGTTCACTTGCAGTGGCTGGAGGCCCTAGCGTGCCCATACTCACTTTCTCTCTCTCTCTCTTTCTCTATCTCTTTCAAATAAATTAAAAAACAAACAAACAAAAAAAAAAACCCAAGAAAGTAAAACAGAAAGCTACCAAACTGGGAGGGGTCCCAAGTGTGTAACCACTTTTGACTGGGACCAGGGATTCCTATTCCCCCAGGGATGGAAATTATGCTTCAGGTAGGGGTGGATTAACTAGGTGACTTTGTGTATGGGCGTTCCACCCTTGGGGATGGAAATTGGGCACCAAGTCAGGGTGGACTAGATTGGCTATTTTGGCTTTCGTTTAAAAAAGGAACAAGGTCACAAGGGCTGGTAGTTAGCTGACATCTTGGTGAATCAGAGCTTTTTGGACTTTAGTCCTTGGACTCTGTTCTCTGGACTTGTCATTAGTGAGATTCTTTTTGGGCCTGTAACCCTGTCTAACTACCTACGAAATGTGAACTAACATACTCCTGACTCCTCTCAGAGGGGTTGAGGAAATTGTGAAACAGCTCAACAGTCGTGCACTGCCTCGTCGCCAAAGCCCGGTGTGGTGGCGCACGCCTTTAATCCCAGCCCTCGGGAGGCAGAGGTAGGAGGATCCCCGTGAGTTTGAGGCCAGCCTGGGATAGAGAGTGAGTTCCAGATCAGCCTGGGCTGGGTTAGAGTGAGACTCTATCTCCAAAAACAAAACAAAACAACAAAACAAAAACAACAACAGCAACAATAACAAAATGCTGAAGGCTAGGAATTAAGGTTATAGGCTGTTGAGTTTCCCAACAGTGAGTCCATCAGCAATCTGACCTCCAGTCTCACCGTGTCATTGCTGAATGACATTGGACAAGGTACTAAGTGTCTTTAAGCCTTCTTTTCTTTTTCATTTAGTTTTATTTATTTATTTATTTGAGAGCGACAGACACAGAGAGAAAAAGACACACACACACACACACACACACACACACACACACAGAGAGACAGAGAGACAGAGAGAATGGGCGTGCCAGGGCCTCCAGCCACTGCAAACGAACTCCAGACGTGTGCACCCCCTTGTGCATATGGCTAATGTGGGTCCTGGGGAATCGAGCCTCGAACCGGGGTCCTTAGGCTTCACAGACAAGCACTTAACCGCTAAGACAGCTCTCTAGCCCAGCCTTATTTCCTACATGCATAAAGTGGGGTCAATAATCACACCACGTCTCAGAGCGGCTGCCAGCATAAATGGGATACTTCATGTGAGGTGTTAGGTGTGGGTCGGTGCAGTCAGCCCTCGCTCAGCCAGCCCTGCGTTACACTGGTCTCACAGAGTGAACACATAGAAAAGAAATGAAAGCAAAATGGAAATGCTTATCGTGGTGATGGGAAGGCAGGAAGTTTAGGAGTGCCCTAAAATACATGGACTACTTTTGAACGAAAAAAAAGGGATAGAAGGGGGGCTGGGGAGATGGCTCAGTGGATAAAGTGCTTGCTGCTCAAGCCTGAGACCTCATGTTGAAGGCCAGAAGTGGTGGTGCTGGGATCTGTAATCCCAGCATGCTGAGGTGAGCTGGGAGGCCCAGAGAGCGAGGCTGAAAGACCAAGAGCAGGGCGAGAGCCAGAGAGATCCCACCTCAGATGAGGCGGAAAGGCAGAGAACTGACCTGAAAGCTGTCCTCTGACCTCCACATGCGTTCTCTCTCTCTTACACACACACACATACACAGGTGCGTGTACACACACACATTTTTTTTTTTAAGCAGGATGGAAAAGGTTACTAAGAAGTGGCTTTGACTAGTTGAAACCCTTTAGAAACCTCAAGATCTGTCTGCTCTGCTAGTCCTTGATCGTGGCCTTGGGTCCCCGTGGGGGGACCTGGCAGGAGGTGGATCCTGCCACACTTCCTAATCATCATGCTGGCTTCTTGCCCTGGCCTGCCCTGGCCAAAGCAGCTCCAGAAGACCCCCAGCCACGGGGAGTGAACATCTGTGAGCAGGAGACAGCTGGAGAGTGGACACCCGAGGTCCCTAGCGGGGAGTTCCACTCCTGAATCTTATCAGCCCAGCACCAGGAAGAGCCCCCTAGAGCCCAGCAAATCCCCTTTCCCTTTTGCCAATGCCTATGCCGCGGGAGGTGTTCATCAGCATGTGTGACAAACGCAGACCAGAGGGCAGAGAAGTGAGGATCCAACAGTTTCAATCTCCCTGGAGGGACCACAGGGGTGAGGTGGGCGGGTGGGATGGGATGGGGTCGGCTGTATCTTTTCCAGAAGTGCCTGGCAGAATGGGTGGAGTTGGGGCTCAGGGAGGGCTCTGGAGGTGCTGTTATCTGACAGGAAGGGGAAGCAAAGAGCCTGAACAGAAGGAAGGAAGGTTTCCGCTTCTCATAAACCTTGGGTTGCAGGTGGGGCCACACACTGAGAAGGGCAGTGGGTGGTAGTGAAAGGTGGGGTTGGGGGGGCGGTTCTCTCCCTTTCCTGGAGTCTGCTGGGGCGGGGAACTGAAGAGCACCGGAAGTTGGTTTCTGCTCATCATCTAGCCCAGGTCACCACACATGTTCCTGTAGGGAGGTAAAACCAGGAACCGGGTGCTCTAGTTGTGCAGGAGAATGCTGATTTGCTGGCCAGCTTTCAATGTTTTATGATATATGTATGTATCATTTATTATCAGCTTTACTGAAAAATAACTTACTAAATAGCATACATAAATGCATGCAATTTCACAAAATTTGACATTCGTTATAATACTGTGAAACTATTACTACCATCACAGTGAACATATCTATTGCACATGAGTTTCCTTTGTAATCCCTTTCTTTTGTCCCACCTTGCTCCTTTTAACCCTAGGATGTCACTGATCTATGGCATTGTAGATTGGTTCATTGTGTTTAGAATTTTATTTAAATGGAATCATAAAGGCTATTCTTTTTTATTTTTCATTGTTTCAAATTTTTATTAACAACTTCCATGATTATTAAAAAAATGTCCCATGGTAATACCCTCCCTCCCCCCAGGGATATTCTTTTGTTGGTATTTTTCATTACACTTGTATAGATTTTATTTACTTATTTATTTTGCCAAACAAGGTCTCACTATAGCCCAGGGCAGTGTGGAATTCACTGTGTAGCCTAGGCTGGCTTTGAACTCAGAGTAAGCCTCCTGCCTCAGCCTCTCTTACCTTTGCACTGCTACCGTCTGCCTTCCTCAGTCCCACTCCACCAAGCTTGCTTATAGTAATTATTCCAAAATTAATTTGTCCTGTGATATACATACACAATTTTCCCCTTCATATTGCTTAATGGTACTTCAGTGTATGGACATATTACAGCCTGTTTACTTTTCCTCCTGGGTGGTATACTTATATTCTGTCTTGGGACCATTACAAATAAAGGTGCTATTCCTGTACAAGTCTTTGTATGGAGACAAGGTTTTAATTTCCTTGGGTAAATATTTAGAAATAGAATGGCTAGGTCCTATAGTAAGTATATGTTTAACTGATGGAAAAAAAATGTGCAACCTTTTTTACATTCCTACCAGTAGCGTATGAGAGCTGTTTGTTCTCATCCTGTCAATACTTGGCATAATCACTGCCTGTAATTTTAGACATCACAAGACGTATGTAGTGTGTGGTGGTTTGATTCAGCTGTCTCCCATAAACTTAGGTGTTCTGAATGCTAGGTCCCCAGCTGGTGATAATTTGGAAATTGAAGCCTCCTGGAGGCAGTGTATTGTTGAGGGTGGGCTTATGGGTGTTATAGCCAGCTTCCCCTTGCCAGTGTTTGGCACACTGTCCTACTGCTGTTGTCCACCTGGCCAGGAGGTGATGTCCACCCTCTGCTCATGCCAACGTTTTCCTCTGCTGTCATGGAGGTTCCCTTTGAGTCTGCAAACCAAAATAAACCCTTTGCTCTCATAAACTGCTCTTGGTCGGGTGTTTTCTGCCAGCAATGCAAAGCTGACTGCAACAGTAAGACTGGTACCAGAATTGGGGTTGTTACTGCTAGAAACTGACTGTGTAGCTTTTGGCCTTGTGGAGCTGATTTGTGTGAGGAACGTGGTAAGATGTGAAACCTTGCCTAAGAGACAGCTTTGCAGTGCTGTAAGCACAGCTTGATGGACATGGGCAGAGTCGGAGAGCTGAATGCACTAAGAACTATGGGCTATGAGGTTTGGCTTATGAGGGTGAGAAAGAGCTTTGTCAGGACTGGTCTAGATGCAGTTTGTGTAAGGGGCTTGCTGTGTTCTGCCTGCCTGTGTCCTGAGAACTTGTGCAAGGTTGTACTGCATAGAAATGAACTAGAGTGAGCAGATGGATATGGCACAGAAAGAAATGAAATATTTGAGCTGAAACTACCACCCATTCAGCTACAATTGTTTGAGAGATTACATCATTTGAGATTGGGCCAGCTGACCTGCATTGGGACAACAGGTAGAACGCTGACTCTTTTGAAGGCCTGAATGCTGAAGGAGTGTCCTGTTCTTCAAAATCCACTTTACAAATTGGTAGCCCACCTGGTACTATGGAGTATAACAAATGCAGGAAAGAGAGGGTCATTGAATTTGTGACATGGTTTGTGTTTTGGAAATGCCCATGGGCAGCGTGAAGCAGGCTTGTTGGATTACCTTCATGGAGACCTGATGGAGCCATGTGGATGGACCGTGGGTTGCAGTGGAGACCCAGTGGAGATGCTGTAGGATGGCTGCCAAGGAGAGCTGCTAGCTCTGAATGAAGTTTTCCAGGACTGTGAGTAGCTTAGTCAGAGGGGTAGAATTGGAACTCCAAAGACTTATCCCTGGTTAGAATTATTAGACTTGGAGACTTGTCACTGGTTAGGGTTGTCAGACTTGGAGCTACAGAGTTTGATGTTCACCCTATTTGTATTAAATCTTGTATTGATTGAATATTCCTTTGCTATACCCAATGCCATCTTTTGCAGTGTGAATGTTGATTGTGTGCCATTATGTAAAGTATCAATTTGGGGACTTTTAAAGTTGACTGAATACATTGCATTTTACATAATGCATGCTTATTAGTTTATGGGGGCTAGGGATGGAATGTGATGGTTTGATTCAGGCGTACCCCATAAACTTATCTGTTCTGAATGCTAGGGCCCCAGCTGGCACTAATTTGGGAATTGGCTGTCCTGGAGGCAGTGTATTATGGGGGGGCGGGACTTAACAGGTGTTATAGGCACCTTCGCCTCGACATTGTTTGGCACACCCTCCTCCTGCTGTTGTCTCTGTGATGTTGGCCAGGGGGTGATGTCCACCCTCTTCTGCTCATGCCATCATTTTCCCCTGCCATCATGGAGCTTCCCTTCAAGTCTGTAAGCCAAGATAAACCCTTCTTCCCACAAGCTGCTCTTGGTGAGGTGTTTCTGCCAGCAACACGAAGCTGACTGCAACAACATTCACATGTGTATGGATGCCCAGCTTTGACATGGGTGCTGGGGATACAGGCTCGGGTCCTCACGCTTGTGTGGCAAGTGCTTTACTGACTGTATCCTCTCCTAGTCCCTTAAGCATCTTCTTACAGACTTACCATTTGTTTGTTTTTGTTCATAAAGTGCCTGTTCAAGTCTTTTACCCATTTTGGAAGTGGGAAGAAGTTGTTGGCCTTCTATTTTATTGAGTTTTGTAAGTTCTTTGTATATGCTGTATACAAGTCACTTTCTGTGATTTGAAATTGTCTTTGTCTTTCAAAGACTGACCTTGAATTCACTATGTAGTCTTAGGTTGGCCTCACATTCACAGTGATCCTCCTATCTCAGCTTCCTGAGTGTTGAGATTAATGGTGTGTGCCTCCACACACGGCTAAAAATACTTTTAATTAACTTGTTTATTTGGAGAGAGAGAGAGGGAGAATAGGCACACCAGGGCCTCTAGCTGCTGCAGATGAACTCCAGATGCTTGTGCCACTTTGTGTATCTGGCTTTACATGGGGACCAGGGAATCAAACCCAGGTTATAAGGCTTTGAGACTAGTGTGTTAACCACTAAGCCATCTCTCCATCCTGGCGCATATATTTTTTAATATATATATATATATTTTTTTTATTGACAACTTCTATACTTATAGATGCATATTTTTAAAAATCAAATCTATCCCTAAATAGTTAATTGTTTTCATGCTGCTGCTGATACTGCTTTAAGATTGACTTCTGATTGTTCATTGCTAACATATAAAAGTGCATCAACATTTTTATAGATTGGTCATGGATCCTGCCATGCAGACGCCCATGTAATCTGTGAATAAGGGCAGTTTGACTTCTGTTCCACGTGCCTTCTCATTGCTGGGACAAAACACCTGACCAGAAGCAGCCTGTGGAAAGGAAGGGTCTATTCTGGACTTGCTGGTTTAGGCGGAAGCTTCATCACAGCAGGTAAAGCATGGCCGGAGCAGACAGCCAGGTGTCTCATCTTCACATCAGGAGGGAAGAAGAAGTGAGAATGAGCTGCGTGTGGCAAGAGAGGCTGGGCTATAAAGTGCCGAGGCCCAGGCTCAGTGACACTCTTTCTCCAGCAAGGCTCCACTTCCCAAAGGCTCCAAACTTCCTAAAATGTGCCACCAACGGGGGATCAAGTATTCAAGCATGTGAGTCTTTGAGGGACATTTTACCTTCACACCACCATGACTTCTTTATATTTGCTAGGCTTTCTATTCATTTCTCTTTGTTTATTAAGCCTCCAGAATAATATTGAATAAGAGCAGAAAGAAAGAACACCTTTGCTTGGTTCTTTGAGAGAAAAAGTATTGAATCTGTCATGGAGAATAATGTTGCCTGAAGGCATGGCATAGATGCTCTTTATCAATTGAGGAAGTATTATTTAAATTTATTTTAAATATTTTATTTTATTTTTTGAGAAAGAGGCAAAGAGAGAGCCTCTAGCCACTGCAAATGAGCTCCAGACACATGTGCCACCTTGTGCATCTGGCTTACATGGGCACTAGAGAATCAAACCTGGGTCCTCAGGCTTTGCAGGCAAATACCTTAACTGTTAAACCATCTCTCCAGCCTAGGAAGTATATATATGTGTGTGTGTGTGTGTGTGTGTGTGTATAATATTTGCCAGCAAAGAAAGAGAGAGAGAGAGAGATAGAATGGACATGCCAGAGCCTCTTGTTACTGCAAATGAACTGCAGACATATGTGCCACTTTGTGCATCTGTCTTTACATGAGTACTGGGGAATAGAACCTAGGTTGGTAGGCTTTGCAAACAATTACTTTTAACCATTGAGCAATTTCCCCAGCCCGGGAAGTGTTATTTTTAAAATTAAAATGGATTTTGGAGTTTATCAAATGTTTTTCGTACCTCTATTAAGACGTTCATAGGATTTATTTTTTTCTTAGTCTGTTAATATGGTGAATTATATTGGTTAATGTTAAACTAACCTTGCATACATGTGATAAAGCTTATTAAATATACACCTCCCTCCCTCCCTCCCTCCCTCCTTCCCTCCCTTCCCCCCTTCCTTCCTTCCTTCCTTCCTTCCTTCCTTCCTTCCTTCCTTCCTTCCTTCCTTCCTTCCTTCCAGGTTGCCCTTGAGCTTGAGTCCTCTGCTTTCTCAGCCTTCTGAGTATTGAGAGTACAGGTATACATCCAGCCCTGAAATTTTGTTTTCTACAATGTCATCATATGATTTTGGTACCAAGAATAATTTTTTTGATATATGGATTCATGTAGTTCAGGCTAACCTCATGCTCACTAAGTAGCCAAGGCTAACCTTGAACTCCTGCTCTTCCTGCTTTGTCTTTCAAGTGCTGAGATTAGAGGCCCCAGCCTGGAATAAGATAATGATAGTATAGAGGCAGTGGGCATATTCTTTCCCTTTCACATTTCTTGAAGAATCTGTGTTGATATTATTATTACTACTACTAGTTTTCTTTGAGATGGGGCCTCAATGGCCTTCAATTCACTATATAGCCCAGGCTAGTATAGACCTGTGACAATCCCCTTGCACCAGCCTCTTGAGTGTTGGGATTACAGGTGTGAGTCACCATACTTGGCTTTGAAATTATATTATTTTTGTCCTTTAGTGTCTGGTGGAATTTTACTATGAAGCCATGTGGGCTTGGAAATTTTGTGGAGTAAAAATTTTTACTCACAAATTCCATTTCTTTAATGGGCATGGACTTACTTGGATTATAATCTTTCTTGTATGAGTTTTAGTAATTTTTATCTTCCAAGGAATCTGCCCATTTTGTTTACACTTTCAAATTTATTGACATAAAATGTTTTACAATTAATATTATCTATATATCAATATGTTCTCTTAACTATAGTGATAATTCTTTTTAAAAATATTTTTATTGGGCTGGAGGGATGGCTTAGTGGTTAAGGCGTTTGTTTGCAAAGCCAAAGGACCCAGGTTCGATTCCCCAGGACCCACATTAGACAGATGCACAAGGGGGCGTATGTATCTAGAGTTCATTTGCAATGGCTAGAGGCCCTGTCGCACCCATTCTCTCACTGTCTCTCCCTATTTCTCTGTCAAATGAATAAGTAAATAAAAAATAAAATTAAAAAATATTTTATTTATTTGCAAAAGGAGAGAGAGAGAGAGAGAGAGAATGAATGGGTTTCTTGCTGTTGCACATGAACTCCAGACACTTGTACCACTTTGTACATTGCTTTTATGTGGGTCTGGGGAATCGAACCTGGGCCAGAAGGCATGCAAGCACCTTTAACCACTGGTACCTATCATGGTAATTCTTATTTTTCTTAGAGATAATGTTGAGGTTTACCAGGCGTATAATAAGTGCTGTACCACCTATCCCTCAAGAAACTCATTTTTGCTTTCATTTATTTTCTATTTTTCTTTTGAGATAGGGGCTCTTGTAGCCCAGGCTGGCCTTGAGATAGCTATGTACCAAGGCTGGCCTTTAACTTCTGATCTGGTGTAGAGGGGAAGAGAGATGCAAAGGAAAGAATTGTGGGAAGATAAGAAGAGAAGGCACCCCAAAGGGGGCAGAAGTGGTCCCAGAGAGGACTTGGTGAATCTGATCAGAGAGATTGGGAATCAGAGAACTTCACCAAGTAAGGGCTGGAAATGGAGCTCCAGAAATAAGTATGGCTCATGGGGTGCAAAAAGAGAACCAATGGGGTGATAGTCAAGCTCCCCCAGAAGAACAGAGACAGCAGAACACGTACAATTAGAAAAGGGGATGGATTGGATTGACTTACATGCTCAGGTGCTGAAGATGCTGAGGGGGTCTATCTTTAAGCCAGAGAGCGAGGGAAACAGTAGCTGGGAGCCTGGGAACAGGAAGGACCAGTGTGGGCCCGAAGGTCGCACCCTGGAGAGCTGCTGGCACCAGTGCACATTGAAAAGCTACAGCTTGTGGCATCTGATCAGTCCATGGGTTACATCAACAGCAGCAAAACAAAACAACAGCAAACTACAACTAAAATACCTACTCAGGAAGGGCCGGGATGTTCCCAGGAGCTCCCTTCCAGTTCAACTATTTATCCATTTATTTATTTTGGTTTTTTGAGGTAGGGTCTTACTCAAGCCCAGGCTGACCTGGAATTCACTACGTAGTCTCAGAATGGCCTCCAACTCATGGTGATCCTCCTACCTTTGCCTGGAATTAAAAGGCATGCGCCACTACGCCTGGCCTATTACTTATTTATTTAGTCAGCTTTTACTTATTTGAGAGAGAGAGAGAGAGAGACAGAGACAGAGACAGAGAGAATGGGAGTGCCCAGGGCCTCCAGCTGCTGCAAACAAACTTCAGATGCATGTGTCACCTTGTGCATCTGGCTTATGTAGGTGCTGGGGAATCAAACCTGTACCTTTTGGCTTTGCAGGCAAGCGCCTTACCACTAAGCCATCCCTCTAGCCTTTGGCCCTTTGAAGGTTCATTCCATGTGGCCTCCAGACTCAGGGCAAGTTCTTTGCATTTGATTTGCTGACCCAAATGACAGTTTTTTTCTGGAAACACCTTCTCAGACAAACCCAGAAATATGCTTTATCAATCTTCTAGGCATCTCTCATCTAGGAGAGCTGATGAGCAAACATATTCATGATGCAGTGTCATAGGTGGGGATGGGTGGCATGAAGCCAGAAAGCGGAGGCAGTTCCATGTGGCTGCAGGCAGTGGACAGTGTGGGGAGAACCAAGGGACCAGGCTGGAGCTTGGGGTGGCATCTGAATCACTGAGAGCCATGTGTGTCCTGGCAAGATCTAACTTGGGGCCTGGAGAGATGGACTAGCAGTTAAGGGACTTGTCTGTTAAGCCTAAGGCCCAGGTTCAATTCCCTAGTACCCATGTAATCCAGATGTACAAGGTAGCACACGCATCTGGAGTTCATTTGCAGTGGCTAAAGGCCCTGGTGTGCCCATATTTTTTTCTCTCTCTCAGATAAATAAAAAATATTTTTAAAAATATTAGTAGGAGGGAGCCACTGACTAGAGAGCTTTGGTGCACTGAGATCTGTTTGAGGCAATGAGGGCTATGCTTGAGGGACTAAGCAGGAGGCCAGAAAGGAGACTGCAGGAGAATTTTGTTGTCCCTCTGGGAAATATTGGTGTCTATAATGTACCTAGAGAGAAGGGCTACAGAGGCAGGCACTATTAAGGAGTAGGACCATAAGACTTAGAGTCAACTGGGTGCAAGAAATGAGAGTGAAGAAAGTGTCTTGGTGAAAGTGCCCAGAGGTGAAAGTAACATTCACTAGGATAAAGAATGTAGACCATGGTCAATGTCCCAGAAGAGGAAGAGTCTGAGATGGAAAATATGGAGTTGGGAAGGGGTTTTGGAAAGTTCAGTGGGATGGTCAAAAGACAGCTGCAAGTATAGCCTAATGTTTAGGACAGATGACACTGGAATTGGGATACGTCAATGGGTAGTGGGAGGCTCATGACAGTTGTGGTTACAGATGAAACTGACCAGGCTGTAGAGCTGGAATAACAGGCAGGAAGGGAGGCTTGGAAGGGGACGGAGGGGCAAGTGTCCAAGGAGACAACAGCTTGCCAAGATTCTGTGCTCTGAGGGAGCATCACTGCTTTTATCCACATGTTAAAAATTCCATTGATCTTTCTGCCTCACCTAAGGGGACATTTCATGCGAATTGGATATGTAGAGCTTTTGCCAGTGTCTGCTTCTCAAAGACCAGGAGAGGGGTCAGGTGTGCAACCAGTCGATCAACTGCCGCTGAGCGAGGAAGGGAGAGAAAGGGGGCAGCCACTTACAGCTTTGTCTCTGCTTGGTGGGCGGAGCCTCAAAGAAAGAGAAAGAGGGGATGGGGAAATGGCTCAGTGGTTAACGGCACTTGCTTGCAAAGCCTGCCAGTCCAGGGTTCAATTCCCAAACCATCCATGTCAGATTGCAAAAAATGGTGCAAACATCTGGTGTTTGCAGGGACAAGAGGCCCTGGTGTGCCCACTCAACACATGTGAATAAACAACTATAAAATTATTTTTATTTATTAGAAAGAGAGAAAGAGAGAGATGGAGATAGAAAGGGCATACCAGAGCCTCTTGCCACTGTAAATGAAGTGCAGATACATGTGCCACTTTATGTGTCTGGCTTTATGTGGGTCCTGGGGAATAGAATCCAGACTGGTAGGCTTTACAAGCAAGTGCCTTTAACTTCTCAGCCATCATTCTAGCCCATTAAACCCTTTCTTTCTTTCTTTCTTTCTTTCTTTTTCTTTTTCTTTTTCTTTTTTTGAGACAGGTCTCGCTCTAGCCCAGGCTGACCTGGAATTCACTCTATAGTTCCAGGCTGACCTTGAATTCACCTCTTGAACCTCCTACCTCTGCCTCCCAAGTGCTGGGATTAAAGGTATGCACCACAACACTTGGCCAACTAAAAAATATATGTTTTATTTTTACTTATTTGAGAGAGAGAGAGAGAAATGGGTGCTCCAGGGCCTCCAGCTGTTGCAAATGAACTTCAGATGCATACACCCCCTTGTGCATCTGGCTTATGTGGGTCCTGGAGAATCAAACCTGGGTCCTTTGGCTTTGCAGGCAAGTACCTTAACCACTAAGCCATTTTCCAGCCCCAATTTTTTTTATTAATTAATTTTGTACTCAGTGAATACAGTCAATTTGGTACCATTGTTAGGCTCATCCATGTCCTGCCCCCTCCCCCTCCAATTTTTTTTTTTAAGAAGGTAAAAAAGCCATCATTTACTGAGGACCTACTGTGTGTTAGGCACCAGACAGACCATTTGTGGACATTATTTGTCATCTAAATCGCAACAAGATTTAGAGGAAAAAGTTGGTAGTTTTTTGTAAGGAAGAAAAGAAATACAGAAAAATACTTGAAAGGCTTAGCATTTTGGAATGTGCTTGTGTGCTGATGTGGGGTAGGGGGCATATTGCTTGTTTCTGTTTGCTGGCATTACCCTTCCCCCTTTTGTTCTCACATCCAAATAAAGAGTCACACTGGGCAGCTGGCTCGTGGGCACCACTGAAGTACTTCTGGATCCTTCTTGGAGAAGATGAATTATGATCTGTCAGCAAAGTAGAAGTAAAGTTGAATTTTCAAGAACATACCAATTTCTTTTTCTTGGCCACCTAACTCATGGACAGAGACACTATGTTAAAAACCTAAAGAGCAAGAAAGTGCCGGACTGAGATTCAACCCACGGGCACCTGACTCCACGGGCTTGCCAGCTCCCCCAGTGACCCCGGGAGTACTGCTGCTCAGATTCTGCACCCACTCTTGTCCTGTGGACAATATCCTAGGCTGTGTGTAGGGCAGTAGTCAAGTCACGGCACCTTTTTAAACCAGCCCCACCCTTGTTCCAATCCACATTTCCTTGGCATTCACACATAAAGGGCCTAATTTTCCTCTAAAATTCTGGCAACACCTATTTGTGGACATTAGGTAGGTGGGAGCTGGCTCGAGTGGCAAAGGGGAGGGATTCTGGAATCACTGTCTTCGCGTTGTGTGGCTTTGCCATGTATGCTCTTAGGAGTCGGGAAGCACGGCTCATCTGTCACGCTGTCTGTGAGGGGTAACTTAGTCACTAGAGAAGAGGTAGATATAAGGCAAGTCATACCACCATTTGTCTCTGCTAGGCCTAAGGCTGACATCACCAATTTGCCACAAGACAGTGTTTTTTTTTTTTTCTTTTTAATTTGCTGAGCCCATCCTAGTGTTCAAATGCCTCAATGTACACTCCAATACTGAATGGACTGAAGGCGACTGGACCAGGTAGGAACCCCAAATGTGTCTCTAGACTTCAAATATACCCCCTCACACACCGGCTTTTAATTTTTTCCTGGATTTGTGATGCTGGGACTAGAACTCTGGTTATCAGAAGAAGCTAGAGGAAAGCAGGCCGGAAGAGAACTAGGAGAAGAGGGAGGAGGGGGAGGAAGGCACGAGCTCCTTCCTGCCTGTGTGTATTTCCTGTGGGCGCCAATCAGTAGAGCCGGTGTTCTGGTAGCATCAGGTTCTTCCAACAGCAAAGGCTGAATCCAGCTATGGAGTGCACACCACTCATAAAGCCAGGCTCCATGGGTCCAGCGTGCTCCCCTTCCTCAGTGCCCTGAACTTGGCCCCTCCCCCAGACTTTTATGTTTTAATAATTCCCTTAGGACCCTGGTCGTGTGGGGTGGTAGCTAGTGCCTACAGTTTTTGGTTCCCTGGTGCCCTACTTCTATGTTCTTTTTTAAAAAATATTTTTATTTATTTGAAAGAGATGGAGAGAGAAAGAGGCAGATAGAGCGAGAGAGAATGGGCACACCAGGGTCTCCAGTCACTGCAAATGAACTCCAGACGCATGTGCCACCTTGTGCATCTGGCTTACGTGGGTCCTGGGAAATCAAACCCCAGTCCTTTGGCTTTGCAGGCAAGTGTCTTAACCACTAAGCTACCTCTTCAGCCCCTATTTTACTAGTTGACAACTCTTCATATTAAATTCTGTCAAATAAAACAATTGGTGTGATACCTATGTGGACAAAACCTATTTTCCACCTGCAAACTAGGCTGCTGTGGTGAGTCAGGGGTAGAAATTTTGCCACATAGAACCTGATGCTTCTTTAAGGCCAGAAAACACTGAATCTGATTCTACAAACATACTGAGGCAGATAAACTAGGACGGGCCTGAATGACTTAGCCCGCTGGGCTTCACTCCTCTAGTAAAACTGTGTTGTCACCCTTAGGCTGGGTGTCTGGGTCAGATTGCCCTCCCTGAGCATCAGTTAGAACCCAAAGTTTTAGGCAGGAGTGGAACTAACCTAAGAAATCAGTTACCTCATCTCAGAAATAAAACCTGAGGAACAAACCAGGGAGAGGGCCAAAGAGGACGAGGCTGGGATTAGATCTGCAGGTTTCCTGGTTCACCGGGACGCTTTTGGGTCATGACCAGAAACTTGCTCAACTCTCCCCACTGGAGAAATAGCCAGGCTTAAGATGTTGTTTGGGTCCATGGGAATCTTTACTATATAAAATAAGATAAACAGAAAGCCATTTCTTATCCAAAAAATGTAAAAATACAGGCAAAGCAGGTTTTCTTTCAGTGTGTGTGAGACATACGCATGCAGATGCATGCACCCTGGATGCATGTGTGAGGTGTCCAGACAGAACGTAGCTCTAGCTCTTCCACTTTCTTTTCTTTTTTTTTTTTAAAATATTTATTTATTAGAGAGAGAGAGAGGGAGAGAGAGAGAGAGAGAGAGAGAGAGAGGAGAGAGAGGAGAGAGAGAGAGAGGGCTGGAGAGATGGCTTAGCAGTTAAGGCATTTGCCTGCAAAGCCAAAGGACCTTGGTTTGGTTCCCCAGGACCCACATTAGCCAGATGCACAAGGGGGCGCATGCGTCTGGAGTTCATTTGCAGTGGCTGGAGGCCCTGGCGCGCCCTCTCATTTCCATCCCTGTAGCAGTTATCTTCTCGTTGTTGGGACAAAACACCTGAACAGACGCAGCTGGTGGAAGGAGAAGATTTATTTTGTCTGACAGTGTCAAGGGAACATTTCATCATGGCAGGCAAAGCGTGGCAGAGCACACAGGGTGTCACATCTGGTCACATCAGCTGGGAGGAAGCGGTGAGAGTGAGCTGCCTCTACCTAGTGGGGCTGAACAAACAAATAACCCTCAAGGCTCCTCCCCAGTGACACACCTCCTCCATCCAGCAAGGCTCCGCCTCCCATAGGTGCCACAAGCTGGGGATCAAGTACAAGGCTCAATCACAGACACTTCAGGCTAGAGGGACATTCTACATGCAAACCACCACAGCCCTCCTCAGCCCTGTGGTTACAGGTGTGCATGGCCATGCCCTGCTATTTTTTATTGTGTTTTATTTATTAATTTAAGAGAGAGAAAGAGGCGGCGGTGGGGGGGGGGGGATAATGGGTGTGCCAGGGCCTCCAGCCACTGCAAACAAACTCCAGATGCCTTGTGCATCTGTATGCCCTGCTGTTTTTCTTTTATTTTTTTCGAGGTAGGGTCTCGCTGTAGCTCAGGCTGACCTGGAATTCACAATGTCATCTCAGGGTGACCTCAAACACACAGCGATCCTTCTACCTCTGCCTCCCAAGTGCTGGGATTAAAGGCATGCGCCACCATGCCCGGCATGCCCTGCTTTTTTATGTGGGTGCTGGAAATCCAGCTCAGCTCCTCATGCTTGTTCAGCAAACGCTCTTACCCACTGACCCACCATCTTTCCAGCCCCAGGTTTTTTTTTTTTTTTTTTTTTTTTTTTTTTGAGGTTGGGTCTTGCTCAAGCCCAGGCTGACCTGGAATTCACTATGTAGTCTCAGGCTGGTTTCAAACTCACAGCAACCCTCCTACCTCTGTCTCCTGGGTGCTAGAATAAAGACCATGCCTATGTTTTCAATATATTTATTGCAAGTGGGGAGAGACAGAGAGAAGAGAGACACATGAGAGAGTGGGTGTGCCAGGGCCTCTAGCTACTGCAGACAGACTCCCCAAATGCACGTACCACTTTGTGCATCTGGCTTTACGTGGGCACTGGGGAATAGAACCCAGGTTATTAGGCTTTGTAGGCAAGTGCCTTAACCTCTAAGCCATCTCTCCAGACCCCAGTTGTTCTTTATACTGAAAAATAGCTGGGTAAGTGTACTACCTCCAACTGTAAATTTAAAATGTTAGTTAAATGTAGCTATGGACTCTAAGAGAGCATATGCACACATGACAGACTGCAGTCTGGCTTCGCAGCTGGCTTCCTGTAAAATGACAGCTATAGCAGCATTTCTGTCTTAAGGTGAGTCTAGGGACAGAGCTTTGCTACATAGACGGCAGCTCTTGCCAACGATGACTTACAAACCTGTTTCTTTCTTTTTTAAAATATTTATTTTTATTTAATTTATTTATTTTCAAGGAGAGAGGGAGGGAGAGAGAGAGAGTTAGAGAGAGGACACACCAGGACCTCCTGCCGCTGCAAACGAACTGGCTTTTCTGGGTACTGCAGAATTGAACCCAGGCTGTCAGCCTTTCGAGCAAGCACCTTAACCTCTAAGTCATCGCTCTAGCCCTACAAACCTGCTTCTAATATCGTATATTCACTTCCATTTCCCATTGGTCTTTTTGGTTTTGAGACTTTTTTTCCCCCCCTCTTTAGTAGCAGTGTTCCTGGCATAAAGCCCAAGCTTAATAGATGTGAGTGAGCCTCAAGTGACCAAAATGTGGCATTTTCTCCCATTCCCATCCAAAGAGATGGTCAAGGCCATTTCTTCTGGGGAGTGGGGACTCTTCTGTTCCCTCTTCCGAACCCTGTGAGAAGTCCTGGTGACTGAGCAAGCTGACTGGTCTCACACTCCTCAAGGCCCATCGATGGGGGTCACTGAGTGGGGTGAGAGCGTCCGAGAGGAAGGGCCCCTGAGGCTGCTGCCCAGCTCCGCGGGTTCACGCCCAGTGATTTGCCGAGCACCGCGGCCGCTGAGACCTGCTGCGCCCCTTCCTCTAGGCCAAAGGGACAAAGCTAGTGGAGAGGTGGCTGGGAACGCCATCCCTGGGTCATCTCCACATAAGTCTCCCATGACTATGTTCCTTTGCCCTGAAAGAACAAAACCTAGGCCCCCTACTTTGGGTTGCCCACCCTCTGGCACCGTCTGTGAAGCAGCAGTCTGAATTCTCGACACCACCATGAAGGAGGATTTGAGGCCCTGCCTCCTTTCTCAGCTGCTGAGCTTCATGGGGTCCACAGAAAGTCACCTTCACTGTCACTGGGCTGGCATGGCTGTGTCGACTTAAAGTTGCTGCTTTTCCTAGCCTTGTGTGTAATTGTGAAAGAGCCGCGACAGCCTAAGACAGGAGCTGGGTTTGGAAAGCGGAGGTGAGCGCAGGTGAAGGCTGCAGTCCCCGAAAGGCGAAGAGCAGCTTTCCCCTGGGTGAAGAAATGCTTCGGATAGCCACGTGGTTCCGGGCTTGCTGCCCCTGATGAGAGCTCAGTGGTCTGGCTCCCTCGGGTAGCTAGCTGTGAATCCCGCCTACCTGGCTCTGGGTCCTTGGTGTGCAGAGCTGGGCCAATCAAAGCTGCAGTTAGGAAAAGTCTAACTTCCGCATGCATTTTTATGAAGTGATAGTGGGGAACGTGGGCAGCTGTTTCACACCTGGGCTCTGGGAGGCCACAAGGGTTCATCTGATCACCCATGGGCCCCAGGGAAGAGCCCGTTTGCCAGAATGGCAAGCCCTCAGAGTGCATCATTCACGAGGGTGCAAACGTTCTCTCTGGCCCTATGGGACAGTATCTGGAACACTTTCTTGGGGCAGGGAAATTCTATCTATGGTTATAATCTCACTATTTTTTTTTCTTTTGGCTAGTGTTTGATATGTCTGGGCTTATTAATCCAGTGATGGAGGCTAGGGAAGCAAGTGGGCGTCTCAGCAGCCTCTTCCTAGCTGGTGGCCCCAAGTCCTTTACCGAAACCCCAAGAATTTGCAGTGTCCTTTCCTTCTACCCTCCCTTCCTCTCTCTCTCTCTCATTCATTCTTTCTCTTTTCTTCCTCCCTCCCTCCCTTTCTTCCTCTCTCCTTCCTCCCTCCCTCCCTCCCTCTCTTCCTTCCTGCATGTGGGCACATGTGTGTTTGGGGGTGCACATGCATCTATGTGTGCATGTAGAGATCAGAGGTGGACATTGGGTGTTGACCTCTCTTCTCTGTGTTTTGTTGAGGCAGAGTCTCTCACTCTAGTCCGTAGCTTGTAGACTCTGTTAGTCTAGTTAGCCAGTTTGCCTCAGCGACTCTTTGTCTCTGCCTCCCTTATTCAGGGCTACAGGCATCTGCCCAAACCACCAGGCACTACAGGAATTGATGTGGGTGCTGGGATCCAAACTCTGGTCCTCACACTTGCATGGCGAACACTTGGCCAACTAAGGGATCTCCACAGGCCACCCTTTCCTTACGGCTTCTGACCTATATGCACATTGTGTTTAGTAACCACTTGATGTCAAACTACAGCACAGATACATTTTTATAGATAATTCAAGAAGTCTTCTTCCCTTCCCAGGCAAAGACATCCTTGTTGGTTTCTTGTTTTGGATGTACTTTTTTTTTTTTTTTTTTTAAGGTAGGGTCTTGCTCTAGCCCAGGCTGACCTGGAATACAGTTGTAGTCTCAGGGTGGCTTCAAACTCACAGCGATCCTCCTACCTCTGCTTCCCAAGTGCTAGGATTAAAGACATGTGCCACCATGTCCAGCTGGATGTACATTTTTGTTTTCATTTTTTATTTTTGTTTTATTTTCACTTGGGTGAATCTCTGGTTTGCCTCTGGGCCTTGACTGTGGAAGGGTAAAGACAAGACTGAACAAATCTAGACTCGGCTCCATATCAAAAAGCAGATAGGTTGCCAGTCTGAAGTCCTTTAAGGGCCTGAGGTTCCAGAGTTGAGAGATATAGTCTGCTTGCAAGCCAAGTAAGTGGCTACACTGAAGATTCAAATTCATGGTGGCATACAGGTGCAACAGTGACCGTTCGGAGGGAGCAGAGAGAAGGAGGGAAGTAACTTCGGTGCTAAAAAAACTTCCTGAAAATGATAATGCCTGAGCCAGGCTTTGAAGGATCAATCTGCTTAACTGGGCTCATAAGCAGGCTGCAGGGGAAACTCTATG
Source organism: Dipus sagitta (assembly GCA_036346955.1). Classification (NCBI taxonomy): domain Eukaryota; kingdom Metazoa; phylum Chordata; class Mammalia; order Rodentia; family Dipodidae; genus Dipus; species Dipus sagitta. Next base: position 43,210,981 of record CM070770.1, on the reverse strand, counting down.
CACATAGGTTCATACACGGGAGAATCCTAGTTAAGTTGGAATTGCTGAGTCTAAAGTGTGTGTGTACATGTGTGCCTAGGCATGAGGTTGAATATGAAGCTTGAGAAGCAGGCAAGGGTCATGAAGGGAGCTTCATGGGTGCAATAGAGGTGTTTCCTTCACTGTTTTCTCGTCCCACACATACCTGTTGAGCACTTGCTCTCTGTTGGCACAAGTCCTGGTGTGGAAGTCGCAGTGATGAATCAGACAGTATGGTCTTCATGTAATATGTATGCTGGCAAGGGAGGCAGGGGAGACCAGGCAGGAAGAAAGGTACAACTGTGACAAGTGTGATATAGAGAGCCCAAGGAGGGCTTAGCAGTTAAGGTGCTTACCTGTGAAGCCTAAGGTCCCAGGTTCCACTCCCCAGAACCCACGTAAGCCAGCTGCACAAGGTGATGCATGCACACAAGGTAGAACACGTACCTGCAGTTCGATTGCAGTGGCTAGAGGCCCTGGTGTGCCAATTCTCTTTTTCTCTCTTGCTCTTGCTCTCAATGTCACTACTCTCATTCTCTCTCTCTCTCATAAAAAAGGAAAAGAAAAGATAGCACAATGAGGGGCTAAGCTGGTTAATAATGGGTGGTGAATGTGCATTTCAGGGTGGTGTGATGCATGCTGGTCAATTTTAGCGTGGAAGCCTTTGAGTGTCACTAGAAAGTTAGGGAAGTTTAGGGCAGTGTTGGGCCTCTTTATACTATACTGGAAGTTCTTTTTAAAAAAAATTTTAATTTTTTTTTTTTTTTTTGGTTTTTTGAGGTATGGTCTCACTCTGATCCAAGCTGACCTGGAATTAACAATGTAGTCTCAGGGTGGCCTTGAACTCATGGTGATCCTCCTACCTCTGCCTCCCAAGTGCTGGGATTAAAGGTGTATGCCACCACACCCAGCTGGAAGTTCTTTTAAGCAAAGGAAACTGTGTTGAATGCTCTCTTAAGCAGCCCTTCCCAACCTCTGCTCTTCTGACATTTCCAGAGCCCAGTGCAAAACATGTATCACTGAGGTGCCCCAAACTTGGCAGATGGGATTACAAACTAGTACAACCTTCTGCAAAAACTTTGAAATACGTGGGAGTGTCTTAAGAAGGGTAGTCCTCTGTGACTCAGCAATCTCCCTCCAGAAACTGATCCCAAAGAAGTATTAAAGATTGAGGCAAAATATTGCTAATGGAGTGGTCATTTTTTTTTTTTTTTTTTTTTGGCTTTTTGAGGTAGGTTCTCACTCTAGCCAAGGCTGGCCTGGAATTCACTATGTAGTCTCAGGGTGGCCTCTTAACTCATGGCAATCCTCCTGCCTCTGCCTCCTGAGTGCTGGGATTAAAGGCATGCACCACCACGCCAGGCTTGAAGTGGTCATTTTTACAGATGTTTAAATTTGGAAACAGCAGAAGAATATGTAAACAACTATGGTATAATTATGTGATGGAACAGTCATTTTTTAAAAAAAAGTTTGTATTTATTAATTACTCATCTGAAAGAGAGAGAGAGAGAGAGAGAGAGAGAGAGAGAGTTAGAGAGAGAGAGAATGAGTATAGGAGTGTCAGGGTTTTCTGCCACTGCAAATGAACTCTAGATGCACACACCACTTAATGCATCTGGGTTATGTGGGTACTGGAGAATCCAACCCAAGTCATTAGGCTTTGCAGGCAAGTGCCTGTAACCTTTGAGTCATCTCTCCAGCCCTGGTATAGCCATTTTTGATGGATACTTTATGCTGGGACGTATTCACTAGATAAGGTGACAAAAGCAAAACAAAAATATGACAAAAATCATCAAAGTAGTTAGGAGTCCATTTTTGACCAGACACATGCTTGTTTGAGAAAGATGAAAAAATGTTATCAGTAGTTCTCTCTGAGAGGAGGGCTTTTGGGTGATTGGTTTTCATCTTTGAATTTTCTTTGTTTTTCCTAAGTCTCAATTATTATGTTCTGTGTGTAACCAGAAGACAGACATTTAGAAAGGATCTCTATTGCAGTTTAAACCTAAAAGGTTTTTCCTTCACCTTTCCCCTTTTCTTCTCGACAGTTCTGTGTTGCAGCTGCCTTGACTCCAGTTGTTATTTTTCAGAACTTGGAATACATCACTCCAAGCCCTTCTGGCTTTTTTTTTTTGTTTGTGCTGCGTGATCTGCTGTTATCCTGATGGGCTTGCCTTTGTATGTGACTTGATTTTTTTCTCCAACTGCTTTCAATATATTTTCTTTGGTTTGTGTGTTTGGTAGTTTAATTATAATATGGTAGTGAAAGGTTCTTTCCTGGTTTTGTCTGTTTGGCTTTCTAAAGGTTTCCTGCATCTGTATTGGCATCACTTTCCCTATTTGGGGGGAAGTATGGTTTTGTTGAAAATACTTACTATGCCTTTGGAGTGAAATTTTTCTCCTTATACTATGCCCTGAATTCTTTTTTTTTTTTTTTTTTTTTTTGGTTTTTCAAGGTAGGGTCTCACTCTAGCTCAGGCTGACCTGGAATTCACTATGTAGTCTCAGGGTGGCCTCGAACTCACAACGATCCTCCTACCTCTGCCTCCTGAGTGCTGGGAGTAAAGGCGTGTGCCACCATGCCCGGCCTGAATTCTTATATTTGATCTCTTCATTGTGTCCTGAATGTTTTGAAATTCCCATTCATACCTTCCTAATCGTCTTTCTCTTTGTAGGACTGTATTAGATCTGCCACCTGGTCTTCTAGTTTAGATATTCTGTCTTTTCCTTGATCTAGTCTACTAATTAGACTTTCTATAGGGTTTTCTATTTGGCTTACTCTGTCTTAAATTTCCAGTATTTCTGATTGGTGTTTTTCATTTATTTCTATTTCCTTACTCATGTCTTGTATTGACCTCCTTATTTTATTAAGTTGGTTTCCTGTGTTCTCTTGGGATTCCTTCAGAAGTTTGTTTTCTTCTTTGATTTCTTTGAGCGTAGATATAATCATTATTTAAAAAAAATCTTTGTCAGGCATTTCATCTAAAGCAGTCTCACTAGAGGTCATTTCTGATGGATTTATAATTTTTTGGTAAAATTGTATTGTTTAGATTTTTTGTGTTTCATATATATATATGTATGTATGTATATATGTTTCTTATATATATGTATATACATTTTGTGTTTGTTATATAATGTAGAGATTTTTGCATCTTGAGTTAATTTTATGCTTGGGTTTTCTAATTATCTGCAGTGTTCTTAGCTGTGTAAATCCAACTTTATATATACTAAGGGTTGGAGTTTAAGGTGCCAAGTATTGCTCTTATATTCCAAGAAAACAGCAGAAGTGACCCTAGGTATTGAGTTTACGTGCAATTCAAGTAGTCTAGTAGTCTGGTAGAGCAAATTACTGGCAAATTCTAAAATTCAACTAAGCAGTATACACATTCAATCCAAACCAGCACAGAGTATTTATGCAGTAGTAGGGATTAAAACAAACAGATAATCCAATAAAGGCAAAGTCCCTGTGGTGGTTTCAGTCAGGTGCCCCCATAAACCTAGGTGTTCTGAATGCTAGGTTCCCAACTGATGGCAATTTGGGAATTAGCACCTCCTGGAGGCAATGTACTGTTGGGGGCGGGCTTTTGGGTGTCACAGCCAGCTTCCCCATGCCAGTGTTTGGCACACTGTCCTGCTGATATTGTCTCTGCCCCTGATATTTTCCCCTGCCATCGTGGAGCTTCCCCTCGAGCCTGTAAGCCAAAATAAATGTGTTTTCCCCACAAGCTGCTCTTGGTCGGGTGTTTTCTGCCAGTAATGCAAACCTGACTGCAACAGCCCCTTAGGTTACCCCATATCCTTTATCCTTTCAACTGGGAGACTGACATTTCAGGGCTGAAATGGGTTCCAGGTCAGCCTGAGGGCAAATGAGACCGTACTGCCAATAATGACAGAGGAAAAAGACAAAGGTCCTATAAATCAGGAAACATCAAAGACAATAGTCAACACCAAAATACAGTTTATTTGAGAATGGTAAAGCCAACCAAGAATCCATCAACCAAATCTAACGTGCATAACGTGCCCCGATATGGAAGGTGAGATGAGCACTTCCAGAGCAGGCCTATGTACCTGGCTTCGTGTAAGCAGTCCCTGTTACCTTTTGATGGCTTCCAATGTCATTAATGCTGAGTGCTCAGCTCAGTCCCTGTCTGTGGATTAGGTTAGGCTGCCTGGGTCACTGGATCTGGTGTTCTGATTGGCTGTGCTGGATGCTGCGTGGTTGGGGGTGGATAAGTTCTCTGGTGGTGCTTCACAACACTGGCGGATGGGGGAAGGGAGTCTGTGCAGGGTTCCTGGAGTTGTACCAGAGATGCTCAGCTGGTCCTGTCTGTGTTCTCCTTTAGCAGCTGCTCAGATAGTCCCCGCTGTCTTCCCCTTCGGGTTTTCTTGACTTTGCAATGAGGCGGATGTGAGCGGACAATCCCTTCACCTGGCTTTTGCTCCTGCAGCTCTGGGCCAGCACTGGGCCAGGGGGGTGCGTGGATTGGGGCTGCTGGCACTGCAATGGGAACCACTTTTGTGCTTCCTACTTGCAAGAAGATCTGAGTCTCTCCTCTTTCTCTGCTGTGGTTGGTAATTCCTTATACAACTTCACTTTTTGGTAGAAGACTGTCTTTTGCTATTTTTCTGCTTATTTCTCCCTCCTGGGCTGCTTTGGTGTGGCTACTATGCTGCCATCTTACCTGGAATGCCTTGACTTCAGCTCCTCCTCTTCTCTTTTCATCCCCTTCCTTCTTCTCACCCTTTAAGAAAATTAGCTGAGAGAGAGCGAGCAGATGAGGCAGATAGAGAAAAAGAATGGGCATGCCAGGGCCTCCAGCCATTGCAAAAGAACTCCAGACACATGTGCCACCTTGTGTACTGGGGAATGGAATCTAGGTTCTTAGCTTCGCAGGCAAGCACCTTAACCACTAAGCAATCTCTCTTCAGCTCCCCTTTTTTGACAGCCCCACTATGTAGCCAGGCTGGCCTTGAACTCAAGGTTCTCCTGCTTTGGCCTGCTATGTTCTGTTATTACAAATACGTGCCACTATGTCTGGTTGGATAGTTTCATTTTTTAAAATATTTTATATTTATTTATCTGACAGAGAGAGGCTGAGAATGGGCATGCCAGGGCCTCCAGCCACTGCAAACGAACTCCAGATGTGTGTGCCCCCTTGTGCATCTGGTTAATGTGTGTCCTGGGGAATTGAACCTGGTCTTTTGGCTTTGCAGGCAAATGCCTTAACCACTAAGCAATACCTCCATCCTGATAGTTTCATTTTTTAAAAATGTATTGTTTCCATTATATTTTGTTATTATTTATTATGTCACTAATACAAATTTCTAGATTTTTATTGAAAAAGTGTTCAACTTTGAGTCTAAAAATGGAATGTTATTCCAAGTAAAGTACCTAGAACAGTGGTAGGCATATAGTAAGCATGCTGTAATTTTAGTTATTATTTTTAAAGTATAGTTTTGTAGTGCCAATTTTACTTGGCTATAAGGGTAGCATTCTTAACATTTGGTCTTGACAATAACAGTTTTTACTTATTACATGCTATTTACTGGACACACTACACACATGATTTTGTTTGCTTCTTACTGCCTCTTTAGGAGACATGTGCTATTTTTAGTCTCATTAGAATTAATAAAACTGAAGACAAATGTTAACTTTGAGTCTATAGTTAGTAAGAGGACTGAAGCCAAGAACTGAATCCAAGTGTGATCCAAAGGCTAGAATCTTCCTTCCTTTCTGTTATTTCTCTTCCTCTCCCTACTACCTCCTTTCTACATTTTCAATTCTAAAATCCAACCATTAAAAAAAAAAAAAAGCAAAGGGACTGGAGAGATAGCTCAACCATTAAAGGTGCTTGCTAGCAAAACCTGAAGGCCCAGGTTTGATTCCCCAGCATGCACTTCAAGCTAGATGTGCAAGGTAGCATATGCCTCTGGAGTTTCTTTTGCAGTGGCAGGAGGCCCTTGTGTGCCCATTTTCTCTCTCTCTCATTCTCATCCTCTCTCTTCTTGCAAATACATGAATTAATTTAAAAAAAAAGCAAAATAGGGCTGGGTAGGTAAACATGCTTGCCACAAGCATGAGGTCCTGAGACCACCTCAATTAGACTTCCCAGGACCTACATAAGCAGCTGGTCATGGCCATACACATCTGTAACCCCAAGTTCTGTGGGTGGAAGAAACTGGAGAATTGAAATCTTCAGCTTTACGTTTAGAGAGAGACACTGTCTTAAGGAAATATGTGGATGAGCAATAGAAGAAGGACACATCCTCTGGTTTCTGCACACCTGTGAGTGCATCTGCACAAAAATGTGCACAAATACACCACACACACCACCACCACCACACATACTACACAAGCAAAAAAGTAGAATGAACCCCCATTTTGGATGTTTTTCCACCTCAAAAATCACCTTGAGGCCAGCCTTCTTTCATCTTGACCTTGTGTTTCCTTCCCAAATTATTTCACAAAAACCCAAAATCCTATCATGTCACTAAACCCTTCAATGTGTATTCCCAAGAATTAATGACTCTTTCATTTTAAGCATAATAAACTCAGAAAATTTCCTGATTATCCCATAAATTTATCCACTGGTTTGTTTCACTCACTCTCCACATTGTACATAGTTCACACAGTCCTCAGACCTCCTCTGTAGCTTCTTTTCTATTATTTTCTTCTCTGGGATTAGAAAAACTGGTATTTGTCATGTAAATCCCTTCCTATACCAATTTTAATTTTCAGAGCTGGGGACTGAACCCAGCGCCTTGTACATGAAGGCAAGCTCTCTACCTCTGAGCCCTATTCCTAGTCCTTGTCCTGTTTGGGTTTTGATAATGTCATGTTCCTCTGTGGACTGGATATTATTTTCTTCACATGTCTTTGTTGAGCTCCTACTGTGTTTAGGTGATAGATTCCCACGTGAGGCTTGTGAGCAAACAAATGGAATTTTATTTACATTTCAGTTACATAATGTGTAGATGTGGATCAATTATGATTTGTGACATAACTTTATTTGGTCTTCATAACATTGTGAGGGAATGTTGTGGTTTTTTATATCAAAGATGTCACTGATGTTCAAGAACCAGGCAGGGTTTGGGGCTTCCCTCTTCCCTACTCTTTTATTTTTGCTTTCCCCTTCTCTATTTTTGGCCCTGGGGATGGATCCAGAATCTTGAGCATGCTAGACAGGGCTCTCTCTCATTGAGCTTCCTCCTCAGTCCAGGCTTCCCTCCCAGGCACTGTGTGTGACCTTTGGCATTGGAGCATCCCTTACTCTTGCTGCACTTTGGCCTCCTCATCTTTACAATAATGGCTGCTGACCACATGAGTGCCTTACCAGGCTTCTTAGAGCCATGGCGCTCTGTTCTTCCCTACGGGAACTCTAATATATGAGACAGGTGGCAATGGAGCTGCCCTAGGTGAAGCAGGGGACGGCAGTCAAATATAGCTTACCCTCATTCTCTGTCCCCAGCTTCCACACCTCCCAGGACAGCCACTGAGACATGACACACTCTTGGAACCTAGGCCTCCATGGGACAGCCAGGAAACCACTGGATTAGGTAATGTTTGTAATTCCTTTGAGCAACATCAGACTGAAAGACCTGAATAAACAATGCTTCAGTTTCCTCAGTGTGAATGAAGCTCAATGTATGTCATTCTCTATGTATGTATTTTTATCAACAGAAGAATGAAATTTCAGAGTGGACATGCTCTCACCTAACTTCCATTTTGGCTGAACCCAACTCAAATTAGCTTGTGTATTATGGAGGTCACTGGCACATTGAATGAAGAAGTCCTGCCTTGCCTGGTTTCAGCACCATTATGTTAGTCTAGTCTACTTCTCTTCCTCTGGAGTCTGTGTTGCTTTCTTCTCTGATAGATTGTTCCTTGGGTTAAGACCAAATTGGCCATCAACAGCTCCAGTACTACATCCTACTGGACCTCAGTGGACTGAGATGGACTCTTCCTGCACACTCATGGGGCACATGCTCATCGTCGAACCAGTCTTCATATCCTGGAGGAGCCAGAACATTAATTAGCCATCTTGGGTTGCCTAAGCCATATGGAGCATGGGATTGCTCAGGGAACATCAAGGTGCTAATCCCAGAAGACTGGAAACTCAAAAGATGTACACTGTCCTTAAGGTGACCCTATATCTTATCAGGACTGGATTGCTTTAGAAAGTCAAAGGAGGCACCATCAAAAGTTACAACGGGGCAACAAATGGAAAGCCATGCCATTACAAGTGAGCTGGAACAGGTGGTGACCCTAACTGAACTCTTCAGAGAGAATAAATGACTTTGTCCAGGCTCTCAGACCGTGAGTGAGAGATGTGGCAGCAGAACTCATTCCACTATCTTCTATTAAAATGCTCCTCTCGACCATCAGAAACGTGTCTGTATAGGAGTGTCTATAGACTAGGATAGGTATAGAGTAGGTATTACTGAGAAAAGAACCTCTGATCAAATTAGATCAAGTGAGGGATTATTTGTAGGGTCACATCTATGACTATCAGTTACCTTTGTATATTTGACATATTGAGATAACCTGCATTAAGCATTTTGGGTGCACAGACATAAATACCCCCAGATTAGACCATATAGTCAGTGGTTCAGGGTATGGGTCTGAAATCAGAGGGGATTTTGACTAACACAACTCTATCATTTATGAGCAAATTAGCCATTCTGGGGCTGGAGGGATGGCTTAGCGGTTAAGGCATTTGCCTGCAAAGCCAAAGGACCCATTTTTGATTCCCCAGGACCCATGTTAGCCAGATGCACAAGGGAGCACATACATCTGGAGTTCATTTGCAGTGGCTGGAGGCCCTGGCATGCCCATTCTCTCTCTCCCTCTTTCTATGTCAAATAAATAAAAATAAAAATACTTAAAAATAATTAGTCTTTCTGAATCAACTTCACTATCTGTACAATGAGACCAATCACAGCACCTGCTTTGGAAGTCTATTGCAAAGATATAATGAAATATTTTTGTTAAGTGTAGCACTGGATCCTAGTCGATCATCAATAAGTGTGTTAATTACATTATCATCATACTTACAGAAACTTGTACCATCTCTGGTTTGGCCTCACCACTGTTGCATTCTGGGCTTTGGTGGCTCCTGGCTGTGCACCTGCCCAGGTGTTTCTCCTTGGTGGCAGCCCTTCTGTGGCCTGATCAGGTTGCAGCCTCGACTGTACACCTGGTCACTGGGTGAGTGGTCTTTTCCTGTGTGTGGCACTGACTATGTAGAAAGGTGCTGTTAGATAAACAGCGGGGATTTTATAGCCTTCGCCCAGGAGGGCTAAACTACAGGGAGGAAACTCAGGCAAAGCATCGTCAGAAATGTAAGGAAAGGAAGTCAAGGCACACCACCACCAAGTCCCAGTGGTTCATGGTGCTAAATTCCAAATCAAAAAGAAAAAAGGCAGCCAAATATTTTTGCAAATGTTTTTTAGCCTCAGACACCTGGTTTGGAAACACACTCCCACCTGGGCTGCATTAAACCTGTGGAAAACTCAGGAAGGAAATACAGTGTGTGAGGCCAGAAAAGGGTGAGCGGCTGGCTCCCTTAGGTCAAACAGCAGGCTGTAAATGACTCTTTTCAAAACACATTACTTCCCAAGATTGCAGCCTGACACAAAAGAAGGTACACCCGGGGTTGTCCCCAGCAAGGGTTATACTATATGGCTATTAGGGGAACACTAGCAGCTTGATTCTCACCAATGACAGGAAATAAGGTCAAGTAAAGATAACAGGCCTTTGAATGAAAGAGCCTTTAAACACACATCCTGGCCTCTCTGGCTTTAGTAAGTGAATGAGAATTATGGAATGAAGCCTTTAAGCTGGACTCGTGAACACACATTCTGCCTGGGTGGGGCAGGCACCCGTTTCCTCATACCTTTGGCTAGTGAGTACTTTCCTCCGTCGCATTACTAGGGAGATCAGAGCTGGGATGGGCTCACCAGGTAAGAATCTCACAGCAGCCTGTTTGATCCTACATACCTTTAGCTTAGAGGTCAAGATTGCATTGCTCTTCGTTAACAAGGAGGGGAGCTTGCAGACTCTAGTTCTCGTGGGCCAGGGTGTTTCTATTTTGCTCCTTTTTTCAAGGAGAAGATATTCAAGTTAGCTTGACTTAATTCAACAAGTCAGAGAATGTGTTCAGGGAGAAGGGAAAAAAAAAAAGTACCAAAGGGTTGTTAAGTAGACAAACACCTGGTTGTTTGCCTGAATTCCCGCCCTGTTACACTGTCTGCATTTCTTATACATTCACCTTGATTTAGAAGGGGGGAGGGTGCAGGATGACAGTAGGGTGCAGAAAGGAGAAATGTAAGACAAGCAACCCGTTATGACATCTTAGAAACTCAATATGGTTAATTCAATTAGCCAGCTGGATCTCCTAACATAACCAACTGGTTGACCGAACTTGACTTTACATATATATATATATATATATATATATATATATATATATATATATTTACAACATTAGTTCTGGTACATGTGACTGTAAACCTGGGTTAACGATCTCCTTCCATAATGACTAAAGAAAAGGGTGGCAATTCTTTTTGCTTTTTAAGGTTTTCCTTCCTTTTCCTTTTTTTTGTGTGTGGGGGGGTGGCGGTTCAAGGTAGGGTCTCGCTCTAGCCCAGGCTGACCTGGAATTCACAATGTAGTCTCAGACTGGCCTCAAACTCACAGCAATCCTCCTACCTCAATCTCCCGAGTGCTGGGATTAAAGGCATGTGCCACTACACCGGGCAAGATTTTCCTTTTTGATAATTAAAATAGAAAGAGACCTTGATTTTGACATAAGCCCTAATTCATAGTAGTTGTTAAAGGATTAAATGAGATAATCCATTTATACATGAACCTGATGTCTGGCACAGAGCAAGGAAGGGTTCTGTGACGTTGTTGCAGTCTTTGTGGTCACATACCCTCACTGTCTCCATGAGGATCTACAGAGCTTTAGGTTTCCAACCAGTAATGATGGTTCTGTTATGCAGGAATGACTTGAGGCCCTGCTGAGTTTCTTTGGTTCTTTGGGTTTTACCTGAGATGTTTAATGACCATATATATATGGAATGACTTTTCTTCCCTTTACAAAGCAACTCACATTCATAATTTTTAACAGCAGATGAATATGAACAAAAAGAAGACAATAAATGTAATTCTACAACTCATTGGTCATTGTGCCAATATTTTAGTGAACTATTATCTTACATTGTTTGCAACTTTTCACCTAATTATATAGCAAATCACATTAGTGTCTTGTCTAACAGACACCTCACTTGTTTAAGCATGAGTGTCTTCTAGTACAGATTTACAGTGTTTCCATCATTTAGTGGCATCATTGGTTAAATAAAATCACCAAGCTCTAAGAGGTCCATCATCCATATCTGCTTGAGCCTGTAGGTTTTCACAAAGTTAGAAATTCCCTGCACCCGAAGCTGGCACCAAAGACACCTTCAAGAGGTTGCCATGTTACATTCTGCTCTGTTCCCAGCAGAAGAGGCAAAATTGGGGTCATTTTCCTAACAGCTATTATTACTGTGGGTGAGGTGCTCCAAAGAGGCCCTCCCACCTTTTCCCACTCTCCCTTAATCATAGGCAATTTCCTCAAGGCAGCAGCAACCTCACCTTTCATGGGGATGTCAAATGGGCCATCCAAATAGATGGTCCCTGAGACAAGGGGAAAGTTCACACACGTGTGTGCACACCACACTCTAGGGTCTTTATACAATGTCTCACCTTCTACTTGGGGAGGGGGGAGAAGAGACTGGGTGCAATCTTTTCCTGCTTTACTGGGACTTAGTCTTATTTGCTATTGGAGATAGGTTAGTTTTCCAGGAGTGGGAATCTCAAAGGGATTTGGAAATATGAGAGAACTGTAGCATAAAGGGCAATGACTCAGGAAAGAATAGTAGGGGTCCATGGGAAATGGTGCTTGGCTTTCCAGCCCAATTATAACCTAGGTTAGGTCTGAGCACAACTGCTAGTAAGTGAGGGTTGTCCCCCTCTCCTTCCTTTCTTTCTGCCACTGCCTCCCCCCCCCCCCCGCAAGCACTTAGTAATATCATGGACTTTATGTGGATCTCTGGCTCATAGTGAGCCAGTTGCTCTGGCCAATTTTTTTTTTTTTTTTGATTTTTCGAGGTAGGGTCTCACTGTAGCCCAGGCTGACCTGGAATTCACTATGGAGTCTCAGGGTGACCTCGAACTCACGGCAATGCTCCTACCTCTGCCTCCCAAGTGCTGGGATTAAAGGCGTGTGCCACCATGCCCTCTACCATGCTACTCTAGCTAATTTTTAATGCTAGCAGTAGGCTCAGCTGGCTATCCTGGAGGAAGAAGAGGCTTTTCTTCCTGTTGGCAGACTGAGGTCTGCAGGGAGACAAAGGTTATTGTCATGATAAAGCACTTTCCTGTGGCTAAAGTTGGTATTTGAGAGAGAGCCTACTAAAGAAGTATCTGGAAGGTTATCAAAATTGCCAGAGGAATTATAGGACACCCTGATATACTGTGTTTCAGGGTTGAAGGTTTAGCTCAGTGGCAGAGTGCGTGCATAGTATACGTGTGTCCCTGGGTTCAGTCTCCAGAATTGCACAAAGGAAAACAAGATACAGAATTTCAAATAACAAACTTTCAGCTTAAGTATGTCCCGCGCAAACGAAAGTCCCTGAGTGTATTAGTGTCTTACGGTTATGATTTCCCCCGTCTCTTACAGTTGTTTTTCTCACACTGGGAACAAGCTCACCTCGCCTTTGAAGGGCACACAGCTCGTTTACAAGGACAGGATGTGTGCATACCCTCAGCTGAGACCAACCAGGCTGGACGGCTCGGCTCCCTGTGGCCGCCAGGATGGATGTTTTACAGAATGAATGAGTGATCAAATGTCAACCAGCAAGTGTGTAGAGTGGAGACTATCAAGAGCGTGACTGCTGTGCCAAGTTCACAGCGCCAGGCCCTGGATGGGTTCAAAGGATATTCCTGTGTTCGTTCACACATATGTTCATTCATATAAATGTGCAAGGAACAGTATGGCTATTATTGTTATTAGCTAATGTGGTATGTACTGCTACTTTATAAATGGTTTTATAAATGGATTTTATAAATATCACAGTGATAATACTCTTCTAGTGCAGTCTTTGAACAAATCTTTAGTTATTTTCCTAAGAGAATTTCTCAAATTTTGTAGATGAGAAAATTGAGATCTCAAGTGACAGTGTTGTGTTGGAGCTGGTTTGTGAGAGTTGGTTGTTACATTTTCAGTTATTTTGCCATCTGGCTGCTAAACATAGCTATTATTAAGAATTAAATTATGGGGCTGGAGGAATTGCTCAGTGGTTAAAGGCGCTTGCTTCAAAGCCTACCGGCCCAGGTTCAGTTCCCCAGCCATCCGTGCAAAGCCAAAAACAAAGGTGGCACAGATGTCTGGCATTCCTTTGTAGTAACAAAAACCTTGGCGTGTATGCATACACACACATACCCATGCAGATAAAGAGAAAAAAGAAAGAGAAAGGCCTATCACATCTTTAAAAAGTTAAATTATTTGCACTTATAACTAAATTACAAATTATGTATTAGCAATTCATTTAAAATCATAAATACTCAAAACTCTTCACTTCCTGCCAGGTGTGCTGGGTACATGCCTGAGGAGGTAAGAGCAGGAGCATCACTGCAAGTTCAAGGCCAGCCTGGGTTACATAGTGAGTTCCAGACCAGCCAGAGTTACATAGGGAGGCCCTGTGTCAAACAAACAAACAAACCTAGCCCCTCACCACTTTCAGGGTATTTTCTTTATTCTATGATTGTCCAGTCTTGTAAGGTTCTGTGTGTTTACTGTATGTGTTCAGTGGAAATAACAAAAAATGGTAGGCTACTTACTGTATGCCTCTGTGCTTAGAATGATAACAATACAGGTGTCTATGGCAGATTGATGTTATATTATTTCCCAAGAATATAACTGAAGGGGGAATATAGCTGAAGGGGGAATATTTTATTTAATCAAAGTTAGAAATGGTCCAAATCCTGGTTATGTTTTGGCTGATGTTAAACATTTACCCAGTAGAAAGGTGAACTAGCTGAGTAGACTATGACTGCATGAAATATGGGTCCGTTTCTTCTGACCCTATCGATGTGTTTTGGACAATGCTTTGGAAGTTTTTTTTTTTTCTAAGTCCTTACCTTATGTGTATATTCCAACATCTATTAAATATCTTTTACCAGCCTTTATACAAAACTGTGAAAGTGTTCATAGGCAATTGAGAGTCACAGGGCTTCATTTAACAAACATTCGCTGAGAGCCTGCTCAGTGCTGAGTACTAGAAGACAAAGCAGAATTAGACATAGATGGTCTCAAACAGTGGTGCCCCAGGGTTGGTGACAGAATTAATGCTGTTTCATTAAACCATTGCTTTGAATTAAATAACAACTATATAATATAAACAATTCATATTTTAATAAATTAGCTAAAATATAAACTATATATGTTATATACACACACACGCCTACATTGCTTTACTATTGTGCTATGACCTACGACCCACATCTCAAAGCTTTAGCTGGCATGGAGGCTCATGTCTGTAATTCCAGAACTCGGGAGGCTGTATGCAATAGGATCACTGTGAGTTCAAGTTCACCTTGGACTACAGAGTTAGAGCCTACCTCAACAAGCACACAAAAAAACAAACAAACAAGCAAACAAAACAACAAAATTTCTTTTAACATTTTATTGACAGCCTCCATACATACAGACCATATACTATGATCATCATCCCCTCCCACTGCTCTCCTTTTTTTCCCCTCCTTTCTGCCCTCCTCTACTAAGTCCCTTCTTTCCAACTAGTTTCTTTTCTATTTTGATGTCATCATTTTTCCCTCCTATTATGCAGGTCTTGTGTAGATAGCATCAGCCACTGTGAGCTTATGAATACCTCAGCCACTTTGTGCCTGGAAGACAGTATTGCCCTTTCCTTTGGCTCTTACATTCTTTCTGCCACCTCTTCCCCAATGGTCCTGGAGCCTTGGAGGGTGTGACAGAGGTGTCTCACTGAGTGCTCAACACTTTGCTGTCACTTCTTCTCAGTACTTTGTTGAGTTTTAAGTCTCCCAGGTGGTTACCATCATTTGAAAAGACAATCTCAACAAGTTTAAAAAATATATATTTCTATTTATTTACAAGACAGAGAGAGAGAGAGAGAGAGAGAGAGAGAGAGAGAGAGAGAGAGAGAGAGAGAGAGAGAATGAGAATGAGAATGAATAGAGACACCAGGACTCTTGATGCTGCAAACCAACTCTAGATGCATGTGCCACCTTGTGCATATGGCTTTATGTGGGTACTAGGGAATTGAACCCAGGCTGGCAGGCAGGTTTTTTAAGCAAAAACTTTTAACTATAGAGCCATCTCTCCAGCCCAACAACATTTTTAAATTGGGTTTTATAGTAGAAAAGGCTGGAGAGGCAAAAACAGGGCAGTGATTGAGAACAGGAACTTTGAAGTCTAACTTGAGTTTCAGTCCTGACTTGATCTCCTGCTAGGTCTATGACCTAGGGCAAATTACTATACTTAACTTCTCTAAACTTTGATTTCCTTGTGACAATAAAAATAATAATTCCCTCATAGGGTTTATGTGAGGATTAAATGTAATCATCTATGTAGAGTGCTCTGTGTCTGGTAGCAAGTCAACACTCAGCAAATATAACCTTAAGGGAAACCTTGAAAAAATGAGCCCTAAAGGAAGACCCTCAGTTCACTGAATTACCTACCATCCACGTATGCCTGGCTGGCTTTGGGAAAGATTCCTTTGAACCTAGAGTGGGGCTTAAACCGTCTCTTTGCAAAAACACGCAGGCACTCTTCTTTCTTAGTATGTTTTAAATTTTTAACTGGCAGGTTTCTAGTAATTGCACATATTTATGGAGTGCAGTGTGACATTTCAGTACACACACAGTGTGCTCTTCAAGCTCTGCTTCTCTGCCCTTGTCTTCTGGGGACTGACCCTCTCCCAGCTCACTCATTTCTGGCTGCAATCTCATTTCCACCTTCAGCCATCCACTGGAAGGGCTCTCACTCAGGTCACTAGAGATCTCCCGACCAATCTTGACGGCCTTGCACACTGACGATTCCTTCCATCTTTAGGTAAGGTTCGTCCAATTTCATTTTGTATGTCCCCAAAGGGATGGTAATTGTTAGTTAATGGAGAAGCCAAGTAGGAAGGCTCAAGGGAAGGTGTGCATGTTTGGGTGGCATTGGTGAAAGACATACTTCTTTTTTTTTTGGTATGTGTGTGTGTGTGTATGTGTATTTGAGAGCAAATATGACACAATGAGAATGATACAGAGAAATTTTGGAGTGGAACATTGCTGTATGTGTGCGTGTGTGGTATACTGCAAGTGTGGTGTACGTGCTGTATGCGTGGGTTTGTGCTGATGTGGCACCCCAGGGGGTCTCCTGCAGTGGCTGGAAGGAGCTTGGTGGGTATCCTCTTCCCTCACTCACCTGCTTGTTTCTTCTTTGCAGTCAAGCCTTTTCCTGATTGTAGAGCTTCCGGAACTTGCCAACTGTGAGCCCCAGTGATCCTCGTGTCTCTGCTCCCCACAGGACTGGGATTACAGACAGGGGTAGCTATGCCCGGCTACACAGGTTCTAAAGATCCGAACTTGGGCTGTCTCCGGCCCTCATGCTTGCACAGGAAGCATACTTAACCACTGGGCCATCTTTCCAGCCTGCATTGCCACACTTTTTAGAAAGTTTGGTGCTTCTCTTTGGCATTCTTAGTGTCAGCCTACTCAGGAGAGATTATCCAAAGCCACTCAGGGTTCAGTGCTGCCTTCATCTCTGTTGTTTTGCATCTCAGAGTTTCCTTTGGAGAGAGTTCTCCTTAAGGCACACCTTTTAAGGACCATTTTGAAAAAAGACCTTTTTAGTGAAGGTGTGTTGAAGGAAAACTCCCACAAGTTTTGTTTAGCTAAAAATATCTTTACCCTTATTCTCCAAAGCTAGTCTTCTGTATATATGCATTTAGGATGAAAGTTATTTCCTCTGAATACTTTCAAACTTTACTCCACTATCTACTGACTTCTATCACTTTTGTTGGGAGGTCTTTTGTTAATCCAATTCCATTTCTTTGAAGAGTTCTATCATGCATCTGGACTATTTTTAGATCTTCTATTTGTCTAGAATTTACCCTGCTTTGAACTTACTGGTATTCCTAAATAAAGGATCAGAATGTCGTGCCAACTTGGGGAAATTCTCAGCATTCTCTCATTTTAGAAAATGCCTCTGGAAGAGCAATTAGAAACCTATGGAAACATCTCACTGTCCTGCTTGCATTCCCTCTCTTTCATAATTTTGGCCTCTTTCTATGTTTCCTGGATAATTTTTCAAATATATTTCATTTCTTTAGCTATAATCTGCCCTTCTTTCTGTGGGCAGTCAATTTTTCCATTGGCTTTTAATTATCAGATATACTTTTTAGTTGTGTTTTGGGCTTTCTATCTTAAATATTTAGAACATAAATCAGCATAGAGGTTTTTCAGAAACCTAAAAATAGATCTACTACTACATGACCTAACTACACCACTCCTGAGTACTTCCCTAAGGACTCCACACTCTGCTTCATAGATGCTTGTTCACTCGTGTTCATTGAGGCTCTGTGCACAAGAGCTAGGAAATGGCATCAGCCTAGATGCCCATCAGCTCATGAATAGGTAATGAAGAGGTGGTATTTATTAATCTATAAGGAAAAATGAAAATATGCAATTTGAACTGCCTCTGCTCTCTTTGGCCTTAGGAAATGCAGAGGCCTCCTGTTTCCTCAGTTTTTAAAATATGTGTTTTATTTATTTATTTGAAAGAGAGACAGAGAGATAAAGAGAGGAGAGAGAGAGAGACAATATGAGCATGTCAGGCCTCCTACCACTGCAACTGAGCTCTAGACACATGTTCCACTTTGTGTGTTTGGCTTTATGTAGATATTGAAGAACTGAACCTGGGCTATCAGGGTTTTCAGCAAGCCTCTTTAACCTCTGAGCCATCTCTCCAGTCCCTTTATTTTGTTTTCTACAGTTTCTGTTACTTGGTCAATAATGGTATAAAATGGTATTAAATAGCACATTCCAGAAATGAACAACGTCTAAGCTTATAATGGTATAATTTCTGATCGGTGTGATGAAAACCCCCACACCACCATGGCCCATCTCACCTGGGATGTGAGTCGCCATGGCCCAGTGTCTCCGCTGTGTCCATGCTTTCTGCTTGTGAGTCGCTTGGTAGCAACCACAGTCCTTGTCATGGTAGGCGGCACATAGTCCTTCTGTTCAAGAACCCTTATTTTACTTAATATTGACCTCCCACATATAATGACAACTATGTGTGCAATTTGGCTTTGCCATGGAGAAGTTATGAAGTTCTTCCTTACATGCATAGCACATAATCCTGTGGGCACATAGTTAATGTCTACAGTAAAAATGGATTTACCAGGCTGGGTAGGAAGTCCAGTGGTCAACTGTTTGTCTAGCATGTGCAAGGTCTTATGTTCTATCCCCAGCTCCATGAAAAAAAAAAAGACTGTGAATAAGGCAAAAGAAAATCATATGCTGGTTTTGTTGCTATGCCTTAAACTACAAATGCATGTCCACAATGGCTACCAATGTAAGGTGAGCAAACCATTAAGTTTTAAAGTTAGGGACTATTTGTCTTTTCAGGTACTGAAAGACATTCTATGTATTATTTTCTGGAATCTTGCCATTTACTCGTTTGAAAGGAGGCTTCCTAGTTTTGTTTATGCATCGTAATCTTTGAGCTGTAGTGTTTAATGATGCGTAGGCCACCACAGTGCTGGAAATGCAAACCTGTGAGTTTACTCAGGATTGCTGACCTCCCAAGCATGCCTTTGTCTTAACTCTTAATATTTCTTTTTTTAAAATTAAAAACATTAAAATTCATTTTATTTTTAGTATATAGAATGAGTGATCTGGTCTGTGCTTGTGTGTGTGCATGGAGCTCCATGTGAGTATGTGAGGAGGCCAGAGGAGGATGTTGGTGTCCTCTTATCGTTCTTTCTTCCTTCACATGGAGTCTCTTTCTAAATTTGGAGCTGTCATTTTTGGTCAGACTTGCTAGCCAGTGAGTGCCAGCTTTCTCAGGTGAATCCTGAAGATGGAACTCAGGTCTCAGGCCCTCATTCTTGTGGACAGGCACCAGCTCCCCAGCCCGTAAGTGTATTTTTAATATGTGTGTGTGTGTGTGTGTATTTAAAATTTATTTGCATGTATGTGTGTGTGTGTGTCCTCTCGCCTTTGTGCAACTGAACACCAGACACTTGCACCACTTTTTGCATCTGACTTACACGGGCAGCTTGGGAATTGAACCCAAACTGGCAGGGTTTACAAACAAGCACCTTTAACCCCTGAACCATCTTTCCAGACCTATGATATCTTTTTATACCTATTATTTTTTGCTAGTCCCAATAAAAGTAATTTCTGATCATGAGAACCATAAGAAAAATGGAATTCATTTAATGGAAAGAAACTCACTTCCTATGAAACATGACTCTTAGCTAACTGCAGTCTAGTGCGCTTAAGCAGAGGCCATTTCACACACATTCCCAGAGTGCCTAGGACTGTGCTAAGAACTGCAAAGCGAGCAAGCCGACCTTGAGCAGTACCCATGTTGATAATGACTTCATGCTTACCATTCACACATTGTGTGTGTGCGTGAGAGAGAGAGAGAGAGAGACAGATAGGGTCTTATGTAGCTTAGGTTGACCTTGAACTTGACATGTAGTCAAAGATGACACTGATGCTACTGCCTCTACTTCCAGGGCGCCAAGATGCTCTTTAGACTAGTTTCTTAGCTGCACATGAGTTGATTGATGGCCAGAGATAGCAGGTCATTCTTTAGGACTTCCTTTAAAGATTTCATGTAAAACTTGCCCATGAAATCATTCAGACTTTCATTCATTGAGCATTTATTTTTAAATATTTTATTTTATTTATTCATATATGAGAGAGAGGGGGGAGGAAGGAGGAAGGAAAAAGATTGGGTGAGCCAGGGCCATTGCAAATGAACTC
Organism: Dipus sagitta; assembly: GCA_036346955.1. Classification (NCBI taxonomy): domain Eukaryota; kingdom Metazoa; phylum Chordata; class Mammalia; order Rodentia; family Dipodidae; genus Dipus; species Dipus sagitta. Next base: position 43,190,892 of record CM070770.1, on the reverse strand, counting down.
CAGATGCATGCACCACCATGTGCATCTGACTTACGTGGGTTCTAGAGAATTGAACCTGGATCCTTAGGCTTTGCAGGCAAGCACCTTAACCACTAAGCCATTTCTCCAGCCCCATTGAGCATTTATGAAACATTTTATGGGAGCTGTTGGAATATCCTTTCACAACTAGGGACTAAATAATAGGGTAACGTACTGCTTTCTCCTCCTGAACTGACAGTGAACCATGTGCCTTATAATACTGGTGAGAAGGTTTGGGGCCAGTGGGTAGGAGAAGTCATGTGAAAGACCATGGAGTATGGGCTAAGTATGTCTGAGTTCTGAGCCTTTACACAGGGACTATTTCCTAGATAGGGACAGGGCCACCTGCACGGGGATTTGAGTGCCCCCTGCTGCTGCACACCAGTTGTCAGACTCAATTTGAGACTTGTTTCCTCAGCTGGAGGTGAAGTCACTACTTGAGTACGAAGTCCTCGGGAGATGCTGCCACTGCCTTTAAGGACACTGTGAGACAGAGGCAGAAGAGGAATTTCCACCATGCCCTAAGTAAAGAGGAGAAACCATCCTTTGTTCCATGCAGACCAATTTTTATTCTGGAATGGGTATTTTTACAGCCTGATTTACTGGAAAAGATGGACTTGGGCCGGAGGGATGGCTTAGCGGTTAGGGCATTTGCCTGCAAAGTCAAAGGACCCAGATTCCCCAGGACCCACGTAAGCCAAATGCACAAGGTGGCGCATGCATCTGGAGTTCGTTTGTCGCAGCTGGAGGCCCTGGCACGCCCATTCTTTCTCTATCTGCCTCTTTTCTTTCTCTCTCTCAACAAATTTTTTTTTTAAAAGATAAAAGATGGACTAGTTATCCCTCTGAGCCCACTAATCCACCTTAGTAAAGTAAGATACGGACTATGGTAGTGCACACCTGTAATCCCAGAACTTGGGTGGTGAAGGCAGAAGGATCATGACTCTGTCTTGACAAAGAACAGGAGGAGGATGAGGGAGAGGAAGGAAGAGAAGAAGGAGGAGAAAGAAGAGGAAGAAGAAAGGAAGCTTGAAGAACTTTAGCCTTCCTTCTTTTAAAAAAAAAATTTATTTTTGCTGGGCATGGTGACACACGCCTTTAATCCCAGCACTCGGGAGGCAGAGGTAGGAGGATCGCCGTGAGTTCGAGGCCACCCTGAGACTCCATAGTGAATTCCAGGTCAGCCTGGGCTAGAGTGAGATCCTACCTCGAAAAACCAAAAAAAAAAAAAAAAATTATTTTTATTTATTTGACAGAGAAAGAGGGGGAGAGAGAGAGAGAGAATGGGTGCACCAGGGCCTCCAGCCACTGCAAACGAACTCAAGATGGCTGCGCCCCTCGTGCATCTGGCTAACGTGGGTCCTGGGGAATCGAACCTGGGTCCTTTGGCTTTGCAGGCAAACGCCTTAACCGCTAAGCCATCCCTCCAGCCCTAGATTTCCTTCTTTAATGGAGGCTGCTGTCTTGTACCTTACTGAGTTACTTGGAGGCCAGAGTCATTCATTCATAAAATGCTCAGCACACAGTCAGAAACATCTTGCAGAATCTTGATGTTAGGGGAGCTGATTTTTAAAATCCCAATCTTGGGACTGGAGAGATGGTCTAGTGATTAAGATACTTGCCTGCAAAGCGTAACTACCTAGATGTGATTTCCCAGTACCCACGTAAAGCCAGATGCAGTGGCGAAGGCATCTGTAGTTCGATTGCAGTGGCTAGAAGCCTTGGTTTGCCCATTCTCATTTTTTCTCTCTCTCCTTGCAAATAAATAAAAAAAATGTATTTTTTTAAAACCCCAATCTTGGGCTGGAGAGATGGCTTAGCCGTTAAGTGCTTGCCTGTGAAGCCTAAGCTCCCCAGTTCTAGGCTTGATTCCCCAGGACCCACATTAGCCAGATGCATAAGGGGGCGCACGCGTCTGGAGTTCATTTGCAGTGGCTGGAGGCCCTGGCATGCCCATTCTCTATCTATCTCTATCTGCCTTTCTCTCTGTGTCTGTCGCTCTCAAATAAATAAATACAAAATTTAAAAACCCCAATCTTGAGTATAGAAACCAACAAAAATAAACAGTAAACCAAACAAATATTGTGGCATCCCAGGAAAAAAGCCATAGCTCATTGTTTGTTGAACAAAAGCCTTCAGTTCTGCTCCCAAAGAAAACCCATTTAACAACCCTCAAGCAGCGGGGCCTGGTGGCACGCTTCACTCAGCACCTGGAAGGTGGAGGCAAGAGAATCAGGAGTTCAAGGATATCGTCCTCTACCTAGGAAGCTTAAGACCAGCCCGGGAGACATGAGACCTTGTCTCAAAAGCCCAAACCACCACCAACGATAAAACAAACAAAACTTCCCAAGCACCATTTCGCGCGAATTCAAAGCTAGTTTCGAAACTCCCATCCAATTCCCATCATGGAAGCAGGAGCACGACAGGTCAATTTGAAATAACCTGAGCATAACGTAATTTGGTCACCTGGGAGGGCTGTGTATGGGGTAGTTCTCGACACCTGTGGACTATGGCAAGAGTGACAGTTACACGATTGTCAACTTGACAATATCTAGAATCAGCTAGAAGACAAATCTCTGGGCATGTCTGTGGGGGTTTCTAGATTAGGTCATTTGAGGTGGGCAGGCCTACGCTAACAGTGCGTGGCGCTATTACGTGGCTTGAGGATCACAGACTGAATGAAAGGAGAGATCAAGATGAGTATGAGCATTCAACCCTGTCTGCTTCCTGACTGTTGATGCAATGGGCCCAGCCTCTTTATGCTGCTGTCAGGCCTTGCCCACCACGACAGACAGTCTCCTCTCAAAGCATCAGCTGAAACAAGCCCTTTCTTCCTTAAGTTGCTTCTTGTCAGGCAACCAGGAAGGTGACTAGTACAGTAAGTATGGATGAGCTGGGCTGAGTGCTTCTCTCACAGTGAGAACCTGCTGTGCCCGGCTTCTTCTGGGCTCAGGCTTCTGCCATGGCTCTGCCCCCACTCCGAGGGTAGAGTGAATGAACACAGATGCTGCAGGCCACGGGCATGCCCTGGCTTGTCTGCCTTCCTGGGCAAGACAAGCTGTTATTAGACACTAGTGACTACTCCTTGTGTCTGGGGACGAGCTGTCTGCATTTCTAGGAGATGGCTTCTTCCCAAGGGGAAAGAAACGGTGCCAGGCTGTGGAAGGGTCCAATTATTGGCGGCTCCGTTTTGTGGAATGACTGTCTTTGAGTGAAGTATGTGTTATAGATGCAAACATGGTATTTCTAATTAACATAAAGTAATTTCAGCTCTTACCTGCTGGGTACATGTATACAGAAGGGGAATTCTTTGCACACTTTTCCATAAATGGCTTCAAAGTTGCTTTGTTGCTTTTAGAAACTTCTTGGAGAATGTCCTAAGGGCAATTGCAAACCCATGATTTCATAAACGGGTTTTTCTAATCAGCCTTTTGAATGATGTTACTATTCAACTTTCTTGGGATTTTTAAAAATCCTAAATATTACTGTTAAAGGTAGCCATTTCTGTTAACATCATTATAGTCAGACCCGAGGGGTTGAATGGGCCATGGGCATATTACCAAGGCCGAATATCTGGGACAGAAGAATTTTCCAGGAGCTTTTGAGATACACAGGGCCTGAAGTTACAAGCTGGAAGACTACAGCCATTCCAGGGTTTCAGAGTGGGCCTGTGCTTGACGGCTACTGATTCAAAGCACTTTTTTGACCTTGACCTTTGAGTGAACTACTCTGAACCACTGCCTACAATCTAGGCAACTCTAGGTTTTGGAATCCCATTTGATTTCTAATTCCAATTCTGCTAATGTATAAATTGTGTAACAAGGTGAAGTCTATCAGACCTCTTTAAGCCTTATAAAATGGGAAAATAATCCCCCCTTCACAGGGCTGTGGGGAAGAGACTAAAACGAAATTGTTTATGCAAGGGGTCATGAGTGTGCTGTGATAGATGCATAGATGGGCATTTGCCACAATGCTAGAATTTATTGAATAACAAAAATAACAATAAATTCACAAGCTACCTCAATTTCAGTGATTGCAATTTACCAAGTAATCCTGATTTCCTTTGTGTAATTGACTATTGGCAGTCATAGTTCCTTTTATTCCAATCTTAATTACTATTGTTAACTCTCAAATCACACACTGCATGTCACAATTTTATACACATGTGGTACAGAATGGCTACAATAGGGTTAAATAGGCCTCAGCTTTAAGGGCCAGGCAGAGCTGATAGTGATGCAAATAGTGTGTCACTATAGGTGGTTAGACAAGATTTTAAGGAAACCTTTTGGAGAGCTGCCAGACATTACAGAGCCCAGCTATGGAGCCTACGCAGAGGTAAGTGTGGAAGCATGGGATCCTCCAGACAGAGGAGGCACAGGACCGTGTCTAGATGGATAAATGATAGATAAATGGATGCATGGATGGATGGATGGATGGACAGCAATTTGAGTGGGAAGCATCAAACTATGGGGACCATGATGAGCTCAAGCGCTGGGGACAGGCGGAAGTTCTCTGATTCTCTGTCTGCCAGTTCCACTCTGCCCTTGGTGGTCAGATATGTGGGACTGAAGCTATAGTAGTGTTAGGTGACTTTCCTTTGATGGAGTCCAGGTGAGGGCATTGTATCTTTCATTGGTCATGGTATGTTTGATAAGTTCTTGGGCCTGGTTTTACTGATAGGGTTTTAATGTGCCCATGTGTTCCCAATCTACTTTGATAAATTTAAGGCAGTACATTTTTACTTTTAGGAATAAGTTATTCATCAGTCTTTGCCTGATGGATAGTGCTGGACAGGTGGTGTCTATGTGGACAATAAGGTGTCCCATCATCTTGCCTCTACACAGGCCCCAAAACAGAGCCGATGGCTATTTTGTAAAATGGAGTCACCTAGGACAAGGACCAGCTTGAAAGGCACTGTTTCACACAATATGGAGTAACTTTTAGAGCATGGTAGTAACTTAGAGCGGGCATAGTAACTCAGAGTAGGACACATCCTGGTCTCTGCAAAGGTGTTAAGTTCAAACTTTGTCACATAAAAAAAAAAAAAAACTTGTCACATGAACAATGACTGAGTGCTCCAATAGCCTCCCCTCTGGAAATCCACTCCACTTTGAAACATAGGTCTGTCCCCTTTTCTTCTCTACTTCTGTCTGCCTTGGGCACAAAAGAATGACTGGAATTACTTGAAGTACTTGTTCCCAAGTTTACAGCTGGCCCTGATAAGTCTTCTAGGCTTCTGGCTCATGAGGAATATTTATAACTGGTGGTTCTATCACATTAAACGTAAAATGTGCAAACATAAAATTCATCCCTGCTTCTGTCACCTCAACCCAAAAACACATACACAAACTCTAAAAGCCAACAATCCTGGTTTTCCTTTCTAATTTCCATTCTGATGATGCAGCTCAGCTGGTGGAGAGTTTGCCTAGCTAGCATACATGAAGCCCTGGGTTTGATCCCCAGCACCACACAAACACAGCACCTTTTTGTTTTTTTTTTTGGTTTATTTTTATTTATTTATTTATTTGAGAAAGGCAGACAGAGAGAAAAAGAGACAGATAGAGAGAGAGAGAGAGAGAGAGAGAGAGAGGGAGAGAGAGAGAGAATGGGCACGCCAGGGCCTCCAGCCACTGCAAATGAACTCCAGACGCATGTGCCCTCTTGTGCATATGGCTAATGTGGGTCTTGGGGAAACGCGCCTCAAACCGGGGTTCTTAGGCTTCACAGGCAAGCGCTTAACCACTAAGCCATCTCTCCAGCCTCAAACACAGCATCTTTGTGTATAACTGTAATCCTAGCATTTGGGAGATAGAAACAGGAAGATAAGTTCAAAGCCAGCCTAGGCTCCATGATACCTTGTGTGGTGGTTTGAATGTGAAATGTCCCCCATAGCTGCATGTGTTTGTGATCAAGCCTCATGCTGAGTCCCCAGCTGGTGGTAATTTGGGAGGTGGAGACTGGCTGGAAGAGTATGCCACTTGGGGTGGGCCTTGGAGTATCATAGCACAAGCCCCCTTGCCAGAATTAACTTGCTCTTGCTCTACCTTCCAGTCACTGTGGCCAGATGTGATGCCCAGCCTTTGCTCTGCCATGCTGTCTCTGCCATGATGAAAGTGCCCCTGGAAACCGTAACCCTAAAGTAAGCTCTTTCCTCCATCAGCTGCTTCTGCTTGAGTGCTTTGCCCTAGCAAGGATAAGGTAAATGCAATCCCATCCCCCCCCAAAAGAAAAGAAATACCACTTATATAGCTTGCAGGATGAGTGAATGGCATCGTGAGTTTCTCTTGCCTCATCTCCTGGGAGGAGGACAATGCCTCAGAGATGGCCACTACTAGCAAGGTAAACACTTGTCTTATTTGTAGATGTTTACTGTGGAGAGCATGAGACATGCAGTGCTCCTAGGGTCTGGCTGACCTCTAGATCTCTGCTTCTGCAAATGAACGAGGTAGAAAACACCCAGGGGTCTATGACAGTGGAGGGAGCAAAGCGACTGGAGGAGAAACAAGGGGACACTGGGAAGGATCTTTGAATCGTTGTTGTCGGAGGGTTGGCCTCCTCCAGGGTTCAGGAAAGGAGGTAGTAGAAACACTTGTAGGCCTCATGGCCAGCGCACTGTGGCCACAGTGGGATGAGCTACATTCTCATGCTTGACTGTTGACTTGGGACCATGCTTCACCAAGGTCTGATCATATCATTCCTCTTGAGTCTCTGGTTCCCTAAAAACATCGTCATGTTATTCCAGCTTTGGAGGAGCGCCACGGGTTCTGTGGCTTTGGCTGTGCTGACATGCGTAGGGCCCTTTGTACTTCTGTGTCTGGATTCTGGGTTTGCGAATTGGCTACTGACCTGGCCCGAGGGTTCCTGAAATGCAGCTCCTCCCTGTTCCAGCTCTGCTGACGGCTTTCTTCCCACAGAGGGGCCCACACTTCCTCTTGGCCCCATCCAGGAAGAATAGAACATCTTCCCTAGGGTATTTCTCTTCTTTGGTAATGAGTGTTGCACTTAAATTTCCTTGGGTTCTTATTCAGGCTCTGCTAGCTATTGGCTTTATGGCTTCAAAGTCTGGTGTCGTGAGACTAGGTGTCTGTGGAATGAACTTGGGCATGCAACAGGCAACAGACAGCCACCCAGATAGAGGTGGGAGAGGGAAAAAAAAGAGAGAAAATGAGACTGAATCAATGACCAGAACTTGAACTTATTGGATAATAAAAATAGGAAAAGGAATTAGGAAATCTTCACTAAAAAATAGGTGATTTTTTCACAAGCCAAGAATGGGGAGAGGCCTAGGTGTTTGGATCTTCTGGGTGGCAAAGTGGAGTGGCCTAATTTTTAGTGAAGATTGCTTAGAAGGAAGGTGGCCTGAGATGGACACCTTCATGTGAGTTGAGTGGATAGGAAAACCTTTTGAGAGTCTGGGAATGAATGAAAATCTTAGGTCTTCCCTTAGAGTCTGTGTTCCTTAAGTTCCAAGGTGTGAAGTTCATTAACAAACTCATGCTCTTAACCTCCATACCTGTTAGTAGAGGGTTTTGAGCATGTAAGCTGGCCTCAGCTATGTTAGGCTGCAGGCATGTAAATGCTGGCAGTACCCACTGAGTGTGCAAGTTGCTTGTGCAATCTGTAATTGGCAGTTTTGTCTGGCTATTCCCTGATTTTGTTAGGTTGAAGGTGGATAGAATAATAGTTCCAGATAATCACTGCTGGGAGGATGAATGGATAATCTCTATAAACTGGCATGGGAAGTACCCTTAGAAGATACATTCAGGACACTCAGCCCTTACTTTGATCATGCACTTGTCAGCAAGCATTGGTTGTTTAGTCTTTGTGCATTGATTCTTGACCAGACTCTGTCATGTTGGTGTGGCTTTGGAGTACAAGCCTCTGGCTCTGTCACTGGTGTCATAGAAGACACTGCTCAGGGGATTCAGCCACATCAATGATGGCTTTGCTCTTGGCTTGTTAAGGCAGCCAGTCTTGGAGCAGAGGAGGAAAGATCATAATAGCTCCCACTACTCCGTGTTCTGAGGTTGGGTATGGTTGTGGTAGAACAACCCTGCTGGATTCTTTCACAACCCAATCTTTCGGCTGGAAGATACTCCTCCACACTTCCATCAATGGCCCCTTCTGGACAGAGTCCTCTCCCTGCTGAGATCCTGTGTATCAGGATGGGTTGTGACTTTCTTTCTTTCTTTCTTTCTTTTTTTTTTTTTTTTTTTTTTTAAGGTAGGGTCTCACTCTAGCCCAGGCTGACCTGGAATTCACTATGGAGTCTCAGGGTGGCCTCGAACTCACGGCGATCCTCCTACCTTTGCCTCCCAAGGTCGTGACTTTCTAATCCCACAATTCTCTATTTATACAGCAAGCATCTTATTCCATTCATAGCTTGCAGTGGTGCCTCCATCTCTGCTCCTTTATTGTACTGTCTGTCTGTTCTTTGAGAGAGGGGTCACACATGAACATCCATAGCTCACTCATCATTTCATTCTCCATGGGGTGCTGTAATGCTTACTGGAACAAAAATGAGGCCCCTGAAGTAGAATTCCACCATCCTCATTTTTTTCAGCTGAAGAAACTGAGGCTTAGAAAAGTTGAGTGTCATGCTCAGGGCCACATAGCTGGTGGGTGAAGGCACCCACATTCAGGTAATCCAAGGTCATGGCCTTCCCCACTAGGCTGTTAATGATTTTCATGGTTGGAACTTGAATGGTTGATGAATTGAATACAGTCAGTTTCACAGGGTTGTTCTGAATATTATCTATGATACTTATTCCTGCCAGTTGGGGGTGATAGATAATTTTTCCCTGTGGCCTGACCTGGAGCCTCATGAACGCCTTCTCCAATCGCTGGTTATTCAGGTTTAAAACTGACGAGCTGCCAGGAGGTTGAAAAGAAAGCATCCTGGGGTGGAGTTCAGGTTGCAGGTTGGTGGCATTGCCTGGTGTCTGAGTGAGGCCTCAAGTCATAAGGCCCTGGTTTGAAAGATTATGAAGGCAGCTTATGAAAATTGCTTTCTTCTAGTCCCCCCCAGTAAACAAATGCAGCTAGTTGAGTATCTCCTGCAGCATTACGTATGGCGTGTGTTCATGTCTCGTGAAAATGTTGTAGAAATTCATTTTCCCTTTTCTGTTCAAGGTATTGAATGCTATCATACCGTCAATGAAATTTTGAGTCCACTGTGAAAGTATGACCATCTTTACAGAGCATGGTGGTATCCATCTCGTTTCAAATACTTCTTGGGCAAACAGGAGAAATGATCAAACCTCCTTATAACAATCAATCAAAATCACTCCAAAGCCTTGTCTTGTCAATAGTGTCACATACCAGTCAAATGTACCCTCTCATCTGCTTTTGGGACACAAAATTCAGTCAGCTGAGACCAAGCTACCGTGTAAGGAATAGATTAAACTAACATCCATCAAGGTGAAAGATAATTATTGCTTGTGTCAGACAACACCTGTTTTGTCAGCATTCCTCCACTTAGTTAAACTGGAGACAGGCTAAGCTTTCCACTGAATTTTCCATCTGACAGTTGCTCCAGGCAGTGCGTCTGCAGAACACCCTCACTATGTTTACATTTTTGAGGCAGATTAAAAATGTCATCTGTGAAATATAACCTGAAAATCTCACACTGTAATATGTTAACATATATAAATACAGGGCCCCGAATAGGAGTCAAACCAGAGGAAAAGCGAGCTCTCACTGCTTCCCGAGCAGCAATCTTTCATCAGACATCTTTTATGATGTTAAACATGCAGATCAGCTGCAGATACTCCTCATCCTTCAAATCCTGGCCTTGTTCATCACTCCACACTTCACAGTTTTGAGCTATTCATCATTGCTCAACAGCTTGTGGTGTTTCCTTCCCAGTGGAGAGCCAGAAGTCAGGTGCAATTTGTGATATGTGAGCTCTGGGCCTTCTTGTCATAGCATGGACTCCAGCCTGTGATGACATTTGTACCTGAGACAGGAATTTCTGACCTGGGGCAAAAATGTAGAGTGGCTTTTTTTTTTTTTTTTTTTTTTAAAGATTGAAATGTGACACCAACGTGGCTACTGCAAAAGAGCTAGGTCATTGCCAAGTACACTCGTTGGGCTGCCCCTTCGTGGGATATGAGAGCAAAGTCCAGGAGAGGCCCTGCTGCATTTTCAGATGGTGCAGTTGGGACCCCTTTAGTACGCATCTGAGAGACAAGAGACTTCAAAAATGAGAAAATGCCAGCTCCCCTCTCTGGGGGAAGGGCATGGATCCTGCCGTTTTTCTGAGCATTCATCTTACCCTCAATATCTGCGTTGGCTTCAGTCACAATTTCTGCAGACAAGCTCCAAAATACTCATTCTAGCACAGCTGAAGGTGGAGGGGAAGGAGCTGTGAAGTGTCCCTTTAATACAAAGTAGGTGGATAGCCGAAGGTATTTAAGGTACTTCATTCTTAGAATTATCATGAACATGCATATATATTTGAAATCCTGTCCTTACCCTCAACCGTCTCATCCTCCACCTTCATGCAGGGCCCAGGCTGTCTGATAGCACTTGAATCTGGGTCTTTATCTTTCTCCACTTCCAAGCCACTCCTTCTGGTCAGCTTTTGGTAATCCCTCACCTGGACTGTTCTGAAAGCCTTCTTTAATGCAGTCTGTTCCAGTCTCCTATACACAAACAGCCATTTGTCCAAAACACAAGTTAAATTCGAAGGAGGATAGGAGAAAGCTAGTTTGTTTTAGGCAGTTTCAGTTAGAAATTGAGGCCCAGAGAAAACCAGGAGATGCCACCCCACATGCCACCTCACCTTGACACAAGAAAGAAGCTCTTGGCAGAAATGGAACTCATGTCTGATCGAGACTTATCTACAGTGCCCCCTTGGTGCCCACAGTCTAGCCTGCTACGAAGCAATCTGGTCTTCCCCTTGCATACTTGAACCTGATGCCTCCTTCCGCTCACTCTGTGTGATTCTGTCTGGATTCCCTCCCATCTCTGCTCAGACACACTTGAGTCTGGCCTCTTCCCCCTTCTGGGGGCGGGGATAGGAGAACTTAGCATTACTTGATCTGAACTTTTCTGCTTGCCTCTGGTTTATAGTTTAGAGTAATTTCTCATTTTGATTTCTTGTATGGTTTCCCTGTGGTCTCCTAATCTGCCACGTGTGTACTTCCCTTGCTCTCCAGCTCTATCACGCGTATGCTCTGACCAACTCTAGGCTCGTTACCTGTGTAATTTCTTTAAGCTCGGGGTAACCGTGAGCGTAACTCTTGCCATTCTCATTTCTCCTCCGAATTGCTTGGTCTCTGTTTTGAAATCTTCTCTCTGCTATTCTTCCTTAAGTCACCGCCATTTGTCTTTTAACTTTCTTCCATGGGGATAGCACACGGCAGACGCCATGGGGGTTCCTTCTGACTCTCCTTATACAAGCTCCTAAATTCTATCCTCCACGCGCTTGTAGCTTTACTCTAATCTCCCTTTAAAAGCCTCAGTTTTTCTTAAGTGGGCTTTCCATGCATTTGCAGCTTCACTCTAATCCCTCTTTAAAGGCCTCAGTTTCTCTCACCTTCCATGTGTTTGTGGCTTTAATCTTTCTTTAAAGGCCTCAATTTTCCTTAAATGCCAATTTCCCTTAAATAAACCCCACAATGTGTGATTTCCCCCTATCTAAACTTAAGAACTCATAATTTATCCTTCTTGAGTCCATATCTGTATTAATTCTTTATTAAAGGTAGGACAGAACACAAAACTTGGGTCAATATTTATCATGAGGAGGTCTTCATCCTCCTACCTGTCTGCTAATAAGACTTTCATGATTACATTGGGCCCACCTCACTAATCCAGGGTAATCATTTATCTCAAGACCTTTAAATTAATCTACAAAGTCCCTAATATGTAAGGCAACATACTCACAAATTCTAAAGATTAAGACATACCTTCTGTTTTGAACTGGGCATGCTGAGGCATGCCTGTAATCCTAGCACTTGGAAGATGGAGGCAGGAGGACTGGGAGTTCAAGACCAGCCACAGATAGAGTGAATTTGAGCACAGGCTAGGTTATATAAGACCGTGTTACAAAAAATAAAATAAAAAAGGCAAACAAAAAGACATGGATGGGAAGATGGCTCAGTGGTTAAAAGAGCTTCTTTGAAAACCCTGACAGCCACAGTCCAATTTCCCAGTGCCCACATAAAGCCAGATGCACACACTCCCTCTCTGCTTGCAAATAAATAAAATGTTAAAGAGAGAAGACATGGATATCTTTGAGGGGACCCTTATTTGACCTATGACAGTGACTCAGCACAATGCCACCTTCTGTGTACTACCTTCCTTGACTCCATTTCAGAAAAAAAATCATTTTGGAGGGCATATAAAGAACAGATTGAAGAGGGAAGGACATTTGCCAAATGGTCAGGAAGATCTGGACAGTGCCAGTCTGTAGCCACTACCTTCCTCTCACCCACTCACTGGGCATGTTCTCTCTCCTCCCTTTCTCTGGCTTTTGCCCTGACATTGAACTTCCTCCAGGTTTCAGTCAAAGAGACTTCATACCCAACCATTGTGGTTTGTGGAGGCGTTCACTAAAAGAAACAAAGAGGAAACTCTACCCACAGGACAGTGTTGGCTTTATCTCCCCCAAGGTTATAATGATTTTTCTTGAGTGAGCCATTCTCTTCTGACCATAAACTACCACTACCTGTGGACAAAAGTGACTCAGTTCATGCTAGAATGTCCCTCTGTCTCTGCTTCTCTGTCTTTCTCCAGATACTTACCATGCACCTGGGAGAGGGATGGTGGTGGAAACCCTTCCTGGGGGGCACACGGTTTCTCAGATGCAAACCCTGAGACGTGGAAGATCCTTGTCAAGTGATTTGTTCTCAAGTATTCCTAAGAGAAACCAGAAGGAATGAGGAATGAGACATGGTGGGAGGAAACCAGCCAAACACAGTCCCAGGGGGTAACTTTAAGTTGGTCCTCCAGGGGACCTCTGAGATGTGTAGGTCATACCTCACATTGTCCTGATCAGGGACAACTGTCATTGCTTAATGGCTTCCTCATTCCTATTGACTTCTGGCAGTTCTGGAACCCAAGGAAAGAGGTGCTGACAATCTTTCAGGTTGTAGTGGTCAGGAAATTAACGAAGAGGTGGATCTATATAATTCTGGCAATCTAAGGAATGCTGCCAAGAAAATGTGTAGCTATTTCTGAGAATGAAGGCCACAGGGAGCCGCTATGCCAGCAGATAGTGCAGTGGTTAGAGCAGGTATGGGTGGGGCACTGACATCCTCCACTACATCAGGAAGTCTCCGTGTTCAGGCATTTCCTCTTAGGTGGTCACTCCAGCCTATTGCTGCTAGTGTCACTCCCAGTCAGGGCTCTGTCCCACGCCTGAGCTCTGTCCGAAGCTGGTTGGCCCAAGCACAGATTTCCTGTGTAAACTGCTGGCTATGCTGTGCTTCTTAGAATCGTGAAGGAAGAAGCCCATTTCTTTTTAGAACCACTTCCTTCCCAAGGGTGGTAGATACACCTGTCTCCAAAGGACTCCAGGGCTCCCGGGCTCTGTCCATTGCTGAGAGCTGGTAGTTGAGCCACCTTCCTGAGGATCCAGCCTGTGAAGAGTCCTTGTCGTTGCCTAGTCACCTGTCTCTTCTCTTCCCTCCCTACCCCCTGGGCGTGACCCCACTCTTGGTCACATTCATGTGCCCTTCGGCAGTGGCTGGGCTGTACTGGAGGCAGTTTCACCCCAAGCTTCTGGCTCCTTTGCACGTTCCTCCAAAGTAATGCGTGTCTCAGTCACTTCCTTGGGAATTAACAGAGAAGACTGACCCCTCAAGCAGTTCCAGTGAGGTCTTTCCAAAATATCCTGTCCTTTAAAACATTCAAATAATGACTATAAGCAACAGAAATACCAGCAATTTGAGTAGTGTGCCACTCATTTTACATGCACTAATTCACTTTATGTTCGTCCCTCAACAGTCCTACAAGGTGGGAACTATCAGTATTGCCATTTTACTGCTGAGGAAGTTGAGGCTCAGCAAGGCAAAGTGACGTGCAGGGCTTACAGAGTTGAGATTGGGGCCCAGGCTCTCCTGAGTTCACCAAGCCCATGCTCTGCTCACTGCCCTGTTTCACTCCCAAGGTCACAGAGAAAGGGTCTCCTACTTAGAGTTGAGGACATGGGATAGGGATGGAACTGGCAAATGAGAGTGTTTTTTTTAGAACTTTGGATTCCAATGGTGTTTAGTCACCCCATTTATTAGATTCCTTACCCGAGAATTAAGTAGAAAATGGACTCTTTCTCCCAAATCCCTTTCAGATGTGTTGGCCAGCAAGACAGCCTTCATCAGCTCAAAGTGAGTCACTGTGCAAAGCAGTTGCATTTCAGCATGCTTTTCTGCAAGAGGGGCTTGGACCCTCCACGTAGGCTTTTAAAGGAGTTTCCTGGAAGCTCCACCCAGTATCTGCTGCTTTTGTTGCCTTAGCCAGAACCATATCAAATAACTACCCACCCTTAGCTGTAAAGAAGGCTGAGGAATGAAGTTTGTGTTCTGTTTGTTTTATTAAGTCTAGCTTTCCCAACAAAACCAGCATCTTATACTGAAGAAGGGACAGAGGATGCTGGGTAAACAGCCAATTGTGTCTGCTGCACCTCACTTCTATTTTCACTTCCTTATTCAATTGCGTTCGTGGGCTATGATTTCAGCCAACCTTGGGCCAATATTCTAAACGCCTTAGCTTTTACCCTTTCAACACATTTACATGTTCCAAAGATAGCCAAACTCAGTATGTCTTCAACAGAACTGATCTTCCCAAGCCCACCCCTTCTGTGTTTTATATTGAAATGAACGCCATCATTGTCGGCCCAGTAATTCCAACCAGAAATACAGGTGTCATTCTTGTTGTTTTCCTTAGCCCTCATATTCAGTTAGTTGCCAAGCTTCTTATTTCTTTGATTTCTTCTATCTTCTTCCACCTCTTCCCAGCAGCATATGAAAAGTATACCATATCATGATCAAGAAAGGTTTATACAGTATTAAAAGTTTAATTGAGGCTAGGCATGGTGACACATGTCTTAATCCCAGCACTTAGGAGGCAAAGGTAAGAGGATTGCTGTGAGTTTGAGGCCACCCTGAGTCTACATAGTGAATTCCAGGTCAGCCAGGGTTAGAGCGAACCTACCTCAAAAAACAAAAACAAGTTAACAAACAAAAAAAAAGCTCAATTGTAGGAACTCTACCAATCTAATTTACCACATTTACAAATTACAAAGGGAAAATCATAGGGTCATAAGTTGAGAAACTCATTTACTAACATTAACATGTTTTGCCTGTAGTTAGAAATAAAGAAGGATAAAATAGGAGTGAATATATTCAAGAGACGAAGGCATGTAAACTGTAAACTATCAAGCATTGTTGAAATAAATTGAAGATGACCTAAGTAATTGGAAAGGCATCTCATATTCATGGGTTGGAAGATTTAATATTATAAGACTGGTAATACCACTTAGACAGAGCCACAGAGTTGGTGCCATTATTACCCAAACCCCAATGTCATTTTTCCTGTTTGCAGAAATGGGAAAACTGATCCTAAAATTTACATGAAATTGTAAGAGACTCTCAGTAGTCAAAACACTTTGAACAAAAGAGCAACTAAGTTGGAGGAAGCATGGTTTCAAAACTTTCTACAAATCAACATGAATCAAACAGCGTGGTCCTGGGATGAGGAGAAAAAGGGTAGAGGTTTATATCAATGGACTTAAATTAAGTTATCTTTGCTGAGCCACCATGGCAAAAATACTATAAATTGGGTTCTGGGACAGCAGAAATTCATTTTTCACAGTTCTGCAGGCTGAAAGTCCAGGATCAAGGTGCTGGATGGATCTGTCCCTGGTGGAGGCTGCTCCCTGGCTTGGGGCTTGAGGAGGCTCTTGCCCCCCTCTTAAGGCCACAAAGTGCATTATGAAGGCTTCACCCTCATCACTAGAAGTCCATTTCCAAGTACTGTCGCAGAGAGGATTAGAACTTTACTATGCTTTGGTGGCAGGGGTAAGTGGAATGAATGGTAATATCAGCCGTTAGTCCATGAGAAAAACAACTTATCATTTATTGTGAATTCATTTTTAATTTTTTTGTTTGTTTTATTTTTATTTATTTGAGAGCAACAGAGACAAGGAGGGAGAGAGAGAGAGGGGAGAGAGAGAGAGAGAATGGGTGCGCCAGGGCTTCCAGCCACTGCAAATGAACTCCAGACGCATGTGCGCCTGTGCATCTGGCTAATGTGGGTCCTGGGGAACCAAGCCTTGAACCGGGGTCCTTAGGCTTCACAGGCAAGTGCTTAACTGCTAAGCCATCTCGCCAGCCATGAATTCATTTTTAGTAAAGACGTTAAAACTATCCAATGAGGAAGGAGTACTTTCTTAGACAAATGGTCCTGGGACAACTGGATATTTACATGCCAAAGAATAAGGCCAGGGCTTTACATATAAGACCATAAGACAAAAATTAAGTTAAAATGGATAAAATAACTAATAAAAAATAAATTAAAAAATAAAAAGGATGAAATACTAAAAGGTAAGATCTAAAGTCACACAGACTCCTAAATATAGGGGTAAATCGTCATGACCTTGGACTTGGCAACTGTTGGATATAATACCAAAAGCACAAGCTACAAAAGAACATGGTAGATAAATGAAAATTAATCAAAATTAAGACTTTTGCGCATCAAAGGACTCAGTCAAAAGGGTGAAGTAACAACTGGTAGCATGGGGGCTCTCTTGGCAAATCATATAGCTGATGGGGGGTCTCGAATCCACAGTACAAATACGACTTTTTTTTTTTTTTTGGTTTTTCAAGGTAGGGTCTCACTCTAGCCCAGGCTGACCTGGAATTCACTCCGTAGTCTCAGGCTGGCCCTCAAACTCATGGCGATCCTCTACCTCTGCCTCCTGAGTGCTGAGATTAGGCGTGACCATGCCCAACAGATATGACTTTTTAAATTGAACAACAAAAAATTAGCATAGAAATGGGAAAAAGACAAATAGAAATATCTTCAGTGCTGGAGAGATCGCTTAGCAATTAAGGCACTTGCCTGCAAAGCCAAAGGACCCAGGTTCGATTCCCCAGGACCCACATAAGCCAGCTGCACAAGGACAGCACACACATCTGGAGATCATTTGCAGTGGCTGGAGGACCTGGTGCACCCATTCTCTCTCTCAGGTCTCTCTCTCTCTGTGCCCATTTCTCTCTCTCACTCAAATAAGTAAGTAAAAATAAAACTTTTTTAAGAAAGAAATTTCTTCAAAGAAGATATATAAATGGCTGATGAATTTATAAAATGATGTCAGATATCACTAGTCACTAGGAAAATGCTAATAGCAGCCATGTGTGGTGGCACACCCCTGTAACCCCAGCACTTGGGAGGCTGAGGTAGGAGGCTCACCACAAGTTCAAGGCCAGTCTAGGCTTCAGAATGAATCCCTGTCAAAAGAAAGGAACAAGAGGCTGAAGAGATGGCTTAGTGGTTAAGGCACTTGCCTCAAAGCCAAAGGGTCCAGGTTTGCTTCCTCAGTACCCACGTAAGCCAGATGCACAAGGTGGTACATGAACCTGAAGTTTATTTGTAGTGGCTAGAGGCCTGGGTGCATCCATTCCCTCTCCCTCTCTCTCATAAATAAATATATGAATAAATAAATAAATGATTTTTTTAAAAAGAAAGAAACAAGAAAGGAAGGGAAGGAAGAATGGAAAGGAGGGAGGGCAAATTAAAACCACAGGATACCATTTCATGCTCACTAAAATAGACATAATAAAAAAATCTAGAATTACAAGCCTATGAAGAAATTGGCACTCTTGTACATTGCCAGTGGGAAAATAAAATGGTGCAGATAGTATGTAAAATAGCTTGTTAGTTCCCAATAAGTTAAACATAGAATTATCATATGGTCCAATGATGACATTATTTATTTATTTACTTAACAGAGGAAGAGGGAGAGAGAGAGAGAATGGGAGCACCAGGGCCTCCAGCCATTGCAAACGAACTCCAGATGTGTGTACCCCCTTGTGCATTTGGCTTACATATGTCCTGGGGAATCGAACCTGGGTCATTTGGCTTTGCAGGCAAATGCCTTAACTGCTAAGCCATCCCTCTAGCCTCAATGATGACATTCTTGATATGTTCCCAAAACAACTAAAAAGGTTTTTCAAAGAAAACTTGTACGCTTATCTTTATAGCAGCACCATTCACAACAACCAAAAGAAACAGTACAAATGTCCTTCAGTGGACAAGTAGATAAAGAAAATGCAATACATTTAGTATGTTTAGGTAACATTTGCTGAATAACAATTCAGCAGAAAGGAGTAGTGATATGTGTACAACATGGATGAATCTTGACCACATTATGCTAAATGAAAGAATCTGGGGACAAAGGTGTATATTGTATGACACCACTTCCACAGTATGAAAACCCATAGGGACTTAAAGCAGCTTAATGATTGACAGGGCGCGGGATTAGGGAGAAATGAGGAGGAACTGCTTAATGGGTACGGGGTTTACTTTAGAGTGATGGAAGTGTCCTTAGCAGTGATGGCTGCAAAGCACTAAAAAAGTAGTAATAAAAAATGGCCACTGGTAAAATTTAGTGGGATAATTATAGTTCAAAAGTCTTTATAATCAACTTGTTTAAGCACACGCTCTTCTCACTCTCTGTCAGAACACAATCCAAGCCCAGTTCTGGCTCTGACTTGCTCTGAGCTCAGTGATGAATTCATGAGTCCCAACTGCCAGCTACAAGGGTAGCCAAGGCCAAGCAAAAGCCTGTTGGAAGCAAAACCCAGTTTCTAAAATGTCTCACCTTCATCACTCTGAACCACCTGATGGAAATGGCCTTCCATATGCATATTCCCCTCCCATTCCCATGTTATAATAGGTACCTTCTTTTTTTGGGGGGGGGGGTTTGAGGTAGGGTCTCACTCTGGTCCAGGCTGACCTGGAATTAACTCTGTAGT
The DNA here is from genome assembly GCA_036346955.1 of Dipus sagitta. Classification (NCBI taxonomy): domain Eukaryota; kingdom Metazoa; phylum Chordata; class Mammalia; order Rodentia; family Dipodidae; genus Dipus; species Dipus sagitta. The sequence goes on along the minus strand of CM070770.1, from coordinate 43,171,894 downwards.
CTCAGGGTGGCCTCGAACTCTCGGCGATCCTCCTACCTCTGCCTCCCAAGTGCTGGGATTAAAGGCGTGCGCCACCACACCCAGCTTATAATAGGTACCTTCTTTTTTAATAAATTATTTTAAAAATTGATTCATGCTATTTACCCTTGGTGACTTACCCAATTCTGCTCACCATGTCTGCTGCAATGCTGTTTGTATTTATAGAATTCACTTGTAGTGCTTTTGTTTCAAATGTCATTTATGTTGTGTTATCACATGGGATAATTTCTTTTGGCAAAGAATTTTTATAATTTACATAGCAAGTTAAAATTTCATTCTAGTTATTCTCTCAGTATGTACCTGGCACAGAATTTTATAATAGATTACAATACATGAAACAATCCCATTCTCATTTCTCCACAAGAAATGCTGACAGATACAATGTTTACATTGTTGATGTCATGTAAGAATACTCCTATGAAATATTCACCCTGCCATTGAAATATTCACCCTGCCAGTGTCCTCCTTATACATTCATACTCATCCAGATATTGCTCAAGCCATCACCTCCATGACAGCTTCCCCTGATGTCCCCACCAAGTTGACCTCTACTGTCTCTCTATATTTACTGTTCTGAGAGATGTGTTTAATGGTGTCATTGACATTAGTGTCCTCCATGGCTGGAAGAATTTTGAGATTAGGAACTCTGGCTATGTCATCTTCATGACCCCAAAGCCTCACTCTTCGGCCAGCACTTGTTTATTCATAAAACATTTGTTGGGCTGGATTGTAATAAAGAATTGTTTGATAGATAAAAGAAAAAGCCATGGGAGCTGGAGGGATGGTTTAATGCTTAAAGCACTTGCCTGCAAAGCCTAAGGACTCAGGTTTGATTCCCTGGTATCCATGTAAGCCAGATGCACAAGGTGGCACATGTGTCTGAAGTTCATTTGCAGTGGCTAGAGGTCTGACACACCCATTCTCTCTCTCTCTCTTTCTCTCAAATAAATAAATAAAATAAAGGCTGGAGAGATGGCTTAGCAGTTAAGGTGTTTGCCTGTGAAGCCTAAGGACCCAGGTTTGATTTCCCAGAACCCATGTAAGCCAGATGCACATGGTAGCATATGTGTCTGGAGTTCATTTGCAATATTTAGGGTCTCCTTCAGATAAATAAATAAAAATAAGTTTTTTAAAAAGCATAAGCCATGGAAACACCAAGGGAACATGGACTAGGTTCTGCAGTCACTAGGCATAGAATGAGGGTCTTCTTTGAGAGGAAACAAGAAACGAGATACAAAAGGCCATGCTTACATGAAGGAGGTAAGAACTTCAATGCCACGAGAATACAGGGATGACGAGTCTGTACAGGATGATTTGATGAGCGAGCTGTATCCTCAGAAGTGTGGGCTTAAGTTAGAGAGGATGAACAGAGGTTTAAAGCAGGAGAGTGGCATAATACATGTTTTGAAAAAAAAGTAACTCTAGGAGTTGAGGATGTGTCTCAGAGGCAGAATGTGTGTTTGGTGCTTAGTACAAAGCCTTGGCTTCCATCCCCAGTACCAAAATAAAATGTCAAGAGTTCTTGCCACTAATGTAAATGTTGGATGGTGATGATGTGTTGATGCAGGTTCATCAATAGCAATACCTACACATGGTGAGGGATGGGGTTAGTGGGAGAGATATGGACATGGGAGAAGTGGGTATATGGAAATCTCCTCCCCCCTTTTTTTTTTTGTGAACCTAAAACCACTCAGGAGAAAGAAATCTAAAACTGGGCATTGTGGTGCACACGTGTGATCCCAGCATTTGAAAGGCTGAGACAAGAAGATCCTGTGTTGGAGGCTAGCTTGGGCTACATGGGAAAACTTGTATCAAATAAACAAATAATAAATAAATAAATATGTATATTAACAACAAAAGAGGTAGGGCTTGAGTTATAGCGAGTGATGGAAGTGCTTGCCTAGTATGTACAAGGCTCTGATATCTTGAGATCCTAGGTTCCATTCCCAGTTATAGAAAAAAAAATGAGAGCGCAAGAGAGATATAAAGAGAGAGAGAGAGAGAGAGAGAGAGAGATTAGCAATAGTAGTAATAGTGTGCTTCTCATGGGTGGTCTTTTAAAATAATTTCTGTGGCTATTCCTGAGGTGGGTAGTACTTTTTTCACTGGGCGTTGTAACTGTCAGTTGTCACAGGATCACAAATTGTATGGGACCTTGCCATGTTCTTGTGACTACATATCAGAAATAAAAAAGGAACACCTCAGCCAGGTATCCAAAGACTGAGCCTAAAAAATGGATGGCAAGGTTTTTTTTTTTTTTTCAATTTTTTTTAGTAGGAAGATCACATAGGACAGGGGTAGGGCCAGAAGCAGAAAACTGGATAAGTCTGGGGTCTTCGCTCAGTGGCACAGTGCTTGCCTAGCAAGGACAAGGCTCTGGGCTCAGTCTCCAGCACTAATAGGAAAAAAAAAAAAAGCATGTAATGAGAATTGGCTAAGACAGGAGCTAGGCAAGAGATCTGTGAAGCTGAGAGGTTTCACAACTGACCAACGCAATTTCTATAGGTTCATAGAATGGATTTTTGATTGAAGGTCTTTCTTGCTTCTATGGGAATTTGTGAAAACACAGAATGCTGTGGACTTTTGAACAAATGATCTTTGGTGGTAACCTTTTTTATATTTACTTATTTATTTATCATCTTTTAAAAAAAATTTAACCATGGTCCAACTGTGCTCTTTGGGTGAGTTTCTTTTCTTTCTTTCTTTTTTTTTTCGAGGTAGGTTCTCACTCTAGCCCAGGTTGACCTGGAATTCACTATGTAGTCTCAGGGTGGCCTTGAACTCATGGCGATCCTCCTACCTCTGGGTCCGGAGTGCTGGGACCAAAGACGTGCGCCCCCATGCCCAGCTAGGGTTTCTCCCTCCCTCATTCTCTTTATTTGACAAGATAATGACACTCCACACAGAGGATTATTATATGAATTGCGAATAATATATGTACAAACCTTTAGTAAAGTGCCAGAAAATGATGCGAATATTATGTAATCACAGGAATGAATTCTTAGCACGCATTTGAAAGGTGTGGTTTCCCTAAGATGTATTGAAGTCTCTTGTCCGTATGATGGGTATGCAGTTCGCTTAGGCAGTGGTATTCCTACACCAGCCTGAGCCGCCTGCAGCGGTGGGTCGTGGTTCTCGATGTTCCCGGGGGTTCTGCTCCCCGCTTGGGCTGCCCGTGTGAGGAGGCCCCCACACGGCCCGGCCCGGCTGAGGGAGGCCTGGCCTCTGGTTCCGCGTGCGCCCAGCGTCTGCGGAGGCCGCTTCGTTTGTGGCTTGGCCTCTCTGCTTCCCACTCTGCCTACGAGGAGCCACGCTGTCTGTTCCACAAGCCAAGCCTGTCTGCTACTGCTGGTTCCTGGGAACCAGGCGTTCCCCGGCTCTGGGGCAGCGTATCACACGAGGGATGACAAGCCCTGGAAGCTCACCCGCCTGAAATGAGAACATGGTCTCTGCGCAGACAGCGTCACTTAGCAGTCCTCCAAAGGGCCGCTGGGCCAGGCCTCTTGCAATAGGGTAACAATAAGCACATGAAATTCAGCTCAGTTGAAAGTCAACTAAAAACGACAAGCAGAAAACAAAACTTCTCCCCAGGGAGGAAACTGTCAGTGCTTCAGAAGATGGTAAGCACCGCCCCCGCAGAGAGTGAGATCCTGAGAGCATGAGCTAGCGGACTCAGAGGAAAGCAGGAGTGAAAAGAGGGACTGAGAAATGATTGTGCTGACTGCACAGGAACTAGAAGAAACAGAAGGGCATGGTGTCAGGAGACTTGTCAAGAACAGGAATGTCCAATGTTCCACTTAAAATTTGAGTCATACCATCGGGTCTTTGCAGTAGCAGACAGAAAATGTGTATTCTGTAATTGGACAGAGCACTGTAAATATCAGTTAAGGCCAAATTGTTTATTAATGATTAGATCTATTTCCCTTACTGACACTATATCTTCTTGTCTACCAATTACTGAGAAGAGTACTATAATGTCTAAAATTATTGTGGGGCTAGGGAAGTGGCTCAGGGATTAACAGTGCTTGCTGTGCAAGCCTGATGACCAGAGTTCAGACCCCCAGAACCCAGGTAAAGCCAGACACAAGTCGCACACTTATCTGTAATCTCCAAAGGGCATTCTTCAGCGGGAGCCAGGGTGAGGAGAATCTTGATGCTCCCGGCCAGCTAGTTTGGCACTCACAGCAGCAGACAGCAACACATCAAACGAGGTGGAAGGCAAGGACTTACACCCCGAGATTGTGCTGTGACCTCCACGTCTGTGCTGTGTATGCATATGCTCTAACACACACACACACACACACACACACACACACACACACACACTAAAACAATTGTGGATGTATCCATTTCTCCTTTGAATTAGGCCAGGTTTTGCTTGGTGTATCTTGGAGCACTATTACTATGTGCATTGGTTGTATAATTTCTCATTGACTATTGCAAAATGTCCTTTTTTTTTTTTTTGTTTTTTCGAGGTAGGGTCTCACTCTAGCTCAGGCTGACCTGGAATTAACTATGTAGTGTAGTCTCAGGCTGGCCTTGAACTTACAATGATCCTCCTACCTCTGCATTAAAGGCATGCACCACCATGTCTGGGTATTTTTCTGTTTGTAGCTTTCTGTTTTCTTTTCAGCTAGCTAATAAAAAAAAGATTTAGCCTTCCATTCTATGTTTTGAATTTCTAGCTATATCTGTTTATTGATTGCCCTAGAAACTACAATGTGCATCTGCATCCTAATAAGTCAACTTTAAATTAATATTCCACTTTGCAGATAAACGTTCTACAGAATTTGATTTCATTTACCTCTTCCTTTTTTTTTTTTTTTTTTGGTATTTTGAGGTAGGGTCTCACTCTAGTCCAGGCTGACCTAGAATTCACTATGGAGTCTCAGGGTGGCCTCGAACTCACAGTGATCCTCCTACCTCTGCCTCCTGAGTGCTGGGATTAAAGGCATGCACCACCACACCTGGCTACCTTTAATAATAATTTTTGTCTATTTGTTTCTGTGTATATGACAAACCACACAATAAAATGTTACCTTGGTTTGAAATAATCACTTATTTTTAAAGAAATTTAATAAATGAAACAAACTAGTGTTTTAGATTTATTTATCCAGGTATCTTCCATTTCCAGTGCTTTTATGCCACGCAGATCTAATTTTGCTTTGTATAATTCCCTGAATCACTAAGCATCCTTTAGCATTGCTTACGTGACAGTTTTGCTGGTGATGAATTTTGTCAGTTTATTGGAAAATGTCTTGATCTTACTTTGATTTTAAAGGAAATTTTCTATAGATAAAGAATTTTGGTTGCTAGATTTTGTTTTGTCTTCCCTGGTGCTAAAAATTGTATTCCTTTGAATTTCCCCCTTTTCCACTGCAAAAAAAAAATCCATTATTTCCCATGAGCAGTGAGCTGTCACTCACAGGGACATTCTCTGTGTGATGCAGCCTTCTTCTCTGGTGTGTCCTAGGTGTAGTTTTCCTTGATTCCTTGGGTATGTAGGTCAATCAAACAAGAAGAACATTGGCTAATATTTCTTCCATATCTACATATATTTTTTTCTAACCAGTCCTCTCTTTTTTTCACTCGATAAGATTTCAAACACAGTTGGTACTTTTCCATGACCTATTGTGTCTCCTTTTTTTATGTTTTAGATTTAACCTTTTTCCCTTTATGGTATAATGTTTGTACAATTTGCATTAACTTATCAAATTCACAAATTTTGTTTTCCTATGTATCAAATTCACTGGAAAATTTCAGTAACTTTTGATCTTAAGTATCTCATTTATAGCTGATTTAATTTTTGCTTTGTGTGTATGTGCATGTGTGGTGTGCATATATGTGTGCGTGAAAGTGCATGTGTGCACACCTGCATGTGGGGGACAAAGTCCGATGCTGGGTGTCTTATGTGACTTCTCTCCGCCTTATTCTTTGAGGTAGGGTCTCTTGAGGAGCCTAGAGCCATCTATTTATCTAGACTAGCTGATCAACGAGCCCCAGGGATTTCAGGTGCCTGCTTTCCCAGAGCTGGGATGACAGGGGAGCACCACCATACCCAGCATCCACATGGGTGCTGGAGATCCAAACCCAGAGCCTCATGCTTGCACAGTGAATGTTTTCCCCACTGAAGCATCTCCCAGCACCCATTTGACTCTTTTTGAGGTTCCATGTTTTTCCTGAAAGTACCCATTTCTTCACTCATATTACTCTTTTTTCGTATAAATCTTGTAACATGTTGAATAGAATGCAAGTTACCTGTGAATTCCAGTAATTATTTTCCTATGAATCTGTTTCTAGTGATTGCTTCCCTGCTCTGTTTCCTCATCACATATTCCTGCTTTTTCACACATCCAGGAAGTTGCTTGATGGTAATACATCATAGAGATTCTGAGATCTGCTCCTTTTTAGAGTATTGAAGTTACAGCCAGGCATGGTGCTAGGGGCCTTCAATCCCAGCACATGAGAGGCAGAAGTAGGAGAATAAGAAGGTCAAGGCCAGCCTCAGCTCCACTGTGTGTTCAGGGCCAGCCTGGGCTACATGCAACCTTGTTTCATAAACAAGCAAATGAAAAAGTATTGAGCTTAGTTCTCATGGGCAGATCACATTGATTTTTTTTTTTTTTTTTTTTTTTTGGTGATAATAGTCTCATGCAGCCCAGGCTGGCCTCAAACTTGTTATGAAAGGGATGATGACCTTCAACTCCTGACCCTCCTGCCTTCTCCTCCCATGTGTTGGGATTAGAGGCAAGGACCAACTCTTGTAAAGACTGGATTTGTGCTTAGCTAGGACAGGTTAATTTGGATTTGCTCTTAGTTCCAGGGCAGAGTGCTTGGGGGGGATTCTCACTCCCTTGTTAGTGCTGGGGTGCAATTCTCACACCTGGCTGGGGTGCAATTCTCACTCTTGTGTTAGTGCTGGGGTGCAATTCTCACTCCTGCGTTAGTACTGATATGTGATTCTCGCTCCTGCATTAGTACTGATATGTGACTCTCACTCCCTTATTAGTGCTGGGGTGTGATTCTCGCTCCTGCGTTAGTACTGATATGTGATTCTCACTCCCTTATTAGTGCTGGGGTGTGATTCTCACTCCTGTGTTAGTACTGATATGCGATTCTCACTCCCTTATTAGTTCTGGGGGTGATTCTCGCTCCTGTGTTAGTACTGATATGCGATTCTCACTCCCTTATTAGTGCTGGGGTGTGATTCTCGCTCCTGCGTTAGTACTGATATGTGATTCTCACTCCCTTATTAGTGCTGGGGTGTGATTCTCACTCCTGTGTTAGTACTGATATGCGATTCTCACTCCCTTATTAGTTCTGGGGGTGATTCTCGCTCCTGCGTTAGTACTGATATGCGATTCTCACTCCCTTATTAGTGCTGGGGTGTGATTCTCACTCCTGTGTTAGTACTGATATGCGATTCTAACTCCTGCATTAGTACTGATATGCGATTCTCACTCCTGCGTTAGTACTGATATGTGACTCTCACTCCCTTATTAGTGCTGGGGTGTGATTCTCACTCCTGCATTAGTGCTGGGGTGTGATTCTCAATCCTGTGTTAGTGCTGGGGTGTGATTCTTACTCCCACGTTAGTGCTGGGGTGTGATTCTTACTCCTGCATTAGTGCTGGGGTGTGATTCTCAATCCTGTGTTAGTGCTGGGGTGTGATTCTTACTCCCACGTTAGTGCTGGGGTGTGATTCTTACTCCTGCATTAGTGCTGGGGTGAGATTCTCACTCCTGTATTAGTTCTGGGGTGTGATTCTCACTCCTGCATTAGTGCTGGGGTGAGATTCTCACTCCTGTATTAGTTCTGGGGTGTGATTCTTACTCCCACGTTAGTGCTGGGGTGAGATTCTCACTCCTGTATTAGTTCTGGGGTGTGATTCTCACTCCTGCATTAGTGCTGGGGTGAGATTCTCACTCCTGTATTAGTTCTGGGGTGTGATTCTCACTCCTGCATTAGTGCTGGGGTGAGATTCTCACTCCCTCATTATTGCTGGGGTGTGATTCTCACTCCCTCATTAGTGCTGGGGTGAGATTCTCACTCCTGCATTAGTGCTGGGGTGAGATTCTCACTCCCTCATTAGTGCTGGGGTGTGATTCTTACTCCCACGTTAGTGCTGAGGTACAGTTCTTTCTTCTGAGGACTGTAGTTGTTGCTAGAGTGTGACCCTTTTGCTTTTCAGTGGAAGGCTTGAAGTATTTATCAACTTGCTAGCTTGCTTGTTGAGAACTCACCTCCAAACTGCAGACCACCAACATCGGATAGTTGCTTAGGTTTTTCAGTCTTCTAGTTCTCGCTTTCCGCAGGTTTTCCGATAGCCTTCCCCATTCATGCCCATTCAGGAGTTAGAAGAGTAATTGGAAACACTTTATGTGGAAAATTTGAGGATTCCTTTCTGTGACTCGCTAGTTGTGGAATTTCTCCCTTCATTTTTCAGCTGCTGTATCTCTGAATTCCAAACTTTGATCCCTCAGCCTAATAAAACTGACATTTCTGCTTGAGGTCCATCTGACATGTACCCTCAGGGGAAAAAAAGTCTATGAAAAAGTAGATTTTCTCCATTCCAGTTTCCTTTTTTAAAGAGCCCATGTCTTCCAGTTACAGTTGGATTTGGTTGCTCACTTGAGTGTTTCAAACTGTCATTTTATTTTGCTTAGTGTTTATGATTGGCAGGCTACTCTAATATAAGTGAGTCCATTGTTCTGGAAACCAGTAGTGAGTGATTCTTTAAAAATACAATCATATGTTTTTGAATGCCCCCCATCTTTCTGAATTTGAGTTCCCTTAGAAGGAAGTTTGAAGACAAGGTCCTATAGTGCAAACAGTTGATTTGGAAGGTAATTCCAGGAAACAGCTGCAGGGTCATGGAGAAGAGATCTGGAAGATGTAATAAGTCATGAACTACAACTGGAGCTCCGCCCTGCTGAGGAATCCTGAGAAGCAATGAGCTGTGTTGTAGTTATCCCAGAAGGCCAGGGTAGAGCATTTACCCAGGAACTCCCTGAGATTTATTTACCAGTGCATTTCTAGAGAGTAGCTTTTGGGTGTGTTGATGTCAGAACTTTTGGTTTGCTTTCCATGCATGTCTCAGGCAACTAGTCACAGGTGTTTTCAACCAGCAAGCACGGGCGCTTAGATATGACTGTTGAGAGGACAGAAGTGAGACATGATTGCTATGCTGTCTGACTAAGAAAAAAATCAAAACTCCTTATCCGGTTGTAAACAGCATTACCTACAAATTGCCTACAATTCTTACCAAACCCCTTATCATTCACCTTTCACTCAGCAGTACCCAGGTATAGGCCTTTGCTTTCTTTCCCTATTTCTTTCCTCCTCTCTGTCTTCTTTCTTTCTTTCCTTCTTTTCTCCCTCTCTCTTTGTAGCTTTTTTGTTCCTGATTCTCTTTCTCTCTCTCCCTCTGTATCCACCTTACTCCCTTCCTTCTTTCCTCCCTCCCTTCCTTGAGCATATTAGATTGTTTCCTCTTTAGGGCCTGCATACTTACTTTGAATGCTGTTTACTCCTTTTTCTCTTTTTATACTCTGATGTTTGCTTATATGTTATCTCCCCAAAGATGTCCCTCAGCACTAGGTCAGAAGTAGTTTCCACTTTCTGGCTGTCTTATCACCCTGGTTTAACTACTCATATTATTTATGACTTTCTTTTTCTTTTATTTTCTATTCTTTCCCCTCTTTCTTTCTTTCTTTCTTTCTTTCTTTCTTTCTTTCTTTCTTTCTTTTTGAGACAGGGCCTCATTCTACAACTCAAGCTGGCCTGGAACTCACTATGTACTATGTAGCTGAAGCTGGCCTTGAACTCATGGTGATCCTCTTGCCTTGGACTCTCAAGGGCTGGGATTATAAGTATAAATCACTACAGCTGGTTATACTGTATGAATTTCTTATATCATTTATTTGTTTGTCTTATTGTTTGTTCTCCCACCAGTACAGAAAACTACAGAAAGCAGAAAGCTGGGTGAATTGTCACAGCTACCAGTCCCTGAGCTCATAATGGGATCTTACAAATATTTGATGAATGAATTAATGAATGGATAGACTAACAAATATACCAAAACTTGCAATAAGTTGCAAATAGAATAGTTAACGTGGAAAAAACAGAAATTTCCATCAAACGATGAAAGGATAAACACAAAGTAGGACATATCAGTGAAACATTATCCTTCAAAAGCGGGAACCTCTGACACATGCTTTAAGAACCTTGAAGACACTATGCCAGGGAAAATAAGCCAGTCACAGAAAGACAAAATATTACATGATTCCACCTGTATGAAGAGTCTATAGACATAGAAAGTAGAATAGTGTTGCACTGGACTGGAGAGTGGTGAGAACAGAAAATTAGTGTTTCATGGACATAGAATTTCAGCGAAGATTTTCAGTAAAGAAGAGCAAATTCTAGAGAGGGATAGTGGTAATGGGTGCATAGCAATGGGAACATAATACCATAGAACTATAAATTTAAAAGTACTTAAAAATATGTAATTAATATTATACATATTTAACCACAATAAAAATTTTTAAACCTCAGTTTACAGAAGATAAAACCTGGGCTCAAATCAAGCTCATCCCTTTTGCATAATCTTGAGAAGTTATATTATGACACTTCTGTGAACCAGTCTCTTTATTTGTAAAATGGGAATAATAGAGTTCCCACTGTGTTGTTTTGTTTTATAATTGTGCATGAGTTTATGGAGATATAAATATCATTAAATTTTATTTGAAAGAGATAGAGACAGAGAAAGGGGCAGAGAGAGAGAGAAAGAATGGACACACAAGGGCCGTCAGCCCCTGCAAACAACCTGCAGAAGATGCGTGCGTCCCCTTGTGTGCGTGTGTGACATTGCTTGCTTGTATTACTGTGCATCTGGCTCACATGGGACCTGGAAATTTGAACATGAGATCTTGGGCTTCACAGGCAAGCACCTTCACCACTAAGCCATCTCTCCAGCCCAATTATGAAATTTTTAAACAATGTTGGTGACTGGTGGGCTGGAGAGATGGCTTAGTGGTGAAGATGTTTGCCTGGGAAGCCTGATAACAAAGATTCATTCCCCAGTACCCATGTAAAAGTAGATGCACAGTGGCACATGCATCTGGAGTCTGTTTGCAGTGGCTGGATACCCTGTTGCATCCATTCTCCCTCTCTCTCTTTATCTGTCTCTCTTCTAACTCTCTTTGCTTACAAGTAAATAAATTAAAATATTTTTTAAAAATAGCACACTGAGGCAAAACTTTCAGAACATCTATTCTGATCATTAATTCATAAAAAGAAAATAGCATGTAAATATAAAATGAAATATGAAATAATAATCTCAAAATGAAAATAAATTTTTTTGAAAATTTACACTAAAAATCTGGACTAACCCCTGCCCTCCATGGAAGATAATTAGAAAACTAATTTTTTTTTTTTTTTTTTTAGAAATCTGTTTGGAGAGAAAGTTAGCAAAGAACTACTGGTACAAGCTCCAAAACAAAGAGGAAATCCACCCCCCACCCCAAACCAAAGTGCTCCTGGCCTTTTGTAGAATCTGGGTGAAGCTGAGGTTGACCAGAGCTTTCAACAGTCTCTCACAGGCTCAGGGAATGGAAGTTGGAATCTAAGACCTATGGAAATGATAGACTGACCCTTCCTGCTACTGCCTCTTTGGGTTGATTTAAAGACTGTGCCTTAGGAGCAAGGTGAACTTTGGTTTCCTTGCCTAGCCTTGAATGGTATCAGTATGAGAAACTGGATTTAGGTAGGTCTGGATGGAAAGTGCTCTAAGCACCTGGAATAAGCACATGTTTTCTCTCAAGAGGAAGATAATACCATATGCCCCCAAATAATTCTACAAATAATTTTGAAAACACAACATGGGGCACATAACAACACCATCACTGCCACTACCACCACCACCAATACATAGGCACATGTGACTACAAGAAACGTGAACCAAGTCAGAAGAAACAATAAATGATAGACAGTTCCATATAGATGCTAGGTACTGGAATTCTTCCCCCCCCCCCCCAAGTAGTAGGGACCAGACCCAGAGCCTTGTGCTTACACAGCAAGTTCTCTATCACTGACCTAAGTCACCAGCCCCTAGATGTTGGCATTCTTGAACAGACTTTAAAATAACTATGTTTTCTGTCTGGATTTTTTTTTGTTTTTGGAGGTAGGGTCTTGCTCTAGCCCAGGCTGACTTGGAATTCACTATGTACTATCGGGCTGGCCTCTAACTCACAGCAGTCCTTCTACTTCTGCCTCCTGAGTGCTGGGAATAAAGACATGTGCCACTGCACCTAGCCAAAACAGCTATGTTTAATGTTCAAAGGAAAAAGGCCAACATTGAGACTTTTTGTAGAGATCTTGTGTGCTAGTCACTTCTCATTGTGATGACAAAATACAAGATAATTCCCTGATAACTTAAGGGAAAAGGATTTATTTTGGCTCATGGTTTCAAGATTTCAGTTTATGGTCACTTGAGTCCATACTTTGTGACCCATATAAGCTGAACAAACATTATGGTGGGGAGAGGATTGGTAGAGCAAAGTGGCTCACATCATGGTGACATGAAGCAGACAGCGAAAGGGAGGGGAAGGCTAAGGACAAAGTAAACCCTCCAAGGGCGCATCCCCAGAGACCTACTACTAAGCAGGACCAGCTTTCCACCATCTCCCAATAGTGCCATCAACTTAAGGATTTGTCAGTGGAGCAATTCACAGATTCAATCATCTCTCAGTACTGCCACCAGCCAGCTAGGGACCACACCTTCAACACATGAGCCTTTGGGGGAATAGAATAGCATCTCTATATAATACAGGACACAGTAGATTAAAAAATAAATAAAATAGGGCTGGAGGGATGGCTTAGCATTTAAGGAATTTGCCTGCAAAAGCCAAAGGACCCAGGTTCGATTCCCAAGGACCCATGTTAGCCAGATGCACAAGGGGGCACATGCGTCTGGAGTTCGTTTGCAGTAGCTGGAGGCCCTGGCGTGCCCATTCTCTCTCTCTCAAATAAATAAATAAATAAAAATAAAATATTTAAAAAATAGTAACTCTAGAACTTAATAACATAACAGCCCAAAGGATTAATATACTTGACAGGTTTTTATAAAAGATTAGATATTGCTTAATAGGCAATGAATGGAATGACAGATAAGTGAGTGAGGAAGATCCAGCATGCAACATATGAAAATGGAAAGGATAGAAAACACAGAAGAGGGCTGGAGAGATGGCTTAGCAGTTAAGTGCTTGCTTGTGAAGCCTGAGGACCCCGGTTCGAGGCTCAATTCCCCAGGACCCATGTTAGCCAGATGCACAAGGGGGCACACGCATCTGGAGTTCATTTGCAGTGGCTGGAGGCCCTGGCGCGCCCATTCTCTCTCTCTCTCTCTCCTCTCTCTCTGTCTGTCGCTCTCAAATAAAAATAAACCAAAAAAAATTTTTTAAAAAAGAAAACACAGAAGAGGGGCGGGATAAATGGTTCAATGGGTAAAGTGCTTACCTGCAAATCCTAATGACCCAATTCCTCAGTACCCACATAAAGCCAGATGCCCAAAGTGGCACATGCATATGGAGTTTGTTTGCAGGGGCCAGAGGCCCTGGTGCACTGTATGTCTCCCTTCTCTCCATCTCTGTTTGTAAATAAATAAATAATAAATAATTTTTTAAAAAAGAAAACACGAAGAGAGAGTAACAGACATAAAATGGTGAGTAAATCTAATGCATGTGTTTGGAATCACAGAAGTACAAAGGAAAGAGGGGGCAGAAGCAATATTTGCTGAGAGGAAGGCAGAGTATTTTCTTAAGCTGGTAAACCCTTAGGCAACAGATCCACAGATTCAACCTGAAACAGGTAAGTTCTTTTTTTTTTAAAAAAAAATTATTTATTTATCTATTTAGAGAGAATTGGTGCCCCAGGGCCTCAGCCACTGAAATTGAACTCCAGACACTTGTGCCACCTAGTGGGCATGTGCAACCTTCCACTTGCCTCACCTTTGTGCAGCTGGCTTATGTGGCCTCTGGAGAGTCAAACATAGGTCTTTAGGCTTCACAGGCAAGCACCTTAACTGCTAAGCCATCTCTCCAGCCTTGAAACAAGTAAGTTCTAACACACTTGGGAGACTTTACAGAAAACTACTAAAAATCAAAGATGAGCAAATATTTTAACACAGTCACATGACCAAGATTGATCATCTTTAAAAGAGCAACAACAAAACTGCCACAGCTTCTCAAAAGAAGCAATGATGGTTTCTCAACAGAAACAGTTTAGGGCAGAAAACAACAGGATGGTATCTTCAACATGATATAAGGAAATAATGCCAGCCTGCTATTGTAAATATAGGAACATATCATTCAAGAATTAAATCCAGAAGTTAAAAAAATCATCAACAGGTTACAAAAAAGAAATACAAAAAATGCTTCAGACAAAAGAAAAAATCTTAAAGGAAACTCAGAGATGTAGAAACAAGTAAGAATAACAATAAAAAATGTGGTGGATTTAAATGAATATTGATGGTATAAAATAATTATACCTGGGGAGGCTCAAGATATGGAGTTAAAATGTTATCATGGCATAATATTATGGAGAAGGGCTTAAAAAAGGAACAAGAGCATGAAACAGCCATAACTGTATAAGTCAAGAATGCATATTAAAATCTCCAAGCACTATTCATCACCAATGTGATTAGGAGGCAGGGTGTCTGGGAGGTGATCAGTTATGAAGCAGAGCCATCAAAGATGGGATTATTGCTTTAATAAGAGTGACCTGAGAGAGAACTCTCACTCCTTCCATCGTGTGAGAACATGTGAGAAGGTGGACATAAAAATCAGAGAGCATGTTACTAGCATTTTGATTTTGGACTTAGCCTACAGAGTGTGAGACATGTATTTGGTTATAATACCAGTTTGTGATACTTGTTTTTATCACATTCTAAACATGTTAAAACACTGTGACAGTTTCCCAATTAGAATAATTGTATATTTCTTCCAGACTGGTAATAAAACAATATTTGATTAACCCAGAAGAAGACAAGAAAAGAGACACACAAATCAAGTAGAACAACTCAGGCAGCAAATTATAAAATGGTAGCTTTAAATCCAGTAATTACACGAATGTAAATAGATGAAGTGGCCAATTAAGGACAAAAATGTCACATAAAAAGCCAAATCTAGCTGTAAATTATTTATAGGAGGTATATGGGGATATAAGGAATAAAGTTTGCTGGATCCTGACAATGGCTAGGATGTAGAGTAGGAAGTCGCTGGTCTTCATTTCCAAAGTGGAATGAGTGGAAAATATGATCGTTAACATTGTCAAGCATTTATAAAGGGACTAGTCTAACACTTGGTACACTTGACCTCAATTGTGAGTGTCCAGCAGGCTTTCTCTGTCATCTACGCAGGCCCTGGATGCACAGGGGCAACTGGAGTCAGTACCCACTGCAGGAGGGCTTTCTGCACACAGCACCCACAGTCCAAGGTTAATATTTATTTTAGTCAAACAAAACAAACTCTCCTTTCCACTCCTAGCCTGCCAACCTTCACTTTCAAACTCAATCCAAATTTTGGGGTTGGAGGCCAAGGAGACCTGCATGATATCACACTGACTTTGCAGTCACACGGGAAGGAGCTTATGTTTCAGAATTGGGGATTTAAGCATTTTTTCATTCGTGCATATGTACGGGTACTTACGCCACAGCATGCCCGCGGAGGTCAGAGGACAGCCTTGAGGTGTCTGTGCTCCACTTTCTTTGGGACAGGGTCTCTTGCTGCTGCAAATGAACTGCCCAACTACAAATAAACATCAGACTAGCTGTCCCCTTTGCCCATTGTCACAGGTGCTTTGAGCTCACAGATGCACATGCCATTTTGTATCCTGGTTTTCATGGGTGCTAAGGAATTGAACCAGGGCAGGCAAGCCTTGCTAACCGCTGAGCTTATCTACCCTGCCCGAGTTGAGAATTGTATGCTAACTGCTCTTGCCAGCTGTGTGACCCTCAGTTAGTTTTCCTAACCTCAATTCATCAGTGGAGTTGCTCAGTGATACCCCCTGCCTCCTGGGTTGTATTAGGGTTATGGAGAATGGTTATACAGGGTGATGGTGCATGGCCGTACTTCTGTCTTTTTGTGGAATGCTCCTTCTCTAATTGCTGCATGTGCATAAGCCAGCACTTAACACCCCAAGCCTGAGGTTGCTTCATGAGCCTTTTTGGTTGTTTTGCTTTACAGATGAGAACACTAAGGCACAAAGAGGCCAAATTCTAGCTCTGTAATTTTGGGCAAATAGCTTATTCCTTTGGGTCTGTTTTTGTATCAATAAAATGGAGATGGTGATGCCTTCCTTGTGAAGATTTTTTGTTCATTTTTTAAATTATTCTATTTGTTAGAGAGAGAGGTAGATAGACAATGGGCACGCCAGGGCCTCCAGCCATTGCAAACAAACTCCAGACACATGCACCACCTTGTACATCTGGCTTACGTGGGTCTTGGGGAATCAAACCTTGGTCCTTAGGCTTCATAGGCAAGCACCTTAACTGCTAAGCCATCTCTCCAGCTCCCATGAAGTTTTTGTGAAGCCTGAAGAAGGGCATGTGAAGGTACGTGGTAGCCATTTGGTAGCATTTGAGAAGTCACTCTGCTCTGAGGTATGAAGAGCTGTCAGGCTGCAGGCATCTATTGGGTCACAAACCCTGGAGTTGGTGGGTTGTCCTGGGGAGACCTTCCTCTTGGGGTCAGGTAAAGTTCAGTGAACTCGCAAAGAAGTGAGATTTTAGACGCTCCAAGGTCCATCCACTCATCTCCTCTCCTGCCTGTTATTAAACTGGTAGTTTTTACAACATCAATAAAGAACTTTCCTACCCAATTACCCCAGACAATAGGCTGAAAAGCAGTTTCGACTATGAAAACTTCGTGTTGGGTTCATTTAGATTGTTTTGCTGTGTCAAATCCTCATTTGAGTTCAAAAGTTCAGCTGAACCATGAACTTTGTAATTTCACAGCAGGCAGTTCTACAAAAATAGTGGAAAGTGAAAAAACATACAATATTTCAGGTGGGCTTGTCACATTGTATATAATATGGTCAGAAGTGGGTGTATATGGAATAACCCTCAATTTCCACAGCACAGTGACATATCAAAAGGAACGAGGGAAACAGAATTAAATCAAACCCATTCCTTGAGTTACCTGACCACTGAGGTTTCCCAGGGAATGTACATTCAGTGACTAATTGTTAGGGGACAAACTAAAGCCAGCTAATCTTTTTAATAAATTGTGAAGTCTTGTATACCTCTTGGCTTTAGTGGTGGCTTTCCTGCCTGTCTGGAACCGGCAGCATATCAAAACAAAAGGGTCATGACTTTATGTATTTGTTAAAGTTAGAATCCATGTTCTCATATAACTCAGGCTTCATCTGACCTGGTTTCACAAGTGTAGGTGGAGCGAAGTTTTCACAGGAATGAGAATAATGCTGCGTTTGCGCTCGTCTATTAATAAATGTGCACACAAAGTTCAAGAACCCTTCCTTTTGTCAGCCTTATGTTTCTGCAGGATTAGTTTCTGGGGCAAAGCAAACACGATAACAGACTCAGGTCAGGGTGTCTTTCAGCCTGGACCCAGCGAAGCTCTCAACTCCACAGAACAAGGTTGCATAGCACAGTGACATATTCTTCATTTGTTATGTTTCACGTTGGCTTTTGTGTCCCACCGTGTAAAACGAGGGGGACCCTTGCAGCAGACAATCTGGGGCAACAGGGTGAGTGCAAGGGAGGTGTTTTTACGCAGCAGCTGTTTATCTCCCTTTGTTCTCCAAGGGGTTGGTCTGTAGGGTCACCAGAGGGAAGCTATGCTTGGTCATTTGTGGAAGCAGAGAGGAAGGATGGGGTGAGAAGGTCAAGTCCTATGACGGATGGCTCCTCATGAGTTAAACAGGACAAGTTTTTCTAAAACACTTTTCCTTTTCTCTGACTTTTATCTCCGAGTTGCCAGGATTTTAGCTCTAGCCAGTTCCAGGATTCCTTTCAGAAAAATCTCCCAGTGGAGATGGTCCAATGTTATCCCATTGTTCTTAATGGTGTGCTTTTCCATACAGGAAGGTCTTGTTCAATTCAGTTAAGAATTGACAAACCTTTCCATTTTTTTTTCCAGACATAAATAATCACAGTAAATGTTGTGCCTCCAACTGAGGTCCGTGATAATAAAGGGGCGAGAGGCGAGTGAAGACTGTGAAATTGAGTTGACCTAGTTAAAGGTGGTCTGTCTTCCTGGTGAGGTTATGAGGCTGGAAGGAAAAACAAGGTTCCCTGCTTTTGTGGCTCGATGAACTGGGCTGCTCGGATTTTACAGCTCTGTTTCTGGTTGACCTGCCCTGTATAGTGGGGCTGCGTGTCTCCTGATGAGGCCAGGCCAGGAGGCGAGTTGGTGGCATTCTTTTAAAGGGCTTGTAAGATAGTGAATAACGACAAGAGTTTTTGTTCATTCAGAAGGCATTTATGGAGAACCCACATCAAGGAAACCATTGCTGGGGATGGATCGGTCAGGAGGTCGGATGGGAAATGGAAGAAACTTCTGGGGGGAAGATATCAGGAGAGGAAAGTCGGGAGTGGCAACCGACGTGGTGTGGGGTGCATGCTGTGTCTGTTGGTCATAGCAACTGAACAGAAAGTAAGGTATACGGATTCTCAAGAAATAAAAACGCACATGGAAGGAACTGGCGAACACAAGGGAAATATGGCCTGGGGGTGGAGCTCAGCGCTGGGATGCTTGCTCAGCATGTCTGAGGCCCTGACTCTGATGCCTAGCCCTGAGAAAGAAGGAGGGGGAAGATATGTAGAAAAACAGGTCAGAAACAAGACTTCTATCTATAGGAGTCAGACTGAGAGCTGATCAGGGTTAATAAAGGGCTGAAGTCAGACTGTGTTTGTGTGGGGAATAGTAGAGATAGGCAGAGAAGATGGCATTTAAAATACAAAGTCCAACTTCCTGTTTGCATGGCTCCATGCTGTGTCCCTGAGATTTCCCTTCCTGTATTAACTCCACTCTGTATCAGCTTTTAGGACCCCTAATAGCTGTCTAGAGATCACCATCACTAGCAGTTGTCATCTTCTTTGTTATCTATCTATCTATCTATCTATCTATCTATCTATCTATCTATCTATCATCTATCTATCTATTATCTATCTATCTATCTATCTATCTATCTATCTATCTATCTATATCTATCATCAATTTCATTATCTGTTCTAAGCTTTAAAGAGTCCTGCAAGGTATAAGCTAGATCTGGAGTTTATGACCCAGGAAACTAAGGCCCAAAGGTTATATGACTAAACTGCATCTGTCTGGAACATAGCAGTATAATCTGGAAGCCAAATTCCCTGATGTTTATTTGACTTCCTCTTGAGGGTAGAGTGACCTCATTTGAGTCCTGGAGCGGTGTGAATAGAAATGGCTGTCCTTATAGATGGCTTTAGGCCACTAGGAGGACTGCTTTGGCCTGTACTGACAAACTATGGATGGATTTGAGAAGCCCCAGGCTGGGCTGGGTGACATTCTCGGCCAGGTTTCTCAGCATCTCTTCTATAGCCATTATAGGACAAAGCTTTGAACCTGGGTTGCTGTCCCTCTAGAACACCGTAAAAACAGACTAAAGCTCCTTTTAAATTGCCTCTTAAATTAAGTCTAGGATAGTTTGGGAGATCTGTCAGTGATGAGAAAAGCAAAGGGGTAATGCAGCTCCATTCATACGCACTTTTCAATGTTGAGTCTGTTCTCAGGGCCACTAGCAGGCCTGAGGTAGTAATAGGGGGGGGCCTTGACCGCAGGTAGCTATTTGTAAAGGGTATGATCCATTCTCCACATCAGAGCTGGTTGGATATGAGGTTGCTAACAGATAGCTCAGAACCCAGCTAAAACAATGAGCTACATCATTGAAGGTTTGGTTGGGGGATGGTAGTTTTCATTAGGGGAAATCAAAAGTGGAAAGGCAGCATGAGAAGATTCTACAGCAAAGGAAACAAGAATAGCATGGTCACATTCACAAAGGTGATAGGGCTTCCTGCTCATGTTCAGTCAACTGGTCACTTTGCCTAGCGTGGCAGCTTGGTAGAAGGGAGGCATAGGAGACAGGCAGTAGGGTTAGGTCCACAGTAGGTATGGGGAGAAACCTTCAGCTGCCGAGTCAAGGAGTTTCGTTATTCGATTATAGGAGACTATTGCCAGCTAAGTGTGAGAGGAGTGGGCTGGAAGTCTCTTTCCAGAATATTAGCTTTATAGCAGTATGCAGAATGGATTGAAGGACATAAAGCTAGTAATGTCTGACAATAATCAAATGTCATAATCACAGCTTGGACTAGCATCCAAGCTAACAGAAGATGATTATGGGCTGGAGAGATGGCTTAGCAGTTAAGGAGGTTGCTTGCAAAGCCAAAGGACCTCGGTTTGATTCCCCAGAACCCACATAAGCCAGATGCACATGGGGGCGCATGCGTCTGGAGTTTGTTTGCAGTGGCTGGAAACCTGGAGTGCCCATTCTCTCTCTCCCTCTCTCTGCCACTTTCTCTTTCTCTCTCTAATAAATAAATAAAAGTAAAGATTTTTTTAAAAAGAAAGATGATTGCTACATGAGTAACTTGTGTCTCTGCTGCCTCCTCGATTCTCCAACTGATTGTTGGTTTCTGTTCATTCAGCACATATCATTTAGCGCCTCTTCTGTTCCAGCAGTGCCCCTCCCTCTGGTAGGCACTGACAACCTTCTGCTTCACGTATAGCTATTTATATGTCTGCCTCCACGGCTACAGCACCTCCCTGAGGAATCCAAATGTTCAGTTCGGGTCTGTTGCCTAGAGCATGCCTGGACTAAGATTACTGGAGCCAAGGAGATCTCTATCAAAGAAATAGCAACCCTGCCTCTTAGTTCCTGAACTTGGCATCAAGGGTGGAATTCATTATTAAATAAATAAGGTATTAACCAAATTAAACAACTTTTAATGACCCAGAAAAAAAAAATCCTTCAGTTTGCAGAAAAAAGAAAGAGAAGAGCAGACATCTCAGCAGCACAGCTCCCAGTGAAGAGGTCTGAGCATGCTGGTAGCAACGTGATTGCTCAGTTCTTCTTGGAAGGCTGCTCTACTATTTCCTGGGGAACTTCTGGACTTGGCACCATTCAGTAAATACTAAGCCTCACCCAGAACAAGCTCAGTGAAGGATCCTGAGAATGTCAAAGCGAGGGCCACTTCTTAGCCATCAGAGGATGAGGCTGGGCACAGGATGGGGTCATGTGAATAGAAGTCCCACAGAGAACAATTCAGAAGACACACACACACACACACACACTGTGTGTGCATAGTGTGCTAGGGCACAGATGTCTCCAGTGACAATCCTGGCCCAAATACCAAAAGCCACTTTTGAACTTGCCTGAGTCTCTCTGAACTAGAGTTGATGCCCCAAGTCTTTATTCCTGCCATGTCCCTTGTCTAAAAAGATTGTGTATCATGCCAACCCACCCAATGTTCCTTTCCTCAAAAGCCTAGATCAAACTTGATCTCTCCTGGAAAGAGACCATCCACTTTCAATGGCAGAGTGATGGGTCTTTCCTAAATACTCCTCTGGATTATATATATATATATATATATATATATATATATATATATATATATATATATATATATATATCTCCCTTCCCTCACTAAAACACTGTAGTTTCCAAAGCTCATTTTCTCCTCAGGGGTGAGCAAAGGTGGAATGGGGAGGGGCTTCTACCTCACGTGGGAAACTTTGTCAATGCTTGAGACTTGAGTGGGAGGCTGGCACCATATTTTACTTTAGTGTTTGAGGAAGTAGTGCGAATTCTAGACAAGGGAAAAGGCCTAGTGAGAATGATATAGAAATGATGCTTTCAGTCCACCCAGGGATGGCCTGGTACTGTTTTCATGTCTTAAAACCTGGTGTGTACTTTGGCTTCCAAAATGACACATTACCCCAAGGAAGTGCTTGATTTTTAACCATTCATCACAGGTCTCTAAAGGACACTTTGTCCTCAATGGGAGCGATAGGTTGAAAGAGACAGTGGCTGAGAAGTATAAAGATTTTTTTTAATTTAAGAAAGTGGATCTATTTCTACAAATGCACAATTAATAACTCAACTGTTCTTTGTTTTCCCTGGACATATCTTTCCCATGACGTGCCCTGCTTCCTAGAGAAGCTTGGAGATGTTTCTGTCTGCCACTCCCTGTGCGCATCACACACCGAGTCTTACATTGTGGGGCAGGAGTCATCGCACTTCAGAACATGGACAAGGAAACTGAGACCAAGACGTCTGAATCTAAACAGAGCTTTTTACTACAGCTTTTTACTTTTTACTTTTTATCTTTTAGGAAATCACTGCTTGCTTTTCACCACTACTCAATCAATCACCCAAACAAAACCAGCAGTGTGGTGCACCAGGGAGCATCTATGAAAGACAAAGATCTTTCCCTTCTTTTCTCATTTCCATCAGCTATTCAGGATAGGAACATGGTGCCCAGTGATTTCCCGGTTTTGGCCACCACACTTTAGTCACCACTGCCTTCTGATGTAAGAGGTCTCAGACCTTTGGTTCCCTTTTGGGGAAAGATTTTTTTCTTACTGAAAAACCACTCATTGCCCCTGACACCTTTCGCCAAGATGTTCTCATTTTCGCAGAGCCAGAATCAGCTGGCAGGGTGCGCAGCGCGACGCCGGCCGGGCCCCACGTGTGCTCGCGGCTGGCCCGGAGCGACACACCAGGCAGCAGCGTCCTTCAACCCAGACTTCCCCGGGCCTGATTTATCACTCCCGTCTCTTGCTCTGGCTTTTCGCTAAGATTTCCTTTCAAAATCTTCACTGCGGATCCAGGACTGTCCATGTGCATTTTCGCTTTACCACTGTTGATGGAGAGCTTTGGGTAAGTGCCCAGACGCCACCGCTCCTGCCCTGTATCTGCTGGAGCCATCTTGAACCTGTCAAGCTCAGGTCCTCTGGCTGCGCAGGTGGCACCTCTCCAAAGCCGCTTCCGCGCCTTCCCACCGGCTGCTGCAGAGGCCTCAGGACTGGGCCCAGCCTCTTCGCATCCTGAACCAGGCCAGGCCTCCTACTATTCTCGCTCTGCTCAATTGCATCAGATAGCTCTCTCTCTCTCTCTCTCTCTCTCTCTCTCTCTCTCTCTCTCTCTCTCTCTCTGTGTGTGTGTGTGTGTGTGTGTGAAAAATTGCAATAATGTTTTTTCAAGAGAACAAGAATAGCCATTTATTTTGGCTTCGTCATATCGATTCAAGGAAATCTCTCCTCCAATGGTCCCTGCATTTGGCAGAGGGCTTGTGTTCAGCCATTTGCCCAACTCCTTCCTCGGCATCCATTTGCCAGAGTGGGAAAACACTCAAACCAAACACCTTCCCCAGAATTAGTGCAACGCTCCTTTGGAGGATATTTAATAAAAGTCAGGCATTTCTTTTGGTATAACTTTTCATTTCAAAAGCCAAAGTATAGACTGGCTTTGGAGACATGTGAAGGACAGCAGGCCATTCCCCAGCGCATGGACGGCGCCCCTTACAGATGCCTGGAGCCCTAAGTTGGCTTTGAGAGGCGCTTGTCTGTGTGCATTCGGGTTGGCCCTCTCTCACATAGTTTGCATTTTCCTGTCATTGTAATGTCATTTCAGTTGCACTAGGCGAAACTAGTATTTTTATTTTTGATCTTTGAAAAATGTTTTTCCCCCCTCTGAGTGCCTAGAGTCACTAAAGCTGAACTATTAGTCTGCATGGAAAAAAAAAGAAAAAGAAAAAGAAAACCCTTTTTATTTCTGCAGCTTGCCAAGCATTTGAGATTCTCCTCAGGATCTGCTTATATCAGCAGCTGCCACTCAGCTGCCTCTCTCTGGGCGGTGGTGGTGGCAGGTATGTGCAGTTTGAAAGAACTCTCAAGATGAGTCTAATACGGGCTGGTGTCCGTTGACACACCACTGTTTAAACAGAAGCACATTATGTGACCTCACTGACCAAACTCACAGGGTTGTAGGACAAGGTTTCAACTATGAAGTCTTAAACCACTTGGTTGTTTTGATTTGCTTAAAATGACTACGTGTGGATGTGCAGATATGTATATTGTTCTCAGAATTCTCTTGAACTTTTACACAATCCCTATAGTTTGTGCTCCAAATGGGCTTAAATTTCCTATGAAAACTCAGACAAAATGCTAACGATTTGGAGTGGCAGATTCTTTCTGTGCAGTGTTGTATTCGAGGCGTATGCGTTTTCAAGTGTAGGCTCCAATAAATAGGATATGAGATAAATAAATGCTATAAACACAATAGTCATGTAAAAATGGCTTGACTGCATTTTTTTCTAATACACCCTGGAAAACAGGGACAGGCTTAACAGCAATGCCCTTAGGACAAAACACATTGCAGGATTGCTCCCCAGAGCCACTGATCCTGGGTCCCAGGGCTGCTGCCACTGCTGTTACCACTATCTGGAAGTGGAACGTCACTGTCACTGCTTCAGAAAGAAGTCTCTCCTTACCTGGCTTCATGAGTCACTAACTTCCAATTCTGCCCTATTGCAAGACATGCTGGGAAATTTTCTAGCTTTTGGAAGAAGGGATTATACTTGATTCCAAGGTTCATATGGAGTGAGAGGGATTCCCCAAACATAGAAATGAAAACCACACCGGAGGGTGTTGAAAAACTATCAAATGTCTACTGCATTATCAAGTTTGGATTTGTCATCTACCCTGGACATTCCTGACCCTCACTCTGTGAACTTTCATGAACTATATAAGGTCCTATATGCCTTCTCTAAGTTGGACATTTTATTATCGCCAGAACAAACATCAAGCCTCCCCCCCCCCAAGTAGGTATTTACTTGGCATTTGGTTCTACTTAAATATTGGAGCTTATCATGAGCAAAATGAATGCTAGCAGTGCTCAATCCCATCTTGATACTGAAATGAATGAGAAGGCTGAGGGTCCCTGAGATGGAGCCATGAACTACTGGGTGAAATGCATACCTGAGCTGGTCTAACCTAGCTCTTCCCCCTCACAGGAGAAAGTGCGTGTAGGACTCCATCAACACTCAAGGGCAGATCTTACCATTCCATCCTGGCCTTGCCCTAGTAGCTCAACTCATCAAACACTCCGAGAGAAGCAAAAGTCTTTCAAAACTAAAATAAAACCAGGGGCTAAGGGGGTTGGCTCCGTGATTCAAGATGTTTGCTGGCAAAGCCTGCTGACCTGAGTTCAATCTTTCCTCACATCTACCTAAAGCAAAGTGGTACATTCATCTGTGGTCCCAATGTGCCTACCACTATGGGGAGGGGGAGTCAGGCTAGCATCTGTCAGCAGTGGCAAGAGCCAAGAAGAACACAGTCATCTTAAGGTTGTCTTACCACCACACCAGGCACACACATGTCCATATGCACACACTCATGCATGCATGCAAATAAATAAGGAAATAGTTTTCAAAATAAAATAAATAAAATTAATGCAACTATCTTGGAGGACAATTGATAGTGCTTTTATCTTTGACTCACTAATTTTTTTCTCCTTCAATTTTTCAGATGTTTGTTTTGTTTTGCTGTTGTTTTTTTGAGAGAGGGTCTCATTATATAGCTCAGACTGATCTCAAGTTCTCTATATAGTTTAGGTTGGCCACAAAGTCACAATCGTGCCTCAATATCCCAGGATCTGGGATAACAGGCATGTGCCTCTATGTCTAGCTAACTAACTCCTCTTTTAGAAATCAAACACGGGGAAAAACAGTCAGAGATGCAGAGAAAGTTTATGTTCTAGGATGCTCATTTATAACAGGGTAATGTATACTAGAAAAATATTAGTCCTGAATTTTAAAATACACATCCATACCCACATGGTCACATAAAAATATAATAAGAAATATAGCAAAATATCAATTGTGATGTTATTTTTGGGTAGAAGGATTACAGTTGATTTTTAAAAATGTTTTAGTATTTTCTTGGGACTTTGAGAGTTCTAGAACAAATGTGATACTTCTTTTACAATTAGAAAATAATATGTGTATTACTTTCTTTAAAAATTCAGTCATATAGTGCCATCTTCAAAGAAAACCAACGTGAAAAAGAGTTAAAGCAGTTTTTAGGGGGAAGGGCTGCTTCTAGGCTTCCCCAGAGGCCATCTGGGTAGAAGGCAAATTAAAACCTGAAAGTTTAAAGTCAATCAGTTTGTCTTAATGGGCCTTAGATGGGGAAAACTTCAGTCATTTCCCTTGCCTGGCACTCTTGTGGTCAGAGAATGAAATCCAATCACGGGGTCAGTTGGGTTTATACATTCCATGGCAAACCAATTTGGCCATTTCTCTGCATTTCCCAAAAGTTCTCTGACTTCCTAGGCAGGAATTGTGAGCACAGGGAGACCTTTATGCCGGGTGCTGCAGCACATCTGGTTTAGAGCGAGTGCCAGATGGGCTCCCTTTCATCTGGGGAGGGGCAAGAGGGGACGCACGAGCCTCTCCCCAGGCCCAAGGACTTCCTCAATGGCGGCTCTGGTTTTTGGTGAAGTGTTTCAAGTTAAGATGTAAGTATATCATGTTGGAGTCTTAATGTTTCTTAAATCTAGGGGAATATGCTTTCCATTAGAGGCTTCCTACCTACCTTTTAGTTTTATGACTTAGCCCAATGATTATTTTGGACAAGCTATTGATCAATTTCTGATACCAAAATACATTATATGCATACTGAACATCTATTATGTTCCCTGCACTGGGGGACAGCAATGAACAAGATACATGGTCACTGCACTCAGAGAGTTCTTACACTTGGGGACAGACTGTTGACTTTCCTGCCAGTCTGTTGTTTGGTTGTACCAGCCACTCCAACACCTGAGACGTGCTGGGTTGGAAACAAACACTGGAAAATACTCAAGTTGACAACTCCACAGATTCTGCAAGGACAGACATATCTGGGGAGGGTGACTGAGACCATGAGGAGGCTGAGATCAATGGCACTGATGCCAATACCAACAAGGCGAAAGGAAATTTAAAAGAAGGATGAGGGCCTGAGGCACATGTGCCCCTGAAGCCTTGCTGGGCTTTGGTGGGTTCTTACTGAGACCATGCTCGTCTCTTTCCAAGAACTTCTCTCAGCTGTGCCTCTGCTCATCACTCTGTTCCTGGACAGTTCCTCAGTCTTCATTTCTTTTTCCTTAATTAAAAAAAAAAACTATTTTATTTTTATTTATTTGAGAGAGAAAGAAATAGGTAGGGAGAGAGAGAGAGAATGGGCATGTTGGGGTCTCCAGCCACTGCTAACAAACTCCAGATGCTTGTGCCCCCTTGTGCATCTGGCTTACATGGGTACTGGGGAGTCGAACTGGGATCCTTTGGCTTTGCAGTCAAGTGCCTTAACTGCTAAGCCATCTCTCCAGCCCGCTCAGTCTTCATTTCTTATTGCAACTCTGCAGGAAGGAAAGCCAGATCCATCTACCCTGCCTTTAGTGATCACCGAACTACTGCTGCTAAGACACCCTCGAGCCGAAGACTTGCATAGTCATTGACTTGTATATTGTTCTGAGACACTTTCCTCCACACTCAGTCCCAGTGGGCCCATCCCACCCCACCCCACCCTACCCCACCCCGCCCCACCCCATCCTATCCCAGGACATTTCTTCATCCAGAAACCAAGCAACCAGAAGCCCATCCACTGAATTGCTCTGTTTACTCCAAGAGTAAATATTATTCACAGTGACTCTAGTACTTTTCAAGTGCTTAAAATGCCTTTCAACCTGTTAAACGTAGAGAAAATGGTGGCTTGAATAGTTCTTGGCTGGTGTATTTAATGCCATTTTTCAACTAAATAAAAAAAATAATAAAGCTAACTTGTATCTGAAGGTCCAAATAGAAAATTGAATGTCCCACCCAGATGGTTCAAATTAAGAGAATTTAGCGTGGTGTGATGGCACATGCCTTTAATCTTAGCACTTGGGAAGAAGAGAGAGGAGAATTGCACTGAGTTTGAGGCCACTGGGAACAACATAATGAATTCCAGGTAAGCCTGGTCTAGAGTGAGAACCTATCTCAGAAAAACAAAACAAAACAAAACAAAATTAAGAGAATTTTTTTTTTTTTTTTTTTTGTATAGAGGGCTGATCAGGGCTGAGGGAACCTGCAGGGGAAATGAAGGCATTTGGATATTAACCACAGTGATGGAGGGACAAGGAGAAGGAAGCCATGTTAGAGGAAGCAAGAAGGCTGGAGTTGGAGGAGGGAGCTGGTGGGAGCCATGGTTTTGGAGAGAATGAGGGCGCTGAAAACTACCCTGGCCTTTTCCTCCTCCAACCTTCTAGTTGCCTTTAGCCAAATGCAATGGGAAGCTGGAGGCACAGAGAAACAGGGTGCCCTCAGGGTAAGCTCCACCCGCTTCCTGTAAATGGAGTAGTAGATGGAATAAAAGGGGATGGAGGGAGCATGGACCGTGTGGGGTTGTGCGGCCCGAGTGGGATTCAGGGAACAGGCAGCACTGATACGAACTCCGCCATGCCGGACCATGGAATTTCTCAGAGCACGGTTTCCATCACTGCGAGGAATTGTGGGGCACCCCATCCCTCCTCCAGCTGAAATGCTTTCTGAACGATGAGGCCAGTTATCCTTGCAGCAATGTCATTTGAAGTTATTCGGGAATATTTATTGAACATCTACTCTGTATTGGAAGAAAGTCCACTTGTACTCCAACTATCGTTCTTGTTCACAAGAATTGTCTAACCTCCCATTATTCAATGAAATTCCAATTAATCAACTTAATCCTAAGGCCTTTCAGGATCTAACATGGTTTTCAGGTTGTTTTTTTCCCCCCAGATTAGAATCTGAGATGTAGGTGGCTGTATTTTTTCCAGGGGAAGTACTTTTGGTTCTACAGGGAACTTTCAAAATAAAATTGGTTTTTGCCGAATATAGATGATACTTTATCAAGAAAGCAGCCTTTTCTATGAGTCTGTTTCTTAGTGGCTTTCAGCTTTTAAAAAATATCTATTTAGGGGCTGGAGAGATGGTTTAGCAGTTAAGCACTTGCCTGTGAAGCCTAAGGATCCCCGTTTGCAGTGGCTGGAGGTCCTGGCATACCCATTCTCTCTCTCTCTCTCTTTCATTGTTGCTCTCAAATAAATAAATAAAAATAAAGAAAAATAAATTTAAAAATATCTATTTAGCTGGGCATGGTGGTGTACACATTTAATCCCAGCACTTGGGAGGCAGAGGTAGGAGGATTACCATGAGTTAAAGGCCACCATGAGACTATGTAGTAAATTCCAGGTCAACCTGTGCTAGAATGAGACCCTGCCTCAAAAAGAACAAAACAACAAAAAAAGTCTATTTATTTACAAAGGGAGAGAGAGTGTGTGTGTGTGTGTATGAGTGTGCCCAGGGCCTTTTGCTACTGCAAATGAATTCCAGACATATGCACTACTTTGTACATTGTACATCTGATTTTACATGGGTACTGTGGAATTGCACCTGGGCCAGCAGGTTTTTCAAGCAAGCACCTTTAACTGCTGAGCCATTTCCCCAGCCCTTCAACTTTTTTCGCTGAAGCATGCAATAAAAAATACATTTTTTATATCTCAGTCCAGTTTCATAAAGCAAAATTTATCATTTCCTTACCTTGATACATTCTGTTCTATTCTCCATTCTATTCTATTCTATTAATTTCCTTTAATAATTCTGATAGCATCTCACTGAATTGATTGAGACTATATTTTGCACTGTACAGTTTGGAAAGCACTTTCCTACATGGTAGCTTTTGTTTTGAGACAAGGTTTTGTTGTGTATCTTCAGCTGACTTTGAACTCACTTTATCACTCAAGCTGGCCTTGAACTCGCAGTGATAGTCCTGCTTCAGCCTCTTGAGTACTCAGCGACAGGTCTGTGCATCACACCCATCTCTACACAGCATCTTGAGACTATTTTCAAAATAGATCCATCACTGGAATCTGTATTTAAAGGGAGGTTCAGATGCCCTTACATGTTTGTTTTCATTTTAAGAAAGCCAATTTGTTTGACCAGTGACATTTCCCTGGTCTTCCCTGGGAAGACTGTCCATTCTGGCAGAGACCTGTGTTGACTGTGTTTGGCTTGTGGCTGGAACTCATGGGCAGCAGAGAGAAACACTTGTGGTTTACCAATCCCTCTGCATAAACACAAGCAGTGTTTTTTGTTTGTTTATTTTAACCCAAGGCAGTCTGCCTCTGTTTGACTTACAGTTGTCCAGAAAAGGCCTCACTGCAAAGACAGTACAGGTGGTCCTGGGTCCACACCTAACTCAGAAAGGTTCATTGCTGAGCAATTCAGGAGATTGAAGTTTAGAAGCCTTGCTCCCTGTGAGACCACATGGGAGAGGGTCAGGGAATCCCTCACAGCTATTCATCAGATATTTCTCAAATAGTAAAGATATTTTATACATGATCTTAGATATTCATTTTTCTCTTTCTTTTCTTTTATGTCTTCCTTTTTGTGTGACAGGGTCTCACTTTGTAGCCCAGGCTTGCCTCACAAGATTCTTTTGCCTTGGGCTCCCAAGTGCTGGGGTTACAGAGGTGAGGCGTGGTGCCTGGTTTTTATTAATACTTAGGACAGTGAATAATTGTTACAAGTTTATGTTAAACACGAGGGAAACAATATTATTGCCTTTTGCAGGAGCAAACAACTTCAGAAGGATTTTATAACTTCCTGAACCAAGTCAGTAGTGGTTGTGATACGACCATGCATCCTCTTTTGATTTTCAACTGGAATGGGGAAAAAGGAATAGGCAGAGAAGTTGTTTTTCTTTTTTTGCCACTGGGGCAATAGATGTGAGGTTGTGGGATCGAGAGTCTCTTCTCAACCGTGGGGTGCATGAGGCAAGATGCCATCCCTGTGTTGGGACTGGTAGGTTTAAATATTTTTATTCATTTATTTGCAAGCAGGAAGAGAGAGAGAGAGAGAGAGAGAGAGAGAAATGCCAAGGCCTTTGCCACTGCAAATGAACTCTAGATGCGTGCTCTACTTTGTGCATCTGGCTTAACACAGGTACTGGAGAATTGAACCGGGGTCATTTGATTTTGCAGCCAAGCGCCTTAACTGCTGAGCCATCTCTCCAGCCCTGGATTGGTAGGTTTAAAAGGTGGAATTTCAGGTGTAAGTCAGAGAAATGATTAGACACTAGAGGAAAACTAATATTATAATTTAGCTTTACAATTAAAAACAAATACTATCCTAAGAGCCATTTAGCCTGAATTTATCATTTATAACATGGTATTTATGTGAAAAATCATGTTAACAATAGCATACTGTTCAAATTTAACTGGTAAACTGACGAATGTCTATATTTGTGTGTGCACGTGTGTAGGTACATGTATGTATAATATATATATATATTATATATATATATATATATATATTCGTATGTGTGTGTACATATGTGTGTGTGTGGAGGCCAGAGGTCAATGTCATGTGTTTTCCTCAAACACTCTCCACCTTTTCTTTTTAGACAGGGACCCTGGAGCTCAGCAATTCAGCAAGGCTAGCCAGCCATTGAGCACTGGAGGTTCTGCTGTCTCCACTTTGCTAGTACTGAGATTGCAGGTGTTTGCCACCATGGCTGACTTTGATTTGTTTATTTTGAGGCAGGTTCTCATTCTAGACCTGGTTGACCTGGAACTCAACTCTGTAGCTCAGGCTGGCCTTGAACTCACAATGCTCCTCCTGTCTCAGTTTCAGGCATGAGTCACCACGCGTGCTTTTTTGATGTGGGTGCTGGGAATCTAAACCCAGGTCTTCATGCCTGTGCAACAAACACTTTACCCATCTCCCCAGCCCTTGGATATTCTTCATGAATGCATGTGGTAGTGTGACTTAACTTGCTAACTGGTGAATGTCTACATTTAATGTGTGTAAACCATATCTGATTGGTCTTTTTTTTCTCCCTAAACGATAATGCATTAAACGCACACACACATGTGAAAATCACAGAAATAAAGCAGCATTATTAGCTTCTATTTTGAGGGCAAGAAGATACAGAAAGAAAAAAAAATGTGGAGAAGAGTTGCAGTGAGTCTGGCTCAGAAAAAGGAAGTCAACAGAGACCTTGTTCTGAGAACTGAGAAAGAATTGGCATGCACGTTCAAGAGACGGCAGCTTTTAGCTATCCTATAGACAGCTAAATAGTTCTAACATGTTTTGTAAAGAATTTCTCTTTTGAAAACCTAGTGTGGTGACTCATGCTCATCATCCCAGCATCCAGTAAACTGAGGCAGGGGAATCATTACAAGTTCAAGGCTAGGCTAGGCTACATAGTGAGATCCAGGTCAGCTTGGACTATGGTGAGAGACCCTGTCTCAAAAAGCAAAACTTGGGCTATGGAGATGGCTTAGTGGTTAAGGCATTTGTCTATGAAACCTAAGGACCCAGGTTTGATTCCCCAGGTCCCACATAAGCCACATGTACAAGGTGGCACATGTATCTGGAGTTCGTTTGTAGTGGCTGGAGGCCCTGGTGTGCCCATTCTCTCTCTGCCTCTTCCTTGCTCTCACTCTCTCCCTCTCTTAAATAAATAAATAAATAGATAAATTAATTAATTTAAAAAGCAAAACTCTACCAATCAATGGAAATAAAGCAACCTGGTTGCCATTAAGATCAAAGACAGAGTTCACCTTCTTTTGCTATGTGATTATAGTTATGTTTGATAAGTAATTAACTAGAGTTCTTTTTAAAGCTTAATGGATATTTGTCTGTCTTTTGTAAATATTGGCAGAGTATCTCAGGTTTTAGCTTTCCAGGACTTAAATTGCCCATGAAATAAATGTTTGTCTCATTATATTAGCCTAAAGGCAAGCAAAGTGGATGGCTTGATGGTTCCCACTTGAGGAGTGAGGAGGCCTTCTTTGTGAGATGTGTCCTCAAAGGTCAAACATGGATAATAAAGTTATAAAACAAAATAGAAAGAAAACAGGGAGGAAAACCCACATACAATTTTAAAATGCTTGTATTACTTAAGTGTTCTCAAAAATCCAGTGTCTCTGGAAGCTTCTACTATGTTGCTTCACAGAAATACCAAAAATTTGTGATCAAAACAGCTGCTGTTATGGTTCTGTGCAGGTGCCACCTGAGAGTCACAGGTGATTTTTCTAATGACTTCCAGCTTTGACCCAGTGAGAATAAATACATGGTCAGAGTCCTGTCAAGCCTCTTTGCAGCCTCAGGCCCAGACATTCTGTCTCGGGGAATGGGCTATCATGGTGAGTGGCTTCTGTAAGACACTACTTCAATGAGCCAGTGTAGATGTCCTCACAGAAGTTAATATTAAAGATTAGACACCAAATTAATGGACAAGCCATACTACCTGAAAGATGGCTCTGGATTCTCCAAACATTCCAATCTTTTCTAATACATATATTGCAATTTTATAGATGTAAATAATGTATTTTGACCACATTCACTCCATTACCCTCTCTTATCCCCTCTCCTGCTGAATCCCTTCTTCTTCCCAACTAGTCATTTTCCTTTCATTCTCTTTATTTTAGGGAAAGAGAGAGAGAGAGAACTGGCATGTCAGGACCTCAGCGACTGAAATTGAACTCCAAATGCTTGTGCCATCTAATGCGCATGTGCAACCTTGTGCTTGCCTCACCTTTGTGTGTCTGTCTTACCTGGGATCTGGAGAGTCAAACATGGGTCCTTAGGCTTCGCAGGCAAGTGCCTTAACTGCTAAACCATCTCTCCAGGCCCTCTTTTTTTTTTTTTTTTTTTTTTTTTTTTGTAACTTCTTCTTGAATTTAGTTAGGTTTGCTTGCATGAGTATATGTGTGGGGTTATTTTCTGGATCATGGACAACATGGCTTCACCACTGAAGCAAATAATTTTCTGGACCCAGCAGCCATTAACTGCCAATAGTTCCTCATGGAGGGTGGAGTCTAATCAGCCCCTCCCACATCCATGAGGGAATGTGGACCGGCTCAAACTTGTACAGGTCTCATTCTGGTAAATACAGCTGCTATGAGTTCACCAGTGCAAAAGCCCATGCTGGGTCCTTAAGACAGCATTCCACTGGCCTCTTCCTCATCCTCCAGCTCTTTCGTTCTTTCTATCCCTTCTTCTACAATGTTGCCAGAGCTTAGAGGCAGTGATATAAATGTCCCTTTGAGGGATGAGCACTGGACAGTCACTTTTTCTCAGACATTGCTTTGCTAGTCTTGGTGTGTATGGATGGAAAAGAACAGAAAGCCAGGTTTGGGGCCAATGTGAAGAAATGCCATGTAGAAGTGACTATAAGGGCCGATTCTCATTAAGCAGGATTTTCTCTCTTCCAACTGGACATGTACAGGAGCAGGTTTTTTTTTAAGTATTAACTTATTTTTTCCCCTTCAAGCTTAGCCAGAGACCTCATGGAGGTCTAAACCCAAGCCAAGCTTGGTCTGTTTTAATTCAACCACTGTTGATTTATGGCTTAGCAAAAAATGTCTGAGAACGTTTTTTAAGCTACAAAAAAAATTTTTTTTACCCCAATTTGACTCTCTCACATCTCAAATACAGCTGAAGGGATATTTCTCAGACTTTCAAAAGTCAAAGCCATTTTTGGAAAGGAAAGGATTTGTGAAAGCTTCAAATCTGAGTGTGAAGTCCTGCGAAGGCTTATATACAAGCGACATCAAATGTATGGGGTTCATATGACACAGTAAATGCATCCATTTGTCTGCCTTTGATTCACATAGATTTCTTGCAGTAGAGTCTAGCATGGAATCAACTTGAGGCTGAAGACAGGGTTCTGGGTGACTGGGGTGATTTTTGAGGGTTTGTACCTGGCAGGACACCAATGTTCTCTCTTTTTTATTCCTTCCCATTTTCTCTTCGTGCCATCCCCCTTTCAAAAAAGCAAAATAAAATATAAAGAAAACCTCTCACTGTCCAGACCCAAAACAATCTGTGGTGAATTTTCTCTTCACCTGGCTCTGGAGTGTCCATTGTTACACAATACATGCAGGAACTGAACTCATAAGCAATTATTAACCACGAGTAGAAAAGCAATTCCAGACCAGTCTTAACTTCTAATGGGGCTAACTGAGTTCACAAGATGAAATCCTCTCTCTGCCTCACACATGCAGCCCAGGCTGTGAAACTTTAACCAGTCCTTAGCTGTGGACTTGGAGGTTTTTATTTTTTATTTTATTTTATTTTTTATTTGAGAGAGATAGACAAAGAGGGAGAAAGAGAGAGAGAGAGAGAGAGAGAGAGAGAGAGAAGGGAAGGGAGGAAATGGACATTCCAGGGCATCCAGCCATTGCAAATGAACTCCAGAAGCATGCGCCACCTTGTGCATCTGGCTTATGTGGGTCCTAGGGAATCGATCCTGGATCCTTAGGTTTCACGGGCAAGCACCTTAACCTCTAAGCCATTTCTCCAGCCCTAGAGTTTTTAATCTAATGTTTGTTCCTATATGAACATCATCCTACCTGTCAGTGAGGGCCAATCATATAGTTTGTATCATTTCCCACAGTGAGTTCCAACCAATCCCTGATCTCAAAAGAGCATGTGGAGAAACAGAAATAAAGACTGTCTGTCTTCTTGATGCTTGGGAACAGAATCCTGTAGTTCTTGACAATTGTACTGTATACCTCTTCCTCTCTGCTAAAGGTATTTTTGAGCAACAGGGAGGGGCATTCTCTGGTACCATGTATTTGTGTTCTGCCTTTCTCTGTCACACACTTCTCTCATGAAACATGGACTGGCTAAGCAGTAGTTCTGCTCGTGCATGTTAGTACACATCCAGTACTGGGGCTTCTTGGCTCAGAGCTAGAATTATTGATTTTACTCCTAATGATTTAAATTATTTCCACCATTTTGGTTTTCCTTCTTTTTAAAATACTTTTAAACTTTACTTTTATTTATTTGAGAAAGAGAGAGACAGAGGGAGAGAAAGAGGCAGAGAGAGGAAGAGTGAATGGGCACGCCAGGGTTTCTAGCCACTGCAAACAAGCTGCAGACGCATGTGCCCCCTTGTACATCTGGCTTACGTGGATCCTGGGGAACCGAACCAAGGTCCTTTGGCTTTGCAGGCAAATGCCTTAACCACTAAGCCACCTTTCCAGGCCTGTTTGAGTTTTCAGTGTTCAAAACAGACTCCCACTCTCCACTCCTGTGACAACAACTAACTTCTAGGAGGCCAAGGCCAGGTCTATGCCACACATTAGCAACCTTGCTCCAGACATCAGCCTGGTTACAAATCACATAATGGATGAATGGGCAAGAAATAGACCTGACCATGGAAACAAAGGAAATAGTAAAACAGAATTATGTTTAGGTACAAAAAGTATGATTTTTGTCATATATGCTTTTTACCAAAATATAACAGCAGTACTTATAGATCAATCTTGATATTTCCTTAATATTTGCATTATTCTATGTACTATCAATAAAAAGTGCCTCATTAGCTATATCTCAATGTACCCTTACAACAATTCTAGGAGTGCTTACCATTTATAGTTAGATTCTATTGCTATTGAATTTATACCAGCCACA
The DNA here is from genome assembly GCA_036346955.1 of Dipus sagitta. Classification (NCBI taxonomy): domain Eukaryota; kingdom Metazoa; phylum Chordata; class Mammalia; order Rodentia; family Dipodidae; genus Dipus; species Dipus sagitta. Next base: position 43,135,326 of record CM070770.1, on the reverse strand, counting down.
CACAGTGCGATTCACTTGGTCCTTACATAGGGAAGTACTGTTTTACTGATGTCAAATCGTACTATGGGAAGACTTTATCGTGTCTCCATATGCATCATCTGTGTTTGTTGTATTCATTTTTATAAAATAGAGATACATTAAGAAAGACCAGTTACTTAAAGAACAAATGATTGATTTCTCTCTCTTGTAAAAATCCTGGAAACAGTTGTCAGCTTAGCTGGTGGCTATAATCCACATGGTCATTCAGGGTCCTTGACTGTCTGTTTATTTTTTCATTACCATCTCCTAAGGTGCTCTAGTGTTACAACACCAGAAGTGGTGTATATCACTTCCTGTTTTGGAGAAAGTTTATTCACATGGCCATTACTAATGTGAAAGGAGGCTAGAAAATGAGTGCTGGGAAGCTAAGCATTACAATTCTATCACTGTGAGAGGGTTGACTGGATGCAGTAGGCAGCTCATTATGTTCCTCACAGCATTCAGTAAACACACTGTAAACAGTTAGAGAGCATGTCCTGTTCATATTTGTCACTATCACATAGCTATACACCTGCCACAGGAATAAATTCTTGCTCATGTGCCAGCGCTCCCTCTTACGGTATTTATGGCAGACATCACTAATCAACCATGGCACTCCTTCCTGCTGAACCTGGATGACTCAGAACCGTTTGCAACACTGTGCCCTGGAAGTCATGACAATAAATGGGAGCTGACACGGGATCTGAATCCAATTAGCCCTTCCTGGTTGTAGGTATTCAAACATTTGCTAGAGAAAAAAGAACCATAGTAGTTTTCCTTCCATTTCCATGGAAACAGATACATTATTTGCTGTGGTGATTTAAAAATATGTCTTCAAGTTCTTTGACATGCTTTCCTTTATAAGGTGGAGTTCAATTCCCCAATATTTGCCATTGATGACTCACTTCTAACAAGTAGAATGTGGCAGAAGTAATGTCGTGTGGCTGCTGAGGCTATCATGAAAAGGATACAGCTTTCATCTGGTTCACTCATTCTTGAAATGCTTACTCTGGGAAAGGCCTGCTGCCCTGTCCTTAAACAGCCTGTGACATCCATGAAGAGAACAACTGAGACTCTTGTCAACAAGCAGTCATATGATTGAGCTACCATGGGATTGGATCCTCCAACCCCAGGCAAGTAAGTCCTCGGATGGTACAGACCTGGCCAGTACCTGAGCCAGAACTGTTCAACTGAGCTGCCCCCAAAGTTCTGATCTATAGGAACCATAGAAGACGAAGTCAGACATCATCATGCTTGTTCTGAGCCAAGTTGTGGGGTGATTTTTTAATGCACCATTAATACAGACAAATAAATAAACTAGGTGCTTTCTCAGAATGGTAGCTTGGAAGGTATCAGGAGGGCTGGGACTTGGGGAGAGGGATGAAGATTTTTAAGCTTTGGCTCTTGAGTTGTTTCTGTGACAGTAGCTCCTGACTAGAACCAGACTAGGAATGAGTCTCTATGAAGAATCTCTATTCTTGGTGCTAAGTTGCAAAAAGAGCTGACTTGATGCTTAAGGAAAAATTAATAGAAACACAAGAGACAAGAAGTGACACCTACTCTGTGACTTTTTTTTTTTCCCAACAAGCTAATTCACAGGAGCAGAATATCTCAAAACTTCTTCTTTTGACTCCAACACATCTCCCAAACCATTCTCTCATCCTAAATTCTCACATGGCCTTGTGATAATCACCTTTCACTGCTCACGAAGTATCTAATCTTACCAAGTAAAGTGTTTGTCTTCTCTCTTTCTTTCCGTGTTTCTAGTTTCCATTCTGATTATCCAGTCAACTGAGTGTGGGTGAATGGGGATTAACTCACTTTCTCAGACATTCTGCACCCTCTCTTGTGCTCTATCAAGTTTAGGGACTTAACCTGGGGTTGTGTTATGTATGAATATGTGTTTATCAGTGCTCCATTGGAGCAAAAGAATAGAATATATTTAAACTTTTTTTGTTGTCTTGGTTTTTCAAGTAGAGTTTCACTCTAGCCCAGGAAAACCTGGAATTCAGTATAAACTTTAAAGAAAAATTATTTATTTGCAAGCAGAAAGACAGAGAGAGAGAGATAAAGAGAGAGGGAGGCAGGGGGAGAGAGAGAATGGGCACACCAGGGCCTCTAGCCACTGCAAACGAACTCCAGATGCATGCTCCACCTTGTCTATCTGGCTTTACGTTGGTACTGAGGAATCAAACCCAGGTCTTTAGGCTTTGTAGGCAAGGACCTTAATTGCTGAGCCATCTCTCCATCCCCACATTCAAGCATTTTTAAAAGCAAAGACAGATAATTTGCTCTTAAGTCTTAGGGACATCTTAATAAATTCAAGAGCAGGAAAGACCAGCTTCATCATAGCTTGGAGACCTTCATAGGCATTATTGCTCCCTGGGCCTCATGTATACTGCTGTGGACTCCTGCTTCATTCTCACTGCGTGTGACAGTTCAGACCCCATGAGATGCTAAACACTTTTCATCTTGACCAGCTGCTTAAAATCTTGGAGCTTCCATTTCTTCACCTCTAAGAAGAAGATAAGAATATATTCAGAGTAGGTAAATTGCTTTACATTTGCACTTAGAATATACTTTCTACATAAAGAGCACTGTCAGTATTAGGTGTTATAAATGGTACACAACGAGCTACTGTAATGTTAGGCAGTGACTAGGTCCTCCACTTTCATAGCTGAGAGCTGATAAATGATATGTAAAAGTGGGAAAATCAAGAAAAAGTAATGTGAGCAAGTAATTTTTAAGATGAATCAAAACATAAGAAATAACTGAACACAGTAGTTATCTCTGGGAGCAAGAACTGGAAATAAAGAAATAGGACTTTTCTTAGGAACCTTGTAGAATTTTTTTTTCTTCTTTTATCTTTAGCTTTTTTTCCCCCACAAAGAATTGAGTCCAGATTCAGAGTTCTGCACTCTTCTGGAAGAGCTTTCATGTGGGTCATGACTTTGGATGTCCTGCGTCTTTGCTGTTCACTGGCCTTGTCTTGGATGGAGATGCAAGTGTTACAGTTACCTTTTATTAGTGTGTGTCTGTGTCCCCAGCCTCTCCAGCTGGTCCATACACGAATGCTACTAGTAATGCATATACTTGCTTTGGGAATTGTCTCCTTTCATGTTTTAAAGTCCCCTTCAATGCTTTTTGGATGGAGTTCTTTAGCAAGATATCAAGATTACAGCTCTGCCACTGAGCTATACTCCCAGCTCCTATTTGACTGGTAAGCCAATTTATCCAATGTAACCTCAATTTTGTTTGTCCACCTGCCTATCTATCTTCTACATATTAAATGAATGACAAGATACAATATATTACATTGCATACTGACATCTATGCAGGTTAAAAATATAGAAGAAGATTTAGCTTTAAATTGAGCTATCATCTCTGTTTCTTAAACTTACTGTAAAAATACACTTTCATTAAACATTGAAAATTTTTTCCATTTTTATTTTTTGAGACAAGGTCTCATGTAACCCAGGCTGGCCTCCAACTCACTATGTAAATAAGAATAACTTTGACCTGATCCTCCTGCCAAGTGCTAGGATGACAGTGGTGTGTCACCATACGCAGCATCATTGTAAATGCTTCCAAGGCAAAGAGGAAGAGGATAGAAAGGGTACCTTACAGAAGGAGAAAATTCTAGTTAAGCCCTAGCTGTGCTACTAATTCATAATGATCTTGAGCAAACTGCCATTTCCCTGGGTCCTGCTGATCCCGCTCTAAAAACAGGATTGAACTAAGCACTAAATAACAGCACTGCTAACAGCTACCACTTACCTGCGACTCACTGTGCTGCTGACTCTGCCTGTGATAGGTGCTTTGCCTACGTCAGTGGTTCTGGCACCTTCGTGTGTGTTAGGATCACCCAGGTAAACGTGCAGGTCACAGATTGAATTTCTTTCAGTGTGAGTCTAAATCCATTTTCAGTTGTTCTAACAGCATACCTGAGACTGAAGAATTTATAAGAGAAGTTTGTTAGCTTATTGTTCTGGAGGCTGAATGTCTAAGAGCAGACAGCTGTACCTGGTCAAGGCTTCATGCTATTCCACGACATGGTGGGGGAGCGTGTGCGTGGAGAAAAGGCGGGGCATAAGGGTGGGCTCGTTCTATCGAGCCCCGCTCCTGTGGCAATGAACCCAGTCCTGTAGCAGTCACAGCTCATTTCTATGAGGATTAACTTAGTCTGGCAAGGAAGGACCCAATGAATTCTTCAAGGCCCTCGTCTCTGAATACTTCCACGAAGCAATCAATTGTCAAGTATGAAGGGCTAGGGATGTGGCTTATGGTAGATCACTTGCCTAATAAATTCAAGGCCTTGGGTTTGATCTCAGCAGTACAAAAAAAGAAAGGAAGAGAGAGAGAGAGAGGGAGAGAGAAGGCATGGAGGGAGGGAAGAACGGAGGGATGGAGGGAGATAAAAAATTCGGCATGAGTTTCAGTGGACGTATTCAAGCGGTAGCACTGTTCTGCCTGGGCCTGCTGCTGTGCACTTCTACAGGCTTCTCAGGTGGTGGTGGTGGTGACGCGGGGCCCCCACTTTGAGGACCACTGGCTTATGCTATCTCATTCAGGGCTTAAAAGCCCTTGTGTGATAATATAGTCCCCGTTGGTTAGGTGTGGAAGCTGAGGCTCAGAGATCTTACAGACGGTCAGAGCTTCAATTTGAATGTCAGAGTGTTTGAATTAAAGTCCTCATAATAACCATACTGCCTTCCTCTGAGGTTTCTTCCCAGCTCCCATATCCTATGTTTCTAGTTTATAAACAACAAAATCCACACATCTGAGACCAAATCAAAAACTATGCAGAAAACTCCAAGTGCAGTTTGTGCCTGTGGGTGAGCCAGAGGCTGCGTCCTGGTGCAGATAGATGTAGCAGGCCAGGGTGACAGCAGAACTCCTAAATGCACCCAGTTCCTTTTCAGGAGGCTAGAGGGATTGCAGACTTATTAAGCACCCCTTCCCCCACCCTTACCACTGACTTGAACTTTTCCCTTCTCCTATAGTTTATTCGGCATTTTCTTGGTCTCTTAAGCCACAGTCATTTGGGTGGCACAGAAAAGAAAAAGTGAAAATGAGCTTTATTCAGTGTTGACTTTTCTTTCAACTTCATGATGACGTGGTGTCCTGGGGAATGGTTATTTGCTTCTCTTTCTCCCTCGTGTGAATTCTCAAGTAAGTAGCAAATGATTTCAAATGCATGCCGATTGCAGTGGACAGCTGCCAGGAGAGAAGTGAAAATGAACTGGTGGCAGGAAGTGTTGCAGTTCATGGAAAGGGCAGCGAGGACACAGCAGAGCAAGCCCATGACACCTCTGCGTCCACATGCTGAAAGACTTACCGGGACAGGCCGGGCAGCCACAAATCTAGTAATTCATTAAGTCAGGGGAAGCGCTCCCAGAAACATTTCTCTTTCTTCCTAAGACCCTTTGTGTCTTAATTTCCATCTCCGGGTTCATTCCTAAGTCAAGCAGGCCAGGCTGAGCCTCTCTAAACAAGCCCTTCATTCCTGATGAACAAAGGATGCTCGGACTCCACATGATTTAGCAGCCTGAGCTTGAGGATCGCAAGATGGATATATGATCGGTGAGAGAGAGAGAATAGCATCAAATCAGCATATCAGTCTGAGCTTGAAGATCATGAGATGGATATATGATCAGTGAGAGAGAGAGAATAGCATCAAATCAGCATATCAGTCTGAGCTTGAAGATCGTGAGATGGATATATGATCAGTGAGAGAGAGAGAATAGCATCAAATCAGCATATCAGTCTGAGCTTGAAGATCATGAGATGGATATATGATCAGTGAGAGAGAGAGAATAGCGTCAAATCAGCATGGAGACTGGTGGAAATGAGAGTGAGTCACATGGCACTTTGCCCAGCAGAGGGATTATGGGGCTGGAGGGAAGGTTTCAAGCATAAAAGTTATACTGAAAGTTAGTCATAAGATAAAATAAGGTGTGGAGTCAAGGCCAAACCTCTCAATCCAATCAGTAAATGTAAATGGTCTTAATTGACATGTCTTGCTAAAAAAAAAAAAGTCACAAAAAAATTCCCAGATTGGCTAAGAGCAAAATCCAGCACTCTGCTCCATCCAAGAGATTTCTCTAAAACAAGACATCCTGAAAGGTTAAAATTAAAGAACAAAGTTCATAAGGAAAATACAAATGAAAATTTAAAAGCAGAGTTGCAATCTAAATATCTTGATATGGAATTCAGTCCAAAAAGCATTGAAGGAGACAAGGTGACAATTCCCAATGCAAATATATGCATTATTAATAGTATTCATGCATGGAACAGCTAGAGAGGCTGGGGATGTACACATACAGTAATAATAGGTGACTGTAATACGTGCATCTCCATCCAACACAGGTCCAAGGGACATTAAAGATGTGGGAGATTCAAAGCCATAGCCAGCCCAACAGCTCTTCCAGATGAATGCAAACTCTGAACCGTGGTGGCCGCATCTAGGGTCACAAAGATAACCTCAGTCAATCCCAAAGAATAAAGGAACACTTTCAGATCACAATACTTAATTAAAAAAATGAAAAACCAAAATGATCACTCAGTCTGAAAAACTTTATGTTATAAGCAGCTATGACAGGCTGGAGAGATGGCTCAGTGGTTAAGGCACTTGCCTGCAAAGCCTAACAACCAGGGTTCTATTCCCCAGTATCCACATAAAGCCAGATACACAAAGTGGCACATGCTTCTGGAGTTCCTTTGCAGCATTTGAAGGCCCTTGTGTGTTCTCTTTCTCTCCCTCTCCCTCTCCCCTCTCTCCCTTTCTCTGCTTGCAAATAAGGAAAATAAAAAGAGTTTTGAGGGGCTAAGGAAATGGCTTAGTGGTTAAGGCATTTGCTTGCAAAGCCTAAGGACCCTGGTTCGATTCCCTAAGACCTATGTAAGCCAGATGGACAAGGGTTCACATGTATCTGGAGTTCGCTTGCAGTGGATAGAGCCTCTATCTGCCTCTTCCTCTCTCTCTCAAATAACTAAAACACTTTTTAAAAAGATTTTTAAAAAAAAAAAGCAGCTATGAGATGTAGAAGTACAACTCAAAAGTACAGAACTTCTGGAAATTAATGATCGTATTATCACAAATAACTAAGTCTATGTATTCAGCTAAACTAGTGAATAATAGGAAAGTTTAGCATTAAGTGTCTTTATCAATAAATATGAAAATAAGTGAATGAAATATCCATTCAAGAACACAAGAAAAGTATAGCAAAATAAGCTGACAGACTCTCGAAGGAAGGAATTAATAAACATGAAAGTAGAAATGAATTAATTAGGAAGTAGAACCACCATTAAACTGGTCAAGAAAATAAATGGGAGAAAGTAGACACCCAAAATTAGAAATACTGGTGGTTGGAGGTAGAATAACCATCAAAGGAAGGAAACCTGAAATTAAAACACCAGAGACTTGTTTTTCTCCACTCTACACAAATTATTTTAGAATTTAGATGAAATGGATAACTTTCCAGAATAATACAACCTGCCTGAAGTGGCCTTAGCATAGACACACAGTGTCAGACAACTATCAGGAAGAAGTTCAGTGCTTCCCCACAGAAAAAGCACTGGGCCCAAATAGTTTCATGAGAAAATTCTACCAAACCATTAAGGATTAAATAATAATACTGCTGTAAGAGCAATGAAAAAGATTTTTTAAAAAACCCTGAAGCAATTTGAGCACTAATTTTTTAAAAGGGCAATTAGACTATAATGTAAAATGTTTATATCCATGAGTTAATATGATAGGTACTCATGAGTAATATTCTAAAAACAAAACAACAAAATTCAGTAGTCACCTTTGGATGATACCAAGAATCTTTATTTTTGTTTATGTATACTTTGCAGCATTGAAGATCAAACTGCAGACCTGTATGCCAGGCAAGTGATCTATTGCTGAGTTGATCCCCAGCCTGAGATCTTTATTTTGAAAGCTTACCAAAAAGAACAATGCATTCAGGGCTGGAGAGATGGCTTAGCAGTTAAGGGGTTTGCTTGCAAAGCCCAAGGACTCAGGTTCAATTCCCCAGAAGCCATGTAAGCCAGATATACATAGTGGTGCACGCATCTGGAGTTCATTTGCAGTGTCAGAGGCATGGGCACACCCATTCTCTCTCTCTCTCTCTCTCTCTCTCTCTCTCTCTCTCTCTCTCTCTCTCCCACTTTCTCAAATAAATAAATATAAAATGTTTTTAAAAGAACTCTGCACTCAACAAGGCATAGTGGTACATGCCATTAATCCCAGCACTCAGGAGGCAGAGGTTGGAGGATCACCATGAATTTGAGTCCACCTTAAGACTACATAGTGAATTCTGGGTCAGCCTGTGCTAGAGTGAGACCCTACCTTGAAAAACCAAAATGAAAGGAAGAAAGAAAGAAAGAAAGAGAGAGAGGAAAGGAAAAAGAAAACCATGCATTCATCCTGCTTTCCCTATGTAAATTGTAATTCATTGTGAAAGCAAATTTTTCTTTATAGAAAAGTCCAGCAAATAAGTGAACAGAATAAATTTAGAATATCAGTTGTAACTCCCCAAGAAACCTGCAGACCTGGGCTGTGATCATCAAAGGCTCTCCTTTCTCAAAAGGGGAAATCAAGACATTGCTTGTTTCCCAGTGGAAGTCCATCATACTAACCAAAGTGTGTTCTTGGCACAAAATCAAACCCAAATTGGACCAAGCCTGTAGAACTACTAATTTATCAGAAACACACAGTTCAACAGAACATGTTAAATAATACCTTAGGGATGTAATCAGCAAAATCCCATGTATGGAAACTCTGTAAGACAAATGGTTCAATTCCTAAACAAGTGCATTGTATGAAGGAAAGAAGAGATGGAGGGAGAATCTATAGATTAAAAGAAATTTAAGAAACATTAACTAAGCCAACATGTGGATACAATTTGAATCCTGACTCAAACAAACTAACACTTATGTGGCAATGAGGGAAATTTAGACACTGGTAAGATGATATTAAACATTTATTGATTTTAAAGGTGTAACATTGGTATTGTAACTTCAAAAAAAGAGAATGCATAAATTTCAGACGGACATACTGAAACATTTAGAAATGAAATTATATGAAGTCTGGGATTTGATCCAAAAGATTCAAGGTGGGAGTAAAGGAAAAGCCAATAAGACCATAAATGAAGTAAGATTGGCCGTGTTAGAATTTAAGGAATCTGAATGATGGAAACATCAGGATTCCCCATCTTAACCTTTTTATTTTTGTCTGTTTGAAATTTCCCAAAGCCAATGGTGTTCTTGGGCTGGAAGATATCTCAATGAATAAAGCATTTGCTATGCAAGTGTGAGCACCTGAGTTCAGATTCCCAGAAACCATGTAAAAGCCAGATGCTGCGGCACGAACATCTGGAATCCCAGCATACCTAGGAAGAGAAGGGAGGCAGAGACAGAAAAATAGCCCAAAAGCTGTGGGCTAGCTTGCCTGGTAAATGCAGTGGTGAATGAGAGACCCTGCCTCAAACAAAGTGAAGATGAGGAGTGACATTGGAAGGTGTCCTCTAGCTTCCACATGCAAGTCTATACACACAGATACACTCACATTTCACACACACTCACATTTCTCTCTGACACACCCACACACATTTCACACACATACTCACATTTCTCTCTCTCTCACACACACACACATTTCACATCCACACTCACATCTCTTCTCTTTCTCTCTCTCCCTCTCACACACACATCAAAAAGTGTTCTGTTTTCTGTTTTAATTAGTTACCACTTTAGATGACTATTATTGTTCTCTTTGTACTTTTCACACTTATATGAGTTACTTGAAATCAGGAGAAATGTCTGTTCTGGGAAGAAATAAAACAAACGACGTGGTCGTTAGCTGTTTTCCTAGCAGCTCAGCATGCAAAGCTTTGTCCACCTCATGTTTGCCGAGTGCTCAGTATGTAGGAATATTCTACGTGTCTTTGCAAATTTATTTCTTCTCATGTATATTCTTAGTTTCTTCTTAAATATGAGGAAATAGAAGCCCAGAGAGCATAAGTAACTGTGCTGGGATAGTAGGTAGAGGCAGAATTTGAACTCAGACTGTCTAGCTCCAGATTTTATTTCTAAACCATGATGTTATTATAGTGAAATTTTAGCATGCTCTGTTCCTCCGCAGATGGGAGATTGCATTTGTGCGTGCGTGCGTGCATGCTGTGAACATCACACAGTGATTGAGTCTGGTTATTATTCATGGCTTTGATATTGGGTGATCTTGGCTATCAATCACCTTGTTCTCTGAGCTCAATTTCATCGCTTGTAAAATCAGACAGTAAAGGGGGTTGATTAGAGGACTAGGAGTTGAATTCTTTGTAGCTGCCCCCTGAAAGTCCAGTTACCCTTGGAGACATTGCATAACCTCTCTGAGTTTGGTTGTCTGTGAAGAAAGGAATACTATTCCTATTTCATAGGTGGTTGAGTAGGAAGGTCACATATAACAAATTATTTTGTACAATAATGATGATAAATGATGATTGTCATTGTTCTTCTAGAAGAATCTCAGAATTTGGGGAGCTAGGGAAAAATACACTTACCCCAGGTAAACCCTAGTAGGCCTTCCAAGGGCATGATGGTGAATGACTGTGGTCACCAACTGTAACAGCATAGATAAAGATGGGCCTGAATCTTGAGTTGGGAGGGAGCCCAACAATTGTGTAAGCTCTCATTTATGAAACCCTTACTACTCTATGATTTACAAATGTTCCCACATTCAGCTGAGCAGGGTGACTATCAACAATGTTGATCATCATTCTCTCTCATTCTCAAGTAGAGTTTGTATCCCATATGCATCAGGGTGTTACTATGAACATGAAAATGCCCAAGTTACAAGTCAAGTAGATTTGTTTAGTTATAAAGTAATATTTTCAATATATAAATTAAAGAAAAATTCACAAAGTAGAAAGGAAAGACATTCACCTACAAATCTACCCAGCATTCAGATAATGACTATATTCTTCTAGTCTTTTTTCTTTGAAGGTTTTTCTTATATGATAGAATTTATAAAACAGTAGGTAGATTTTTAGAATTGGGATCCATTTAAATAATAAAATGAATTATACCTTGAATTATAAGGACTTCAGAATAGAGTCAGTGTGTATTGAGGTTGGTTTAGCTCAGTGGATCTTAACTGTGTGTGATCCTGCCTTCAGAGGACATTTGGTACTATCTAGAGACATTTTGGTTTGTCATAACTTGGGGGAGGCAGGTTGCTGCTGGAATTTAGTGTGGAGAGTCCAGAGATACTGCTGGACATCTTGCCGTGCAGCACACATGTCAATGAATCTTCTGGGCTCTGTTGTACAATGGATAGCACACTGGACTTCTAGTGATTAAAAAATAATTTTCAGTTGGGCGTGGTGGTGCACGCCTTTAATCCCAGCACTCGGGAGGCAGAGGTAGGAGGATCGCTGTGAGTTCGAGGCCACCCTGAGACTCCATAGTGAATTCCAGGTCAGCCTGGGCTAGAGTGAGACCCTACCTCAAAAAACCAAAAAAATAATAATAATAATAATAATAATTTTCTGGGAATCCAAAGATGGTTAAGTGGTTAAAGGCACTTGTTCTCAAAGCCTGATGGTGTGGGGTCAATTCCCCAGTGCTCACATAAAGCCAGATGCCCAAGTGGCCCATGCATCATTTGCAATGGCAGGAGGCCCTGGCATGCCCATTCTTTCTCTCTTTCTGTCTGCCTCTTTCTCTCTTTCAGATAAATAAATAAAAATATTAAAAGTAAATAAGAGAGAAAAAAATAAGTTTCTGGCTGACATGTCCATAGGACACCAGGTCTATGATACCCCCAAGCATAATGATTTCATCAGTATTGGATACAGCCAGCTACAGCCTGCTCATCTCCATGGCAACAAACCAAAATGCAGAGGGAGCAGCCTGACTAGGTGGTGAGGCAAAGCTTGTAGCTTTGGCCATGTCTCTGAGGAAGCCCAGACCCCGCATCCTGTCTCTAGGGAGGAGTTGATCATGGGATGGCAGGGGTGCCCTTCTAGGGGTGCCCTTCTGCTTTATCAAAGTTAGGAACAAGCCCAGATGTCTGGGAGGAAAGCCAGCAGTGCCACTCCCATGAACCGTGAGAGTCTGGAGTGATAAGTCACAGGTCTGAGACAACAGAAAGTAAGAACAGGACGCAAACACACAAGTTCACTCACACAGTCAGCAAGGTATAGTGAGAACGGATTGGAGCCAAGCAAAGAGAACACCTTGCATTGGAGCTGCTCAGAGGCTCAGCTCCCACTACCTTTCACCTTCTCTCATCCAGAGGGAGCTGGGTCAAGAATACATTGCTAGCAAGGCGGGGATAGAGCAATAAACAGAGAGTTCACCCCTGTGTGTTCATTTGCCAGGGCTGCTGTAACAAAATACTACAAGCCGAGTGGCTTACACAACAATCATCTATTCTCCCATTCCGGAGGCTGGAAGTCTGAGGTGAAGGTCTCAGCAGGACCATGCTCCCTCTGAAAGCATTCCAAGCCTCACTCCTGGCTTCTGGTAGCTCCTTGGCTTGTGGCGGCATTTCTCCAATCTCCACGTGGTATTCTCCCTGCGTGCGTGTCTGTCTCCAAAGTTCCCCTTTTATAAGGACACCAGTCATGTTGGATTAGGGGCCCTTCCTACTCCAGTATGACCTCATCTTTACTTAATTACTTACATCTGCAACAGCTCTTTTCAAACAAGGTCATATTCTGAGGTTCTGGGCATAGGACTTCAACATGTAAAATTTGAGGGGCCATAACTTATTGTGGTTTGAATGTAAAATGCCTACCATGGGCTCATGTATTTGAGCACTTTGTCCCCAGCTTGTGGCATTATTTATGTAGGGAACAATGTGGAACCTTAGGAGGTGGAGCCTTGCTGAAGGAAAGAGGATCACTAGAGGGTGGCCCTTGAGGTGTTATATATCCTGGCCTCATGGCCAATGAGTACTCTGCTTCCTGTGCTGCAGTGTGACCAGTTCTGCTCCCATTCGGGTCTTCCACACCTTCCCCACCATATGATGTACTCCATTCTGTGGAACTAAAGGTGAAAATAAACTCCTTCCTTCCTTAAGCTGCTTCTGGTGTCATTGTTTGTTCACAGCAATGAGAAAGTAACTGACACACAATTCAATCTATAACAGACTCTGTGTTTGCAAAGGGGCTTCATATTTCTAGTCAAGCAGCAGGGTCCAATACATGCCCACAGTTCACAGGTGCTAATGAGTGACAGAGCCATTCCTGGGCAGATCCCCCTGGCTTATGGAGGGTGTCCCACCCTTTGCTGTACCTGGAGAAGGTCTGGAGGATGGAAGCCAGATTGGCCAATGGGGACCTAGATAAAAAGACTCATATGCCAAGATTACCTGTGGGGCATGGGGACTTAGCCTACTGCCAAGAATCTAAGTGACTTAAACCAAAACACACAGAACAATAGGAAGGAAGAAGGGAGACTGGAGAATGGAGTAGGAGGAGAGGTTAAACAAAAAATACATGGGTCAGTGGTTAAAGGCACTTGCTTACAGAGCCTGCTGGGCCAGGTTTGATTCCCTAAGCACACACTTAAACCCAAATGCACAAAGTGGCACATACATTTGGAATTTGTTTACAGTGGCAAAACACCCTGGAGTGCCCATTCTCTCCCTCCCTCTCTCTCTCCCTCTCTCTGTCACTGTCTCTCTTTCTTGCTATTCACACTATGCAATAAAAGTCTTTGTAGGATAGGACAGCAATTTTACACATATTTCAATAGATTTGGGTTTCCCAAAGTGGGTTCTGTGCAATAGCAGTTCTTAAGGATAGTAAACAGGTATTTAGCAAGAATGAGTCTCATGGCAAAATAAGCTGGGAAGCAATGCTAAGCTTGATTTTGTTTTCAAGAGCAGGATGTTGTGATATTTGATGTACTAAGATGGACAGCATATCTTAAAAAATTTTTTTTTTATTTTTGGACAGCATATCTTGAGGAAGAATACAGAGCAATCAGAATTACCCATCTGGCTATATCACAAGAGCCTTTTTTCTCAGGAGCACCTCACAGGATACATTCAAAGAAATCCTCGGCTATGTGATGAATGAGCCTCTTCTTCCTCCTGCTTCTTTTTATGAGACAGGGTCCCACTGTATATCTAAGTTGCTCTCAAACTTGTTATGTAGCCCAGGCTAGCCTTGAACTCATGGTCCACTTGCTTCAGCTTCCTGAGTGCTAGGATTGCATGCATGGGCTACCATGCCTAGTTGTGAATGATTCTTATTATTTTTTAAATCATTTACTTGGGAATAAGTAATAACAATCCTCAGTGTAGATTACACCACCAATAGGAAAACCATTCTACACAGTGCTACAGGGTTGTCATCTTTGGAGACATAGGCCACTCTCCCAAGTCCAGTCTTCCCTATCAAGGGTTGTATAAGTTACTCTCTTACTTCTGAGACAGAACAGCTTAGGGAAGTAAAGGGTTTCTTTTCTTTTTATTTGGCTTGCAGTTTTGAGGGTAAATTTCATTGTGTTGGAGAAATCATGACAGGAGCAGACTGCCATCATCACATTTTTATATCAACAGGGAGGAGGTAGAGGGAACAAATACCAAACAGGGATGGGCTGTTAAAACTGAAGATCTGGCCCCAGTGACACACTTCCTCCAGCAAGGCCCCACTTCCCAAAGGCTCCACAACTTTCCCAAACAGTGCCACTCTCTGGAGATTAAGCATTCAAGCATATGAGGCCACGGGGGGACGTTTTACATTCAAACAACCACAAGGTGTCTGTGGGCCACCAATAATCTGCTTACATCAACAGTGGGAGAAATCCATTATCATATTAGCACCGAAGAGTCTACTGTATGCCTGAAATAAGGCAGGGCATATAGAGCAGACTTAAGGTTTGAGGTTCATTTTCTTTTCATCTGTAATCTAAAGTAAGACATTGGTTTAGATTCTTCATTCCAAAGGAAAAACAAACCTATAAACAGGTGATTTCTTTGGTGGTGATCCCCCAGTCCAAAGGAAGAATTAAAAAACATTGAGCCAGATAAATAAAAAAAGTCCATGGTGGGGACATTATGAGCAGGCTGTTGTGAGTAGCTGAGGCTTGGTCAGTTGAGGAACTGTTAACCTCTGGAAATTAAATGGAATATGTCTCATAATTCTACCATCAGGAAATGAGATGTTGGAGCATTGCCTACGTACTCACATCTACCAAGTAGCTGGGGGTTTAGGGGCAATTATATTCAGTACTGGGTTGTATAGTGTCCAAATTAATGTTATTTCTGGAACCACAGAATGTGATCTTTTTGGAAAGAAGTTTGATGTATTAGTTAAGGTGAGGTCATTGTGGAGTACAGTGGGCCCTCAGTTCAATAAGACTAGTGTCCTTTTAAGAAGAGGAAACAATATTGCTGAAAACACCACAGCCTGCAGTCAGAGGACATGGAGAGACCATGATGAAACTGAGAGGGAAGCCAATTCTCTCCTGGCTAACCCTCATGGTGCTGGAAAGTGCTATGGGAGATAATGGTTGCCAACAGCATGAATAAGCAGAGATCCTGCAGGACACAAAGCCAGGCAAGAGGTACACACCTGTGCAATAGTGGCACACAGCCTATGCGGCTAACTAACTGTTCTCGATCGAATATGAGACCTGCTCAGTGTGGGGGAACTCATTCCTGGTACTGGAAGCCAAGCCAGATTCCCATGGATAGGAAACCAATTGACTTCAGAGCGAACCTCCACTGCTCTTTGGCTAAGAAGAGTGGGCACACACGTCAATAAGTCTCTCAAATTGCTATGCTTATCCCCTTTAATCCAAACTGCTCTCTCTCACTTTTGGTTGGAGAAGCTGTTTTATTTTACCGATGATGGAGAATACTGGGAAGATCCAAAACACATCAATACAACAAGAAAAATAGCCAACTGCCTTCTATGAGATGGGTCACCTCCACCACATCTGCCAGAGGCCAGGAGTCATTGCAGAGGAAGCAGTGACACGAGTACTGCTCTCATGGCCAGCCTGAAAACCAGCTCCAGAGAGATGGCGACAGACACTGTGGTCACGCAAACCTCATCAAAACAGAGATCCAGAGGCTACAGAGAATTCAACACTAAGTCAGATCTCTAACACACCTGCCAAGGCTTAGGGAACATTGTGGAAGAAGGGGAAGAAAGATTGTAAGAGGCTTAGGGTGGGTAGGATTGGCCTGAGGCGCCTTCTCCCCCTCACACAGAGACTGACTGAGGCCTGCAGGACCCCACAATGAATACCAATAACCCCACTGAGGAGGACCCTCAGTAGACAAGGAGAAGGTGAGAGGGGAAATAAGAGTATAACCTTTCAAAAAAAATTATTTAGTTATTTGAGAGCGAGAAAGAGGCAGATAGATAGAGAGAGACTGGGCACACCAAGGCCTTCCGCCACTGCAAATCAACTCCAGATGCATCCAGGGCCATCTTGTGCATCTGGCTTACGTGAGTCCTGGGGAATTGAACCTGGGTCCTTTGGCTTTGCAGACAAAGCACCTTAACCACTAAGCCCAGCCTGAGAGTACAACCTTTTTATTTTAAAAAATCAATAATTATTTTTAAAGAAGAGAAGATGAGACACAAAGACAGAGGAACAATGGCTATGTGAAGATGGAGGTAGAGAGTGGAGATTGGAGTGATACCTCCACAAATCAAGGACTGCCCAGGATTAATTGCAAGGACTATAGCTACAGAGAGACAAGAAAGTTCCTCTGAAGTCTCAGAAAGAGCATGGCTTGCTGACACCCTCCGTTTGGACTTCTAGACTCCAGAATGGTGACATCTGTTGTTTTAAGCTGCCCAGGTTTTGGAATTGGTTATAGCAGTTCTAGTAGACTAATCTATAGAAAGTGATACGCTCCCATCTTTAGGTGCTTGAGAAAGGCTATAGGCAGAGAATCAAGACACAGGTCCCTGAGGAAAGATGATGTCTGGGAGCCAGAAGCCATCTTCGTCAGAGAGCTCAGAGTTGCCAAGAAACTGGTGGCAAGACCTGTAGCATCTCTCACCTAAGTACTGTCATTACTGAAGGAGCATTTTGCTATGGCTGCATACATGAGTTTAGAAGACAAGCTCAAATTGCTGAACAATGATTTCAAAATTTCAAGACCTTAGGCAAGTTATATGACCTCTATGAGACTCATTTTTCCTTATACAAAGTGGGCAGGAGGCATTTTGAATACAAATCAGTTCACTTTTATAAAGAACCTGACATAGGGCTGGAGAGATGGTTTAGTGGTTAAGGCCTCTGTCTGCAAAACCAAAGGATCCCGGTTCAATTCTCCAGGATCCACGTAAGCCAGACGCACAAGGGGGTGCACACATCTGGAGTTCGTTTGCAGTGGCTGGAGGCCCTGGTGTGCCCATTCTCTCTCTGTCCCTTTCTCTTTCAAATAAATAAATAAATAAATAAATAAATAAATAAATAAATAAAAATTATTTTTAAAAAAGAAGCTGGCATAGTGCTAAACCCTTAGCACTAATTCAATAAATATGACCTGTTATTGCATATTATTAATAGAGCCAGATTTTATTTATTTGTTTGTTTTGCATATTTATTTTTATTTATTTTTATTTACCCATTTTGAGAGAGACACAGAGAGGCAGATAAAGGGAGAGAATGGGCACACCAGGGCATTTAGCCACTGCAAACAAATTCCAGACACATGCACCTACTTGTGCATCTAGCTTACATAGGTACTGGGGAATGGAACCCAGGTTATTAGACTTCACAGGCCAATGCCTTAACCACTAAGCCATCCTTCCAGCCCTTCATATTTATTTAGAGACAAGGTCTCATGTATCCCAGACTGGACTTCCATTCTCTGTGTAGCAGAGGCTTGCCTTGAACTCCTGATTCTTCTGCCTCTACTTCCAGAGTACTGGAATTACAGATGTTTTCCACAAACCCCAGTTAGCCTTAAATTTCAATTTTGTAGTCAAATGGCATTAGGCAAGTTACTGACTTGAATTTCGATTTCTTTTCTTTTCTTCAGAAAGAAAATAAAATTATGCATGAGCCCTTGTAGCATGTTTATTTGTTTTTTCTTCAGGAAGTAAAAAAGGATTACCCTGTGGGTGGCTTTGGAGGTTTCCCCTCAGTCCTGGCTGAGAGGACCCAGGCGGGGTTTCTGAAGTCCAGAAACTGTCTCTGTAGCTGTGGTAGGGTAAGGAGCCTGAAGCAGACATGTCCTTCTCTTGACCTATTGCTCGTACTTCAGTTCACCTGCTGTCTCCTGGAACTGTGTCCCTAGCACCTTCTCACCCTGCTCCCACGGCTCTACAGCTGACATGCTAATAAAACCCAAATCCCCAAAGTGACACGTCGAGTCTGCACCGTGGCGGGCTGGCTGCCCGGCTGGCATTCCTTTGAGAGGAAGCACAGACGCCTGCCTTGCCATTGCCTCGTTGCGTTGCGTCTGAGTTGGAAACATGGCTTCTGCCTGCAGAAACATTGGCAGTCCTTGGTGGAAAGGAACTGGAGACTGTTTCCCTGGGCGCGGTGAGTAAGCTTCTCCTCGACATGCCAACAGTACGGTGGTATGGCAGGTGTTTCCTGAGATGACATTGGCCATGGCACCTTTCCACATCCACCTCTCAGTTCAGGGCTCTGGGAAGTGTGAACAGAGTGCAGCAGGGTAACACCATTGGGCCCCACATTCTCTCCCATGCTCCAGTTAGAGCTGTTGGAAATGATAGCCACATGCTGACTCGGAGCACCTGAAATGCAGCCAGTGTGATGTTTATTATAGTCATCTGCCCACTGCATAAAGCTCACTCCATCTGGCTAGGCACGATGGCATACACCCATCATCTCGGCTATCGGGAGCTGGAGGCCGGAGGATCAGGAGCGCAAGGCTGGTGTTGCTACATAGTGAGTTCTAGAACAAACTGGACTACAGAATGAAACTCTACCTCAAAATAAATGAATAAATAAATAAACCAAGGCAATAACAAAATGCTTACATAGATGAAAGACCAAATACATGATGGTAGTCCCATAAGATTATAATGAAGCTGAAAACTTCCTAGGGCCTAGTGATGTCATAGTGATATCATATCATAACATTTTTAATGTTTGTGGGGATGTGGTGAGCAAGCCTACTTCCCTGCAAATTGCATAAAAGTTCAGCACATACGTCTGTATAATGCATAAGACTTGATAATAAACAGCTCTGGTACTGGTTTATGTATGATACACGTTTAATCATTACTTTAATTATACATTAATCATACTCTCTCAACGTTAAGAAAAATGTTTACTGTAAGACAGTATGCTGTTACATTGGCATAGTGACTCTACATATCATATATGCAACAAAGCCTAGGTGTACAGTAGGCTACTTAGGCTTGTATAAGTAGATTCTGTGGTGGTCACACAACTATGAAATCTAGCAACACAGTCAGTTCTCAGAATGCATCCCCATCATTAAGTGGCACATGGCTGTGTTTAATTTAATTTAATTTTTTTGTATGTACATAGTCTGTATGACGTGGTGCATGTATAGTGTGTGTGTGTGTGTGTGTGTGTGATATGCATGTGTGGTGCCTCATGTGCTAGCCTATGTTGGACAGAGGAGAACATCAGATGTCCCCCTTTCATCACTCACCCATTTTTTTAAACTTGTGATGAAGTCTCTTACTGATTCGGGATCTTGCCATTCACCAGCCCCAGCAACGCTCCAGTCTGCTCCCCACAGGACTGAGGTACAGGTGTGCATTGCCATGCCTGGCTTGTTTACATGGGCGCTGAAGATGCAAACTAAAGCACTCTTGGTAGCCGGGCGTGGTGGCGCACGCCTTTAATCCCAGCACTCAGGAGGCAGAGGTAGGAGGATCGCTGTGAGCCTGAGGCCAGCCTGAGACTCCGTAGTGAATTCCAGGTCAGCCTGGGCTTGAGCAAGATCCTACCTTTCCCACCTTGTTTTGCTTTTGGACAGTGTTATCCTAGATTGGGAGAAGGGTAAGACAGTAAAGCTGGGAGGGGCCTCTGGTGTTGTCTCTACTGTGCCATCATTTTCGAAGTGAAGACTGCCACACAGGGAGCTTCACTGACGTCTGTACAAATTAAATACTGTTTGGGGTCACTTAATGGGGATTCTGAGAACTGTGTTGTTAGCAGATTTCATGGTTGTGTGAACAGCTGAGTGTACTTACAGAGCAGGTGAGAACTGTTCCAACAGGAGCTCAGATGACCTCTTACAGAGGCCCAGGCTCTTTTCTCCCGGCCAAGGTGACACAGACATTTGGACATTACAAGAAGCCAAATTACATAAGATGACATAGTGCATTAGAAGTACATGGTTATAGCCGGGCACTCGCCTTTCGTCCCAGCACTCGGGAGGCAGAGGTAGGAGGATCACCATGAGTTCAAGGCCACCCTGAGACTACATAGTGAATTCCTGGTCAGCCTTGACTAGAGAGAAACCCTACCTTGAAAAAAAAAGTATATGGTTATAAAAACAACATGACCATGTTGATGTTTTAAGTGTCAAGAAGTATTTGATGTCATTGTGCCCTTCACAGAGGAGCACATAGAACCAGGAAGTGTCCCTGGAGATTCTCCAGAGGGGCAAGTTTTTTTTTCCTTCTTCTTTTTCTCCATGTCTGTGCCATTCTGGAACCTGGGTACCTTGGTCTCATCTGGGATGGGGATGGAATGCATTAACTTAACAGACTCTTGTTTCCCATCAAGTCAAAAGCTACGAGTGTCATCAGAGAGCATCTGAGACCTAGAACAGAGATTTCCCTACTTAGCTGTAACCTGCTTACCTCATGTTCCCACCAATGTCTCTGAAAAATTACTTGATTTCTGACCTTCCTTTGTGCTGTGACTATAAAAAGTTCATGTAACCACACTGAAACATGTCATTTGGGGCAATTGAAAACTGCGTAGTCACTCATATTTGGCTCAGAATAAATTATCTCTTGTTCCCTTTGAGGTGAGAGATGGTGTTTTCATTGACAGTGGGGAGTTGGCAGGAGTAGAGAGGTGATTTAGAACAAGGCCTATACACCTCTGGGCAGTAGTATGAGGTTAATGATCTACCCCGGTGATGTGGCTATAGATAGCTGTGGCTGTGGTTATGTGCCAGCAGGTTATGTGGGCCTCTAGAATGCAGCACAATGGCATTTTCATTTCAAAATTCAGGGTATTTTCTGTTGAAAAGACATGTAAGGAGGTCATTATCTTCTGCTAATCCTTCCCCAATTCCTTCTTCCTAGTCTCCTTCCTTCGAGCTTCTCCTCTTCCCTTATTTCCTCCCATGTATTTCATTTCAAGCTTACAGAACTCCTCCTATATTAGGGTCGTTTGTCACTTGACTTTTCTGTCTCATAAATGAACCCCTCACAGAACCCTGGTGACTAAACCCCATTCTGTGACTTCACTGTGAACATGTCTTTGCAGAGGGCACTAGATCTTACTCTGCTCTGTCTTTCTAGGTGGCTTGGACTTTGTCCCTTCCATAAGTGCTGGTTGATGTGACTATGCTTCCAGCCAAGAAGAAGAATGGGGGAGGGGCTGGGAAGATGATTCAGCTGTTAGAGGTGCTGCTTGCAAAACCTGTCAGCTGGGCTTCAATTTCCCAGAGCCCATGTAAAGTCAGATGCAAAAAGTAGTGCATTTATCTGGTGTGTATTTGCAGTAGCGAGACCTGGTGCACCAACACATATACACAACACACACACACACATACACACACACACCCCTGCAAATAAAATTAATGAAGGGTTTTTTTTTTAATTAAAAAAATAGAATGTGGGAAAGGGCTGGGAGTAAGTGATGTCTCTGTGGCTAGTTCTTGGAAGTGTTGGTGGTGGGGGGGGACAGGGATAACTAACCAAGCAGGTGAGTTGAGTCTGCTAGCCTATATCCCTGCCATCTGCTCTCCTGGCAGGTGCGTCACAGACTCTGAGGCCAAAGTTGGCCGGTGGCATATCAAGCCATGGTCAATGCCATATGTGGCCCGGACTAACTCAGCAGTGTTGGGCCACAATTTAACTTGGCCTTCATCATCTCTATATCCTGGACCCAACCTATTTTTTCCTTTCTTAATATCCTCCCCCAACCCATCCTGGACCCCTTCTGTTGCTCCCGAAGCCTCTGCTTCCTCCTCTGCCATCCCTCAGGTGCTCCACAAGGTTGTGGCCATTGATGCTGCTGACAGCCAGGCCCGTGGCCCGGCAGGTGCTCTACAAACAAGCTTTTGCCATTTCTTCTCAGTGTCCACCGCATGTTTTCAGCAACTGCCTCCTCTACATATCATTGATGCAGCATTCCAGTCAGAAATACCACCAAGGATTCTAGCAGGTCGATAAATCTAGTTCATTAGATGCCATCATGAGCTTCTTCAAAGACATCAGTGCCAGGACAGACCTTTGGAGAAGTGAAGGAGACTACTACAGATTTGCAGACACTCTAGACTGTGTTCTGGAATACAATGCCACATGTGGTCCTTGAGTGATTTCTGGGTTTTAAAAATTGGTATAAAGGATATTATTGGAATAATTTGAGAAATTTGGTTGTGGCCTGGGTATTAATCTGCCAGGGCTGTCATATTAAAAATAACATAGAGGGCTGGAGAGATGGCTTAGCGGTTAAGCGCTTGCCTGTGAAGCCTAAGGACCCCGGTTCGAGGCTCAATTCCCCAGGACCCACGTTAGCCAGATGCACAAGGGGGCGCACGCATCTGGAGTTCATTTACAGAGGCTGGAAGCTCTGGCGCGCCCATTCTCTCTCTCTCTCTCTCTCTCTCTCTCTCTCTCTCTGCCTCCTCTCCGTCGCTCTCAAATAAATAAACAAACAAAAAAAATTTAAAAAAATAACATAGAGCCAGGCATGGTGGCACACACCTTTAATCCCAGCACTCTGGAGGCAGGGGTAGGAGGATTACTGTGAGTTCAAGGCCACCCTTAGACTACCTAGTGAATTTCAGGTCAGCCTGAGCTACAGTGAGACCCTGCCTTGAAAAAAACAAACAAAAACAAAACAAAACAAAAATAACATAGAATGGGTGCCTAAATCCCAGAAATGCATTTTCTCAGGCCTGCAGTCTAGAATTCTGTGATGAAAGGCTTCTCCTCTCTCCTTCATCTTCTTCCTGAAGTCCTTACAAGCTCTTCCCTCTGTGTGTGTCTGTGCCTAATTTCCTCCTCTTATAAAGACAACAGTCCTGTTGGATGGAGACCCACACATACGACCAAATTTGACTTTAATGACACCTTTAAAAGCCTATCTCCAAATACAGTGACATTCTGAAGTACTGGGTGTTAGAACTTGAATATGTTAATTTGGAGAGGCACAATTCAGTCTAATGACAATCTGAATACTGATGTAATTAGTATATTTATTAATTGTAAACTTGCCACACAAGGCCTTGTAGGCATATAGAAACTCCTTGGTCTAGGATTGGGGAGATGGCTCAAATATACAGTCCTGAATTTACACCCAGAACCCAGATTAGAAAGAAAGAAAGAAAGAAAGAAAGAAACCAACTAACCAACCAATCC
The DNA here is from genome assembly GCA_036346955.1 of Dipus sagitta. Lineage (NCBI taxonomy): Eukaryota > Metazoa > Chordata > Mammalia > Rodentia > Dipodidae > Dipus > Dipus sagitta. The sequence goes on along the minus strand of CM070770.1, from coordinate 43,111,768 downwards.
AGGGTGTGGTGGTGCAAACACGCTTGTGATCCCAGTGTGGGGAGGTGGAGGGAGACAAGCTGATCCCTGGGGCTCGCTGGCCAGCCAGTCTAGCCTACTTGGTGATTTTCAGGTCAGTGAAAAACCCTACTTCAAAGGAGGTGATGTCACCTAAACAGTTACACCTAAAGTTATCCTCTGGCCTACACACACACACACACAGAGAGAGAGAGAGAGAGAGACGGGGGGGGGGGGGGGGGGGGGGAGAGAAAGTCTTTGTCCTTAGGTTATATATGCTGAATGGTTAGGAGCAGAGAGGTTTGTCTGCAACTTTTAAATGCTGCAGGAAAAACATGTTACTAGAACAAATATAACAAAATATGAACAACTGGTGTGCCTAGATAATGAGTCTAAGGTATTTCTTGCCCTGGTCTTTCAAGTTATAAGTTAGAAATTTTCAAAATAAGAAGGAACCGTACTTTATCCTCAAAGCCCTTCATTCACCAAACCAGGGTGCCAGATCTTCGTAGTGTGCTCAGAGAGTGGCCATTCTTTTCTGTTTTAAGACCTATCTTTTTGTTATTTTGATTTGGATTTTGTTGGAACACTGCTTGAGTTCCACTGCAATAGGTGTCAGCCTGCTCAGTCTAAATCTGCCCCCAGCACTTACCCAGACTTTATTTTCCTCCTCCTAGTTCTCCCCCTCCCCTCGCATCTGCTGGATCCCCAGGTCTTGCTGAGGGAAGCCAGACCAGAGGGCGCACACTGTCTCATCAGGTGTGCCGGTGCCCGGTGGGATCCCGGCCGCTGGACAGCCGGTGATGTTCACTGGACCAGAGACATCTCCCAGACCGTCCCAAGCTTTAGTTTTCTGGGAAGGAAGTCTCTTCTTCCAAGGGCTTCTAATTTCCCTCCCACCAAAGACAGAAGTGCCCCTTGGGACGCACCGGAGAAGTCCTTGTCTGGCATTCCTTCTCCAGGCGGTGGCTTGGGTTCACCGAGATACGCTGAGCAGCCCGGAGGTCTCTGGAAGCCTGAGGATCGCGATGTCACTTCTTGAGTCTGAGAAGGAAAGTTTCATTCCATCTGTCAGAGCAGTGCTCTTTCCTCCTGGAAGACCAAGTGCCTCAGACCCTCGGGCAGGCACAAAAGCGCCCACTTCAGCTCCTCCACACTGGCCCTGGTAGGATCTGTGCTTGTCTTGAGAAAAAAGCACCTTTGAAAAAGCTCTGCAGATGCTGGCCATTTCCCTTAAGAGTCACTCTGAAATCACTGCTTGTGGCTGCATGGCGCTGGTCTTCCAAGGGCAGAGGACAAAACTAAATTTCAAGGTAAAATTCAAAGTGATCATAGGATCACCTCGGTTTGCCAAAGCTGCAGAAAGAATGTAGGATCCCCAATTCAAATTCAAATCCAGAGTTGGAGAGATGGGTCAGATAGCCATGCAAGCTTGGCACCCTGTGTTTGGATTCCCAGAACCACTTAAAGCTAATCCCAGCCCTCCAACAGTGAGATAGAGGCTAGGGACAGGAGAATCTTAGAAGATCGTAGTCCATCTAGCCTGGCTACTGCAGCAGTGGACAAGGAGACACCCTGCTTCAAATAAAGTGGAAAGCAAGGACCAACACCCAGAATTTTCCTCTGACCTCCATACATGGGCCTGGGCTCACACTCCAGTCTGTACACAGACCAAATCCATCCATTTTTAGCCATCTTCATAGCCTTAGAGTTGCCAGGACTATAGCAGCAAGCTTTCTGGGGTCTCTACTTCTTCTCCAGCAGCCAGAGAGGGTTTTATTTTTGTTTTGCCAGGTAGGGTATCACTGCAGCCCAGGCTGACCTGGAATCACTATGTAGTCTCAGGCTGGCCTCAGACTCATAGAGATCCTGCTACTTCAGCCTCCTTAGTGCTGGGATTAAAAGCATGTAGCACCATGCCTGGCCAGTCAGAGTTGTTTAGACAGTCTGTTCCATTTGTAACCCAAGTTGTCCTGGAACTCTGTATGTAGCCCAGGCTGCCCTTGAACTAGTAGCAGTCCTCATGCCTTCATGGATCTGGTTCATGGTTTAACCCCCATGACTCAAAGGGGCATGGTAGGTGCACCACAAACTTCTAAGTGAATGAAGCAATGCACAGATAATTATATCTTTGCCTTGACTACAGGTTTTAGACTTGAGCAAGCTGAAGCTCAGGGTGAAGGCTGAGGTATAGAGTGAACTCACTCACTATTTCAACTAGCTGGTGACAGAGCCAGGACTGGAACCTTCCACTGACTGTCAGTCGTATGTTGCCCTGCCAGCAAAATTTAGGATCACTAAGTTGCCAGATGCTCCCAAGGTGCTCTGAGCTGTGAGTGACTTTCAGATATTCTCCTTGCCCCAATGAGATGTGACCTGATCTACATGCCATGACTCAGTCTTGTCCCTGAATATGAGGCTTATGGAGGAAAAGTCCTGGGTGCCATCATATAACTTCTTACCAAATGCCATGCAGGATTCAGGCTCCATTCACTGACTTGAAAAGATCCTCAAGTTACAAAAAAGCTTTTCAAAGTAGCTTTCTATCAAAATAATAATTGAGCACAGTGGAGTCAAGTAAGTTTATAATAGTTAAAAAGTCAAAACACACTGTTGATTTTGTTTAATGCAGGGCCAAGTGGTGTACTATCATGACATTTATTTTCTTGTATAACTTTTTTAGTTTCCTGGAGCTAATTATTGCTTTTTTTTTTCTTTGCTTAGATTTCTTTGAACCTTTGGGTAAGTCTTCCCACATGCTCTAATACTATATTTTTCCCATTAGTAGACCTGTCTATTAGTATTTCCATTTGCTATTTTCCCAAAGGTGGTATTTCTAGAGTTTTCTCCTCTCACCTACCACTAGAACTTGTGGCTCTCTAGGTCTGCTGGCCACACAGTTAAAATAACTAGGGAAGCTTAGAAGTTAGAGACAGCCACACTTCCACTTTTCCTTGAGTCTTTGGCTCCATACCTGTGTTCAGCTATGGTCTGTTACTTGTTTCCTTAAAATAACTCTGCCAACTCAGTGCAGGTCAGAAAGCAAGTGTAGAGTGGAGGGCGGGAGATGATAACTATTATATTTTCCATGCAATGGCTTACACAGAATTTTGTGAGATTTTGGCCAAGTTGTTGCTGGAATAAATTTTATGATGTGCCTGAATTTACTCAGCTCCTCAAGTTCTATGGTAGCTCAAAATGATAAAGTAGTTAAAAGGAAAGAGAGTCCGCCAATATCTCTCAAATCTTCTTTTTCCATTCTGAGCCAGCCTTAGATGTTGTGTCACGATTTGAAGAAAGTTCTGAAGACCCCTTGCCCACCACCACCACCAGTCAAATTTGCAGAGAAAGGGCTGCCTGAATCTTCCAGTGGTTGCTGCTGTAACACCAGGACTAGGGATTCATGGTGGAAACTTACAGGCCTCTTGGAGGCATCACAGTTTAAACGACACACAATGGTTGGGGAGATAGCTCGGTCAAAGTGCTTATCTCACAAGCATAAGGACCCCAATTCAATTCCAAGAACCCATGTGAAATGCTGAGTGCTGTGGTTCACACCTGCATTCTCAGCACCGGGGAGGTGGAGACCAGAGGATCCTCAGGGCTCGCTGGCCGGCTGGTATAGCCTCGCTGACGTGCTCTAGTCCAATGAGAGACACCGTGTCAAGAAAAGTGGATTGAGTCCCTGAGGAATGACACCTCAGGTTGTTCTCTGGCCTCCACATACGTATGTGTGGGCACACACACACACACACACACACACACACACAACACACACACATGTGCATGTCCACCCAAACATACATGAATATGCACACTGACATGAATGTATACTTTAGGGGAACTATGTAGTAACTGCTGCTCCTCGGCAGTTGGGGCAGGGCCATGGGTGGAAGTAGCCGTTTCATAGACTGACAGGCCCTGTGTCATACAGAGGAGGTGAGAGGGCCCTCGTCGTGCTTGTGGGAGAGCAGTACCAAGAGGGGACTGACCCATGCAGATCAACAGCAGGCCCTCAGCTTCTCTTTATCCTCACCCCTCACCTGAGTTTCTCACTGCCAACTCAGGTATGGAATTTTCTGGCTTATTTGACTGCCAACAGCAACATAAAGCAGACCTCAGGATGAACAGAATCAACTCTTCATACGCTGCGCCCAAGGTATGGCCATGACATTGAAGACCCAGAAGAATCTTATCTAAGTCTTATCTTATTGCACAAGGACACCAGCACCACCCTGTGGCACCTTCATAACACAGAATCTGCCAGGATGCCCACAGGGGACAGGCTGCTGAGGTCTGACTGGCCAGAGTGGACCGGAGCCTCTCCAATATTTGCAATGGTGGAGAACCTGAACTTGCCTGGGGAGGGGGGTGTCTCCCAAACTGTTTAACTAGCCCAGAAAGGAAGGCCAATCCTCCCCTTCTTACTCACCCATTCTGCAAAGGCAAGAGAGGACAGGGCCAGCTAAGGCCGAGGCAGCCTGGACCTCACTGGCTTCCCCTTTCTCCTCTTTGGCTTTGTCTCCTTCTCCTGCTTCAGTCCCCTCCTTCCCTCCCTTTGTTCCTCTTTTGGAAGCATCCCTAAAGTTCTGAGCTGGAATTTTTTTTGTTTGTTTGTTTATTTTTATTTATTTGAGAGCAACAGACAGATAGAGAAAGAGGGAGAGAGAGAGAGAGAAAGAGAGAGAGAGAGAGAATGGGCGCACCAGGGCCTCCAGCCACTGCAAACAAACTCCAGGTGCATGCGCCCCCTTGTGCATCTGGCGTACGTGGGTCCTGAGGACTCGAGCCTCGAACCAGGGTCCTCAGGCTTCACAGGCAAACGCTTAACCGCTAAGCCATCTAGCCATCCCAGAACTTTGTTTTAAGTTTGCAAAGATGTGCATGTGCTCAGTCTCTGACTGGTTCCCATATTTTTATGTCCCATGGAAGAGAAGTTCTCCCAGTCCATTTTCCCAGCAGGATATGGGCCCTACTACACCATCCGTGACCCAAAGCACAAGTTTGCTTTCAAAACCTAACGTGCATCTTTATACTCCAAGTCTGCCAATGACTATGACCTTGAGCTTATTCTCAATATTTATTTAAAGTAGTCAAACTAAGCTGTGAATCAAATTGATATTAGAACCATGCAGAGAAGAACAAAGAATTAATCCAAGAAACTTCAGAACACAGTACACTAGCTACACAGCTTTCACGGGATGCAGCCCAGTGTTGACAAAACTGCGAACACCTTCATGGTTACTTAGGCAGGCTGTGGTTCGTAGTGAGCGCCGTGAAGTAATTCCCAAACTATTTTGTGTATATTGTAGCAGATAAGTAAATAGAATGGCATCTTGGAGAGCTGGGATTTGACTGTGGGTGAAAGGCGCTGTGGGTATGCAACAGGAGCAAGGGGACATGGATGTGATCGGATTGGAGTTGCATTTAGACTTCATAGTTCTGCTCACTTCAAGGACCGAAAAGCAATGGCAGTCCAGTAAGGATAAGCTCGAATGAGAAGCAGAGGTCTTTGGAGAATTGACTTCCAGGGCAGAAATAATTCCAGGGCAAAGAAACATGTAAGGTGAGCCTGGAGTGTTAGATCAGAAAGCATTCCAAGAAAGAAACTATTCGTAATGGATGAGATGGAAGACGGCGGGAAAGCTGGGCGTGGTGCACACACCTGCCCGCCAGCGCATGAGAGATTCAGAACCAGCCTGGGAGATGTAGCTAGTTTAAGATCAGCCTGGGTTCCATGAGGCGCTCTCTCTCTCTCTCTCTCTCTCACTCTCTCTCACACACACACACACACACACACACAAAATACACAGCATGAGAGCCACCTTAAAGGAGTTCACATTGATTAAATTTGAAAACACTAAAAATAATACTGAGCTGGGACATGGCTTAGTGGCTAAAGGCACTTACTTGTAAAGCCTTCTGGTCCAGGTTTGATTCCCCAGTACCTATGTAAAGCCAGTTGCACAAAGCGGTGCATGCATCTGGAGTTCACTTGCGGTGCTATGGCAAGAGGCCCTGGTGGATCCCTACTCCCCGCTTTTTTTCTGATTGCAAACAAATTTTCAAATTTTTTTAAAAAAAATATTACTGAGAGGCTGGAGGGATGGCTTAGCAATTAAGGCTCTTGCCTACAAAGCCAAAGGACCCAGGTTGAATTCCCCAGTACCCACATAAACCAGATACACAAGGTGGAGCCTGTATCTGGAGTTTGTTTGCAGTGGCTGGAGGCCCTGGCATGTCGATTCTCTCTCTCTCTCTCAAATAAATAAATGAAAATAAAATATTAAAAGAATAAAAATATTACTGACGGAAATAGTAACAGATCAAATAAAAATACAAGGAATCCACTAAACAATACTAATTAAGTATGAAGTGAGACACGAAATGAAATAAAAAAGGATTGACAATATTACAAAGTCACCATTTTGCTAAGAGGGCTAAGTAGAGATTTGATGGATACTCAGCCACTGGGCAAAACCATTGGAAACAGAATATTCAGAGACTCAAAGTAGCAGAACCCTATTGATGCTCACTTATTAAAAGGGGGAAGGTACTTTTGTGCCAAATGCTCAAACTTAACCTTGCCTAAAATGAAACAAACTGGCCATATGTGCTTCCTGATGCAAACCATTGGGAAAGCCACAAGGCCACCTTGCTCATATTCCTGCCAAAACCTTCACCTTGAGCCTCATGACAAAGAAACAATGAGACAAGCCCAGAGCTGAGAAATATTTTCAAAATAACTTGTCTGTGTGGCTTTAAAAAAATCACAATTATGAAAGAGAAATAAGCTTTCATTTAAAATATTTATTTATTTATTTTAAGACAGGGTCTCTGATGGTCCAGGCTAGCCTTGAATTGGTTAGGTAGGCAAAGATGACATTGAACTCCTGATGTCTTCCTGCCTTTACCTCCCAAGGATTGCAGGAGTATGCCACCACTCAGTGAAAAAAGCTTTTGTGACAACTACATGCCAAGTGTGTTTCTAGATTGTATTATTTACATACATATGTATATGTATGTGTACACATTTATATGTATATGCATGCAAAATCTATAATGGGTATTTTTGAGAGAATATAGAAAAATTGAATAAAAGTACTATTTTGCTATTAAATTTCTTTTTGGGCAGAGGTGCTCAAACTCCACTCGTAGAAGTGTTCTACCAGTGAGCACCTGAAATCTCTAGCCTGGCATTAAATTTCTTGTTAGTTTTGGTTATATTGTGTTTAGAAAGCAAAATGTCCTTGTTCTTTTAAATAGATGTGGAAGTTCTTAGGTATGAAGTGTTGTGTTGTCAGTGACTGGTGAAGGGAGGAAAACCATTTGGATGAGATTGGAAGAAGAAGAGAAGCAACTTGGTACAAACATGATAAAGTGTTAACGAAGGTTTTTAGATAATGAATAAGTTGCATGATTTAAAAAAAAAAAAACTGTTCTCTAGGATTGATCCTTTTTTTTTTTTCTTTTCAAGGTAGGGTCTTGGTCTAGCCCAGGCTGACCTGGAATTCACTATGTAGTCTCAGGGTGGCCTGGAACTCACAACAGTCCTCCTACCTCTGCCTCCTGAGTGATGAGATTATAGGTGTGCGCCACCACATCTGGCTAGGATTGACAATTTTTATTTTATTTTATTTTATTTTATTTTTTTTGGTTTTTTGAGGTAGGGTCTCACTCTAGCCCAGGCTGACCTGGAATTCACTATGGAGTCTCAGGGTGGCCTCGAACTCACGGCGATCCTCCTACCTCTGCCTCCCGAGTGCTGGGATTAAAGGCGTGCGCCACCACGCCCGGCTGATTGACAATTTTTAAAATAAAACTAGGCCAAGGGTGTAGTTCAATGCTAGAGCACTTGCCTAGTATGCACAAGGACCTGGGTTTGATCCCTAGTAGTAGAAAAAAAAATAAAATAAAAAGTTTTGGGGAAAATGAGCCTATAGATGAAACAATTGTATAGAAAATTGTTCAGCACATCCCAATTTATCCAAATAAGTGCTGTCTGAGGCTGGCTATGTAGACAGCCCCTGACAAGCACACTTTCTGGAAACAGATTTGGATCTAAATCTTCCAAGAGATCAGTACCCAAGTCCAAGTTCCTCAGGCTGACCCTCTGCCCAGAGGTGCTGGGAGGTGAGTATTCCCACCTCTTGGCCCAAAACAGGGATTTCTGAAGCTCCCCAAGGGCTGCCTCTAACATGAATTTCTATAAACCTGATTGATCTCTACTGTATAGAGTTCTGGGTATGTGTCCTAACCCAGGCTGCTCTAGATATCACAGGGCTTCTCAACCACCAGACCCTGGGCCTTATACCCAAGTTTCTCTTTCGGTGGATCTGAAGCAGACCCCAGAAATCATATTTTGAGTGAAATGCCCAGTTCCATCTTATTTGGGAATAGGTATGGAAACCTCAGGGCAGGTGGCCTTTGAGGAACTTTCCTTTGCTAGGTGTGTGTCTGCACTTAAAACTAGGGAGTCAAATAAAGCTATAGGTAAGACCCAAGAAGACATTGCCTTTGCTCTTCCTAACCACATGAAGGTAAATGTATTCTGTCTGCGATTCAAAGGCAGCCTCCTAAGTAATACTTACTGCTTCTGAGGGGTTAAATAGTCAAGCCTCAGCTTGGGTCTAGGTTGGAAAGGTACTTTCAAATGTCACGCGGTGTTTGATCAAGAGTGTGGTCTGGGAGGTTTCCAGGCAGAGCCTGTCTGTGCCAGCCTGGCAGGTTCTCCGCGTGGCCCAGCCCCTGTCTCCCCTGGCTTCTGAGAGTGTAGTCTCTGCCACACGGGAAGGAAACCGTCTAGGTCGAGAAATACCCAAAACACTGAATCCATCTGTGAAGGGAAGAGTCTGGAAGCAGAGGCTGTTGGAACTCAAAAGAACTTAGTGATGGCCTGGCTCCACTCACTGACCATCGTTAGAAGGAGAAGCCCTGAGCTTTGTCACACATCTGGCAACTTAGCGATGGGTCTCAACCAATCATTCAAGAGTCTAGGGAGGTGTCGGTGCACCTCACACACCTCATGATCTCTGGTCCACACATGCCCCTTCTTAGGTAGATGTCTTTAGATAAAAGTGCTTGGTGGAGGCTGTTGAGAAAGCTTGGCTGAGGCAGCTTAGGCCAGGCTCTATGGCAAAAATGGCTTAGTAAGTTTTGAGATTTCCTCTTTCTCTATTTTTCTCCTCAAGTGACTATCTTTAGTGTCTGTTTGTCTTCAAAAGACAACAGTATCTAGTACTCCATGAAAATGGAGGCAAAAACCTCTTTTGTTATCAGGTTTTGCCACATGTGAATGAATTAAAAATTGAAACAAAATAAAAACCCAAAAGGCATCATGTGGGAAATATTAAATTGTTGACTTATAACTTCATTGAAAAAATGGATATTTAAAATTCATCAATCAAATATTTATGTTTTCAGTACTATTCTAAGTACTGGGCATATGGAAGTTAAAAAAATTTTTTTAAACCCTAAAAAACTTGAAATCCCTTTCCTCCTAGAAACTACAATTTGCTGGATAAAATATTAGACTTAACTATATTAGGTAATTTGTGGTTATTACCTGAATAAGTACAACTTTAAATGTTTACCATCAATACAATGATGCTATGTGAAAATGACAAAGACTTTTTTTTTGTTCTTAAACAAAGAGTTGGAATCAGAAGATGCTAGCTAAGCCTACAGGATGCATTTGCAAGTCTGGTTCCTTTAAAAAGAAAACCAAACTAAACCAAACCAAAAATAAATAAATAAATAAACCTTTTACAAATATTAACTCTTAAAATTCCTAGCAAATTTGCTTCTTTAGACTTCCAGGGTTTAAAAGGATTGGCAGTGATTGTTTGGGCTGAACTCTCCCAAGGCAGTGGACGTTCATCCTCAGAGTTTAGAGGACTCTAGTCAGAATCTTTATTTACAAAGAACAGAGACCGGCTTGACTGCACTTGAGGAAGGAGGTCTTACCATCACATCCCAGAAGGAAAATACAAGGAGACTTGTGGACCAGAGCCCAACACAGCTTCTCAGTGCATGGCCTCTTCCTCTTTTCTCTTCCTTGTGGGTTCTGTGTGGTTTCATGTTTTTTTGTTTTGTTTTGTTTTTTGTTTTTTGAGGTAGGGTCTCGCTCTAGCCCAGGCTGACCTGGAATTCACTCTGTAGTCTCAGGGTGGCCTCGAACTCTCAGTGATCCTCCTACCTCTGCCTCCCGAGTGCTGGGATTAAAGGCGTGCGCCACCACGCCCGGCTTGGTTTCATTTTTTAACTCTCCCTGCATCTCACCGGCACTATGGCCACATAGCCTCAGCCCTGCCTGGATTTTCCATCGAGGTGTAACCATCACCTGCACTTGGAAGTTTCCATTTAGAGGTTCCTGGTTTTAAATTCTCAAGAAGAAATTTAGCTGCTCTGCTTCATCTCATGAACCCCAGACACACAAGATAGGCTGTTGGAAGTCAGGGATTTGAAAATCCCCCGTAGGTTCACGCTTTGAGCTCTTGTTCCCTGGCTGGCATGGCTTTGGGAAACTCTAAAATCTTTAGGGATTGGGCCTGGCTGGCAGAAGTAGGTGACTAGGGGCGTGCCTTTCTGGGTGATAGCTCTGCCCCCCAATTCCTGCGCTCTCTGCTTCCACCACAGTATGAACAGCGCCTACTGCCGGTGAGTTCCTGTTGCTGCAGGCGGAGGCTCTGCCTTGCTTTCCTGCTGTGAAACCAGGAGCAGAAGCGAAGGTCTTGTCTCTTGTTTCTGTCGGCTGTTTTGGTCACAGCAACATGAAAAATAGTTCAGGTAAGTACTTTGACTTAGTGTGACGATGGCATTTATTATCAGAGCAGGACTTTTGGGGGTATCCAGAGTTGCTCAGGAATCCCATGATGTGTAACTATGTACTAGCTGTGTGTAAAATTAGGAGACGGGAGTCCCTCAAAATAAGTCAAAACTGGAGCCAGGAACCTAGTTTTTCCATTTATTTATTTATTTATTTTGTGTGTGTGTGTGTGTGTGTGTGTGTGTGTGTGTGTGTGTACACAAGCACGTAGGTGAAGGCCAGATGACAATCTTGGGAGTTATCCTCAGAAATGCTGCCTGCCTCTTTCTGAGAAAGTTCCTCACTGTCCTGGAGCTCCAATGAAGCTAGAGCTGTTTAGCAGCTCGGGGAACGCGTCCCCCTCTGCCTCACCAGCACTGGGGTCACAGGTGCATGTCACCACACCTGGCTTTTACCTGGCTGCTGGGAATCAAACTCAGGTCCTCATGCTTACAAGGCCAACACTTGACCAACTGAGCCATCTCCCTGGTCCAGCTTCCTTTTTTTTTTTTTAAATCACAGTGTTTATATACACAAATGTAAGCCACAGGAAGAGAGATGCTGACTGATTGGAATTCCCTGGCATCTTCAGTTGCTTTTAAACTCCCATGGAATCCCAAAAATCAGAGTTCAGGGTAAGCTTGGGCCAGGGTGGACCCTTGGTGGAGGTGAAAAAAAAAAAAAAAAAAAAAAGGAAACAACTTTTAGTCTGTGTTTGTGGTTAAATATCAGTCAGGGTGCCAGGTTGCCATTTCTACTTAGAATATAGTTCTGAAGCCGAGCGTGGTGGTGCACACCTTTTATCCCAGCATTTAGGAGGCAGAGGTAGGAGGATCACCATGAGTTTGAGGCCAGCCTGGGACTGCAGCGTGAGATCCAGGTCGGCCTGGGCTAGAGAGTGAAACCTTACCTCAAAAAACCTTAAAAAAAAAAAAAAAAGAATTGGACCAAAAGTGAGTGAATTATATATTGGAAGATTGTGGGGCCATTTAAAAGTATAAAAGGCAAAAAAATTAAGCTTGAAGTGCCCCTGTTGTTAGAGTAGCTGAGTATTCAAGCGCAGGAGCCCAAGTAGGCTAATGAAGAGATGGGATCACCAGCTTCCAGGAAAGAAACAGAAGAGCCAATGAGAAGGCTGCAGCTATGATCAAGCAGGGAAGGGTGACGTGTATTACTGGTGTAAGTCAGACCTATGGTGACCATGAAGACAAATGAGAAGTTGAGAGTACAGAGTTTAGGGTCAAACAGATCCTTGTAGAGCTACATACTGAGAGACTCAGTTTCCCCTTCTAGAGATGTAAAAACAATAGCGCTAACTTCTTTGAGTTGTTAGAAGAGTTAAATATAATGTCACCAGTCAAGTTGAGATCCTACTAAACCAAGTACAGTCATTATCATAAGAATATTTGCCCACAGCCTTTGACAAAACACATGATCAGGCAATATTTCACTTGGCTCTTACCATTCAGAACTGCATTTCTTGACACAACCATGAGCAGAAATTAAGAGAAGGAAAACATTTGTGTGACTTCATTTGAGGTCACCTCTTCTTTGTAGAATTCTCTTTAATCTGGGCTCCAAGCTTTGTTCTAAAGTTGAGGGCTGAAACTCTTGGAACAGACAAGACTTGAATCAAAATACACACTAGAGTTCTAAATGGCTGATAAAAATTTGTTTAATGAGAAATGTTTTTGGTAAGAGCAGAGATGATGGGGAGGAAAACACAGCTTCAAGGAATGAAAACAGATCAAAGAAACCAGAGACTAAGTCCTCATTTTCTCTGAAGATCAGATTGGTTGAAGTGTTTCCTCAAAAGGTATTCTTTTAAGCTGTGACCACTCTCATGAGTTGCTAATGTGAACTAGTGTACTAATGGCTCTGAGACGTTCTATAGCCAAGAAGGACCCCCTCACCCTCACCACATTTAGCTCCACATTACCTAGCTAGTGTCCACAGAACCTCTTTTGAAACTTTGACCCTATTAGCCCCCTGAGGAAATCCTGTTCCACAGCTGTTTGAGGAAGGGACTATAGCCAATTCTTCCTGTTTTCTCTCTTGGACTTACCTAAGTTCTTTGGAGAAGACAGGGTTTGGCAACTAAGATAACCGTCTTCAAGTGTATGATGGACAGTAACACTTAGATTTGCATCAAAACCTCAGTGAAGTCCAGTGATCAGATTTCAGGAAAGCAGATTTCATTTATGATTGAGAAAGAATTGTTTTAATTGCCTTTTTTTTTTGAAAAGGCATTATGTTACAAAATTTATCAGGTGTTATTACCAAGTAAAGATGTGAGTCAAAAAGTCCTTATTAAACGCTGGAAGGGTTAGCCACTTTACATAGCCCTAAGCCTGGTGATGTACCCTGTAGGTTTGTATGATAGATAAATTCTGTTCTTGTACTAGGAGATGTGTATAAGAATGTTCTGGGCTGGAGAAATAGCTTAGCAGTTAAGGCACTTGCCTGCAAAGCTAAAGGACCACAGTTTGATTCCCCAGGGCCTACATAAGCCACATGCACAAGGTTGCACATGTGTCTGGAATTCATTTACAGTGGCTGAAGGCCCTGGTGTGCCTATTCTCTCTTTTTCTCCCTCTTTCTCTCTTTTTTTCATAAATAAATTAATTAATCAATGAATTAATCAATTTCATAAAAATTGATTTAAGAATGTTCTGGGCAAATCAGTAAACATCAAATGACCACCAACAGTAAAATGAATGAATAAATTATGGTATTTTTATATAGTGGAATAGCATAGAGTGATAAAATGAATAACTACATATATAAGTAACATGGAAAAGTCTTAGAAACAATGTTGTTATGAGAAAAAATGTTGTAGAAGACTACAGATAGCCCGACTTTGTGTTTTGGTTGTTTATCTCTTTGTAGCACTGGGGTTCAAACCCAGACCCTTCCAAAGCCTCCTACCACTAAGCTAGATCATCATTCTACTACACAGGGGTTTTGTTTTGTTTTGTTCATTTGAGACAGGGTCTCATGTAGACCAGATTGGTCTCAAACTCATATGTAACTGAGGTTGACCTTGAACTCCTGAACTTCCTACCTTTGTCTCCTAAATGCTGGGATTACAAGTGTGTGCCCCCAGGCTCAGTTGACAGTTGATGCAGTTTTTCTATCTCCAAATCAAGTCAGATGAGACAACATATTAAAGATGTCTACATGATAAAATTATTTTTAAAAGATAACAAGAATCAGCATTATAAAAAATACTCAAAATGAAAAACAAAGTTTCAATTGATTAATGGATAAATAAAAGGTAGTATATTTATGCAATGGAAAGTTATTAGGCAGCAAAAACAAAGTACTGATATATACCACATGTATAAATATTGAAAATGTAATATTGAAAAAAGCTATTTACAAAGAACCACAAACTATTTGATTTCATTTACATGAAGTTTCAGACTAAGTGAATCCAGAGACAGAAAGTAGACTGCTGACTGCCTTGGTGGACAGGAGTCAGGCTAGCAGGATATAAGGAATGACTATTAATGGGAAAAGCATTTATTTGGGATAAATAAAAATGCTCTAAAATTGATTATGGCAAGGATTCTACAACCATACAAGTACATTAAAACCACTAAATTGTGCACTTGAAATAGGTGACATGCAGGATGTGTGGATTATATCTTAGTGAAGTTGCTGTAGAAAGTAGCAAGGAAATCATAGATGAGAATATCATCAGTAAAGGGATATTGGTGGTAATGAGATAAGGAGAGGCTGCATGCAAGGATGAGGCAGGATGAGGTGGCCTCTGCAGAGCTGGAAATGTCCCTATGTGTGTGTTGGGAGGAGGCATTAGTATTATTGACTTTTTAAAAACTATGTGGGCTGGAGAAATGGCTTAGTAGTTAAGGTGCTTGCCTACATAGCCAAAGGACCCAGGTTCGATTCTCCAGGACCCATGTAAGCAGATGCACAAAGTGACACATGCATCTGGAGTTCATTTGCAGCAGCTGGAGGCCCTGGCATACTCATTCTCTTTATTTCTATCTGCCTCTTTCTCCTCTTTCTCTCTCAAATAAATAAATTAATTAAAATGCTTTTTAAAAGAATTAAAAAAGAAAAACAAAACTAAATAATTTAAAAACTCATGCTACCTAACCTGTATTATAATGCTTATATCTTTTTCTTTTGTTGGTGTCAAAAAGTCTATAACAGAATTTTATTGCAAAATATATACAAAGAAATATACTGAGTGTGCCAGCACATGCCTTTAATCCTAGCATTCACAAGGCTGAGGTAGAAGAATCAATATGAGTTGGAGACCAGCCTGGGGCTACAGAGTGAGTTCCAGTACAGCCTTGGCTAGAGTGAGACCCAACCTAGGAAAAAAAAAAAAAAAAAAAAGAATGAGAGAGAAAGAAAGATGTCAAAGAAGGTCTTACTCCCTTTATGCAGCCTCCTGACTTCCCACCTGGAGGCAGCCACTGCCACTTTCTTGTGTGTCCTTCCAGGGACTGTGTGTTCACAAACACGGTAGACATGTGTGCTCTGCACACTGTCCCACAGATTGTGTCACACATCCCATATGCTTTGGAGGACTTTCCACACCTGGGCAGAGTAGCCTGGGTGGTGGCACATGCCTTTAATCCCAGCACTCAGGAGGCAGAGGTAGGAGGATCTCTGTGAGTTCGAGGCCATCCTGAGACTACATAATGAATTACAGGTCAGCCTGGGCTAGAGTGAGACCCTACCTCGAAAAACCAAACAACAAAGGCCACTAGCTTCTACCCTTAGCCTATTTCCTGGCATATTGGACCTGTTAGAAGCAAGCTGTCTGAGAGCACGAGCTCTGTTCCTTTGCCATGTGTTTTTACAAAGTCAGTAACAGCCATGAATATGGAATACATTTGTAGATCAGAAACATCTAGAACAGGGTCTGAAACACAGTAACAGTCATTATACTTGGGCTTTTACCATTAGAGTCTCCCAGTGCAGGGATGTTTCCTAATTTGTTTTGCTTGTTCTCTATGTGACTTGTTTTCATACAAGGCTGTGACGTAGAAAATTAAGCATAATGTTATTTTGTACATGAACAGGTCTATCTGTTGGGTAAATTTCTAAAAATGGAGTCACAGGGGCCTAAGGAGTATGCATTTAAAATTTTAAGAGATAAAGCCTGCTTGGTTCAAGGCCAGCGTGGGATACTTGAGCCCCTGTCAGAAAAAACAAAAAAAACAAAAACAAAAACAAAAATAAAAAAATAACAGAGAGTAGGAAGGGGAAGAAGAGAGAGGGAGAGAGAGAGAGAGAGATTATGAGAATAAAGCCATATTGAAAGGACAATATAGATAATGAAAGAACTAGGCCACTGGAAAGTCCTCCTACCTGACACTTGGCTATGTGACTAGGTCTCAGGGCTTTCGGCCTTTTTGTCCTTCTGCACGAGGTAGGCTGGGTGTGGAAACTGCAATGGCCCTGTAAACCCAGAATATAGACGTATGTTCAACACAATTATTGGCTGAGTGCCACATATATTTGCAACATAAAAATGTAAACCTAGGGCTGGATAAATGCCTTAATGGTAAGGCACTTGCCTGAAAAGCCAAAGGGCTCAGGTTCGATTTCTCAGGACCCATGTAAGCCAGATGCACAAGGGGGCACATGCATCTGGAGTTCATTTACAGTGGCTGGAGGCCCTGGCGCACCCATTCTCTCACTCTCTCTCTCTCAAATAAATAAGTAATAAAATATGTTTTAAAATGTAAACCTAACATATTCCACTTCCTATCAAATTGGTAGCAAGAGGAAAGATATTCTTTGGACTTATTTTAAAACTAAGAGCCCATTTCCCGCCCCCCTGCATTGAAGTATTTTTATTTTTTGCATTATTTTGGACCTTTTGAAGGTATTTAAAGTAAAAATTTGAAAGCATCCAACATACCTTTGAAAAGAAAGTGTGTTTCATTATTTAAGCTCTCTTAGTACAAATTAGGCTTTTACATAATATTTGGAATGGGAGGTGGGTCAAGAAACACTGTATTTTTTTTTCTTTTTTTTACTTTATTGGCCCCCTTTTTTTCCTGTTGAGTCTAGTCAATAATCCACATTCTACAGCCACTCAAATGTCAAAATGTTTCAAAAACTCTATAACAAAATAAAGAAATGAATAGAAGCGTCCTTGTTCCTTAAATTATTTCAGTGTTCCCCTGAACTGTAGGTGAACTCTCCTTGCTTATAAAGCAGCAGCTGTTCCTGCAATTGAAACCATGGTTCATTACAAGCTGACCTTGGCTTCAGGAGTAAAACTTCCTCTATTTTACTACGACTATTCAGACAGGGACTGGAGATAAACAATAATCAAAATCAGGATGGAACTTGACTGGGAAACCCTCTATGTTCTTTGGCAGAATTATAGTGGCTCTCCAATTGCCAGGAGTGAAGCAATGTGAATGACCCTCAAACATCCCCTCTTCAACGCAGCGCTCGGGGCTGCCAACTTGGAGCAGACAAAGGCTGATTGTAGCGACTTCTTAAGCATATACTTATAGAAACGTTAATTATCACCAACCCTATTTTAAACATTTATAGAGAGGTGAGATGAAAGGGCCCCTTTATACCCATTTTTATACTCCCCCTCTTAAGAAAGTATGATTACAGAGTGTGATTTTTTTTTTCTTCTCCTTGGAAATTCTTATTTCTAGGACTTATTCCTAAAATACTAAGCTTAGCTTGAGGCGTACACACTAACCAAGTTAGATACGAGAAGACAGCAGGCAAATTCAATGGGTTAAGGGGGTGTGATGACAGGAAGAAGAGGGGCCCCGCTGCAGTGTGGGAGGTATGGGCACCTTCATGGAAAAGTCCTATTTTGGAACCGGGGAACTTCCACTTGCTAAGATGTCAGGCAGCCAAATCTAGAGCACACACAGTGGTTCTCAAACATTAGAGCTCACCAGAGCCTTGGGGTAAGATTGCTTTAAATATATACGTGATGGACTGTGCCCCCAGAGAGTATTTGTTTGCCTGTTTGTTCAGGCTGGGCTTGAACTCATGATCCTCCTGCCTTAGTAGATTATAGGTATGCACCAGTGAAGTTGGCACCAAAAACGACTCATGGCAAGCCTATGTGCAAGTTGAAGTCATCCATGAAGATCCATGAGGAATGTCTTGACTTCATTCTTTTTTTTTTTTTTTTTTTTCTTTTTGAGGTAAGGTCATGCTCAATAGCTCAGGCTGACCTGGAATTCAGTCTTGGGTACTCTCAAACTCATGGCAATCCTCCTCTGCCTCCCAAGAGCTGGGATTAAAGGCATATACCACCATGCCTGGCTTGACTTCTTCCTTTTTTGGGTGGGGGGGTTAAGGTAGGGTCTCGCCCTAGCCCAGGCTGACCTGAAATTCACTATGTAGTCTCTGGGTGGCCTCGAGCTCATGGCGATCCTCCTACTTCTGCCTCCCAAATGCTGGGATTAAAGGTGTGCACTACCACACCTGGCAACTTCTTTTTTTAATACTTTATTTTTATTTATTTATTTAAGAGAGAGAGCGGGAGGGAGGGAGAGAGAGACAGAAAATGGGCGTGCCAGGGCCTCTAGCCACTGCAAACAAACTCCAGACACATGTGCCACCTTGTGTAGCTGGCTTATGTGGGTACTGGGGAATCAAACCTGAGTCCTGAGGCTTTGAAGGCAAGTGCCTTAATTGCTAAGCCATCTATCCAGCCCCTATCTTGACTGCTTAAAGCCAAATCATAATTCAGTGGAGAAGAGAGGAGAGGAGAGGGGAGGGGAGAGGGAGGAGAAGGTCAGACAGGAGAGAAGTGGAGAGGGGAGGAGAGCCAGGAACTAGATGTCCAGGCATGCAGGACGCTGTGCTGGGTGGGCATAGTGGAGTAATGGAGAGATCTGGACCTTGCCTTGGTAGTGCTGATGGTTCCTTGGGCCCTAGGTATATGCCATACCATATAGTATGGAAACCTATATAAAAGCTGAGCTATTTGAGAAATCATGAAGCTGCACACATTCCATTAAGCTACAGATTGAGACTTGACTGTGCTCCATTGGTTTTCCATTGACCACTGCATCCCCTCCATCCTTTTCCGTGTACCCCCATCTCCAAGCCCAGAGAGCATGTCTAGCTAGCAGTAGCTCACCCTTTCTGCCTCTACTCTGAACACGAATAATTAGAAACAGAACAGGGTGTCAGGAGACCAGAAATGTACCTTCCGTCACACCCAATGTCCCACCTATCCATCTTTACAGTATCTGAAAAGCACCACCGATGAAGGCCATCACGGGCTGTTGTCTTCTCCCTCCTTCTGCCGCCACTTTTCTGAACATGACATCAGTGTTAGATCAGATAGGAATCTGTGTCACTCACTCCAAAACAAGGCTCTTCCCATTAGGGCCAAAGTCAAATCATTCCAAATTAGGATAGAGTGAGGCAACAATTGTTTATTAAGTACCTATTTATGTGCCAAGCACTTTACCTCTTTATCATGCCTAATCCTAACAGTAACCCTGCAACATAGGCAGCGTAATCTCTGTCACAGGTGGGGAAACTGAGGGGGTGAAGTATCTCAGTTCATAGGGTACTTGAATTGCGGTAATCAGGTGTGTTGGTGCATGCCTATAATCAGCACTTGGGAGGTGAAGGCAGAACAATCACAAGTTTGAGGTCATTCTTGGCTATATAGCAAGTTCAAGGTCAGCCTAGGATACATGAGGTCCTGTGTCAAGCAACAACAACAGCAAGCAACAATAATAACACAAGCCAATTGACACTGAGAAAGTCCTAGAAATAGAATGGGCATGATAGAGGGGGGCTTTATGCTTTTTATTTCTTGCTGCTTTTATGATACTCCCATCTCCCACATGTTCTGTGGCTATATCTATGCCCCTTTAAGAGGCATAAGAGGTTCAAAGGTGCCTCCAGAAGTAGGCTTCTGGAAGCTTTGCCACTCATTTATTGGCTATGTCTATTAGCTACTTTTGCATAGCTGTGGCAAAAATACTTGAGAGAACAACTTAAATGGAGGGATTATTTATTTTGGCTCATGGTTTCCCAGATGGCAGTCCATAGTCGTTAGCTCTTGCCTAGAGGCTCATGGTGAGCAGAAATCACTATGGCAGGAGTGGTTGGAAGGGCACTGGTCACCTGGTGAGCAGGAAGCACAGAGTGATGATGGGACTGGAGGCAAAGGTGTGACCCTAGTTGCCTACTTCCTCCACCTAGGCCCTACCTCCTAAAGCTCCCAGAACCTTCCCAAACAACCCATCAGCTAGGGACCAGGAGTTTAATACCATGAGCCCGTGGAAGACACTTCATGTTTGAATAAAAACTCGACACAATTCCTAACATGTTACCTTCTCTAGCTTTTATTTCTCTTAGGATAACAGCCACAATAATAATGTCTTAGGGAATTTTTAAAGTAAGTAACAAGAGGCAATAAGATTTCTAACACAGCGTAAGTGCCTCAACTAAGAATAGTTAATTATCATCATATTGTTATTATTATCATCATTTTTGCAAGCACCACACATATTGCAACACATGGAGAGAATTCATGGCATGAACACATGAACAGAAGGGTTCCCGTGGTAGTTGGATGGTTGGAGGATGAGAAGAATCCCACAATGACTCAGGTGCAGCTGTGCCTGGCTCAGGACTCCTGAAGTACCCCCCCCCCAGGCACAGTTGCCACAGCAGGAAGCCCAGGTGAACAGTGGCCAGATGGTCGTGGGCCATGCAGGGGTGACTCCCTGGGGCTTCAAGAGTCTAGCACCAATTATAGGACTGCTAATTATCTTCTCCGCTAGAGCTTTGGCCCCTGCTGGGAGGGTGGAAGGGGGGAAGTAACAGTGGGGTTGGTTCTTAAGATTAAAGAAGGATGTGGTGCCTGCCCCTGCCCCACTGGGCATATCTTGGGTCAGCTTTGTGCATCCCAGCCCTGCCTTTAGAAGGGAGCACTCAGGCCTGGGCACCCTGGGGAAGGGCCTTTGGACAGAACAGAGGAGATCCCCAGGTGACAATTAGATCAGGCAGAGAAGGTGGCGGGGTTTGCTTGTGAGAGGGGTGGGGGTGGGAAAGACCATTCATATTTGATCCTCATTTCCCAGATGGCAAATCAAGGATTAGAAAATTAAGCCATTTACCCAGGTTTGGTGGCAAGAGGTGGAGTCCTGAGCAAGGAGCTTAGCCTTAGGCTCTGACCTCCTGGAGAGGGGAATCCTATACTCGCTTATCACACCGCCTGGTGGGTGTGAGGTCCAAGAGTGACAACCTTGGGCAAATCAGTTGTCAGCTGTATTTCCCTGACTTCATCCAGGTATCCATTCTGGTAAATTACTATTACTATGTCTAGGGCTTTGTGGGGAATACAAGTTTTACATTTAATATTTTGAAAGTATTGGTTGAGAATAACTGATATAAAAAAGTACCAGTTGCTGCTTATTAAAAATCTACTATGTACTATGTAGCTTGTAGGCATTTTATGTTAATGAGCTCACTGCATTGTTCACATTGTAATGAGACATCTATTTGTAGGCCAGGAAACAGGCACAGAGAGGACTGAACCGCGTGTTCTCTAAGAACATGACAGCTGCCAGTCAGTGCCAGTGTCATGACCTGTGCCCAGACCCTAGCTGACTCCAAGGCCCATGCTCTTGATTGTTGGGTGTACATTTACAGGGGAAAGATTGGTGGCGGAAAGTGGAGTTGGAGCTGACATTTGGCCCAGAATGGGAGGGGAGGGGTAGGATGCAGGGAAGCCTCAGCAGGCTGCGAGAAGCCTTTCCCATAGACAGAAGGGAGACATGAGGGATGGAAGGATGGCCGCAGATGCGAAAGCTCAGCTGATCTTCCCAATGCCCACACAAGGGAGCGTTCATGTGTAACACCTCCATTAGAAACATGAGAAGCTCTTGGGCTATGTGACTTGCCCCTGGTATCTAGTGACTAAGTGAGAGAAATAAGTCCCTGGCTCCTGGACTCCTTCCATCTAGAAGCAGCAAGGAACCGTGGAAATTTGTGGGTACAATATAGACGGTGAATGTCCACAGTATAACTCGGTTGGTTGGGTGGGTGCCTGGCATACACCAGGCCCTTGGGTTTGATCCTCAGCACCTCACCAACTGGGTATGGAGGTGTACACTTGCAATCCCCACATGCAAGCGGTGGAGGTAGGAGGATTAGAAATTCAAGGTAGGGGGGCTGGAGAGATGGCTTAGCGGTTAAAGCATTTGCCAACAAAGCCAAAGGACCTCAGTTCTATTTCCCAGGACCCACGTAAGCCAGATGCACAAGGTGGTGCATGCATCTGGTGTTCGGACACGCCCATTCTCTCTCTGCTTCTTTCTCTCTCAAATAAATAAATAATTTTAAAACCTTTTAATAAAAAGAAATTCAAGGTAGGGTTATCCTCAGCTACATAATGTTTGGAGCCAGCCTGGGCTATGTGGCTCTGTCTCAAAAAAAAGTACAAGAATATAGAAGATGAGGTCATTCATTCAATTGCATCATTAATTGTGTAATTTTCATTATTTGTATAAGAACACTTCTCTTTTTTTTTTTTTTCTGGTGCCATATCCCTTTGGTAGTCAGAAAGTCTGCAGATCCTTGGCCAAAGAAAAAGAGGTTTTTATTTTTGTTATTTTACCACTGTGATAAGAACACACAAAATGAAAGTTCCCGTCTGACCCAGCTTCAGGTGCATTTTCAGGTCAGGTTGGGTGGCACTGCGTTCATTCACAGCCTGGTGCAGCTGTTGTCACCACCCACCCCTGGGCTCCTTTCATCTTGCACAATTGAAACACTAACCCCCTAAACAACTTCCGATTCTCTTCACCACCTAATTCCTGGCAACCAGCCTTCTGCTTTCTGTCCCTGTGTTACTCTGGTGCCTCATCGAAGTGAAACCGTGCAGTGTTTGTCCATTTCACTTGGCATAATGTCCTTAAGAGTCATCCATGTGGTCCTATGTGTCAGAACTTCCTTTCTAAGATTGAAGAGTTGGTGTGTAGGTGGTGGTGTATGGCTGTACATGCAACAGTAAGGAGGATGAGGAAGAGGATCAAGAGTTCAAGGCCATCCTGGGCTACAGAGTTGATTTGAGGCCACCGTGGATTACATGAGACCTTGTCTCAACAAACTACACGCATACACACACACAAACATACAATCAATAATAGTCAATTGTATGAATATACCACATTTTATTTATCCATTTATCCATCAATGGCCTTGAGTTGCCTCTACCTTTATGTTTTTGCCAATAATGTACCAAAAATGTTTTGTATTTTTCTTTTATTTTTATTTATTTAGTTATTTGACAGAGAAAGAGCGAGAGAGAGAGAGGGAGAGAATGGGCGCACCAGGGCCTCCAGCCACTGCAAACAAACTCCATACACGTGTGCCCCCTTGTACATCTGGCTAACGTGGGTCCTGGGGAATCAAACCTGGGTCCTTTGGCTGTGCAGGCAAATGCCTTAGCTGCTAAGCCATCCCTCCAGCCCCCAAAAATGTTTTCAATAATAAATAAAATAATAAAATAATATATGTATATCAAAGTGTGTAACTATAAATATAAAACATGACAAAGGAAAACTATTATGTTAACATACAATTATCAGTATACTTTAAAGACAAGTTGTGAGCTAGAACCATAGTAGCTCCTTCACTAATGTAGTAAAGATCTCATAACAGACCTAATAACTTTTTAATTTTGTTTTGCTTTTTACTTTTTTTTCTGTAGGGATTCTAGAGATTAGGGACTGAATCCAGGTTCTTCCACATGCTAAGCACATATTCTACCACTGAGCAACACTCCCCAGCCCCACAACCTTAGTTTTGAAACAACAATGAGTATAGATGGTATTTTAAAACTCCTGTAATAATTAGAATATCACATGAAAGTATCCATGATTTCCAATGTGACAAAGTCCCAGGTACTACAAGCATTCCTGAATTTTGTTGCCTTTATTCCTAAAAGCAGTAAATACTAAACTCCCCTTAAAAATGTGTTAAAATAAGGGCCTACAGCCTGGGACCCCTGGAAATTTTCTTCCCAGGACCTTTGAAATGACAGCAGCTTGGAACCACTGAGTGAGCCCAGCCCTGGAGCTTGGAGGAAGTTTCTTTACCCATCCTGTTCTGAGTCAGAGCTCCAAATTCAGCTTTTGGGGGGTTGGGATGATCTTTCCCTGGCTTGACCCAATTTAGGGGAGTTCTGCTTCTCTGAGCCTTAGTTTCCTATCTGTGGTTAGTCGGATGTCCCCTCCCCCGCTCCACACCCACCTTAGAGGATATGGCTCCCTGCCTCCTGAGCTTTTTTGTGCAAAAGTGAACAAACCCAGGGAAGCATTTTGTCCCAGGTTTATCTAAATCTCAACAATCTCTTCACCCACAGTGGGTGGCAGGATGGCTGGCTCTTGATGTCCACGTTTTCCAGAACCTTATTTCTTCCTGCCATCCAGGGTAAACAACACACCCAAGCCAGACCCTGACTTGTCCTACCTTCTCAGTCTTTTGGGAGCCGAGCTTGGCATCTTGTTTTCACAGATCCTAAGTTGTCTAGAAGTTTTACATACCAGGGGGTGGTCTGGGGTCCCATCAAGGGCCATAAAAGACCATAGCCAGCAGAGATAGAGGATCAGCAGGGACAGTCTTAAACAATTAGCTGAAGAGGAAGCCACAAAGGAAGTCTGTATGCAAACCCTAGCGATGTGCCTGAAGATAACCAAACTCCCCAGAGGAGGCAGATGGGAATACCCTGACTTGCTACCTTCTGGATAGGTTTGGTCTGTGTGGTTTAGTTATCACACTCAGAAGTCTAAAGAAATGGAAGGTACCAGCTACTTTGTCAGACTGCAGCTTGTTGATGCCAGCTGCTGCCCAGGCTGGGTTGGAGCTGAGAGCTTTGGTGACCTCCTCACCCGTCATGGCAGAAGGAAAAGGATCTTCTCCCTGTCAGAAGTACCTGGAGATGGAGGAGAGAAGACTGGGAATGAAGTGCTACTTCTCCTCAACAGGCAGATAGTGGGCTTCCATTGGGGAAGGCCATGTGTAAGAGGCTTGCCACACTGGTCAAGGAGAAGGCTGGTCTCCCCCATAGTCCCTTCCATTCTGCCCAGAGGGACCACAGGCAGGGACAACTATGGTGTGGGGAATGAGTCATGGTACCTCACAGATCCAAGACAATGAGCAAACTCAATGCTGGATACATGGAGAGCAGATCAGATCCCCAGGAAATTCTGGAAAAAATCAGAGCTGGGGAGAGAGGCAGTGCCGAGCTCAGCCAATTTTCATGAGCGGGTGCGGACTGGGAACTGGCAAGAATCTGGCACCAACATCAAAACTGCTTCAACATCACATGAGAACCCAGAGGGCTGTGTTCAATGTAGGTTTGGGCTCTAATCTAAACTATTGGACAGCTTAAATGTACATGAAAATGAAAAAAAAAATGCTTCAACTGTACTATTTTGAGCTTGGGACATAGTAAGTAAAACTGTATCCTCATACACAGCCTGGGAAATGGGTTGGGGATGTAGTTCAGTGGTAGAGAATTTGCCTACCATGTGTACTGAATCCTCAGAAATATAAATAAGTAAATAAATAAATAGGGAAGCCAAAGAAATCCCTCTTCCATTTCTAAGCCTAGGACATGGTCAAGTTGTGTACTAGTGAGGTTAAGTTGCAGAGACATTGGTGTTCTATCAACTGTGTAGTAGAAAGGTTAACAAGGTCAACCAGCTGCTGATAGAAAAGCTGGGATTCAGACAGACAACTCTGACTTCCAAATTCATGTTCTTTCATTCTAAAATAACTTGTCTCTTAAATTTCCCTTGGATAAAAAGAAACTATTGGCCAGGCATGTTGGTGCATACCTTTAATCCCAGCACCTGGGGAGGCAGAGGTAGGAGGATTGCTGTGTGTTCAAGGCCAGCCTGAGACTACAGAGTAAATTCCAGGCCAGCCTGGGCAAGAGCAAAACCCTACCTCAAAAAACCGATATATATATATATATATATATATATATATATATATATATATATATATATATATATCTCCAGCAAGTCAAACAGAGAAATACAATATGCTCCATCAGTTTCATTCCTAGGAATATATCAAAAAGAAACCCAAATAGATGATCACACTAAAACCTGTACCATGTAGTTGAGTAATAGATTGCTTAGGCAGCATGTGTGATGTCCCAGGTTTAATACCCAGCATTGCACAAGTAACAGAAAACAAGTAGGGGACTGGAGAGATGGCTTAGCTTTTAAGGGGCTTGCCTGCAAAGCCTAAGAACCCATGTTTTACTCTCCAGATCCTATGTTAGCCAGATGCATAAAGGTGAGGCAAGTGCAAGGTTTACATGTCCACTAGGTGGCGCAAACATCTGGAGTTCGATTGCAGTGGCTGAGGGCCTGGCACTCTAATTCTCTGTCTCTTCTCTTCTCTCTCTCTCTCTAAAAAAAAAAAAAAAAAAAAAAAAGTAAACTGTTGTCCATAGTAGCACTATTCACAATAGTGAAACACAATTATCTGTGGGGGAATGGATAAACAAAATGTGTTATATCTGTGCAGCAAAATCATATTTGCTCATGAAGAAGAGTGGAGTACTAGTGCTTGCTACAACATGGATTGACCTTGGAGACAGCTAAGGGACAGAAGCTAGTCATAAAAAACCCACATGATATATAATTCTACGTACATGTTGCATCCAGAATAGGTAAATCCACAGAGACAAAATCAGATCCATAAGCCAGGAGCTTGGGAGAGGGCAGGAAGAACAGCAAGTGACTGCTCATAGGTGAAGGGTTTCTTTTGGGGGTCATAACAATGTTGTAGTACCAGGCAGTAACGGCAGGGCAGTTGCACAGTTTCTGAAAGTACTAAATGCCATGGATCTGTACCCTGTGAAATGGTCACCATGAAGGGTTAGGGTATAGCTCAGTGGTAAAGCATGTTCTTAGCATGCACAAGACTGCGTTCGACCCCCAGCCTCATACACAGAAGGCTAAAATGGTTTTATGTTATGTTTATTTTACCACAATTAAAAAAATAGCAAGAAACAGATCTTCAGGAGAAATATTAGATGGATTTCTTGTGCTTTCTATCCTAGAAATCAATTTTTGAAGTTTGGCACAATCACACCTCCCCCGGGCCACCTACCTGTAGAAAACAGTCAAGAAGATGGCGAAGGCAAAGGGTGTTTTCTAAGGGTCTCCTGTGCCCGGGAGAAGCCGAAGCTGTGAGGCAAGTCTGTCCTTGATTACCAGAGTGACTCTGTTACCAGATTCAGTGACGCTCTCAGCTTGGATCAGCACAAGATTATTCTGCTCTGACTCTTTGGAACTCTATGCTAGACTTCTTGGGTTGCTTTCTGGCTGATTCACAACAAATTAGGTATCCCTTGATTCATTTCTGAGAACTTTGGTGATTTTAAATGAGTTTTAGGCATAGATTCAATTTTGTCATAAATTTATGCTCTCCAAAGTCTTGCTTAGGACAGAACTGAATGGAGGACCAGTGTTGTAAGACAAGGGTTCCGTGGCACAGCCATAGTGCCCCCAGTGTGGCCCTTGGGGTTTGCAAACACGGGTAGGATAGCCTTCAACATGGGACTATTATGAAAGACAAAAGTGGTGATGTGTGAAAAGGCGTCTCCTGAGCAATGAGACGCCACCAGCTGTTAACTGTTGTGCACAGGGCTCCCGCCTAAGCATTTTACAGACCATCTGTGTACATATATGGCATGGGTTCTGCCTTAGTCCACTTAACAATTGAAGAAACTGAGGATGATGGAGCCAAGATGTGATCACAGGTAAGTGAACCTGCCTTCATGAGCGTCAAAGACAAATATGATAGAGCTGAAGGAGGTAACCAATACCTTTTTTTTAAAAAAAATTATTTGACAGAGAGAGAGAGAGAGAGAGAGAGAAAGAAAGAAAGAAAGAATGGGCACACCATGGTCTCTAGCCACTGCAAATGAACTCCAGATGTATGTTCCCCATTGTGCATCTGGCTTTATGTGGGTACTGGGGAATCAAACCTGGATTCTTAGGCTTTGTAGGCAAGTTCCTTAACCACTGAGCCATCCCTCCAGCCCCACCAATACCTTTTAAAGTGAGTGTCTTTGTCTGAAATAATGCCCAGACTCATGGCAGCTATCTTCAAGCATCGTTTCCAAACTTACATTCAGTGACATCCATTTCAACACTTGAAGTCAGCCACAGAAGGAAGATTTATGTCATGGAAAGCAGCAAACATTCCTGATCCTTGATCAGGGATTTTCCTTCTCCCTTCTCCCCTTCCATCCCCCCCCCCTTTTTTTTTTTTTAACTTTTCCTGAGAGGTCTAACACTGGCTACAATAATTTCTACTGACCAAGAGAATGAATACTAATGTTAGAGAAAAAGCAGTTTTCCATGACTTGTGAACCTGTGAATACAAACTGGCTGATTCGAGAGGGTTCCGCTTGTTGGGTCTCAGTTTATAAAGAACCAGAGGAAAATCTGAGCAGTGAGAAAGGAAGTGAGATCTGAAGCTGCCCCTGGCCTGGTGCTTTCCTGGCCCCAGCTACGTTCTTCCAACCAGACAGTGAGCAGCTAGTTTATACTGTTCCATCAGGGAGGCAGTAAGTAGGACTGCTACTATCTGGGTCTCTCTCTCTCTCTCTCTCTCTCTCTGTGTGTGTGTGTGTGTGTGTGCTGTATGCACATGTATGTGCCCTTGTGGTGCCCATGTGCCCATGTGGAGGGTGTATCCACTTTGGTGGCTAGAATAGAAAGTCTAGAAAGTCAGGTGTCCAGCTTCGCCCATTCTTTTTTTAAAAATGTTTTATTTATTTATTTGAGAAAGTGAAAGAGGGAAAGAGAGAGAGAGAGAGAGAAGGAGAGAATGGGCGCGCCAGGGCTTCTAGCCACTGCAAATGAACTCCAGATGCATGAGCCACCTTGTGCATCTGGCTTATGTGAGTCCTGGGGAATTGAACCAAGGTCCTTTGGCTTTGCAGGCAAATGCTTTAACTGCTAAACCATCTCTCTAGCCTCCCCCCCCCCCCCATTCTTGATGCAGGGTGTCTTACTGATCCTAGAGCTTGCTGGTTTTTCATGAGCTCCTGGGTCTTTGCCCCACTATGGGACTGGAGTTACTTTGTACATGTGCATGAAGTGTGGATCATGGGGATTTGAATTTAAGAGGGCTCAGGCCCCCTCCTGTCCTCAGGCTTGAGCAGGAAGCACGTCTAAATGCTGAACAATCTCTCCAGAACTGTCTGGGTTCTGAAAATGAAGAAACTTAGCCTCAGAGAAGTCACTTTTCTGAGCTACAGAGAGGCAGAGCCATGATTTGAACCCAGGTAGTAGGCAATTCCAGAACCCAGCCTTCTTAACTGCTGGGCGGGGTGCCTTCAATGTCCTTGATTTCTCCTACACACTGCTGACCAGGAGCCAAGGTCGTCCTGTGGAAACTAAAGTTCTGGCCAGATGTATTGGTGATTTGCTCACGTGGCTTCAGGCTTGTCCCAAGGGATCCAGGAGCCCCAGGGTGCTGAGGGAGAAGGATCGGGTCGGAAGCAGGAGAACACCAGGAAAAACTACTCTTGGACAATTAGTTCAGTGCAAATTTTGAGCACTGAGTACGTGCCAGGCCATAGCAGGGAGCAGGTGGATGGAGCAAAGCCTAAATAGCCAAGTCTCCACACTTAATGGAGCTGATACCAACAGCTGTCCTTCACTAACAGCCCGCTACGTGCCAGCATCTGCTCAGCATTTATCCCCGTGACTTCAAGTAATTCTTTTCTTTTTAAAAATTTTTTATTAGATATGGACATATTTAGTATATAAACAACACATGTTGGTACCATCCTTTCCCTCATCCCTGCCCCTTTTCTGAAGAGGCTTTCCTCAACCCCATGGGGGTTGTGGGTCATGCATTATCGGGGGGGGGGAGGCAATGTCTCTGTGCAAAATGTCCCAACTTGTGGCTCTAACAATCTTACAGCCCCTCTTCCACAAAATTCCCTGAGCCATTCTGGGAGCATTTGAAGTCTACTTCAGTGATGGGCGCTTAGGAGCCTCCGTATCTCTGCTTTGGTAGGTGTTGAGTGTCCTCAGTGTCTATCTCCTCACCCTTGTGCTGATACCAGGTTCCCTAAGAAAGCAGCACTCTTGCTCATTTCCCCAGTTCCTCTGTGGTTTCAGCTGGAGCCGAGGTGGAGTGCGCTGGCTGGGTCGTTTATCTCCTCAGGTCCAGCTGCCTTTTGAAAAAGAGAAGCAGATTCTCCAATGGAAATGATTTCACCTAACTCTTGAGACAAGATGTTAGGATGAGAGCATGCCCAAGGGTGCTCTCAGCAATTTACTTGAGCATTTTTTGTTTGTTTGTTTTTTGAGGTAGGGTCTCGCTCTATCCCAGGCTGACCTGGAATTCACTATGTAGTCTCAGGATGGCCTCGAACTCACAGCAATCCTACCTCTGCATCCCAAGTGCTTGGATGAAAGACATGCTCCACCACGCCCGGCTCTTACTGGAACATTCTGTGGCCCTTTCCCAGGTGCACAACATGGGAATAACATTATAACTATCTCTCCAGGTTGTTATGAGAATGTGACGAGGTGTTGTGTGTGCAAAAAGCTTCACATGGTGCTTGGTACCTAGGAAGCCATCACTCCTAGCTTTCATAATTAATAATTACATGGGGCAGATACTGTGATTAATGCCACCTCACAGATGTGGAAACTGAGTCTGAAGTCTCACAGGTACCCCTGATCAATAAGCCACTGTGCCACATTGTCCTTAGAGTACCAGAAAGAGAAGCAGGAAGGGACTAGGTGGAACATGCTGGAAGTGGAGAAAGGGGGGAGGGGTTAGTCGTGGGTAGAGATAGGAGCCCTGTGTAGCCCTTTAGGATAGGAGGCCGCTTGGGTAGGTGGGAACTATGAGTGACCCTGGAGAGACCACACTCTAAGCATCCCGAGATCTGTCTCCTCTAAGGAAACCTTTTCTTGCACCCTGGCTGTCCCCTGCCAGGGTAGATGAGGAAGCTCTCCTTTCCCTCACAGTCTCATGAGCCCAGGAGGTTGTTCTTCTCGGCTCACCCACATTCCACAGCCATGGTCTCTGCATCTCAAAGGCAGGAGCCTGGAAAAGTGCTGGTACTGAACAGCCTCCGCACCCAGCACCCAGTACCCCTGCTTGGAGTTCAGTAAATGTCCGTCCTGACAGGAGCCTGTATTGATGACCAAGAGGAGACTACACACTAGATCTTCCACTGCAAGGTGTTCATAAGCAGGAGCCGTTACCTAGAAATTCAGCATAGCAATCAGGTTATGTTTCTGTTCCATATAAAGAAACTTGTTAGTGGGCTGGAGAGATGGCTTAGCGGTTAAGCGCTTGCCTGTGAAACCTAAGGACCCGGGTTCGAGGCTCAATTCCCCAGGACCCACATTAGCCACATGCACAAGGGGGCGCACGCGTCTGGAGTTTGTTTGCAGTGGCTGGAAGCCCTGGCGCGTCCATTCTCTCTCTCTCTCCCTCTCTCTGCCTCTTTCTTTCTCTGTCTGTCACTCTCAAATAAATAAATAAAAATAAACAAAAAAGATTAAAAAAAAGAAACTTGTTAGTGTTTTTAGATTCTTTAAGGGCTTTGAAGAAGGTGCCCAAGTTACCCAATGTCCTGAAAACCACCAGGATGAACAATTCGAAATACGTGAATTCTCACTTTATCCCAGAGGCAGACGGACTTCCTGTGGCCGGTGTGTGCTGGGCCTGTCTCACCACAGCACAGCACCTAGCTTGTTGCCATTTGACTCCTCCAAGCAATGCTGTTGAGGCATCTCTGAACCTATAAGTACTCTTGTATAAGTACATTCTTAGAGGAAAGAACTGGGTCAAAAGCAAGCTCATAACTGTTCCAATTATTATTATTTTTTCTTTGAGGTAGGGTCTCACTCTATCCCAGGCTGACTTGGAATTCCCTGCATAGTCTCAGGCTGGTCTCGAACTGAACGGTCCTTCTACCTCAGCCTCCTTTGGGATTAAAGGCGTGTGCTACCGTGCCAGCATAACTGTCCCATGTTTTAAAAAATGCAGCATTAGAATGTGTTTGTATGAAACCTGGCTAATGAGAACTACCTCCGAGGCAAATACCTCAGGCAACTTTTCCATGGATGAGTTTTTTATCCTTTTGACTCCACATGAGAGTTCAAAGCTTCTGTCACCTAGTTGTGGTTGTGATTGTCGTTTTTCTGAGACTGAAGTGCAGTAAGCAGTGGCAAGGCCCAGGAGACCGTGCCAAGGGAAAAAAACAAAAAAACGATATAGAAAATGTGGTTTATAGCTGAAAGAAAGGGGTGTGTTGAAGTCAAAGGAAGATGGAAAGGACAGCCAGTCTCTACCTGAAGTGTAAGCATTTGTCTTTGAAAAGCCCTGTAATGTTAACAGCAAGAGTCTAGAAAGCAAAGGACGGCCTGAAGTGGGATTTAGCAGTTAGTAGTAAGACCCGAGTTCTTGCTCCACTCCGATCTTGCTTCAGTCGTGTGACATTGTGGTCTTCATTTTCCTTTAATTTCTCTCCACTTATCCCTTTGTAATTACTCTCCTTGAGCCATATAGATCACTCATTCAGAGCTGGAACAACATTTTCTCATGTCACTGAGTTTAAACAGAGATGACAAGGCCCATTCTTAAGGTTTAACAATCAAAACCAAAACCAATTATGACTGTTTCCCTCCTGTAAAAAACAAAAATCAAAACACATTGTCCCTTTCAGAATGTGGTGTTTTCATTCTAAGACAGCAACAGGTTAAGAGAACAATGAAACCTCCAGGGAAGACACATACTCAACAGAATCAGTTCTGCAGGGTTGTGGAAACAGTACCATGGATACAAAATAAAGAATGAAAATAGCCGAAAGTGTGCTGAGTCAGACGCGCTTGTATGCATTCAGTCAACGACATGACCAGCTAGAACAGGCTCCATTTCCTTATGCCCCTTGGAGGGCGTTGGCAAGCTCCTAGATGCTTCCTTGGTACTTAATCCAAATTTACAAGATTGGCCAAGCTGTTTGGCTAAACCAAAAAATGTCCCTATTTCATAGCAGAGGAAAACTGAGAGTGGGGATGTAGCTCAGTTGGTAGAATACTGCCAAACGTGCATTAAAACCTGGGTTCAATACCCAGCACTGCATAAAAACCAGATGTGGTAGTGCATATTTGTAATCTTAGCATTTGCAAGGTAGAGGTTGGAGTACCAGAAGTTTAAGATCATGAGGTCTGGAAAGATAGCTTAGTCAATAAGGCACTGGCCTTGTAAGCCTGAGGACTGTAAGCAGAAGGACCTGAGTTCAAGACTCAGTACCCATGTAAATGCTAGGCATGATGGTGTGTGCTTTTAATCTCAGAGCCGGCGAGATGGAGACAGGAGGAGGCTCCCTCGGGCTCACTGGCCAGCCAGTCTGGCCTAATTGCTGAGCTCCAGGCAAATGAGAGCTCCTGCTCCCCCCCCCCAAATGTATAGCATTCCTGATGACACCTAAGGTTGTTCTCTGGCTTACACACGCGTGCATGAGCATATGTACATGGCATGCGCACACACACACATTAAAAATAAATAAGAAGAGGGTTAGAGTCATCCTTGGCTATACTGGGACTTCTAGGCCAGCCTGGTTACAAGATACTCTGTCTCAAAATTAAAAAGAAAACTGGCAAAAGCCATCCTGAGGCTGGAGAGATGGCTTAGCAGTTAAAGGAGCTTGCCTGCAAAGCCAAAGGTCCCAGGTTCTATTTCCCAGTACACACATAGAGCCAGATGCACAAGGTGGAGCATGCATCTGGAGTTCGTTTGCAGTGGCTAAAGGCCCTGCTGTGCCCCATTCTCACTCCCTTTCTCTCTCTCTCTCCCTCTCAAATAGTTAAATTTTAAAAAAGTTATCCTGAGGATTAGTTCAGTTACCCATCCAGCCACCTAGTGATTCACAACCCTCTCTCCATCTGTCAAACACTTCTTGAACTCCCATCATAAAGGAATTCACGTAGTAAATCTGGAAAGGACTTCCTGATTGTAAATAGCAGTCAAGCCTTGGCTTTCGGCTGTGCAATAGGCCTGGACGTCAGGGAGGGACGACGGGTCCTGGGAATCTGGTCCATCTGTGGAGTTTATGTGTGCTTGTGTTTCTCTACGTCATCCCCCATGGTCAGGCTGGAGAAGCACGAAAATGAATCAACTTTTGAAAGGAATCCTTTGGGGCCGGGGGAGGTTACTCTATCTCACACAAGTAAATCTTCTGGAAATTCAAGGAAGAATATTTGCCAATGAGGCATGACAAATTCCAGTGGGCCCTAGAAATACCTCTTCTTGTTTAAGATACAAGTATCCTTGTGAAACCCTTTCTTCTGGATGGAAGATGATAGCCTCATCTAGCACTAGAGGCTGTTGACACCAGTGCCATCCAAAAATTGCACCCCAAGGATGGTCCTACCTTTAGCACAATTACCTATGTTTCAAGTTTCAGGGGATTGAAGAAACCAGAGAGCTTGCTTAAGATCCCAGGATAAATCTGATCATCTAAAATTGAAAGTAGTAACAAAGAGTGGATAAGCTAACCCCAAGGCCATGACCTCTGTGAGAACGGGGACTTTGCTGATCATATTCTCTGTTTGTTTGTTTGTTTTAATTTTATTTATTTTTTATTTATTTGAGATAGAAACAGAGGAAGAGGCAGAGAGAAAGAGAGAATGGGCATACTGGGGCCTCCAGCCACTGCAAGTGAACTCCAGATGCTTGTACCCCCTTGTGCATCTGGATTAGGTGGGTCCTGGGGAATTGAACCTGGATCCTTAGGATTTGCAGGCAAATGCCTTAACTGCTAAGCCATTTTCCCAGCCCCACAATTTCTGTTTTATTCTCAACATCAAGCGATATGACACCAAGGTTCAAGGAGTACCTGTTTCATTAAGATCACCCTTGCAGTTTGCCCAGAAATGTGTGCAACACCCAGACTGTCAAGCAATGGAAAACACAGCAGACCTGAATTACATTCTAGCCTTCCTATGAGTATTGGCATTTTCTAGTATTTAAAATGTTACTTTAAAAAAGCTGCTGGGTTAAATGGAATAGCATCTTCAAATGGTCTTAGCACAATGCCTGACACAGTGATATGTTCTTGATAAATGTGGAGTCTTCAGTAACAGTGAAGGTTTACATATAGGTCTTAGCAAGAGACCATCAGGCACTCTGAAAAGGACGTGGGACTGTGACTCAGTGCTGGAGTGCTTGCCTAGTTTGTGTAAGGCCCTTAGCCTGCATCCCAGCACAAAAGAAAACAAAACAAAAATCAAACAACAAAACATACCAGAAAAGTACCATCTGAAATGTAACCGCTGAGAGAGAAGCGCAAGTCACAAAAACTTGGCTTTCAAAAGGAAAATCAATGGACAAACTTTTGCTTTTGTCTCTTTAGCAATTTTCCATGGTGATTTTTATGTGAGCAAGAGTGCTCACCTGCATGAAGGGGTTATGACTCACTAAGGTTTGCTCTAGGGGTTGTGGGTGTGGCTGGGTGTTAAGAACCCTTGCTTAGCAAACATGAGGCCCTGGGTTCAATTCCCAGAGGTCTCACTAAGGAAGATTATCCAAAACTGGGAATTAAGCAAGTTATTATGTGTCCTTGTTTCAACTGTCTATCAAGCTCACCTATAGGCCATCTGCTATGGGGATTAGGGTTTTGCTTACGTCACTATTGACTGTCTGGGATGGGATGAATGTTTGTACTTCCACTAACCCGCTGCCAAATTCACCCATCGAAGTTTTGACTCCCAGTGTGGTTGTATTTGGAGCTATTTGACACTAAGGAAGAAAATGGGATTAAAAGGTCAAAAGACCGCTACTATTACGATAGTAATACTACGTCCCTATAAAAGACACCAGTTTGCATATATATCAAAGAAACAATGAAAGGCCCTCAGGGCAGGCATGGAAAATAAAAGCCTTCTGAATTTGAAAGCCAGAAAGAGGGACCTCACCAGAAACTACTCAAAACTTTGACTTTGGACTTCTAGAGCTGTGAGAAAATAAATTCTTACTGTTGGAGTCACCCAAACTGTGGTGCTTGGTTATTGTCGACAGCCTGTGTTGACAAGCAGAGAGTTGCTTAAGGTCTCCTCTGGCACTCTGGGGCACAACCTGTTGAAGATTGATAAGTTGTTTGTGAGCTGTTCCGGTAAAGATGTAAATTATTTCTGTTTGTAAAATGAAAGCACCAAAGGTCACTTTTATTGACATGTAAAATATTAACCAATGAGTCTCCGTTTTCCTGTTTTCTAAAATGCCATTGACAATTTCTCCTCACTGGGCACGATGGTGTGAAGTCCCAGCTACTCAAGGAGACTGAAGTGGGACGATTTCCTGAACCCATGAGGTCAAAGGCAGCCTAAACTGCACAGTGAGACTCCCGCCTTTTAAAAAAGTAAACCCTTTGGTTCCAGAGATGGCTCAGCAGTTGAGGCGCTTCCCTGCAAAGACTAATGACCTGAGTTTGATTCCCCAGTACCCACGTAAAGCCAGATGTGCAAAGTGGCACATGTGTCTGGAGTTTATGTGCAGTGGCTGGAGGCCTGGCTGTGCCCATTCTCTCTCTGCTTGCAACTAAATAAAAAAAATATTTTAAGCAAGTAAACAGTAAATAGTTTCTCTTTCATGAGATTGCTGTAAGATTAAGTATAATGCACAGATATTTACAGGTAACTTCTGCATACAAAATAAGTTCTAAATTAAATTACATTCACTCTGGGCTGGAGGGATTGCTTAGTGGATTAGGTGCTGGCCTGCAAAGCCAAAGACCCCATTTTTGATTCCTCAGGACCCACGGAAGCCAGATGCATAAGATGGCACATATGTCTGGAGTTCATTTGCGGCAGCTGGAGGCCCTGGCATGATCATTCTCTCTCTCCCTCTCAAATAAATGGAAAACAATTTTAAAAATTACATTCACTCTATAATTTAGGTAAGAATCCAACAGATATATTTGTACAGTGTTTAAAAACAGAGAAAGTAGCAAACAGAGAGAGAGCAGAAGTAAGTCTGGGTGCACTAGGGTCTCTTGCTACTGCGAACTCTAGACACATGCCGCTTTGTACATTTGGTTTTACATGGGTACTGCATAATTGGACCCAGGCCATCAAGCTTTGCAAAAACGTTAGCTGCTCAGACCATATTTTATATTTTAACTTCAGAAAATACTAGAAGAACATGAAGTATCAAGCCGGGCATGGTGGCGCACGCCTTTAATCCCAGCACTCAGGAGGCAGAGGTAGGAGGATTGCCGTGAGTTCAAGGCCACCCTGAGACTACATAGTGAATTCCAGGTCAGCCTGAGCTAGAGTGAGAACCTACCGTGAAAAACCAAAAAAAAAAAAAAAAGAACATGAAGAATCAGGCTTGAATTCTCATGACAACCAACAAGTCTAACTGGGTGGCATCTTCTCCTTGGGCTGGCCATTTGCCATCAGCCGCACCCAGGCCCCTTTGTCCCTCTGCACCACCTGCCTGGCCCTGGAGGCTGTAGTGCCTGGTGTGGAGCTCACCCTCTTGTTCCCCAGTTAAAATAAACCTCAGCACAGTTTCCAAACGTCCCAGAACCAGGAGCAACAGGAGTTAAGTGCTGCTTTAGGGAGCCTTGAGAGCTCCAGGATTCAGGCCGACGTCCTGTGGAATCCTCACCGTCACCGAGCCTGATCTCCAGAGAAGGGTGGGTGGGAAGTGCGTGGCCGCTGCATGGAGTTCATGTTCCTGAGGAGTTCTAAGATTGACTCAACTTCTGAAACAGTCTCTATGAGCTGACAACTTGTAGCACTGTGTCCGAGCAGTGGACTGGCTGATAGTAATAATTAATGTTAATGTGAAGATCCACCCACTGTGCGCCCACTTGATGTGGGATCTGCCAGGCAGAGGGGGTTCTGGAGATCAAACCCAGGCTTTGTGTATGCTGGGCAAGCACTCTATCACTGAGCTACCCTCTGGCACTTGATTTTGAGGCAGGGTTTTAAATTGCTCAGGCCGGCTTTGAATTTGAGATTATCTTCTTGCCTAAGCAATTGCTAATAGCTGAGATTACAAGCGTGTACCGTCAAACACAGAAATCCATCACATCATAGATCTACCACCTGAAATTCCAAAACAAGCCAAAATTCTTTTGCTGCGGTTTAGACAGTGTCTCATGTAGCCTAGGCTGGTCTCAAATTCCTTATCTAGCTAAGGATGACCTTGAACTCTGGATCTTCCTGCCTGCACCTCCTGAGTACTGGCATTACAGCATGCTCCACCATGCCCAGTTCCAAAATGATTCATGTCGTGAAATCTAACATGAACTAACACACACTTTAGTTTTCCGACTTAATGTAAACACCCTACATTTTGCCGCAGAAATGCTGATGCCATTGATTCCTGGGTGTTGCTATGACACCCACTGCACATCTGGTGCTCACCTGCAGCGCTTGAAACCCGGTCCCCGTGGTGTCTGAGAAGGTATTGGGAACATGGATTGCACATTCCTACTTTACAGACGAGGAAACTGAATCCTTGAGAAATTATCAAGAGAAAACCCACATTGGCGCTTCCTCACGCTGCTGGGCCGGCCTCCTTGCTTTACTGGAGAACAAGGTCAGCTCTCTTAGTCTCATTCTCTCAACACCATCCTACAACATGGGCATTGTTACTATCTTCATGTTGCTGATTAAATTCTTTG
Organism: Dipus sagitta; assembly: GCA_036346955.1. Classification (NCBI taxonomy): domain Eukaryota; kingdom Metazoa; phylum Chordata; class Mammalia; order Rodentia; family Dipodidae; genus Dipus; species Dipus sagitta. The sequence continues at coordinate 43,073,252 of CM070770.1, read as the reverse complement.
TGCTTCAGTCTCTTAAATAATTTGCCGAATGTCACCCCACTAGTCCTGAGTGGACAGCTCCCTGACACTCTTCCGTGGGTTCACAGAGTCTCATAGCTCTGAAAGAAGTCCTTCTCCGTTATATACCTACCAGGCTGAAAATCAATACCACTCTCCCTCACAGTGCTCTCGTTCTAGCAGCCAGCAGCCTGACAAAGAGCCCAGGACATCTTTGAAAAGGTGTTTACTGTCCCCTCCCCATACCAGCCTCCCGGGGAATCATTCCAAAATGTCCATTTTCGGGCTATTGCAGGCATTCCCTAGGACTCAATGCAGAGGCCTGTCTCTCTAGCTTCCTGCTGTAAAGATTTCTACAAGTAGGTGTGACATTTCTTTAGAGGCTTTTAGCCCCAATAGGTCTGAGTCCAACAGACCCAAGCTTCTGTTAATGACACGTGTCCCTCCTCCTTCCTCCCACCTCCCCCCATGACTGCTCCCCCCTGCTCATTTGGGGGCTACAAGAGAAATCACAGGAATTTCTAGCTGCCTGGGCTTGGCAGTCCTGGTTTCTCTGCCAGCGAGCAGAGGGCCAACTCCTCCAGCCAGTTGACTGCGGGAGGCGTGACTCATCCCAGTGCTGAGAGGAAATGTCCCCTGGTAAGCAGTGTAGTGACTTGGGAAGTCAGCTTCCTGTTGCCATGGGCACTGGGGGATTTTACTGTCCCCGGAACCAGAGAGGCCCCATGGGGGCAGAGGAGTGAGCTCAGGGCTGTATGTCCCCTCCATTCTTGACCTCTCAGCCTTTGGGCAGGACATGACCTTACTGAACTCAGTTTCCTTGTTTGGAAAGTGGATAACAACCTACCTATCATAACCTACCTATCTGGGAGGACTTCAAGGAGAATTGCAGTAGTAATGGATGTGGCAACTTTGCAAACATGCCACAAAACTATCATGTAAGCCTGAGGGCAATGAGTGAGTTATGGCTAAAGATGAGGAAGAGAGACTGTGAGAGGTGAGCTACACCAGGAGATGAGAACAAAAATGCAGTAGAGGGCTGGAGAGATGGCTTAGTGGTAAAGGTGCTTGCTTGTCTGCGAAGCCTGAGGTCCCATGTTCGACTCTCCAGGTCTCATGTAAGCCAGACGCACAAGGTGACACAAGCATGCAAGGTGGCACATGCACACAAGGTGGCACAGGTGTGGAATTCGATTATGGTGGCTGGAGGCCCTGGTGCACCAATTATCTCTCCCTCTTGCTCTCACTGCTTCTCTGAAAAAAAAAAAAAAAAAAAAAAGGAGGGGCCAGTCTGTTGGGCTAGCCTCAAAAAAAATGTAGTAGATCAAACTATGACAGACCTTGACAGATGGTTTTGGCCTCACACATGTATTTCCAAAACATCTCTTTTTCCTTGTTTCAAGATGATTGCGAACGACTGAGCTTTAAGAATGAGCAGTTCCTTTTCTTTCTGTAGGTCATTTAAAGGCATTTTTGTATCTCAAGAATGTGTCCAGCCCAATAGGGATAAAATTTTAAAAGTAAACAACAGATAGCGCTGGGAATACAGCTTAGCAGTAGAGTGCTTCCCTAACATGTCTGAGGCCCAGGGTTGAGACAGCGAGATGGCCAGTGAGTGCAGAGGCACAAGCAAGAATGCATCTATTTCTGGCAATGAACTTAGCAGACAGATTATAAACATGCTTCTTAACTGTGGAAACTGCTGACTTGGAAGTATTAGAAATGAATAATTAACTTGGAAAAAAACAATAGCAGACGTGAAAAAAATAAACTAAAATTTGCATTAATAGAATGCATAGGAACTGAAATTAAACACAACACGGAGCACAGATAAATGAGAGGAATATTCTCATTGTGAGGAAAAGAGGCCAGGTCCTAACAGAGGAGCATTGGACCTCCTGTGCCCGAAGCTGTGGGTGGCAGAAGGAAGGGAGACATGAAAACTGTGGTCAAAGGACTTCTCAGAGCTTCAGGGGTCTCAAAGCTGTGGATCACTTCACATCCACAGAACATCAGCATCAGGCAGCAGAAGCCAAAACTTCTTTGGCAAAGGAGAGAAAGGATGGAAGAGGGAGCCACTGCCAGCTCTTGCCATGTCATTTAGAAGTGGGTACCAGGTATGTATGGGTGGTGGTTTGTTTCAGGTGTGCCCCCTAAACTTAGGTGTTTTGAATGCCAGGTTCCCAGCTGATAGAGATTTGGGAATTAGCACCTCCTGGAGAGAGCAGACCTAACTACAACAGTATGCATCACACATTCCAGGCAAATCTAGAAAAAGGACGAACAATTAGCAAGGTTCGCAATTATTATGGAAAATCAGCTCTGGGGCTGGGGAGATGGTTCAGTGAGTGAAGTGCACGCATGAGTCAAGCATGAGGATCTGAGTTTGAATACCCAGCACCCATCTGAAAGCCAGACTTGGCAAGGCATGCCTATAATCCTAATGCTGGGGAGGCAGAGGCAGCAGGATCCGTGGGACTTGCTGGCCAGTTGGTCTAGCTCAATTGGTGAGCCACAGGTTCAGTGAGAGACCCTTTCTCAAAAAATAACGAGGTAAGCCATTGAGGAAGATACCTGACATTAATCTCTGGCCTCCACCCTCACACATGTGCACGCCTCCCCCCCCCATTGCACACACAAAGGTTCAAACATGCATCCACACATAGACATATGACACATACACATATATACTCAACAATATCTCAGCTCTATAATTACAGGTAATTTCTATTTTCCAGTTCATTCTCCTTCTTTCTGTTTACTTTTTGAAACAGGGTCTTGTTATGTAGTCCATGCTAGTCTAGAACTCATGACCCTTCTGCTACTGCCTGAGTGCTGAAATTACAGATATGGGCCACCACACTCAACTCTGTTTTCTAATTTTATTTTATCATTTTAAAAATATTTTTTATTTATTTATGTATAAGCAGAGAGAGATAGAGAAAAGAGAGACAGACAAAGAATGTGTGTGCCAGGGCCTCCAGCCCCTGGAAACTAACTCCAGATGCATGCTTCACTTAGTGCATCTGGCTTTCCATGGCTACTGGCAAATTGAACCCTGGCTTTTAGGCTTTGCAGGCAAGCACCTTAACTGCTGAACTGTTTTATTTTCTAATGTTTTTATTTATTTGAGAGAGACCATATGCATTTTCAAGAGAGAGCAGGCAAGTCAGGTCCTCTTGCCACAGCACACAAATTTCAGATGCATGGTGCCACTTTTGTGCATCTGGCTTTCTGTGGGCACTAGGGAGTTGAACCTGGTCCAGCAGGCTTTGCAAGCAAGTGCCTTTAACCACTGAGCCATCTCCCCAGCCCCGTTTTTCCAATTTCAGAATCTTATCATTGAAGCCAGGAATGCAGGTGGCAAAATATCATATTAATTAAAGTGAATGGTTATCTGCTTCTCAGCTGCTGGGCTATATTCAAGTGCAATGGATGATTAGTTACAAGGAATGTACGGAAACACATCAACACCCAGAGTCATGGGCTGTGGCTGGAGCTCAGAAGTGGACAGCTCATCTAACATGTATAAAACACTAGGTTGAATTACTAGCACCACATACAACATCAACAAGCCATGTGGCACTTGGAAGAAACCACTGAGATACTATAGAGCAATCCTTTCATTTATAGAAGAGGATATTTACTTAAGCCTAAGAGAAAATCTGTCATCCACAGACCTAGACTGCATGGGGAGCTGCCTGGTTTCCATTTTGAGACCAAAGCAATGTAACTAATCCATAAAATTTACACACACACACACACACACACACACACACACACACACAGAACCCCCTGGTGCCCATGCTATATAATGTATATAATATGTATATAGGGCTATGAGACCTGGTCTATCTGGTAAAGAGCTGTCAAGGGCAAGTTGATGAGATGAAGGTGAGCTTCAAAGTATGCTGTCTTCTGATAACAAAATACCCGAGACTTGGAAATTTATACAGAATAGAGGTTTGTTTCAGCACATGGCTCCTTGGGAAGTGCAAAAGCAAGGCACTGACATTTTGGTTTCTGGTGAAGTCCCCATGTTGCTTCCATCCGGAGAGTGGGTGGGCAAGTGGGTAGGTGAAAGAGACAAAAACACAGGGGTTAGCTTTGCATTTGCACCCCATTCTCCGAGGTAACAAACTCAGTTCCTCCACAAATATAGCCCACTCATCTCAGTAGAAGACAGCATTCCTTTTATATAAGGGTGTGCCCTTCATGGCCCAAACACCTCTTAGAGGCCCCAGTACCTCTCAACACCATTCTACTGGGAATCAAGCCTCAGCATGCATTTTAGAGGGACAAACCATGGCACATAGTGATCAGAGACACTACCTGAGGATGGAAATACCATGAGCTTAGACAAGGCAGCCACATGCAGATTTGGTGGAGCTTATGAATTTATGTGTTCTTAGAGAGCATCACACCCCGGAGCCCAGAGAGGGCATAGGCTGGGGGCAGGAGGGGACTGTCAATAGAGTTGCATGTCAAGCTATTGAAACACTTTTAAAAATATTTCTGGGGAAGAGATCAGACAAAGCGTTGGTTGACCAGTAAGGAAAGTGACCTCCCCGCAGCTGGCGTTGTCAGAAAGCAGAAAACATTGACCATGGAGTCCGAGGGCCAGGTGAGGCCCGGTGTCACACGGGCCTCCACGTCCATGCCTGGCCGCATGCCTGCCTCCGCTTCCTCATCGTCACTAGGATTCCACAGGCCAGAGACTAGGTGATGGGACCATGGGGACTTTGACCGTTTCTTCTTTATACTTCTGTGTTTTTCTACTGTCGACACAAATTACATAGTTTCTACCTCAAAGGGAATAAGACAGAGTTTATTCTGAGGCCAAATATGAGTGGCCATGACCCAGGAACATAGATTTAGGATACATCAAATTCCATGCTCCAAAGTGTTAACAAATTCACAATGTTTTCATAGTTTTAGAACAAAAGAGGGACACAGAGTAAGGCCCTTTGCAAATACATTAGTGGAAACAGCAGGGAAGTCTCTGCTGCGCTTCCGAAGCTAGCTGGTGACATTCTCAGCTTTTGTTGGTGGAAACCAGTGGCCTATTAGGACATTCCAAAAAGGTTTCACCTGATCACCTGATAGTCACAAGGATGTTAGGTCAAACACAGAGTTGGGCAATAAATGGCTATTAAGGGGCTAAAGGTAGCCCAAGACAATTTGGCTCTGCAACATTCCATGTCTCCACAATCACAGGCTTTCTATCAGTCATCAGCATTATAGGATGTTTGAAGTAGGAGCATTTGCTTTGTGGGAACTTTAGCCTACTTCAAACATCCTATAAGGCTTTTAGAATCAGAAAAAGATGTAAATAATGTCCATAATCTATTGATTCGTTTATTCATTAATTTGCCTATTGAGACATGATCTCATGTAGCCCAGGTTAGCCTCAAACTTGCTAAGTAATGGAAGATGACCTAGAACTTCTGAACCTCCTCCCAAGTGAAGGGATTAGAGGCGTGTGCCACCACACTTGGGTTATGCAATGCTGGGACTCAAACCCAGGGTGTTCTGAATGCTACGCAGGCAGGCACTCATTAAACTACATCCCCAGCCCTCACGCAGTGTTTATTTAGATAGTAGCTGTGAGTGTCAAATGCAGCAATGTAGGCAAGACAGGACTGGGGAGATGGCTTAGTGGATAAAATGCCTGCTACTTAAGTGTGAGCCCTGGAGTTCAGATCCCCACCACCTACATGTCTAAATGTGTAAATGCCAAGTGGGTGTGGCGGCTTCCTGTTATCCAAGCAAATACAGAGGATCCCTGGGGCAAACAGGTTGGCTAGACTAGCCCAGTGAGCTCAACCGAGAGACCCTCAGTAAATAAAATGGAGTGCAATACAGAAGACACCCGTGTCTTCCACACACAAGTGCCCATACTCACACATACATGTTCATACAGCACACACACAAAAACCCATTTTAAAAAAAGACGGGGAGCTGGAGAGATAGCGGTTAAGGCCTGCAAAGCCTAAGGACTTAGGTTCAGTTCCCCAGAACCCCACCTTAGCCAGGTGCACACGGTGGCGCATGCGTCTGGAGTTTGTTTGCAGTGGCTGGAGGCCCTAGTGTGCCCATTCTCCCACCCCCAACCCCCGCCTTTGCCTCTTTCTTTCTACATTAATAACTAAAAGATGGCTACAGTGTGTCACTTAGTGAAGAACTGAAGCAAGTAAGTCACCGAAGAAGGCGCGCACTGCGTCTCAGGCCTGTAGGAAACCCGAATGAGCGTGGGCAATTCTGGGAGGACCTACATTAACTATCGGGGTGTGTTTGAGGTTTTGCTTTTATACGCCTCCGTAGTGTTCAAGTGTTTACAACAAACATGTGCTATTCTTGTGATTTCTGACTCCTCTGCCCGATCTTATTTTGAGGTAACATTAGGTTTGTTGTGTCTGAGCACTGAACTCAGCACGTGTCTTCTCACTCTTGGTGGCTTCCACGTGGCTTGTAGCTCCTGTTCTCTGAGGTCACTGGGACAAGACCTTTGACTGTGTTGGGCTGTCTCATGCTCCTTGGATCTTGCCTTCAGGGTCTGCAATTCTTCTAGGTGTGGTCAGGCTTTGAGACACAAGAGAGACCAGAGGAAAGGTATTTTCTGCCTCCTCCATCACCCTGCCTAATGTTCAGTGCTTAGAGACAGGGAAGGGGTGCCAGGGGCAACCTCGGGGGAGGCCAGCCTGTAGCAGGGTAACTCAGGTGGGGAGGATTAGGGAGGACTCGCACCACCTCCACCCAAGACTACCACCTCTTGCCCAGGGTCCCGCCAGGTTTTCTTCCTCTCCCTTGGTGAGTCCGCAGCCCTTCCCAGCAAGAGGTGAAGATAATTAGCACCTGAGTGGAACCTCTTTCACTAGGGTCAAACTCCTCCAGGAATTTGCATTTTAAAGCCTGGTCGCTAATTGCGGAATTCAGGGCTTTGTCCTGACAGGAAAGGCAGGTAATGGAAATTAAGCAAAGAGGGATCCTCTATGTTCAGCATCCCCCAAACTTTCTACTTCCAAACCCGGCACTGATGAAATTGCTGAATTGGGCCAGGAGGCAACAGGGTGTCAACCAGAACCATTGATTTGCTCTTCATGTTCCGCAAAGTTTCTGGAAGTGAGATCTGTTCCAGAACCTGCCTGGAAGCCGGGGCTCTCATCTGCTCCCCAAAGCAGGTCTAGCCTGGCACAGAGCCCCCAAGGGCAACTGAAGAGCCAGTGGTACAGAAACCCAACCCAGCTATACAGCTGGGGACACATCCTCCTAGGGATGGAGGGATATGCTATTACTGTATTCATTTAAAGAAAAAAATTGCAAGTTACAATGTCATCCCAGAACTTGTGATGTAGAATTTTGGGTCCAGGGAAGGATTAACTTCACTTGAAAGGCTGACACAGAATTGCTGTGAGTTTTTGGGGCAGCCTGGCTATAGAATGAGACCCTATTTAATGAGAAAAATTATTATTTATTTTTCAAAGCTTTCTATTGACAATTTCCATAAATACAATATACTATGATCATAATCTCCCCCCACCACCTACCCTTTTCCCTTTCCACTGAATCCCTTCTGTCCAACTAGTATCTATTTTATTTTATTTTTTAAATTTTAGTTTAGGAAGAGAGAGAAAGAGGGAGAGAGAGGGAGAGAAAAAGAGAGAGGGAGAGTGAGAATTAGCACGCCAGGGCCTCAGCCACTGCAATAGAATCACAGACATTTTGTCACCTAGTGGGCATGTGCAACCTTGTGCTCACCTCACCTTTGTGTGTCTGGCTAACGTTGGGTCTGGAGAGTAGAACATGGGTCCTTAGACTTTGCAGGCAAGCACCTTAACTGGTAAGCCATCTCTCCAAGCCCTCTATTCTATTTTGATGTCATCACTTTTTCCTTCTACTATGCAGGTATTGCCAGCCACTGTGAGGTCAATTTGATTTCAAGGCCACTTAAAAGTCTTTTTTCTTTTGAGGTAGGGTCTCACTCTAGCCCAGGCTGACCGGGAATTCACTATGTAGTCTTAAACTTGTCTCAAACTCGAGGTGATCCTCCTACCTCTGCCTTCCGAGTGCTGGGATTAAAAGTGTACACTACCACGCTCGCCAACAAAATTGTTTGTGAGACAAGGTCTCACTATCTAAACCAAGCTAAACCAACCTTGTGTCAATCCTCCTACCTTAGTCTCCAGGGTACTGGGATTACAAACATGTGCTACCTGCTTTTGTATTGCCTAACTTTTTGAGTGGGCAAAATATTGAAGAGGTCCTAACATGAAAGTCAAGTGTCCTTTTGCACCTAGCACCTGAGTTCCCTTTTCTTGGTATGTATGTATATACATGTATGTGCCTAGGCGTTCATCTTGCCCTTTTTCCTAAAAAGTCATACTTTTCAGAGCTAACACTTAATGTAAGGTCTTGTGAATATTATTAACTTTCTTGTGCTCAGTCTCCTCTGTAAAATGGGGGGGTGATATAAATGCTTCCTTGTGGGGTTGGGGTGACTGAGAGAATTAACTCACGGGAAATCACTGGACAGTGCCTTGCAGCTGCAAAGAGCACCAAGATTGTCAGCTATGTGGGTGCAAACAGCTTTCATGCCAAAGGGAATAAGGCCCCAGTTTATTCTTAGATAAATTTGAGTGAACGTGGTTCAGAAACACAGATTCAAGTTGTCTCAAATAACATGTTCAAACATGGAAGTGCTTTCATGAAATTATTAAAGTCATAGAACAAAAAAAAGTCAAAAATGGAAGCACTGTAAAGGTACCCTGGGGGAATATCAGGTAGGTAGGTTACAGCAACGTGGAGAACCCTCGGCCATAGGCTTCCGATGCTGTCTGATGACGTTCTTGGCTTTGGGGCTGGTGGAAGCAGGTGTTCCACTAAGAATGCATTCCAAAGGTTTTCCCTGATAGTCACAAGGATGTTAAGTCACACACAGAGGTGGGCAATGAGTGACTATGAAGGACTTAAAATAACCCAGGAAGCAGTCCTGGTGGCTCATGCCTATAATCCCAGCACTCAGGAGGCTGAGGTAGGAGGAACCCCATGAGTTTGAGGCCACCCTGGGAACCAGGGTGAGTTCCGGGGCTGCCCGGGATAGAGTGAGACCCTACCTCGAAACAAAACAAAACAAAACCACCCCAGAGAATGTGGCTCTGGACCTGCAGCATTCCGACTCTGTATGATCTTCCATGTTGGGTGTGCCTTTTTTTTTCTCCTGGGAGCTTACATTTACAACTTATTTATTGTTGTTGTTGCGGGGTTGAAAAATTATGAGATTTTACATATGGGCCCCCAAAATTCCTTCCAAATCTAAGATCTTGAATCCCTTTTTGGTGGGGAAGACAAAGGATAAGAGAGGGAGAGAGAGAGATGAAATTAGTAAGAGGGCTCAGGCTCTTGGTGTTCTTTGGTTAATGCTCTCAGCAAAGCTTTGAAAGCAGGTTCCTCTGTGTGTGTGTGTGTGTGTGTGTGTGTGTGTGTGTGTGTGATGCGATGTGTAGTGTAGTGTATGCATGCATGTGTAGGCATGGATCCACTCCCAAGTGTGCTCACCTGTGACTCTCCCTGGGTTAACCTGCAGCTGCAGGAGTAAAACATCAGCTATCCCCCTCCATCACTTATCTGCCTAGTTTTTTTCCCTTGTGGCAAGGATTCCAGAACTTGCCATTTGCCAGCCCTAGTGATTCTCCTGTGTCTACTCCTCACAGGACTGGAGTTACAGGTATGCATGGCCATCCATCGCAGCTGTTTATGTGGGTCTGGAGACTCTAACTTGGGTGGACTCAAGCTTCAAGCCCTCATACTTGTGTAAGAAGCCTGCTTAAACACCAAGCCTTTTCCCCAGCCTGAAAGCAGGTGCTTCAGTGTCTAACCGAGGAAAAGGACCAGCTGATTTGTGAATATGAAACAGTGGAACCATGTCTCCTTGTTTCTAGAGCTTCTTTCTGGGGCTGACCACATAGTGTAGCCAAAGTTAGGTGTATAAGAGGACCAAGCTGTACAGTTTGCTTTATGCCACAGTGTTCTCACTGCTCCGGGACCAATCTGTACTTAAAACAAGCAAATAAGAATAAATAAAAAGGGAAGTTACTGACCCAGACCCTCCTGGATACCTCATTTATTGATATTTCACAGTAATCCTAAATCAGAAGTCATTATAGCTGATCCTTTCCAGGGTAAAATACTGTTTTGTTTTTCATAGAAGTGATACACTGCCTTGCTTCTTAAACAGGGCACGAGACACTTCATTTGGCCATTCTTTCCATCTGTCTGCAAGCCACCACCTGAACCACCCTTGGTTCGGTGTTTTGGAGCAGCCCTTCTGCGGTCAGCAGGAGGAACCCACAGATCAGCAGTGCTGACAGAAGCATCCACGAGGCCAGGCCTCTGATGGTCAGGGGAGAGTCCGTCCTATGAGGTGAAGAGGGACGACATTCCCCACTCTGCATGGAACCAGAAGGCTCCTGGCCCATGGATCTGGCCACCTCCACTGAACAGCTAGCTCAGGGAGAACAAAGACAGCCATGACGATGCTAAGCAAGTGCACAATGGCTTGATAGGTTCTTCTGATGAAAATAAATCACAGGCGAGATTGTTGCATGACCTGGAGTTGGTACCATTATAAGCTCTTGTTGAATTCCCCTGGGTCTTTTGTTCTATGAACATCCTTTTATCCTTCTATTGAGTTGCACACATAGATCTTGCTGATTTTGTGAGCTCTTTGCAAACTGGGAAACCTTTCTTTTATGTAGCCTGGAACATGTGATCCTCCTGCCTCCCAAATATAGGAGCATTCCAGATGTATGTCATTGCTCCTTGTAGACATTAATCTTTTATCAGTCATGGGTCAAAAATAATTTCCGCTAGTTTTATTTGTCTTATTTTGATCACATCAGACACTTTAAAATAATTTTTTTAAATAAAATTCATTGATTGGCCAGGCATGATGGTTCATATCTATAATCCTAGCACTATAGAGGCTGAAGCAAGAGAATTAGAAGTTCCAGGCCAGCTAGGGCTGCATATGATTCTGTCAAAAAAAAAAAATAGTTTCTTTTGGCTTTGAATTTTATGGCCAACTTAGAAATTTGGCATTGGAGATATTTTGTGTTTTCATTTTTAAGATTTTTTTTGAAGCAAGGTCTTACTCTAGTTTAAACTAACCTAGAACTCACTCTGTACCCCAGACAGGCCTCGAACTCATGGCCACCTTCCTACCTCAGCTCCCTGAGGGCTAGGATTAAATTGTGAGCCACTAAGCCTAGCTAAGATTTAAATTTTTGATCCAACTAAAATTTATTTGATGTTAGGCATTGAAGTAGGGATCTAATGTTATCATTTATTTATTTTGTTTTTTTGAGGTAGGGTCTCTCTGTAGCCCAGGCTGACCTGGATTTTACTATGTAGTCTCAGGGTGGCCTTGAACTCATGGCAACCTTCCTACCTCTGCCTCCTGAGTGCTCGGATTAAAGGCATGCACCACCACATCCAGCTAATGTCATTATTTTTTCCCAACTGATAATCACTGGTGCCCAAATGATCTCTTTAATTTCCTCACTAAATGTTCCTTCATCATCAGCTAAATTTCCAAATATATTTTAGTCTTTTTTGGTACCCTTCTGTCTATTATGTTCTCTATTCTTTCTCTGCCCCCTCCTCCACCATCTGTCTGTCTCTTTCTCTCAATTTACTATGTAGGTCTTCCAGTTTAGGATCTTCCTGATTCCGCCTCCAGAGTGCGCCGTGACTCCTGGCTCGACCATAAGCTTTTTCTTAATTGTATATATTTTTATTGACAACTTCTATACTTACAGACAACAAACCATGGTATTTCCTCCCCCTCCCCTCCCCCACTTTCTCCTTCATACTCTGCTCTCCGTCATATCCTCTCCCTCTCTCCACTAGTCTCTCTTTTAATTTGATGTCATCATCTTTTTCTCCTATTATGAGGGTCTTGTGTGGGTATCGACCATAAGCTTTGAAATTACTGCTTTATGTTCTACTTTGATAGCCGCTAGGAAATCCCTTCCTCATTACCCTTTGAACTTTTGTTAGGAATTTTCATGTTTTTCCCAGATAGACTTCAGTATGATTTTATCTTGCTATCATGCTCTTGCTATCTTAGCTGGAAGTCTTTTGAGCTACTGGTGAATTTAGGGGGTGTGACGTCTGAAGGAAGGGCATGGTTTCCCATTTGCTGCAGGTTTCTTTTATGAACCATTGGAGCTTTAAAGGGCCCCTCCCCCTTATAGATCCTGCACACTCCTTACTAGATTTATTCCTAAGAACCTGTCTCTTTAGCTCCTTCAGCAAATGAAAAATGTACTTATTTATTTGTTTACTTATTTTGCGGTGCTGGAGATTGAACCCAGAGCCACTTGGTTGCCAGGAACAGGCTATTCCACTGCGCTATCCCTCCAGTCCAGCTATGCCTCTCCTGTTTCCTAACTGGCTGTGTGATTTAAGGCAAACCGTTCACCTTCTCCAGACTTTAGTTTCCTCATCTGTATGAGATCCCCCCCCCCCCACCCAAGCTAGTGGAGGAGCTCATGAGGCGATGCTTAACCATGTGCAAAATGTTGGGATTTTCAGGGACAGCTTAGTCCTCATTGCATTTTCATGAGAAAGACCTCGGGTCAACTCAGTGTCTCTGGTCCCAGCTGTGCAAACAAATACCTGGGTCAACCCTAATTGGAGCCCTCTGTGAGCCATTCTCAGGGACTGAGCCCAAACTCTCCCTGCAGGCTGGAGATTCCAGCAGAATGGGCATCCGCTTTGCTATGCACTGGTTATTGGGCATCTACCACGCGCTGGGCACCAAGGCAGCACATGGGGCCGCTGGCTGTTTATCTGATCAGAACGGATAACTACTTTGGCTCACTTAGATCTCACAGAGCAAAATGTTTCTGGGGCTGGTTGCAAGATACCTCTGGCCTCTTGAACAAAAGAAAGCTAGAGATGTTTCTTCCAGGGTGCCGTGAGGTCAGCCAGGCCACGGTGAGACACTGAGCTCTCCTAGACAGTGCGAGGCGAGCATGGCTCAGAGAGACTACTGTTCTTAGATGAAGAGTGTCAGGCTGCTGAGCCCTGCCTGCGGCTGCCACTTCAACCTCCCACCCAGGTGGACTCTCTTCCGTGCTTTTCTGAAGCCCCCTTGCACCCTACTGTGTTGATGGCTGGGTGACAGGCTCTCACTCCTGGCTAATTCCAGCAGAGACACGTTTACCATTTAGCCTAATTGTTTCTTTAATTGAAAGCCAGCAGATAAGACTGGGTTCTTTTCCATGCAAAAGAAGCTTGAATGAGAAGAAACAAACCAGAGGCAAAAAGAAAGCAAGAGCGAGCTTAAGCAGGGCTTAGGGAAGGAGGACTTTGTGCTTCTGTGTTCTTGCATCATAATGCTTTGGAGTTAATTTGACTGGTGGGGGTGCTTAGTTACCCAAACACTTTAATAGGATTGAGGTAGGCTACTTTCAGGCCTTGCATGGATAAGAATGGATGGGCTAAGCCCTCTTTTCTTTAAGAAAACAGCTCCCACACTTGTACAGGCCAAAATAATTAAGTAATTAGCAAAGGCATTTGTCAAAATGCCCGGTGGGGCTGACGAAAATGACAGCTTTGAGAAGGATGAAGAGTTTGCAAATAGCATTTTCTTCAAGCTTCAGGCTGAGGTCAGGCCTGGAGCCTGTGAGGAAAGCGCCTGCCTGGGACTCTGGGGTCCCAGCTCAACCTTTAGGGTTCAAGTTCACTTCCCTGTGGCAAAAGCCAAGCTCCTATTTCTAAGGAGGCGTTTTTGAAAGGCCTCTGGAACATCAAAGGACTCTCACTACACAGCAAGTAAGTGAAAAATAAGGGAGTCATTTTCCTTTTCAAAGGATTGAAACCGTTAAGCAGCCAAGTCTATCGCGGGGTGGTGGTGGGGGAAACATTTGTGGTTTATTAAAATTAAACTTCAGGAAATAGCTGGAGGTTACAAGGCTGTCAGCAGTGACTTGTTCTATACCTACTGTGTGCATAGAAAGTTCCCAGGTTTCCTTAGGGCCATAGGGTCTCCATTCTGAAGAGGCTTCCAGTGCTCGCTGCTGTAGGTTCACTTACAGACGTTAAGAGAAATTCTCTCAGGACAGGGCAACAAAACAACACTAGTAGTAACGCAACCATGTGCCCCCCCCCGCCCCCCGGTATGTCAGGCACATGGTGTCTCCAGTGCTCACACCAGCCCTGTGGTGGCTGTTCCTCACTCATCATAGGCACATGGCCAACACTCACAACACAAGACAGGTTAACAGGAGAAAAGGATGACCAATGTATTTAGTGACCCTTTAATGTGATGTAGGAGGCTTTGGAAATGAAGATCCAAAGACTTAGAGAAAACTTCCGATTTTTATACTTGAATTTGATGAGGAATGGACATTCTTGTAGAAATGTGATTGGACAAAAAGGGCATGTGTGGTGCTTGCTGGAATCCCAGCACTTAGTTAGGAGGGGAAGGCAGGAAGATTGAGAGTTTGAGGCCAGCCTTGTCTACATAGTGAGTTCTAGACCAGCTTGGGCTATATTGCAGCCAGTATGAAGAGGGGGAGGAAGGGAAGGAGAAGGAAGAGAAGAAGGAGGAGGAGGAGGAAAATAAAGAAGAGAAATAGAAAGAAAAGAAAAAGAAGAGGAAAAGGGAAGGAAGAGAGGGAGCGGGGAGGAAAGAATACAGGTAATAGAGGAAGGGGGAATCCAGCAAGGCCGGTCTGCTCACATTCTCCTTGATCTCTCTGAGTAGCATTCATTCCTCCTAGGTACAGGACAGGATCCCTTCTGGAATGAAGGTCTTATGACAAGCAGGTCAGATGTTCTAGCTTCTATGAAGAGAATAGCATGGTGGAAGAAAAATTCCAGCTTTTCTGGTCTTCTCGAGGGCAAGAGGGAGCAGAAGAGAGAAGAGGGAAGGTTAGAAACATCTTGTCTGAGCCTCTTTCAGTTCCAAGGTTTTGCCTGGCCTAGCAAAACCCCACATGTGCGTCATCATTTTTGGAGCCCCCAAAATGTCACTTGTTCTTGTTCTTCAGTGGGTAGAGATGCTGAGGCTTAGCAAAGTCTGGGAACTCAGAACTGAGAGTCAAGGTGGGGAGCTCTGGAATTGAAAATGGCTGGCTTTGATAGCAGACTCCCCTTGTTTAGTTCACAAGGAGTAAGAACTGCAGGTAGGTCATTAGATTTAGACACTAGAAGCCTTTGGTGGCTGGAGAGTGGTGTTGCAGTGGAGTGGCTGATAAGGGTAGACATTGTCAGAATCATGTAGTAAAAGAGTTTTCCAAGCTAGGTGTGGTAGTGCAGGCCTGTCCTTCTAGCACTTGGCAGGATGAAGCAAGATTGCCAGAAGTTTGAGGTTAGCCTGCACTACAAGATGAGCTTGAGACCAGTCTGGGCTACATATTGAGACCCTGTCTTAAAAAGATTAAAAAAAATTCTTTAAAGGAAACCCTGAAATTTAGAATAAGCCATGAGGAGAACACCATTAACATTCCACTTGGAGGAGGTGGTGGAGACCTGGGCAAGTTTACAGATTAAAAGAAGTTGTTTCAGGAGTTTCAAAGATGCCAGGAGGGCAAGGAATGATGGGGAAGGACAAGGTCTTGCTGGAGGCCAAACTGCTTAGAGAGGAGGGAGGCTGGGGAGACAGCAGGAGAAGGAGGAGGAGACAGAGGAGCCGCTGTGAAAGTCCTGTGACACCTGGAGTTAGGAAGGAGCTTGTATTCCATGTGTCCTTCGAGGCAGGAGAGGAGAGCTGAGGGGCCTCAGGTGGCCGAGTGATGGCTGGCATGAGTTTTGTCTACGGATGAAGGCAAGGAAGGCCAAGGGGTAGGGGGTGGTGAGGCGGGAACAAGGACAGTTGGGGGCGGGGAGCTGTGAGAGAGCAAGAGTTTTAAACCTTGGAGGTGGAGCTTCTCCACAGGGTGTGAAAGGTGTCTTAGCTAGTGGCGGAAGGTGCCTGGGGGGGGGGGAGGGCGGGTGTGGGGGGAGCATGAGATTGAAAGTTACAGGCCCTGAGAAGCCAGAGAGCAAGGGTCAGAGGACATCTCCATAAAAATCGTGTAGATGGTGGCAGGCAGGGGCTTCAGGTCCCGAAGTCTTCCAGGAAGGGAGGAGAGGGTGGTGTCAAGGGTGAGCGGAGAGCTCTGCAGGAGGCTTGAGGACGTCTGTGGAGAGCTGGTGGTGGGTTAATGTCTTGGAGGATAAAGAGGAAGGTCTGGTCTCTTCTTTTTAGAGGAAGTGGGAAATTCTGGAGTGATGGTCAGTGTTACAGGCAAAATGTTCATGTCTCCCCAGATCCACTTGCTGAAACTCCATCGCTAACATGAAGACATTTGGAAGTAAGGCTTTGGGGGAGCTCTGCTCCTCATGAATGGGGCTGGTGCCATCATAAAAGACACCTGGTTTAACTTGCTTGTTGTGCAAGCTTAATGAACCACAATTCAAATCCCCAGAACCCACATGAAGCCGTAAAAGCCTGATGAACACAGCACACAAGCCTGTCATTCACCATGCCTATGGCAAGGGGAAGAAGAGTCAGGAGAAACCCAAGACTCAAGGACCAGCTAGTCTGGCAGAGAGAGCAGGAAGCAGCGTGACAGACTGTGTCAACCGAGCTGGACGGCCAGGACCAGCACCCTGCCGCTGTCTTCTGACCGCCACGTGCCCTTGGTTACATCCTCACACCCACGCATGCACCCACAGACACACATACAGAGACACGAGGCACCTGAAGAGCTCGCTCACTCCTTTCTACCATTTATGAACACAGTGAAGACGTGACCATCTTGGAGGCACAAAGCAGATCTATAGCCGCCACTTACAATCTACATTTGCTAAAATGCATTGACTTCTCACTTGAGCCCACAAGGTAAGTAAGAACACGATAAAGCTTGTCATCTCTGCCTCCATTTTGCATCCAGCTCCTTTGCTCTGGGTCACCTGCTTACCTCTGCATATAGGCATGTTAATCACTCATGGAGTGTCTATTTAGAAATCACAGAGACCTTGCCTATCTCATTCCCCTCCAAGGCTGAAAGCACAAGGATAAGAGCAAAGGAGGCATCTTAAGACCGGCTTTTTACAGTGGCCTGCTGCAGACCTCCAGAAGGTGCCTAAAGATCTCCAGTCATTGTCTTAAACCTGCAGTCACCTTGGGTTCCAGCAGAGCCTGGCTGAACCCACCACCCTCCACATGAAGGCGGTTATGACCTCAAGGTTGTACCTTGGAGCAGGAGTCATCTCTTGAGAGCCACCTTTTTCCTTTAAGCAATAAGGTGACCTTGCAGAACCAGAACTGAAACAATGATCAACCAGGCCACACTTCAACCAGGACTGCTTAATTGTTTTGTCCCCTACCCCAATTCTCCTGTTATTTGAACCTGCAGTTCATGTCAGTACCCCAAATATAGACTTAAGGCTACTGGACCTCTTAATTTATTTCTCTCCTCAATGTGGCTACACTGATTGAACCTCCCCGCCATACTTTTCACATCTCATGTCTAATTGCCGCGGTAGGGTTGGGATGCATGGCGGAGCCTGGTCCTTTGGGATTCCTGGAGCAAGGGCTTTGCCAAAACCCTCTGACAAAGAGCTCTCACCAGACAGGGAATTCTGCCTTAACCTTGAGCTTCCCAGCCTCCAGAACTGTCTGAAATAAATTTCTATTGTTTATCAGCCACTCAGCTCAGGGTATTTTCTTGCACTAGCCTGAAAGGATCAAGACAGTCCCTCAACCAGGCTTCTGATCCTGACTTCAATTTGTGTGACCTCGGAGAAGTCACTTGATACATCTCTAATTCTGCTGTCCTTACCTACAAAACTCGTGTGTTGATGTGAGGATTGGGAAAACGTCAAGGTCCTAAACACTCCGAATAGCCTTCTGCACATAATTCATGCATCATAAATTGCAGCTCTAAGAGGTCTCTCAGCTGTAAGAGACCTCAGCTCATCTCATCTGACAGACAAGGAAAAGGAGACTCAGAAGGGCCACAGATTAGGAAAGATGCCAAAGTGGGTTCAAGACAGGAGAGATTCCAGATTCTAGAACCTGCAAGGTGCCCAGCCAAGCCTGGCGTTGGATGTACATTGGTGTGTGTGTGTGTGTGTGTGTAAGCCATACCTCTCTCTGGGGTGACTAGTATTCAAAGATATGAAGCTTGTAAGTGTGTGTTATACTAATCGGTCAGCTGAATGTGCTGTCTGCCAGTGAAGAGACTTTGACCATTCATTTGCTATTCATAAGGATTGGTCTCCTATCCAGGGCCCATTTGTCTCCAAGCTTGGGCAGTGCCACAGCAGGTGTACAGGGAGATCACTTCCTTATTCATGGTACCTGCTGTCACACACCCAGTGTCTGAAACAGAAGGGTGCTCTAGGAGCACTTTCTGGGCCAGCAAGTCAACAAGCCCTTTTCAGTTTCAGTGACAGCAAGCCTCTCTATCCACTTCTGCAGCTGCTTCCTCCATGGCATCAAGGAAACCAGGGGTTTGCAAGTGACCTCTGAACCCCATCTTGCCCTTTATTATTGGTGGTCTTCAAACCACTGAATTTCACAGCCTCAAATTTCTCAGCTATGAAATGATGACGATATTTCTTTCATGCCGAGAAGTGACAGTTTAGCACTTAATGAGACCTCTCTATCACATTCTCTAATGGCTCAGGGACTATTGTGGAAGAGGTGATGAAAAGAATATAGGAGACAAAGGATGGGCAGGAGCGCTTTGGAACTCGGTCTCCCAGACACAGTGGCCTTTGCTATCTGCACACGACCTGAATACTGAGCCTACCATCACGTTGTTGTGGATGATGGAGGAGGGCAACATAAATAAATAAATAAAATAAAAATAAAAAATATATAGATATAGAGGGAAGAAGGAATAGTAGAAAAAAGTGAGGGTTTAGTTAAGGGGGTTAGGGAAGGGGGTGGTGGGAGGGGATTAGGTAAATTTTTAAACAGTTTTCTATTTTATTCTAAACCTATTTATAGCCGAGCATGATGGTGCACGCCTTTAATCCCAGCACTCAGGAGACAGAGGTAGGAGGATCGCCGTGAGTGCAAGGCCACCCTGAGACTCCATAGTGAATTCCAGGTCAGCCTGAACTAGAATGAGACCCTACCTTGAAAAAACTATTTATAAAATTTATAAAATTATTTATAAAACATGATTCTCAAGCAAATATTTTAGAAAGGGCCCTTGCCCTTAATTCATGTCAAAATATATCCAGAAATGATCCCACCCTGTTATTTTCTAAAACTCAGGGGCTGGCATGGATATAGGCATGGGTCTTGGGAGTGGCTACGGTGTGAGTACTGCTTGGCAGGACCCGGAGGTAGCCTCCTCCACTGCAAAATGCCTTCCCCCCAGGACAGGCCACTGTCTCATTCCTAGCATTACATCTACCTGGCACTCTCTATCGAGGAAGCTTTTATTGTCATAGTGCCAGGTATGCCAGTGCACACAGACTGACCTCCCATTTATTGAAAGCTGAGTGCCTTTTTTTTTGCCCCATATTCTAGAAAGTGCCGCGAGGGAGCTAAGGCACCAAGGAGATAGGCTCCCTGCCACAGACTGATACTCACCTGCTTGGCACTTCAATGCAAGAAAAGCGAAGACAGCCATTCCTTGATTACAGTCCCCGGGTGCCTTGCACTTGGATGTACTTGCCCCGTGGGGAGGGGCAGGTCGCGGCTTGCAGCAAAAGGCCCTCCCGTTTTAGCTGCTCGCTGCCAGCAGGAGAGACCCTCTGTGTAGAAATTACTTTAATTTGCAGTTGACAAAAGGCAAATTGCTGGCATTTTTTGCTTACAGCCTGGAATGTCACCTTACACAACTGCCCCAGACATTCCAGGTGGCAGCTTCCATCAGCGAGCCCAGATTTCTAGCTCAAAGCAGCTGGTGGAAAAGAACGTTAAGTCATTTTACAGGGGACAAACCTTCAATCATGATGTAATTCCGCCAACTCCTATTGCTTTGAATTGCCCGCTGCTCATGCCAGCACAGAAAGCGGGCAGAGTGCGTGGGGGCACCCTACCGCGTCTGCTTTCCTTAACCTTCAATTGCATGTTACGACAGACAGTCTGCAGGACCATAATGTTTAGTTGGACCGAAGACTCCTCTGATCTGGCAGTCTGTGTGTGACTGTCTGTGAGGTCAAAGAAACAGGCCACCCCTGCATTACTTCTATGCAGGAGGCCTGGGATGCAGCAGGGTCCATATGTATTTGTGGCTGGATGAATGGATGGATGGATGATGGATGGAAGGAAGGGTGGAAGGAAGGATGGTTTCCAGTCTGTCTGTTCCCTGACCGCTCCAAGACCAGAGCATTTTTGTTTGTCTAGTCAGAGACTTCCAGAACATTTCAGAAGGAAGGGTGCCCTTTAGATGCAGTTGTGCTGATCACCTTCCACTTAAAATATGCCCCAGAGATGCCTGTCTGGGGTGGTTCCAGGGAATGCAGACTGAATGGAATGCCTTGTAGGCAAGTGGGAATCCGAGGCCACTGCTGCCATCTGGTGGGCAGTATTTGAAACACAGATGTGACATCTATTTCTTCTAGAGAATCCTTGGCCTTTTCTACAACTGAACGTTTCTAACCCTTTGTAATGCATTAGGCCATGTTTTCAGAGCCATCCATAACCTATTTCTTGTATGCTTTTGATGTAATAATTATTATTATAGATTTAACTCACATGTATTGAGCTATTAAGCTAGCGAGAACCAGGATTTGACTCCCACCTACCCTCTTGGACCCAGCTACACGTGTCTTGTAGTCCAGTACTTCTCCTCTTCCTCTTCCACATCCCTGGTATGACAGTGCCTTGGGACCTGTCATCATTCATGTCTCAGGGATTTGCTTCCCCAGTACCACAGGCTTGGCCAAAGCTACAGAGTGCAGATTTTTGTTGGTTTTTAATTAGATTAAATTATTTTTCAATCCAGGGGATCAAACCTAAGACCTCACACATGGCAGGCAAACATCACTGAGCTACATGCATGACCCTTGAATAGAGACATTCTTGATCTCCACGCACCACCTGTGTACGAGGCTCTTTGTGGGATTAGGAAAGTGTGTTACACTGGGGTGTAGGTATCGACAGTGTACGTGTGCCAGCAGTATGCAAAACCATGGGAGTGTGTTCCAAGTGAGGACTGACTAAGGTGGTGAGTGGGGGCTGGGGCATTTCTTACAACCTCATTTTTACGTGAACTGCCCTTCCCAGCATCGCTCAGTGGAGTCATTATTAAATTCATGGCTCAAGCGCTTCTTTACTGCCTAGCCCGGAGTTCTTGACACAGCGTTGCCCAGGCAAGGTGCTTTCCCTTGTAGCCAGTGGTGGGGAGGAAGGGGCAGCAGCTCATGAAAGGAGACTCAAAGCAGATCTCATATATGCTGTTGAGTCTGTGTTTTGATTTGGACGACCCAAACATATCCTCTGTTTGATGATAACTTGTAGGCAGTTTTTTAAAAAAATTTTTTTTTAATTTCTTTATTTGTAAGCAGAGAGACAGAGAGAGAATGAGTGCTCCAGGGCCTCTAGCCACTGCAAACCAATTCCAGATGCGTGTGCCATTTTGTACATCTGGCTTTACATGAGTACCGGGGATTGAACCTGGGTCCTTAGGCTTTGCAAGCAAGTGCCTTGACCACTGGGCAATCTGTCCAGTCCCCTTGCAGGCAGTTTTTATTCTTCATAGTACTAGACAAAAATCAAAAGCTAAAAAGCTGGGCATGGCAGTCCACATCTTTGATCCTAGCTGTCAGGAGGCTGAGGTAGGAGGTCACCATGAATTTGAGGCCAGCCTGGGCTCGAGTTAGACCCTGCCTCAAAAAACAAAAATAAAGCTGGGTATGGTGGCACACGCCTTTAATCCCAGCACTCAGGAGGATTGCCGAGGATTTGAGGCCACCCTGAGACTACGTAGTGAATTCCAGGTCAGCCTGAGCTAGAGTGAGACCCTACCTTGAAAAACAACAAAACAAAACAAAAAAGTTAATAAAAGTAAGCTTGTGAAATGGAATGTGAAAGAATAAATGAGAGAAGTTTCAGAAGGATTCAAACCTAAAGGCAGGTACATCCCTTGGGGTATCAGTCTATTTCCCTATATATTAGAGCTCTTGGGAGTAGCATTTCTGAGAGTGCCTATATGTCATTACATTATATAAAGACAACATCACTAGCTTACGTGACATTTGTCCTTTCTACTTCATTCAAAATCAGAGTATGGTGCACAATCCACAGGAGGGCACAAGGCCACGTGATGCAGGGACCTGAAAGCAATAAGACAGTCTCTGGTCCCATCCAGTGATAATGTAGAAACAGGAAGAGAGAGAGAGAGAGAGAGAGAGAGAGAGAGAGAGAGAGAGAGAGAGAGGGAGAGAGAGGGAGGGAGAGAAATAAGGAGAGGAGAGAAGAGAGGTGTAGGAGAAGTGCAAAGTAGGTGAGACTTGGAGGAAGGTGACAGAGCCAGACCCTCGGGTGCTTTGGGGTCCTCTGAGATGACCTGAAGGCCTGGATTCAGCTCAAACCAAAGGTGTCCTCTTTGGGGGCTTCTGAAATGCTTGGCAGCAGCCATTGTCCTACAGTTGTCCCTGCACTGCCACAAAGTCCCTTCCCCAAGGTACTGCGCAGAGGTCAAACTGGAGTGTTCTAAGAAAGTGGTAGCATGATCATTGGCACTTCAGCTTCATCATGCTCACTGATGGTGTCAGTCTCGAGGGCAGCACAAGCAGGCAAGGCTTGTCACCAAGTCTGGAGTGGGAAGGGACTGCAGTGGTGGCAATGTCAGGTAAGAACCAACCTCTGGATAAGGTGGGGCTATCAGTGAGGGACAGAGCTCTGGGCCATGCTGATCAGGACACACTATTGAGAGGGGGCTGGCTCCCCTCAGTGTACCCCTGGACACTGTCCATCTACACTGCGCGTTCACAGGCATGTCTGCAGTCATCAGCAAGGGACCTGGAGCCCTCCCTGGAGAGCTGAGGGCAAGGAAGGCTTTGATCTCTTTACCACTCTGCTCCTTATCAAAAGCTTGTGGAAATGAACAATATTGGGGAAAGAAGTGAAAAACTGTATTCTTCATGGCAGGTATATATGTCAGCCAGAGCAACAAGATTCTCAAAGGATTGGGGCCTTGGATTATGCTCTTTTTATTTCATTTTATTTTATTTTGGTTTTTCAAGGCAAGGTCTCACTCTAGCCCAGGCTGACCTGGCATTCACTATGTAGTCTCAGGGTGGCCTTGAACTCACGATGATCCTCCTACCTCTGCCTCCCGAGTGCTGGGATTAAAGGCGTGCACCACCATGCTCACCTTCGATTAACTTCTTTTATTAAAAGTTGTAATAAGGAGCATTTTAATGATAAATAACCAGCTAGCACTGAGTTTGGACTCAGCAAATGTAGGGACTACACTAGGATCTGAGAAGACATTTTAATCATTTTTTGGTCTGCTTATTTTAATTTATCAATTTTTTAATAAAAAGGTTGTACACATAGACCCCCTCTCCCCTTTTCCAATTTTGCCGAGGGTCTTCAATGGGGTTATTGGTATTCATTGTGGGGCCAAGAGGCCTCCTTCTCTGCAGGTATGGGGGAAACACGGTGTCTCAGGCTATTCCCACCCACCCTGAGGCTTTTACAATCTTTCTGCCCCCCCCCTTCTGTAATACTCCCTGAGCCTTTTTGTCAAGGTAGGGTCTCACTGTCAGCCAGGATGACCTAGAACTCAAGGCTATCCTCCTGCCTCAGATTCCCCAGTGCTTGGATTAAAGGTATGCACCACCACACCAGGTTTTTATTTTATTTTTATTTAAGAGAGAGAGAATGGGCAAGCCAGGACCTCTAGCCACTGAAATGAACTCCAGTCTCATGTGCCGCCTTGTGCATCTGGCTAACGTGGGTCCTCGGGAATTGAACCTAGGTCCTTTGGCTTTGAAGGGAAGCACCTTAACCACTAACCCATCTCTCCAGCCCTACACCAGGTTTTTAATCATTGTTTGATAGAAGAAATGGCTGGTTTATTTATTTTGGTTGTTGTTTGGTGTTGTTTCTCAGGCAGGGTCTGACTCTCACCCAGGCTGATCTGGAACTCACTATGTAGATCAGGCTTGCCTTGAATCCATCAGGATCTTCCTATCTCATCCTCCCGAGTGCTGGGATTTAAAGGCATGTGCTGCCATGCCTGGCTATTATTGTTTAAAGATAGGGACTCATTCTAGCCCAGGCTCCAACTTGCAGCAATCCTCTGACCTCTGTCTCCTGAGTCCTGGGATCACAGTCATGAGTCACCATGCCTGACTTGTGTTTGTTTCTTTTTTATTTTCGTTTTTAAATTCCTCTCAAGATCTCAATGATTTTAACAGCCAGTTAAAGCAGCCATATTTTATGTTCACTGATTCGCTTATTTTCTTGGAAGTCTCAAGTAACTTTCAAAACCTAAATTTGAGCTATTATATTGGCTCTTAGAATGGATATTATTTTTTAAATTCCTTAATTATTTATTTATTTGTGTGTATGGGTGTGCCAGGGTCTCTTGTTGCCACAAATGAATGATGCATGCACCGCTTTTTGCGTCTAGCTTCCCGTGGGCACTGGGGAATTGAAGTGGGGTCAGCAGTCTTTGCACACGAGCGAGCACCTTTAGCCACTGAGCCATTTCCTCTGCTGCTGTCTTCTTCTTTTTTTTTTTAATGTGTATATGTAGCTTGTGGTGTATGTGTGCATGTGATGTGTGCGAGTGTGCAGATGCATGTCCCCCAAGCACCTGTGTATAGATGCCAGAGGAAGATGGGTGTTGGGCGTCCTCCTCTCTTGCTGCTTCTTTGTTATTTCGTTGAGACTAAAACTCTCACTGAATGTAGAGCATGTGCCATTATTTTCAATTAGATTGGCTCTGAAAGCCCCAGAAGTCCTCCTGTCTCTGCCTCCTCAGTGCTGGGGTTACAGACATGCATGGCTATGTCTGGCTTTTTATTTGGGTGCTGGGGACCAGACAAACTCAGATCCTTGCGCCTGCCCAGCAAGCGCTCTGACTCACTGAGCCAGCTCCCCCCTCCAATATATTTTGTTTTCTTCACTTATTCTTCTAAACTTTATGTATGCCATTCAAAAATATTATTTAACTTTTTTATTAATTTATGTGTGTGTGTATGATGTGTATGTGGGCACATGCTACAGCATGCATGTGGAGGTCAGAGCACAACGTTGGGGTATTGGTCCTCTCTGGTCTTGTTTGAGAGAGGGTCTCTCTTGTCATCGTTTGCCTCTGGGACTAGCTGGCCCATGAGCATCATGATTCTCCTGACTCTGCCTCCTGCTGTCGTAGATGTGTTGGGATGATTATAGACCCATGTGTCACCCATGTGTCTGGCTTTTTACGTGGGTGCTGGGATTTTGAACTCTAGTAGTCAGACTTGCAAAGCAAGCACTTTTAATCACTGAGCCATATCCCCAGCCCTTATTTTTAAATTTTACTCTGTATATTAATTGTACATGGTACAGTGTTACAGAAGAACATTTTCATGCAAGTACATTTGTGCATTGAGCACCCCCCCATACACCCTATCCTCCCTTTTCTGGACCCTCTTCCCACCTCTCATTAATCCCCTTTGTCCTCCTAGAGGTTCTGCGTTTGCTTCCTTGTCATATATACATACATGACTTTATATATCTGGATAAAATCTAATAACGGTATGTGAGAGAAAAAATATATATTTGTTTTTCTGAGACTTGCTTCATTTGCTTAATATGATCATTTCCACTCACCTCTCCATTCTGCCAACAGCATCCCTTCATTCTTCCTTATGGCAAGAATAATTCCACTGTATATTGCATGTGTAAGTATAGCCTGCTTTCTTCCTCCAGCCTCTGCTAGATAACTGGCTTGTTCCCTAACTTAGCTATTGTGAATAGTGCTGAAACACCGATGGGTCATCATGTCTGTCATGGTTGACTTAAGAGCCCTTTTGCTCTTATTTTAACATGCTCAAATCCTACTTTATGATTTGATTATGTTTTTATTTCTCTTCTTTTTTTCTTTGTTTTGTGTGAACCAAAAGCTTCCCCCTCCCTTTTTAGAGTTTTTTTGAGATAGGGTCTTACTCTAGCTTAGGCTGACCTGGAATTCACTCTGTATTCTCAGAATGTGGCCTTGAACTCATGGTGATCCGCCTACCTCTGCCTCCTGAGTGCTGGGATTAAAGATGTACACCACAATGCCCAGCTATCTCCCCCTTTTTTGCTCCTGGATCAGAAATACTTTATTAGAAAGAACTTGCATTTTATTTTCCTTTCCTTTTTAAAAGTTTTTTTTTAATTTTTTATTTTATTTCTTAAAAGGCCATATGCTTGTATTCCCTCTCTCCCACACCCATTCCAGTCACACCTTTCCTCAGTGGGACTGTTGGTATTCACCGTGGGGTCATGAAGGTTTTGGTCAGTCTGGGGGGCGGTGCTTGGTGAGGGAAACCATGCCTCTGGCTAATCCTACCCACCCTATGGTTCTTAAAATATTTCTGCCCCCACTTCCACAATGTTCCCTGGGCCTTGGTGGGCATGTCAGCAGTGTGATTTAGTACTGAGCTCCCTGCTGCCTGTGGATTTCTGCTTCGATGGGTTTTGAGTGACCACCGTGTCTATCACCATCTCTCTGGAGCTGGGTGTGAGGCTAGCAGTGAGAGAAATACTCGTGTGGCCACTTCCTTTGCAGTTCCTGGGCCCTGGCAGATGTTATAGAGGTGACCTATCTGTTGCATTGGATCTCCCCAGTATTATATGGCACCTATAAAATAGGACAGGTTCTACCCCCAAGAATGAGATCAGCTTGTATTAAAGGGGATAAGCATGGTTATTTGAGCGACCTTTTGATGTGTGTGCCCACTCTTCTTAGCCAAGGAGCAATGGAGGTTCCCTCTGGAGTCTATGTGCTCCCTGTCCATGGCCTTCTGACTTGGTTCCCAGCACCAGGTATGAGTTCTCCACCACTGGCCAGGCCTCATATCCAGACCGAGAGTAGTTGGTTACCCACACAGACTGTGTGCCACAATTGCACAGGCTTATACTTCTTCCCTGGCTGGTTGGAAAAGCCTGCCTGCCCTTTTATTAAAAAAAAAAAGAATTTGAAATATAATTTAAAAATTGGTGAGATGATAAGATGATCATGGAGATCTTAGTGTAGTGGTTAGGGACTCTTGCTCAGAACATTTTAAATTAATTTAAAGAATATTTTTATTTATTTATTTGATAGAGAAAAAGAGGCAGACAGAAAAAGAGGGGGAAAAGAAAGAATGGGGTGCTAGGGCCTCTCACCACTGTTAATGAACTCCAGACTCATGTGGTACTTTGTGCTTCTGGCTTACATGGGTTCTGAGGAATTGAACCCAGGCCATAGGCTTGGGAAGAAAATGCCTTTAACTGCTGAGCCATCTCTACAGCCCTGTCAGGACATTTTAAACACATTAAATGTTTTGTTTTCTTCTCAGAAATCACATTTTTAAGTGAATAAAAGCTCCAAAGTCCAAGTACCTGCTTTGTTTTTTGAAGGAACTTAAAGATTTCTCTGCCACTCCAGCCACAAGACCAGACTATGGTCCCCACAGGAGGCGCTGGGAACAGACCTCTGGCACTTGCTGTGTTCTTCGTGATGCCCTTGGAGAGCCAGCAATCAGGGCTGGGGAAAGGTGCCCACAGGGATAGAGGAGCCCAGGGAATGGGCACTGGGTCTTTCTTGAGCCTCTCAGGATCTGCTGAGAGTTGGTTGTACATGTGCAAATGGGTTCTGCGTGTCCAGGAAGCGATTGGCCATAAGCATGCTCCTACCCCTTGACTCCAGCAGTTCCCGTCTGGGGTTTGATGACTTAAAGAACTGATGAGAAAGTAATTGCCTCTTTCAACAATGGCTGCCCTGCCTCGTGTAGAAAACTGGGTGAACCAAAACAAGCATCACCCCTACTTTTATGCTGGCAACAGCTTAACAGATGCAGAATCCCCAGGTATAAAGCAAAGGTCTTTGGCCAAGGACTTCAAAAGTTGGGTTGTAAATAGCAGATCGGTATCACCATTTTCTTTTGTAGTGCTGGGGAACATTATGGAAATTTAAGTTACTGTTACAAGTTAGTTTTTTTTTTTTTTTTTTAGGCCATGGAGAAATGTTTGTGAAATATAATTTTAAGAGTGGGGAGAGTAGGAGAAGGCAATTACAAAATTAGAGTTGTAAAGGGAATTTCTAGGAGTGGGATCTCAATTAGATGCCTTTTGAAAATAAGGAGCAGAAGGAAGTATTGTGAAATTTTAATAGTAACTACCTTATGATCATGACATAATGGGTATTTCAATTTTCTTCTTATGCTTTTTCCTGTTTTTGGTTTGTTGTTCAAAATGTCTATAATGAATATATGCATATTTTTTTTCAATTTTAAAAGCAATAATACAAGAGAACAGAAGTCTTAGGAAATGTGTCCACCTTTCCACGCTGGGTTCCAGAGGGGGAGGGCACAGATTTCCTCTCGGTGCAACATTCCTTCTAGGGTTTCCCTGCAGGGCTGAGCGTGGCCACCTCGGCTTTGCAGTACTCTCTGCGCCAGCCAGTGGGAGTCAAGCGTGGCTATGCAGCAAAGGCCCATGAGGAGTTCTATGTCAAGGCCACTTGGCTCTACTCTGAGACCAATGCAACAGAGGTTCCAAGAACATAACTGCATGCAGATTTCTATAAACCCGAAAATATGGTGCTTTGGGGAGAGATCCTTGTTAAGTAGTTTAATTTGTTCTTCAGATTTGTAGTCCTTTTCTTGGACTGTGTTCATGTTTCATCTGACTTGGGCCATTCAGTGGGCTGTCAAGACGGGGTTAGCAGATCAGAGTGACCTTGAGGGCAAGTGGTCAAACTCCGAATCCTGGCTCCCCCACCAAGGTGCTGTGAAATTTGAGGATGCTTATGTGAGTCCCCTGATCTTTCCTCATACGCACTGTGACTTCCTCAAACAGTGCACCGTGATGTGTGGGCAGGCCTTCCAGGATGTCAAGACAAGCTTGGAAGATGATTTCTAAAAATTCTTAAAAACCAGCAGCTAACGTTAAAGGGTCGTTGATAAACAGTAGCTGTGAGTGCTGCACTTAGCAGACAAAGAGCCTGTGCTGACGTGTGCTTGGATCCAGGAGTGATCCTGGGGCAGTGGTTAGGTATTTCCTGTCCTGTGGCCTGGGGACCTACTTTCCTGAAGGCTCCTGAATTCATGCAGGAGTCTGGCAAGGACCTTTTAGCACTTCTATTTTTTTTAAATATACACAAAATTTCCCTTTTTGAGGTGCACAATTTGGAGCAATCAGTACACTCACATTGTGCAACCATCAGCCCCTTCCTTCCACAGAGCTCTTTTCATCTTGGAATAGCGAAGCTCTGTGCTCACTGAACTCCTGCTCTGCCCTCCTCCAGCCCCTAGTAACCACCATTCTAGCTTCTGTCTCTAGGAATGTGAATACATACATAAGGTGTTTCATGTATAATTGGAGTCACACGGTATTTGTCTTTTTATGTCTGGATTATTCACTTAGAATAATGTCTGTAAGCTTCGCTCATGTGTAGGATCTGTCAAAATCCTCTTCCCTTTTAAGGAGGAATAATATATCATTGAATGTATCTGCTACATTTTGTTTACTCATTCATTCATCAGTGAACACATGGGCTATGGTTAAGCCCATTTGGCCTACTACACTAGAGGACCATAGCCTTGGCAACTTAAAAGCAATAGTGGGCTGGAGAGATGGCTTACTGGTTAAGGTGCTTGCCTGTAAAGCCTAAGGACCCAGGTTTGATTCCCCAGTTCCCACGTAAGCTGGATGCACAAGGTGGCACATGAATCTGGAGTTTCTTTTCAGTGGCTAGAGGCTCTGGCATGCCCATTCTCTCTCTCTTAAATAAATAAAATATTTAAAAAAAATCAATAGCAAGTTCTGGAAGTTGTAAAATCTAATCTCAAGGCACTGTAGATTGTGTACTTGGATAGGAGCGGCTTCCTGGGTCATAGAAGACCATCTTCCTAAGAAGGAAAGGGAACTTCTCTTGGGTTTTTCTTTTCTTTTCTTTCCTTTCCTTTCCTTTCCTTTCCTTTCCTTTCCTTTCCTTTCCTTTTCTTTCTTTCTTTCTTTCTTTCTTTTTTTTTTTTTTGAGATAGGGTCTTGCTCTAGCCTAGGCTGACCTGGAATTTACTATGTAGTCTCAGGCTGGCCTCGAACTTATGACAATCCTCCTACTTCTGTTTCCCAAGTGCTGGGATTAAAGGCATGTGCCATCACGCCCAGATTTGGGTTTCTTTCATAAGGGCACTGATCTGTTATGAGAATACCACCCTTATTAATTGTTATTTTCCAAAAAGCCTCACTTTCTGAAATCATCACCTTAGGGTTAGAATTTCAACACATGATTTGTTTTTTTTTTTTTTTTTTTTTTTTTTTGGTTGAAGAGGACACAGATATTCTGCCTCTAGCAGCTTACTTCTATTTTTACTATTCTGATTAATGCTACAAAAATGACTGAGTTCCTGTTTTCATTTCTTTTGGGCACACACCCAGAAGTAGAATCTCTGGATTATTTGATAAATCTATATTAAATTTTTCTAGAGGACTGTCCTACTTTCTTAGCATTTCCCTCTCTCCATGCCTTCTTCCCTTTTTCCATCCTTCTCTTGGTGCTAGGGGATGAAACCCAGGACTTTACACATGCTGAGCATAAACTGTACCACTGAGCTACATTTTAGCCCTAATGGATTTCTTTAATTAAGATTGTATAGTCAGATTTTGGGGGAAATCAGCCCTATTTGGGATAGTGATTTGCATGACTTTTTTGAGGCAGGGTCTCGCTCTACCCCAGGCCAACCTGAAGTCCACTATGTAGTCTCAGGCTCGCCTGGAACTCACAGTGATCCTCCTACCCTGGCCTCCCCAGTGCTGGGATAAAAGGTGTGCACCACTCTGCCCAGCTTTGTTTGTTATTTTGAGACAGGTTTCACTATGTAGCCCAGGTTGGTCTCCAGTTTTTGGCATCCTACCACAGGCCTCCAGAGTGCTAGGATTATGGCCTAGTTTTGGATCTATTTCTATTACATCTCAAAGGCAGAACATGTCACCTTGGCCAGCCTGTTTGGTAGTTCTTGTTCTCTAGTGATGATGATAATGATTAGGATGCTAACTACAAGATATTAACAAAAGATCAAGATATTTGTCCCAGTCCTAAACAACTTTGCATATTTTATATCACAATCTCTGACTTGTCCCATTTTTTTTTTCTTCCATCCTTTGGTTTGGGCTTCTTTTAAGGCAGGGTCTCACTCTAGCCCAGGCTGACCTGGAACTCACTTTGTAGCCCAGGCTGGCCTTGAGTCACTGTGCTCCTCCTACCTCAACCTCCTGAATGCTGCGATGACAGGCATGAGCCACCATGCCTGGCTCAATCATACCAATCTGATATGAGAAAACTGAGTTACAGAGAACTAGAAACATGAAACGGCATGGGGACAGACAAGATTAATTCATGGCTTACTTTCACAATGAGCAAATGGTGCTCCCCAGGAGAAATGCCCTAAGTCACAGGGTTACGTTGTGACCAAGCTGAGTGAGCTCACAGGCTTCCAGACGTCTGGAATCCCCGGGCCTCCTGCTCTTACTGCTGACAGGATTCCATCATTTATTTTGTTTATCCCATTGACCCAGGTGCAACCTCAGCTGAGGCTGCCGTGCCGCATCTGGCTATCTGGATCCAGCTGGATATCCCGGTCCTCCTCCTAATAATTACCCAGGCAGGCCTTCACTGAAATATTGCAGGAGAGGATTACAGCCTTGGCTCCAGGGCTGTGTGAAAACACATGCACATAGCACATTAATACTAGTCAAGGGCTGAAAGAGCCTTTTTAAGAAGCTGAGATAAATTCTGGCAAAATCAGGTTTCCCTGAGAAGCATTCAATATGCTGTGAGGGGGTTGTCCCCCCCACAAAAAAATTGAGCTTTTCTTTTTTTTTTTTTTTTTACTTGTCCAGTTTATTCAACTGGTGGAAACTGGGAGTGAGCCTCTCTTGCAGACTTGCCCCTGAATTGCTAGTGTGTCCATTCACACACACGGTGGGCCTGTGTTTTCCATTATGTTCCCCCACTCTGGAGGTTTTGTCTGAGTTACATGCTTCTCTCGTGTTTTTCTTGAACTTCGTGAACTCTGGCATTTCGTTTCACAGATGCATATCGGAGGGGAAAGCAGCCTTCCTTTGATCTTCCGTGGGCCCGCATCGTGCTTCACCGAAGGAAGATGAGGGAGTTCTCACTCAACGCTGAATGCACGCCACCTGCAGCTGCGAACATGGCGGGCCTTCATTTATTTATAGCGTCGACTCCATCGTGAACTCGTGCCGTCGACGCGGACTACTGAATGCATTCTGCTGAATGGAATTCTCATCTACCTGGCGAGGCCGAGTGAATATGGACCGGGGCACTTGATGTCTTGGACTCGCCAAGCATGCTTTTTAGCATAAAATGTTTAAACTGTAGAGCATTTTTAGAAGTTTGAAATTGCTGCTACTGTTGCTTCTCCATACAGTAGATACATTTTACTTTGGGCTCTCTCTTCTCTCTGGACTGTGGGGACAATTTCTGAAAAGCCCTCTTACTTTCTAGTGTCTGTAAAAACATCTGCTCCATGCTGACATGAGTCACTCCAGTCCTTGGGCCAACACCCCTCGGAGGTATGGTGAGCTCAGGCGAAGTGCTTCCCTCAGCCAGCTCCTGGAAGGCCAGGCCCTCAGCTCCCCTCTGCCCCAGAAAGGGTTTCACAACCCAGTCCACAGCTTAAGTAACTCTTCAAACCAACATGAAGGCCTCATGGTGACATATTTTATTTTCTAGCCCTAAAATAAGCAAGGAAGCACAAAACCAAATCAGGTGTTAACCTGTCAGGGTTTTCAGTTCCCTAGCCCCCCACCCCATGGCACTGATGGAGATTTATTTTCCTAATGAAGGCTCCACCGTAATGGTGGCACTTGCTATAGCCAGTTAGGACTAAGTGTTATTTGATTCACAGTGAAGGACAACCTGACCAGACTCTGATTAGTTCCAGCTTTTAGCTATCATTTATAGGTCACTAGGCTGCTAACAACCTCAATTGAGGGACCATTATCTTTTGACAAGATGAAGCTTTTTCTGAGGGAGGGTGTGGGGAGAGGTGTTAACCAGAAAGCCCTGCTCAGTGCTCTCCACGACTGATTCCATTCCTGCCTGGCCTCCACTGCTACTTACGCAGAGGAACTGCCCGAGTGACCCCAGGTAGGACGGGAAGGCAAGGCAGGGACAGCCTCTCCCCGCAGCCTGTTCACTTGTCTACTCAGCGGCTGCTCTTTAGTGAGGTGCGGGAGAGAGCGCACTGGCAGGGCTCCTGGGATAAGAGCTAATATGCAGCTTGTACCTACTGGCTTGGCCTTTGAAATAGCCTGTATCCATCATGCTGTGTTGAGACATCTCTTCTTTTTTTAATTATTTTTTTTATTTTTTATTTATTTGAGAGCGAGAGCCAGAGCGATAGCGCGAGAGAGAGAGCGAGAGAGAATGGGTGCACCAGGGCCTCCAGCCACTGCAAACAAACTCCAGACGCATGCGCCCCCTTGTGCATCTGGCTAACGTGGGTTCTGGGGAATCAAGCCTCAAACCAGGGTCCTTAGGCTTCACGGGCAAGCACTTAACCGTTAAGCCATCTCTCCATCTCTTCTGATTTGTCCCTGCTAGTGCCATGCCAATTGTGAAGATTTCCAAGTAACATCAAAGCCTGGAACAGTGCTGTTTTGTGAAGCTTCTTTCTCCTCCTCCAAGAATCTGTCATTTAAAATATCTACTATTTCAAAATTAGATGAAGACTGTAGATCTTCAGTGAAGGTCTGAGCAAGAGGCTGTAGTGCTGTTAGAATGTCATTGTTTGGGTGTGGGTACAATATGGGGGCCTAGCCTATGGCTAGTTGGCTGACCTTAATGAAAGTTGTGATGACTTCAGTCAGCTCCATAATAAGGGGTCTACTGGTACAAGGCACTCATCTTCTTGTCCCCACTATGCCACCAAACATAGCAAAAGTTGACTTCTCTTCACACCTCCTGAACTTGGGATTCTCTTCATGTGATCAGGGCCCTAAGAAATAGCCTTATACCTGACTTGCTTTCCTCCTACTGAGCTGGTTCCCTGTGTAAATCTCCAGTGGTTAGCAGGAAGAGAAGGCATTTTTGGTTCTACCTTTGGAAGCAAAGCATCTGACTTTAACCAGGCAAATACAAGATTTCCACTCCTTGAGTATGTGCTGGGCCTCTGGTGTTACTAAGGCACTTTTATATACAGAATCCACTCAGCACTATTTCTGCAAAGTGGTAGGTAAGTCTGAGGCCTGGCACAAGGTGAAAATGCAGGCCTGTTGCCCCATGACACTCTGTAGTACAGATCTTATGGGTGCAACCCTGCTCTCAGTGACAAAGCAAATGTTATCCTGTCAGAATTTTCGGTTCCTTATTCCCCTCAGTCAGCTGTGAGACTGAGCTTTAGCTGCCAGTCAGTTGGTGAAAGAAAGGACAGCAGTGGTCACCACACTCGGCTGAGGCCTTCCTCACAGAATCGTGATGCTCTAGCTGGCCCATCCGTGATTAGTTCAGTATACACAAATGTCCACTGCATAGATTGTGTGACTGCTACCTTCATGCATCTCCTTGATAGACTTGGGCATTCGCAACTTTATTTTATGCAGATTCGCATCAAGTTTTCCCTTCTCATTCCCCACATATCAGCATTTTCCAACCATAGTAACAAAATTAGCTAGATTGATTTTTTTCATTATTGACTCTTATATAGGCTTTTACCATAGAGTCAATCATGATATTGTATGCAGGCGCATAGGCTGTTCATCATCAAAAGATGGTGCCATTGCAAAACATACTGTAACATGGATTTTGTATATGGGCCTTTTGTGGTTGCTTTTTCTGATTATTTTCTTGGAATTCAGGACTGCAATGTACTGAGTCAAAGGCTGCAAACCTTTGCATCTTTCAGTATACTCACACAGGCACATGCACACACACATTTCTCTACAAAGGTGGGATTAATTACCTGCCACCCCCCCCCCCCCTGCACACACACCAAGATGGAAAAATCACTCGGGGGCCCAGGAGTGAGTGTCAAGGAGAAAGTAACATTGAATGGAACTTCATGGTAAGCAGGGCTGACGGTGCAGGCGGCTGGCCCTCACTCCTCCCTCCAGGAGGGTACAGACTGCACAGCTGATACGCCGTTCCATAGAGCTGTCTCTCAATGTCTGTCATGACAACGCATTTTGACTGCTGGGATTTTTTTTTTTTTGACAGAGCACTGGAAGAAATGACAATATCGAAACTATGAGACACCTCAACAGTGGTCCTGAGTCACCCCTTCAGTGGATCTGTCTGAATGCACCATGATCATTGCACCACGTCTTTATCCTCTCAGTCGTAGGCTGCTGCTTGATTTTACTGGGGTCTCTCGTATGTGTTCACAGTCTAGTGCCCTCACGTTTTCTAGAAGACATGCTACCTTTGGGGTTGGCCTAGAGTCACATTGTGTTGCATCTTTCTCTCATTACTCCACCATTTGAGCTCCTGGTGATGCACTACAGGTTAAGAGATCTTAAGAAAGAACCCACTATCTGGGTTTAAGTTCCAGTTTTATCATTTATTGGCTGCTTGTCTTTGGAAAAGCTACTTAACTAACCCCTTTGTCCCTCAATTTCTCCAGTTGTAAAGTGGAGCTAATGTTATTTGCCTAAGTTTATAGGGTACCTTGAAGAGTCAGTGAGCTTACACACATGAAGCACTTGCCCTATTGCTGTGCATAGAATAAAATACCTTTGCCAGGCATGGTGGCACACGCCTTTAATCCCAGCACTCAGGAGGCAGAGATATGAGGATCAACCATGAATTCGAGGCCACCTTGAGACTACATAGTGAATTCCAGGTCAGCCTTGGCTAGAGTGAGACCCTACCTCAAAAAACAACAACAACAACAACAACAACAAAAAGAATAAAGTGCCTTTAATAAGGGTTAGCTTTCTTAGTTATTATGTTAGCCTCACTGGTCACAAATTGTCAGCACTCTTAGAAAGAGCTAATAGGCAAGTGTCATGTGGTGGCATTCTGCCCTCTGAGACCAGGGCAATAGAAGCTGCCTCCCTCCCAACTTGTTCTCCCAGCAACAAACAGCTCTGTGTAAAAGGTGAGATATCTTTATTTGCATTTATCACAGAGATTGCATAGTGTCTCATGATGTCTATCCATATAAAATATCACAACAATGCTTGCAGACATACATAAGAATCACTAATTACTTTGTCTTTTATAATGCATAGTCTTTTGTCTTGATTACAAATAAGAAATATATGACATTAAGATACAGATCATTTCAAGTTACACTTCAGCAATTTTCAAAACTTGAATCACAGAATGAAGAACACATAAAAAGATGACTTTTTTTTTAAAAAATGGAACCAGCCACCTTGAAAAATACTCTGGAAGATATGGTTAAAACTATAGAAAATAAAACTTTTAATGCATCAAAAGGTAAGATAAAAAGTGTTGCTTGTTAGCCAGACTTTCCTGGATTTAGACCCTCTGGAAATGACGGGTCTTGGTAATGTAGTGTAACACACCACCTGCTGTAGTCTCAGACTCCAAGTCATGCTTGAACTTGTGAGGCAGGATTCTCGCTTGTTGGGAGCCTCTTGAAAGAAGGGTGTTGCATTCATTATGCGTTTGGTCTCACAATCTTCATTGACAAATAGTTCTGAAAGGAAACGGAAACGTTGTCTAGATCATGAACATGTCCAGGTTTCTCAGTCTTGGCACTTGTGGCATTTAGGACCAGTGATCCTCTTGGGCAGTGTCCTGAGCACTATGGGACAATTAGAAGCAACCCTGCCTGGCCTCCACCTGCTGAGAACCAATAGATCCCACAGGCTCTCTCCAAAGTCACTAGGCAATACTCGTCCCTCAAACTGAGAGCCACTGGCCTGCACCAATAGAATTTAAACCATGAAGAAGAAATGGCTATCTGAAGTTTTTAATAGTCAAGCCAGAGGTACTATCTGTTACTAAAAAACGTTGTGCATTTCATCAAATTCAACAAGCTGGAAATATTATACTGGGAAAAGAAAATAGAGACACAAAACTGCTATTGTGGCTGTGTGACTACGCTGCCGAATACCAAATGATCGATACGACGATGAGAATGAACTAGAGCAGGAGCCTTTGAAGGCCTCCTGTAGCAGCCAGTGTCACTCACCTTGTCTCTGCTCATCATTTCCTCTGCCTGGGCCACCCCTCTCTATTCACCACATTGAGCCCAGGGGTCGCCCCCATGAAAATGTCCGTAGCAGTGGCTCTTATGGTCGTTTGTTCTCATCTCTGTAAGAGATTGCCTCCCACACTGCCAGTATTTGTGTTCTTATACTGCATCCCCGAGCCCAGACTATTTCTGTTAATGGCAGAAATCATGCCTTGCTCATGTCTCTATTCTAAACAGATGCCCCACCAATTCCTGGAATGGAGGAATAAAGGTCTAGCATATATGCATATGGCCAAACCTCCCATGCGGACATTTGTTATAACTAAGATGATTGAAGGGAATTTAAGTGACATGGACCATAGAGAATAAGAGTCTGATAGACAAAATGTGGGCCAAGGCATCAAGCTAGATAAGGCAATGACTGTTTAGGACAGCCAGCTATCCAGTTTGGATTGAGTACAGTTTGGGAGCAGTGACTGGCCCAAGAAAGTATGAAGGCAGGGAGTTCAACTGGAAAGGCTGCTCAGAGTCCAGCTGATGCCGAGAAAGGCTTGGGGGCTTTCTCTCGGGAGTTCTGAAGCCAGAGCCTTTTCAGATTTTAAAGGCTACCTGAAATTCATGAAACCCTGAGGTTCACATCACATTAACATTTCTCAGTGCAGAGGCTGGGGAAATGGCTTAGTCAGTAAAGCATGAAGGGCTACATTTGATTCCCAAACCATGTCAAAATGCTGGGTATCACGACACATGCTTGCATTGCCAGTGCGGGGAGGTAGAGACAGAAGGATCCCTGGGACTTGCTGGCCATCCTATCGAGCTGCTTGGAGAGCTCCAGAACCATGACACACTTCCGGTGGGAGGCTAAGAGATGGCTCAGCCTATAAAGCACTTGTCATATAAGCCTGGAAGCTGGAGTTCAGATCCCTAGCCCCACGTAAACGCTGGGTGGGTGTGGTGGCCACCTATAGTCCCAGTGGCCAGGAGTCAGAGACGGCGGGCTAGAATAGCTGAGTGGATGAGCTCTGGTCTCAAGTGAGAGAGGCAGCCTCCGTCAATAAAGGTGAAGACATCAACCTCTGGCCTCTGCATGCACTCACGGGCAATGCACCCACATATGCGCATGCCCACATGCATTCATACATGTACACATGCAAACCACACACACACACACACACACACACACATGGGTGGATGGTGTTCCTGAGAATGACATTCACGGCACGTCCTCTGGCCTCCATACAGACACGCACACGTGTGTAAGATGCACCCGTGCATGAGTGCACATGCACACAATTTTTTTTTCCCCCAGAAGTGTAAAGGTTTCAGCACCACAGCTGCTACATGGGTCCTCGTGAGCAGCAGGTGGGGAGGGTCCCGAGTCAGTGCCCAGGCGCAGGGACGAGGGGAAGGGGGCGGCCCAGCCTCCTACCGGCAGCGAGTACAGGAGCACGGCCACGAAGAGCAGCAGGATGAGCAGCAGCAGCAGGCCCACGATCACCCACTTGAACCGGCGCCACACGATGAAGCGCATGGTCTTGCACGGGTTGGTGAACCAGAGGAAGGACGTTTCCGGCCGGCTGCAATGCGAGAGATGGTATTACCTATGCCACTCACAGCGACAAACAATTTACCACATAGCACAACATTATAAAGAAGAATGGATAGCATTTATAACATTGGAAAAAAGACATGATTCAAATCAAATTCTACCAACCCCTTCCCTGCCTTCCAGTCTCCAGTAACCTGTGTCCTACTTTCAGGTAGAATTTGTTTTGTTTGGAATTTTTTTTTTTTTCTTTTAGAGTTGGCTGACAATGACCCAGGTCCCCATCGGAGCTCCCAAAGGTTGCTGAGGACACTGAACTGTGGTTTCTTGGGGAAGAAGAATGGTTAATGAGACCACAGCACCCACCTCCCCCACCCCACAGCCCACTATCAAGTACAAAATTAGAAGGCTAACAGCTAATCCAATCCATTAAGCCAATTGGAAGGGGGGCTTTCAGACTGCAGGTGCTTGGGGACCAGACAACGTGGAGAACAAAGAGGGCCTCTCACTTCGGTGGGTCGAGCTTGGGGTTCATGTTGGGTTCATCTCGCCCCTTCCCAGCTGGCCTCTCGTCGGCCTCCTTCTCGTTGAGGACCTCCAATGTCATCTCGACTTTCCCCTTCAGTAAAGCAGAACAGGTTAAACACATGACATCACGTTTCACAAATATTTTTACTTCAACCCAAGGAGTATTCCCCAAGCAATGATTTTTATTCTTGTAAAACAATCCTTAGATTGCCTCAAATTTTCCTCAAGAGATTTCTTCACGTTTCCTTTTCCATGTGTTTCTGACCGACTCCATGTGGGAAACTGAGAGGACAAATTGCTTTCCCTCCTCCCGCTGTCCCCTCACTGTCTCCACCACGACAGCATTCCCACATCAGTCTCTGCGTCTCACACACCTTCCTTTGGAACTTTGCATGGACCTGGGCTCCCCTCTGTACTGCTAAGAACAATATTTAACATTTCTACAGGCTCTAAGAGATACCAGCTCGTATTAGATACTGGATGTGTCTTAGCTGCAGCAGTGAATGAAGGCGTAAATGAATGAATGCAGTCTTTCTGCTGACCAATTCCTGAACGCTGCACCAGCAGAAAGACCTCGTCCTAGAAAGATGCTATTATTGTCTTCATGTGCAGAAGAAGATGTTGAGGCTGAGAAAAGGTCTAAAGCAGCCCCGCTTTTACAGTCTGTTGACATTTGGAACAGACTGTCTAAGACCTACTCCTTCTCCAACACCTTGGGAAGCCCCGGAGCTGGTGTCCCCTTGGGCAGAAGAACTCAGGCAAGCACCTCTGCTTACGAGCCAGGCGGAGTTGGGCATCCTGTTTTGTGAGATGTTCAAGCCTGTCTCTGAAAGTATAAAATGATGATAATGCCTACGTCACAGGTTGTCACAGAATTAAGTAAGACAGTGTGCAAAGTAATCTATAGCAACAGACAGCAGATCAGTGGTTTTTTCTGTTTGTTTGTTTTGTTTTGTTTTGTTTGTTTTTAAGGCTGGGATGGAGAGAACGAGGGACTGTAGAGGGCACACGGAAACTTTTGGGTTGCATTAGCCAGGTAAGAAAGATAAGAACTGAGTGTTTTCTCACATGTAGAAGATGGGAAAAAAAAAAAACCCTACTCCAAAGTCAAATACTGATTACTACTAGAGCTTAGGGAGGATACGGGGGAGGAGAGAAAAGGGAGTTGAATATTACCAGGATGTAGTACATGCACATATAAAAATATGCTGAGCTCCATTAGTAGACAACTAATGTCTTGATAAACTTTTAAAAATGAGGTTATGATATTATGAATGTAGCCTGTTACCCAGTTCACAAATGAAATTCAAAATGTTAATAACCAATAAAGAATGCATTAGGTGGCATTTGTGACATGTCATGATGACCTGTAGTACTATTTATAATCAAAAATGTATCCTGAAGGCCAGAGAGATGACTTAGTGGTTAAGGCGCTTGCCTGCAAAGCCAAAGGACCCAGGTTTGACTCCCCAGGACCCACATAAGCCAGATGCACAAGGGGGCGCATGCATCTGGATTCATTTGCTGGATTCAGTGGCTGGAGGCCTTGGTGCACCCATTCTCTCTCTCTCTCTCTCAAATAAATAAAAGCAAAATATTTTAAAAAATGTATCTTGAAGCTGGGTGTGGTGGTGCACGCCTTTAATCCCAGCACTTGGTAGGCAGAGGTAGGAGGATCGCTGAGAGTTTGAGGCCACCCTGAGACTACTTAGTGAATTCCAATTCAGCCTGGGCTAGAGTGAGACCCTACCTGAAAAAAAAAAAAAAAAACGAAAACAAACAAAC
Organism: Dipus sagitta; assembly: GCA_036346955.1. Lineage (NCBI taxonomy): Eukaryota > Metazoa > Chordata > Mammalia > Rodentia > Dipodidae > Dipus > Dipus sagitta. The sequence continues at coordinate 43,032,052 of CM070770.1, read as the reverse complement.
AAAAAAAGAAAAAAAAAAAACAACAACAAAACCAAAGTTCCTTTTTCTATACTGAATTGATCTGTAAGCCCAGCATAAACTGCCTTATCTGTGAAGATGCATCCTAAGGAAATACAATCTCCCCACCATCTTTCAACTCTATACATGTTCACAGTGTCTCTTACCTTCCCCTCACCCTCCCAACCACGTCCCATGTACACACTGTTTTTAACCAGCGAGTGTGTCTACTGTGTGTGGTGCATGCACAGGTGCGTTCAGATGTACGTGCTCCTTATGCATGGTGCAGGGGCCCGAGGACAGTGTCCGGTGTCCCCTTCCATTGCTCATCTCTTGTTTCCTCAGGACAGGATATCTCACTGACTGGGAGCCCCAGCACTTCTCTAGTCTCTGTTCCTCACAGGACTGTGGCCACAGGCATGTGTGGCCATGCCCAGCTGTTTATGTGGGTGCTGGGAATTGAACTCAGGTGGTCTCAGGTCTCTTTTGCTCTCCTGCTTTTGCAAAAGTGCTCTTATCCACTGGGTCATCTCCCTGACCCCAGGTCTTCCCTATCTTATCTGGAGTAAATCTATTGGTAACGGATAAGCGTAACAGATCAGAGGCATGAATGATCCCCAAACTGGAAATACTCATACAGCCAGCACACGGCAGCCATCTTTGTCTGCGTAGCATGGCCACCATCCTTTCATGGACTTCTGTTCAAACAGTGAAGCGGTCTTGGCTTTCAGAGGGTCCATGGCTTTGAGGTCCGGAATCATGTCCAAATTGCATTTCTCTGATGACTTGGCAGGAAGGATGGTGTGATGCAAGTCAAGTTCCAGGAAACCTAGCCAAGGAAACAAGATGAAGTCCAAATGAGCTTCATGTGGCTCAGCCATTGTTCTCGGGTAAATGTAATGTTCTTGTCCAGGAGAAGCAGACAGTGACTTTGAACAGGTGATGGGTGTGGTAGGGCAGGAGGCCATTTAAATTCTTTCCAGATAGGATGGAAAATGGCAGAAGAAGTAGCTGTCCACTGCTCAGCTTACTGGTGTCTAATGCTTTCTTTCTCAGAGACATGAATATAAACTGTGTTCTATAAATTCAGAACAACTAACTTCTATTGACAAAAAAGTTCCACCAAACTCAAGGCCCTTGCATTTGAAATGTAGTCATTTTGGTCCTAAGTTACCCTGAACACAAAGGTCATGCTTAAAAAAGGGAGGGGGGCCGGAGGGATGGCTTAGCAGTTAAGGCACTTGTCTGCGAAGCCAAAGGAGCCTGGTTTGATTCCCCAGGACTCACATAAATCCAGATGCACAAAGGTGGCACATGTGTCTGGAGTTCATTTGCAGTGACTGAAGGCCCTGGAGCACCCATTCTCTCTCTCTCTCTCCTTCTTTCTCTCCTCAAATAAATAATTTTTTTTTTTAAAAAGGTCATTTTGCTCCTTGGAACATCCCACTCAGCTCTCTCCTGGAGTGACCTCAGAAACAGGACCCTCAAGGAACATAACAGACTCTTCACCAGAAACTGAGAACCCCAGCTGGGATCAGGAGTCTGGAGAAGCACATTTTCCGTTTTGTGGTAGGAGGGATTAACTCTTTAGAACCTCTGTCACCACCAGCGTGAAGTGTCATTTGGGCTGGGAAAAACTTCTCTGAACCTTTCTTGTTATAAAAATGGTGTGTGGCTTGGGGTTCAAATGTATGGATTAATAGAACATGATTCTCTGGAAACAATCTTCCTGCTAACACTGTCTTCATTCCTTTCTGCATTTCCCGTATCCACAAACATGTTTACTTCAGCTTATTATTATTATTTTTTTTTTTGAGGAGAGATGTTTTTATCTTATGTTTACTTTTGGTGACTGGATCACTAGCTATTAAAATATATTTTCCTAATTTGTTGTTAGACTGTTAGATTTGAATTCTAAAGGGAAACTGCGATAGTTTGATTCAGGTGTTCCCCATAAACTTAGGTGTTCTGAATGCCAGGCTCCCAGCTGATGGGGATTTGGGAATTGAATCCTCCTGGAGGCAGTATATTGTTGGGAGCAGGCTCATGGGTATTATAGCCAGTGTCGCCTTGCCAGTGTTTGGCACACTCCCTGGTTGCTAGTGTCCACCTTATGTTGGCCAGGGGGTGATGTCCACCCTCTGCTCATGCCATCATTTCCCCTGCCATATGGAGCTTCCCCAAATAAGCTAAAATAACCCTCCCTTTTTTTTTTTCGCAAAAGCTGCTCTTGAATGGGTGATATCTGCCAGCAGTGCAAACCTGACTGCAACAGAAACCCTCTAATATTCTAGAAGTTTCTACCCATGTGCTCCATAGTTTAGCATACTTGTGTACCTATGTATTGGTTCAACTCGTATTAAGCACCAACTAAGTCAAAAGAATTGATTGGGTGCTGGGAAGGGTAAAGGGATGGGAAAAGGCTTTAGCGGGCTTCTCTACTGTCAAGAAGGCCCCCTGGGAGCAAGATGACAGCAAGGGACTGACTAGCTCACTGCAGCACAGGCTATGTTGGAAGGAGGCTCTGGCAAGTGCCAGAGCTTGCGGGAGGAGGGAAACGTGCGCATGACACAGCCGCTGTGCTGTGAGGACGGGTGGCTGCTGGGTGCAGAGAAAGAGAGGAAGGAGAGCCACGGAGGACTCTGGGCACTTTGACCAGGGAGTTGGAGAAAGGAGGAGACTGAGCAGCGAGGTTCCCAGGGGCAGACAGCAGGTCAGGGAAGATGTGCTGACCTTGATTTCAGTCATAGTAATTGGAGTGCCAAGCCAATAGCTGATGCAAGGTTGGATCAGGACAACTGCTAGAATCCTTTCTTGTGGCTCTGTCTGCTTTTTGTGGCTTAGGAGCCATATTGTGCTGAGAGGTGATAGAAATTCACCTTCAACTGAGGTGACAGGTCACTGGGGTGGAGGGGGTGGGGATGGGGGCCACAGGGGAGCAAGAACTCCAGGGAAAGCCTAGATTTAAGATGTGGGAGGGGCGCAACCCAAGAAAGAGAGTAGTGGGCGTCTAAAGAGTGCCTTTAGGCCCGAGGAGGGAGGGCCCAGGGTGGAGACAAATGGCTGGAGGGACTGTTAGGACAGGGGGAGGGGAGGAGGGAGACAGGAAGAAGGAAGTAAATGGACCAAGGGGCCTTGTTTGTTTGCAAGTGGTGGCGGGACTGTGGCAATCCCAGGGAAAACAGGATTTGAGGAGATTTTTGTTGTTGTTGTTGCTTTCTAAATTGAGGCAAGTTTTCATGTAGCTCAGACTGGCCTCAAACTCACTATGTAGTCAAGGATGACAAACTCCTGATCTTCCTGCTTCTACCTCCTGAATTTAGAATTATAGGCACATGACACCATACCTGGTTTAGGTGGTGCTGGGGATAGAACCCAGGCTTTGTGTGTGCCAGGAAAGTGCTCTACCAAGCTGAGCTCCATACATCCTCAGGCCTGGTGCACACAAGTTCATGTTCATCTTTTTGTCTTCTCTACTTTCCTTTGTTCTCCACTCTCCTTTGTAAACCAATGTGGACCCAGAATAAAGAGCCCCGAGAGTATGCAGGGCCCAGGAACATGGGGACCTTTGCCATTAGGGGGCACAGCCCAGGGGCCAGGCAGGCAATGAGCATGACCTCACCTTAATTATAAGTTTTAGAAATTTAAATGATTGCTTCCAAGTTTTAATTGATCTCACTAATTCCAAGTGTAGTTTTAAAGGCAAAATTTCAAATGTAAGTCTTACCCAAGTAGTCATCCAGAGAAAACTTGTCATTGTCCCATATCTGGATGATCAATCGGGGTGGGACTCGGAATTCTGTTTGGTCAATACTCCAGAAATGTTCCTAAAATAACAAGAGACATGGGTAAATCAAATGATCCCAATCAGCGGCCTCTGAAACTCTTACCTCTGACCCATGGGCACAGAATCAAGGCCCGGGCCTCCACATTCCACTGGCCATGACTGGCCTGTTGGTGGGCCTCTTTATTCCACTCCACACATATGGAAGACCATCGGGTTCTCCAGGAGGACTCAAGGCCACCAACTGAGTGATAAAAAGTTTGTCCCAGGCCATTCCCAAACAGGAGGTTTCCTACCATGTTGCAATCACTGGGACTTTTGCTCCCACCTCTGGGGTTAGGGAAAGATTAATCTTCCCCCTGAAGAGGCGTGCAGCCTACTTGGGTTATCCTCCTAAAGCCAAGTGTTGTAGGCCAGCCCTTAACCTCATCACTCGGGCATTACCTCTGCTCAAAAATCTTTCAGCTAAGGGCCACAGATCCCTTGCACTAACCTTAGGTAAACAGAGGACCATGAAAAGGTTTCTCAAGTTCCCACCACTAGTTTCTGCCTTAGCCCAGACAATATTAGCCAAGAAAAATGCTTTACTGCCTAGTTACTCCCAAGTTCTTCTGGCCTAGTCCTCGAGAAATCTGAGAGGGTCATTGTTTTTCTTGTTTTGATTATTATCTCGTGTGTGTGTGTGTATGTGTGTGTGTGTATGCACACGCCTGCCTGTGCATGCTGTGCACATATATGTGGAGGCCAAGGGAAATTTCAGGTATTATTTCTTAAGAACACCCTCCACATGTTTTTTTTTTTTTTTGAGACAGGGTCTCTCATTGTCCTGTAGCCTGACAGTCATTCTAGACTGGCTGACCAGCGGGCCCCAGGGATCCACCTGTTTCTGCCTATCCCACACTGGGATTACAAGCGCATGTTAGCATGCCTAACATTTTTAAATGGGTTTTGGGGATTGAATTCAGGTCCTTGTACTTACAAATAAGCACTTGGTGGGGGGGGGGCACTGCTCAGCCTCCCTGGCCCTGTGTTTTGTTTTTCATAGTCCGGAAAGATTCTTCTTTTCAGGGCTCAGAGGTCTTGGCTCTGAAGAGCTAGGAAACCCATCCTGCTCCTGTCACAAGTCCCTGACTGGTTGTCCCCTGTAGGATCATGCTCCATGCACCACTGAAAGCTGGGATAATCTACCCTAGATGTAGGTAAAAAGGAGAGGCAACTCTCCCTCAGGTCCTACCTGACCCCCAATGTCCCCAACTCCATCCTATTCTGCTTCACCATCAGGAAGTATGTACATTTTGATCAAATGTTGAGCCTCTGCCTCTAGAAAGTTCCCTGTAAAGATTTCATCCTACCCGTCATGGAAAAGCTCACTACAGCACTGGCAATGGATAAGACCAGCAAGTGGGCAGGGCCTGGCCCAGCAGGATGCAGGGCCAACACATCTATCCAGGGTGTAGGGAAAGGAGACGAGTAAGCAGATGCACAGGGAAAGCTGGTGGGATATCAGAGGTGGGGCAGGGCAGGGGACCTATAGAAGGCATGTGACTATCCAGTCAGTGTCAGGCCCCATTTTTGGTTGCAAGCACGCAGAGTTTCCTTGGAGACTTCCCCAGTTGGTTTAGACTGGTGGAAATGTGCACTGCATCTTGGGCGACAATGGGAGACTTGACCCTGAATAGGTAGAGCCCCTGGGGGCCAGTTCCGGAAGGCTGCTTCTCTTTCTGCTGAGGTTTGCTGGGAGACTGGTGGAAACCTGGTGCTGCTGGCTGCCGTGTTGCCTCCACCAGGGAAGGGCTGTCCTGAGGGAGAGCCGTGGAGGGCAGCAGAGCAGAGGGCAGCGGACATGGGACCAACTTATGATAGTATTGCTTCTACATGGGCTCCACATGCTCCCCAAACCTGCCAACCTCAGACTTGTTAGGAATGGGAACCAATAAATCACTATTTTGGCCTAAGCCAATTTGAGTTGAGCTCTGTATCTTAAGGTCTTGCTTAGTTAAGTCCACAAGGGCCCTGATGCCTCCCAAAAGTACTTCTGAAGGAGGTCACTCAGATTCTGTGGCTTAGTAAGTAAGGAAAAAGGGATACCTCACCTGTAACATTTGGCCTGTGTTTGAGTTCCATCTAAGATGGAAAGTCATTAGTCTTCTCAACCACTAGACATACACGTGGCTTGTTGTATATACTGATACAAACCCTCTGTCCTACCTTTCATCTTTTACCTTGTCCCCAACATGCTAGGAGTATAATCAAATACCTGTGTATACTCCTAGCATATAGCTATGTGACCTTGGTCAAGTATCCGCACCTCTGTGGTTCTCAGATTCCCCATCTTTACCAAACAGGAAATGGACTCCGTGACCTGTGAGGTCCTGGGCAGCTCCGACCTTCTCTGGGCTTCGGGGTGAATGAAGGCGGACCCACGGCCCCCGCTTCCCACTAGCATCCTCCAGAGCTCACTTTTTTAGCAACGATGCAGAGCTGCTCAGCGGGGAGGTAGTCAAACGGGAAAACAAATCTCCAGTTAAAATTCCCTTCACCATCCAAGGACCTGTAGTGGACATCTGTTTTCTGCTTGTTTTCTTCACTTCCAGGAATCCAGCTGAAAGGCACAGGCAAACGGACTTAGCTCCCTGTGACCGACACGCAGAGCTGTGCGGCGACGACGGAGCGCAGCGCGGGAGAAGGACTGCACTTTTCTTGGGCAGGTTCCCATGGTCTACAGGCTGGGGGTGATTTATGAAGGGGAGGCACTCACTTGCATCCAACACAGGTTGGAGCCAAATAAAATATAATTCTTTAAAAACCAAAGCAGGAAACCTTTTAGACTTCAGTTAGCAGGGCTGAGGTGAAATTCTATTTTGGGTACAGTGAAGCTTGTTGGCTATGGTCTTGGTCTTTACAACCATGACTCATTAATGTCTGTCACCGCTGCTCAAGGCTCAGAGAATAGGAGTTAGCTCAAAGTTTTAGTATCTCCTTTCTCATATTTTACCTAAGCAAACAAAAAATGACACGAATCAAGTAATCTTGCAGCTTCCTTTTTCATTATTCTTAAATTCGTGATAATCTTGTTAGTGAGACTGGCAAGGAAGATGTAAGCTGTTATTTCCATTCATTTCACTAACAGCATCTTAACATGTAATGTTTGGAACGTTTTCTCTTGCTTGTGTTTGGCACAGAGTACACGCTAGACAAATACCGGTGGAAGGAATGAATGTGCCCAGAAGGAAGCTGCTGTCACATCTGCCAGCCCCTGGTTTGGAACCAGAGCTTGACATTGTGTTTTAGATGGCAACGTGGTAGGACTGCATTAGAATCACCTGGGGAGCTTTAAAAAGTACCGATTTCTGGACCCTGCGGAGAGGAGGCAGGTCCGTGGTCAGCGTGAGGGCGGAAGGACAGACCATGGCTCAGGGAGCGGAGCAGGAAGGAGGACCTCCTTAACTAGGGCTTCTGATGGGTACATATGAACTAGGATTTAATGGGTGTCAGGATTCCCAACAATTGTGTGAACATTTCCATTCTACATATATGGAAATGGACCTTTATTTATAGCAGGTCATGTGGCCAGTAACTGACAGAATTAAGTGCCACTCCCACATCTGTTTAATTCTAAAGTGTATGTCTGCTGCTCTGCCTCAGAGGAGCATGGAAGTGATAATGTCACTTGCTGACATCAAGTCCTACTAATAGAAGTTGCAATAATAGCAGTTGCTTAGAAGAACTTTTCTTTCTTTTTTGTTAGTCAATTGACTGACTAGATAAATCAGATAAGAGAGTACTGAGGCTGAGGGTGTAGTTCAGTGGAAGAGGATAAAGGGCTTGTCAGTTATTGTAAGTCCACTGGGCTTCACACACACACACACACACACACACACACACACACACACACACGTGTGCACCATACATGTACACGAAGTTCTTTTTGACTGTTAACTTTTCAACTAACTTGTTGGGGAGAGCTCACAGTCTCTTGGCTATGACCCTGGTAGCTTCATCTGTTCACCCATCCCTGAAACTTCCACATCATCCTTCCCCAGACTTCTTACTCTCTGAAGATCTTCCCCTTTTTTGGTGAATCTTTTCACTTTTAATTCTTGTTGGTTTTGTTTTTGTTTTTCAATGTAGGGTCTTGCTATAGCCCAGGATGACCTGGAATTCACTCTGTACTTTCAGGCTGGCCTCTAACTCACAGTGATCCTCCTACCTTTCTGCCTCCCAGGCGCTGGGATTAAAGGTGTGCACCGCCATGTCTAGCTTCACTTTTAATTTTTTAAAAATGATTTTATTGGGAATTTTAATATATGAGCGTATTGTAAATTGTCCATACTCTATCAGGTTATCCCTTATGTCCCCTCTGCCCTGCCCTCATTCTACTGAGGGACCTCCTTAGTAGGGTTGTCAGTAATCACTGTGGGGTCATGAATGTAGACAAGTTAACTAAGCAAATACTTTTGTTATATGTATTTGCATGTAAGCATATGTTATCTCCTTGTATGTAACACACACATGTAGTGTTAGGCATGGTATTTATGCACTGTTCTTTTCACATATAATATTTGTATCTCTCTGTCTCTGTCTCTCTGCAGTGCTGAAGACCAAACCCAGATCTCAAAGGCTGGGGATACAACCCAGGTGGTAGAGTACTGGCCTAGCATGCACAGAACCCTAAAGGTAGCTTGACCCCCAATATCATATAAAACTGGACACAGTGGTATATACCTGTAACCCAGCAGTCAGGAGGTTAGAGGGAGGAGAATCAGATGCTCAAGGCCATCCTCAGCTACATCATGAGTTTGAGGCTAGCCTGGGCTACATGACAACCTATTTCAAAATAACAATAACAAAAACTCTCAGATTGTCAAAGATGCTAGGCCAGTGCTCTATAGAGCTATTCTCCCAGCCTTAGAATCTAGATTTTGATTCCAAACTTTATGTGATATTTTAAGCTGTGCTTTGTTCTTTGATTAGAGGAGTTTTATTTCAGTCCATTATTGCTTGAGTCTGTTTTCTTGATTTGAAAAAACAGAAAGCTATGAGAGACAAACAAATTTGCATAGATATAATTAGCTGGGATTAGTTTTCCTTGGGGAATGGTAATGAAGTCCTGAAATGACAAATAATAATGAAGACTCTGATGAAACAGTCTCTGTTTACAGTGAGCCTAAATGATAGTCATTATATTATGTCTTTAACAAAGTTTTGATTGAAGGCCACTTGGGATCATAAGTGAAACTTTGTTCTCACTTACGAATATTTTACATTTCAACAAGTCTTGCCATCTACCTGTCAAGGATGCAAACTCAGTCCATGTGGAATAGTAGTAATTCTAGCTAATGCCCACATAGTGCACCAGCTGCCAGGTATTGTCCTAAATGCTTTGAGTAATGGAATACCCTGGATATTCTCAGGATGTAGGTACTGTCATTATATGCATTCTATGGATGAGGAGCAGGGAGTGTACCACCTTGCTCAGCAGGTGGAACATGTGGCAGGATTTCAACACAAGTGGTTTGACTCTGAAGTCTGGCTTTGTTTTTTTCCTTTTGGTGTTCTGAGGTAGGGTCTCACTTTAGTCTAGGCTGACCTGGAATTCACTATGTATTCTCAGGCTGGCCTTAATCTCACACAATCCTCCTGTCTCCGCCTCCTGAGTGCTGGGACTAAAGGCGTGCGCCACCACGCCTGATTTCTGATTGGCTTCATAATCACTCTGCAGTACTGAACTAAACATCATGATCAAGACAAAGCAAGAAACTACATCAACATGGACTGCTTAAAACCGAATTGTGCAACTAAGAGAGTCGTAAATATGACATTTTGCACATTGCACACAGGCACTCAATAAATGCCAGTGGGATGAATTCGCTTTACCTTAAATCTGTCAATGTTCTCTATTTTCCATTAACTGGCTATTGGCAATAAAATATATAGTAAAAGAAACTGTGGAAGCTTTTCCGTGTTTGTAGGAGAGTTATCCAGGTACCAAAGGGAAATAAGGAACTACTTGCCTAAATAGTCTCAGAAATAATAAATCTGTTTAATCGACTAATGAGACTCTTCTTTGTTAAAAGAGAAATTAAGAAATGTTTCTCAGTTCTTATCATCATGAGACAGTCCTGCTCATAACCAGGTCTACACAGGTTTCACTTCTCCCTCTGCCCCTCCCCACTTTCCTTCCCTGGAGCTTCTAAGCAGATCACACAGGTGACGTAATGTAAATTCAAGTGACTGAGAATGTTGCAGTGAGCACCTAAAATCATGACAACCAATAAGAGAAGGAGTCCGCGATGTCTCTTGCATGCTGTTCTCACCCTTTGACGTAGATGTCACTCATGTCCTCTCCGGTGATGCTCTTCTCATCCAAGATAACATCCTTGGTATTCCAGATGATCACACGCAGGTAGTACCTGAAAGGAACACATTTCAAGTTTCCTTCTGCTCCTCAGCTGAGCGCCCCATCTAGGCCAGCAAGATCTCAAGATTACTTACCTTTTGGCTTTCCGGGGGGTGATGTTGAAAGGGGGACCTGGTGGCCCCAAACTCTTGGGGAAAACATCCACCCACATCTGAAGTTTTCCCTAAACCACACAACAGTGAAAAGAAGACTGGTTATATTATAGATGATAGAAATCATAATTTTGTACTCACCTCCTCACATATGTTATTGAAGAGCTTTAACACTGTCCTTATATCTTATTTTTAGTATTTTTTATTTATTTAATTGCAGAGGGAAAGAGAGGAGGAAATAAATCAAGAGAGGGAGAATGAATGGGCATGCCAGAGCCTCTTGCTACTGCAAACAAACTCAAGACACATGCACCACCTTATGCATCTAGCAGTATGTGGGTACTAGGCAATCCAACTCAGGCTGTCAGGCTTTGCAAGCAAGTGCCTTAACCCCTGAGCCATCTCTCTAGTCCTCATATTTCTTTTTTTATGTTTTTTATTGTTTATTGTTTATTTATTTGAGAGCAACAGACAGAGAGAGAAAAAGGCAGAGAGAGAAAGAGAGAGAGGAAGAGAGAGAGAGATTGGCCACGCCAGGGCCTCCAGCCACTGCAAACGAAGTCCTGATGCATGCACCCCTTGTGCATCTGGCTTACGTGGGCCCTGGGGAATCAAGTCTCAAACCGGGATCCTTAGGCTTCACAGGCAAGTGCTTAACTGCTAAGCCATCTCTCCAGCCCCTAGTCCTAATATTTCTTAAGTGAAATGATTTCTTTGTGTTTACTAATTTATTAGTCGAATTGGAAAGCAATAAGTAGAGTAGAAGAGCAAGGTAAGACTAGCCTTATATCTGCAATGGCATTTGGGCCCTCATATCCCGCTCTCACTGAGGGCTGAGATGGCTGCATGCACCCATTTATATCATGTCTGAGTTTCCCCTGATTAATAAAATGAGGGGCTACCTATCATTAACCCAACTTCTCTTACTCCCAAAAGACTTGGAGGCTGAAGAGATGGCTTAGAGGTTAGCCTGTGAAGCCTAAGTACCCATGTTCAACTCTCCAGATCCCACATAAGCCAGATGCACAAAAGGTGAGGCAAGTGCAAGGTTTCACATGCCCACTAGGTGGTTCAAGCATCTGGGGTTTGATTGCAGTGGCTGTAGCCCTGGTGTGCCGAGTCTCTTTCTCTCTCTGAAATAAAAATAATAAGTAAAAATTACAAAAAGTTTAAAAAATTTTGAAATTGGGTCCTTCATTCTCCAGTAGCCTCCTGCTGTCACTCCCTCCACGAACACCTTGCATCCTTGATACCAGTCCTAGTCCCAAGGAATTTCCCACTTACCTCAAGTTCAAAAGCCAGAGTGACAACAGTAGTATTTACCTTTGTACAGTGAAGGGTGCTGAAACAATGACAAGCACATTACTGTCTCCTTTTCCCTGGCTCCCCAAGGCCCACCACCTGGGCGGAGGCTCACGGGAGCAGAAGGGTGACTGTCACTTGTGCCACCATCTTGCTGAAGCCCTGCTCTAACCCACTGACTGCTGCAGACTGAGCCCATTCGCCTCACTGGATGCTCTTCCAGACAGGCTATGAATGCCAGTAAAAAACAGTGTCAACCATACAAACCAAGTTATGGTTGCCAAACTATTTTTGGATGGTCTGTGGACTCTACCTTCAGACAAAAACAGACTGGTCTTTGAGAAGGTTGCCAAGGAAACCACTAGATTGGCTTCCTAATGCATTGTAATCAAAATGAATTACCTGGAGCCCTTGAAAAGGGATATATTTTACTCTGATCCTGCCACGTTTCCAACTAATCTCTGGGCTCAAGGCTCTATAATACATCAGGCACATTGCAGGACATTAGCATCCAGGCGTCTCCTAAGACCTAGCCATCGTCTGACTCTAATGTTCCAGGCAGAAGTGAAGGCAGGATGGTGCATTCCTAGGGAGGAATCTTCCTCCCTTTATCTTTCTTGAGACTCCATCTGTGACTAAGGAGTGGGAGAACAGAAAGGAGGATAAAGAGGCTTTTTGAGTAGAAGGAAGAAGAATAAGAACAGGGTAAAATAAAAGGAATACAGCACAGACTCAAAGCAAAAAGCAAGTGACAGGGCTGGAGAAATGGCTCAGCAGTTAAGGCACTTGCCTGCAAAGCCTAACAACCTGGGTTCAATTCCTCAGTGTCCACGTAAAGCCAGATGCACAGAGTGGTGCATGCATCTGGAGATGGTTTGCAGTGGCTAAGCCCTGATGCACCTATTCGCTCACTTTCTCTCTCTCTCCTTGCAAATAAATAAACAAAATATAGAAAAGCAAGTGACAAAATGATCTAAGGAATCCCAGGCCACATGCGTCCATTATTTAGTGATATACATATCTATAGTTTTGCAGTAGGTGTCAACAATAGTTGTATTAAGTAGATTAATATTTCTTTTTTTCTTTTTGAGGTAAGCCCAAAAGACTGGCCCTTTTTATGAGAGAGGGAAAGAGAGAGAGAGAGAGAGAGAGAGAACTGGCATGCCAGAGCCTCCAGCCACTGCAATTGAAATCCAGACTTGTGCACCCTAAGCCATGTCTCCAGCCCCAATATTTCTTTAAAAATGTTTTTATTTATTTGCACGTGCATGCGCATGTGTGTGTGTGTATAGGTGTGCCAGGGTCTCTTTTCCCTGCAAAGAAACAGTAGCTTTATGCCCACTCCTTGCATCTGGCTTTACATGGGTGTTGGGGAATCAAACTGAGGTTGACAGTCTTTTCAAGCAAGCGTCTTGAACCACTGAGCCATCTCCCTTAGTTACCTATATCAGAACCCCTTAAGACCTATGGTATCCAGATATAGGCAGACATGGCCTAGAAATGCTCATTGTAACAAGCTTCTACATAGATTATTTTGCCCTTGGCCATGTCTTGCTTTGCTTCTCTGGAAACTGCTCCCCTTTTTATGGGATCTGACCCACCCTGTCATTGTGTATAGCCTGTGATCTACCACTTTGTGCACTGTGGCCCTGTTTCCCTGGCTCTTTAGTCTAAGATGACATTCCTTCCTCAGGCTAGGCCAAGCCCAGTCACTGTCCCAGGCTCTGCTCTCCTGGTTACAGCTGGGTAGTTCATTAGTGGACACCTGGGTCTCACAGGGACCACCAATCCCTATGCAGTAGGAAGGAAACGGGGCAGCAGTATCACACAAATGCACTCAGGGCCAGTCTGTAATATTCAGACTCATATGAGGCCAAAATAGCCAGAGAGAGAAGATTGCTCAGACTCCGAAAGAGAAACAGACAAAGATGGGGGTGGGACCCTTGGCTTAAGTTTGTTCTGATTCACAGATAATCTCTTGTTGGTATTTAACATCTCCCTGCAAGTCTTTACAATAAATCCCCATAGGATGAAGCTCATTTGAGCTCCATTTCTGCTTCTTCTACTCCTAAAATACTCAAACATTACAGAGACAAATCTGGGGCAGCCAGTGTCACTGCGCTTGAGGAGCAGATGGTGTCCTGTCCTCACAGCACTGGTCCTGCTCTTTACCTGAGAAATGTTGGGCTGGAAGGTGCTGTGCAAAGTCCTTGTTTCCACGTGCTCAGGGACCAGCCCCTGTGTCCTGAGGATGTGGAGGGCAAGGCGCTCTTCGGGGGCCCCAAGGTGCTGGTGCAGGATTTTGTTGGCTTCTGGAATGGAAAGTGGCATTGAAACAGGGAAGGGCATCTGGGAACAATTCAGCCAGGTTGGCCCCAGCTGCTTGCAGCATCTCATCCGCACCTTTGGAGAAATGAATGGGCACTGCCACGTTTTGCGAGGAGCTGTGGATAGAATTATCTCTTGGCCATGGGCCCATCCCTACCCAGGCTCATTCCCAACTTGTGGACTGCCAATAACTGCGAGGCCAGGATACACTAGAACAGGCTGGGAGCCGCCTCTTTCCACTTTGGTGTACGGGCTCACAGCCAGCTTGTTTCCTAGCCTCCTTTGCAGCTAGTTTGTGACCCTGTTCAAATGAATGTAACATGGGTGGAAATGACACATTTATCACCTCTGGACTTGGCCCATCTGCACAGGATCCTTTTGTGCCTTTGTCTTCTGGATGTGGAGGAGGATAAGAACTTACTTTTCAACACTGCAGAATGACAGAGCTATGAGCTGCAAGGGCCCTCAGTCCATACAGCATTGTTTGGAAGAGAGACACTCATATGTAGACATGCCTATTTTAAATTCATGACAAATAAACTTTTAATGTGTCAAGCCACTGACATTTAGAAGTTGAATTATGACAGCACCTAGTATCACTATGGTCTTCTTGAATCCTGGTCTCCAAATTCCCAGACACTTCTCCCAGCAAGGGGTGGGTTCTGTGTTCTTTCCCTTTGAATCTGAAGTCAGAGTGAAACACACAGAATGGAAAAAGAAGGCTGTGTGAATTCTAATTTGAGGCATATAAGATCATAGATCTCCTGCCCCATTCTCTTGGGACTGCTACTCCAAGTGAAGCTATTTATCCTCTAAGAAGCCTGCATACTCAAGAGACTGCCCTGTTCGAAAGGCCTATCCATGGGCTCTGGTTGTCAGCTCAAGGGAGAGTGGGCAGTGACTGCTATTCACGTGTGTGAACTGCCTTGGCCTGCACCCACCAGCTGAGCTTTCAGATGACTGTAGCTTCATGAGAGGTCTTAGAAAGATACATTCAGCTGAGCTCTCCCCAATGCCTGGCATGCCAAACTTTGGGCAAAACAAATCAGCCACTTTCAGTTGCTAAGTTCTGGAGTGACGTGTTATATAACCATTGCAATTGGCACAATCACCATGACTGATACCGCTTTTGGGTGTGAGGGAGCCATTTGGTGTATCCTTAACCATCAGATAATGTTTCCCAACTTATTTCCAAGAGCCTTTGCAAGTTCACACATTATCAGTGGCACTGGACTGGCAGTCCTGAAACGTATAATCATTCTTAAGATTACTTCCTCTTTTAAATGAAAGACATGACCCAGCATCACAAGGTCAGGAAGGAAGAATGAGAAAGAGGTTTCAATCCGTGCCTTGGCTCGGCTTTCCCATGCACCCTTGAAGGTTAATCCTGCCGAGACCCAGCCCAACACACCACGGAAGCATCCCAGAGCTCCGCACCATGGAGCTTGTTTCTATCTCGGTCACAGTGTGGCCTCTTGTGCGTGTGTGAGTTGGGTGTGCAATGACCTCCTGTGAAGCAGCAAGACCCACAGCCTGGGCATGAAGCCAGCTCTCTGAACCACATCAGCACCCACGAGGCTTCTCCCAGGAGATCTGGAATAATGATGAAATCAGCTTGAAGAGAAATTCTTGTCCTGCTTCTTGAACATACTTGCTAGCTAATTATGTATTACAAGGAAATTAGTTGATAATTAGAATGTTATATTTAAATCTCAAAGAGCTATGACTTGAAAAGGACAAGCAAAGCATAAGACAGACAAGAAAACATGTCCACAATGACACTTGATAAGACAGCAAAGTGCGGTGACAGCGGAGCCATTAGGATACTGGCTTTGGTGGTCTCCTGCCCTCACATGCAGCTGGAGAAATGGGTTATTCCACTGTGCTTACCAAATTCATCCAAGCTGTACTCTCGTCCTCCGTATCTGATTCTGCCCCCATCTTCGGAAAGGATGGGGGGAGGGAAGCCTTTGAATCTGGCTACGTTTTGAAGCAACTGGGTTGGTTTTAGCTGATCTCGCCAGGTGTTTACTCCCGAACTGTGGGCAGATCACAGGTCCTGGAGTTACTGTGGGCTCACAGGGGCTTGGATGTCCAGGCGCATGCTCACATGCCTCCGCGTGCTGTCATCTAACGGGAGTGATTCTCCACTTTGTACTTTGCTGCCTGGAAATCTACTTAGAGCAGAGCAGGTCGTTCAGGGTGGCCATAGAACAGAAATCTGCTTCAGAGGCCTAAAACCCAGAAGTTATTTTGGCCTCAGCCAACCCACCATTTTTATTTCCTGATCATTATTAATTTTTCATATTTAGCTTCCTCCTAGGTAACGAAGAGGAGTGTGAGATCACTATAGCCATAGAGGCAAACTCATGAGCCAGGAACTGTAAGCCCTGTCTTGTTAGAAACTTGGAGAGTCACTAGGTAGCAGATAGGGGGCACCAGACATCTCAAAAGCCATCAAGCCTTGGGGAGGGCTTATAATCATTTTTGGTTTCCAAAGGGGAATCCTTTGGAATTCCAAAGCGAGAATCCTTGCCATCAAACATGGCTGGCCTCTGTCCCTGGCATTCAGAAGTGGGCTAAAGAGGCTGAGGAGGGGACTGGTTCTCTGAACACTGCCACCTGTGACCTCCATTTCTGTGATGATGTGGTGGCCCTAGTTCTCCTTCAGATAGTCTTGTCCTTACGACTGACACTTGGCAGACTCTAGGAGCTGTGGCTCAGTGAAGCAATAATAGTCTATCATCAAAGCTTCCCCGGTGTTAACCCCAGGTGGATCAAATGCTCTCATTCACAGTAGCAGCAACTTACACACAGAACTGCTCAGGGATGCCACAGTGGGCCCCAAACCGAGAAAGGAAGCGGTTCTCCAGGTCAATGATGGTCTCTCCCACTTTCTCATCCCGGGTAAAGGTGTCGTAGTCATAGACGGAGATTTTCAGGTCTTTTTCTTGAGGCAAGTAGCAGCTCAGTTCATACATTCTTAATATAGAAAATACAGAAATGGGGGCTGGAGAGATGGCTCAGTGAGATGCTTGCCTGCAAAGCCTACGGACCCGGGTTCGATTGTGAAGTATCCACATAGAGCCACATGCACAAAGTGGTACATGTGGCTGGAGTTTGTTTGCAGAGCTACAGGCCCTGGAGTGCCCATTCTCTCTCTCTCGCTCCTTGTAAACAAACAAATACATTTAGAAATACAGAAATGCAGTGTTGGAATTATTAGGAGTCATCTGGTCATCTCACAGAAACCAGGGCTCCTTGCAACAAATTTCCAAGCAGTGGCTATGCTGTGGGAGAACTTCTGATGGGGAAAACCAGTGTGGGGAGGAGACTTGATAAATAGTGAATACTAGTAATAAAACAGTAAGAGAATGCATGCTTGCTCAGGAGAAAAGCATGGCTTTAAGCACCTACGTTCAAATTGCAGCTATAGTGCTTTTAGCTGTATGACTGTAGGCAATGTACTTAACCTCTCTGTGCTCAGTTTCCTCATCTATGAAGTAATGACAACCATACACGTCACTGGTGCTGTTATGGGAGTCAAATGAGGAAATGTTTAGGAAACACTTGGCAGGAGTGTATTGATCAGGGCTGGAGAGATGGCCCAGTGGTTAAAGGCACTTAGTGGCAAGGCCTGAAGGCTTGGGTTCAATTCTTCAGTCTCCACACAAAACCATATAAACAGAGTGATGCATGCATCTAGAGTTTGTTTGCAGTGGCAGGAGGCCCTGATGTGCCTATACACACACGCTCACATACTCTCAAATAAAGAAGAAAAACAAGGGCTGGAGAGATGGCCTAGCAGTTAAGGAGTTTGCCGGAGAAGCCTAAGGACCCATGTTTGACTCTCCAGGTCCCATGTAAGCCAGATGCAGAAAGTGAGCAAGTGTGCAAGGTCACACATGCACACAAGGAGGTACACATGTCTGGAGTTTGGTTGCAGTGGCTGGAGGCCCTGGTGCACTAGTTTTCTCTCTCTCTCTTGCTCTTGCTCTCACTCTTGCTCTCTTGCACACAAAAAAGGCCAGTCTGTTGGGCTTGCCTCAAAAAAAAAAAAAAAAAAAAAGAATGAGGCTGGAGAGAGAGCTTAGCAGTTAAGGCACTTGCCTGCAAAGCCTAAGGACCCATGGACAACTCTCCATATCTCACATAAGCTAGATGCACAAAGGTGAGACAAGTGCAAGTTTGCACAGCCCACTAGGTGATGCAAACATCTGCAGTTCAATTGCAGTGGCTGAGGCTCTGGTGCACCAATTATCTCTCTCCCCCTCTGTCTAAAAAGAAAAAAGAATGCACATCAAAACTTAGTATAATCATAATAGCAAACACAATGTTACTAACTTTAGTAGTATCACCTGCCTATCAAGTAGGGACATGAGCACCCCACTTTCTGATCCCAGAGAGATGAGTAAGGTCCCAGAACCCTGATCTATAGCCCCTTATCTGGAACCCACTCATCACTGGGGACCTTTGCCTCATGAAACAGCTTGAGCCCACACACAGCACAGGGAGGGCAGTGAACCCAGACAGTATGCTGGGCACAGCATACTCCCCCAAGTCCCCTCCCTTTCTGACTGCACTCTGGTGCAATGGGTGGGTTCCTGCCCAAATAGCCATGCGTGCCAATCCACCTGAGCAATAGCATATGTGAGCAGGGCTCTGAAGAAGTTTCCAGACTCTCCCTTACGTAAACCTCAGAGACTTCCCTAGTTTACAGCAGCCACCTTGAAGCCAGCTGGAGGCAGGTGACCACAGGAGAAAAGGCGCTTGAGTCACCATCACACAGGAAGCACCATGCCCACGTGTCCCAGCGCATTTCCAGCCCCGGATTCCTGGCAACGGGAATTATGTACGTGTCCTTTGAGAAAAAAAGTCACGTGGCTGGGGAGGTGGCTCCATGGACATAGCACCTGGTACGCAAGCAGGGTGCCTGCATTCAGAACCCTAGCACCCATGCAGCGAGCCCCAGCCATGCCTAAGTGCAAGAAGGGAGGTGGAGACAGGAGAATCTTCTGGAAGCTCAGGCCAGCTAGCCTGGTAAAAAGAAAGCAGTGAGCAGGAGACTCTATCTCAAAAGAGGTAGAAGGTGAAGACTGCCTGAAAGTCCTCTGACCACACACACACACACACACACACACACACACACACACACACACACGTACCCACAGTCTCTCTCTTACACACACACAAAATAATAATAATTTTTTTTTAAATGAAAAGAAAGAAAAAGATGTCCTTGGCCAAATAAAACTGTGAAGCACTTCTTTGGAAGTTTTTCAGGGTGAAAAGCTCTAGAAGTCCTGTGATGATCTTTTTCATTCCAGGGAATATTTCCCCCTGTTATGTTATGAGATGCCCCTGTTGAATGTGAGCTAGAGAATGCTGTGTGCTGGGAATACGCTGGACAGTGGCCAAGCACATAGGAAAGGTCACTCCTTCCTAACTTCCTGTCCCAGAGTCTCTGCTGAGGAGAAAGCCACTCCTAAGACACGGGCCACGACCTGGAGTCACTTGAGGCCCTTTGGCTCCACCCTGCTGGATGGGGAGGCGGCCTGTGAGACAGCCATTGGCTGAGGGAGCCCGACAGCATCATTTCCTCTCAGGGTGGCTCTAAGCAACACTTTTCCTGCCACCTAATTAAGCTTGTGCGTGGCTCCTCTGAGACGAGCCATTCAGACAGGACCACCTTCCTGCCATCAAAGCTGGCTCAGCCTGCTTCCCGGCTCCTTCACACGGAGCCCTCCTTCCTGCCCTGCGTGCCTTTTCCTGTCTAGACCTTGAGGCTGGATCAGAGGAAGAAAAGGAAAATGATCATGGTGCTGTGCCAGAGGATTACTTCCCCACCCTGGGCCCAGCAACGGCCTCGGGGTGTGCTGCACAGAGGATGTGTGTGTGCAGGGGTGTGTGTGTGTGTGTGTGTGTGTGTGCGCGTGCGGGAGCACATGCTTGGGGACCCAGTGTGTGGTCTTGTAGCCACTTGTGTCACTGCTTATAAAGACATGTGGGTATGTGTAAGTGCATGTATATATATACATATATGTGTATATATATACATATAGGTAGATAGATCTATCTATCTATCTGTATATGAAAGAGAGAGAGAAAGAAAGAAAACTAGAATAGTATCATTCTTCCACCATTAGCAAGGTTCTGGGGAAACATCACCATTACCCCAAATGTCTTTTTTTTTTTTTTTTGGTTTTTCGAGGTAGGGTCTCACTCTAGCCCAGGCTGACCTGGAATTCACTATGGAGTCTCAGGGTGGCCTCGAACTCACAGCAATCCTCCTACCTCTGCCTCCCGAGTGCTGGGATTAAGGGCGTGTGCCACCACTCCCGGCTCCAATGTCTTTTTATGAAGAACACTTCTGCAGGTGATGACTTCACCACGAATACGAAACACTACTGAACACTCCAGGGCTGGGGCTTGGAATCAGGGATTTCTACCTAAACCTGGCTTTATCACTTAGCAGCTTGCTGATGGAGCTCTTGGAGCCTGGTGACACTGGGCTTCTAAACCTTGCCCTACTATTGAGTCTGACACAGAGGAAAGTCAGAATACCAGGCTTCAGCCCTTTAGCCACTGGGGTCTGATGGCCTGGGTTCAAATCCAGATTCTTCTACCTATGATCAGGGTCATTAGGCGTGAATTCTCTCTAGACTTGTTTCATTGGCAGAGCTGTGAAAATCTTGATTATTGTGTATAAGTGTCTTGGCAGAGGACCTGTGCCCTTTAAATGCTCAGCAAATTTTAGCTGTTATTAAATATAGGAGAAAGTCTTATTTAATGAGCATTTGTTTAAGGTCTAAGTTGTTTCTGATGAGATGAATGTAACAGTCCAGAAACAAATCCTAGGCTGTAACCATGAAGAAGCAACGCCACTTCAAGAATGTTTGGGAACCAAAGACCAACAGGGTAGGACAGGACAGGACAGGACATTCGTCTCTATGACTTTTTGCCCTCTCTTCAGGTTGGAAAACAGAGTCAGTAATGTTTTCACTGGATCAAAATGGTAGAACCAAACTTTTCCAGAAAACAAAGTCCAGAATAGCTTCTGAAAGTGAGAAGAGCATTTAATGTCAGCTGAATCCTCCCACGTCTTCTGGTGTAGAACCCACGAGCTTGTTGGAATCCTGGGCCTTGCCCACCCCATCCTTCCATCTGCTCAAAGTCTCAGAGCAATCTCGCCTCAGAGAAGCTCACCTCATGACCTCTTGTTTCCTCATGGCACTCTCCACTTCCATGAGTCCCTTGATTGTGCATTTGCCTATTTACTGCCTGTTTCCCTGAGGAGAATAACTCTGCCTAAGTCATGACCCCAGTTTCAGGGCAGGGCACATGTGGCATTCTTAATACATATTCTGTGAAGAAATGAATGACAGAAAACCATTTAGAAATGCACGTTACCTGCCAAAAACTGGGTTGAGAGTGTTGGGAATGTAGTGGTCTCGGTCTTCAATTACTTTTTTGCCCAGTGTTATTTTTATGTAAGGATCACACTGCAGGGACAAGGCAGATGAGATGTTATGTTATCATAGGGTGCAAACTGAAGTCAATTTCTGGGATGGACTTGGCTTGCTTCGACACCCACTCCCAACTGATGACAAGGTGGCCTCTGTGGCACCATGTGCCTAAGACGAGCCCTGAGCAACTTTCCCCTTCAGTGGCAGAAGGCCAGCGTACCTTCAGAGCAGCTGCGTGGGCAAAGAGGTAGGGCGGGGTGGGGCGGGGGTGAGGGTGACCTGGCTCAGCAGTTTCTGGCCCTGTGACTGAAGCAAATTGCATCCCAGGTCTCATCTGTAACATGAGAAGGATGAACCAGGGAGCCCTAAGCCCTCACAAGCTCCTAGGTAAATCCCCATGGGGACAATCCTCCTGCATACACTGTTTTGATAGAGTATCTTTCCCCTAGTGAGATAACAGACGCCCAGAAAGAAAGAAGGTGACAATTACTGTTGCTGATGACTGTAATTATCCTGCTACAGGAGAAGGCCCCACACCCAAACTCTTACCAGGCCATTGTTGTCCTGGGGCTGCAGCTCTAAGCCTTGAACAATGTAAATCCGAACCGTGCATTCCTGTGGGACACTGTCAGGCAATTCCCGAAACTGCCTGGGAGGGGCAGGCATGCTGGGGTCATCCGACAGGGGATAGATGCGGAAAGAACCCTGAGAGAAACAGACGCATGTCACTTGCAAGACCCTGGGCGCCAGGCAGAAGGTGTCATTCCAGGACAGTGCCCTCCTCCCCAGAGCACTTGGGGCACCACCGACCGTTGTGCAGGGATGCCTTTGTGAAAGAGACAACATGCATAACACTTGCGTGTTTCCAGTACAGAAAGCGAACTGCTTCTAAAGCAATAATTGTAAAGGGGATATGGAAGAACGGGGGCAGGGCAACGAACTGGGTGGTGTGGTGGTGGAGGTGACTGGTCAGTGTAAGGGAGGTGGTGGCAAAGACAGGGAAGAAGGTGTGGGTATTTTGGAGCTTTAAATGATTCCGCTGGAGTACTAAGATTATTGTTCTCCCCTCCATTAGCCCCACGTGCCGCGTCCCACTCCCAGGAAAATTCCTGTTCAGCTTTAGGTCTTGGCTGCAAGCCATACTTCTTCCAGGCTACCTCCTTGCCTGCCTGAGAAGGGAGTATTCACCCTCTCCACCAACCCTGCCCTGGTCTATGCCGCCCTGACCTCTGCACAGCCTGAAATGGTCAGTTTGTAGTCTATGTCCTCCACTAGACTGTGAGCTTCTGACGGGGGTGGGGACATTAGGTACTGTCACTACCCCACTGTCAGGGTCTAACACAGGCTGGGCATCTACAGTCTAGGAATTGAGTTTTGAATGAGTATCCCAGCAGACCAGCATGTGGAGAGGCCGTATACTTTATCTTGAAACCAGCTCCAGTACAGAGGAAAGTACTCTGTTGGGACCAGAGCACTCAGGTCTTTATTCTAGCCACCTTCATTCAGGAAAGTAGCATAGCATGAGCTCCCTGTTAGGGGAGCTTGACTCTCGTGCCTCATTGACAGTTTGGTGGAAGGCTGTGATGAGGAGGATTTGAGACCCTGTCCGCTGATCCATTAGTCATGTCTGCCAGTGGCAAAGGATTAGGAAGAGGGAACACATCTGCCCCGGCTCTGCCAAGTGTGCCTGGCAGGAGGGGTGGCCATCAAACCTGAAAGAATGTAAAAGGTGCTTTCATAGCGGGGTGAACTCAGACCCGTGGGAGCCCAGAGCATGGGTGAGTCACGCTGCCTGAAGCCACCAGGGAACTCTTGACAAAGACTGTGACATTCGAGCTGGCACTTAGAGCAGGAGCAGGCTTTGTCATGGCAGAGAGAGGAGGAAGGGCATCCAGGGAAGGAAGGGAGCCTGGCCCAAGGCTCCATACGGCACGAGGACACGGTGTGTTTGGAGTTTGGGAGAGGTTCTGCTGGGAGGGAGGGACGCACTGCTTGTGAACGGCTAGCTCAACTTTGGAAGCAGTTGAGACTTGATCCTGTGGAAACCGAAGTGCTGTGTTTAAGCCCTTTAGCTGTGGGATTGGTTGCAGCTAGGGTGGACTGGATGGGAGAAGGTGGCGACGACCAGGGACTGGGGAGTTGTCATGAGGATCCTGCCTGGAGGGATCCCAGAACAGAGGAAAAATGAGGCTCCGGAGAGGTTTGAATCTGGAGGATTCCAGACTGGCTGCTTGAGCAGGAGAGAAGCAAGAGCTCCCAGGCTCTGCCCGTGCCCTTTTCCTTGCCAGCAGCTTCCTTCTGCAGAGGACCCAGGGCCTGGGGCATGGCCCTGGCCCAGATGTTGGCTGTCCTTTATCCTAGACCCATAGAGGAACTGAAGATGGGTTTAACCAGGATGAATGTAGAGGTTTACTCACTTTAAACTCTCCTACCACAGAAGGGTCTTCATTTTCCTCAGACTTGCCCCGGTACAACTTGAAAGTCTCCGAGAAGTCTGTCAGGCCCTCGAAGTCAGCCACATCCTCTAGTTCACAGTTATAGATCTGAAAATCAGCAACAGACTCTCAGTTTCTCATTGAAATGCAGGTGGACTCTCAAACCAACAGGACTGGGTACCAGGTGGGCAGGGGGATGCAACAAAGCAGCTTTGGGACCCTCACATTGCTGGTGGCATAATGCTGGGACTTTCTTATAGAGTTAAATATCCACCTATCCCAGGACCCAGAAATTACATTCCTAAGTGTTTTACCAAAGAGACACGAAGACTTGTCCACACGGTACAAGAATGTCTGTAGCCGTGTCTTCATCAGGAGGACGAGTAAACAAAATGGTCTAGTCACAGAACACAAGAGTACTCAGTAAGAACAGACAGGCTAGCGATATACATAGCAGCACAGTGGGTCCCAAAAGCACAGTGCAGGGTTAAGGAGCCAGGCAAGCACAGAATAAACACTGTGTGAGTTTAATCACATGGAGAATAAAAGCGGGCAAAGCCAATCTATCATGACAGAAATCAGCTCAGCCACCCCTGGGAGGGGTGGACGGTTGTAGGGAACTGGCTTGAAGGGGGCACAAAGCCTTTCTGTATATGGAAATGTTCTTCATCTTGCTTTGGTGGTGGTTTACACAGGTGCGCACAATTATCAAAAACTTGTTGGACGGATCACCTTATGGCATACAAATTACACCTTGATAAAGCAAATTAGAAGACCAAGGGAGGGAAAGAAGGAGGGAGTGAGGGACAGCATGATGGAAGGAGGAGGGAGGAAAGTTGGAGTAGGAACCTGACCCCCCAGCTCCATATGATCATTTTTCTAAGTGATTTTTTTGTATACTGCTATTTCTTAAGCTACAGAATTATATACATAAACACATTGTGACATTCACAGACAAGGACATAAGCTTTTCCATTTTGATAGGGGAAATTATTTTAACTAGGACTTCTCATTTAACTTTATTTTTCTTCAGCACACTGGTCTGACTACTTTGGCATTTGCTTCTACTTGAACATTGCAGTACAGGTTTAGCAGCTGAATGAAGCACTGGGAAGACCAGAGCATTAACAGAGTGATCGCGGATAGCCAGGCCGCCGCGCTCTGCAGCCTGTCTTCTTGCACGCATGTGCCCACGGGTGTGATTTTATGACGCATACATGTGACAGGGTCAACTTTTCACCTTGCAAAATGGATCCCTGCTTAGGGGACAGAATGAGGCTTGTTGATATCTTTTGCTGTTTTGCAAAGGGCACTGTGATTTCTGGGTCTCCTCAAGCCAAACAATCCTAGATAATTGTTGGCCTAATTAGTGTGGTACCAACCCCTTCCCAACCTTCTGCCAGATGCCCCCGAGCCTCAGAGAGGGAGTCACGCAACTATGACTCAGCGGCTTTCCCTGGGCTGTCGTACTTGGCAAAGCCAAGCCTCTTGCAGGAGGGGTCTCCAGGAGGCCAGAGGTGTTCCCTCTCTCTCCCTCTCTCTCTCACTTTGAAGTGTTGGCGATTGAATCCATGGCCTTGTGTGTATGCTAGGACCAGCTTTCCCCCCCTCACAACAGCACAAAAGCAGAGGTCAAGGTACCTTGAGTTTGGAATAGCCTTTCTGAATATATTGTCCACATTTTTCGAGTTCCCCGGAGGAAGCATAGAATTTACTCCACCAGTCAACAATTTCTTCTTCCTAAAGACATGTCAAAATAAAAACATCTTTACTGATAACTTCGTTGTCAAGAAAAATCCCTAGGCAAGATAAAACTTCTGACCTTGTTATGAGTAAGATTACATGCTTTGTTGATGTGCACTGTGGATACACATTCACAGATCTGCTCAGAAGCCAGGGGAGAAATGACTATCCTCAGCCAAAGAAATGTGTTTGGCTTCAGTGTCCATCACTACATAGATGTTTTCCTTTCATCCCCTCCCCCACACAATCTACTAACTTGTCTGGTTTTTTTTAGTCTGTTAAATTGACTTTTGTGTGTGTGTATGGATGTGGTGTGTGTGTGTGTGTGTGTGTGTGTGTGTGCGCGTGCGCGCGCATGCATGTGTACACACGCGCAGGTGCATATACAAGTATGTACACATACATGTGGAGGCCAGAGGACAACTTGAGGTGACACTCTTCAAGCACTGTTCACCTTTGTTTTTTGAAACAGGATCTGTCACTGGCCTGGAGCCCACCAAGTAGGCTAGAATTGCTGGCCAGCAAGCCCCAGGGATCTGCTTATCTCTGCTTCCTCTTTACTGGGATTACAACATGTGCTACCATGCCCAGCTTTTTTTTCTTTTGGCATATGCATCTGTATAGTAAGTGTACTGTGGTGTGGGTGTGGTGTATGCACGTGCATGTGCAGATGCAGTGCCCTGTGAGTGTGTGGAGGCCGGGGGACGTCAAGTGTCCCACTTCATTGTTCATCTGTTTATTTCCTTCAGATGGCCTCTCTTGCCGAACAAGAGACATATTCTTAGATATGCATACTGTGTGTTGTCATGAGCGCAGGGGGTCTCCAGTCTCTGCTCCCATAAGACTGGGGTTATAGACATGCATGGCCACACCCAGCTGTTTACATGGGTTCTGGGAAATTGAACTCCGTGGCCTTGGGCCCGGGCCCTCATGCTTGTGCAGAAAGTGTTCTTAACTGCCGAACCACTTCCCTTCCCTCCAGCTTTCTAAACTCACTTCTTCATGCTTACATGGGAAGCACTTTACCAAGTAGTTTACTGAGCTGTCTGCTCAGCCCTACCAAGAAGATACTTACATCGACAAATACGTTCATGTAAAACCTCCAGTGTATGTTTCCTATCTCAGTTGCTTAGCTCTTTTAGCAACAATACAAACCTCACTAACCTAAGAGTTGGAAGAACTGGTTCTAATCCAAGTTCTATATTTTTAAACTGATAGAATGCTATACCTGATTTTAGCAAAAAGGCTGAGAACTGATCAAGTTCTACCTTTATGCTCCAAGCCATACCCTTTTGTTACAAGCCACACTGGCATGAGAAAGTTGTTCAGCATCTCTCAGCACCCATGTCTTCATCCACTGAGTAGGATACCAATTGCCTCCCAGAGTTAATTTGGAAATCAAAATAAGGTCATGACAAGAAAGAGCTCTGAAACTGTTAAAGTGTGAAACAAAAATGGAGAGGATAATGGTTCATTTATTCCAGTGGCTCCCATCCCAGTCTTGCAGATTCTGGTTCAGACAGTCTGGGCTGAGACCTGGACATCTACTGTATTCACGTAAGCTCCCGGGTTATTTCAATATTGTAGCCAGAGCTGAGAAATTTTGGCATGGATGGATGGCTCTTGATTGAGCACAAGGGACAATATATAAAGGCACTTATAGGATAGTTTTAAACTACATAAACCCTTACATTCAAGATCCCCCTTTCCTACTCCTTCCCCTTCTCTTTCTGACAGAGTCTTGCTATATAACCCAGTCTGGCCTTGAACTTATGATCATCTTGCCTCAGTCTCCCAAGTGTGGGGATTATAGTTGTATGCACATAATGCACACTCAGATTATAGCAAGACTATGTCTTTATCAGATCCATTCATTGCTTATTTTAATTTGCCTCGGAAAGTCATGTTGCCCATAGAACAAGTATTCCTTGCAATATAGCCTTCTATTCAGTTGGAAGGAGAGTGGCACAAGGAGCATGAGAGGCCATTTCTTATTTGCATGGGTAAGTGTATTTACACAGTATGCTTTTCTAAGAACATGCTTATATACACATATACGTTTAGATATATGTTGAGGACTGAGCCAAGCACTCTACCTCTGAGCTGCACCCTCAGCCCTGTGAATCTTAATTGTAGCAAAATGTGTACAATAATTACCTTTTCTGTTAGCTGTATATATGAGGCCAGGAACAGAGCAAACCATATAACAGGTCACATAGAGATTAGGTTTAAGACCCCAGGAGCATTAGGTTTAAAAAGAAAGAGAGAAAGTTATTTTTCATGCATGCTGTATATCGGCAATATTTAATAGATTATTTAAATTATCCCAGTCAAGATTATCTCATCATTGAACACATTATTGATTTCTTCTCTGAAAATAATGCCAGAGTCATACATGGTACTCAATAGAAAGACTTAAAGGTAGTTTCCCATGTGGTATACTTTCAGTGGGGTTGGATAATATCGTGGTCAGCTAATACACTCAGGAGGGAAGTGTGGAGCTACTCACCTTCCCACCCCAAACCTCTCATTCCATGTAGCTCACAAAAGCATATCCGTCCCCCAAAACCATACCCCCCAAAACTGCCTCATTCTCCTCCCTGCAAGAGCTCTCTGGTCATAAGATGCACATGACTGCAACATCATCATGCGAATACCTTTGCTGGCTTTCCCCTCATGCCCGTGTTGCCATATCAAATAAATGCTTATCCAAAAAAAAAAAAAAAAAGGTTTTAATACAAGAATGGCAAGTTTCTCATTGGCTAAATCCTCCTATTTGAATTTTTGCATGGATGATTCACGCTAATCTTAGGGCAGAGCCAGGAGAGTGAGAAGAGGTAGTACGATGCTGGAGTTGAAGTTTTCTCCTCGAACTTGCTGGGATACTAGCCAAGCTCACCCTCAGAGGTAGTTTGGTGAAAAACTAGTCAGACTCCCTTCCTGAAATCCCAACTTCAAGTTCATTTCCAAGGTGAGAACAACTTCCCCTTACAGCACTTCCTGCAGATGGTGTGTGGGAAGGCCACCAGGATTCTGCAGGTGTTCCTCAGTATTTCTAGACTGATTTTGTCACAACAGAGTTGCCAAGAAAGGCAAAGAGACAGACAGAGGTATCTATTTTTTAAAATATTAGATTCATTCCAAAGCAAGATTAGGGCTAAACAATCACAGCTGAGTTGAGATTTTGGAGAGAGATTTTTTTCCCCAAAAGTTTTCACATGCTCAATGGTCTTAAATTCAGTTATTCACTGTTTATTCACTTATTATGTCTATTTTCAGCTACATAAAATTGTTTCAGAGAAAAGAATATAGGCCATGTTTAAAAGCATTGTTCAAGTTTTTGATTTTAAAATTTAGGGTTAGTATAGAATTCATTAATGTGTACTTGCTCATGATTCCACTTGGAGAAAGAGCAGAAGGCGTGTTAAGCCTTGCTTTTTTGTACCCCAAATGAACTTGCAACAGGACTGAAATCGCTAATAGGCTTAAACAATCCTGTTTGTGTAAAGATCACACTGTTCACTCCAAAATCTATAAATAGAAAGAATCTGAAGGATTTCAACTCCTTAGAACAAACTCCCAGAGTCCCGTGCCGCTTCCTGCGTTTTCTTATTATACATACATGCACTGTTCTTGGAGAAGCCATTTTGCTGAGTGCTGTTGACACGCTGCTTAAGCACTGGAATTGGAAGGCAATCGTTGAGATGGCCATGTAGGACTGTCCATATTCGCTGACTAGCGCTTGGCCAATCTGCCCCACATACTTACATCTCTCCCTTTTCTTGTGCTAGTATTGAACCCATTTGCTATGAGCTCCTATGGACATCACAGGATAATGCCATGAGTTTCCAGAGCCACGGTGTTGTCTCTGAAAGACAGCCTCCAGCCTCCAGCTCCCAGCAGCAGCAGTTAGTTTCGACCCAGTGTCTCAGGTTACCCAGATATAAAGCCGGGGCTGAGTTAGTGGTGTTATGTGTACATTCCATGTACCTGTGATACGTGGAATAAAGCACATCTGCAAGCTCGTCATTGGCTCTTTCAAAGCTCAACATTGCTCATTGCAGACATGTGCAATGTCTATCTTGATGAACCAATAGACTCAGGCACTTAGAAAAGATTCCAGTTTTTTTTTTTTTTATAATCAACACAGTGTACCTCAACTAGGTATGAGGGCAGCAAGCTAATTCCAGTCATTTATAGCGAAGCAGGAGTGACTGACAATATGCCTCCAGTCCTGCTATCCCTCCAGGCTAAAACGTCTGATGTAAACTGACCTTTCACTGTGTTGCTAGAGTAGCCTAGGGAGTGAAAATATTGGCAGGTATTGTTGGCGTGTTTTTCTTGTTACTCTCTCGTAATACTTTGGGTGACAGAATACATAGAAGGCATGCAGTAAGAGTTGCTTGACAATGGCAGATGGCAAAGCTGGAGGCAGATTACTAAGATCTCACACTGCCTTCTATGAAGGTAGTTGTGACAACCTACATGAGAAGTCATAGGTGTAATATATTGATAGTGATTGTTTACAAAATGAATGCAGTCATGTTGCCCTATAGGGTTGAGGATTTGATATTGTCACTTGTCACCATGTAGAATTTCCAAATAGCAAAGTCAAACACACAGTTACACAGTGCTGGCAGTGGACCCCAAATTTAACACGGCCCGGTTGTTAGTGATTTCAGTGTAGAGGGAAGGAAATGGATTTGTAAGGCACTATTTATGGACATAATATATTAAAGTGCAATCATGTGCATTTTTTGGCCAGTTTGCATGTTAAAACATGCTGTGAAAGTTTATCAGAAATGCCAAAAGAAACAGCAATCTATTTTGTGTTTTCTTTCTTCTGGGTTGAAACTTTCTCTTTTCTTCTCCTAGAAGTGGCTGGGATAGTTTTAAAACATGGTTGGAGTGAGTTATTTCCACAAATTTCTTCACTTCAAAACCACAGTGAACATAAGAACCTAGGTGTCCCACATACTGACAAATAGGATCATTGTAAATCATGACAACTTGGCATCATATGGGGAAAACCCTGGCCTACCTCATGCATCCCTGTTATGACTGTTGCATTGCTGTCAATTTGCTCTGGAGACTTCCCTTTCTAACAAATGATATCACTTAGCCTCCCTACCAGTGGTTTTCAGATCTCCACATGTGTATCCGAACCATGTGTGTGAAGAGTATTTTTTTTAAATATCACTATTCTTTTTTTTTTTTAATTTTATTTGAGAGTGGGAGAAAGATGAAGAGAGAGAGAGAGAGAGAGAATGAGTCTACCAGGCCTTCAGCCACTGCAAACAAACTTCAGACACATGTGCCCCTTTGTGCATCTGGCTTACATGGATCCTGGAAAATTGAACTGGGGTCCTTTGGCTTCAAAGGCAAATGCCTTAACTGGTAAGCCATTTTTCCATCCCAATGTGAATAGTATTTTAAGTGTCCTGGGGTGACTAATTAATGAGGGATGATAGCCACTACAGTCTATACCCCAACTTCTTGAACTGTAGGTTATAACCCCACATAGGGTCTGTAACTAAATGTGAGGATTATAGAAAATATAGACAATTTGGCAACAGTGAAAGGTTTCTGAGTGCAGAATAACCCAAAAATTAATCCAAAATAAAATGTGTAATGAGTCTGAGGTGTTTTGGGCAGCACTCATACACATTGCAACATGAGACTTCACTGTAGTCTTGGCTTGGAACATGCAATACATGCACTGTGCTGTCTTCACCCTGTGAACTCTGCTGGAGACACCTCAGCTCATGTTCAAGACATACAATGACAAACAGTATTTTATGCATTGCAGTGTTTTAATGTTCACACAAACTTTTCTGTTCTTATATAAACACAATGGTTTAACTACAAAAAAATACTTTTAACATTTTCCTACCATCATTATTCAGCATATAAATATCAAATCAGTATATATTTGGATTGCATTGTGCTAGAATGTTTGATTTCAAAGATTGCTATTTGCAGGCTGGAGAGATGACTTAGTGGTTAAGGTGTTTGCCTGCAAAGCCAAATGACCAAACTTCAATTCCCCAGGACCCACACAAGCCAGATGCACAAGATGGCACATGCGTTTGCAGTTTGTTTGTAGTGGTTAGATGCTCTGATGTGCCCATTCTTTCTCTCTCCCTCTTTCTGCCTCTCTCTCCCTCTCTAAAATAAATAAATAAAAATAAAATTTTAAAAGATTGCTATTTGACATTACAGAGGAAGTGGTGGAATAAATGTGAGAGCTGCTCTCAGTGCTAGCCTGAGAACCTCCTCCAGGGAGAGGGCAATAGACACTGAGGAGACTCAAAACTCATCAAAGCAGAAAAATCAGAGGCTGCTGAGAAGTCAACACTGAAGTATATACGCCCCCTAAGGCCTAGGGAACATTGTGGAAGAGGGGATAAAAAAAATTATAATGACTACAGAATGAGAAGGTATATCCTGAGGTATTGTCCACCCTCCCTCCTGACTGACTGGCACATTCATGACCCCACAGTGAATACTGATAACCCTACCAAGGAGGGCTTTCAGTGGAATGGGGTTGGAGGAGAAGGAATGAGTATAACCCAATGGAAATATGACCAATATGGAATATGTAAGTAAATAAATACATAAATTAATGTTTGAGTGGATGATTAGACTTTCATTTAAAAAAATCACAAAATGAATTTTGGTTGGGTTTAGGACAGATTTTCCAATAATTCTGAAATGTACTTCTGCCATTGCGTACTACACATTTATGTGAAGAGCCATTCTCAGCATTAACAACTATAAAATCAAAACATCAATTCTGAAAAATGTTGAAGATGTTCTGCATCCTGCACTATTAACTATTTAGCCAAAAGTTAATTGTTTACATAAAAATAAGCACATTCATCATTCATCTCATTCACATGCAAATGTGCTTTCATCTTTAATATGTGGTATTTTTTTTGTCTACCAAATAATTGTTTTAAAATAAATTTCTTTAAGATTTACTATCAGTAGGCTGGAGAGATGGCTCATCAGTTAAAGCACTTGCCCATGAAGCCTAAGGACCCAGGTTTGATTCCTTAGTACCCACATAAGCCAGACACACAAGGTGGTACATGCATCTAGAGTTTGTTTGCAGTGGCTGGAGGCCCTGGCAAATGATTCTTCTCTCTCACTCTCTCTCTAATAAATAAAGAAAAAAAAAGATTTGCTATCAGTATTTATTTGATTTGCATATCTATTTTATATACCTCTATATCTGGGACTGTATAAAAATTTCTTAGGTGAAAAATGGTCAAAATGAAAAAAATTGTTTTGTGGTTTTAAAATTTTTTTTAATGTTTCATTTGTTTATTTACTTATTTGTGAGAGAAAGAGAGAGAGAGTGTGTGTGCCAGGGCCTCTAGCCACTAAAAATGAACTCCAGACTCTTGTGCCATTTTGTGCAGCTGGCTTACGTGGGTACTGAGGAATTGAACCTGGATCCTTTGACTTTGCTGGCAAGCACCTTAACTGCTAAGCCATCTCTCCAACTCCCTTTTTAAATTTATTTTTTGTTTTTGGTTTTTTTCAGGTATGGTCTCACTTTATAGTCTCAGAGTGGCCTCGAACTCACAGTGATCTTCCTACCTCTGCCTTCTGAGTGCTGTGCTTAAAGGCATGCACCACCACACCCTGCCCTGAATGAACAATATTTTGCTGGGTATAGTGGTGCATTCCTTTAATTCTGGCACTCAGGAGGCAGAGGTAGCAGCATCACTGTAAGTTTGAGGCCAGCCTGGGACTACACAGTGAATTCCAGGTCAGCCTGGACTAGAGTGAGACAATACCTTGAAAAAAAACTAAAGAAAAAAAAAAAAAAACGTTTTAAGAAGCTCTGGTCTATATAATGCCACTATAACTATGGAGGGACACAAGATTTAGATTCTTGTCTCTAGTTTGTTCTAATAAATTGGGATGTTTAGCATTTTAATAGCCATGATTGGTTGCTCTAGTTCACCAAATGCTTAGATAATATATAACTGGCAGTATCTAATAGTCAGTTCTGAAGCCTACCTTGGAAGCCAGTAATGGTTTGGTGTCTTCTATTTCAATAACGACATCTCGGCAAGGAGGTGCAGACATCAGAGAGGCTGTAAGGCAAAGCATTTCATAATCTAAGATTCTTAGGAAAACACACTAGTCAGGGGCTGGAGAGATGGCTTAGTGGTTAAGGCGTTTGCCAGTGAAGCCAAAGGACCTAGGTTTGATTCCCCAGTACTTACGTAAGCCCAATGCACAAGATGGCACATGTGTCTGGAGTTCATTTGCAGTGGCTAGAGGCCCTGGAGCACCTATCCGCTCTCCCTCTCTGCCTCTTTCTTCCCTCTCTCTCTTAAATAAATACATACATAAATAAAGTATTTTAGAAAAACCACACTGTTGGGCATGAACATCTGACTCCTTGTTCAAGGTGAACAGCCATGGGGTGGATGGTAAAGTTTAACGTGGGTGAGACTTCCTGAATGGAGAGGAGCAATGTAGGAAGTAATCCAACCGCTTATCACTGTGGCACGGTATATCACTATGACAGTTTTTTTTTTTTTCCCCAAGGTAGGGTCTCACTCTAGCCCAGGCTGACCTGGAATTCGCTCTGCAGTCTCAGGGTGGCCTCGAACTCATGGTGATCCTCCTACCTCTGCCTCCCAAGTGCTGGGATTAAAGGCGTGCGCCACCACACCCGGCAATGACAGGTTTTTGTAGGTAACTGCGTGGTCCATTTTTCTTTTGTTTGGACAATCAGCACAGTGCCTACTCAAAGAAGAATTGTGTCCCTTATGTCAACACATGTCTGATGCAAGAGTGGGAGTAGGGGTGGGGAGCCTACATCTAAAAGAGCTTCCTTTCCTTGGTATTTGTTCCTAAGACATGAAGAGAAAAGGAGAGGAAGAAGAGGGAGGGCAGTGAGGGGAAATGGAGAGGTGAGAGAGAGAGTGAGGGGAGGGAAGAGAAAGGGGTGGATGATGTGCATATTATCAGTCTGAAGCTGTAGCTATTCAGTCCTCATTCTGTCTCTCAGCATAGGCAGAAGGTGAGGACACATGCCTGACCTTAGTCAAATTCCCCATGTGTATGTGACTCAGGGTTTTGGAGTGAGAGCAGGGGCTCAGATATAGCTCCTAGGCCCATCTTACTTAGCTAAAGGCAGGTGCCAAAAATATCAGCCTTGGGAGAGGGTGGGGTGACAGGTGCATCTCCCTTTTATTGACCAGACTGATCAAGCAATCAGACATTCTTCAGAGACGAAACCCCACAGAAAAAAAAACCTCTAAAAGTCAAAAGGAACTTTCTCTTTAACTCACCCAGGCCTTTGGTATGCAGGGTCACAAACGAGGGGAAGAAAGACATGGGTTTTTTTTAGATACCTACCAGGCAGTGGGATAAGCACTTTATTTATGTGATCTCATTTAATCCCTCAAAAATCCTTTTCAATATGTGTCACACTCTCCATTTTAAAGACTTAACAACAAACTGAAACTAAGAGAATGGATTGCTTGGGGTTAAACCCTTAGTGATAAGTAGAAGTAAATAATAGCCCAGAGATGTTGGACCCTAAAGTTTCTGTGTTAACAATCACACAAGGTAACTGAGAAGAACAGATGCTCACTAAATGTCAGAGACTATTTGGGGGGCGTGGACACAGAGGGGACAGAGAAGCCTGCTCTTTACTGAGCATTTGTAATTGGGCAGCTGCTGTGCTAGGTAGTTTGGCCTCCACCTGTGTCGCTCCAGTGACACTTCCAACATGAGCTCATCTGCAGCTTTAGACCACAGCAACCACACAGAGCAGGAGAGCCAGATGGTCAAGGAAGAGTGAGACTCCTGCATGTGAATTCCTTCTATGTCACTCCCGGCGATACTGTCCTCACGTAAGCAGAGTCTGGGGTTACAGGGAGGAAAAGTAACTGTGTGCTTCTAAGATCAGACCAACCCAGGCTCACTCTGCAACTCTTACCCTATCATTAGGGTTTAAGAAAACACTGGGTATTCCTCTTCTGGGACTCTCCAAAGCATTGCTTACATGCCATCTTAATTACACAATGTCACTAAGCAAAAGGTCTCAGCCTTGGGTCCAGTCTATGCCTGACCAAGAGATACAAACAGGCCCATGCAAGAGATTCTGGGGCTGAGAGAGTCTGCAGAATTTGTATGTTCCCAAGGACTTCACATGTTTGTACCAAAGAACTTTCTCTCATGAGACCGATAGGAAAAATGCTAAGAAAATGATTTATCTCCATTTAGTAATGCCCAGATAAGCAAGTCCTGAAGTCATAATCATTCTCATTGTTTTGTCATATTTATTTATTTATTTTATTTGAGTGGGGGGAGAGAAGAGAAAGAGAAAGAGGCAGATAGAGAGACACACAGAGAGAATGGGCATGCCAGGGCCTTCAGCCACTGTAAAGGAACTCCAGGAGCATGTGCCACCTTGTGTACCTGGTTTACTTGGGTTCTGGAGAATCAAACCTGAGTCCTTTGGCTGTGTAGGCTAGTGCCATATCTCTAGCCCTAATTCTCATTATTTTAAAAATGTTGTATTTCAAGTATCATAAATTCAACACAAAGTGTTTTGTGTGGACTATTTTTTGCTTATCACCTGCAGGGTTTTGCTGGAATATGACTTTTTTTTCAATGTAGATGAGCTTAAATGAAACTGGTTTTCGATGCTGCTGCTTAAGGAGACATTTGTTTCCATCTTGAAGCCACTAGTGATAGCTGAATAGGGTGCTTCAGTACTCCACTGGGGTCTACTCTCATGAAGCCAGTGGGATCTTGGGCACTAAAACGACTGAACCTCAGTCTCTAGCACAGTATAGGCACATGATAAGCTAAACACGAGACACTGCTAAATAGGCAATAGCAAAACATTACGTCATTAGCTGCCACTTATTATAATCTGCTAAGTATTATGTCCTGCTTAATCATTTACATATTAGTTACATGACCTCAGGTAAGTCATTTAAATTTTTCCACTATTTTAAAAAATACTCATTTATTTATTTATGAGAGAGAGAGAGGGAGAATGGGAGCGCCAGGGCCTCTAGCCACTGCAAACAAATTCCAGATGCATGCGCCCCCTTGTGCATTTAGCTTATGTGGGTTCTGGGGAATTGAACCTGGGTCCTTAGGCTTTGCTGGCAAGTGCCTTAACTGCTAAGCCATTTTTCTAGCCCCTTTCCACTATTAATGACAATAAATCTCTTTCAAATTATATCACAATGTTGCTGTACATGGCAATGAGGTGGGCTTACAGATGGAAAATAATTTGAAATAAACATTCCCTCCTTGTTGCTGAGAAAGTGACACACACCTGGAATCCCAGTACCTGGAAAGCTGGAGGATCTACAGTGCATGGCTGGCCTGGGCCACACAGGGAGACCCTGTTTCAATTAAAAAATATCTCCTCCAGTGTTCACAAGGGGGTGGTTTCCCGTATTTCCACATAGACACTGATCACAGCGAACTGCTGTCACTCACTGCCATGCTTGTCTTCCCCGTTGGGCCCTTGCACTTTGAGAACAAAGCTGTGTTGGTTTCCCTCATCTCCCCATCATTTAGATCAATGAATGACATTCAAGGAATGTCCCATAACCATGTTTTGGAGGTTGGGGGAAATCTCTTCATCCCTGTTACTGAGGTGGGAACAGCTCTCCCTGCACTTCCAGACTACTTCTTCAGAGGCAAGTAGAAAAGTTCATGTAGCATTTCACATTTCCTCAAAAGACATTCTATGCTTATCCATAACAGGACATCTGCATTACCTTCTCCATGGCTCGGGGAGTATTGTTTAAGAAGTTATAGGAAAGAATGTAAGAGTCAGAGGACAGTGGGGAAGTGAGGTTGAATGCTGACTTCTGGGCATGATGATGACTGTTGTACTTTTGAACTCACAGTACAAGATCTGCACAAGACTGGGCCTGTCAACATCAAGTGGGGAGAGGCCATGGGCCCATCCTCCCTAAAGAATTATACAGTTAGTGGTTGACTGAGGGAGAAGGAGAGGAATTTTCTTCACTGTCATAGCCACTCATAAGGTGCCCAATGTTCCTGTAAAACAACCTCTCACCCATGCAACCCTAACAAAACTCATCAATCACACAAAAAAGGTATAAAAGTAGAAGTGGGAAAGTTGGGAAGAAGAACAGCTGGAGTGGAAGAGGGACAAGAAAGGGTAACAGAGGAGAGGTGAATATCATCAAAATATATTATGTGCATGTGTGTATATGAACACACCCACATACATGAAAATGTCAGAATGAAACCCATTATTGTGTATAATTACTTACATGCTACCAGAAACATTTACAAACATCCTGGTTTATCCAGAAGCAAGGCACTCAAGCAGGTAAGCCCTCGAGCCCTGGATCCCCCAAAGTAGCCCCAAAGTCCAGCCCAGACGCATTACTTACTAGCTGATTTCCTTGGCAGAGTTACCTAGCCTACTACACATCAAAGGCTTCCTCCTCTGAAAAATCTCAACAATGAATACTCACCTCATAAACATTAAATCAGATCATGCATGAAAAGCTCAAAAATGCCATATATATCTGCCTATAGACATACCTTTTAGCTGCGGCACAATATCTTCTTTTCCTGCATAAGGATCGCAGCGGAAGCGGTCCAGTTGTTCAATGGTGCACTGGCCCACAACAGGCTTCCGTCCAAACTGTCTGTGGTCAATGACTTTGATCACCAGTGGTGGCATGTATAGTTCCTCCTTGGGCAAGAGCTTGGGACCACAAAAACAGGTGTCACTTCTCTTTATAAGACCTGACAAGGGCAGCTTTGCCAATAAATTCTCCCAAGGGGCCAGCCCAGGTTTATTTTGCTCACTACGCACCACCTCAGGGACCCACAGGAAGTACTTCAGTCACTCTCATGCTCAGCAAGTGGCTCAGAACTTAAGAGCATCAGCTCTTGGGGCTGGAGAGATGGTTAAGGCACTTGCCTGTGAAGCCTAAGGACCTAGGTTTGATTCCCCAGTACCCACACAAACCAGATGCACAAGGTGATGCATGCTTCTTGAGTTCGTTTGCAGTGGCTAGAGGCCCTGGCATGCCCATTCTCTCTCTCTCT
The DNA here is from genome assembly GCA_036346955.1 of Dipus sagitta. NCBI lineage: Eukaryota > Metazoa > Chordata > Mammalia > Rodentia > Dipodidae > Dipus > Dipus sagitta. The sequence goes on along the minus strand of CM070770.1, from coordinate 42,993,389 downwards.
ATCTGCCTCTTCCCCTATCTTTTCCTCTTTCTCAAATAAAAATAAAAATAAAAGGGTACCAGCTATCAGCTAGGTTCTGTAGGATTGAATCTGGCTCTGTCACCACAAACTTCATGACCTTAGGGAACTTTTCTAACTCTCTGTGCCCAGTTATCATCATTAATAATAGTGTTGTGGAAGTCACCTATGTGAAGTGTTTAGAATAGTGCCTAACCATCAAAAATGTCCTTTATGTGCTAGCCAACAGGAAGTGGAATTAGCAGGGGTTTTTGGTTTGTTTGTTTGTTTTAAATCACCAACTCCACTTTCCTCTCACATTCTCCTTCCCGAGAAGGGATTTGCACAAGGCTAGTAAGCCTGGAACTTTGGTAACAAGCCAGGTCCTGAGCGGAATGTAGGAGGAGTCGAGACAAAATTGAACCTTTAAGGGAAATAACTGGTGAGGAATCTTTCAGCTTTGGAAGTTGAATCCCAAAGCAGGACACCCATCTTGCCCTCGCTGCTCTTGGAATGTGAGGGCCTTGATGCCTGACTGGAGAGCACCGACTAACTAGTCTAGAAGCTTGTGGGTCAAATGAACTTCTGTCTCTGGCCTTGCACAGGAACAGAAGTTGGGGGTCCCTTGAGTGGCTCCCCCTATCTCTGCTGACCAAAGGTAGAGTGCAGACTAGATGTGGGAAGGTGGAGGAGGGGTGAGAGTGAACAAGGACGGAGAGAGTGGCTCGGAGGCAACTGGTGAGGGATTCAGCTTCAGTGTGTCCATGTGTCTGTCTATCTGCAGCATTGTGCTGGCAAGGTATGGGCTTCGGAGTGGAAGGACCTGGGTCCAAACGATGGCCACCCACTTGTCAGTTTCTCCTTATGTACATTACTTTTGACCTTTTCATTTCCTCCAAAGTGAAAAAGAGGTGAATATGTCCAAGGCTAAAGATGAAACCAGAGAATAGGCACACAGCTCTGAGCTATAGCGACAGATGAAACGGGGACAGGGTCACTGCAGCATGGTGGGTGCACACTTGCTACACGGTTGTCCAGGTCACCTCCCCGCACTAGGCCTCAAATTCCTCATCTGTGGAATGAGAGGTTAGGCCACGTGACCATAAGGGTCAAGAGTGGTCTGTCAGAGACACCAAGTGCAGGCAAATGAGTGAGGTGGGGAAAGGATTAGGAAGATTCTGGGCCTTTCATCTCTTCAAGATAAGGAAATGACTTTATTTTTACCTCTTTCATGTAAAACTGAAACTTTTTCATTTTTTAAATGTTAACGAATTGCTCTAAAATGGGAAGATTGTGTGACTTCTTCTTGCTCCAAGTACTATAAGGTTTTCTTTAAGAGACAGCTATAACCCTGTCTGGTACTTCATACTTCTAATAACCCAAGGTTTCGTTAGAGGAACAAAAAGGTTCCATTCGATGGGCAAAGTTGTAGACTGTTAGGGCCATGCCCCATAGCCTCACCTAGGTTTCTCTGTAGCTACTCCTTCCCCAGAGAATGAGGCCCTAGCCTGCAGAGCAGACAAGCTGGGGTCCACCTGCCACTTCATGACTAGAAGTCAATCCTCTGCCCTCAAGGCTGACCAAGGGCCTGTGCGCTCTAGCTGAATACATGGAAAGATTACTGCAGAAATAAGTGTTGCTCATAGACGTCTTCACATCGCTGGAGTCGTTTGAAGCTTTCAGAAACTATGACTATGGTGTTGGACTCTAAGGAGATGAAGTCACCAAGAAGCTAAGTGCATCAAGACTGCATTTTTCTATCTGTCAGATTTGGGAGTTCATCTTGTGTGGGGGTATTTATTCACATTTCAGATGTAGACATCCATGGACTATTACAGAATCTGGATACCATACCACTTCCATAGAGAGCACAGAGCTCGGGAAGTTGGGTGTCTTCTTAAGGTTTTTGATCACCACTGATTCCACTCTTTTCCCTCCACACTCCACAATGAGACTCGGAGATGTGATAGACGCCATCTGGTAGTTTTTCATATTTCGTAATCCCCATGCTAGAATCTATGAAAACAAGTCAAATCAAAAGGAAGAAAACCAACATATTAAAAAATTACTATTCAAAAGCAAGTTATCTTAATCACTAGTAAAGTCGTTACAATGGATAGATGCAGATTTTCCCAAATACCAATGAATATATTCCAGAAAGCATGTGGGCATGCCCTTTCCTTCTGCCTGAGTGCAAAAAGTGCAGACCAGCTGCAAGGATGGGACTCAAGTCCTGCATATGCATGGTAGGTGAATACTGACAAGTCCATCAACAGGGCTGATGACATTATCTAGTGCAGGGTTACGTTGAGGATCAGCTGTAAACCTCTTGACAGTGCCCGACTCACAGGCATTCCAGAATGACAGCTGCTCTTTCGAGCTTCCTGAGAATGCTCAGTACGACAGACGAAGAACAGAAACCTTGGCGCTCACACCAGTTAGCTGAACAGAAGCCTTGAGACTTGGCCAGACCCTGTGCATCAAGCCGCCTGTTAGCTCCCTCAGCTTGTACCTGCCCCAGTGTTCTACCATGGCACCCCTACCCATATGCCCTTCCCACCCCCTACCTCTGCCTTCTTGGCAGGCCCTGCCCTCTCTGTGCACACACAGGAAACATTCTCCTGGGCCATCTTCTCTCCCAGTTCTCTAGATGACCCCCCCCAGTCTCAGAATCTGTAGCCCCTAGTAATGAGAACTCTAGATTCACATGGTGAGGTTGTCATCAACTTCCTGCCGCCTCACTAAGCTTTCAATTTCCATGAGCAGCTCAGATTTTGGGACAAATTCTACGGGAAGTTGTAGACAGCAAGAAAATATGCATCATGATGTCACTGAGCCCTGCTTGGTAGCCGCAGCATTTGCTTTTGTCAAATGAAACCTTGAACACAGCATACCTCAATAGCAGTGAGCTGAACCACAGGCCTGATGCCCTGGGGGACCATGTAGAGGTTTGGTGCCCTTTGAGAGGGAAGAATGGGAAGGTTGGAGCCGTCCTGTGGAGCAAACACAGAAGTCAGTGCTTCCCTTTCATTCAAGCACTCACAACTAAGTGAGAACACAGTGTACCTTGTTCCTCAGAATCAGCTCCGCAGTTACAAGGACATCCCCACACACTGTGTCTCCATTCATGACCGGCTGCCAGAGAAGTTTGGGTGTGATGTCCATTTCTGAGTTTAGTTTCACCAGAGGAGAGCACATGCTTCGTCCTAAAAATTCATCTTTGCCCTAGAGAAGCAAACAATGCTCAAACTCCCCGAACAAAAACCCCTTCAGGTCTCCATCTCGTCCCAGGTCATCTTAAAAGTCCCACACTACCTACCACTTGGTCATTGTCAAAAAGTTCCAAGATAACTTTGGGTGGGTTCTGAAGGACTGTCTGAGGTTCCCCATAGATTTCAATCTCATCAAATATAATTGTTTGGTCCCATGTTGGATTCAGGGTGGAGTGGATGACCTCCGTGGTTTTGCTTCGATGGAGGAAAGAGACATGAGCGTAGGGATCTATGGACAGAAGAAAGAGTTAACAGTAGACCTATGACAAAGTTCAGGTTCCCAGAGCTTCCAGTTGAATGCTTTTCCTCTGGACACAATCAATGGTCGTGCAGTCACTACTCATCTGAAGACAGTTTCTGGAAAGTGGGGGTGAAGCAGGTGTCACTGTGATTCAGAAGCACCTGATCTAAGGCTCCAATGTGAGCTTGGGGTTCTCTCTCTGGGTATGTCATCATCGAGGCCAACGGGGCACGCAATCTTTCACACTCATGATGAAGAGTGCAGGCTCTGCAGCCAGACACATGTGGAGTCAACCTTACCCTGCCAGAACCTTGGAAGAGAATGTTTAATGTTCCTCAACTTTGTTTCTCTCCTCCATGTAACGCGGGCCAATCGGCTTCCTAGTGCTCCAAGGGTGAGATGGTGTGAGGACCCAAGTTGCTGCTGACAGAGTCCACCATACAGGGGGTCACTGATAAATGATCGCTATCATCCTTGTCGCTACTATTATCCATTTATTCATAAGGCATCTGCCTGAGTGAAGCCTTCATGAGAAAAATCAAAAAAGGCTCAGATACTTGTAGCAGTCGGTTTATGGTAGTGGAAAACCAGATTTCCATGCACTAGAGAACAGAGTGAAAACAACCTTATGTACTAAGAAGCAATCTGTGTCCTGCTGTGTGATAAATAATTACACTGAAACTAAACTTTTCGTTTTGCAGTCATGGAGAGAGAGAGAGACAGAGAGTGAGAGAGACAGAGAGAGAGAGAGATTTCAGCAATAAAAATGTCTAACTTGAAGCTCTTTTACACCAAGGGGTGTGTGGTTTGTGGCACTGCAGGCAGCCATCCTGTGACTGGGACTAGCTACATTTGCTCTGATGATCAGTCTTATATCTCTAATGGCAAGAAATAAGCTTACAGTTTAATGCAACATTAATCAAGAATTTTGAAAGAATCAAGAGTTTTGAAAGAATTCCAATTTCTACCTTCAGGGATTCAGTGCCCTCTGGTGGATACTATTTGAAAATGTCTTCAAAGATATGTTAGATAACCTTGAATGTGATCTAATTTGTTAGAAAAGTATACCATTCACAAATACTGGCTAAGGTTAGTGCCTGGAACACCCAGTGTTAGGCAAATGCTTTCATAGAATTTCTGCACTTTAGCTCTTAAAGTGAAATGTCTCTAAATAGGCCAGGATGGCCCCTGAACTGTCTATGGTCACACAGGCAGCAGTGCGTTTCCCAGGCAGACAGACCCTCTTCTGTCAACAGCCTGCCTGTTGAACCAGTCCAAAGGCAAGAAAACATCTGGGGCATCAGTGTGAAGGATAAGAACTCCTCATAGTTACGTGGAGTTGGGAGTGGGGGGAGTAGGCAAAACAGGAAGTATAAATGCCCTCCCCCCCCAGTGGCTTAAATCCTGATGTCTCCAGAGAGCTACAAAAATGTAAGGGATCCTAATTTACCAATCAACCCCAGGACCCAGGATTAAAGTACAACCATGTGTACAAATAGAGTGGAAACTGATCTTCTTGGCACTCTATTAAAGAGCCACGTGACACTGGTGTATCTCCAGCACCCGCATCACTGCTTGAGGTAGGAGATAATTCTTTAAGGAATGACCACCTGTTTTTTTTTTTAATTAAAAAAATTATTTGTTTGAGAGAGAACAAGAGAGGGTAAATAAGGACGTGCCAGGGCCACCCCTAGCCAGTACAAACAAACTCCAGACATACGTGCCATCTTGTGCATCTGGTTTACATGGGTCCTGGGGTATTGAACCTGGGTCCTTTGGCTTTGCAGGCAAGTGCATTAACTGCTAAGCCATCTCCCCAGCTCCACTGTCTCTAGGCTAGTCAGCATGAAAAGGGGTTTTGTTGTTAGAAATGACAAAAGCATCTGCTGACGAGAAGTAGAGTCAAGGTGGCCTGCTATTTGATAGCACAGAGGGGAGTTTCCCCTTACCTGAAAAGCTGTCTTTGTCTAAAGCCATGAGGTTTCGGGCTTGATAGATGTAGCAGCGCAGGTGGTACACATAGACTCCTAGAAACAAGACGGTGAATACAGCACTGTGAACTGCTGCTTTCCCGGACTATCTGGAGATAACACATCTTTCAGGTAAATGGGTCGCTTGACCTAGTTCCTCACAGTAAAGAGCACATACGATTTGCCCAAAGTAGCTCTGTGCCCTGTAAAGTAAAACTTTCAGCAGTCCCTCTTTTCTGTGGTTTTGTTTTCCATGGTTTCAGTTGCCTAAAATCACTCTCAGTCAGTCTGTAAATATTAAATAGAAGCTTCCAGAAATAAATAATTCACAAGGTTTTTTTTTTTTTTTTTGGTTTTTCCAAGGTAGGGTCTCACTCTAGCCCAGGCTGACCTGGAATTTACTATGTAGTCTCAGGGTGGCCTCGAACTCTCGGTGATCCTCTCCCGAGTGCTGGGATTAAAGGTGTGCGCTACCACACCTGGCCTAATTCACAAGTTTTTAGTTGCACGCTCTTGTTGTAAGCACCGAAGTACAATCTCAAACCAGGCAGCTCCATCCCACCAGGGATGAGTCATCCTTGTTCAGTGATCCATGCTGTGTCTGCTGCCTGCTTGGTGATCACTTAGTAGCTATCTCAGTTACAAATTGGCTGATGTGGTGTCAGTCTTGTAGTGCTTGTGTTAAGCAGCCCTTATTCCAAAACAAGAGAGTAGTGATACTTGCCATTTCACTATAATACCTTTTAATAATTGTTCTAGATCATCATTAGTTACTGTTACTAATTTGCTACTATGCATAATTTACATATTAAACTTTATCATAGGTGTATATACTTAAGAGAAAAAGGTAGTGTATAAGTAGGGTTCAATACTCTCTTCGATTTCATGTATCCTCTGAGAGTGTTAGGATGGCTCCTGTGCAGACAAGGTGCCAAGTGAGGGTGAACTACTGTGTTAACAAAAAGACATGTGCCTTGTGGGGTGGGGCACACCTGTTATTCCAGCACTTGGGGAGCCGAGGCTACACAGTGAGACCCTGTCTCAAAAAATAAACTGATCTAGTAAGCCCAATGCAAGGGTGCCAATCAGGAGAACGTTAGTCCCTCTGTAAACTCTCTGGATTTAGGCGCAGGGCCTGGGGCTCTGGCAGTCATAGAATAGGCTCTCAGTACCACTTCAGACCTAGATCTCGGATGCAGCTAGCTACTGCAAGTTTCTGTGACCTTTCAAACTCTTCATACCCTGTCTCTTAATAATTAAATGAGTGCACACATGCTCAGGTACACGTGCACGTATACTAGCTAAGAGATAGCAGAACACTTTGACTAAATGCATGATTGTGTGATTTCAAATCTTATCTCTAGTTCTTATGAGCTCCAAGAACTTGGGCAAGATATTTCATCTTCTATACTGTGTCTTGCTTATCTGGAAGAGGAGAGCAATAAGAGCACCTTTCTTCCAGGATCATAGTGAGGCTTGCATGAGTTACGGTATGCACAGTGTGTCTGGAACGTGCTATGATCTAGGAAAAGCTGTGCTACTATCATGGTAGTCATAAAGTCCTGATGGCTAGCCTATCAGTGTGACCACATTTATTTAAATTTTGAACGTTGTTTTCTGTAATTAAGGTAATAACTTGTGAGGCTTTGTAGACAGAAAGAGTTATATGTGAGACAGACTACATTAAAATCAGCAATTTGATCACCCTTCGCCCTAAATATGATGCAGTTTAAAAAACCATATTTAAAAATATTCTTCACCAAGGGAAGAAATTGCAAGTCACATTCATATAAGTAGAATTTAAAAAAAGTCATATTTGGTGAAGAGCTTTCTTGTGATGAAAGTAATAAACAGAATCCCAGACACACTGGGAACTTACTGTCAAAGTTACAGGACACAATGGGAGTGTTCGCCCCAAACACAGTGGTGGCACTGTGTTTCTTTTCCACGCTCTTGTCATCTCCGTCCTCCGTTGTGTCTGCACCCTAGATACCAGAACCAGAGAGCAGGAAATGCAAATAAACAAGCACCCAAACTGACTCATGAGCTGGGCGGCGAGAACCACACGCCAACAGCATGGTAACTTTCAAGAGAGATCTGACCATCCAATCACCCAGGTTTCAAGAGGCCCAATGCCCAGGGCATGATGGTGAGTGACACCCTCAGGCAACAGGGAAGGATGGCAAAGCCAATCCTTTGCCTCAGGTCCTGGTTTACTCAACCCTGATGCTGAAAGAAAGGGAGAAAAGAGGAAATATGGAGGCTATGTCAGAGAATTAAAAGGATGAGAGGAGGGAGAGAAATAACAGCAGAACCCAGCGGGGTTAGAATATAGAAATACAAAATCAGATTGTGCCAAAAATCACTAACTGCCATTGCTTACTCATTCCATTTGCCTGCACTCCTACCAACTCCTATCTTCTTTATTGTGCATTTATCTTAATTGTTCTCTAATTTTGTGAGCCATCTTTCTGTCCCCCCTGCCCTGCCTCATCTCTGTATATTTAGCTCTCTTGGCCTATTGAACATTTGCAATTTCCAAGCCACCAGTGGCTGTGCTGTCACTAAATGTTACCTGACACAAGGATTCTGGTACAGATGGATTTGGAAAATGTTGGAGGAAGCAGGGGTGTCTGCAGCACTATTTCTTAGAACCTTTCATATGGTAATAGTCTATTTATTCTACGAAAGTTCTAGGGCATTCAATCTCTTTGCAGACCTACAGCACCAAGGTTACAAGAACCTCTACGGAGTTGGTGACATTTTATGCAACACTTGCATATTTTTTCATTCTAATATCTGTGTTTTGGCTTCTGCTACTTACAAGGGCACCTTCAAGTTTAAAGATGGCCTGCTGCACCGTGTGTTTCTGAGGGAGCCATTTTTCTCCTCCAGCGTCTGCGGCGGAAGGTGTCTGAACTCCGATGTTTCCAGTGAAATTTCCAGCCAATTAAAGAAGCATATTCCCAGCCATCCCGGTCTTCAAGTTCTTCCATAGCCTAAAATAAAAGCAAAACTTTTTTTTTTTTTTTTTTTTTTTGGTTTTTCAAGGTAGGGTTTCACTCTAGCCCAGGCTGACCTGGAATTCACTATGGAGTCTCAGGGTGGCCTCGAACTCACGGCTATCCTCCTACCTCTGCCTCCCGAGTGCTGGGATTAAAGGCGTGCGCCACCACGCCCGGCTAAAAGCAAAACTTTTAATGATAATCATTACATTATAAAAGTGGGCCATTTGTTCAGTTAATAAATCTATAGTAATAAAAATCTGCTCTGTGCCAACTGCTATTCTAGGAGCCAAGGAATGCAGTAAAGAATAAAATAGGGGGCCGGAGAGATGGCTGAGCAGTTAAGGCACTTGCTTCTGAAGCTTAAGGACCCAGGTTCAACTCCACAGTACCTACATAAACCAGATGCAGAAGGTGGTGTATGAATTCGGATTACGTTTCCAGTAGCTAGAAGCTCTGGCACACCCATATTCTCTCTCTTTCTCTTTCAAATAAAATAAACGAATAAAATATTGAAAAAAGAATAAAATAGACAGGATATGTATAGAGCAGAAGGACTGGGGGACAGGGACAGATAACCAGATGATGACAGCTCAGTGAGACCTACTCAGGAGGGGCATCTCATTCAGACAGGAGAGTGGGGTGAACTAAGAAAATACTTGGTCAAAGTGCTTTTTGTTTTATCACCTCCTTAGTGCATAAGGAGATTGCTCTTATGATATTGTTTGAAAAGTACTATTACCTCCATTTTATATGTGGGGGAAATGATATCACTCCTCAGGGTTTAAATGTCTTACCGAAGGCAATAGTTGCCACAATGAATGACAGATGAGAATCCATTAGTTCTGTAATAACTAATAATTGAGAATAGTCCTTTTCAAGTTAAACACCATATGTAAATAATCTGTTTCCAAAGATTTATTCCATTCCTTCAACAAATTTGCATACCTACTGTGTGACAAGGACTGTGCTAAAGGCTGAGGGAACAGGGAAGAACAAGGTAGGTGGGGCCTTTGTCTTCATTTTCATGACCAAAATTTCATTTAAATATCTTACAAATGTGTCCAGATTTAACAAATGGAAAATAATAATGAATATTATTGATGAATTCAGAAATAAAACCTCCATGGAGGGTTGTCATGAATAGTTTTAAACCTTTTTATTTTATTATTTTATTTTAGAGACAGAATTGGCATGCCTCAACCACTGCAATCGAACTCCAGATGCTTGTACCACCTAGGGGCATGTGCAACCTGTGCTTGCCTCACCTTTGTGCTTCTGGCTTACGTGGGATCTGGAGAGTTGAACATGGGCCCTTAGGCCTTGCAGGCAAGCGCCTTAACCACTAAGCCATCTCTCCAGCCAAAACCTTTTTCATATAAAGTGAACATAAGATACATGTTAAATATGATCTTGTAACTGACCCTGTGGCAGTGTTAATAATGGCCATGATGCATTTCATCGAGCCAGGAATGAGGCGTGTTAAGGGGCAATGCCAAAGCCTCAGCCGCACTCCCAGGTGGCACCAGGGCCCCTGGCGAGCAGGCCAGCGTTCTTCCCAGTCCATGCTGGTGCTCTCCTGAGGGAGGAGAAAATGAGGAACTTCCAGAAACTCTTCCTCCATCAGGATGGGCTCATTCAACATCTCAGGCTTACCTATTCACCAGCTTGTCCATTCTACCACAGCATGGAGGAAGAGTACTGCTGAGCTATCAAGGAAACATGGAGATGAGTGTGGCTCCATTTTTGTTCCCAAGAACCTCAGCACTGAATAAAGAATAACTTCATAGCACCAACTAGAGTTGGGCCCTTATAGAAAGTGTTCCTCTAAAGAAAGAATGTGGGCTAGAGAGACTACTCAGTGGGTAAAGGCATTTGCTGCCAGATGCACAAAGTGATGCATGCATCTGGAGTTTATTTTGCAGTGACAGGATGCCCTGGTAAGCTCAGTTCCTCACTCACTCTCTTTCTCCCCTACCATTGCAAATAAATTAGTAAAAATATATTTTTTTAAAAGAATGAAATAAAAAAGGGGCTGGGAAAATGGCTTAGCATTAAGGCACTCGCCTGCAAAGCCTTAGGACCTATGTTCAACTCCCCAGTACCCACATAAGCCAGATGCATAAAGTGGCACATGCATCTGTAGTTCATTTGCAGTAGCCAGAGGCCCTGGCACCCATTCTCTCTCTCCCTATGACTATCTGCCGTTCTCTCTCTCTCTCCTTTTCTCTCAAATAAACAACAAAAAGTTTTTGAGGTAGGGTTTCACTCCAGCTCAGTCTGACCTGGAATTCATATGTAGTCTCAGGGTGGCCTTGAACTCATGGCGATCCTCCTACCTCTGCTTCCTGAGTGCTGTGATTAAAGGCATGCACCACCATGCCCAGCTCAAACAAAATATGTTTTTTAAAAAAGAATGAATGTAACCTGCCATACCTGTCACTACCTAGAAGTATGGCCTAGACCAAGTCTAGTTTATCTCTATGAACTTTGTCAGCTGAACAAAACCCCAGACCTCATAGCTTGTAGATGGTGCAAATGCCATGCTGAGTGTGAAGGAAGGCACACAAATATGACATGTACTGACTGCAATATCATTATTACACTTAATTTACTATTCAATTTAAAGTAGTACAGTACCCTAATTTGATGATCATATACATTATTCCCATTTTGCAGATGAGAAAGACAGCAAAGCCAGGTTTGATTCCCTTCGGCCTCTAGTTCAAACCCCTCAGCTCTTATCTATTATGGCTACTGTGTCCTTCTGTCAGAATAATTTCAGTGCCTTATTCTACTCTCTAGTAATCTCGACATTCAGCTTGCCTCAGCATCTCCTGGAGGGCTTGTGAAAGCACAGAATGCTCCTTCTGCTCCCAGAAGTTCTCATTTTTTTTTTTTTTTTTTTTTTTTTTTTTTTTTTTTGTGGGTGAGCATTTCTAACAGTCTAAGGTAATTCTAGGTGCACTTCAAGAAACCTCCATCACAGGATCAGGTCCTTGACTTGCAAATGGCCCTGTAGAAAGAGCCTCCTGAACTGGGCCTCTGTGTGGAGTGGCAGGCAGAGCCCCCAGTCCAGCACCTCGCCATCATTCCTCTTACCCTTGCCGTACTTGAAGCCGTCTGCATTAAATCTTTCTTGCGTTTTCGGACCAGTCTTCGTCGTCTGTGGGTGTGATACATTTTCTCTGCTGCCACCCAGGATTTGGGCTTATTATCAGGAGGAATGGTAATTCCATATTCCCAGCCTGGAACAGAATTTGAGAATGAGTACCCAAAAGCATTTTTCCGATCAGCAAATAACTTCCTAAGAAACAGTCAGTTCCCCTGTCTGCCCGCAAACATTCTCTACTCTTGAGATGGCTACAGATTAAGCATCCCTAATTGGAAAGTCTTTGAAATGCTGAAACGTTTGAGTGCCACTAAGCCTTAAATAGAAAATTTCCCACCTGACCTCACGTGATGGATAAAACATTGCATTTGTTTAAAAGAATTTTGTGTTTAGATTTGGGGTCTATCCCAAAGATTGTGTGTGTGTGTGTGTGTGTGTGTGTGTTTATTCCCCAAATCCAAACCACTTCTGGGCTCAAGCATTTACTCAACTTGCATGCTTCTTTGGGATTATACCCAAGGTCCTGTGTGTGCTAGGTAAGTACTGAACTGCTGAGCTACAATCCTAGCCCATCAGTAGCTTCCTAGTCTGTGGAGTTCTCCTCCTGTTATGCGCCAGTCATTCTTGGGGATTGAGTACATCTCTGAATACAGCAGAGCTCAGGAGGCAGAAGCCTTCGTCATAGTCATCACGCCCTTCTACGCAATGAGTAAAGAAATGTGAGCCATGTAGTGACAGGCGGGGGTCCCACCTGTTGGTTATTTACTAAATAATTTTCTTTCAAGCTAGCAAGTCCATTATGTCCCAAGTTATCTATTTTAAATGTAAAATACACTTTTTCATCAAATCATTAAAAGACAATCATGATAATGCTTGCAAAGTCCTAGGGGCATGCTGAGCACAGAGTTGCTCAATAAATGCTTATGGTTAAGATCTGTTGTGTTCGTCAAGTTCAGCACAGAGTTTATGATCTATTTTGAATCTTATGTATCAGTGTTAGTCCTTTTATGGATATCACCACTTTTCAGAAAAAGAAAATCAATCATGCTTTCCATTTTGATGATTCCAAATGAAATAGTTCATTTAACTCTACTGTTAATAGAAGAGCACCGTTCTCAACAGAATCTACATGATTGCTGAGTAGGATGGCTTCAAAGGCATTTTGCAGAGCCCCTACCTGAGCTAGGGAAACCCTAGTGTGATGTCCCCAGGGCGATTATGGAGTATGTTTAGAATAGAGAAAATCCACAAACTCTACTTCTCCACTAAATTCTGGATTTCTAACTATCATAGAGCCCATCTGGTTAGCCCCCGTTACCTGCTATTTTCTAATCTTAACGTTCTCCCCATGCTCAGCATCTATCCCAGTATTTGTTTATGTGTCAGGCTGTACATTTGAATAGTTGAGAACAGCATTGCATGATTTATCTGTCGCAGATTTACAGAAGTAAGGCTCTTCCTCCCAGGGACCCTGTACTCTATTAACCAAGGCCCTTCTGCAGACCCACACATAGGCAAATAGATACAAATATTACCTTTCTCATCCACAGCTCGATTTATGTCATATACCCATGCATCATCTTCCCACTCCCAACCTGGAGGGCAGGTCAGCTCGCTGGGAGATGCTGCTTTGTCACCATTCTGAGCAGAGTAGGGGGAAAGTGATAGATAGATAATAGATAGATAGATAGATAGATAGATAGATAGATAGATAGATAGACAGACAGATGGATAGAGAACAGTGTTAATAAGATACAAAACTGAGAAAAGTTTCCTCATACATAACTATGGCATCTACATGTCTATGTAGATATTATCTTGGAAATCCATTTTACTCAGAAAAATCTCTAATCTTTACTGATGCACAATTGCAACAAAAGAATTGTTTGTTTGAACTACCTTCTGTTTTCACTACCAGAGAATAGTATTAGGGTGAACCATTTGATTCTGATTTTGTAAACAAACTGGTTGAATTTCCCACTGATTAACTTCATGCTATTAAAAATATAACATATTAAAATATAATATATTTTACATTATATTTGTGATTGCTTATGCAAGAGAGAACTCAACAGAGGACAGATCAAACATGATATACATATGTGTTTAAGTACAGAGAAACACTGCTGGAGGTTCATGATGCTAATCATATACGGCTGAGGAAGTTTATCACAAACATTGACTTAGGTTTATATAACAACTTACACAGAGTTATGAAAATAAAGTTCATAGTAAAGGAAATAAAGGTAGCCTATTAAACAGATAGGAAACAGAGCTTCACTTTAAGTCAAGAGAGCAGAAAGTGAAAAACAAGGATAACCCTTGTTCAGGTCTTGGCCAAGACAGAACAGTAGAATGGTGTTTAAGCAAAACCTTCATGGGCTGGAAGATGGCTTAGAGGTTAAGGTGCTTGCCTGCGAAGCCTAAGGACCCAGGTTTGACTCCCCAGGACTCACGTAAGCCAGACACACAAAGTGATACGTATGCACAGATCACACATGTGCACAAGGTGGCACACGTGTCTGGAGTTCAATTACAGTGGCTGGAGGCTCTGGTGGGTCAATTCTCTCTTTCATAAGAAAACTTAAAAAAAAAAAAAAGATTAAAAAGTTCATGATTGCTGAAAAAATAGAAATTTGTATAACTTCCCTGAAAAGCAATTTGACATCTTTATTAAAATGTTTTAATGTATTTAAATCTTGAGCAAGCTAATATAAGGATCCTTTATAGAGATAAGCTTTCAATTGAGTGAATAAAAATGTTTGTATAAATATATTCACTGTCATATTGTTTATAAAAACCAAAGAGAAATATAACACACCCCAAACCACTAAACCCTAAATATCTGTAAAGAGACTGGCAAAAATGAATTACAGTAGGTGCAAAACACTCTGTAAAAGTTTTTTTTTTTAAAGCCCACAGATCTATTTGTATGGATATCAAAAATTGCCCAAGATATATCATTCTGTGAAAACACAAGTTGCAGATCAGTGTGTACAACACAATTCTAGTTAAATGAGGAAAATGTTATTCACTTGCATCTGAACTGAAAATTAGTATCAGTGGTTATCTTTAGGGCATGGACTATGAGGCAGGGAAATCACTTTTGATTTCCTTTAACACTTTTCTTAGAGGCTCTTGTGTCTTCTAAGCTGGTCTATGCCTTGCTATGTAGCTGAGGATGATTTGCATTACTGATTCTCCTGCCTCCACCTGCCAAGTGCTAAGATTACAGATGTGCACCACCATACCTAATTTATGATATAACTTTAACAACTAGTTAGATAATAAATTCTTACCCTAAAAATGTGCACAATTAAAACTTTACCATGTACTAACAACATCTAGTTATCTAGACTCAGTTTTTGTTTAAAAATATTGTATTTATTTATTATTGGAGAGAGGGAGCAGAGAAAGAAAGAGAGAGAGGGAGAGAATGGGCATGCCCGGGGCTCTAACCACTGCAAATGAGCTCCAGATGCTTTCGCCACCTTATGCAGCTGGCTTATGTGGGTACTGGGGAATCGAACCTGGGTCCTTAGGCTTTGCAGGCAAGTGCCTTAATCCGTATCTCCAGCCCCAGTTTTTTGTTGATGTGAATCATGACCATACACTCATGTGGCTGAAGTTGTGAATAAGACTATTTGGAAGAGAAGATACAGCAAAAGTGAGGGTGAAGCCAGGCCTCATGGTGGTAGCCTCCTGAGGGTCGGAGTCACAGAGACAAACGAAAGGCCTCTCTCAAGAACAGGCAGCTCACCACGTCCGTGTAGGTGTCCTCGGCTGGCTTCCACTCGCCCCCAGGGATAGCGACTCTCATTCTGGTAGACTTCATCAGTGAACTCGGTGTGACCTGCATCGGCCTCAGTCAGCAAGCTGTGGTGCGTGAGAGCTAGTGTTACCCAGGGACAAACAGAAAAAGCAGGCCTGGCTATTTCAAATGGCCAGCAGGCCCCTACAGCCTGGATTGATACCAGTTCCTCCTCTCCCACGCCCCTTTGGGTTCTCTGTTCCAGACTCGTCTTTGTACTAACAGCTTTTGACACCCATTTGGACAAAGGGCCTGCTGGACCAGTGAGACCTAAATTATAGAGAACTCCTCACATTGGCAAGGTTGCTCCTTCCCAGCAATTAGGGCGGAGGCAGGAAAATAGTGCCGTGGACAGCTTCTTACGGGGACCACAGAGCGCACCGGCCTCGTCCTTGTTTCAGTACAGGCCTGTCTGGGTTTCTCTCAGTGAACCACTTGGCTGACTGTTCAAAGAATAGGAAACCATCTTCCATATCCCTCCTGTTTTTTAAAATGGGATGGCGGCAGTCTCATGAAGCTGTGTGGAAATGTGGCCCATGGCTTACTTGGTCTGTACAACACAAACCAAATGGCTTCTAAGTAGACAGCCAAACCAGGTCATTTCACACTCCAAACGCCATGTGGGCACTTGAGAAGTCCATGCTGACCTCTGCCTTGCCAACTTTCCTCTCAGATAACTACTCCAAAACCCACAGAAGAAGGCCCAAAGGCTCCAGCTTTGACTTAGGTCTTCTGCCAGGGACCCCTCAAGTGAGGGTTCTGTTTCCTCTGCTGTTTCTGTCCTCCCCTGCAATCAAGCACTGGAAAGGTATCAAAAACCCAGCAGTCTGAACAATTTGTATAAATTGAGCTCATCCATCACTCCTCTGGGCCCCAAAGGAGGAGAGCAAAAGCCCTGGCTGGCTCTCTAGCATCCCAGCCAGCCCTCTCAGGTTTTGACCTTTTGCTTCTCCACTTGCAAGTTCCTCTACCCTTCCACTGCCCTCACCTCCATTCTTCTGTCTGGTTCAAATCCTATTTTCCTTCTCACCAATACCCAGAACTCCATCAAAAGCAAGCAATCCTACATCAAAAGCAATGAATCTAGGGCTGGAGAGATGGCTTAGTGCTTAAGGAGCTTGCCTGAGCAGCCTACGGACTCAAGTTCAATTCTCCAGATGCACAAGGTGGTGCATGTGTCTGGAGTTCATATGCAGTGGTTAGAGGCTCTGGTGCAACCATTCTCTCTATCTGCCTCCCCTCTCTAAATGAAATAAATAAGCGTTTTTTCAAAAAAAGTTTAAAAAAAAAGGCAATGGGTCTAAGCCAAGTATGGTGGCTCACACCTTTAATCCTAGCACTTGGGAGGCTGAAATTGGATTGTTGTGAGTTTAAAGCCAGCCCAGGCTGCTGAGTGAGTTCTAGGTCAGCCTGGGCTGCCTCAAAAACAAAAGCAGGACAGCAAACTCACTTTCCTCTGGCATTAAAGCCAATACCACAAACATTACAGACAAACTCTAGCAAGAGGTCCTAAAATCCAACTCTCCAAGTGATCTATCACAAGGGGGCAAGAAGAGGGACTTCTGGCACTAATGCTTTCATCGACATTTAGAAACCAGGCTTTGGTTTTGTCCAGACTCTAGGGGATTCACACTTGTCTCCTACTGTTTTGCTGTTTGCTTTTGGGGGCGGGGTTGGGAATAAAGGCCAGCACCTCACCCATGTTAGGCAAGCACTGTACCACTCAGCCATACCCCTAGCTCATGCTTCTTTTCTTTTTAATAATAGCTTTGGTAATATTATCCACATACGCTACACTTCACTTAAACGTGTATCCTTCGTGCTTCTTGCATATGTTCCAGAATAATTACTGAGCACTAGTGTGGATGCCCTGCTGGACGTAAGTGCCAATCCCAGAGACACTACGTACAGGCTCTGTGCCTTTGGAAGTATAGGCCATATTGTCTTTTAAAAATGTTTTTATTTACTTGAGAGAGAAAAAGAGAGAGAGAGAGGCAGATAGACAGAGAGAATGATCACACCAGGGCCTCTAGCTGCTAAAAACAAACTCTAAATACATGAGCCACCTTGTGCATCTGGCTTATGTGGGTCCTGGGAAATTAAACCTGGGTCCATTGGCTTAACAGGCATGTGCCTTAACCTACTAAGCAATCTCTCCAACCCGGTCATATTATCTTATTGAGAGCTAATTCTATCTCTCCATGAGTCATATCTACATATCTTGCCAGACAAGCATTGACTGACCTTGTGATGGATTATCTTTTCTAGGATTCAAAGAAGGCAATGGCCTTGGAAGTGAGAAATAGTATACACACACACACACACACACACACGCGACCAGCATGCTCAGTATATGGTAGAAAAGATTTGGATCTCTAAAGCTCCAGGGTCCCCTCCCACAATGCAGGTGCAAGTATCACCTGGCCCTCTTCACGTCACTCTGTGAGAACTGGAGCGTGGAAAACTACAACAAATGTGAACTCTGCTACTGCTATTGCTGTGGATAGTGAAACCCTTGTCTCTGGATCAGGAATCGGGCATCTCCTGACAACATCCAGGACACTGTGGCACGTGACCTCATCAGTGCAAGCAGGGTATACTCTCAGGCCCTGCATAATTCTTACCATTATCTATTTGTTAGGATGGCAGTTAAGTGTGATGCTGGGCTCAGCACACTGCCTGGCCTATTTGCATATAATACATTCTGTCTCTCTTTTTGAGGTATTGGGGATTGAACCCAGGGCCTTACACATGCTAAACAAGTGCGTTTGTTTCTTCCACATTTTGGGACAAGGTCCTACTGAGTTGTCCATGTTGGCCTTGGACCTCGCTCTGTAGCTTGGAATTTGTGAGCCTCCTGCTTCAGGCCTGCAAGGAGCTGGATTTCTAGGTCTGCACAATAAATTCTTGAGAGCTGCCAGCTCTTAGGTGCTTCTTATACTTGTCTTGTGAGACCCTGATGACATCTTTCAACTTTCAATAAATTTCTACCGACTTACTCTCACTCAAGGGTGCTATATAAATAGTATCAAGGATGATGGTGGCGACGATGAATTTAACAGTTTCTAAGGTCACTGTTGGCCTTCTTTTCTCAGAAAATTAAACACTTACCTTCTCTCAGGGTCAACTATCCAGTCTCCTTCCCATTCCCAGCCTTTTGGAGGCAAAAAGAATTCCCTCTTGAGCTTTATTTTTCCTGTGACATCAGAAAACTTATGACGTCCCACTAATCCAGAGGTGCCCCATTTTCCAAACATGAGAGCTTGATTTTCATACTATTGAAAATAAATAAAATTGCAGAAGTACCATCAGAGAGCAAGCACGAAAGTTAGTCAACTTTTCAAGTCCATCCAGGACTTAGGCCAGACAGACACAGCAAACAAAAATGCTACACATTCAACAAGCAAGAACCTAACTTGGGATGTTGCTGATCATGCAACTTTGGATAAGTTCCTCAGCTTTCTAAGACTCAGTGTCCTTATTTGTAAACTGGGAATATGATCACCTTTCTTATAATTATTCTAGAGTTCAAATGTGCAAACAATTGCAAGTGTGCTTTGCAAACAGTGATAGATGTGTGTGTGTGTGTGTGTGTGTGTGTGTATATATATCATGCTAATAGTTTCCATATTATTTCAAATGGCTCCAAATAGTTCTCTGAACCTTATCTTTAAATACCAACAAAAGTCTTCAACTTAGAAATGCATTGATTTCGTAAAGCTTCTTTGTGAGTTTACTGCTTAGAATTTGAGGCACATTGCTCCACAGAAATAATTAACTGATGGATGGTATTATTTTCCAGGCAGTCCACAAAGAACATATCTGAAACCTGATGCCCTCTCAGCACCCAGCCCTTACGGAGCTAGCTACTGAGCCTTAATCCCTTCTGGAATACGGCAGATAGAACAAAGTGCATCTGAGAAGCAGATTTGGTGCCAATGGCAGATTCTGGTTTACAGGGCATTTCTTTCTGAGTTAGAATTTATAAATCTAATATGGTCTGCTCTTTATGATCTCAATTATGGAAAGGGTTGAGATTTAAAATTACGTTTCTTTTTGTTGCAAAAGTTTATGAAATGTGCTTTCATTGTAAAGAGACTTTTAATTAACAAAATGAGTTTAAACAGTGTGGGTGTTGTGAATTACTATTGTTTTTGAGGTATTCAGATAGCATTTTTCTTGGCCCTTTAGCAAACTAGCCTGAGGCTTCCCCTCTGTGTGGAATGGGCCTTCTGTGGCTTAATGACCCCTGTCCCAAGCAAGTTATCAAGGTCTGGATACCTCAAGTGTCCCCTTTCCTATGTTGATGTATATGTGTTCTCTCCTTAACACCCCCCACCATCAGGCACCACCACCGAGGTGACTAACTTTACTGGGTTCTTGTGCCAAGAGCTGGAAGAACACCCACTTCTACATCGCTGGCTGAGGACGCCTCTTTATCACACAAAGGCGGTAACCACTCTGGCGTGTTCCAATGTTGTAAACCTCACAGAAGGTCTTCTTCAAGCCCCTTAGGTTAAGATTCCTTGTGTGGGGTTTTAGGTAGTACTAATAGGCAGCTACAGTTAGGTCCCCACCAAAGAGGAAAAGATGGGAATGTCATTATATGTACCATTTCAGCAAAGACGGAGAAGGTCCCTTCAGCGAAGCTATTGAACTTCTTCTCCACAGCACTTAAGCCCAGCCAGATGTTGACTCGCAACTGCACAGGTATTTTAGGCCCATTGTTTTTCTCCTGTGGATACTGAGGATTGAAAAATCACGTTACATTACATGGGACACCGCATGGACTGTGACACAAAGTTAAAGTGAAAAGTTGGCTAAGCTTTTAATCATGACTCCCCCCAGTCTGATTTTATGTTTGCTCTGGTTAAAATGCTGACATATGGGCCTGGC
This sequence comes from Dipus sagitta, assembly GCA_036346955.1. Classification (NCBI taxonomy): domain Eukaryota; kingdom Metazoa; phylum Chordata; class Mammalia; order Rodentia; family Dipodidae; genus Dipus; species Dipus sagitta. The sequence goes on along the minus strand of CM070770.1, from coordinate 42,973,085 downwards.
AGCAAAGACTGAAGGAACAACTAAGACAGGGTGATCTATAGTGTCCTGCCTGCCCGAAGACCGTGGCAGGGGTCTGCAAAGTCAAAATGGTTTTCCAGGTACAAGGAATGTGGAATTTGTCTTCTTCATTTTACTGACCTTTGCACTGAAGATGCAAAAGCAATGGTGAATAAAAGTTCTGGGGCTGGAGAGAGGGCTCAGCGGATAAGTCACTTGCCTGCAAAGCTAAAGGACCCAGGTACGATTTCCCCAGGACCCACGTAAAGCCAGATGCTCAGGATGGCATATGCATCTGGAGTTCATTTGCAGTGGCTGGAGGCCCTGGCACACCCATTCTTTCTCTCTCTCTCTCTCTCTCAAAAATAAATAAAAAAATATTGTTTTTTAAAAATGTTCTGGTGCTGGGGCAAGAAAGCGCCCCCAGCAGCGATAACAGCAATCGTCAGAAATAACTCCCTCCCAAGGACAGAACACAAAAGCCAGTTCACTGAAGAAGTCTCTTCTGATCTTTAACGTACTACAGAGTTTAAATTTTTTAATGAATTAAGTTACTATTAAACTTCCAACCTTGAGAATGTGTGTATGTGCACATGTGTATGCAGGTGTACATGCACAAGTGTGAATGTGGTGTGTGTGTGTGTGTGTGTGTTTGTAGAGGCCAGAGGCACAACTTGAGATGTCATCCTTAAGAACAGCATCCACTTTTTATCCCTAGGAATATGTGTGTGCATACATGCATGCATGCTTGTTTGTATGTATGTGGACTTGTGTTTGTGTACAGATACATATATATATATATATATGTAAGCCAGAGGTCCACAATAGGTATCCTAGCAAGTTCTATCCACCTTATTATTTGAGACAGGCTCTCTTGTTTAACCCAGAGCACATCTCTTTGGTTAGTTTAACTAGCCAGCAAGCCTCAGAAATCCCCTGTCGCTGCCTCCCCAGTTCTGGGATTACAAGGGCATGCCAACATGCTTGGCTTTTACGTGTGGGTTTGTGATCCAAACTGAGGTCCTCATGCTTGTGAGACAAGTATTTTACTGACTGAGCCAACACCCCAGGCCCCATGTACCATATTTAAAGAAATTTTTAGAGACAGAGAGAGAGAAAATCGGCACATCAGGGCCTCAGCCACTGCAATCGAACTCCAGATGCTTGCACCACCTATTGGTCATGTGTGACCTTGCGCCTCCCTTACCTTTGTGCGTCTGGCTTATGTGGGATCTGGAGAGTCAAACATGGGTCCTTAGGCTTTGCAGCCAAGTGCCTTAACTGCTAAGCCATCTCTCCAGTTCTCATCTACCATTTTTTTTTAAGACAGAGTCTTTCTCATGGGCTTAGAGCTCACCAACAATTAGGCTTGATGGGTTAGTCAGTGAGCCTCAGGGATCCTCCTGTCTCCATCTTCCCAGTGCTGGGATTAGAGGTGCACACCACTACACCTGACATTTTTATGTGGGTACTGGTGATCAAGCTCAGGTCCTCATGCTTGCAAGACAAACACTCAACCAACGTTTTAATATTTAGTGATGAAATAGAAAGCATGCCAAAGTCCTTTCACATATAAGCATATGATGCTGGCCCCTAAGAAAAATCTCTAGTGCAATTGTTCGAGTTATGAATTGTCCTAGATTTTAAAAAATGAAATATATAATTTTTATTTAAAATATCAATTCATAAATAAATAAATATGTTTATTTAGATTTGGGCATGGAACAGATATTTTCCTGAGTATAATCAAAGTGAGCCTGCCACTTCCAGGAAAATAATGGACAACATGGATTTGTTGTCAATAACAAAAGCCAAGTTTTCAAATTAAAACTGCCCCTTTGAAGAACTTGTATCCCTAATAAAGACTTTCCTGTTAGGGTAAATATTGCCTAGCGGTGTGTGTGTGTGTGTGTGTGTGTGTGCATTCATGTGTGTGAATGTGGATGTGCATGTTCCCACAGTGCACATGTGGAGGTCAGAGGACAACTTCGGGTGTAGGTCCTCGCCTTCCACCTTGTTTGAAGCAGGTCTCTCATCATTCACTGCTGCCTTTGCCAGATTCTGGGGACTCTCCTGCCTCTGCCTCCCATCTTGCCGCAGGCATACTAGGATTCCAGATGCTTGTGCTAATGTGTCTACCCCGTGGGTCCTGGGAGTCTGAGCTGAAGTATAGCAAGCACTTTATCCACTGAGCCCTCTCCCCAGCCAGCAGTGAATTCTTTTCAATATTATATAATGAAATGTGCCAACATTAAGAAGATGTTCACAAACCAGGGGATCTGGTATGTTACCAAATGTTAGTCTTGACTTTACAAAATATACACGGTCAAAAGAGTGATTCACATTTAAGGAAAACAAATGGAATTTAATGTAATTGTGTATGAAAACTTTATTGATAGGATTTCAGACTTCACATTGCAAATACCTTTTAAAAACTACCATTTGAGGGCTGGGGAGATGACTTAGTCAAGGAAGTGCTTGCCTCACAATCAGGAGGATCTGTTCAATCCCCAGTACCCATGCAAAACTGCTGGGGGTGGTGGTACACACAAATAATCCCAGACCTGGGGAAGCAGAGATAGGTGGACCCCTGAAGCTTGCTGGCTAGCCAGTCTATACTAATTGGTGAATCCTAGGCCAATGAGACACTCTACCTCAAAAAGAAGTGGCTGGCATACCTGAAGCATGACACCCAAGGTTGTCCACTGGCTTCCACATGCACATACACACACAAAGATTAATAGAACAATTATCTGAAAGAGTTAGTAAAATTCTCTGCTTCAAACTACATATCTATGTGAGGCCAGATACTCTTCAAATGTTTTATACACTCCTTCAAAGTCAACGTACAAGTGTAGCTGATTATGAAGTTCTGTTTCTGTTAAGCAAGACATTTTAGAAGTCTGAAAGAATTTAAAACAGCATCACTCTGCTCTATTTATAGAAAATTTTCTTTATGGAAATAAGCCATATATAATAAAAATGTGTGATTTATGCTAACGTGTCCATTATGTTATTGATTATTTTTGTTGTTTTGTAGCGCTGGAGATCAATGCAGGACCTGGTGTAAGTTAGGCAATCATATCATCACTGCGATGTACCCCCAGCCCTGAATTATTGTTACTGTTAAATTAATTAATATTTTTTCTATTTTAATTTATATTAGAGCAAATATTGAGGGATAAAACCAACATAAACGAAAACTCTCTGACAACTTCAATAACTTTTTAAACATTATGGAGGGGTCCCAAGAACTACAAAAAAAATTGAAAAATAAAAAATAAAGAAAAACAATGAAATAAAGAGTTTCTTCAACTGAATAATCAAGATTAATAGAGTCAATAAATATATAAAACAATTCCTTAAAAGAACATTGCTATTTATCTACTGGGTTCTAACACCTAATGCATAGTGCACCCCTGATCTCCTCTACAGCTTCCTGTGAAGTTTTATCTATTAGTCAGTTTGCTTCCATCCACTGCTGAGATCAACTGTAATTATGATGCTATCTTAAGTATGATTTATTCTTCAAAGAACACTTGAAAGAAGATAATAAACCCTCCTGACTAAAGAGCAATGAACACATTTATTAAAAGTTACCAGATAGTGCCTGGTTTTAAAAGAACATACTCCATTCACTCAGCCTTTTCTCTTTTTGATACTATCCCTCTCTCAAACCCAAAGAATTCCTATTGGGGTTGGCAGGGGAGGGGATGTCAAAACATGATGATGGGAACAATTCTGCTATCCTTGTTTCCAGTCCCAGGCATGTTTGGTTCATAAAGCACACACACAGAGTTCTTTACTGGGGCCCTGGGATGGGGTTATGAGTTCTATGCAGCTTGTATATATGAAATATCAGGGGCATGTATAAGCTAGAGAGGGCCAGTAGCTTTCAACAAGCGCTTAAAGAGCCCATGCCTCCAAGACTGTTCAGAATCATTGCCTTAAAATGGTAAATTTTATCAAAACTTTTATAGGTGAGGACCCACCTCATCAGAGCGATGTAGTCCATGGATTAGCTATGACACCCTCTCTTCCCCCCACCAAATACTTAGTGGAGTCAAGAAAGGCACTACTTTTCATGGGACATTAGAAGTAGAACACCATGTTAATATTAATGTCATTAGACTTCTAGGGAGGTATCCACGGTTAGATGCTTATCCGCCTCAGGTCAGTCTCTGAAAATTATGGTCCTAGAAGAAGGGACCAAGCCAGGATAGAATGGACTCCAATCACCTTAACCATGCAACCATTAGAAAATCACAACACAACCCCCTCTTTAGATTACAAATTTTGCATGTAAGCGTTTTTTCACATTACACGATAAAGACATACCTTGAGGAGGATGGTTTGGGTTTTCCCACAGTATTTGCCAGATGCGTTCTCACCGCTGGTGGAGTATAAGACCTGGTGTGCAGGAATTCGTGCATAAGCCAGTCTTTTCTCCCCACGGATCATCCAGATGATAATGTCAGGCATACTGTTCTGTGGCTGGGCACGTGAGAAGAAAGCAAATTTAAGGTTAGTCTAAATCTACGGGGACTGGGGCTGAGGAGATGGTTTAGTGGTTAAGGCACTTGCCTGTGAAGCCTAAGGACCCAGGTTCAATTCCCCAGTACCTACATAAGCCAGATGCACAAGGTGGCACATGTGTCTGGAGTTCGTTTGCAGTGGCTAGAGGCCCTGGTGTGCCCATCCTCTCTCTATGGAGATGATGGATAGATTTAATTATTGCAGGAGTGAGTTAATTATGATAAAAATGGGCTTACAGAGAGTGTTCAGTTCCCACTTGCTTGATTGCTCTCCCTCACCTTCTCTGGCCCTTTTGCCATGAAATGACACACAAAAAGGTTCCTTGCCAGATGGAGGCCCTTCAGCCCTAGCTGTCGCACCTCCAGAACTGTAGAAAGAACTCTTCTCCTTACAAACTGCCCAGTCTGTGGCATTCTGTTACAGCAGCACAAAAGGAACTAAGCGCGACCACCTGGACATCTGGTGGACAGGAGGAGGAGTCTCTACACTCTTTCCTTCCCGTCCACAGAGATGAGTGGTTGCCAGCATTTTCTCCAGAACCCACTGTGTGACCCGCTCTCTGCTCCGCCCCTTATAATCAGCATCCTTAAATCTTCACATAATGTTGCTATGACATAACTAATACTTTTACCTTCATTTTGCAAATGAAAAAAGAAACAAGAAACAGGCTTAGATGGGCAGAATAACTTGCCCAAGGTTCCACTTGGTAGATCTGTAATTTAAATCCAAATTGTTCCAGTTCCAACCAAAGCTCACATTTTAGTTGTCTTACAATGTGCTACTTCATCATTCAAAACATAGTCTGTGACAGTACTGTGAAAAATTATGACTTGTTGGGCTGGAGAGATGGCTTAACGGTTAAGGTGCATGCCTGCGAAGCCTAGGGACTGAGGTTCAATTCTCCAGTGCCCACGTAAGCCAGATGCACATGGTGGCACATGGATCTGGAGTTCATTTGCAGTGGCTAGAGGTCCTAGCATGCCCATTCTCACTCTCTGTCTTTAATAAATAAATTTTAAAAAATTTAAAAATATGATTTGTCGGGCTGGAGGGATGGCTCAGCAGTTAAGGCCTTTGCCTGCAAAGCTGAAGGACCCAGGTTTGATTCCCCAGGACCCACGTTAACCAGGTGCACAAGGGGGCTCATGCTTCTGGAGTTTGTTTGAGAGGCTGCAGGCCCTGGCACGCCCATTCTCTCTCTCTCTCTCTCTCTCCCTCTTTCTCTGTCAAATAAATAAATAAAATTGAAAAAAAAAGTTAAAAAATATGATTTGTCTACTTTGAAGGCCTTTTCAGCACCCAACTCAAAGTTCTTGTTCTGCCCTGATTTCATTGACTTTCACCCCATTAACCAGTACCTTCACTAGCCCAGTAACTTCTTGAATTTTAGTTGGATCTGTTCAACATCTCAAACAATGCCCTAAATATCCCATCCGCCACTCCATCCTTGTTATCATTCTACAGAATCCTTCTTCCATACCAAATGATGTCAGTGTAATTTGAAAGTCTTACCTCTTCAGTAAGTTGCATTAACTTATCAAGCCAGCCTTCAATTTCCAGCAAGGTAGACTTCACGTCTGTGGCTTCAGAGCGCATCCTCACCGCTGCCTCGTGGATCTGGGACAGAAACCTGGACCGCAACTTTTGGATCTGAGTATCGAGAACTGTGACATTAGGTTTTCCTTCAGTGACAGGCAAGGTGTGTCTAAAGCAAAAGGAAAGAAAAGACACCGAATCTGAAGAGTAACATTCTAGGTCTCAAACTAAGCTCACTTACATTCCCGAGCATCATGGGTAATGTATACGTGGTAGTTTGAATGTATGTCCCCCATAAACTCTATTAAAGCTTATCTCTAGCTGCCTGGCTGGAGGAGGTGTCACTGGAGAGCGGACCCTGGGATCCAGGCCCGAGGTGTGCTTGGGGGCAGATCTGACTTCGGCCCAAAGGCATACAGAGTGTCTGAGCTCTGGCGGGGCCCCTGCTGCTTGCTGTGGGTTTGTGTTCTCTGCTTTGGGTGTTTGCTGGCTGGTGACAGCTTCTCTCTGCTTGGCTGGATGGAAGCAGCTTCTCCCACCACTGATGGAACGTCCCCTGGATCTGTAATGAAAGCTTGAAACAAACCCCTTCCACCCCTAAGCGGTGCCTGGTTTGGACGTTCATCCCAGGAATGTGAAGCTGACTACAGCAGCATGTCTATATGCACGTTGTCATGTATCTTGTCAATGACCTCAGCCTCCTGACTGATTCTATAAGCAGTGCTTAGTTCAAGCTGCAATTGAATATATCTGGCACTGGCAGAGCAGAAATAGAAATAATAATAATGACTATTATTATTATTTTGGTTTTTCAAGGTAGGGTCTCACTCTGGTCCAGGCTGACCTGGAATTAACTATGTAGTCTCAGGGTGGCCTTGAACTTTCAGTGATCCTCCTACCCCTGCCCTCCCAGTGCTGGGATTAAAGGAGTGAACTACCATGTCCGGCGAGAAATTATTTGCTTTTTGCTTTGTTTTTCAAGATAGGGTCTTACAGTAGCCCATGCTGACCTGGAATCACTGTGTAGCCTTAATCTGGAGTCAAAGTCAGAGTGATTCTCCTACCTTAGCCTTGAGAGCACTGGGATTAAAGATGTGAGAAATTAAAATTTCAAAGCAATTCCTTAGGTTTGACATAAGGCCCATGGAAAGAGGATGGAAACAGCAGATGGGAGAAAATGGCCTGGCCTTCCTTTACTTCCTAGAATCTTTGTATGGATCTACACAGTGATGGAGGAGGAAGGGAAATTAGAGATCTTGGGCTGAAGTGCTAACTTCAGGTGGTCTACAGGGGTCTCAGAAGGTCTATGAACCCCTGGAACTTAGGGTGAAATGCATGTATCTGTGGAAACATGCAGAGACACACAGTGAAGAACATAGACTGTGCCTGGAGAGATGGCTCAGCAGTTAAGGTGCTTGCCTGTCAAACCCAAGGACCCAGGTTTGATTCCCCAGGACCCATCCATGTAAGCCAGATGCACTAGATGGCACATGTATCTGGAGTTTGTTTGCAATGGCTAGAGGCCCTGGAGTACCCATTCTCTCTCACAAATAAATAAAATAAATAAATTAAAAAAATTTAAAAACAGTAGTTTCAAAAAATTAAAATAAAATAAAATAAACAAACAAAACCCACACATAGACTGTAGAGCTGATTATGTTTGGGTACAAACTGTGGCTCCACCATTTAGCAGTCTGTGATTCTGACCAGTTATCCATTCTTTACTTTCCCATCTTCATATGTGGGAAAACTGTATCCCCTTATTAGGGTTGTTGTGAGAAGGAGGTGAATTCATAGAGAACACTCAGAACAGTGCCTACTTAGTAAAATCTAAATAATATTACCATCATCATCATCATCATCTGATCAGATTCTCAATGGGGCCCATGAGCTCCCAAAACAGAACCACATGTGTAAGACAAGTCCCCATTCCAAATGAGACCTGGGAAGTCTAGTGCTGGGACGCCAAAGAATTACAGAGTAATTTCTGTGCGGGGACCTGCCACCAGCCCTTCTCTCACACAATGGCAACTGGTGAGACCTATGGTGAACCTGTCACCTAGGACTTCCACTCCCTTGAGTTTCACCCAGCTCTTAAATGAAGGAAACCCTAGCATGATGTCCCTTTAAACACTGAACTTTCTGTTGTGTAACATTAAAATGATCCCAACTTGATTGTTCCAAAATAGCTCATATCAGAAGTGCAAGCTGATATCATCGTGTTATGCTCAGAAAACCTTATTAATTCACAAGCATTTCCCAAATGGAAGTGATTCCTAGATGCTTCTGTTTGATTTCACTGACAGCTGTGGCAGAACATGTACAGAGTTAAGACCTTGGAACAGTGAAAGTCGTGAGCTCAAAAGCCACACTTGAGTCTTTTCATGAACACTGACTGTGGAACCTGACATGGGAAACAAGGGCTGAGTGGGCAGCCCGAGCCCAGGCACCTTTGTGGGGCTCATCTTTTCACCTGAAAATACGGAAATTGAGAGACAGCCACTTAATATACTGTTAGTTCTAAGAGTCTCTCGCAATGCCAACATCCTAGTAGTGCTGTGACGTGAGCTGCTCTTCAATGACCCGGCTGAACCACTAGAAGGCACAAGAAGACCGCGTGACTTCAGGCCTTACCCCAGACTCAGCGGGAAAGCCCAGGGCTCCAGAAATACTCAGCTTGCTTTTCTTTCAAAAGTTCCCTCCTCACTGCTTTATTAAGCAATGTGTAAAATGAGCTTGGTATGAATCATTTCCTTGTTTGATTTCCAAATGTCAAAAAATCTGACCTGTTCCTCCAAGTCACAGTTATGAAATGTTCTTTGGCTCAAATCTATATACTGGTTTTGCCTAATGGGGCTTGATATCTTTTCTTTCTTTTTTTTTTTTCTCTTTCTTTCCTTCCTTCTGTCTCCATTTTTCTGTCTTCCTTCATTCTTCTTTCCTTCCTTCCTTCTTTCCTTTCCTTCCTGACTCCCTTTCTCCTTCCCCCCTCCTCTGTCTCTCTTATCCTGCAGGTGTCAGCTAATCTGAAGTGAGCAGTAGGGGCCTGGAATTATTTAGTCACTCAGTAACAAAGCAAGTGAAAAGGCTTCTTCTACAAACACGTTTATGAGCCGGGCGTGGTGGTGCACACCTTTAATGCCAGCACTTGGGAGGCAGAGGTAGGAGGATAGCGGTGACTTCGAGACTACATAGTAAATCCCAGGTCAGCCTGGGATACAGCGAGACCCTACCTGGAAAAACCAACCAACCAAAAAAAAATATATGTTTATGCTTTGGGAACGATGTTCTGAGTGGTGGAACTGATGCATCCCCTTTCCTGTGGGAGTGAGGAGTCACCCTTCCTCAGAAAGGTGGGTGGGCATGTCTGATTGCTGGCAAGCAGAGGCCTAGGTCTGCTTCCTCCTCCCCTTCCTCCTCCTCCCCCCCCCCTCCTCCCCCTTGCTGCCTGAGGCCGCCGGGTTGGGCTTCCTGCAGAGGAGACCCGCCTGAGCAGGCCACTTGAGAACTGGCACCAAATCAGTAAGCTGAGCATTTCCTGGTGGTGATTCAGAAACTTCTCCCAGTACAGGCCTTTCATGGTGCTCCAAAAGTTCAAATTCAAAGACGACCACTTTAAGAGTGTTCTAGAAGCTCTTTACAGCCAGAATCTTAGGGGGGAGAGTATGGCTGGGAATGTAGATGGGAATCAGGTCACCCTACCTTGTGTCTTCTATAACTTCATCTATCAGCTTCAACCACAACTCGGCCAACTGGTTTGCAGGAGTTTTAGCTTGGATCCCTGACTTCACAGCCTCTATGTTTGATCTCTGAAGAATTCACAGAGAGAGGGAATAACTGGTAACTGTGCACCATGCCATTTACCCAGGAAAGTTGTTCCTTTTATTTTCAAGGGGGAAAAATAACTATAAAATGATTTCATTAAAGAAAAGCCAGAAGATTTTTGTCACATAATACCATCTTCGTACTATTTACTTTTCTCCAAAATGCAATTAAAACTAATATACTTAAGTAATATAACAACCTTATCATATATTTTGACCTTTGAAACTAAATATTTTTAGTTAAAATTAAAATGAAACCAGTAATGATAAGAGAGGGAACCTTAAAAAGGAATATGCATAGAAACACATGGACCTAACTGTTTCAGATGAATAGCATAATTATACTTAACTAGCCCATACAGCCCTTAAAAGCAATATTTTGACTATATATCCCCAGTTAAAGAACAGATAATCAAAGGCATATTAAACTCTAATTCACAGTGACTAACCTATAAATTAAAGACTGAGCAAATGAGTGAATATATTGAGGGTGTCAGAGGTCAAATTTCTCACTGTAGGAAAGATGGAATCAGTCTTTGGTAGTAGATTAGAACTGGAAACATCTTTATAGTCTTTAGTATTTTGATAGCTATAGATAGGCATATTTGTGTGTATATATGTACAAACATATGTGTGAACATAAGCTTATTAGCTTTTAAAACCTAGAAGCAATGATCTATCAGCAGCAGTGAGCATTCTAGAGCATGTGTGTGCACACACACAAACACACACACACGCATGCACACACACACATAAATACGCATTCACGACGGAGTCTCAGGCTGGCCTCAAACTCACTGCAATCCTCCTACTTCTATCTTCTGAGTGCTGGGATTGAGGGTGTGCACCAACACCCCTGGCTAGATATTATTATTATTTTTTAGTGCCATTCCCCACTAAAGGAACTGGAGTCCCTTGGAAAATTTGCTATTCTAGGGCTGGGGCCAAGAAAGTACAAGATAAGCCCAGAACACATTACTGTGCTGGTACTGAACACCTGCCAACAGAGAGGCTGAGGAGGGAGTGCCCACCATGCGCAGCCAACATCCTGGTCATGGAAAGCCACCACCCTGTCCAGGCTAGCATGGGATTTGGACAGCTTAGCCAGTGGAGAGGAGCTGACAAGGAAAACTGGGATGAAACAAGCTGAAGAAAATCCAGTGTATCATCAGAAGCAGCTGTGACTGATCCTCCACCAATTCCCTTGAGAAAGGGGTCTGGAAATGCATAGTATAAGAACAGTTCATTTTAATGACTTTATTAAATTAGCAATTATACTTGAGTACATTAGCCTACCATGTTATCCTTATAACATAAAACAGTATTTTTATTTTGCTACATAGTTTAGATCAAATATATCTACCACATATCTTGCTCTAACCCTGGTAGAATTTAGATCTTAGAGAAAATTAATATTATATGTTTATTATTTTATTTTTATTAACACATATTAATTGTACATATTAACAGTGCTCAGTGTGATTTTTCATACATGCATATGGTATACATCAATTATATCCTTTGTCTCCTTTCCCTCATACTCTACATTAATGTTATCTTGAAATCAAAACACTAGTGCTAGACGGATTTTATCCATGCCTGATAGGAGTAACTTAGTATCTTTGACTTAAGGGGAAATATCCAAAAATGTTACCTTTCTTCTAAGATATTGTATCTATGCAGCTACACCAGAGGAAAATGCCTACACTCTCCAAACGGGAAGTTCTTCCAGTCTATGGCACAAGTAAAAAATGTCAGGCTGGGCTGGAGAGATGGCTTAGTGGTTAAGTGCTTGCCCATGAAGCCTAAGGACCCTGGTTTGAGGCTTGATTTTCCCAGGACCCTCGTTAGCCAGATGCACAAGGGGGCGCAGGCCTCTGGAGTTTGTTTGCAGTGGCTGGAAGCCCTGGCGCGCCCACTGAACTCTCTCTCTGCCTCTTTCTCTCTGTGTCTGTCACTCTCAAATAAATAAATAAATAAGAATGTCAGGCTGGTTCTGCTAAGCCACCTCTTCCCACGGTGTAGTCCATTACTGCAGTAACAGCAAGGCCCTGAAAGTTCCACACTGCTCTTGGAACAAGCTGTTCTTCCTACACAGTTATGACTAACACTGAGTCCCTTTCCCACAGACCTGGCCTTTGGTACCCTTCCTCCACATTAAGAAAAGTTTTATCTAGGAATATTCTTTTCCAAGCCTACAACTGCATTTCCCTAACTTCTCTGTGGTTAGGCATGGCTACATGACTGGATTCTGGCCCATGGAAAATGATCAGAAATTAAATGTGTGGGTCTTTCCCCGGGTCTTTTCTCCCCATTTCCTCCCCTTCCCTCGGGGCAGAGGTTGCATGTTATGCTGAGCTCACCCTACCAGGCAGACAGAGGTAACTCCTCAGTGATGGTGAGGCTGAGCCCTAGTACCACTGAGTCTCTATATATGCATTGGACCATCTACCTTAACTGTTACTCCCCAGAAAAATCTCTGACCACTATATCTTAAGATTTTGTGCTATAGTAGTTGGCCCACACACCATCTGGCACACAATTTTCTCTGATGAACAGGAAATGTGGAAAAGATAAACTTACCAGCCGCTCTGCCATGACTAGGAGAATGTTCACTGCATCCAGGCGATGACTAATGTCCTCCCAGTAGGAAGTCAGGGTCACCACGGGCTTCGTGTGGGCCCAAGGTAAGTAGTAATAGTAGTTTCCTGGCACGGAACAGTAGGAGTCAGTGAGCACTAGACACTTATTTATGAAACACATGCACTGACAGAGATACTAATTAATCTATATTCTTGGGGACTGGTTTTAGGTAGTCTGGATTTGGGAGAGAGTGATTTGGGGGGGGGCGCCGGGGATTAGAATCCCCAGAGCCTTGCATGTGCTAGGAAAGTGTTTTATCACCGAGGAACATGCCGGCTCTATTCTGGTTCTTTGGTTTTATTTAATTGAGCAGCAGATGACAGTTTAAGAGATTATCACATGCTTGTTTTGTAACCCTAAAACACCACCGCACACTGAGCACAACAGTCTCGGGGTCCTCTGGTAAGATGGCAGCGCGCAGCTGAACCTCAGAGAGGATTACACAACATGGCATTGGAAAGCCCAGAGAACACTGGAGATTAGATTCAGAACGAGGCTCCCCAAACATGGTTGTTTTAAATGAACATTTTTATTGGAAATGGAGCAAAAAAGTTTTCCCATTTTTTGGAAGCTTAGATGCTTACACAGGGTATTGCAGTAGTTAGAACATTACTATAATTAAGAATGAGGGCTAGGGAGAAGGCTTAGTGGTTAAGGCACTTACCTGCAAAGCCAAAGGACCTCGGTTTGATTCCCCAGGACCCAGGTAAGCCAGATGCACAAGGGGTGAACACATCTGGAGTTCATTTGCAGTGGCTGGAAGCCCTACTGCGCCTATTCTTTCTCTCTCTCAGCCTCTTTCCCTCTCTCAAATAAATAGATAAAAATAAAATATACCAGAAAAAGAATGAATAGCTGATGCTTTAGGACATTTCCTGTTTAAAGTCTATTTAAACAAAAATTGAAGTAAAAGGGCTGGAGAGATTGCTCAGTGGTTAAGGCTCTTGCTTGCAAAGCCTGAAGGTCCGAGTTGGATTCCCCAGTGCCCAATGTACAGCCAGATGCACAAAGTGGCACATGTATCTGGAGTTCGTTGGAAGTGGTTGGAGGCCCTGGCAAGTACCTTATCTCTTTTTGTCTGACTGTTTTTTTTTTCCTCTCTCTATCAAATAAATAAATATGATTTTTTAAATTTAGGTAAAAAAAACTTGCTGGGCGTGGTGGTACATGCCTTTAATCCCAGCACTCGGGAGGCAGAGGTAGGAGAATCACCGAGAGTTTGAGGCCACCCTGAGACTCCATAGTGAATTCCAGGTCAGCCTGAGCTAGAGTGAGACCCTACCTCAAAAAAACAAACAAACAAAAAAACAAACGAACAAAAAAAAAGTATATATGTATATATATATATATATATATATATATGGCAATATAGTTAGAGCATTTGATTAGAGTTCTTATTTCTCTATCTCTCAAGCTGATGTTAATACCTTTATTAGTGTTCTCATATTCTTTCGATTGTGATTTACAGTTGTCCCTTGGTATTCATAGAGGATTGGTGGATTGGCTTCAGGATCCACTGTTTCCCTCATAGATCCCCAAATCCACTTTCATAAATAGCTTACATACAAAGGCATAGCAGGGGCTGGAGATATGGCTCAGTGGTTAAGGTGCTTGCCTGCAAAGCCCCAGTACCCACATAAAGCCAGATGCACAAAGTGGCAAATGCATCTGGAGTTCGTTTGCGGTGGCTAGGGGCCCTGCGACACCCATTCTCAATCTCTCTCTTTGTCTCTCTCCATCTGTATCTCTCTGTTTGCAAACAAGTAAAGAAAATATTTAAACTAAAAAAATGGTGCATGCATACCCTCCTGAGTGTTTTAAATACTCTCTAGATTATCATACCCAATACAATGGAAATGTCACATAAATAGTTGTGACCTTATTTGTAGGGAATAATGAGAAGTAAAAAGTCTGTACATGTTCATTACAGCTGCATTTTCCCTGCAATATTTCAGTCCATAGTTGATGGGCTTCACTGATGCAATCTGCGACTACTTTATCTGCTATAAAAATAGAGACCATTTATCATCCGTCTTTGTTTAAATAGACAACTCTGGATGAAGAAACAGGGTTAGATCAAGTGGCCCAGATCACAGGGCTGGTGAGTAACAGAAGGGAAGAGCCGGAGCCCAAAGCCCAGCCACTTCGACTGCTCAATCTGGGTAGAGCTTCTGGCTTATGAGACAAAAAAGTGGTCACATATTTAGATGTACCCAGACAACTACTTCAATACTTTTTAAAAGTTGTGGTAAAACACAGATAACAAAACTTGTTATTTTAGGTGTATAGGTCAATGAAATTAAGGACATTCATACCAACTAACCATCCATAGAACTCTTCTCATCTTGCAGAACTGACATTCCATCTTCATTAAATAAAAACTCTCCACTTCCCCCTTCTTCCTGCCCCTGAGAGACTCCATTGTACTTTCTGCCTTGAATGTGACTCCTCCAGGTACCTCACATTGGCACAGTCATACAGTATTCATTCTTTTTTAAATTTTTTTGTTTATTATTTACTTATTTATTTGAGAGCGACAGAGAGGGAAAGAGGCAGAGAGAAAGAGAGAGAGAATGGGTGCGCCAGGGCTTCCAGCCACTGAAAACGAACTCCAGATGCATGCGCCACATTGTGCATCTGGCTAACGTGGGTCCTGGGGAATCGAGCCCCGAACAGGGGTCCTTAGGCTTCACAGGCAAGTGCTTAACCACTAAGCCATCTCTCCAGCCCCAATATTCATTCTTTTGTGCTGGGCTTCCTTCACTTCAATATCACCTATGAGCCAGAAAATCTTTC
This sequence comes from Dipus sagitta, assembly GCA_036346955.1. Lineage (NCBI taxonomy): Eukaryota > Metazoa > Chordata > Mammalia > Rodentia > Dipodidae > Dipus > Dipus sagitta. The sequence goes on along the minus strand of CM070770.1, from coordinate 42,957,753 downwards.
CTTTACACCCAATAATGTTCTATGGTTAGTTCGTCATTTACTGATGGTCACTTGGGCAGCTTCTGACTTTTGGTTATTGTGAATGACACTGCTCTGTATATTGCATGTACTAGTGTCTTCGGGAGCCCCTGTTTCCAAGCCTTTTGGGTTTATGCTTAGAAGTGGGATCACTGGATTATATGGTAACACTTTTTTAATTATTCAAGACTTTTAAGAACTTTATTTTTTCTTTTTTAATTTATTCATTTTTTTAATAAAAAAGTTTGCACATATAGACTCGCTCTTCCCACCCCAGTTCTGCTGAGGATCTTCGGTGGGGTTATTGGTATTCACTGTGGGGAGCAAGAGGAGTCAGTCTCTGCAGGGATGGGGAAACATGGTGTCTCAGGCTATTCCCACCCACCCTGAGGCCCTTCAAACCTCATAAAAACAGAGATCCAGAGTCCATAGGGAAGGCAACACTAAATCAGATCACTATCTTGTCCACCAAGGCTCAGCGAGTGTGGTGGAAGAGGGGGTAGAAGATTGTAAGAACTTACTTTGTTTTTAAGTCAGGGTCTCGCTATGTGGTCCAGGCGGGCTTGAATCTCAGAATCCTCCTGCCTCAGCCTACTGAATGCTGGGATTATAGGCATGTGCCATCATGCCTGGCTATTGTAAGAACTCCTGTCAGCCTCAAACTTTGTAGAAATGGAAAGAGCATCCTCCTAGACATCCCATGATTAAAGTCACCTTTCTGGTAAAAGGCAATTTTGAACCCTTCAAGAAGGTTCTTTGAGACACCTCTCTGAGCATCAATCTTTTGGGAAGTCTTTCTAGAACACTGGTTTGCAACCGCAGCTGCACATTGAATCACCCAGGAGCTTTAGCTTGGGCATGTGGGTACAAAAGCTTTCTCACCTCGGTCCGCTGGCACATTGGTAAAGGAGCTTGGGACATTTAAGCTACTTGTCAGGAGCTCTATTTAGCAATTCATGACTAGCCCTGCCCTGCCCCCTGGCCCCATCTGATTTATCCAGGGTTCAGGAATGCTGTGAACATTCTAGGTTTGACTTGAATTGTCTAAGAATTAAAACATAGGAAGTCATTTGTATTAGTCATAATTACGTAGCAAAACTTCTTTATAAAGTACTAAGGCTGATTTAAGAAAAAGGAAGGGGTAGACATAGGAAGCAGCTTGCGCCTGAGTCAGGCCTCCCACAAATGATCATTATTTAATTGGTAGTCCTCAGTGAAGCCAGGGTCTGTGGAAGAGAGAAAGCTCACGGGGACGCTGCAGGAGGGGTGGAGACGCAGCTCCTGGCTGGGTCTGGTCATCCCTGCACACCCCACAGGAGCGAGGAGCCTGTTAGAACTCTCTGCGTGTCCTCACACGAAGCTTGCACAGTTGCCCACAGAAGTCTTCAGACCCAGATAGTCTGAAAAGAAGTTTGGGCTCCTTGCAACCACCACGTCTCCCAAAAGAGAGTGGTAGGTACCTGCTGTCAGCAAGCTGTTGAGGATGAAGCATCCCGCGAGCCACTCTGCCAGCTCAGATCCCGTAAGGGAGCGTCCATCTGCCCATCCTCCCCAAGGCCCACTGCTCAGCGCTTCCCCACTTCCCCTGAATCCTCGCGGCACAAAACGTTGAGTACCTCGGCCTTTGTTCCAAGACCTCCCTCAGCAGCCATGAGGCGAAACCGCCTTCAGTGGAGGAAAGTTAAAGGCTGTAAATGGCAGGCTGTTGGGCACAGAGGGAAGTTTCTTTGATGGTGTGGGGCCCAGGGACTCTGCACATCTAAGTGACTACTGCGCTCGGTGGATAAGGTGCGAAGGATGGAGTTTCGGAAGTACATTTGGGAAGGAGGTGATTTCTGTCAAGCAGGATACTGACACAGGATAACAGCTGTCTTATTTGAGTGTGTGTGTGTGTGGCATGTATGGTGTGGTACATGCATGTGTGCGTGCAGATGTGCCTGTCCTGCGTGCACGCATGCGGTGGCCAGAGTAAAGGGTCACGTGCCCTTCTTTACAGCTCATCTGCTGGTTGCTCACTGACCACAGAGCTGTCATTTCAGTCAGACTGGCTGACCAGTGAGCCCCAGTGATTCCTCTTTCTCTACCCCCACCCCATGACTGGGGTCATAGACAGGCGTGGCTACCCCCTGCTTTTTATGTGGATGCTGGTCACATAAAATCTATGTGCAGAGTCTGACCCTCAGTCCCTCTGCCTGTGTAGCAAGTGCCCTTATCCACTGAGCCTTCTCCCCAGCCTCGGGATAGTGTTTTTGAAAATGGCCGCGGGCACATGGGCATGGGGCACTAAAGGTCAGTGACAAGGAAGATATATGCCAATGAAAATAGCCTAGTTTTCTCAACCTCTGATTTATTTACAAAAAATGGCTGGTAACTGGCCATGCTGGTGGGAGAATTTGCATTTTCTATTTCAAGCTATATTGATTAAACCCTTATGGAAGGCCACACACCATAGATCTCAAGGAGGCTTGAGTTTGTAGAATGGAGAGGGCAAGCTCATAAAATGTCATAGAATGTGTCAGGTCAGCACTAGGCCAACAGCTCAGTGGGTAACGCTTGCCTTGTTAGCATGAGAACCTGAGCTTGACCCAAGGCACCCACATAAAAATGCCTGGCAAGCTGGGCGTGGTGGTGCATGCCTTTAATCCCAGCACTCGGGAGGCAGAGGCAGGAGGATCACTGTGAGTTCGAGGCTACCCTGAGACTACAGAATGAATTCCAGGTCAGCCTGAGCTAGAGTGAGACCCTACCTTAAAAAAAAAAAAAAAAAGCCTGGCATGGTGGCACAAGCCTGTGATTGCAGCACTGGGGACATGGAGACAGGACGATACCTGGAGTTTGCTGGCCAGCCAACCTAGCCTTATTGGTGAGCTCAAGGCCAGTGAGAGACCCTGTTTCAAAGGAGGCCAAAAGCATTTCTGAGGATAACACCCAAGGTTGTCCTCAGGTCTCCACATGCATGTGCACCCTGCCCCCATCATACAACACATGTACATTTTAAGAAAAAGGATGAGCAGGGCGTGGTGGCACACACTTTTAATCTCAGCACTTGGGAGGCAGAGGTAGGAGGACCGCCATGAGTTCGAGGCCACCTTGAGATGACATAGTGAATTCCAGATCAGCCTGGGCTAGAGTGAGAACCTACCTCGAAAAACCAAAAAAAAAAAAAAAAAAAAAAAAAAAAAAAAGAAAAGAAAAAGGATGTAGTATTAGGTCATCCACAAGGAAACTAGGAAGGGTGAACAGGAAGAATGTAGCTCCAAGACAGATTCCAAGTTCTGAGATCATAGAGCAAAAACGGCCCTTTGAGGCAGGGCAGATGTGCAGGAGGCAGGAGGGTGCTGTGTGCGCCACTAGATGCTCCTTATCTGCTGCTCCCCGCTGGGGAAGCCCCGGGCTGGACCCGGACCTGCTTCGCCTGGTGACATCCCTAGGCCAGGCTCGCCCAGAGCTAGGCTGGTTCTGCTCCAGGAGGTGAGGCTTTTTTTTTTTTTTTTTTCAGTCTCTTTAACTCCGCCAAAAAGTTTTGCAATTTGCATGTGACTCAGAGCATGGGACTTCTGTAAGATGGACAAGGAACACGGTCATGCTCGAGGCTGACTGAACTGGCTGAAACCTCTTGTCAGGTGACAGATGTGTCATCTCAACCTCTTCTGGGGCTCCTGTTACTTCAGTTGGGGGTGTGTCCTCAGAATCTCGGCTCCTCTCTTGCTTTTTAATGCTCATAGGTTTTTTAAAATACATTTGTTTCATTTCATTTTGGTTTTAATTAAACTTATGACATAAACTATTTTGTTGTCTGTGTTTAATTATTTGGAGCAAAGAAAACAAATTTCATTTTGTGTACCAGTTTCTGAAAAGTGGTTCTTTTATACTGTTGACATATACTGTGGGCAATATACATTATTGGCTCTTTGCTTTTTGGTTTTTATTTTTCACAAATGAAAGAAATAATCTTCTTTGCGTGTGTGTGTTTGTTATTTGTAATAAAGAATACACTTTGTTGGATCTCCCTCCCAGCACTGTTTTCTCTCCTCTCATCACGGTGTTAAACAAAGAGAAGGGGCCTGGATTTAAATTGTGTTTTGGTAACGGAACAAAATAAAGGCATCATAATGGCTCAATGTCCATCCAGCGTGGTATTTCTTCTACAGCCCTTAATTCAACTGACATTTTATATTTTTTTCCAGTACTGGGCATTGAACAGAGCCCCTCATGTATAATACACAAATATTTAACCATTCAGATATATACCCAGCTTTCCACATGATCTTTTTGAGAGCCAAGTGCAACCTTTGACCACTCAAGTTCAGAGCTCCCATTTCAAGGCTATGTATTTTCTTGAAGGCCTATAAGGAATATGTTGCCCACCTTCCTGCATGACCCTGCAGTGATAGCATGTAAGTTGCCCCATTTTTGCACCTGCCTGATATTTTACATTTTTGCTATTTTATTTTTGTTGGCAATTTTCATCTATGTACATATTTTGATCATAACTCCCTCCCATTACTTTCCAGTTTTCTTAATTTGTCTTCAAATTCTAGCACAAGCCAAGTGTAACGGCACAGGCCTGTATTCCCAGCATTCAGAGGGCAGTGATAGGAGGATTTCTTCAAGTTTCAGACTAGCCAACAAGTCTGCATAGAAACCACAGGCTAAGCCTTCTGAACCAGTGAGCCAGAATAAATCTTTCCTCCCTTAAGCTGTTTAATTGAGTGACAAAACTAATTCAAGTAGTAGCATCTCGAAGGATGAAGCTAGCCTCACTATCCTGTTAGGGCTGTTGTAGATTAAGACACATTAAGAGGATGTTGAAGCTGCTTGCTATGGAGGTAAATCTTTCTGCAGCTCTTAAGCAGCTAACTCTTCTGCCCCTTGAAGTTCCTTTCAGGTCTACACATTCAGACAGGCCAGCGGCAGCCATGCCACCATCCAGCCTCTAAGCTATTCCTGCTGACCAGGCATTATTCAAGCTCTGCCATTTACCTCAACAACCAGCAGGTCATCATTTGAAATGGGCTCTAGCTTCTTCTCTGGTGGTGTTTTCTCTAGAAAAGTGCTCAATTCAACCAAGATCCTGCCTCTGTAGGCGACGCCTTCTCCCTGAAAGGCAATATCATGGGATTATTCCTCCAGGCATGGAGTATAACAAAAAAAAATGTTTGTGTATTTGGGCTAATGCTTCTATAAAAAGTCTCCTTTCTGTGGTCCCAGCCTCCAAAATGAATCAGTTATCAGCTCCTACAGCTAGACTTCTGTTCTTCAATATCGAACAAAAGAGTCACTGTGGGATGCTCAGGTAGAAAGGGATCTTAGCTTGACCAAGGCCCAGAGGCTTTGAAGCCATGTTCCTGATATGGAAAGGGCGTCCAGAGACAGAGATGTGGAAGAGAACGGGGCTCAAGGCCTCCCCCATCTCATTTCAGCAGAACCACTCTGCATTTATGTGTTAACTCTGGTCCTTTTCTCCCTTTCTCTGATAACGAGACTGCCATGTGGCAGCCAGCAAGTCTCAGAGTAGACAGGAAATAAAGGAGCAAAATGCTCTGGGTGGGGCAGAATGTGGGGATGAAGAGTGGTGGATACTCCTACCAAACTCAGCAGTGTTGCCAATAGAATATTCTAGAGAGGAAGGGAGGGCCTCCAATTTCAAAGTTGTCTTCTACCTTTTCCTTCCCAGTGCTTTTCCTCTCTAGCTGGGGCCCATTCTTGAACCTTGAGAGGTAACTAAAAGGCATTTAGTTTCTATTGTAAAAGGAGAATTTTCCATCTCTGGGCTCCCGTTGTAGTGGTTTGGATCAGATGCTCCCCCCATAAACTCATGTGTTTTGGATGCTTGGTCCCCAGTTGAGGACAATTTGGGAGGTGGAGACTTGCTGGTGGAGGAGTGTTGTTGAGGGGGGACTTAAGGTATCATAGCCAGCTCCCCATTGCCAGAGCATGGCTCCCTCTCTCGCTGCTGTTTCCACCTGCTGTGAAAGAAGTGACTTCCAGCCTTTGCTTATGCCATGTTTTCACCAACCATCATGAAACTTCTCCTTGAGACTGTAAGCCAAATTAAAAACTTCCCACCCATCAGCAGCGTTTGGTCAGGTTCTTTATCCCAGTAATGAGAAGGTGACTACAATGCCCATATTCTCATCTATGAAATGAAAGCTTGGATTAGCTCAGTGATAGTAGTGTTTCCACAACCATGTCACTGCTAATCGTTTGTAAATTCCTGGAACATGCATTGAAAAGAATACTAAGCAGCACAGAGACTTCCTAGGAAATAAAGCCAGTAGTGACTTCTGATGCTGCCCACAGTGTAAAAGTATGTGACATGTGCCATTTGCCACCATTAAGTCGGTTCATTTCCAGGAGGATCTGTTCCTACTCCTGCACTGAGGTGTGCAAGACACTTTTCCTTCAATACTTGATCAGCTGTATGGTGGGTCTGTGTCAGAGGCAGGGGAATTTTAAGTGGGTGCCACCTAAAAATGATGGTCATTTATTACTCTTATAAGAAGGAATCTCATTAATGCACATTAGTAACAACTGTGAAACTGACCTTGCCAGTGTTTAGCTCATCATAGGGGTCTGGGAATCCTGTGTACTCTCTGAGGCTCCCATAAAGGTTCAGATAACAAGGTCCAAATGTTGGGACAAAGCCCACCTCTGTTTCTCCTGTATTTGCTGAGATAAATGTCATCATGAGATATTAGGCTTTTAACATTAAATCTATGGAAATAAATATTAGTTATTAGTCAGTTAGGTGAGACTAAGTTTTTCTTTCATTTTGTGAGTTAGTTATATTAATGAAAATTATCTATTTTATTATTGCTCTAAATATTAAATGAAACACTTCACAGTAGATCAAATAAATTTATTATTACAAAAGATAATACTACATAACTGAAAGGATAATAAGACTTTTATGTTGATCTTCACATTTTTTGCAAGTTTATAATTGACTTTTTATGCCAATTGCTGCAAAAGACTATGTTGTCATTTAAATGATGTATCTGATTAACTTTATCTGTTCTGAAAAGATGTCATTTAACTTCAAGTACTAGGGCAGATGCTGTTAAAAATAAATTTCGAAAAATGTAACATTGAACTATGTGCCTATAGTTATAATACCATATGATATTTCAGAAGTGATATAAAGAGTATCATTCATACTTTCTCTGACAATCATTTGATAAATTCTGTTTCTGCTATTGGATTCAATAATATCACTCCCAGTAAAGGGTGCTGAGAGGAATTGAATCAAGAAGAAATTATGGGTGGTGGTATAGAAATATAAGAGCTGTCTCAACAGTCTGAAGGCAGAAGGCAGGCTAAATTTATCTCCAAAAAGCAGAGTTGGGACCATTATTGGGGGACTCATGGAGGCCAATTTTGATTTACTCAATATAGGGAAGAGTTTTCTATGACTTAAAGATGTTAAACAATGGACAGACTGCATTCAGGATGTTGTAGAGATAATTCCTACTATGGGTGAGGTTGACCAGATCACTTTTATGACCCTTTCCAACATTAATCTTAAGTGAATGGTGAAAGATACATATGGAGCAGCAGGTGAGCAGAATGACCACAATAGAAGGTTGGCTTAATCAGAAAGACATGTACTCCGCAGTCATTTCCATTTTGTGATGCCCCCTGCATGTGGGGGTATGTACCTTTAAAAGGAAGTAGAAACTATGCATACTGTAATCAGCTAGCTAAACAGAAACCTCAGAGAAGAGAAGCAAAGGAAAAGAAATGTTTAATAAGATGTAGAAAAGTAACACATGACAGCCTAAAGGTGACACTTGGAACAGTGGGGTTCAACCTTTTACAACTATCAGAAATTGCTTGTAAACTCCACATAGAGACCAATAGTTTTCCCAGCAAAGGTTTCTGTGAATCATCTGGCATCTTCCAGACAAACGAGTAATGGTAATGAATGTTTATTATATTTGAACAGATAAGCTGGCTTGGCTTCACCCTCTCTGCTGCACGGCACACTGCAAAGTGATGATTAGTGAGTAGAATTTAGGCTTCTTTCCTTGGGCTAAGATATGTTGGTGTGGGGCAAGATCGTTTGGGTAGGAATAAAAGAATAAAACAGAGGTTCTTAGGTAAAGAAAAAAGTAACTTAAAAGTTGAGTTTTAAGCCAAGCATGGTGGCACACCCCTTTAATCCCAGCACTCAGGAGGCAGAGGTAGGAGGATTGCCATGAATTCAAGGCCACCCTGAGAATACATAGTGAATTCCAGGTCAGCCTAGGCTAAAGTGAGACCCTACCACACACACAAAAAAAAAAAAGTTGAGTTTTAGAATGTTCGTGTGGGCTGAGGAGATGGGTCAGTGGTAAAAGCTGCTTGCTAAAATGATCGTGTTAGGATGAAGGCTAAAGCCGTTATGTCTCCAAATCTCAGACCCCTCATCTATTGGGGGAACAGCAACATCTGCCTTAGAATTGTGATGGCCAAGATTGAGCAAACTTGCAAAAAATGGCTGGTGCTATAAAACAAAGTAAATATTGTGATGTCCTCGTATCTGGGAGGTGACGTCAGCATAAAAAGAGGAAATATTCATGTGTTGCAACCTAGTGATCCACATTGGAAATGGGGGAAAGGTACTTGACACATATCAAAACGATTGGCTGAGTGTCCCACAGCTCTACCTACAGAGGACAAATGGCAAAAATGTGAGGCTAACGGGATGGTGGGCACTAGGTGAAGCGGGGAGAGGTCATGGCACAAAGCAAATTTGTTTTCAGCTTAGCCATGCAGGACAACCACGCAATATTCATGAAACATTCTTACACTAGCAAAACTGTATTTGAGGTAGCAAGACGGCAGGGGAAAGGTTCTAGAGGCAATCAATGAATATCTTCTTAGTAAGGTGACAGGAAGCTTAGCGCAGACAGCAAAATTACAAAGCATGAACCTGTATATGATGCAGCCCCAGCTCCCGAAGATGAGAAATCTATGTAGTAAAAATATGATTGGTTAAAAACAAAAAACAAGAGAAACATGGACATTATAAAACACACACTGCAAAGTTAATCAAATCCCCTGCAAGGGAGGTAGCTTAGCAACACCAGAAAAATCCCAAATTCACACCCAAACCACAGGATCCTTTTATAATTCATACCAGTCTTAGAAGTTAAATGCAAAATGACTCAAAGCTCTATGACAGCTGGCAGATCCAACACGCATGAAGAGCCAAGCCCCGCCAGCTGCAGGGAGCCAGGCTTTTGAGAAGAGCTGGCTTCCTACAGCCATAGGAGGCAGGTAAAGTTACCAACACGACATGCATGCTTTCAATAAAACATTCATTTGTCTTATGGATGACTTAGCTGGGACAAAAGCCAAGTTAATTTAGTTAAAATCCAAGTTAATTTAGTCTGTGGCTATGCAAGCAGACACCTGTAATTAACCCTGCCGCATGTGATTCAAAGCATGGTTTTTGTCTTTCCGGGCAGTGACAGCTCTCTGTTATTTTGAGAGCCTGTATCAGACCGCCTGAAGGACCTACAGTGACATAAGATGGCTGAGATAAGGACAGAAACTGCTCATACTAGATTCTGCTTTTGGTCTGATGTTACCATTCCCACCTCTGAGTCAAATACTTTTACCAGTATTTCTTGAATAATTACCATCAGATATTATTTAGTGACTTCCCCTACTAATAAATGGATTTAAGTTGCTTTAACCTTCCCCATATATAGTTAGCATTTTAAAAGTTTTTCCTGTTGGTTCTCTTTTATCAATAGTGACTATACCTGTATCAATCACTGGACAGGAAGAGGTTCTAAGTGCCCCTACCTTCACCGCCACTCCCCAACCTATTTCCACTTCTTACGTTTTTACATTTTACATGGGTGATGGCATTTGTACTCTGTTCAGAGTTCAGGCTATGGGTTTAATAAAAACTAAGAAACTAAATGATGCTTACATTATAGAAATCTGTTTTCTGCAGAGAAAATGGCGTGAGTCCAGAAACTTCCTTTGTTGTAGCTCCAGTATCTTATCCCCATGCCACTCAACAGATAATATCCAGGTGAAATATCTTTCTTAATGTATATCATTCTTAAAATAATGCCACACATGGCTTTATGTTTGCACCACATATTTTTGCTCATCTTTTTATTTCTCTTGAGATTTAAAGTGCCCTTCTTTTAAAGTTCTTGATCTAGGAAATTAGTATAGTTATTTAGACACACTTTTGGTGTTTTCTGGGGTCTTAATTCTTACCATTGCTTAGATTAATGCTATGTTAAAGACACATATAATGAATGTCTTCTCATAAAATGAGAATAACAGGAAATGAGTTTCTCAAGAAAAAATTTTGTTCCAACTTCCCTCACTCGTCTCAAAATGTTTAATCTTTAAGAATTTTTGTTTTGGTGGCAAAAACAGCTGCTGGTGTTAATGTGTGCATATCATTTTTCTCTCATCTCCTTTATGTCTTTCCTTCATTATTTACTACACTTCCTAGCATACGTACCAAACCATAACAGCAGGTGCATGTAGGTAGTTCTCAAGCACGGAAAACAACACGAAGAAAAATGTATTGATTATCGTGTCTGTCTCAGTGAGCACAAAATGAACATTATCTCAGGGAGCGGTGACTACACGGCTCATTGGCCTCTGGCCTTGTTTCTACCAAAGCAAACAGCTGAGGAGCAATACTACCTGATACTTGGGTGGACTTGTATGAATGTCACTCTACGAAATAAAGTGTTGGGACCCTGTGTTGACAATCAAGTTATAAAACAGCTATGGGATAGGAACAAGACAGCTATAGCCTTCAAACTGTCAATTCCTTTCACTGTGGATTATTCTGCTGTCATCACTAGCATGGTTTACTAGGTTTATCACATTTGCCCACCCTCCCCCTTCCTTCTTTCATCCTGCTCTTCCTCCTTCCCTTCCTCCCTTCTTTCTCTCTCTCTCTTTTGTAGTACTGGGGGTTGAGCCCACGGCCTTGTATTCGCTACACAAAAACTCCATCACTGAACAATATCTGCAACCCTATTTTTTATTCTTATTTTGAGGCAGAGTCTTGCTAAGTTGCCCAGCTGGCTAGAAACTCTCTCTGTAGCCCAGGCAGGCCTTGAACTCGTGATCCTCCTATTGCATACTGAGTATTACACAACTGTATCATTGGGCCTGGCTACATTTGCCTTTTAAGAAACCAAACCTATTGCCTGGTGGCTCCCCTTGTCCATTCATTACCTAGAAGCTTTGTATCCTCTCTTGTTCCAGATCTTCTCAGTGACTTACCTTCTACTTCCCCACCAGAGGCAGCAATTTTAGAGAGGTATAAGTATGTTGTTCCAACTACATCATTTTTGGTAAGACGATCCCTGTGTAAAAGAAGAGGTTAAGGCTTCTGCCTGTGAAGGTATCTCTTTGTTCAATAATAAAAAGGAATTAGAAAATACCCCAGGACTCAGAAATCATTCTATTAGTATGTCTTGTGCTTTACTGTATGTAAGGATTAGATAAAAACTTCCCACCCTCAGTTCCTCTCCAGCCTCAATTGAATATGCCTGGGTTCAAGTGCAGGAGCATACATTACAACAAGTATATCCCAACCCATTCTAATGCAGATGGTCCTACACTCTTTAGTTGGTCTAGTGGGACAACTCATTCTGTTGTTTATAAAACTGAGATTTCACAGCAAAGTAAGAGATTTCCATATGCCACACTTAGTAGCACTGTCATAAAGTGAACTAATTAATTATAAGAATGTTACATTATGAGGGTTGGAGAGATCGCTTAGTGGTTAAGCGCTTGTCTGTGAAGCCTAAGGACCCCAGTTTAAGGACCGATTCTCCAGGACCCACCTAGGCCAGATGCACAAGGTGGCACATGCATCTGGAGTTCATTTGAGGGCTGGAGGCCCTGGTACGCCCATTCTCTCTCCCCCCCTTTCTCTCTGTCTCTCTCAAATAAATAAAAATAAAACAAAAATTAAAAAAAAGAAAGACACCACAGAGATCTTCAATGTGGAGAAAATATTAAAAAAAGAATGTTACATTATGTGCATAATGTAATAACATTATATAAGATAGTTTTTTACATCTTATTGAACTATGTTCATACTCTTCTAATGGATTAACCAGCTTAACAAATACAATGGTCTACATGTCATGATCCATCCTAGGGATAAAAATCCCATCCTAATTCAATTAAAATACTTAATGAGCACCTACTATGAAAAAGATGCTGTTTATGTGAGTATAGCTACTCGGCAAAAATGTAAACTTTGCCTATATTATGGGGAAAATTTGCCAATGTTCACTATAAATAAAAACAAAGGGCTGGAGAGATGGCTTAGTGGTTAAGGCGCTTGCCTGGGTGGCGCAAGCATCTGGAGTTTGACTGCAGTGGCTGAGGCCCTGGAGCATCAATTCTCTCTCTCCCTCTGTCTCTCTCTAAAAAAAATTTTTTTAAACATTTTTTTAATAAAGAAAAACACCACCACATGTCCTTCTGTGAGCATTCCATGCCTATGAGCCTAACCCAGGAAATGGCCTCAGGCTGAATGCTGGGTTTAATGGTGTATGCCACCACACCTAGTGCTTTTTTCTTTTTTCTGTAAATTCTTGATTTGTTATCTGTAGGTAATTTGCTCCTTTATTCTGTTTGTGAACAATTAAACCAAGAAAACAAGAGCTTTCCTGCAAAGCTTTTTCTATTATTATTGTTATTGCTGTTTTTATCATTTTTTAAAAGAAAGGCCTTAGTTCCAGGAGCAATTTTCTTGTAGAAAAAAACACAAATATACCAAAAAGTAGAGCCAGACCATCTAAAGTAATGCCTATGATATCCAAACATGTAATGCTTTAGTACTGATTCAGATGCATTTCAACTCACCAGTCAAATACTGTGAGTTTTATTTTTTCACACATTGAGGGAAACTGTTAAAATAGAGCAGAGAGAAAAAGCAATTATTTCTCCATTTATTCACTATTAAGGTAAGTGGTCTTAATTTTTCTGAAAGAAGAAAGTCAAACCTTGATCTGAAGACTGACAACTTGATTCCACTCAGGATTTGCATTTTTCTCAATTATATTTGTGCAGACCTGAAAAGCACCAAAGCAAAATTGTGACATTCAAGTTTCTAATTTTTGCAAGTTTCTAATATATGCATAATGAATTTTCACACCAGTTGTTTATTTATTAGCTGTAGACATTATAATCTGGTTAAAGTCATTCCTTCCTTCTTTTCTTTCTTCTTTTCTCCCTTCTCTTCCTTTGTTCTCCTCTCTTTCTCCTCTTCTCCTGTGCTGGGAACTGAACCAGAGCCTTGTCCATGCAAAGCATGCATTCTACCACTGAGCTGCATCCACATGTATCAGGACCCCAGGCTTTTTCTGATAATGATCTGCTAAAAATATTACATGAGTTTAAAATTGATCTTCCCTCTCCTATTTACCAAAATATTGTTTTTCAAATATACATTATTTATTTATTTGAGAGAGAGAAAGAGGCAGAGAGAGAGAGAGAGAGAGAATGGGCACACCAAGGCCTCCAGCCACTGTACACAAACTCCAGATACATGCACCCCTTTGTGAATCTGGCTTACATGGGTCCTGGAGAATCTAACCAGGATCCTTTTGGCTTTGCAGGCAACTGCCTTAACTGTTGAGCCATCTCTCCAGCCCCAAAATACTGTTTTTATGTGTGTGTCCATTATTAGTTTTCAGTTGTCAGACAGCTAGTATTATTAGATTAATGTAACAAAAGCTGAGAGTCACTGAGCATTTCTAACTCTCATAGCAGTTCCTTTTTCATCAAGGAAAAACATCACTGAGCATTTATTATACACTGATAAACATCTCATGTACAACTAGAACTTTCTATCCTGTGTACCATACTCCTCCCTCCTGGTTGGAGTGTTTCCATCTCCTTTAACTTAGCTGCTTGGGCTTATCCAGTGAACACAACATCCCTCCCCCTCCTGCACCCTGTGTAGCCCATTAGAGAATCCTGACACTTGTTTCTATACACAGATCCCTGAAAAGTTTCTTCCTGGGACATCTGCAATTGGTTCCTATGTGAATCCTCACTTCCTCTCTTGCCTTCTGACTTTTCCATCACTACTATGAGCCCTCAAAGTACACGTAGGATGGAGTCTAGATCCCTCTCATAGAGCGCTACCCACCCCACCTCCTCTCCAACCTTGTGTCTCAGCCTCCCTCTTTCTTGCTTCTCTCCAGTCATGCAGACACTCATTCACTGCAAGCATGCTTCCTCCTTGGGCCCCTTCCCCTGCTCTTCTCTGTGTCTGGAAGCCCCTGCTTTCCAGATCTATTCATATCCAGACCTCAGCACATGTCACTTCTTCCAAGGCGTTTCACTTGACAACCTCACTAAACAGAGCAATCACTTCTCGCTACCTGCGTGTTTTTCTGTATAGTTCTAAACACAGAAATTATTTAATTACTTGTTCATTGACTATGATATAGCTTTAATGTTCCCCCAAAGTTCATGACTTTGACACATAATATCTAAATTCTCATGCTAACATTTGGAGGCAAGACCTTTGGAAGGAAATTAATAATGAGGTAAGCACACACATGTCTTTATTAGGAGAGGAATAGAGAGAGCTGAGCTGGCATGCTTGCTCTGTCTTGCCATGTGATCCCTATGCCATGGCATGATGCAGCAAGAAGGCTTATGCCAGATGCCAAGTAGACGTCATGGGTGTGATGCTCTTGGGCTTTTCTAGGACCTTGAGCCAAGTAGACATCTGTTCTTTACAAATTACCTACTGGAGTATTTTGTTATCATAACCTAAAACAGACTAAAACAGTCTGTGTCTTCTAGGCTGTGTGAGAACTGTGGTTGCCCATGGTCTCATTTCTGTGTCCCTAGAACGTGAGATGGGATCTGGTACTTAGAAGATTCACAGTAATTACTTTTCAAATTAATTAACCACCTCAAAACTCCTATGAGGTTATTATTGCTCACATCTCTAGTTCAGGAAAATGAAACTGTGAGGTTAGGTAGTGTGTCTGACCTGTGAGTGCTGTGAAGTCTGAATTTAAGTCAGACTTTATAATGCCCTGGGGTACGGGCTCTCTCCTACAATACTCACAATGACCCTCGTAAAAAATAACACCCATTCACATATGTGTGGTTCATTAAATCTTGGTTTATGTGTTCACAGCACAGATAGCAGATGCTGGTTCTTTATGCCTTGCTTTATGCACCTTGCTTTTCTATGGAATAAAAGTCTCTCTCTCATCTTTGACCATCTCTGTGATGGGTCCAGGTCTCGTCCATATCATGAATCTCTTGGGCTCTTTTTCTTTTTCTCCAGAAGACTGACAGGGCATCCCTGTCCTACTCTTCAGTCTGAGCTACTAGCTGGGGTGTGACAGGTAGGAAACGTGACAGGATGGAGGGCTGGGAGTTGGGAGACTACATCCTACCTTTACTAGCAGTGGTTGTGGCTAGCTTGGGAGATTAATATAATACTTGAACCTGGGAAATAATTTCAGCAATTCAGTGGTGGCTTTCTCTACTCTAATCTTTAACAGACTGAATTTTCTAAGGTGAGTCTTGCATATCTTCCACCTCAAAAATAAAGCTGTGGAAAAGTTTGCTTAACTCAGATCCATATAATCTGTGTTCCCATAGAATGGGCCCCTCATTAGGAGGCTCTTTAATGAAAAAATAGACAGGAATTCATTCCAAGGAAAGCATTATGCTTTAAATATTTGTTCTAAGCAATGTCCTCATTTAGACCCATCCCATACAGACCTTTTTTCCAGCAAAGGAAACTTCTACAAAAGGGTCCACCAGATTTTTCTTATCTGCAGTACCACCAAATATTTCCTTCACTGTCTGGGAGAAGGCATCGTCCACTGGAAAGTAATACATCACACAGAAGAAATTTAACTCCACTCTCTCAAAGAATGAAAATTGCTGAGCAAAATTTAAATTCCCCTTACATATGAAGATTGGCACCTCGAGAATTGCTCTTTAGGGTGTGAGCACTAGCGACAAAAGTCTCTTTTGTCCTGCTTGAGAGAGACAAAGAATATTTTCTTCCTGTCAAATTTTAAAACCAGGAGTGCCTTGAGAAATAAACTGATCAATTTTTATGCTAAGAAGTGACCATTTGTGGGAGAAGAAAGAAGGATTTAAGAAGTGTACTCAGTTGAGAAAGTGGCAATTCTCAAACTCAGATCTTGTTTCAATTTGGAAAACATACTTCAGGTCAAGAAGTTACAGACACAGGGCTGAACTAAGACAATAAAACACCTGGAATCATGCAGACCTGATTTCAACCCCTACTTTCACATGAATACTCCATGGTGGTGTATGCTTGTGATCCCAGCTCTGGAGAGGCAAAGACAGGAATCCAGGAACCCACTGACCAGCCAGTCTAGCCTAACTGGTGAACTCCAGGCCAATGAAAGGCCTTGTCTCAAAAAAGAATAACAGTGTTCCTGAGGAATAATGACATGTGTGATTGCCCTCTGGCTTCTACAAACACACACACACACACACACACACACTTAAAAATAAAATGTTATAGGCCCAATCTGACATTTTAGAGAAATTCTAGAATACTCAACATAAGTAGCAGTCATAACACATCAACTCACTACAAATGTGGCTCTGTTTAACAAGCTCAAAGGTAAACAGAAATCAATTGAACAGGCCAATGTAGGAGGTCTAATGGGAAGCTTGATTCACTCTCTAGAAGATATTTCTGAGGGAAAGATAGTATTGGGAGCTTTCTAGGGTCCTTAAAAGGGGAGACGGGTCTCAGGAAAATGAGCAAATGCTGAAGAGATGCACAGTCTGTCTGATGGGTGCTGCCTCCTGGGAGCTGGAGGAAGGTCCTGTGTCCCCAAGTCCAGCAGGAAGCAACCAGGCCAAAGGATGAAGAAAGGATGCTGGGCCAACAGCAGTGACAGAAAATGGCTGGTCTGGTGCCTTCATGTGCAATCACCCTAAGTCATTTACTTAAAAGTATCCAATCAGGCCTGGAGAGATGCCTTAGTAGCTAAGGTACTACTTGCCTGAAAAGCCTAAGGACCCAGGTTGGATTCCCCAGGACCCACATAAGCCAGATGCATAAGGTGGCACATGCATCTCGAGTTCATTTGCCATGACTAGAGGTCATGGTGTTCCCATTCTCTCTCTCTCTCCCTCTTTCTCTCCCTCTCTCTCTCTCTCTCTCTTTTTTTATCTCTCTCAAATAAATAAATAAAATAGTTTTTAAAAAGATTGAAAAAGTATCAATCCTTTGCTAAACATAGCTCAGAACGCAATAGGGACGGACTTCTACTCATTAGGACTTGACCGCCCTTTGCTCAGTACCAAATGCATGTATAAGGTCATGAAATTTTCATTTCCATTGGGATAGATGAGGTTGAAATTGTTGACTGCTCACCTCTCTTTAGCATTCTCTAGAAGAAGGAAACAGAACATGGGAGGGAGAAGGGACAGAGCAGAATGGGCCAAAGGCAGATGCTGAAGAAGGAGCATGGATCAACAGCCAACTGGCTGCCCCAGGAACCCAGGCAGGAAGCTTTCTCTGGGGCCAGATGAATGCAAGCAAGTCCATGAAGTCTTTCAGAAGGAAGACCTACATATGGTAAGGAGCGCCCGTCAGTATTCAGAGCATGACTTCAGCACTTCCCACCCCAGAGGTAACCAAAGGCCCTGTGCACAACGAAACCAGTACATACTTTGTGGGATGTCCTCAGCTCGGTAGATCTTCAGCAAGAAGGTCACCCACCGGAGGGCAATGCCAGCTGGGAGCAACAAATTGCTCTCCACATCATCACTGTCATTGTCACGATCTCGTTTCTCTGGCTATTGGGAACACATGGATAAATGACACACACAGCAAAGCAGCACTTCTGAAAAGCCAAAGTGATGCTTCCGAAATGGAGCCAAGACCTGTTGCCATTAGGATTTCCAATGTCTTGTCTGGGGCTTAGGGATCTGGTATCAATTTTCCTTCAACCTCATAAGCTCTACATAATCAATACTTATATGTTTCTATGTTTTATGAGCACCAAACAGTAAAGAGTAAAGGGTGTACATTCCTGGTGTTCTTCCAGTTTCTCTCTGCCACTTTTTACTCTCTAGTTTGCTGATTCTTTGGGTAGGAGTGACTGAAGGTTCCAGGAAGCCATGTGCACACAACGTAATCCGTCTTTCTAGTGATGCAAAGTCATGCAAGCATACACATCTTTCTTGAATTAATACCCATAATACCCATAGCTGGGTATTAATTCAAGGGATCGCACACACCTGTAACTCTAGCACTTGGGAGATACAGGCAAGAGAATCAGGAGCTCAAGATCATTCTCAGCTACATAACTAGTTAGAAAGGGAAAAAGACTCACAAATTAGCAGAGACATCACAGCGAGAAGGAATTGGAGCTACAGTGATAACCCATGCTCAGCTTTTCAAAACGGGAGGATTGGGAGGGGTGAATGTGACTGGAAGCTGTGCTTAGTCTCACAGCTAATGATACTTTTGTGGTGGCTTTAATTTTAAGTGTCCCCCTTAGTCTCAAATCTTTGTGGTTAAGCTTCCTACTTAGTTCCCAGCTGGTAGAGACTTTGGGAGGCAGACCCTTGCTGGAGGAGGTGTACTGTTGGGGGTGGACCTTGGGGTTATTTTTCCAGCCCTACTGGGTGTGGAGAGCTGGCTCACTCTGATGACTTCCTCACTTCTTTGGTGGGGCTGTGAACCCCAGCCACCGGTTCTGCCATGATGAAACTTCCTCTAGAACCTATAAGCAGAAATAAATCCTTTCCTCCCAAAAGTTGCTTCTGGTTGTGTGTTTTGTCCCAGCAATGACAAGTAGCTCCTACACCCTCCATGCTTAATTCTTGAGCATCATTTTTGTGAAAAGAGCAAAAGCTGAGAATGGAGGGACTCACAGGAGGTTCATCTCCAGTTCCCAGGACAAACATGCTGACTTTCATGTAACCTTTGGCACCTGAGCTGGCATCTTCTGGGTCATTGAGAAGAAGCCATTTCCTCATGACAGCATGACCTAACATAAAAGAACAAAAGGACAGTGACTGTCTAATGATGTGCCAGCAGGTCGGTGGTTTTTTATGCTATAATATCATCAAGTAGCTGGGCATGGTGGCGCACGTCTTTCATTCCAGCACTGGGGAGGTAGAGGTAGGAGCATTGCTGTGAGTTCAAGGCCTGGGACTACAGAGTAAGTTCCAGGTCAGCTGCTAAAGTGAGACACTACCTTGAAGAAAAACAAATAAAATAACAACAAAGACTAGCAAGTATTCCCTGACCCAGTCAAACCCCCAGATGAGTCCTGCATATTCCCATTCCTGTTCTGTGCTCCCTGCATCCTGGTCCCTATCCCCAAGTCCTAGAGTGATTCAAACACCAGCTTCTACTTACACATTTCATAATTTGATAGTGATAAGATAAAAATATCCTCACAAACATAGAAGTAACCCATTTATGAATGTCAGGATTCAAAATTAGACATCTAGGGCTGGAGAGATGGCTCAGCAGTTAAGATGCTTGCCTGCAAAACCTAAGGACCCATGTTCTGCTCTCCAGATCCCATGTAAGCCAGACACACAAAGGTGAGGCAAGCACAAGGTCACACATGCCCACTAGGTGGCACAAGTGTCTGGAGTTGGACTGCAGTGGCTGAGGCCCTGGTGCACCAATTCTCTCTCTCTCTCTTGCTCTCTCTAAAAAAATAAATTGGTCATCTATATTAATCTATTATTTATTCATGAAGTATCCTGTCCCATGAAGAAAAAATTGTTTTCTATTCCTTTAATGGGCTTAGGAGGCATAGCTCTGTGGTAGAGCACTTGGCTAGCACTTATGAGGATCTGAACTTGATTGTCAGCATTGAAAAAAAAAAATCTTCCTCTGATGCCTTGATCTCCAAGATTTTCTTGATCTTTAGAAATTTCTTCAGAATTAGAAGGAATGAGCATGGGCCTTCAGGTTGATGAGGAGAGCATTACTTACCAGGCTCATCATAAACAAATCCAACATCAATCTGGAAAAAAATTCAAGTAGGTTAATGGATTTTAAGAATCAGTAGAGTCACTTTAAAAATAGCCTTATATTTAGATGGATATAATGCTCTTGCTCTTAAATTTCCATTTAAAAATTTTCCAAACTTAGTTCATGCCTTGTCTGTGACACACAGAGATCTTCCACATGATAGGACTGGAAGAGACCACAACAGCAAGGTGACTGCTATGCCCTAGTCACAGCACTGAAAGTGTCAGGGAAACTGGGACCATTAATCACCTTTCAAAAATTCACCAGACCCAGAGCCCTCCCCAGCACTCCTCCTCCAACGAGTGCTAATGCTACCATTACTATAACCACTGATGGGCACCTCAGTGTGTCAAGTACTGTGCTGGGTTCTTCACACACACTTAGTCTTCAGAGTGATAAGCCCATTATACAGGCGAAGAAACTAAGATCAGAGTGGTTAAGTGAGTTTACCCACAATGCAAGGCTTGCTGGTGGCAGACAGGATATGACCACAGGTCTGTCAGATCCAGATCATCCTACAGAACTTCCAGTGATGAGTTTCTTCCTTTAAGAGGCAGACCATTCCCCGAGAAGCCAACCCAAAATCTTCCGTTTTAGTTCTATTAAGAATCATTTGGGGGCTGGAGAGATGGCTTAGCAGTTAAGCGCTTGCCTGTGAAGCCTAAGGACCCTGGTTCGAGGCTCGATTCCCCAGGACCCACGTTAGCCAGATGCACAAGGGGGTGCACGCATCTGGAGTTCGTTTGCAGTGGCTGGAAGCCCTGGCGTCGCCCATTGTCTGTCTCTGTCTCTATCTGCCTCTTCCTCTCTCTGTCTGTCACTCTCAAATAAATAAATAAATAAAAATATTTAAAAAAAGAATCATTTGGACCAGGCGTGGTGGCACACGCCTTATTTAATCCAGGCACTCAGGAGGCAGAGGTGGGAGGATCGCCATGAGTTCAAGGCCACCCTGAGATTACGTAATGAATTCCAGGTTAGCCTGGGCCAGAGTGAGACCCTGCCTTAGAAAACCCAAATAAAAAAGCATCACTGGGAAAAATACACACAGCTTCTCTTGACTGATTTCATTTTCTTTTCTCACTGTAGACTTAGAACTGGCTTTGCAGATGGAGCTCTGGGGCCACTGGTAAATGGAGTGAGTGGATGGAAACTTTTTGCCAAAACCAAGGAAACTTTGTGTAGCAATGACTTCCCTTCCAGCCACAGATGGAAAGATGGCAAGGGCTGTGATGTGCCAGCCTCAAAGTGGTATGCTTTGTGACACAGTTAGTGATATACTTCGGAGGCAGACAAGATGCAGGCAGATTTCAACAAAAATCATAGTGGGTTATCAGTCCCTTATAAAATCATGAGGATGTCACCAAGATGATGCGTACTCTGAAATCCTGCCAGTAACTTGATTCCTACTATGAAAGTTCTCATCATTATGTAGTAGAATAAAGCAGTCTGTAGTAACCCACCTTAAATTCTCCCAGCAGACAATCTGCCCGCAAGGAATGGGAATTGTAAACCTGGAAGAAAGGAGAGGCGTGAGCGTGTTGCCTTTGTCCAGGGCTCCGTGGGCAGCTCCCTCCCACCCCCGCTCCTTACCCGGATGCTGATGATCTCATCCATCAGTTCTGAGGGGGTGATGTGCACATTGTAGAAAAACAACTGTCAAAACAATGGAGAACATGTCCCAAAGTTAGTTGCAGATTCGGGCTTGGTGTGATCTGATGCTACAATGCTGAAGGCTCATCTAAGAAGTAGAAACCACATCCGGAAGCAGGCTTGGCCATGCAAACACACTGCAGAGCCACAGGAAGAGCCTGGAGTTTTAGCTTCATGTAAGCCCACTTGTGCATATTGGAAAAAAGAAAGAAGTGGCAAATATGGCATTTGTTTAAGTGAAATTTCCATTTGGCACTACATATTTATTAGTCAGATGAAGTGAAGTTCTAGATTATTTCATGATGTCACTCTTACTAAAGTGAGTGCTTAGGGCTGGCATGACCTGAAGTATTCATTTTTGTCTACTGACTATTTAAATTTTTTATATATTTACAAGCAGAGAGAGACAGACAGAGAGATGGGTGGGGGTATAGAGAATGGGCATGTCAGAGCCTCTGGCCACTGGAAACAAACTCCAGACACATGCATCACTTTGTGCATCTGGCTTTATGTGGGTACTGGGGAACCAAACCTGGGTCATTAGGCTTAACAGGCAAGTGCCTTAACTGCTAAGCCATTTCTCCAGCCCATAGTGACCCTAATTTAAATTTTTGTAGCAAAATGTCTTCAAAAACTTTTTCCCTTAGGGTAATTAATGCCTCACCAGTCAATCTTCATCACATTTTAACTCACTGTACTAGTTACCTTTAAGAAAACTGATTCTTGACAGATTCATAATAGGTTCAAAGAGGTTATAATATGCCACCAACCCAATAAACGTTAACCCAAAAAGACAAAGATTTAGCCATAACACGGGAGGCTAACATAGGAAGATTGCCACGAGTGCATAGCGAGCTTGGGCTATGTGCAAGACCCTGTCTCAAAAAAAAAAAAAAAAAATAAGAAGAAATAAGGCTGGGGAGATTGCTCAGTGGTTAAAGGTACATGCTTGCAAAGACTGTCAGCCAGGGTTCTAGCCCCCAGTTCCCATGTAAAGCCAGACACAAAGTGGTATATGTGACTACAATCCCAATGCTCCCAGAGCAATGGGAAACAAAGCCAAGAGAATAAGATGCCCACAGGGCACACTTGTTTGCAGTGCCAAGAGACCCTTATTTTTGAAGAAGGTGGAGCAAAGACACCTTGAGATTGTTCTCTGACTTTCACACATGTGCCATAGCATGTGCACCCACACTCACACCTACACACAAATACATAAGATGTAAATAAAGAAATAAAATAAAAGATTTGTCTTTTATTCAGACAGCCATTTTCTCCAGCACCCTATTTAGAACTATTTTAAATCTACAGGATAGTTGAGAGAATAGTAAGACAAAACACCACCGGAGCATGTGAGTGCATGTTCATGATTGTGTGTGTGTCTCACTGAGACATCTGTCACAGCATCCTGCTTTTTAGGTGAACATGGGGGACCCAAACTCAGGTGCTCATGTTTGCATAGCAAGTACTTTATCCACTAAACCATCTCCCCAGCCCCAAAACATCACCCTTACCTTTGTTTTCTTTGTCAATTTTTTGGAATGTTTGATCTCTCTCTCTCTCTCTCTCTCTCTCTCTCTCTCTCTGTGTGTGTGTGTGTGTGTGTGTGTGCATGTGTGACACTGTCACTCTCAAGAAAAATGGATTTATTTGTAGTTTGCTCAAACTGAGGGTAGAAGAGGCCAGTAGCCTGTCTGTGGCCATCTTAGTATTTATAGAACACAGGCAATGTCTTTCTCAATTTTCAATTGGATTATTTGAAAGAAACTTCAATACATCATGACAGACCAACCCTTCCAAGAGTGAGAACTATCTTCTTATATAATCACATCCAAGAAAATGAACATCTACCATAGCCAATTTTCAGATTTTGCTATGTATTGCAAAAAAAAGTTATCTCTCTTTTTCAAAACCTAGGATCCACCTGAAGGTCAAACACTCACTCATCTGTCTGTTTCCTTGAGAAGCAATCTCTCACTGAACCTGTAGCTGCTTTTTTTTTTTTTGGTCAACCAAGCTGACCAGCAGGACCCAGCAATTCTTTGCTGTCCACTCCCCACAGAACTTGTAGAGTTACAGATGTATGCGCCCAAAAACCCAGATGTTTCCATGGAGGCTACGGAATAAACATCAGGGCAAATCAGACCCCCATGCTTGTGGAGCAAGTGTTCATACCTGCTGAGCCATCTCCCTGGCTCAACACATGTTATTCTAATAGCCAAGTAAATTTTGAAGACCTGGATTTCCTAACCATATAGAGTCAACCTTCAGAGACACCCTGTAATCTGAAACGGCAAAGGTAGCAGGTGGGGAGATGACTCAGCAGTTCAAGGCACTTGCTTGCATGGCCTGCAGGCCTGGAGTTTGACTCCCCAGTCAAATGCACAAAATAACACATGCATATGAGTCCATTTGCAGCTGCAAGAGGCTCTGCTTGCCCATTTTCTCCCTCTCCTTCAAATAAATACATAAAAACAAGCTAGCCAGGGCAGAAGTAAGTGGCACCAGGTTCTCCATCTCCAGGATTGAGGGACCCACAGGAAGTTGTAAGGAGGATCGGGGCCACCTGGGACCAATGGAAGTCAACTCGGTGGCTTCTTGACCACATGGTTCTTGCTTCTTAATGCCGGAATTCTGAACTGTCGTTACCAGTTTCTGCCCATGCTTCCCTCCGCTGCGGATTGGGCAGGGGTGGTGGGAGGAAGGGAGAGCTCATGTACGCCGGACAGGCTCAGTGAGCGCTCTCAGCCCACTCACCTCATCGAAAAACGGATTGTTCCCCCTCTTGATTCTTGTTCGGTGCGTCTGGCCACAGACATGAACTTTGACCACAGGCCTTATGTTGTTGCCGCTCAGCTGTCGGCCCTCAATCACTCTGACACGGATCTGCACACACAGAGAGGTGTTGTGATGTTGTGACAGCCCCTTCCCCAGCACCCAGGTATCACGGCAGCTCTTTGGCTCATAAGGAGAACTGAAAGCAGTCCAGGCAGCTTGCACTGTGCTGTTGCCCATAGCCTGGACGGAGACACCTCTGATCACCCCAGCATGGGAATGGACCCGGTTAAGAAGCCCAAGCAGGCCAGGGGTGAGGGAGGGGGAAGAACTGCTCAGAGCTGGCCTGAGGTGGCCAGGGTGGGCTGGCGACCCTGCCCAGACTGGAGCTCTTTACCTGACCTCTAAGCCCTCATGACATACTCACTCCATAGCATCTCTTAAGTCTAAAGCAGTGCTCAGAGATTAATAAAACAAAAAGGCAACATGAATGCTTCTGCTTTTTATCGGCTCCTGCCTACCTCCAAAGGGAAGGCAGATTCCAGTTCCATTTTTCTGGAGAAGCGTACATGGCTTGATTAAACCCCACTCACAGGACAGGGAGCGCTTCTTGCTGGGTTTGCACTTGACTTTTTAGCAGACAAGCCCCTGCCCATAGGAACAGGTCTGTGGCTGGGACATGAGCCATGCAGGGGGATGAATGAATAGGAAGAGCAGCCAGATTTTCTACCTGGAAATCCTGGGGCTTGTTGGATAGCATCCGCCGACTATTCTTTCCTTTGGTGATCCGCCGAGCAAGCTGAGCCTCTGTCAATGTCCCAGTTGGCCCTTTGGGCCCAGAGACCCATACTGGCCCTTCCAACCTGTCTTCGTCATCTTGCTCTTCTTCCTCTTCTCCTGAAACATTAAAGGGTGTCCGGTGGGAGTCTGTCCTTGGTCTGTCACTGTCTAGCACTCAGGTTTCCTGGGCTTGAAGAATTCCCAAGGGAGTGGGTGAAGGAGAAGCTCTTGGTGATGTTGATTTTGGACGTGGGGTTCAGTTACAGTTTCTTTAAGAAAATGCATTTGTGATGTGTTAGAACCTTGTACGGGCTGCCTTCAAAGGGGCCAAGAAAATGCCAGAGCACATGGGGACAGTGCAAGGAGGACCGAGGCATCAGACCGGCTGGGATGAGTGGACTCTCATCTCAGGAGCTAGTGTGAGGTCAGGGGTTGGCGTGATGAGGAAATGCTGTGTAGGGTTGAAAGTGGAGCCAGACTTCAACCCCTCACTTCCTACTGCAGGTCTCCCCATAGAGACTAACCCAGGAGCTGTGTCCCAGGTTTTTCTGCTCAGCTCCATGTAATGATAACCCTCCCTTCCTTCATGGCAGATGAGAAGCTTGCCTCATTTTCTTGCCAAGAAGAACAGCATGGTCATATCTCCCTCCCGTTTGCTACCTCAACACACATCTGTCCCTTCCTTTACCCCCTAGCACTCCTTCTTAGCAGAGTAACACTTCCCCACCCTCTGCTGTGACTTAAGTCCTACTGTCTTTGGATTCTTGGAGGACTCCAGAGATGTCCCCTTTCTCTTGAGTACCTCCAGCGGCTCCCCACTGGGGCTGTCCTTCATTGACTTTTCTCGAAAAAACAAATCAACTGGGAAGACAGCTGAGTCAGTGAAGTGCTTGCCTTGCAAACATGAGGACTTGTACTCACAGAAATGCTGGGTGCTGTGGCAAAAGCCTAGAACCACAGTCTAAGGCAGAGACAGGAGGATCCCTGGGGTGTACTGGCCAATCAGGTTAACCTAATGGGCAAACACCAGGCCACTATGAAAGACACTGTCTCCAAAAGAGGTGGTTGGTTTATGCTTAAGGGCTCTGTGGCGGACTCACAGGATGATGGACAGCAAGAGACCTTGGAGCTCCTCAGTCCAACTCCTTCCTACCATCCTACACTATGCTACGGGAACACTGAGGGCCAAGAAACCAAAGCACTTGCCTAAACTAGGCTACAGGGGCTAATCCAAACCCAGCAATTTTTGCCTGCCTCACTGGTTAAAAACAGGCTCCAATCGGGTGGTGTGATACACCTGTAATCCCCAGAAATTTGAAGCTAATGCAGGAGGATTACCATTGATTTGAGAACAGCCTGGGCAGCACTGTAAATTCTAGGCCAGTCTGGGCTACAGAATGAGCTCAGCCTCAACAAAACAAAAACTTAAGTGGGTTGGGCATGGTGATGCACGCCTTTAATTCCAGTACTCAGGAGGCTGAGGTAGGAGGTTATCTGTGAGTCTGAGACCAGCCTGGGACTACAGAGTGAGTTCCAAGTCAGCCTGGGCTATAGTAAGATCCTACCAAAAAAAAAAAAAAAAAAAAAAAAAACAAAAAAAAAAACTATTTAAGTGGAACTTCCTCCTTGTTCTTGTGATTGGTCTTGGTGGCAAGCAAGAGAGATGTGGGGGTAAATCAGCCCTTTGTAATGTGGGACTCTGGACAAATACTCATCAGCTCTGGATGGATGCTCTAAAAATAGACTGTGGGTTATAAGGAGCATATGACTTCTGCAAAGCCCTCCAGTTATTGGGACTTGAGACTGAAGGGATGGCCTGGAGGAAACCAGGCAAACCCTGCCTTGCAGCCAAAGGATATTTGCACAGGAAGTCTCCTCTTACACATGGGCAGCTGCACAGGACTGAACACAGTGAAGGACAAGGGAAGCTCCAGGCCTTGCTTGAACATACCCTTCTATGCAGGCTGCATCATTGTCAGCATGCTAGCAGCTGCGGTGGCAGCCATGTTCATGGGACTCACAGCGTACAGTGTCTTTCAGGACCACAGGAGGCAGTGCTAAACTGGGAACCAATACTTCAATAGGAAGTAGCTGGGTATAACAGCTTCCTACGGCTATTATAACAAAGTACTGCAAACTGGGTGGCTGACAGCAATAAAAGTATTCTCTGACTTCAAATCTGCGAGTGAAAAATGAAGGCATTGGCAAGGACAGCTCCCCTCTGAAGCTTCTGGGGTAGAATCCTCCCAGATTTTTCCCAGTTCCTGGACGGAAATCCATAGCATGCTTTGAGTCACTGTGGTTTGTGCCTCTATAATCATATGGTCTGTTCTCTGAGCGTCTGTGTGTTCCTTGCCTCTTCTCATGTGGGTGTCAGTCAGTGGATTAGGAATCTGCCATAATCCAGTATGGTTTCACCTTAACTATGTACACAATGAACATTATGTCCAAAAAACGCTATATACTGAAAATCCATGTAAGTGTGACTCTTCCAGGACATGTCTTGGACCTTCCTAGTTGGCTCACTCAGTTACTCTCCATTATCCACACAAGTAGCTCCATTTATTGCCCCTACCACCTTCCTGCCCCCTTTGTTCTCCTAGGCTGTTAGCACCTGGGATCTAATGCGGCGGGAAGAGAGGGGCACACATGCCTTCCATCCCCTTCCTCTCTTTCACTCATTGGACTCAGATGTCTATTCAGCTCTCCAGCTCTGCTTTCCGGCAGCTGAACTTGCCTGAGAAGGCCATGCGCCTTCCTGATTGGTCTCACAAACTTTAAGTGGACTTCCAGGTCTGTCTGGCTATTTCCCACAATCCCAAGATGAAACTTTCCTGGATCCTGACCAGAGATGGTCCCTATCAGCCAAGGTCAAACCACTTCATTTTTTCCAATTCCTATCTTTTTTGTTTTATTCTTGTGGGCTTAATCCCAGGACATGCTAAGCAAGCCCTCTGCCACTGAATCATGTTCCAAGCATCCTTCTCTCACCAATTTTTTTTTACCCTGAAAATTTATAATGTTATCTCTATCCTTCTCATTCTCTGCTGATGAAATTTTGTATTACACTGAGATAACAGATGGTTAAATAAGAAGTTCTCCTTCCTTTCAACTCCAGATCAACTCTCCTACCTGCATCTGCCTTCTTTCCTACTACAATCTTCAAACTATCTGCACTCCACAACTCTAGGCCAACCATGTACATTTGACAAAGATCTTGTCTCCTTTTGCTACTTAAGTTTATGCTTTCAGTGAGGCTGGGAAGATGACTCAGTGATTAAAGGCACTTGTCTGCAAAGCACATTGGCCCAGGTTTAGTTTCCTAGCCATCCATGAAAGGTAGGCAGGCATTCCGTTGCAGTACCAAGAGATGCTGGCATGCACACATAAGCACACATTCATGCAGATAGATTTTTTTAAATTACGTTTTTGAGATATGTACCTTACACCCATTACCAAATTCCCCTTTCCACCGGGTCATTCCCAACAAAATATAAACATCGTTACTGTTCCATTTTTTCTGACCCCCATTGGCTGCACAGTCCTCAGGAGAATAGCGATTACTCACATTCTCCACTTCTCTGACTCACTCTTGAGCCCCCTCTGGTCAGGTCTTTCTGCCATTTGCAGTAGTTTGAATATAAAATGTCTCCGATAGCCTTACTTATGGGTTTGAATGCTTAATCTACAGCTGGTCATGCCACTCATGAAAGCTGTGGAACCTTTGGGAGGTGGAGCCTTGCTAGAGGAAGTATGTCACCGGGGGATAGGGCTTGGGGGTCTTATAGTTGAGCCCCGCTTGCTGCACTCAGGTTTCTCTGTAGTCATCTCTGCTGATGTGAAGGTATTACGTGAGCATCTGCTCTTACCATGCTATCCCTGCCATGATAGAAACTTCCTCATGAAACTGTAAGAAAAAAGAAAAAAAAAAGGGCTGGAGAGATGGCTTAGCGGTTAAACGCTTGCCTGTGAAGCCTAAGGACCCCGGTTGGAGGCTCAATTCCCCAGGACCCACGTTAGCCAGATACACAAGGGGGCGCACGCATCTGGAGTTCGTTTACAGAGGCTGGAAACTCTGGCGCACCCATTCTCTCTCTCTCTCTCTCTCTCTCTCTCTCTTTCTGCCTCCTTCTCTCTGTCGCTCTCAAATAAATAAATAAACAAACAAAAAATTAAAAAAAAAGACTCCTTCCATAAGCTGCTTCTGGTCTAGCATTTTGTTCCAGCAACAAAAAAGTACCTGCTATACCACCACTCTACCCAAACTGTTCCCCAAGATCATCAAAGATCTTATACATGGAGAAATACTCCTAGTTGACAGGATTAAGGGTGTGGAACAACATACATGCTTAAGGACTGTGACCTTGTTAGATTATTTGCTTGTTTTAACCCCCACTCTTGCATAAATACTCGTGCTGGTTTTGATTGAATGTATATATTGCTCAGTTGAATTTGCCTGCATTTTGCTCCACCTAGCCTATTAGAATACTTGCATAGCAGGTAAACTCAACACCTAGGTTCACTTCTACTGTTACTCTGGGCATAATATAAAAGCCATACCTGGCACCTTAGGCACCTACCCTGAAGATATATAATGTCAGATTTACACAACTAAGAATATAACAGATAATTAGAAAACCCAAGCATCAAATTAACTCAAGATGAAAAAAAATCTTACATTATTATACAAGAAACACAAAATGTCAAGACAATATAATTCCACCAAAATTATAAATCTATCAGAAATAACCTCCAGTGAGACTGATTTATATGCAATGCCTGACAAAGAATTCAAAAGAATGATTATATCTATGTTCAAAGAAATCAAAGGAATCAAAGAAGAAAACAAACACCTGAAGGAATCCCAAGAAAACATAGGAAATCAAGTTAATGAAATAAGGAGGTCAATACAAGACATGAATAAGAAAATAGAAATGAAGAAATACCAATCAGAAACACTAGAAATGCAAAACAGAGTAAGTCAAATATAAAACTCTGTAGAAAGTCTCACCAGTAGAATGGATCAAGGAGAGGACAGAATATGTTAATCAGAAGACACAATGGCAGATCTAGTGCAGGCCAGTAAAGAGAATGACAAACTAATGGGAATTTCAAGACACTCAGGACACTATGAAGGGATCAAACATAAGAATTCAGGATATAGTAAGTAGAAGGAGAAGAATTTCAATTCAAAGGCACGATTGGTATTTTCTACAAAATCACAAAATAAAATTTCCCCCAAATAGGGAAAGAGATGCCAATACAGATACAGGAAGCTTTCTCCAGCTTTCAGTTGGCTGGGCTACAGGGAGAGGGTTTTCTGCTCAGCACCACACCAAACAGACAAAACCGGGAAAGAACCTCTCCTTACTATATTATAATTAATCTACTAAACACCCAACCAAAGAAAATATGTTGAAAGCAGTTAGAGAGAAAAAGCAAAAAGTTAGAGAGAAAAAGCCATATATTAGGACACAAAACAAATCTTAACAAATAAAGAAAAATTGAAATAAACCCTTGTACTCAATCTGATCACAATGGGATTAAACTACAAATCAACAACAAGAAAAACTATAGAGCATGCACAAAGTCATGGAAAACTAAACAATACACTACTGAATGAGGAATGGGTCATTGAAGAAATCAAGAAGGAAATCAAAAACTCATAGAATCAAATGATAACGATAACACAATATACCAAAACCTTTGGGACACAATGAAGACAGTTCTAAGAGGGAAATTTATAGTTTTGGATGCCTATATTAAAAATTAGAAAGGTTACAAATAAACAACTTAATGCTCCACCTTAAGGCCTTGACAAAATAAGAACTAGACAAACTAAAATTCAAGAGATAAGAAGAAATAATAAAGATTAGGAAGAAATTAATGAAATAGAAACGAAAAAGATACAAAGAATCAATAAAATGAAGAATTGGTTCTTTGAAAGGATAAACAAGACTGATAAACTATTAGCAAATCTGACCAAAATAGAGAAAGACAGAAATTAATAAAATTAAAGATAAAAAGCACCATTTCAACAGACACCAATGAAATTCAGAAAATCATAAGGACATACTTTAAAAATATATGCTCCACTAAGTTTGAAAATCTGAAAGAAATTGATTTCTTAGATTTATATGACCTGCCAAAATTAAATCAAGAGATAAACCTTTTAAACACACCTATAACAAGCATGGACATCTAAGCAGTTATTAAAAGAAAAAAAATCTCCCAACTAAAAGAGTCCAGGCCCAGATAGATTTCCAGGTGAATTTTACCAGATCTTTATGAAAGAACTAACACCAATGCTTCCCAAACATTTTCATGTAGAAAGGAAGGAAAAGTACCAAATTCTTTCTATGAATCCAGCATTACCCTGATACATAAACCAGACAAAGACAAAACAAAAAAAGAAAATCACAGACAAATCTTCCTCGTGAACATAGATGAAAAATTCTCAACAAAATACTGGAAAACAGAATATAAAAATATATCAAAAAGATCATTCAGGTGGGAGGATGGTTTAGCAGTCAAAGAACATGCCTGTGAAGCCAAAGGACCCATGTTCGACTCTCTAGGTCCCACATAAGCCAGACACACAAACATGAGGTAAGCACAAGGTTGCACATGCCCACTAGGTTGTGCAAGCATCTGGGGTTTGACTGCACTGGCTGAGGCCCTGGCATGCCAATTCTCTCTCTCTCTCATTCTCTCCCCCAAAACAATTGAAAAAAAAACAAAGATCATTCATCCTGACCAAGTAGGCTTTATCCCAGAGATGCAGGGATGGTTCAACATACACAAATCTATAAATGTAATACACTATATAAATGGATTGAAGGACAAAAATGATTATCTCAATAGATACAGAAAAAGCATTTGACAAAATCTAACATCCCTTCATGATAAAAGTCCAAAAGAAAGGAACATATCTCAACATAATACAGGCTATATATGACAAACCTACAGCCATCATAATACTAAATGGAGAAAAACTAGAAGCTTTTCCACTAAAATCAGGAACAAGATAAGGGTGTCCACTGTCCTCACTTTTATTTAATATAATACTAGAAGTCTTAGCTTTAGCAATAAGGCAAGAGACACTCATAAAAGGGATATAAATTGGAAAGGAAGGGATCAAGTTATCATTATTTGCAGATGATGATTCTATACATAAAGGACCCTAAAGACTCTGCCAACAAACTATTAGAACTGATAACCATTTTTAGCAACATCACAAGATACACAATTAACACAGAAAAACCAGTAACCTTCCTATATACTAAAACAAACATGTGGAGGATGAAATCAAGGAATCACTCCCATTCATAATTGCCTCAAAAAAAAATGTACCTTGGAATAAACCTAACCAAGGAAGTGAAGGATCCCTACAATGAAAACTTCAAAACACTCAAGAGAGAAATTGCAGAAGACATTAGGAAATGGAAATACATCTCATGTTCTTGGATTGGAAGAATTAATATTGTGAAAATGTCAATCTTACTAAAAGCAACCTACACATTTAATGCAATCCCCATCAAAATTCCAATGGGATTCTTCATGGAAATAGAAAAAAAATCCTAAAAATTAATTTGGAAGCATAAAAAACCTTGACTAGCCAAAACAATTTTGAGCAATAAATATAAAGTTGGTGGTACCACCATACCAGACTTTAAGCTATATTACAGAGGCATAGTAACAAAAACAGCATAGTACTGGCACAAAAACAGACATGTAGATCAATGGAACAAAATAGAAGACTCAGATGTAAATCCAGGCAGAAACAGCCATTGGATTTTCAACAAACATGCCAAAAATATTCATTGGAGAAAAGACAGCCTCTTTAACAAATGGTGCTGGGAAACCTGGATATCTATATGTAAAAGGATAAAAATAGATCCTTATCTCTCTCCATGCACAAGAATCCAAATGGATCAGGAACCTTAATATCAGACCTGAAATTCTGAAACTGCTAGAGGAAAAAGTAGGGGAAACCCTTCAACATATTGGCATAGGCAATGACTTTCTGAATATAACCCTGGTTACTCAGGACATAAAACCACTAATCAATCACTGGGATCTCATGAAATTACAAAGCTTTTGTACAGCAAAAGACACTGTGAACAGAGCAAAAAGGCAACTTACAGAATGGGAGAAAATCTTTGACAGCTATAAATCTGACAGAGGATTAATATCCAGAATATACAAGGAACTCAAAAAACTAAATAAGAAATCAAACAACCCAATTAAAATGAGCTGTGGAAATAAACAGAGAGTTCTCAAAAGAAGAAATACAGATGGCCTATAAACATCTTAAAAATGTTCTAAAGCCTTAGCCATCAGGGAAATGCAAATTAATACTGATTTGAAATCCTATCTCATTCCTGTCAGAATGGCTACCATCAAGAAAACCAATGTCAATAAATGCTGGTGAAGATGCAGGAAAAGAGGAACCCTTCTACACTGTTGGTAGGAATGTAAACTGGTACAGCCATTGTGGAAATCAGTGTGGAGGTTCCTGAGACAGATAAAATAGATTTACCATATGACCCAGCTATACCACTCCTAGGCATATATCCTAACTCTTCTCACTACCTTAGGGATACGTGCTCATCCATGTTTATTGTTGTTCTATTTACAATAGCTAGAAAATGCAAACAGACTAGATGTCCCTCAACTGATGAATGGATAATGAAGATGTGGTACATTTATAAAATGGAGTTCTATTCAGTGGCAAAAAATGAATTATGAAATTTGCATGGAAATGAGTGGATCTGGAAAGGATTTTACTAAGTGTTGCAGTCAGGTTTGGATTGCTGGCAGAAATCACCTGACCAAGAGCAGCTTTTGGGGAAAAGGAATTTATTTTTGGTTTACAGACTTGAGGGGAAGCTCCACAATGGCAGGGGAAAACAGTGGCATGAGCAGAGGGTGGACATCAGCCCCTGGCCAACATAGGTGGACAATAGTAACAGGAGAGTATGCCAAACACTGGCAAGGGAAAACTGGCTATAATACACATAAGCCTGGCTCCAACAATACACTGTCTCCAGGAGGCGTTAATTCCCAAATTTCCATCAGCTGGGAACCTGGCATTGAGAACACCTAAGTTTATGAGGGACCCCTGAGTCAAACCACCGCCCTAAATAAGGTAACCCAGGCCCAGAAGGCCAAGCACCACCTATTTCCTCTCATATGTGGATCCTAGCTACAAAGGCTTAGACTTGTTTGTGAGTTGGAGTAAAAATTGATAGCAAAGGCCAATAAGCTAGAAAGTGGCTCTAAGGGAGGGAGGAGAAGGAGGACCGAAAGGGATGGTATTGTGCAAATATACATAGATGAACAGATTACTGAGGATGGGAAGACCTAGGTCAGGGGAAGAGATTGAGTAAAGGGAGTGTGAGGGGAGGGTTAATCAAACTCTAAGAGTATATGAATAAGCTGTATGGAAACCTAATTTTTGGATGATGGCACACCTAGAAGCCATAGATTGTTACTAGAAAAATTTCAGTGCCAGTGATGGGATATCTTCCAGTGAGTTGTAGGCAAGGGAGGTCCCTGATGCCCCCAACACATTACAAGCCATTGTTAAGGCTCTTGGTTTTCCACCAGAGATAGGTGATAAGATCCTATTGCTTAAGACTACATATGCTTGGGCTGCAAAGTCACTGAGAAATCAAGCTGGAGGTGAGCTGAAAACCTCCTTTGTGTAGACCAGCTGACAGAAAGCCCTTTAGGAGAGAGAAGTCATTAGTGGAGATAAACAACAGTGGACACTGTTTGGCCAGCCAGGCGAGATGAACCAATGGGTACAACAGTGGCATGTCTTATTGGGGAAAGCAACCACTCTCTAATTGGATGGAGACCTGCTCCACAGGAGGGAATACATGCCTGGTACTGAAAACCTAATCAAAAGCCTATAGTGTGGGAGGTCACCAGCCCTAAAGGTGTAATGCCTGCTGGTGTCTGGCTGAATGCATATATTATGCTCATCACTAAGCACTTTTCTTAACATTCATACCTATATATTAATGCTACCCTCACTTTTTGGTTCTCTTTTCAGATGGTGGTGACCACTGGGATGACCCAAAAGGCACCACACTATTGAGAAGAAGTGACAGAGGAGTGTTTAGCACTGAAACATCTCTATCACACCTTCCCAGGCTCAGGGTCCATTGTGGAAGAGGTAGCAGAAAGAATGCAAGAGCCAAAGGAAGGGCAGAACTGCTTACAATGCACTCTTCCAGACACAAAAATGGCCTGGATATCCATGATTTTGCAGTGCCTGGCAGTATATTCACAAGACCCTCACAATAGGAGGAAAAGATGATGAGGGAATATGATGGAGAATGGAGTTACAAAGGGGAAAGTTGGGGGAGGAGGAAATTATCATGGTTTATTGTCTATAACTATGGAATTTGTCAACAAAAAAAGTAAAAAAAAAAAAAAAGAACACACTTCCCTAAGTGCCCTGTCAGTGTATGCCTATTATTCAAGGATTTATTTGGTTTCTCTCAGAAGGAATTTATCACCTTCATCTTTGGACTATTGTTATTCAGGTTTAAATCTTATCTTTCTACCTACTGCAAGCTCAGTGGTAGCCAAGCATTGCCTTTCTTATCTCTGCATACAAAATACACCAGTGTCAGTAAGTACTTTTCTGAAATAGATCAAATTTAATTTGAAGGAAAAGAACTTTGGCATCCATAGAGTGAAATGGATTTGAAATAACAGAGTTTGGCTATGAATGAATTTTTGCATATCTATAGTTGAACAAAACATAATTTTAACAGATGGTTCTTTAAAAATAGTTCATTCTGGGTACAGGAATGTAGGCTCCAGTCAAGCTGACTGACAGCTGGTGAACAAGTTGCCATGGTAACAGGTTTCTAGGAGGTCAAGTCTGTTGTCTGGCTCAGCCCATCTTTCTATCATGGGACGAGCCTACAAGGCGGTCAATGATGGGTTCAGGCAACCACCAATGTACCAGGCTCTGAACCTTCTGTCATCTGGACATAAGGGCTCATAGAAAGCATTCCTTTAAAAAAAAAGCCAGGAGGTGCTCAGTTCTTTGGTCTATGGTCATAACTGCTTTCTTCAACTTGCAGAGAATAATTCTCCTGAGCATCTTTATTTCTGTTGCATCATTAATATTCTTTGTAGTAGCCACCATGTGAGCATAACCTTTAAGTTCACTAGCAACCTGTGGTTGCTGCCAGTGGCATCTTGGTGATATCTCAGGCATTTGCCACTGTGAGAGATTGTCACTTTATGTATCTTATGATGTATTCTCTGTAATGCTTACATTTTTATGTTTATTATTCTTATTATTAACAACATACTTCATACGGATACATCATGTGTTGGTGCTCTCTTTTCCTTTGTCCCTGCCCCATTCCATTGGGGATGCTCCTCAGTGGGGTTGCAAGTATTCCCCATGGGGTTATGGCTTATGTGGTTTATGTAGTAACAGCTAATAAGCATATGTTTCTTTTGTATTCAAAGAAAGAAATGGGCTAAAATTTCAAACATTTGAAAATATCTATATGTTAAAGGAAGCATACTTTTTTATGAAACAATGAGGTTTTAAGAGTCAATCGGAGATACTAATAAGTTCTGAGCCAGATGTTCTGTATATGCCTTTAAGGGGTGCAACAACAAGACAAATATCTTACTTTATTTCTCTTTTATGCTTGTTGTTCCCCAAAATGAACTGGTTCTCTCACCCTCCCTCCGTCTCCCTCCTCTCTTCTCCCCTTCCTTTCCTTCTTTCTTCTCTTCCTCACTCCCTCCCTCTTTCCCTCCATTCCTTCCTTCCATGTTTTCGTTAGCTTAGAGTTGTTATTGGTCCTTAAAGAAAAGTTCCTTTTGACCTGAGTATGAAGCCAACATCCTGGATGTCTCCCCTGGCCCAGCCTTGGTGAATAATCTCTTACAGAACAAAGAGCACGTCCAGATCAAAGAACCCTGTTTATTTGTTGTAAGTCAAGAATTTCACTTTGTCATCATGCATTGAAATTGTCCCCAGACATAGCCAGCTCTTTGCAGGCCAGTGCTCTAAAACATTCTTTAAAATCCAAATATAAGGACCCTAAGTCCTTCATCTCTACATCCATCCAGCCATATCAGGAATCCTGAGAACCCCTGAGGAAGACCTTGGGGGCACTTGCAAAATGTTTGTCAGTGGGCCTGCAGGGAGTCAACCCTTGGGCCCAGGCTGGACCCTCCTAGTTCACAGTACTGCTAGGACACTGGGCTTTCAGAGTTGGCATCATGCCCAGTGGTGAGGAAGAGAGCTTCAGATAAAAGGATTTTCCCCAGTGAAGGGTTGCTATTTTCTAAGGAAGCAAGAATTTGTTTTGAGGAAATCATGCTTGGGGCACAGAATGGCCTAGGCTCATATGGGTCAGTATAAGACAGGATCCACCCTACCTTCTGAATTGCTTAATGAACAGCTTATTCTTAAAATCTTTCTGCTCCACTGGGACAAATACTATTTCCAGCAGTACAATTGGGAAATAGTCAAGGGGAAGTCAAACAGCTTCATGAAAGACCCTCTCTCCACCTGAGGCTTAAAACCCTCCCCCATCCCCATCCCAACACCATCTAGAGTTGATACCTGATAACAAAATGATGGACAACCCACGTCAGAGACCCAGAAGGATAAGAAATACCTTAGGCTGAAGGAAGCAATTGGTTAGAGGACTGAAGGGCTGTTTGAGGACCAGGGAAAAGAAAAAGAAAGGGGCCGCAGTTCAAGGTCATGGCCATGAACCTGGTGGCTCAGATCACACCTTTAGGAAATGAGGAGATGAGAGGAGGAAAGCTGAGGAGCCGCTCTGTGGACTTCACAACCTAGGACATTGTATGGGACAATCACATAGCTGAAGGGACACCATGGTTGGGACATTGCTGTGGAGTCTGTGCACTGGAAGGCTCACTGTGAGGTTGGTTAGTTAAGAACTGTTCGTGACCTCCTCAACCAGGAGCACATTTCGTAAACAATTACACCAGTCTGGTGGACAGGGCGCTATGACACTGTGACAGGATGGTGGCTCTCTTTGGAGACTCTCTTCATGTGCGTTCGAAGATTTTCCTTGGGGAAGAGTCCTTTTAAGGTCAGCTGAGCGTTCTGGAGGGTAAGCTTACCTCCCATGCCTGGCACACCGGTCCCACTCAGGTCATTTGGATGTTGAGCTAATGGTGGGTCGTAGCCGATCACCAAGTCAATGGTGGCCTGAGGAGAAAGAGTTCACGGCAAAGAGAATCAGTACAGGGCAAAGGAGTGTTACAGACTCAATGCAGACAGCCCAGTGGAGAAAGAGTTCTAGAAAGGTGGGTGGCACAGGAAAGGGACTAGGAAGAGGGAGGGGTGATGGCAAGCCAGACTGTTTATCTTTCCCACAGGTGAGTCAAGGCTCTCAGGGAAAGTAGCTACCTGTCATAGGTTGCCAAGGGCAACTCACTAACTGGAGTAAAGCTGTGACAAGCAAGTGGGAACTTGTGGCTTGCCTCTGTCCTACAGTGGAGATGGCCTCTGCTCACAATTACAATCAAATGATCCTCATTCAAAATGATTAATTCACTTGTTGCTCATTGACTTAAATGATTATTAACTATTGAGAGTTATTTTTATATTTCTCTCTAATAAGGAATGTTAAGTGACTAACAAAAAATGTTTGGCTTACAAGGCAGTAATAAAAGGGAAACCAACTGATTAAAAGAGGAAACAAATGCACAAATCATAGTTCGACACAATTGTCACCCCTCTTGCAATAACAGTGATCCCAAGACACCTCAGAGCCAAAACAGAAAGGGAAACAAAGGTATTGTGCAATTTTCATTATAAGAAAGGAAGAATCTGCTTGTTAGTTCCTTTTAGGAGATAAACTGTTCCTGCTTATAAAATCCTAAATAGGGCTGGAGAGATGGCTTAGCAGTTAAGCGCTTGCCTGTGAAGCATAAGGAGCCCAGTTCAAGGCTCGATTCCCCAGGACCCACATTAGCCAGATGCACAAGGGGGCGCATGCATCTGGAGTTCGTTTGCAGTGGCTGGAAGCCCTGGCGTGCCCATTCTCTCTCTCTCTATCTGCCTCTTTCTCTCTGTGTCTGTTCTCAAATAAAGAAATAAATGAACAAAACAATTTTTTTAAATCCTAAATATGTCACATAGGGCATTAGTTTAGGATACAATTTTTTAGACTTAAAAAAAATTATTTATTTGAGAGAGAGAGGGAAATAAAATGAATCAGATATAGAGAGTATGGGTGCACCAGGGTCTCTAACCTCTACAAATGGAACTCCAGATGTATGTGCCACCTTGTGCACCTGGCTTATGTGGGTACTGGGGAATCAAACCTGGGTCTTTTGGCATTGCAGGCAAGTGTCCCAACCACTAAGCAATCTTTCCAGCCTTCTTTCACTTTAATATTTCACTAACCTACATGATTTTAAAAAAATTGCTAGGGAAAAATCAACAAAGTAGCTACTCTTTTTCTTTTCTTTTCTTTCTTTCTTCTTATTTATTTGTTTGTTTGTTTTTACAATGCTGGAGATGGAATCCAGGGCCTCTCATTTGCTAAGTAAGTGGTCTGCCACTGAGCTACATCCCCAGCCTGGGAGGGCTGTTAATTTTTATTTGCCCACAATTTCCATCAACTATCACAATCATTTCATAACAGAAAAGCATTTTAGTATGGAGAGTGGGGAAGTCAAGCTTCAGACTAAAAGGAGTCTTGTAAACAAAGGATTCCCACTCACCAGGTCAGCAGGGCATGATGTCCTAATGCTTGGGATACACTTACTAAAAGTGATCCATTATTTGACATTCAAAGCTACTGAGCATCCTATACTTCCTTTGCCATTTTTCCACAGCTAGTGCCTCTTGTGGACACAGAAACATGCATCTGGATTGCCTCTATTTTTCCCTTTATCTGCTCATCAATGAATTCCTCATGGCTCAGCACATTTGGTGATTGGTTTAGAATTCCTGGTGTGGGAGACCCTGAACAGGATAGTTAATGGGCCCACCCACAGTTCCTTAACAAGAAGAACGCGTCTATGGCAACTATCCAAAGACCAAGGACATCCCACCCAATCATGACAGCGTTGTTTTAGGGTGGAAAGCATGCTCTTATCTATGCTTTATAAAAAGCAGCCGACAGAAAAGTTACTAGCACACCACCTCCCTTGGTATCAATTCTCTCATCCAGGGTTGGGTAGACAGATGCTAGAGGACATTTGAATTTATGGCTTATGATCAGAACACTGACCCCTAGCCAACTTCTAGTGTTAGAGACCACAGCACGACACCAGCTTTCTCTCACAGTGTTAAGAATCCTCACCTGTGCTCTTGCCAGAGATGCCCTCTTTTAGTACAAGACTTTTCCCTTTGACCCAGGATCACATGCAAAATAAGTTGATTGGAAAATAAAGGGGCTAGGAGTCATGGGCTTCATAAGCATTTGTTAGTACTCAAATGCAATCTGGACCAGAGACATTTAAGTTGATTGCTTTTAAGCAAATTTGAATTCTGGACTTACGTCAGACATTGTATGCTTATGTAGAGGGGCTATGATCAGGAACTACTCAGTTGCCAATGCAATAATAAAGAAATGATACAAACATCTTCATATTGCAAGGCAAGTCTCATGAACTACGTTGTTTGTCTAGAGCACCTGGGACACAGAGAAAATAAGGAGTGTGTGACACATACAGCTAAAATGTCAATGCCGTGCGGACGAGCACAGAGCTATGCCGAAGACTCCTGCTTCCTCCACAGAGTTCGGTCATAGAAAAAACAAATCAAGCCAGGCGTGGTGGCACACGCCCTTAATCCCAGCACTTGGGAGGCAGAGGTAGGAGGATCACGGTGAGTTCGAGGCCACCCTGAGACTCCATAGTGAATTCTAGGTCAGCCTGGGCTAGAGTGAGACCCTACCTGGGAAAAAAAAAAGTCAAGGCCTTATATCATTGGCAAATGTATCCATTTAGTGGAAAACCAGCTTTCTGTTGTTTGTATAGTGAGATGATTGTCAAGCAAAACTCTTTCCTGAATGACCTTTTGCTTAACCACCTTACAGCCTTTGACAAGAGCGACAAAGCTCACCCCGGTGTCTTGTCCTCTTTCGTTTAGCAGGGAGATCCGCTTATAGGGCAGTGATCTGCTCTGGTCCCCAGTCAGGTCCTTCAGTGCAACAGTCGCTGTGCCAATTAATCTGCGGGGAAATACGGAAGTATAAACAACCTGAGTGGGCGGCATACATGCGTGGACCTTCATGTGCATCTGGTCTCATTAAAGTCACCTCATCTGTCACTTCTCCATGACAAGAAGTCACTTAAGAGTCAAACTTTAACACCGATGGGATCCCAGCACTCATGAATGAGCTAGATGGAAACAGGGAAGGACTAAGTACTGTGCAGAACCCAGGAAGAGAGCGATGCGGGGTGACCCTCACTTAGACAGGAAGGCCATCCTCTGCCATTGGGACTTAAAAGGACCCAGAAAACTTTACCCATTGTAAAAATGTTACCTCAAAATGACCTTTTTCCCACTTAAATTTTTTTTTTTTTTTTTTTTGGTTTTTCAAGGTAGGGTTTCACTCTAGCCCAGGCTGACCTGGAATTCACTATGGAGTCTCAGGGTGGCCTCGAACTCACGGCAATCCTCCTACCTCTGCTTCCCGAGTGCTGGGATTAAAGGCGTGTGCCACCATGCCCGGCTCCCACTTAAAATTTTTTTATCTCTCTGTGTCAACATAAACATGTGAAAACAAAAAGTAACTCATGAAAAATAATCTCTCACTTGGAGGAAGTAACCTGAAATAGGGACAGAAATAATGGGACCAAGTTCCTTTTGTGAAACTCAATCAGAAAGGCAACCCCCCAGGGTGTTCTTGCATCCCACTATGCACACTGCAAAGGGAAAAGAGAGCCAGCAAGAGGGTCTTAGTGCTACATCTTGCCTGTGCTCACAGTGACTCATAGTAATAAGGAAAAGATGTGAAGGCAGAAAACCATTAGCATGAAAATAGAAAGCGCTTACAGCGGTAGAAGAGTGGTGAGTGGTGTGTGTGTGTGTGTGTGTGTGTGTGTGTGTGTTGTTTTGTTGTTCTTTTTCTTTGTGGTGCTGGAAATGCAACTCAGAGCTTTGTATGTTCTTACCAAGCACTCTACCATTGAGCTACATCCCAATGCATAAAGGCATTCATTATTCCATATTGTTTTGTTGAGACAGGGTTTCACTAGGTAGCACAAGCTGGACTTGAACTATGTAGCTGAGCCTGGCCTCAAAGTCATGATCTTCCAACCTGTGCCTCCTGAGTATTGGGATTACTGGAATGTACCAAAATACATGGCAGAAAAGATAATATCAAAAAAGTCAGGATGAGCTGGCCATGGTAGTGCAAACCTGCAACCTAAGCACTTGGGATATGGGCAGGGAGACGGAGGGTTCTAGACTAGACTAGACTATGTAGTGAGGCCCTTTCTCCAACTAGAATGACACAGGGTGAAGAAAATTGTAGTTGTACGTAACACTATGATTTTAGGCAAAAATAATTATCAAGAAAATTCATCTTGTGGAGAAATAATTCATTTTATCTCAAAATTTAGTAGTTCCTTTAAAAATCAGGAAGGGGATCTGGAGTAGAGCTCTTGCTTAGTATGCACAAGGCCCTGAGTTTAATCCCTAAAACCACACACACACACAAAAATCAGGAAGTAGTGAACACATCATTTTTCGAAGTGACGGATATGTATGCAAATCCTCAGACCTCAGGACTAGACTGGAGCTCTGAGGTCTGTAGCTCAACCCCACACACCAGTGACTCTGCAGTATTAAGTGACTTTGCTTTCTGTGAATAAAAGATTATATTGCACAAGACCAGAAAATTGCTGCCTTGCCCTATTACACCCAGTTTTCCTAATAATATGGACTATTTGCTCATGGGAGGAGCACTTTCTGCCACAGAGCACTGTACAGAGCACTCAGCAGCCAGGTGGGTTTCCATCTCCTCTGCTAACAGCAGAGTCTGAAGCTGTGGGGGGAGGGATTATCCAGAGGGATAAGAATGAACTTAGATCTACTCGTCAATGCTGAAAGAAGCTGTGGGCACTTTATGTGGTATGTTAATGAATATTAATATGTCCAAATAATAAAATTCAAAAAATTATGGGGCTGGGAATATAGCTCAGCTGGTAGAGCACTTGCCTAGTATGCATGAAATCCTGGATTTGATACCCAGCATTACATAAAAACCAGGCATGGTGCAGCACACCTATAATCCCAGCATTTGGGAGGTAGAGGTAGGAAGATCACCAGTTCAAGGCTGTCC
The DNA here is from genome assembly GCA_036346955.1 of Dipus sagitta. Classification (NCBI taxonomy): domain Eukaryota; kingdom Metazoa; phylum Chordata; class Mammalia; order Rodentia; family Dipodidae; genus Dipus; species Dipus sagitta. The sequence goes on along the minus strand of CM070770.1, from coordinate 42,914,166 downwards.
TTGACTATATAATATGCTTGAGGCCAACCTTAGCTACATGAGTCCCTTTCGCTCTCCGTCTATATCAAACCCAGATCTATATATACTATATATATGTATATAGAGATATATACAGACAGGGTACATATATAAAATGTGTGATATATATACCACCAGCAGACAAAAAAATGACCCTATCTTAATAGATGTATATGTAGAGATATATATCTATTGACTCAGGATATATACATACATATGCATAGGTATATATGTGTGTGAACCATGTATGTATGTGTGTATGTATGCATAAATATATATAAAACATGTGTATGCATATAAATACATATATATATGAAATACATATATAGTTATACTAAGTTTCACATTGCTGGCATGAACATCTAGACCAGTTTATGGGAGGCAGGGTTTATTTCAGCTTACCGATCCAAGGGGAAGTTCCACCAATGGCAAAAGAAGCTGGCTCCCATTCATAAATCCAAGCAGAAAGACACAACCATATAGCACCGCAAGCAAGCATAAAACCAGTAGCAAAAAACAGGGACTCAGGCTGAGCTCCGAGTTCTCTGCATGATTTGGGCTAGAACTCAGATCCACTCCCAATGACACCTCTTCCAGCCAGGAAGCTGGAAATCCATCCTTTAATAAAGCATTTAAGTCTATTGGGGAACATACATTTAAACTAATATATATCTATGTGTATATATATATATATTCACCACAAGACAAAAAAAGTAACCCTTTAGCAAGATGAAAGTGCTAAGGCCTAAGTTCTCTTCCATGTTTAAGCAGTTTATGTCTTATGTTTTCCTAAAATAATGCAGTCAGCCATGGATGGACTGGTTAAGCTTTTAAGATGAACAAAACAGGGCTGGGGAGATGGCTCAGTGATTAAAGATTATTTGCTTCAAAGCCTGCCAGTTCAGGTTTTATTCCCTAGTATCCACATAAAGCCAGATGTACAAGGTGGTACATGCATCTGGAGTTCTTTTGCAGTTTCAAGGGACCCTGGTGTGCCCATACATACTCAAACATACTTCTTTTCTTTCTTTCTTTCTTTCTTTCTTTCTTTCTTTCTTTCTTTCTTTCTTTCTTTCTTTCTTTCTCTCTCTCTCTCTCTCGACAGAAAGTGTGTGAGTGTGTGTTTGTATATATACATTCTGTTAAAAGTTACCTGGGGTCTGGAGGGATGGCTTAGCAGCTAAGGCGCTTGCCTGCAAAGCCAAAGGACCCAGGTTCAATTCTCCAGGACCCACGTTAGCCAGATGCACAAGGGGGTGCATGTGTCTGGAGTTTGTTTGCGGTGGCTGGAGGCCCTGGCATGCCCATTCTCTCTCTCTCTCTCTTCCTCTCTCTCCCTCCCTCCCTCTCCCTCTTTCTCTGTCAAATAAATAAATAAATATTAAAAGATACCTGGGAGGATCACCAGTTCAAGGACATCTGGGCTATATATTGTGTTCCAAGCCTGTCTGGGGCTACATAGCTAGGCCCAGGCTCAAAAGAAAACAGTGAGTCGTCATCTGGCTTGTGTTACATGTCTAAATGAGAAACTTGCTGTGTAAGATGGGAAAGCAAACAACTTTATTCCTCCCAGTTCTGTAATTTATAGCTTAGTTCTATGACTAAGATAATAATACCACTGGGACATGTACTGCTTTGCTATTGCTAAAGCCAGAATGACCTGAGCCTATATCAGAAGTAAATAAATCTTAGAACAAGCAGAGTACAGATCCCTGACCTCATGGCAGCAGAAAGTGGCCTGGCCTGGGGCAGGACCAGCATTTTCCATGTCAGAACTGCTGACATTTTGAACTTACTAATTTTCTGTTGAGAGGGCGTGCCTGGTGCACGGTCTGAAGTTCAGCAGCACCCCTGGCCTCTACACACCATAGTAGCCCCACTTGTGATCATGAATACACTTCACCACATGTCCCTTGGTCCCCTGAAAGGCAAAATCAGCCCAAGTTGAGAATGATCCCTGTTCTAGCCCTAACTTGGTACCCAGCTTTCTTGAAGGTCTTGTCTAAGTCCCTTGACTCTTTGAGTTACCACATTATTGGAAAGTGAATGAAATTGATGCAATGTCACAGTCACTTTTCAGCCCTTAAAGTCAGCTACTAGGATTGTATATGTGATATTTCCTATACAGGCCTCTTTAGGAAATGATATGTGATGCTTCCTACACAGGCCTATGTAGGAAATGATTGTATATTAAATATATTTTCCCTTAGAGTTTTTGCTTTCAAATTTTGGAAGGAGGATCTCCTACAATTGGATTGAAGCACCCAGAATGAAAGGCAGGGTTCTCTGCCTTCAATGGCATTGGCCTAATGTTATGAACCAAAATAAATTCACCCAGGGTGTAAGGCCAATAACAGAAATGTGGGATGCAGTGATGGTTACATAGTACCACAGGGAATGGTGAGGCTGTGGCTAACTGGAGGGAACAGGCTTGCCTAAAACACAGCCCATCACTGGAGGGAACAGGCTTGACCTAAAACACACAACCCATCACTGGAGGGAACAGGCTTGCCTAAAACACACAGCCCATCACTGGAGGTAACAGGCTTGCCTAAAACACACAACCCATCACTGGAGGTAACAGGCTTACCTAAAACACACAACCCATCACTGGAGGGAACAGGCTTGCCTAAAACACACAGCCCATCACTGGAGGGAACAGGCTTGCCTAAAACACACAGCCCATCACTGGAGGTAACAGGCTTACCTAAAACACACAACCCATCACTGGAGGGAACAGGCTTACCTAAAACACACAGCCCATCACCTGACCTTTTATAAATGGTTCCTTAATCACAGCTCTGACTCAGGCAGTATCTACTGTTTTTTCTTTCCCAACAGAGGGTAGTAACAGATCAGGGATTTAGAAAAGTAAAAGTAGCCAAATATTAAAGTCTAACCTCAATTCTTTCTTTTAGACACCGTTAGTCACAGTTTCCAAGAGTGCTTTTTCATCATAAAATTCAGATGCATTTGTAGGTGAGGGCAGGGGACATGTCAAAGAAAACTTGATTTTTTTTTCTGAAATAAAGATAGCGTGTTTTGATGAGAGGCTGCGAGGACTAATCCCAATGATATTTTTATGACTAGTTGAGCAAAAATGCTAACAATGATTTCTGAGACCTCTGGCTGAACTGAAGAAAACATGGCCGTGGTCAGCTGGACCCCTGCACTGACTCCCAGGGCAAGCCTGGCCTGTGTTTTCGGGGATGTTGCCTGGATACAGAATGCCATGAGAACGTGAGCAATGATGACTTGGCCTCCTACTCAGGGGACAGAACAGCTCAGTCTGACCATAAGCCGATTTCCTTTAAAGGAGGGAACACTGAACCAAGAGCCTCTTTTCTTTCCTATTATTAATGCTATAAATAAGCCAAAATGATATCATGTGACAGTAATGAGGGAGCTTTGCCTTGTAGTTCATGGAAACCTGAGAGTGTCCCATGGAATATCAACACAAAACAGACGAGCCACAGTCTCAAGAGGAAATTATCGTGAAAGGACCGAAGGGCCTTTGGCACTCTGGCTCTTGTGGAATTAACAAGCTACAGAGGTGTCTTCAGCTGAAGAAACCCAGTCGTGCTCCTTCAGTGCCATGTAGTTTTGAGTTCGCTCTCCACATGTGACATGGAACTAATTCTAAGCAATCTGACAGCCAGAGGTCATCAGTAGGGGCATCACAGAGTTAATGGTAAGCTGGTCAACTTCGTTATGCAAACGTTGGTTGTTCCTCTTGAAACAGCATGGTTTGTTTGAAAAAGAGGCATGGAAATGTTCTCCCCACAGCACTGGTGCTCATAATAGCCGCATGCCTCTGCGGTGAGTAAGGGCTCTGCAGGCAGAGGTCCTAAGCGGGGAGCTCTCTGTCTATACCAAGCCATTCCTCTGAGCAGCTGGGACACAGCCCACACAGATTACTGAAGAAGGGTTTGCTGGAAATTCCTTCATGAAGGAGAGGAACAATCTGTTGGAGGCTAGAAAAGAAATCACATGCTCACCTCTTCTGCCTCTAGGGACTGCCGTACTATAGTAACTTGTCATTCTTGGGAGGTGGGGAGATTACAGTCTATAATTAGGCAGGGAACAACTACAACAAAAAGTGTTTCCAAGATGCTCCCAGATCCCCTGTGGAGGACCGAAAAGGACCGCGAATCCCATCTTTGAAGCACAGGGCTCACTGTTGACTGAGTTTATCATCTAGGCAGGTCTGGGTGGCCCCCTCTCACTGCCCCTCCCTGCTCTCTCCCCTGGGCCAGGGTCCCTAAAACTTCTCCCTGGTCCTGAGCCTGCAAGCACACACTTTACTGTGGACCAGACTGGCAAGAGAGGCAGGGGCAGCAAAGACTCTTGGCCTGGCTAAACGTAAGTCAGCCTCTGGAACCTTCTCCCAGCCAGATTGTGTACTTCCTTCTAAAGTTTAGATCTAACAAAGAATTCTGCTGAGTTGCTGAGTATAACAAGGCCTTCACCCTAGGTATCTCTTTTTTTTTTTTTTTTTTGGTTTTTCAAGATATGGTCTCTGTTCTAGCCCAGTCTGACCTGGAATTTACTATGTAGTCTCAGGCTGGCCTCGAACTCACAGTGATCCTCCTACCTCTGCCTCCTAAGTACTGGGATTAAAGGCATGCGCCACCACACCCAGCTTATTGATACCAGATCAGAATCCTTGTTTCCCACCATCTCCGAAGAACGGTGACACAGCCTGATGGCCCTGGCCTCCCTTCAACAAGAATTCTGTTAGATCGCTTTAGCCAGAATCCCCTTATCCCTGATGTTTTCTACTGGGAATTGTCCATCCACTGATTCCACCCTGATCCTTGGACATAAGTTCCCACTAGGCAGTGCTATGTGGGGCGTTGAGCCCCATCTCTTTTCTCCACTGCAGGACCTGTCTACATTGGCCCATGTACTTATGGTAAAGGTCCTAGGCAGCCCTCCTTTCTGTTTTTGAACTAGTGTCATTGAACAGTTTCCTCTTTAACTTAACACAGGCAGTAGATGAAAGGCCGGGAATCCCTTGCTAAGTTAACATCCCACTTGCACTACTGGGGTCCATCTCTGGCTTCTGATTATCTTCCAAAGTATTCCTTAGAAGGTGCTTCCCAGACCCCCCGCATCATCATCATCATCATCATCATCACCAGGCTACTTGCAGATGCCTGGGGCTTAGAGTCAGTCTTTTATTTATTGAAAAGACAGAGAAAAAGGCAGAGAGTGAGAGAGTGAGACAGAGAAAGAATGGGCACGCCAAGGCCTCCAGCCACTGCAAACGAACTCCAGACGCATGCACCACTTGGTGCATCTGACTTAACATGGGTCCTAGGGAATCAAACTTGGGTCCTTTGGCTTTGCAGGCAAATGCCTTACCCACTAAGCCACCTCCCCAGCCAAGTCTTTTTCTTTAGGTAACGCTTATTCCCATGGTCTAGATCACAGCCTCCGAATGGGACCTGGGGGATGGCGGCTGGCAAAGCAGGACCCGAGAGCAGAGGGACCTGTGGCATTTTAAAACCATTCATCATGCTCACAAAGGGTCTCAGCTGAGAAGCACATATAGAGAAGCAATTATTACTGAGAAATCTTTGTAGTCAGCAGAACTCCACCAATATCTCCATCCTCCTCCCGTGACCGTCCCTCCTCATTCCAGACCAGGAATGTCAGAGAGAATCCTGAGGCTTTTCTTCCTATCCATTGAGAAGAAGGCATGGGTCCTCCTCAGTGTTCCCAGGCCTGGTTGTGTGCAGACCTCCCCTGTAATTTCACAGACTCCACACCCTGGACCTAGAAGCACATTAGCCACAAGGCTGTGGCAGACTTCTTGGTTTATAGCCAAGTGTCTCTTTCTTTTTCCAGCCCTTCCTGCCACAAATACCTCTTGACACCCAGGAAAGAGTTGAGTGGGAGCCAGGACGCCTCACTAATGCCCAGGAATCCTGCTCAGTGAAGGCCAGAGGCTGGAGTTGGTCATTCTGTGGCTGCAAGGAGCAAGTCATAGATGCTCAATATTACTTCTTCAGCAAAGTGGCCATAGTCTGCTGCTTTGCTCTTTTCACCTAACAATCCTCCTGCTCTCAGCACTCAAGGGGCTGAGTCTATGCTTGCCTGCTGGGATGGGTCAGCCACGTTCCCAGACTCTGGATGACTAATTCACCCAACATTAGAATCAGAGCAGTAAGCTGTCATTGAGTGCATATGCACTCACTGGTTCATTCGCACACTTGCTCCTTATAGGACAGTAGAGCAACTTTGGACTAAACCTTGTACTACAGCCTGCACACAGGTTAACATACCTGAGTCTCCATTTCTGCATCTGTAAATGGGGATGATGACTCCTACCTAATGGTTCTGAGATAGGGATTAAAAGAATGAAATGGAAAGTACTTAAAATTCAACTTTATTCTAATTTCAGACACCACTCTAGAAAACAGAAACTAAGAAAAGCACAGGAAGATGCTTGTTGGGACAGCTGGCCAAACCCACCCCCAGCCTAACTCTCAAAAGGCAGGTTTATCATGCAAGGGGTGAGGGCATGTGGGCATGAATGAACACATAAGAACCTTTTGTAAAAGTTGGGTATTATGGCCCACAGCTGTACTCCTAACACTCAGGGGACTGAAGCAGGAGGATTGCCATCAGTTTGAGGCTAGGCAGAACTATATAGCAAGATAAAAACCATGAAACTCTTTGTAACTACCCACATCTGTTTTGTGTAACCACTGTGCAAAGTTCTTGAAACCTATCCTTTCTATTCCTTATATCAAATAGCTTCCTCCCTGCCTTCAGCACTACTCATACCACAAACCTTGGAGACAACCTTTATGTTCAAAGTAAAATCAGAGGTAAACTTCAGGTACAGTTGAATTCTAGTAATATCCAAGTTAGTGGAATGTTAACGAAGTGTTTATGTGTGGTGTAGGAATGCATGCATGTGTGTAGATGTGCGCCTGGAGCACACAAGGGCAGAGGCCAGAGAAGGGCGTTTAGTATCCTCCTCTCTCTCTCTTCCTGCTGTCTTATTTCCTTCAGACAGAGTCTCTCACTAATCTGGAGCTTTCACTTCTTCTTCTTTTTTTTGTTAGACTGGCTGACCAGCAAGTTCCAGTGATCCTCCTCGCTCAGATCCATAAGAAATAAGAGTATTGGGCTGGAGAAATGGCTTAGCAGTTAAGGCACTTGCCTGCTAAGCCTAAGGACCCATGTTCTGCTTTCCAGATCCCACATTAGCACAAAGTCAATATGCCCACTAGGTGGCACAAGTGTCCGGAGTTCAAAGGAAGTGGCTGAGGCCCTGGCATGCCAATTCTCTCTCGTGCTCACTCTAAAACTTTAGAGAACTTTAGAAACAAGAGTATTGAAGGCTAGAAGACTTGGTCTTTGCAATATCAGGAAATGAAAACTTATAAGCAATACTACATTTTGATGCATCCAAAAAAAAGTTCATCCCAAACCATAGTCTTTCTGTTTCCCCAGTTGAAAAAAGAAAATTACCTTTTACCCAAGGAGTTATGCCCTAGATATACGTGTGTGTACATGCACCATGCATGTTTATGTATGTTTGCTGTGTTGTCCTCTCACTTGTATTCTGACACATTAGCCTTCAGCCCAAGCATGTGTGTGTGAAACACACACACACACAGCCTTGGAAGGTCTTGGGCTCTATGTAAGATGTATTTCCACTCAAAGAGCTAGGTGACCATAAGCAATTCAGTGCACCTATCTGAGCCACATTTCTCACATCTGTCAATTTGAGATAAGACTGCCTGACTCAGAGTTATTATAAAGATTAAATGTAGCTATGTGTGGACTAGGTGTAGTCCAATTCCTGGAATTCTATAAACCCACAATACATTAGTTAATATATTATTCATCAGGAAATTGAAGTAAAAAAAAGTTTCCTAAATTATGTTAAGTTTCCCTTTATGTCTAGCTTTTATTGAGGAAGTATTATAAAGATGAAGAAGTTGCGCTACCTTGCAGCTAAGTAGTAGAACTCAAATCTTGACTAATCACAAATCATGCAGCTGGACCCTGGCTTGCTTCCCTTATGGAAGAACTTGGTAACTTTCCTTCGAGGTGTATCGTTAGGCTTTCTGTTACACAGAGTATGTACAGGTGCCCTGCATGGCCACTCACACTCACTTGCTAACTTTGCTCCATGTTCGCATGGGGCGCATGTGGCTGTGGTTTTGCACGCACAACATACACACGTGTGGACAGGAAAAGAATCCTGGAAGTGCAAGCTCTTGCAGAGATAATTATGGTCGCTTCATCTCAGACACTGTAATTTTCATCTCCAGCACTTCAGTCTGGAGCTTGTTTACATCTTGCTCGCGTCTACTTCATATGCCCACGCACTCCTCTGTCCTCTTGAATCTATGGAATGTAATTCCACACCTGCTTCACTGTCCACATCTACTAATGATATCCTCTGTACCATTTCCGGGTCAGTCTCTGTGCATTGTTCCTTGTGCACATTACCCAGGTAAAAATCCTTCTCCAGGAGGTACAGGTTTGTCCACTCTGGCTGTGGGAACATAAGCTGTTCTCAGTTGTCTCTGAGGACTGTGGAGCTTGCTTCCTGCAGGAGGCTTTCTCCCCCGCAGCTGAACTTGGAAATGAATCTCTTCTGGCATTTGCCTGGGCACTCGGCTCATTTGTGAGTAACGCCACTGCTACCTGAATTGTGACTAGGTGTATAGCTGTGTCAGGTAGAAAAATAGCTATGACCCATTATATCATTTGAGCCTAAGTAGAACTTAAACAACCGGCACTTGAAGGATGCAATTTCTGATGTTCCAAGAGGTTAAACAACTTGTCCAAGGTCAGTAATCAGTAACCAATATAGCTGAGTCTCCCCAAGCCTTGTTCTGTCAGCTTGAGCCACTACATTCTACTGTCTTCCTAGGATCCTTAAGATCCCCATCTCTTGAGAAGGGTATGAGTTTTGAGGGAGGCACTTATGTCCCTTGTGTCCTAACTTTGTATCCTAACCCTTCTGTGCCCTTGAGCCTTTTGCAGCTGAAGCCCAAGTTGGAATAAGAGAACTGTCCCAGAGAGCCAAGGTACACTGATCTCATTGAAGTAGCCCATTACTATGGGGCTGATGTGACAGCCGCAAAGTGATTGTAATGTTGTTTCAGTCATGCAGTATTGTAGCAGTTACCTTATCATTGCTGGGACAAAACACCTGACCAGAAGCAGCTTATAGAAAGGGTTTATTTTGGCTTACAGTTTTGAGGCCAGCTTTCATCACGGCAGGGAAAGCACTGCAGAGAAGACAACTGGGTGTCATATCTTGTCACATCAGCTGGGGGAAGCAGTAAGAGTGAGCGAGCACTGGCAAGGAGGGCTGGATTCTAAAATCCCAAGGCCTGCCCCCAGTGAAATACCTCCGCCAGCAAGGCTTAACTTCCCAAAGGATCTACCAGCTAGGGGTCAAGTGTGAGGCTTAACCACACTTGAGGCTATGGAGGAAACCTTACATTGAAGCTACTGCAAGTATCATAAACTCACTTGTTCACTCGATAAACATTTAGTGAGAGCCTCTTGCAGGCCAGTGCTGTGTGACAGTGTGGATTAGGATCAACGTGGAGCTCAAGGTCTAGCTCAGCAAGGACAGACCAGTAAGCACCTAGACAAGAGCCTTTCAGATAGCAATGGATGCTGGGCAAAGCATGTCAGTTGTGTGTGAGCACTTATCTCAGAGCCAACCCTAACACCTGCTAGTCCGCACTGAGCCCCTCCACTATCCCGTTCTCATTAGAGCTGCATAACCAGAAGATCGCTGATGAAATAAAACAGGGCAGGGAGACAGTGGCCAGGAGCCACTGCTGTGGGCTTGGTGATCAGAGATGTGGGGTGCAATGACAAGATTTGACACCTGCAGTTGGAGGGACAGTGCATCCAATGCAAAGGGAGTGGCAAACGCAAAAGCCTTCCTTGGTAGCTTTTACCTCCAGGGCTTTTTTTTTCCCTAAGGTACATACATGCACACATGTGTGTGTAGGCACCCACAAATCTGAGAACTTGGAACTCTCTGGTCCATGAACTCAAGGTGGTTTGCTTTGGGAACTCAATTGTGTGGTGGTAGGACCAGGATGCCAAGGATAAGGCCTCTGACTTAACCTCTCTATCCTCAAGTTTTCTTTCCTCTTTTCTTAGGTCAAGATCCAATGAGATAAGAAACAATCTCTGACCACACTTTGACCAGTGTAATATATGAGCACGAGTGACTTACAATTCAACAATACACACATGCCTGTGGAAAAGTTTACTTGGGGAGCAGCCCAGGAAAGGCACCAGTACTCTGATATTCAGAGCTTTCTCACTTTTGTTTTGGATTTTTCTCAGAATTAGGAAGGAAAACTGCTTCCATTTCATCAAAGAAATAATGTGATTTGGTTCCTATAGGTCAGAAGCTTCCAGAGTAGCATACAAGCCAAGAGAACATGGCTGAATACAAATTAGCTGACTGTAGCTCATGCCCACTGTGTGACCTCGAGCAGGTTGCTAAGCCTCTCTGAGAAAAAGAGGACCTGCCTATGTGTCCGTGAAGATGAAGTGTGCGGTGCTTGGTGGTTTGAGTGTAAAATGTCTCCCTCAGTTCTGATTAAGTGTCCCACCTAGTCCCAGCTGTGGAGCCTTGGGGAGGGGGAGTCCTGCTGGAGGAGGTATGTTACTGGGGGTGGACCCAGAGAGTGGCTAGTCCAGCCCACTGGATATTCCAAGCTAGCTTGCTCTCCTCTCTCTCTCTCTGCTGTTGATGCCTGAAGATGTAAATTGGTTAATGATGAAACCTCCCCTCAAGACTGTAATCTTGAAGTAAGCCCTCTCCTTCCATAAGCTGCTTCTGGTCAGGTGTTTTGTCCCAGCAATGAGGAGCTAACAGCTACAAAGTGGCATAGTGCGCACAAAAGCTGGCAAGCAGAGGGGGAACCGTCCTCTTCTACTCGGAAAGTCCGCCCATTCTGACATATCAAAATGAACTTCTAGAAACACGGTCTCCAGTGCACCCTGCTGAGCACAGGCTCTTCTCTCAGCCTCATTCATCTCTGGCTGGCTGGCCGATGACTGGAGCAAGGAAGGCTGGAGGCAGCACCGACCAACCCACGAGCTCCTGGAGCCTGGAGGGATGCTCCTGCGTCACTGGCATTGTGGGGTGTTGCTGGCACTGCCCTGGGCCCGGAGGGTGTGGTGGTGGTGCACAGACCATCCCAGGCTGCCAGGAACCCTTTGCTAAGAGACCAGAAGCTACAGGGCAGCAGAGGCCAAGCGAGGACTTGTATTTGCACAGGCAGTCTCCATGGCAACAGGCAAGTCAGCAGGCAGGACATTCCGTGAGCTGGTAGAAAAACCCTCCACCCTGCTGGGCTGTGAAGCCCTTCCACCCAGAGCAAGATCCCTAGCAGAAAGGCCAAAATACACAAAGGCTTTGTGCAAACCTACTGCCTAAGCCCAGATTGTTCTTCCCCACCCCCTAGAACGTACAGATATGGTGAATGACAGAGGCGGTGGAGACACATCCTCTGCCCTGTTCATTGAGCAACGCGGCGGGGGAGAGAACTGATCTAATGAACAAACGGCTGCTCCCTCCGGGTACTCTGCTGTGGGGCCTGAGGTCCATTTGGTTCATTCTTTCAAGTAAGGGACTGGCCTCAGCTCCAGAATCAGAGTTCCTGGGGTGACGACAGTAAAATCCCAGTGGCCATTGCTCTGTCACTTAGCTGTTTCAGACAAGCAAGTGCCTTAACCGCTGAGCCATCTCTCCAGCTCCTACGTGAGCTATTTCAGACAACACCTAGCAGGATCTTGAAGGACAGAGTCACAGGCCAGGTGAGTTTCTCTGGGGAAGGGGGCTGAAAGAGTACAGGGCATGTCTCAAGGGCACTGGGTACCTGGAAAAAGTCACCAGGAGGGAGAAGTGGAGGGGAGGGAGAGATGAAGAATGATGAAGGCCAGCTTCAGGGTTTGCCTAAAATTTACCTTTTCTATGCATTGTACATAGTAGGTTCTTCCCAGTTGAAACATTGCCTTCTGGAAGGAAGACAGTGGAGGGAGGCTCATGAGACTCAGAAAGTAAGCCACTCACAAGCCCCCCAAAGCTCTAGAAATGTACAAGACCCACAAGGTCACTCCCCAAGGTTATAGAAGCAGTAAAAAAAACTGCTGGGGAGGAAAAACTGACCTACTGGTTGAGCTGCCTGCAAGTTGAGTGAGCTGTCACCCATGCTGGGGTGGGCTTTTCAGTGATGCAGTGGCCTTTGAGCCACCCATGCTCCGGTAAGTAACCTCTCACTCACACTCCAATAAGGAACTCCAATAATCTCACATGTTTCCCAAGTTTGATTTTGGTGGAATTGTTTACTTTGGTTTGTTGTCTGGCCCTATCTGGAGTGAACGGATGTCTGTTTGGGTCTCCTCAGGAAAAGTTATGCCCAACAATTCACCCGTCAGCATTTGGTCTTTATCCTCAGCCAGCATTAAGCAGCAAGTGCAAAGAATCTAAGCAAGAGGGGCTGGGCACGTACATCACTTGGTAGAATGGTTGCCTAGCCTGCTCGAAGCCCTGGGTTTGATCCCTAGCACTGCGCAAAACTATGTGTGGCGGCACCCTCCTGTGATCCCAGCACTTCCTTCGGTGGTACAGGCAGGAGGATCAGGAGTTCAAGGTCATTCTCAGCTACACAGTGAGTTTGAGGCCAGTGTGAGCTACATGAGACCTTGTCCTAAACAAAACAAACAGATGACAAAAAAGTTTGATTTGTTGTGGTTTCAGTCTGAGAATGTGGGACCACCAGCACATTCCAGAAAGTTCTATAGTCACAAGGGAAACTGATCAAAGCACAAGAAGAAAAACACATGCTCAGAATCCCTAGCAAAGCACATTCAGCAGCAGACGTGTGTCAGGAGTCTCACTCTGGCACCAGTAAACAGAAGGCCCCAATCTAACCTGCTGTCCAAACCAAGCCACCATGGAAGAAAAGGGGGACATTATTAGCTATTGTGCAGGGACAGTGACCAGGACTGTCTGTCTCAAGCAAACCAAGATACATGGCTGTACCACCTCATAGTAATTCGCCCTAATCATAGCCATATGTACCTGGGTTAAGCCATATAGGTTTAAATGTACTAAAATTACTAACAACTGATGTGCTTCTTATGATTGGGGTGGGCTTTGAGCACCAGGCTCTTTTTTTTCCCCAAATCTGTTATTAATTTAATACCTGCTAAGCAATGATGTGTTACAATTAAGGATAAGAGTAACCTGCCTTCCCATGCATGGTAACTTGAAGGACAATTCATGGATCAGAGGGTGGCCATACCCACCAACTGCACAACTGGTTTCCAGTAGCAAATAGTAATGTGCATGTAGTTTTAAGCATCAGTCTCTTTGCAATTTCATTAGTTTGAATTAGTAACCTAAGACTGGGTTCTGGGGCTGGAGAGATGGCTTAGTGGTTAAGCACTTGCCTGTGAAGCCTAAGGACCCCGGTTTGAGGCTCAATTCCCCAGGGCCCACGTTAGCCAGATGCACCAGGGGGCACACACGTCTGGAGTTCGTTTACAGTGGTTGGAGGCCCTGGAGTGCCCATTCTCTCTCTTTCTCTCTCTCCGCCTCTTTCTCTCTCTGTCACTCTCAAATAAATAAATAAAATTAACAACAACCAAAAAAAGCCTGGGTTCTGAATCCAAGAGACCAATGTTCAGCTCCAGGACTGGGGTTAATTTACTAAGTCACTCTGATTTGTGAAAACATGTTTGGGAAGCCTCCTAGCTTTAATTTGAGGACAATACTCAGTGTCACATGGGTATCGACCTGATCTCTGCCAATTTGAAACTGGAAAATGAGTAGTTCTGTTTCAGTCTGATGGATTTAAAAGGTAAATGAGACATTAAAATGGAAATGGAGCTGGACGTTGAATTGAATGACATGCTTATGGGCAACACATAATGAGAAGAAAGGATATTTTTTTTTTTAGGCAAGCCCAACAGACTGTTCTTTTTTTTTTATGCAAGAGAGTGAGAGTGAGAGAAAGAGAGACAGAAAGAGAAAGAGAGAGTGTGAGAGAGGATTGGAGCACCAGGGTCTCCAGCCACCGCAATTGAACTCCAGGTGTGTGTGTCCCCTTGTGCACATGTGTAACCTTGCACACTTGTGTCACTATGCATCTGGCTTACATGGGACCTGGAGAGCCAAACATGAATCCTTAGGCTTTGCAGGTAAGTACCAGAACTGCTAAGTCATTTCTCCAATCCAGAAGAAAGGATTTTTGCTATGTGAAATATAGCTAAAATTCAGGTAAATAGGGTAAGAAGTGACCACATACAGTTAAAAAAAAAAAAGGAGGTACCAAATAGGCTAGTGATGACTCAGTGTTGGCAGCATCTTTGTAAAAACAGAGTCACTGGAAAAAAGTTCTATGATTGAATAGGCACATCTGATGCAGTTCACGAGGGGGTGGGACATGGAACGGAAGTACTGTTCTCTTGGAAGTACCATAGATAATGTGTTACTAAGTGTTTCTTCAACCAAATATGCAAGAGTAAGACAATATGTAAAATGAGAAAAACTGCTGAAAGTAACTTACTTATTTTGTCCAATTGTCTCAAAATCTTTCACAACGATTTCAAGGGAAGACGAAGAGTCCAGTGGTACCCCTCTCAATTCAAACTCCAAAATCTGTTCACGTAAAGTTTATGAAAACAAAAAGGCCGTTAAAAGGCATGCATAAAATGCAGCAGAGCTGCATGCTAGAACATACACGAGTGAGCATCTTGTGAATTAAAACAAAGGAGACTGAGATTCAAGGACATGTGTTGGCAACTCCCCACTTTCCATTTTCTAGGTTCTGCTTCTGTAGACAGGTCAGCAAACGTCTGATCAGCCAGATCAAAGGACTAAATGCCTGCTGCGGCTGTTGTGAAAGTACACTGAGATGGATTTGGGGAAATACTTCTTTCAGTGGGTATTTTTAAATTATTTTCTCTTCTTAATCATATTGCTCTTGAGCAAGAAGGAAGAGGGCTCTCAGTGTAATTTGGACAGGGAGGAGGGAAGTGATGTTACCCACATCTAATGTGTCTCTACTTAATAAAAAAGAAAAAGAAACTATTTTAAAATGATGAATAATTAAGAAGCATTTTCTAAAATTCATTAGTTCTTTCTTTTAAGTACCACTGTAGTCAGTGTTATAGTCAACTGACCTTTCCAAGCTTCTCATTTTAAGGCAGTAAATCACTTTCTAATGATAATGCAAAAAATAAATAAATAAATAAATAAATCAGCATGGACTCCCGATGCCTTTGATAGATTAGACAATAAGTGGATGAAATAAATTAAATAATGTTTGCAGCCTCCTCGTAGTGGGCTTCAGGTGGAAGGAGAGAATGGCCCATAGTTCATGTAAGAACACACCCACCAATCCCAGTGAGTTTGGGACTGGTGTTTTACTGGAACTTGGTTTCAGTTATAAAATAGCAATTGGGAAGTTTACTTGATGAATACACTTGCAAAATGAAGGAAGACAATATGTGGGAAAGAAAATGGAGTAAGGATGAGTAATGCTTCACATGTCCACAAATCTCTTGGCCATTGGCCATGTGAATTGAGAGGCATATGGAAGTATGAGACAACCCTGAAGCAGAAAAAATGCACGTATAAATGTGATTTCACATCGGTTTATTCTTGGAGCTCTGTGTCAGGTGCTGGGAGTCTACAGTGACCAACCAGCAGGCCTCTTGTTCTCAGGGTGGGGTGGGGTCCAGTTGGCTATGTTTGTTACAGAGGACCTGCAGGAGAAGCATGGCTTCTCTCAGAGGCACAGTCGCCCTCACCTCCCTGGGTGATCAGCTGCAGCCATTATATGTGGCCACACTGAAGGTAGCTGGCAGAGGAAGGGCTTTGCTGTGGGTGGAGGGGAAGTCTTCACAGCTTGATGACTCAGGGCAACAAGGAAGATATTTGCTACTGCTATGGCCCAGGGGGTTTGACCTGGCCTTTAAAAGAAACAATGGGGTTAATCATGAACTTTAAAAAAAATTAGTCAGACTGGAAAAATCCTACCCAGTGGGAAGAATAAAATTTTTCATCAATCTATAAAAGTACTTTATACTGAATCACTTAAAAATTGATATAAAGTCAATGATGGGGGAGGGTAAATAAGTTACATTATATCCCTTAAATAGAATATTACAGAGTTATTAAACTGCTTTTGAGTCCAGTGATATGAACACATACACAGGAAATAATAATAATAATAATAATTAATAATAATAATGAAAAGTAACACAGGAAATTATATTACTTTGTAATGCTAGTTTGTATTTTAGTCATATTTTATAGCTATTAAATATATTCATTAATAGACACAGATGTTAATTTGTTTCTTTTGGAGAGTGGAATCAAATTTACTTTCATAATACTTACTTAAAGTTTTAAATTTTCTACAATCAGTGTGCATTACTTTTATTACAAAGAAACAATAAATGTCATTATTCAGCTAGACACACAAAGTATCAAGGGATACTCTCCTGATTAATGACATGCACACATGTTTTTATCATGGTGCATTCCTTCTGAGAATCTGTGGATGCTCTGACCCTCCTCTTCATCCTACAGATGCACTCCAAATATGCCAAGGAAGTAGACCGGCCACACAGCCTGCTGGCTGCTGAGCGAGGCTGGCACTCAGTCCTCTGCAGGGTTTGGCCATCATTGAACTACACTGATCTCTTGGAGGCATAAGGAGAGTTGGAAGGGGCTGGAGTGAAATAGAGGGTTTTCGTGTCAAATGAGAGAAGTAACCTATGACTCAAAAGAAGGGATATTCAGATACACAGCTTATATCCATTTAAGCAAAGTGGGAAAAAGCAATAAATTACCTCATTCCAGACAGGGTTGAGTTCATTGTCAACTTTCTTTGTTTTCTTTTTCTCATCTAAAAATTTTAAAAAAATACAAGAGATTCAATCAACTAGAAATAGTTAGATTTTTTTAAAAATTTTTTTGTTTATTTTTATTTATTTATTTGAGAGCAACAGACAGAGAAAGGCAGATAGAGAGAGAATGGGTGCACCGGGGCCTCCAACCACTGCAAACAAAAACAAACTCCAGACGCATGCATCCCCTTGTGCATCTGGCTAACATGGGTCCTGGGAATATTTTTATTTGTTTATTTGAGAGAGAAACAGGGAAAGAGAGAGAATGGGCATACCAGGGCCTCTTGCCATCCCCACACCACTTTTGCATATAGATTTATGTGGATACTGGGGAATTGAACTCAGGCCAGCAGGCTTTGCAAGCATGTGCCTTTAACCACTGAGTCTAGAAATAATTAACAAACAGATATCACTCCCTCGTGGCTAGTCTTCATCATGCTAGAAATCCCTATGGGAGCTGCTGGAGGACAACAGTCACCAACAGTGACTGAATGAATAAGCAGGGGACCCTGTAGATGAACCAGTCAAACAAGAAGCATGCACGTGTGCAATAGTGGCGCACAGCCTCTGCGGGTAACCAACTCTGATTAGACATGAGGCCCTCTCACTGGGAGAGAACTGGTAGTACGAACTAAGTCCAGGAAACTCATAGACTTTAGAGAGACACCCCCGCTGCTCTCTGGAGAACAAGAGTGGGTTTGCACACCAAAAACTCTCTCAAATAACTTTATATAACCCCTTTAATCCAAGCTGCTCTCACTCTTGGTTGGAGAATCTGTTTTATTTTACAGATGGCAGAGAAAACAGAGGAGAACCAAGATCCATTGATAAGACAAGAAGAAAACCTACTATCTACCACAAGACTTGCCACTTCTACCACATCTGCTGGGGTCCATGAACA
Source organism: Dipus sagitta (assembly GCA_036346955.1). Classification (NCBI taxonomy): domain Eukaryota; kingdom Metazoa; phylum Chordata; class Mammalia; order Rodentia; family Dipodidae; genus Dipus; species Dipus sagitta. The sequence continues at coordinate 42,896,309 of CM070770.1, read as the reverse complement.
CTTCTCTTACTGCTAGCCTGACAACTGCTCCAGGGTGATGGTGACAAACACAGCAATCAATAAAATCCATCACAACAGAAATCCAGAGGCTACAGAGAGCTCAACACTGTCAGACTGCCGACAGGCCTGCCATGGCTCAGAGAACATGGCAGAAGAGGGGGAGGAAAGATTGTAAAAGCCGTAGAGTGGGCAGGGCTGCCCTGAGGCACAGTCTCCCCGTTATTTCACAGGGAATGACTGAGGCCTTCATGACCCCACAGTGACTACCGTAACTCCACTGAGGAGGGTCCCAGAGAAACAGAAGTACGGGCAAGGGGATAAAAGAGTATAACCTGTTATAATGCATATAAAAAAAATTTTAATTGGGCTGAAAAGATTGCTTTGTGGTTAAGGCACTTGCCTGAAAAGCCAAAGGACCCAGATTTGATTCTCTAGGACCCACATAAACCAGATGCACAAGGTGGCACATGTGTCTGTAATTTGTTTGCAGTGGCTGAAGGGCCCAGCGTGCCCATTCTCTCTCTCTCTCTTCCTCTTTCTCTCTCAAGTAAATAAAATAAAATAAAAAGTTTCAAAAATATTTGCACAACCCACTATGTACATACATTCCCCCATTTATATGTCTGCATGGAGGGCAGGTACCTGGGTCAGTTTTCTAAAGGGAATAGCATTTTAGAGGCCTAACCATTCTCTCAATGTTCCACAAGGGGTTAAGGAATGAAGGATTCAAAATCATGTAAATTCAACACTCTCTGCCCATCCTCACCCAGGTGAGGCCTGTGTATCCTTTTAGCTTGTTGCAGAAGGCCATTGGAAGCTGGGATGGACATTTTCCAGATGAGCACGTTGAGGCTCAGTGAGGAAATTCACCTGAGCTCACACATGGCAGTGGTGCCTGGCAGATATCTGGGATTTCAGCCCCGAAACCCTCCACCACAGCTTAATGATAAAACTGGGTTCCCACCCACAGGTCTTACCCATGTAAGGGAATTCAGAGAGGAATACTGTTCAGGGCTAACAGAAAAGTTAGGGGTTCTCTGCACTCCTGGCCCACCTTTTCTGAAGACCTAAGATCTTTCTCTCTCTCTAATCGCAGACAGTCCACCTACCTAGAGGAGAAAATGAGTCAATCCAGCCACTGCCTCAAATTTCCTGTGGGTCCCTATCCCCCAATTCTTAGCAAAATAAAAGCTAGCCTTTGACACTCCGTGTTTTGTAAGCCTTATTTCATTTCCCTAGAAACAGTGTCTACTACTGTTGTCATTTCCCTTCCACAAACTTAGGACAAATTGAGATGTTAAGTAAGGTATTCATAGTCACACAGTCAGCGCCTGGCAGGGCTAGGGTTTGAACCCAGGCGGGGCCCCATTGGTGTCTCCAGTGAGGAGTGCCTCGGCCATTGCTTCTGCTCTGCTGCTGCAGAGAGTCAGTGGGAGTGGGCTTTGTTCAGTTCATGTCACATTACTTCTGCTCCCAGCACACAGCCAGCTGTGGGACTAACCACCTCATTCTTGCAAGACCACAGCATAGCAAGGCCATGAGTCATGACCCACACTCTGCTAAGCATTAACTTTTCCGCTTGAGTGGGCATCACATGGTCCAACTGGCTCTCCTTCCTAAGCTTCACTCCTTGTAGAAAGGATAGGAGTGGGTGAAATGACCGGCCAGCTCTGGCCAAGGCATTGCCCAGCAAAGCCCATAGAACTGATCCTCTATCTGGGTGTGGTGCCTTATACCTGTAAGTCCACCACTTGGGAGACTGAAGCAGGAGGATTTCCATAAGTTCTAGGTCAGCTTGGTCTACATAGTGAGTTCAGGACAGCCTGTGGAGCTCAGAAAAAAGCTCACTCCAGATAGTAGAAATCAGGCCAGTGAAGTAGGTGGGGGAAGGAGGGTGGAAGAATCTGTTATGTCGAGGAACATAGCACCATTGGGTGAAAGCAAAGGTCTGAAAGGTGGTAGAGGTGTGTGGGGGAAGGCCACAGTCACACTATGAAGCCTGGGAAACCAGGCTGTTTCATTCAGCCTACATAAGCCACTGAAGGGAAGAGGGTGTTAGAGACCAGCCTTCATGATTTCAAGAGGTTCCTAACCCAATGAGCAAAACCAGGTTGCCTAACAGCTCTTCCAATGCATGCTCCCCAACACACGGTCCAGTGTGTGCCCAGAACAAAGGGAGCCAGTGAGTCCAAACAGACACTGGCTGGCCATAGACCAGGTGGAGCTCTTCACCTGGAACATAAATCCTGACACTGGTCACACGGTGCTGATGCCAAAGGCATTGCCATCTAGGGGCCTAGGTAGCCCACTGAGCTCCAGGCATTGCCTTAACATCCTCATTTCATTCATTCCTCCCAGCAAGCCAGCTGTTGGGGTGGGCACCATTATTGTCTCCAGTGTGCAGATACACAAAGCGAGTCCCAGAGTCACTTGCCCAAGACCACAGAGCTAAGAGGACCCTAAGAGGGTCTAATCTGACTCAAAGACCTTATGTTAAGCCCGTGCCCCCTCCTATCTCTCTAGCAAACAAAGATAAAGGAAGTCGCTGGCATAAGTCCCTGCCCTTCTGAGAAACCCAGATGGAGCTCTTCCAAGGAGGATAGGAAGCTCTGATATGCAGCGAAACGTGAATGCATCCTATTTAACTGAAATTCTTTTCTTATACATAGGCTTGTCAGCCAAAAGAAATAAAAGTAGAAGAATTCTTATCAGCAGCCAGTCAGATATTTATGCTGTTCAATTAATTATACCTCTGTTTGTGTGTGTGTGTGTGTTTTTAAGTCAAAATTTCAGGTTCTGAACAGTAGGTTAAGTGACTGGAAACTCCTTCTCCCCTGTCCTATCCCCTACCTTCACTGGTTGCCACCTTAGTTTCTATTAAGATGACTATTCATTCCTATGGAAAGGAACTAAGTACTTTCATCTCAGAACAAAATAATTGACTCAAAAGCAGAACACTTTGGACCAGAGCTTAAGGCGTTCTTCAGGATGTTTCCTGTTTTCTGATTAGCTATACCTGCCTCTAACTCTGCTTTGTGAAGGTCACCACTATAGTCTTTAACCCTGGTGCCAGAGAACTGCAGAGCCCTACGCCAACCAACAATGCCTTTGCTTGTCACCCATTAGACTGTGTCAGATCCTGTGGAACAGTCCTGGGAGTCTTCAGAACTGTGGTAATCTTGTGTGGACCTTGCAGGGTGGTCAGCTACAATGTACAGATAAACTTTACGTGTTAGCACCAGTTGGCTTTGAGAAGAGAAGATTTACTTAGGCGGACCTCATCTAAACAGTTCAAGGCCTTAAGAATGAATCTGAGGTTTTCCAGAGAAGAAATTCTGCCTCAAGATGCAATAGACACCCTGTCAGAGTTCCCAGCCTTTCTCCAACCTATGGATTTCAGGCTCATTTCCATCCTGCGAGCCAGGCTTTAGACCTGCCATTCACATGACATGAGCCAGTTTGTCAATGAAATATCTCCTACCCCTCCCATACACAGATACACCATACAAATTCTCTCTCTCTCCTTTTCTCTCTCTTACACACACACACACACACACACACACACACACACTCATACACCCCTATTGCCCTGTCTTTTCTTGGAAGAACCCTGACTTATCTAACCATTAACAGCAGGTGTTGGTGAATAGTAACACATTTTCAAACACTTCCTAATACATAGTGTCTCATGGATCTTAACAGTCCTGCAGAAAAAGGTTTTCCCATTGCTGAGCTGTTGTCTTGGGAAGATGTGAGACTCAGTCACCGCTGAGAGTCCTCCTGTGCTTACTGGTGACTTCAATGGAGATAATCAGGTCCAGGGGCGCATGAACCTTGGGAAGTGCACCCATGGCCTGAATGGCTATACTACTGAGTCTTTCTGCAGTGGCCCCCAGGAAAAGTGGGGGTGTTGCTTTCAAAGTCCCCAGAATTAGGCAAAGGGGATCAACAAGATCTCCAGGTTTGGACTTAGATCTAAACTTGATCTAAAAGTTTCTGGGTCAAGGCCCCTATCTTCTGAGAAATGAGCAATCACAAACAAGTTCATCCCCCATTTTGCTAAAATTCCAGAACCCCTGAAGCCCATCTATCCATGACTAACATTTATTAAGTGCTCTGAATCAGTTACTATTCCCAACCCTTCCTATGAATTGTCTGACTTAACCTTTAAACCTCTAGGAGGTAAGTTCTATGATGATCATCCAGTTATTAAAAAGGAAACCAAGACACAGAGAGGTTCAGTAACTTATCAGGTCACACAGCCAGCACATGGTGGAGCTGGGATGTCACCCTGACAGATAACACACAGAGCAGTTTCCAAAGCTTGAGGATTAAGATGAGACAGTCAGAGTTGTATCTTGTTACTATTGTTATCATCCAGAGTGCTTAGTACATGGTACCATCTCTATAATTTGAATGATTGGACTCCATAAATATACATAGCTAGAGTTATTTAGTAATTAAACAAAAGCATGAATACAGAGTGCTCAGCACTGGATCAACACACAGTAAGCGCTAAACAAACAGCAGCTATTAGATCATTTCGTATTAGAGAACCAGGCAGCCCACAGGTGTTCCCAAGCTAAGGAGCAGCCCGGAGGGACCGGAAGTACCCGATGAGGCAGGGCACAACCCTCTTGGAATAACTCTGCTACATGGCTCCGTTCCAGAGCTTGGTGGCTGCTTGGGGCAGCTGGCATGTGGGCAGTGACTGTCCTTCTTGGCACTCAGCCTGACAGCCACCAATGGGGTCCTTTTATAAGTAACAGGGGTCAGAGCTGACTGGCGGGTGGGGAAGGGGGCAGCAGGAGACTCCTCAGCACTCAGGCAATGGAGGGGGCCCTGAGGAGCCCAGATATCTGGACCACTCATGGGACCTCTCTGAAGGCATACCTGTGGCATTTTTTATTCCAACCCCAGCTGCCCCGATGTGCCAGAAAGATGTTGCCAAACAGGTTCGAGGACAAACATATTTGAGCCAAGTGGCAACCACTACACAAAGAGAGGCAGTTTTGTGTATGTCTGCTGATAACACTGCTAAACAGGAACACCAGGTAAGGTGGACAGGCTTCCTGCCCCTCACCCACTGCCACCCCTGCCCCACTTCCAAGCATGCAAGTTCCCAAAGCAAAGCTGGGACCCCAGGGGAACTGCAGCGGAGCCTGTCTGTTTGAAAGACACAGAAGGCAACCTGGGCAGCAGTGTCCAGCTCGGCCAGCTGCCCTCTCAGCTGGGGGCAGCTCAGGTGGCCAGGCACCCAAATTGACTGCTTTGATGTTGATTTTGTATGGAAGCATCCTGTGTGTGTTCGGTACTTTAAACACATCCTAGGCTTCACACGGTGTGGGGGTTACTACTATGCCCATTTTATAGATGCAGAAATTGAGACTGATACTGTTGGCATGTCTAACATTTTCCTGTAGGGAAAAGGGCAGGATAGGCATCTGCCCTTGGCCTCACTTCCAAATTTGTGCTCTTAACAGCCACTGTGGGCGGAGGTCACCAGATAGCCGGTGGCCTTTTCCGCTCTTCACCAGCTTGTGGCCTGGGGCTCCTCCACTCTTCCTATATGGATTTCTTCATGAATGAAACTTGGTCCCTAGTGCTCAGGAGGAATTCTCATGCCCACACAATAGATTTAATGTCTGCCAGATAGGCTTCACTCTTCTAAGGGCTGGGAATATTTTTTTTTTTTTAAGAAACAGGGTTACATGTAGCTCAGGCTGGCCAGAAAGCCTTCCTTGCTAGCTATGAAGCCAAGGATGACTTGGACTTCTGATCCTCTGGCTTCTACCTTCAGAGTGTTGGGAACACAAGTGTGTTTCATCCCATGCCCAGTTTATGAAGTATTTGGGATAGACCCAGGACTTTATGCATGTTATCTGAGCAATATTCTCAACCTGACCTATTCTCCGTGTCCTTATTTTAAGGCAAAATGAAGTTAGACAGCTTGTCCAAGGTCACCTGCCACAAAGAAAACAAGCTGGAATTTGAATGTTGGGGCTGTGCCTCCTGACTCCTCTTAACTGCACTGACTTCTGACTGGTGAGTTTCTGACACAAAGTTTGCTAGAGAATAAATTGAGGCTGGTCTCAAGAAAATTCACACCTAGCCCACCTGAGAAGATGCAACCTAGTAGGTCCCTAAAGGTCCGAGGCTCCTGTAGAAAGGGGATTGAGGATCCGGGGACGGCTCGGGATCAAGCCCTTGCCTTGCAAGTGTGAGTATCTGAATTTAGATCCCCAGATTCCACACTGGAAACAGCCAGGTGCTGGGGTGGGCATCTGTAATCCCAACATGTTACAGCAAGAAGGGCAGCGGAGATAGGAGAATCTCCCAGAAGTTCCAGGCCTGCTAGCCTGACAACTGCAATGATAAACAATGAGAGACCCTATTTCAAACGAGGAGGAAGATGACGAATGATACGGGAATTTCTCCTCTGACTTACACACACGCACACCATAGTATGTGTGTGCCTACTTGTGGGCTGGAGAGATGCTCAGTTGATAGAGTGCTTGCCATGCTGGCATGAGGACCTCAGTTCAGATCCCCAGCACCACACACGAATGCTGAGTATGACAGCTCATGCCTGCAGTGGCAGTGCTGGGGAGGCGGAGACAGGGAGCTTGATGAGCTCTGGGTTCTGTGTGAGACCCTGTTCAAAACATAAGGTGGAGAGCGACTGCAGAGGACAGCCAACATAGACCTCTGGCTACACACATGCACACACAGGCATACCCCACCCCACAGGAACACACACAACACACACATATACAAAAAAAAACCTGGCATGATATTGTAATCCACTGGAGGGAGTGAAACACCAAATGTACAGTGAGTAGGAGATTGTCTACCATACACAGACAGGACCAAGACTAAACATGTGACCCTACATCAGGGACAACGTGGGGATTCCAGTCTCAGCCAAAGGTGGGGGTCAAAATCTCACCCCTGCCTGGAACCTGCTAGGATGCCTTCAGTGAGACATGTAACCCACTCTACCCAGGATTCCAGTTCTCTAGCTTTAAAAGATTTCATTGACCTGTACGGTATTATTTCTTCCATGAGAAAAATAGATGAATACATTGAAATGAAATAGGCTAGTAGATAGGAAATACTTAGCATAGTGCTTTATAGCTGACAGATGCTCATCACAAATACGATCTGCAAGCAATGAGGGCAACTCTCCAAGATGAAACTCTCTTAACCCATCAATCTCTGGCTCTGTTTCCAACTTAGACTGGAAGCTTCTTGTGGACATGGCCTGGGCCTGGCTTGCTCCCTCCCTCTCTAAAAGGCAGCATGCTGCCTAGCAAAGCCCTCCTTCCATCCTGCTGAGTGCCGTGTGTTTGGAAGGGCGAAGCACAGGAACAGAAGAGGGAGAGACAGGGACGGCCCAGGGAGTGGATTCAGGCAGGGAATAGAGGTAAGCAAAAGCTTAACTCTTTACACTATTAAAAGAAAAGAAGATAAGGGAACTTTCTCCCCATTCATAAGCTGCTCTGCTGGTATGAAAGATATAATGAAGGCAGTGCGCCAGTAATCGGAGGTGAAATGCAGCAGAGCCTCACCCTGCCAGTAAAATGTGAGATTTTAACTACTGCGTACAGAATAAGTTAAGGCTTTAGTTCCTGCTTCTACAATGGTCCAAACTTGAATATCAGAAGAACTGATTCACTGTTAAGCTATGTCACCTCTGGGCCTCTGAGTCACAGCATGTCATAAAGGTTTTCATTACCCTGTGGGCAAACTCAGCCTGGGAGGGTTGGGTTTTGTTTTTCTTTACTCTCCTCTCTTTCAAAGTTCTTTTGTTCTTGTTACACTTTCTTCCTCTTTCAGACACCCTACATGTCACTAGATGACACCCCCTCCCCTGCCCTGCTCGCCACCCCCACACACACACATAAGGAGCAACTCAGTCCATCCAGAGGGGGCAGATGTGCTCATGGCCAAGGCTGCTAGCCGCTTCCTCATTGGAGTTGAGCCTCCCTGTCACTGCCTCCGCTCCCCTGCATGGAAGATGACAGTTAACTCCCCAAGAACACAATGAGGTGGGGTGCACTGTAAGAACTCAGTCAGGAGTGGGAAAGAGTGGAAGTGGCTATCCAGCCTAATCCTCCAGAAGACCTCAAAGGCAGCCAACATTGAGAGCTCCTCTGTTAGCATCCTCTCACCCATGCTGTGTGCCGTAATGACTGTTATGGACTCAGTTGTACAGACGGGGCCACTGAGGTCCAAAGGACTGGCAACAGTGAGTGAGAAGAAAGCCTGGACTGTCAGCCACTGTGGCCAACTACCACTGTCAGTGCTGTCCCACACCATCAGTAACTACATGGGGTTATGTACATGTAAATTAATTACAAGCAATATTAAATTTTAGCCATTCAGTCACAGTGGCCACATTTTGGTGATTAGTAACCATGTGCGAGTAGTGGCTACCTATTTCTATTATCATAGAAAGGTCTATTGGACAGTAGGACTCACAATTGTCACCCACAAAATACTGATTTCTGAATGAAGTAAAAAAATAATAATATCTAGCCAGGCGTGGTGGCACATGCCTTTAATCCCAGCACTATGGAGGCAGAGGTAGGAGGATCGCCGTGAGTTCAAGGCCACCCTGAGACTACACAGTGAATTCCAGGTCAGCCTGAGCCAGAGTGAGACCCTACCTCGAAAAACCAAAAAAAAAAAAAATAATAATAATAATGATATCTATCTGGCATGGTGGCACACACCTTTGATCTCAGCACTGGGGTGGTCACTGTGAGTTTGTGGCCAGCCTGGGACTACAGCATGAGTTCCATGTCAGCCTGGACTACAGTGAGACCCTATCTCAAAAATATATATACATATAATATTAAAGTGGTCTGCTTGCACCTCGCTGACTGGGTGTTTTGACACAATGTGAACTCAGCCTGAACTTCTTTTTCCAACTCATCGCTTCACCTCCTGAAGACTTACAGGTCCTGTGCTAGCTGTCTTCACTGGATTTGCAAACTTTCCAGCTCATTAATTCTTCACTTGGCAACATGCAAAAAGAGCAGACTTCAAGAGGAGAGATGGAGTGAAGATAAACATCTTTTTAAAATTCCAGACACCTTACACATACCAATCTTCTTTCTTTTGCATTTTACTTTTTTATTGAGAACTTTAATATATGAACATATTGCAAATTGGCCATATTCCCATCAGGTTATACTCTTATGTCCTCTCTTCCCAACATCCATTCCACTGAGGCCTCTCCTCAGTGGGGCTATCAGTAATCACTGTGGGGTCATAAGTGCACCAGTCTCTGTGTGTGGGGTGTGTGTGGGCGGGTGGGGTGGGTGGTAATGTCTCAGAGTATACCTACCAACCCTGTGGCTCTTACATTCTTTCCACTCCATTTTCTGCAATGTCTCCTGAACCTTGGAGGGCACATGATAAGTCGCCTTTAGTTGAGTTCTCAGCAGCCTCTGATTTTCTGCTTTGATGAGTTTTGAGTCTCCTCAGTTTCTACCGCCATCTCCCTGGAGGAGGTTCTCAGGCTAGCAGTGAGAGCATCACTCATATTTAATCTGCCACTTCTTCTGCATCTCACTTTATTTTTATAACCTTTAGAGGAAGGTCTTATCACAGCTCGGGAAACTGAGATACAAAGAGGTGCCTTGCCATTAATAAGATCAAAATCCTTTGTCAAGGTCAGAAGTAATCTGGCTGTTCCTGCCTTCTAGCTTTCTTTGATGTACTGCTTCACAGATCTCAACCACCTGTGGAAACTCTGAAGTCCTAAATATGGAAGATCAGTTTTGTAGTTAGTGGGCATAGAGATAGGGTTCCATTTTGTCCCTCTGGTCTGTGACTCCTGGACCCAAATGAGTGGGGAAGCCAGGATCACTAAGTCAATCACTACATATTGGCCATCACCTGAAAGAAGTCTGGGCTCTGTCTCATGGAAGAGGTAGACAGAAATCCAAGAAGCCAGGAAAATAATTGTCCCTTTCAGTGAGTGCCACAAAGAAGTATAGCATGCCAAGCGAGAGAATTTTAGGGATAATCTGATTCCCAACATTTGTTTGTGGGAGGACCAAGTGACCTCTGGTTCCAGCCCTATTCTAGGGATCCCAGGCAAAAAAAAAAAAAAAAAAAAAAAAAAAAGACCTGGCACCATGGGTGACCATGGCTATTTTCCACGTGCCTTCAGCTCTGCTATGGCTCCTGGCATAACTCTGGTCACATAACCTCACTCATGGGTCAGCTACACTGTAGCCATTCACTATGCTAATGAGGCAACTGAGGTGAATGTCAGTGGACAGCTGCTAAGAACCATCTGCATTCCCCCTCATTAGGTTGGCTATTATCAAACTGCAGAAAATAGCAAGACCTCAAACCCCTGTACACTGCCGTTGGTATGGCTTCAGTAGAAAACAATAAGGGAATTCCTCCCCAAGGTCAAACTAACATTAGCAAGTTCAATTCAAGCTGATACTTGTACACCATTGCTCATAGCAGCATTCTCCACTCTAGCCAAGAAGTAAAAGCAACATTGTGAATATATTTGACACTTGAACTGTATACTCTAAAATGCTAAAGATGGTTAATGTTATGGTTTTTTTATCACAATTAAAAACAAAGAGTCTGCCTTATGCCAACGTAAGAGATCTTAGTGAGCTCTCACCGATAAGTCAGACTGTGACAGGAGAGTAGGGGAAAACAGAAAGAGAGGCATCAAGATGATGCTATGAAGAAAGCACTTGGCAGAAAGACTGGAAACCCTTCCCAACCAGGGCTCCATGTAAGGGACAGAGCATGAGTGAGAAAAGCCCAAGCAAGGTGCCAAATGTGGGAGAAACTGGATGCTGTGTAAATGACCCATAAGGTTCCTGATTTTCACGGCCAGGGGTCTTAGGGACTCAGATTTTTCCTAGCTCTCTGGACTGCTCTCACCCTGGGGAACATGCTCTTTCTTTCTTTTCTTTTCTTTTTTTAAATTTATTTTTATTTATTTATTTGAAACATAAAGAGAGAGAGAGAGAGAATGGGCATGCCAGGGCCTCTAGCCACCGTGAATGAATTCCAGATGCATGTGCCACCATGTGTATCTGGTTTAAGTGGGACCTGGAGAATTGAACCTAGGTCCTTAGGCTTTGCAGGCATGCACCTTAACCACTAAGTCAACTCTCTAGCCCAACATGCTTTTTCTTAATAAACTAACTCTCTCCCCCCCCTCTCTCTCTCATCATTATCCATGTGTCTCTGGTTTAATTCTCTTTTCTGGACACAAGACCCTGAAAACACCATCACATGCCCTCACTCTGATCGACGCCTCTAACAAGAAGACATAGGCTCTGCCTTAAGCTTCTAGTGAAGCCACAGCTAAAGGGAGTCCCTCTTACTCTGAGCATCTAAGCCTGGCCACCATCAGAAATGTCCCCCAGCAGTAGGGGAAGGAGTAGGCATACAAGAGGGAAGACATGTGCATGCAGCGTACTAGTTATACACTGGGCACTGTTGGACGTACTTTTGCTATTTTCCCTTGTTGCTCCTCCGTATAGCATCCCTAGAGGTGCATATTATCCTTCCCCATTTTGTAATTGAGCAAAGATATGGTCATGATGATAAAACCAACTTGACTAGTCCAAAGCCATCCTTTTCCAACATAGTGTGTTGATAGTAGAAAGGGAGGGTTCTTTATGGGCAAGGTTGGGTCAAATGACAGGTTAAAGATGAAAAAGAACTGGTCTACTTGCCCAAGCTTGGAGGAGATGAGTGGTTCATGTTGCAGGTCCTCAGATCTCACTGGTGCAGCAGTCACATCTGCTACATATGTGCTTTGTATGTCCCGGGCCTCCACTGTCTCTGGCCACAGTTGATTGGTAATGAATGGCTGACCAAAACTGTGTCTTTCTCTCAAAGATCTCATTTAGGAGAAACTGACAGTGAAATTACACAGTCAGGACACAAGTCACTTGATGACCACCTGAAGCCCAGACAAGTGGCCTTACAAAGGTAGTTGGTGCCTGAGGTGGCAATGATAGGTGGCAGGGGGGGGTGAGGAAACAGAGACAGAGACACAGAGAATAAAAGTGGCTCCTTGCCTGTCATGAGCTTGGTTCCTATGAAGCCTATTATGAGATTTCTCTCTAGCTTTAGAAAAACCTCCAAGTTTTTTTCCCATAAGCTGAAATGAGCATTGGTTTCTTGTCATGAAGCCATTTCTGACCTTATGGCTTTACCCTTCCAGGACAGACACTGGGGTAAGGACAAAGGTATAAATGAGAGGATACCTCAGCTTGTTCAACCAAATGCTCCCCTTCTGACCTTTGGGAAGATATAGAAGTTTGCTCTTAAAATGGCCCCTGAATTCTAACCCTTCCTTGTGGGTCCCTCAGTCCTATCTCAGCATGTGACTGCTCTCATGATGACGGGGGCAGTCTGCTGTGCAGTTCACAGTGTATGGGAAAGAAGGGTGCTCCCCACTACCTGGTCTGCTATGGTCTTTACATTCATTTGAATAGATCAGACTGCTTCCCTACTGTCTTTCTTTAGTTCCTTCTGATGCAAGCTCTGGCAGGAGCTCCCTCTGCCCCAGGATTTGTCTCAAGTAGTAAACCTGCCATGTAGTCTCCCTGTCTACTGGTAATTGTCATTCGCAGTCAAGCCTAGTCCTAGTGGCTCTGCAATGGTTTACTAGTGAACCTCAACTCTCAAGCCATACTGGACTACTATTCTGCTAGTGGTACCACAGATGTCCAAACTCCATGATCCTCCAGTGCTGTTCCAAAGCCTGAAATATCTTCCCTATCTTCCTTCCTTCCTTCCTTCCTTCCTTCTTTCCTTCCTTCTTCCTTCCTTCCTTCCTTCTCTCCCTCCCTCCTTCCTTCCCTTCCTCACTCCCTCCCTCCCTTCTTTTCTTTTCTCTCCCTCTCCCTTCCCTTCCCTTCCCTTCCCTTCCCTTCCCTTCTTTTCCCTTCCCTTCCCTTCTCTTCACTCTCAGCCTTTTGAGTGCTAGGATTATAGGCATGTACCACCACACCCAACTTCCTCTCATGTTCCTAATTTCCATTTATCCTCTCTATCAAATGAAACTTTCTTAATTCTTCTATTTATTCTTTGTTTTAACTTTTCATTAACAATTTTCATATATATATATAATGTATTTTAATCATCAGCTATTACTTTGCCCCCCCCCCATCTGTTTTGTTTTTGAGACAATGTCTCCCTTATAACACTGGCGAGCCTGGAACTCTCTATACAGATGAGGCTGGCCTTCAACTTGTGGCAATTCTCCTGCCTTTGTCTCCCAGAGGATGAGATTATAGGCATGTGCTACCATGCTGAGCCTCTGTTTACTTTGAAATTGTAATTTTTGCATGCCTATTCCGGTTTGCATCTCATTTTAATTTTTTAATTAGTTGGTCTCCTAGTCCTAGGAGAGAAAACTATGCTTATAATTTTGTTTTCATCTTGATTCCTGACACTGTCTGGTGCATTGTCAGAGTCTATAAAAGAAAGTAACATCGAACTGGGAAGGAACTGTGCAGTCACATGCATTTGCATTTGATCTGAAGCCACCCCTGCAAGCTAGTAAGTATTATTTAAAACATTGAAGCTGAAGATTTGATTTGCTTGGGAATGATTAATTAGGAAAGAAGAGGTGGCAGCTGAAATTCTCACTTAGATGTTCGTGGCTCCAAAGCCCAGGGCCTTTGCTTCCCACTGGCCAAGAAGGTAGTTTAAGGGTTAAGGTGCCAGACGTCCCACAGCTCTTTCTCAGAGAGCTCTACTCAAAGTATACTCCTGGTCAGCAGGGCAGCTGTCCTACGGGAATGACACGGTGGCTGAGGGGACTTGCCACAGCACAACATGCCCAGGGGTACGTATGTTGCAAACCACTGGGTGTTTCACACTGGAATTCTGAACACAATAACAGGCAACGTCACATATTTCTTGCCAGACACAAGAATGTAAAAAGTCTAAGATACCAGTTTGTGTCTGGATAGCAGATGCCGGGAACTGCTTGTGCTCATGGTTCAGGAATGCATGCAATGGCTCCTTTGCCAAGCACCTGAGAGAATATTAAGCATAATTCTGCCTGAACCAAGGGAGCCTGGCCAACTTTCACACCGTATTTCCGGACTAAAAACCAATAGTTTTATTACACCGGTGTCTCCATCCCATCTTCTGCCCACTTCCCTGGTCAACCTTGAAAATATGTGTTCCACATCAATAATGGGTCAGGTGCTGCAGAACACAAAAATATCAGGCCTCCTTGGGAGGGCTTAGGAATCCTGGCGGGGTGGGGGGAGAAACCAAAATCGGGAAAGAAACACAAGCCAGAGAAATGCCAACACCCTAGCTGAGGGTATGCAGGTGTGATATGTCGTGGAGGAGGAAAGGAAAAATAAAGCCTAGTAGTTAATTTCTAAAGGCTACTGTGGCTTTGCAAGTGATTGAGAGTCAAAGAGTGTATGTCTGGGAAACATACCTTTGACAGTTCCCGTGCTTCACCTGGGTGGGGCCAGTGTCCCTCAGCTGCCAGCTTCCAAGCCCTTTTCTCCGGGAAGTGACTAGGATGACTCAGTTGAGTAAGCACTTCAGTCTTCCTGAGAGTTTGATTGAGCTTCTGCAGGAGAACCCGCAGTCCACGGATTGAGCATCCGGTGGGCCGGGGGCAATCTTTCAGATGAGCTCCACAGTGCACCCTGGGTAAACCAGGGTCTGTACGAACAACTCACCTTCGCTGACTACAGTGAAGCCCCACGAGATCTTTCTCCTAACATACTTCACTTTTCTTTTTTGGTTTTGCAAGGTAGGGTTTCACTCTAGCTCAGGCTAACCTGGAATTAACTATGTAGTCTCAGGCTGGCCTCAAACTCATGGGGATCCTCCTACCTCTGCCTCCCGAGTGCTGGGATTAAAGGTGTGCGCCACCAAGCCCGGCTTCTTCACTTTTCTTAAGAGGAATCTCACAGGTTTTGTGCAATCATTTAAATATTTAGTATTTTTTAAAAGCTTCATATTTATTTAGCTTTCTGACTCTGCTTGTGCCTTCAATGCCTTCATGACAATTTTCTGCTCCTCCATAAGGAAAGCTCACTTGACCCTGTCACGGACACATTTAGCGGAACCACCGTGGGCCCGGTTGACTTGTTGCTGGTTTTGGACAGTCTCATAAGGACTTTAGGTCTCACAGCACGAACCCCTCGAAGTCGGCCTGGGCACACACCACATGCAAGCTTTGGTGCTTTCCCAACCTTCTCGGTGTACAAGTAAACAATTCTATTCCAGGGGTTCGGACAGCCTGGTTTTGTTAGAGGCTGTATTGTAGGAAAGCCTACCAGTGCCTCTAAACACCAGTCCCAGAAGAGTTAAACAATTCTTTTAAAAAATATTCTGTCCCAGCACTGGGAGGCAGAGGTAGGAGGATCACTGTGAGTTCGAGGCCACCCTAAAACTACATAGTGAATTCCGGGTCAGCCTGGGCTAGAGTGAGACCCTACTTCAAAAAACAAAACAAAACAAAAAAATTCTGGGGAATTTTGAATGTTCCTAACACAAAGAAAAACAAAAATTTAAGGTGATAATTATGTCAATTTACCCTGGGCTGATCATTAAAATAGTAATTTTGCTTTTTCAAAAGGCTAATTTATTTGTGTGTGTGAGGGTTCATAGCTGCACTCATGGTTTTGTGTGCATGTGTGATTGCAGGTACACGCATATTTGCACATGTGGACATTAGAAGACAACTTCAGGGCCAGTCCTCACCTGTCCACCTCCTTTGAGGTTTCTTGTTCTGGATTTTCTCTCTGAGCTTCTAGGAAATTCTCCTGTCTCTGCTTCCCCTCTCACTGTCAGCATGCCTGGATTTCAAAAGCCCTCCACAGCTTCTGACTTTTTATGTGGGGTCCAGAGACTGGACTTGAGGACTCCCGCTTCCACGGCAAATAATTTATCCACTGAGCTATCTCCCTGGCCTGCTTTTATTTTTTTTTTAAATTTTTTAGAGAGAGTGTGAGAGAGAAAGAGAGAGGAGAGGGAGAGAATTGGCACCCCAGGGCCTCAGCCACTGAAATCAAATACCAGATGCTTGCACCACCTAGTGGGCATGTACGACTTTGTGCTTGCCTCACCTTGCGCATATGGCTAATGTGGGATCTGGAGAGTAGAACATGGGCTTCACAGGCAAGTGCTTAACCACTACATCTCTCCAGCCTCTGCTCTTTTATTTATTATTTTTTTCTGAGACAGGGTTTTACTATGTAGCAAGGATGACTTTGAACTCAACTTTGTGATCCTCCTGCCTCTACTCCCTGTGCTCTGGGAATACATGCATGTACCACCATGCCTAGATGCATACATTTACTTCAGTGCTATACTACACCTCATAAATAGATAAAATTTCTATGCATCATTTAAAAATAAATACATACTTAAATAAAGATAAAAAAAACTTGCGGTAGGAAATTATTCACATACACATACATGCACTCAACACACATTCCATTTTAGAGTCCTTGAATGAAAAAGAAAGTCAAGGGCTGGGGATGTAGCTCAGTAGAGTGTTTGCCTAGTATGCACAAAGTCTTGGGTTCCATCCCCAGCACTGCATAAACTAGGTGCAGTGTCATGATGCATGCCTATAATCCCAGTACTTGCAATATGGAGGCAGGAGGATCAGGAGTTCTAAGTCATCCATGACCTGAGCTACATGAGACTCTGTCAAAAAGAAGAAGAAAGAAAGGGAGGAAAGAAAGAAGGAAGAAAGAAAGAAGATCAAAGAGTAATTTAAAATAATGCACTCACAGCAGCCTCAGTATGGCTCAACACAAAAGGCTGAAGTTGTTCTTTTGAAAAAAAATTATTTATTTGAGAGAAAGAGAGAGAGAGAGAGAGAGAGAAAGGAAGGAAGGAAGAGAAAGAGAGAGAGAGTGATACAATGGAGAAAGAGAATGGGCATGCGCTAAAGCCTCCTGCTACTGCAAACAAACTCCAGAAACATAAGTCACTTTGTGTATCTGGCTTTGTGTGGGTTTGTGGGGAATCGAACACAAACCGTCAGGCTTTTCAAGCAAGGGTCTTTGACCACTGAGCAATCTCCCCAGCCCCAAGCCTGAAGTTTTGAGGTCAACTCAAAGCCACATGCTCCCACTATAGTGTAACTCCAGGCTAAGAGGGCCCTGCTGGGGTTTAGACAAGTGATCTCCAAAGGCTCACCTATGAAAGGCTTGTGCTCTGGCATAGTGACATTCATTTGGAGGCAGTGGCACCTTTAAGAGCTGGGACCTAGTGAGGGTTTCAGATCATTGGCATGTGCCTCTGCAGATGCTACGAGACCAAGATCTCTTCCTTTTCCCCTTTTCTTGGCCATGATGTAAACAAGTTTGCTGCGCCACACACATCTGCCATGGTGTGCTGCTTCCTCCCTCTGTGAGAGACCTGAAGCACTAGGTCTGCCCAACCATGGAGCAGAAGCTCCACAACTCTGAGTCCAAAGCAATGCTTTCTCTTCCTCAGCTGACTGTCTCAGGCATTGCCCAGGGCTGAAATTCTGATGGCGCAGTCTCTCTGCATCTCCACAAACGTCATTATCACACCCGGCTCTCAGCAGTGCTCAAGACGTCATATGAGGGGAGAAGAGCTGTTTTCTCTTCCTGCTATTTTATGAAGCTAAGAGACAGAATGTTTACACGTTTTCATTAGCCCAATGACTGTCCTGATGCTGCCTTCATCTTCTACTAGGCGTTTGCATCTTCCAAGCTGTGCACACAACTCCATACGCAAAGTGCACCTGGCTGTGCTCCATGTCCCTACTGATGAACCTTATCCTGACAGAAGTAACCACCGCAGGTCTGTTAGAACTTACTGTTACTTAATTTTACACAGTGCTCAAACCGGAAAAGATTTCCTAGCACTAGTGGTTTGTGATCACTGGGAAAAAGTGAAGGGAAGAAATTTGCCATATTCAGTACTATGTCTCCTCTACCAGGCAAGTCAACAGCTCCCATATCTTACTGAGAGCAGATGATCAAAGCATGTAACTAGAAAATAGAACCTCGGAGACTGAGGAGATGACTCTGCAGGTAGGAGTACTTCCTGTGCAAGCATGGGTAGCTGAGTTTCATCTCCAGCACCCACATAAAAAGCTGGGCATTGCCAAATGTGGTGGCCCATGCCTTTAATACCAGCACTTGGGAAGCAGAGGCAGGAGGATCTCCATGAGTTCGAGGCTACCCCGAGACTTTCATTCAGGGTGAATTTCAGGTCAGCCTGAGCTAGAGTGAGACCCTACCTTGAAAAGAAAAAAAAAAAAAAAAAAAATCCTGGGCATGGCCCTGCCTGTAACCCCAGTCCTGAGGGGTCTTGTAGGGGGAATAGAGACAGGAGAATTGCTGGGGGTTACTAGTCAGCTAGCTCTGGATATAGTGAGAGATTTCATTAAAAAAAAACAAACAGACATGATAGAGGAGGACATTACTCTGGCTACTGTATGCATGTACTATCCACACACACACACACTCTAAAAGCTGGAGAGGGATCAGGCTCCTATATTCCACAGCTGAGAAAGTTGAGACCGAGGTGGTTAAATCTGCATTAGCCAAGGTTATCAGGTACTTAGGTAATGTCAGCTAAGTCCAAGCTAGAGATGTAGCTCAGTGGCAGAGCATTTGCCTGGCATGTGCAAGGCCCTGGATTTGAGCCACAGCAATGATAAAAGGGGAGGACCCCCTAAGATAACCCTTTGTTATATCACAGATTATCCCACAGCGAGTTCAATGACCTTTCTTGTGTCTGGTGCTTATCTGATGAATGAATGAATGAATGAATGAATAGGATGAAAGGAGTTTACCACTAAATATGCACAACTAAAGGAAACCAGAAAGGTGATAACCTAGTGAATGTGATTGTTGAAATGGACTATATTTGCCAATTTAGCTGGTTTTTCATATTCATTGAGTGTTTACATTCATAAGCATATTTTATTCATTACAAAATGTTCAATTACTTAGAAAAGAGAGTCAGATTTCAATAGTGTTATTTCCTATTCTGTTATAATCTATATGACTTGCCTCAAATAATGACCTCCCAACCTCAATACCTTTTGCATGTCATTAAATACCAATGGAGAAAGGTGCAAATTCTTCATGGTATGTACCTATTGTTTAACTGCTTTAAGAGAAAAAGCTTTGAAAACTAATATATGCAAATGAGCTAACATGACTATGCCTAATCACTGGTCAGATTTTTAAACCACATCATCCTTAAAGAATACAAAATTTGCCCTCCAGATCTTTTTCTTCCTTCATTTCTTTCTTTCTCTCTTCCTTCTTCCTCCTCTTCCTCCTCCTTTTTACAAATGAACAGCCACTTGGCAGCTTTGGGTTTCCAGTCTTTTTTTAATAATATTTTTTGTTTCTTTTTTGTCTCTTATTTATTTTATTTACTTGAGAAAGAGAAGAGAGAGAGAGATACAGAAAGAAGCAGATAGAGAAAGGGTGCACCAGGACCTTCAGCTACTGCAAATGAACTCCAGATGCATGAGCCATCTAGTGCATCTAGCTTTTTTGGGTCCTGGAGGATCAAACCTGGGTTCTAGGCTTCACAGGCAAGCACCTTAACTGCTAAGCCATTTCTCCAGCCCTCCAGTCTTAAAATAAATAAATAAATAAATAAATTTTAAAACCTTTATATTTATTTGTGTATGTTTGTTGGGGGGGGAGGGAGAATGGGCACATAGGGCTAGCCTACTGCCACTGCATACAAAATCCATAGGCATGTGCCACATTGTGTATCTAGTTTATGTGGGTCCTGGGGAATCCAGTCTGACAGGCTTTACAAGCAAGGGCCTTTAACCACTGAGCCATGTCTCCAGCTCCCCTCCCCACCTTTTTTTTGAGAGACAGGGTCTCATTAAGTCCAGGCTGTCTGGAACCTACTGTGTAGGCAAGGCTGACCTTGAATACCTGATCTTGCTGCCTCCAGGAGCACCGAAATTCCAAGTGTGCAATACCACACCCAAGCTTATGCAGTGCTGAGAATGAAACCCCGGCTTCCTGTGTGTAGACAAGCTCTCTGCCAATTGAGTTACATTCCCAGGCCATGTCTTTCAGGTTCTTGCTCACTCTAAGAAAGGCAGACTTGAGAAGAAAAATAGAATTTAATAAAACGAACACAAGAGATGAGAAAGAGATGCATGCCACACTTTCTGTGAAGGACAAGCAGTTAGGTTCCTAGGTTGGAGGAAGGAAACACGCCCCTGCCAAGGTCCCCTGGGCCCATCCCCTCTCATCACAGCCCTGCCAAGAAGCAAGTGGGCAATCTCACCAACAACCATCAATGAGAAAAAAAAAATGGACCAAGCCCTCAAGCCCGGGGCTAGCCCCACATCTCTAGCCAGAGCTGGGGTCACTTGCACTACTGGGGACAGGCCACCACAGCAGCCAATCCCGTGTCCTCCCCCCTGCAGTCCTGCATAACGCCAGAAAGAACATCCCCTTGAAACTCCAAGAGGCCCTTAAAGAATGAGCTTCTCTAAATCCTCTTTGCCTCTCCTGGTTTGCAAAAAAGAAAGGAAGGGACTGGCCCAAGGTCACCCCGCCAGCCAGAGGCAGAGTCCCAAGCTGCAGACTCGCTGCTCAGAGCTGTGGTGAACCACAAGCTATTTAAGAGTAACAAAACATGCAAAATACTTAGAAGTGAGGCACAATTAGAGAGGCTCGGAATAGCTTGAAATAATTAGATTTCAAAAGAGTAGCTAACCTACCAGAGCATCACTCCAATTTAATCACTCCTTTCCCTCCACCCCTCATTTCTCACAGGCAAAGAGTTTAAAGTGCACACAAAACTAGTACGACTTTCACTGTGGACCCACACAGACCTTCATTTCTGAAATTAAGAGTGATCAGTACCTGCTTTCCCTCAAGACTTTAAAGAAATCACGTTATAAAAACTACGATGCCAGGTCATCCATTCAGTGAGTCTCAAAGCCTTGGGGAAAATCAAATTCCCTCTTCAGCCCCAGACCTGCCCAGAGACACTTGGCTTTTCCAGCCCCACAAAGCCCTGACTTTTAAAGAAAGACACCCAAGCAGGGCTTCAGAAAACAAAGCCAACTTTTCCTTACCCTTGAAAATAACAGAGACGATAGGATCCGGTTTCCCAAATTTCGTCTTGGGGATGTTACTGGCCGATTCCACGATCACTCGCAGCATGGCTCTTGGGGAGGCTGCCGCGGTGGGTGCAGGCGCGGGGCTCCGCCGGGGAGTCGCTGTCTCCGCGGGGAGGGCTCTGCGGAGGAGGCTGGACCTGGCGCGCACTGCGTGGACCGACGGACAGACAGACAGAGACTGGGCTGAGGCCGCGGGTAAACTGACCCCCCCCCCCCCCGGCCGCCCACCGCACGCTCTGACTTACGACTTCAGAAAACGTGGAAGTAGAAAGGCACAAAAGGATTAAAAATAATAATAAGAATCGTATGCAGCAAACGAAATTAAAAATTTGGTTTGGGGCTTATTGTAGGTCAGAAAAACACTAAAATGTTACTTTTTAGTAATAACTCGTGAAACCGAATTAGTTGTTTTCCTACCCACCCCCCTTTTCCTCTCTTTTTCGAGTTTCGTGGAATTTGAGAACTCAACTTAGTGGTGCTTAAAGTTTTACTTTTGTCATTTTTTTTTTTCCACCCAGTTGAACACACCCACTCAGCTACCACTTACGGTTTTTAAAAAGTAGCTATGACACGCCCCCTGCTGTATGGCATAGAAATAACAGTGAATTTCAAGTAAATCCGAACAACGCAGTTGCAACCGTGAGTTTCTAAATTCGATGTCCTTGGTACCAATCCTTTGCTTTTCAATAGAATCCATGAGAAGACATCTTCAAAAATCCTTGGAAATGGAGAATCTTAGTTTTCCTAGCCCGTTCATGCTAGCAGTCTTCCATGGAAACGGAGAAGTGGCTGCCCACTGCTCTGGTGTGGTGATGCAGCCTGCTGGTTAAGGTCACAAGAAAAAGCGTGGGCTAGCCAGCCGGACCTGAGTGTGCCCTCCACTTTGAGCTGCATCACCCTAGTGTTCATTCTTTTTCCCTTCATTCTTTATCTGTAAAATAGACATAAAATGCATTCAAAGACTCAGGTCATGTGTGCTCTGACTCGAAGGCTTTGAAAGCAAGTGCCTTTAACTACTGAGCCACCTCCTCAGCCCCACAATTTTATCTTTGAGAAGAGACCACTCCTGGAGTCTTCCCCATGGCTCCCCCTGCGATGGCTTTGCCCTGGAGCTAGTCCAAGGCCGCTGGCCTAGGGCTCTCCCTCATTGTCACGGTGAAGAGCAGCTCCGTGCTGCTGTCATATTTGATTGGCAGTTTGGCTGGTTCAGAGTTTTGCTCCTTTATCTTCTGGCTTCCCATGTGGCTCTAGGAGACGATTACATAGATCCACCTGCTGCCCTGTGATTTTCAGTGTCTTTCTGTGAGGAGCCTATTATTGCCTCGGAGCCTATTAGTGGCAGGCATGGCGGCAGCATGGACTTCACTGGATGTGGAGAGTGTGGTGGATGCTGCAATATATCACCCAGCCCCCATCCAGGAATGGAGAATGTACTGATTCCAGCAGCTGGGAGGACTCCCAGGCAACATCCCTCCGCCACCAGCCTTCTTTGGTAATAGACTACTGAAGAAATCTTCTTATCCAAGACCATGTCTCCTTCTAGGAGCATCTGGTCTCTTACAACAGCGAAGGTATAAAAAGGCTTGGAGTCTTCTTGTCTCCAAGTGGTGACAACGTGGAAGGGCACTCTAGACCCTGGGATCCCCATAAGGTAAGCTGAGGTCAATGTTAAGACTGTCTCACCTCATAGTCTATTTCTTTCTCCTATTGTGCTATCTCAAGAATACTTCTTTTTTTGGCATTATTTTAAATTGACAACTTCCATACTTAGAGACAACCATGATACTTCACCCCCCCCACTTTTCCCTTCACAACTCCACTCTCCATCATATCACCTCCTCTCTGTGTTAGTTTCTCTTTTATTTTGATGTCATCATCTTTCCCTCCTGTTATGAAGGTCTTGTGAAGGCATTGCTAGAAACTGTGAGGTCATGGATATCAAGGCCAATTTCTGTCTGGACAGTTGCATTGTAAGGAATCGTACCCTTCCTTTGGCTCTTAAATTCTTCCTGTCACCTCTTCCACATTCTTCCTGTCACCTCTTCCACAATGTACCCTGAGCCTTGGAGGGTGTGATAGAGATGTTTCAGTGCTGAACACTCCCCCATCACTTCTTCTCAGCACTATAGTGCCTTTTGGGTCATCCCAGTGGTCACTGACATCTGAAAAGAGAAGCTTCTTGAACCAAAAGTGAGGGTAGCATTAATATATGGGTATGAACATTAGATAAAATGACTACAGGGCAGTTTGGTGAGGACAATATATGCATTTAGCCAGACAAGAGAAAGTGTTACACTCCTAATGCTCATAACCTACCCCACCATAGGCATTTGATTAGGTTTTCAATACCAGGCATGTATCTCATCCCATAGAGTAGGACTCCAGCCCAATTAGAGAGTGGTTGGTTTCCCCCATAACAGACATGCAACTATTGCACCCATTGGCTCATTTGGCCTGGCTGGCCAAACTTGAGGCTTTCAGTGTCCACTGTTTTCACCACTGATGGCTTCTGTCTCCCATAAGGCTACATGCAGTGCAGTTTTTCTAACTTTCTGTCAGCTGGTCTACAGGAAGTAGGTTTTCAGTTTAGCCCCAGCTTGATTTCTCAGTGACCTTGCAGCCCAGGCATGTGAAGTCTTCAGCAATAGGGTCTTACCATCCACTTCTGGTGGGAAACGAAGAGCCTTGGCAATAACCTGTCATGTTTTGGGGGCAATAGGGACCTCCCTGGCCAACAACTCACTGGAAAATATCCCATCCCTAATACTGAAAATTTTCTCTTAACAGTCTATGGCTTTTGAGTATGCCATTATCCAAAAAAATAAGGTTTCATATGGCTTATTCACAATATCTTGAATTTTGATTAACCCTCCCCACCCTTCTTTTACTCAGTTTCTTCCCTTGACCTCACTTAGGCTATTCATCTCCCAGTAATCTGTTCTTTTACATACATATATACAATACTATCCCCTTAAGTCCTTCCTTCTCCTCTTTCCCTTATAGCCCTTTTCTAGCTTACTGGTCTCTGCTGCTAATTTTTTAATTCCAACTCACAAACAAGTATAAACATTTGTAGCTAGGATCCACATATGAGAGAGAACATGTGACATTTGGCTTTCTGGGCTCAAGAGTGCTTCTTAAGAAAGGGTCATTTCAAGCTAGGCATGGTGGCTCGTGCCTTTAATCCCAGCGTTTGGAGGCAGAGGTAGGAGAATTGCAGTGAGTTCAAGACCACCCTGGGACCACATAGTGAATTCCAGGTTAGCCTGGACTAGAGTGAGACCCTACCTAAAAAAAAAAAAAAAAAAGAAAAAAAGAAAAAAGAAAAGAAAAGAAAGAAAGAAAGAAAAGAAAGGCTCATCTCCATTCAGAATTGTTTCTTGGAAAATTCGACCAGTCACAGTAAACGACCTCCCACTACCCACATGAATGCCTGGCATGGTGGTGCATGCCTATAATCCCAGTGCTGGGGAGGCAGAGACAAAAGAATCCCTCAAGCTAACTGGCCAGGCAATCTAACCTAAGATAACAGTAGACTTTAATCCAAAGCTAAGAATGAAAGCCAGAGGGTCTCCTCTCCTGTATTGGAAGGGCAGGGAAAGCTCCAGGCTAGCACTAGATACCTAAAGCAATTTCCTCCCTTAAGCCAAAAAGAAAACAATCTGAATTGCTCTGACAGCAGAATTAAAATACTTTAACAAAAATAATTAAAATTAAAAGATAGAGCTGATTATTAAGTCAGGACAAAGTGGAGTTACAGCAGGAGAATGAAGTGAATCATCCACATTCCTCAAGAAATTGTCCAGCCATTATCCTGTCCCTGTCTAACAAGGCTCCAAGCCTAGATTTACTGCCCCCCATCTCTCACTGGGTCACTTCTGGTCTCACCCTATGGCTAATGTAAAGAACCGAGATTTACTGCCCCAATAAAGAATTCCTTCCCTTCCTCACCTACCCCCAACTGAAGGCCTATAAAGCCCACTATCTGTAACCCCAAGCTGACTGCTTGGCTCTTGGGAGTCAGTCCTGGTCACTCCTGATCCTTACATGTGGTGCCTGACTTGGATAGGAAGGCTTCTGATTGCCCTCTTAGGCGGCCAGACCTCCTTTTCCCCTGACCAGACCACTGAGCTGCCATTCGTCGGACCATCTCTGCCTGATACAGGCTCGCACACCCACCAAGATTCGGCCTCTGCTCTTTTCTCATCTCCTTCCTCCTTCTCAGTAAGTGTCCCCTTCTCTCAGGTTGGCCTGTCTCGGGGTTCACCCCTCCTTGTGGAAGCCATGCGTGCTGACAGGCCAGGGTACACCCCTAGGCTGCTAGGCCCCAAACCCAGGTCTCCAGAAAGATGCACTCTGGACACTTTGGGTCTCTCTCTCTCTCTCTCTGTCTACTGTACCCTAAGGGGTGCCTTTTGGTTAGGTTGCACCATCTTGGACACCCCCTCTCCCTCCCTCCTGAGCTCTCATCTTCCACTGACAGCAGCTTTTGCCATTGGAGCACAGTCTCCCTCCTCGCCCAATAACAGGCTAAAAAGCTGACAGTTGTGACCTGCACAGCATCTGACCACATGGGAGGTGCCGGCCCCGTTCACCCTAATGTGCCAGGGGGTCATATTGGTGTTCTGTGTGAACCCAGCTTAAGCTCTGGTTTATTTTTCTCTCACCCTTGTTTTGCTCTTTTCCTGTCTCCTTAAGAATTTAAAGCCTCTATGACTCTTGACATCTTATCTTTCTCTGCTTGGCCACATCCATAATTTGGACAATGGGTCCAAATGCCATGAAAATGATACTTTTGAATTCCAAATTCTCACTGAATTCAAACAAACTTCTGCCAATGTACAGGCAAATGGTCCACAGTACCCTATTTTTCACTATGTATGCGAGGCCTTCTCTCTGTTCTACCTGCCACTCTCACCAGGTCCTAGCCAAGGTCTCAGAAATGCGCTCTTACCCAACCCCTCCCCATACGTGTCCTCACCCTCTGCTTTTGACCCTGACCATAGAGGACCTCGCCCCAACAGCTCCTCCAGCTCCCTCAGCCTCTCCTGACACCCTGCCTGGTGACAAGGTTTGCTTTTAGTCTCCAGAGTTGTAAATAAAATAAAAATTTAACATGGGTATGCATAACTTCTGAATAAATGAATGAATGAATGTGTGAAGGGCCAATGGTTGTCTAGAGTCTATATGAAAAGTGCACTTGAAATGAATGTGTGTATATGAATATGTATGTGGCTCACAGCCCTAAGGTTTCTATTCTGAGCAGTGCCATTTCATTGTGGGAATGTTTTCCACCAAGCCCACTGTACTAGATGGCTTAACCAATTTTTACTGTTGAGTGTCCCCCAGAAGGACCACTAAAAGTAATTAAGATCATAGACAAACAAAAAAATGCAAGATTCTCCTATTCTTAAAGAGTTGTAAAATAACAGTTTCAAAAAGCTGCCTTATAACCCTGAGGGAAGATCAAAACTCTCCCTGGAATTTAGAAAAGAAAACAAACAAACAAACAAACAAAAACAGGCTCTTTCTTAGCTTCCCTGCCTTGCAGAGCCAGGGAACTGCAAGCACAGGGAGTCTCAGGATCCTGGGCCCAGCGTGATGATGAATGAATGCCCAGTCGCTATGGGGACTTCTTATAAGAAACTTATAGGGGACTTCTTATAAGAAACTTATAGCTGGGAGTGGTGTTGCACGCCTTTAATCCCAGAACTTGGGAGGTAGAGGTAGGAGGTCGCTGTGAGTTCAAGGCCACCCTGAGACTCCATAGTGAATTCCAGGTCAGCCTGAGCTAGAGTGAGACCCTACCTTTAAAAAAAGAAAAGAAAAGAACGAAAGAAAGAAAAAGAAACTTGTAACTGTTTTACATTTACTCTCTCTTTCTATGCTTCTATGGAACTACTAACAGGCAGCAGCCTCAAGATTTATGTTTAAATTTAAAAATACTCAATACTAGATTTGTAAAAACAAATTTCTAAAATTTCTAATAATGTTTAAATCTGCTTTCATATTTTTTAAAAAAAACATGTTTCAGGAAAGTTATAAAAAACAAAGTTCCAAAATCTGTTTATTCTGGGTAATAGCATAAGTCAAATCTGATCTTTAAAAAAAATCTTTCTTTAAAACATTATTTCAAAAGGCCTTTTGAGGGAAAAAATGGTCATATTAAAAGTGTTATAGTAAGAACAATAAAAGTTTTTGTTGGTAGTTATGAGATGAACTGACTAAGAAGATTAACTGGAAAGAAAACTTTAGATGTTGAATGCTAAACATTTTATGAAAAAGATTATTACAGAGTGGTTACATGGATTGAAAGGTAAAAGTATGTAGATGAAGATATGAGTAAGCTTAAACAAGTTAAAGACAAAGTACTTAATCAGATTCCAGACTTCTTGAGATATAAAATGACTTGGCCTAAGACTTATATCAGACTAACAAAGCATGGCCCTGGCTGGTAGCAGGAAGCTAATGGTATTCAGGTTGTAAACTTAACTTTAACTCATTGATGTTAATCTGGTCATAATAATGGTTATGAAAGACTGGATGTAGAGTACACAACCAAGTTAACTAGGTGCCTCTATTTGTCGTCAAACTTTTAACTAAATCTTAAGATTAAAATTGACACATTTATATTTAATTATCTCCTAAGGTTATTATATCTAAAACCCTGCCTCAAGAAAGAAAGAAAAGAAGAAAGAAAGAAAGAAAGAAAGAAGAAAGAAAGAAAAAAATCTCACAGAGGAACTATTTACTTTTTTTTTTTCCTATTTTTTTAAGGTAAATAGACCACATTTAAAACACTAAACAGTATTTATCTGCCACACACTTGAAAACTATTTACCTCATGGTGAACAGTAAAAAAAAAAAAAAAATTCTAAACAAAGTTATGTTGTGATTTAAGATACAATTCCTCAGTTCCTCCAACAACCAGTCTTAATACTATAATTTTAATTTATGTCATTACTGAACAAGTTTACCAAATTATCACAGACAGAATTATAAAGTTGGTTAAGGTTTGAATAATTATAGATTGTGTCAGAAAATTTTGTGTATGTCTGGAATTCAATGTAGTCCTATAAAATTGAGTTGGATGAGATTAAAAATATTTCATTTTGGCTGAGCAGTTAAAGGTGCTTATTTGCAAAGCCAGATGCACATAGTGGAACACACATTTGGAAATTGTTTTGAAAATCGTTTACAGTGGCAAGTGGCCCTGACATGCTCATGCCCTCTCCTTTCATGAGACTTGTCTCCTTTTTTATTAAATCATGGCAGTGTAATCCAATTCCTCTATTCTCTGGGTATGTTAACTGTAACTAAAGTAATTTCAAAAAACTGACTTATTGATTGGATAGACATCTTATTTAGCTTTTAAAAGTGCTAAATCTCCTCATAAAAATATATTATATAAAGTTATTGCACCTTTGATTAACTTTAAAAATTATAAAATTTTTCATGTCTTCATATTTAAGCCAAAAATGTTACTACATAATACAGATTTCTTGTTTGTTTTAAATTCTGTCAGATCTTTTGTTCATAGTTTACTCTCTGTAGCCTCATGTGCCTTAAATATGTAAACTCTACTTTTTATTAATATCAAACTTTTCCAGATGTCAGAATATTAAAATATTATAATTTGATTTATACAAAGTCCATGATGTTTAGTTATCAATAAGCATGCATCACCATGCCTGATTAAAACTCTGTAATTTTAAGATGGTTCTTGTCTTCTTCAAGCTCTTTTTGCTAGATGATTATCACTGAAGTTATAATCTAAGTCTTCTAAAAAGTGACTTATTGTGATTTTGTTCTTAGAAAAACTGAAAACGTTCCCCATGTCTTGGAAAAATCTACTGTATACAAACAGTGTTAATATAGTTTGTCTAAGCTTCATATAATAGTCATAAATATTTCCTTAAGCTTTAAAATTGTTCAGTGGTAAAAGGTACTTATTTAAGAAATTGCTTTGTGCCTGTCATATTGTCTCTAGTGCATGTTAAAATCAGGCTTGCTTAACTCAACAATGACTAAGTTTTATTTTATTCTTAAGCTATGTATAATCAATCTCAATCAAGGTTTCACTTAATTGTCTCATTTCTGATATATTAAGTTCATTACTTATAGAAATATTGATACTTAAGACATGTTTCCTGCCCTAAAAATAATCTTAAATTGCTGGTCTACTTCCAGTTTGGGGAGTAATTGCTACTTGCATTGATATACAGGCTAACCAAAGTTGTTTTCAAACACAGATGCTAAGTTTTTATACTGTCTTGTCTTTTTCCTGGCATACAATTTCTAGATTAAATCAATTGCCTTAAAATTATTGATAAAATAATTGATAAAA
This sequence comes from Dipus sagitta, assembly GCA_036346955.1. Taxonomy (NCBI): domain Eukaryota; kingdom Metazoa; phylum Chordata; class Mammalia; order Rodentia; family Dipodidae; genus Dipus; species Dipus sagitta. The sequence goes on along the minus strand of CM070770.1, from coordinate 42,866,811 downwards.
ATATTGTCTTTAGGGCTACTAAAATATTCCGCTTATACTTATAACTGACAAATACTTAAAAGATAAATGTGTATGCTTTCTATGTCCCAGATATAGCTTACACTGTCACCAGACAACTAAACTTAAATATTAGTCAGAATGATTTTAAGCTATTATGTCATTCTCTAACCAGATCTACTTTGCTAATCAGATATGTTCTGCACCCTTTCTAACTAATCTGTTTTGCTAATCAGATATGCACAGTCTCTCTGAGTGATTAATAACCATATGTAGAAGCCAAAATCAATTGGAAACATTGGAGTTAAAAGAATAACCAATATTTTGGTTCCTGCTCCCAGGTCTGATGCTGATTTACAATACTAACCTCTGATTCTGGCTAAGACAAGTGGGAGGAGCTGGGGTCAGGGTAGGTGAAGTTAATTGGGGACAGGCAGAGGCAGAAGGCATGAGTTAATGTTAGAGGTTAGTATTGTAAATCAGCATCAGACAGGGGAGCCTATTAGTCTGCTTCATTGTTTATATTGTAGTTATATTTTTCTAGTTGGGTGATTAAGACCATGTAGGCTGTCAGAATTAACTGTATACTTTGGAGGTCAATAATGGCTCTGCAGGAGAGACTTTTAGGGACCTGTGAGGAGTTTTATGGCTCTCAGCATTGTCATCTGCCAGGATAAGTAAAGGCCATGCTGACCAAGTGGCCCTCCCTCTTTTGGGAAGCCTGGAGGTCTGATTTTCCTCCAATGTGATTCTCCTATTGCAGATATGCTGACTTGGAGTTCATTTCTGGGTCTCCATATCCTCTCTGATAAAGAACACAGGTAACTTACCAGAGGCTAGAAGTTCAAGTGCTCCATCATCTCCTGTGGCCTTTGTCAAGGGTTGCAGGGAGGGAGGGAGAGATGAGCAGGCACAGGCACAAAGGAGTTTTGGGACACTGAAACTCTAATATTCTGTGTGACATTATAATAGTGGGTACATACCTATAGACACCTGTCCAAACGTGTAGAAGGTACAATACCAAGAGAAAACCCTAAGAGGAACTGGGACTTTAGGTGATAATAATGTGCCAACAGGTTCATTAGTTAAAACCCTCCGGTGGGAAGTGTCCAGGTAGCAGGGGTGTATAAAAGAGCTCTGTACTTGCTGTGGATCTAAAACTACTCTTAAAAAAAAAAACTATTTTTTTTAAATCTACAAATAAAACAAAGGAATGTCTGCTTTGTTAATTAGTAAGTTTTTCACATGAAGTACTCATTTGAAAAGAATTTATAGCTAGATTTTCAAACGGAACTGCCAAAAATCACGGCCAATCATAAGTAACTCATAATCCAAATTTTCAACAACACAATTATTTTAATCTTGTCAGATTTCTACGGCAAAGCTATTATTTTAAATATGGCTTAAGGTACATTTAAGTATGTTTGATAAGATTTTCCAGCTGTGGGATCCTGTCAGATTTTTAGGCAAGCCATGAGGTGGCTTCTCTCCCAGCCCCTGTCATTTCCTGGAGTCGTCAGCTTGGCACTGAGTGCAAGGGAAGGACAAGGCCTCCAGGGGGAGCTCTGAGCTGTGTTTCCTTTTTTTTTTTTTTTTTTAATTTTTTTGTTTGTTTCTTTTTATTTATTTGGGAGAGACAGACACAGAGAGAAAGGCAGATAGAGAGAGAGAGAGAGGCAGAGAGAGAGAGAGGCAGAATGGGCGCCCTAGGGCTTCCAGCCACTGCAAACGAACTCCAGACGCGTGCACCCCCTTGTGCATCTGGCTAACATGGGTCCTGAGGAATCGAGCCTCGAACCCGGGTTCTTAGGCTTCACAGGCAAGCGCTTAACTGCTAAGCCATCTCTCCAGCCCTGAGTTGTGTTTCTTGGAGCAGAGCTCTTACACACAGTAAGAGACAGTGGTACACATTTAGTGGTGGAGGGAGAGGCTGGTGCTGCTCAGTTAAACCCCTGTTGGCCTTCACACTGGTGTGTAAAGTGTGTGTGCATATGTAATGTGTGTGTGTGTGTGTGTGTGTGTGTGCATACATCCTGCAAATGTGCTTACCTGGGTGGTGGGGAGGGGGGTGGAAAAATGTATTTGTGCTGGGTATTGGATGATGAGGAAGTTACATTCTCGTTGCTCTGACCAAATAAATACCTGACAGAAATAGCTTAAGGATGGAAGGATTTACTTTGACTCATGGTTTCACGGTTTGGATCATGGTTGCTTGGTCTGTGGACTTGGGGGAAAGTGGCTTGGTGAGCATGCGGTGGGACAGCTCTTCACTTCTTGCCAGAAGGGAAGCACAGAGAAGAGGACATAGCAAGGGGCCAGGATGAAATGAAACTTCTATGACATCCTTCCTCCAACTAGAGCCCACCTTGTACCTTTTATCACCTCCCAATAATCCTATCATATCACGACCCCATGTGAGGGATTAACACATTAAGTTAGAGCCTTCATGACCTCTAGACATTTCTTTCTTTTTAATTTCTTTTAAAAATATATTTTATTTACTATTTCAGAGAGGGGAAGAGGCATATATATATATATATATATACACATATATATACATAAATAGATACATACATATACATATATATATAGAGAGAGAGTGAGTGAGTGAGAGAGAGCAAGAGAGAGAGAGAATGGGCACATTAGGGCCTCTAGCCACCGCAAGCAAACTCAAAACTCATGTGCCTGTGCATCTGGCTTACATGGGTACTGGGGAATTGAACCTGGGTCCTTGGGCTTTGCACAGAAGCACCTTCACCACTAAGCCATCTCTCCAGCCCTTTATGCATTTCTTGATCCAGTCACATTAACAAAATTAGATTCATGGACAGGGATGATTCATGGTAGAATAATGACTATGACTGGATGCTTCGGAGACCACAGAGATCTACACAAAGTCAATTTGAGGATTCTATCCCATCCCACACGGCATCCTTGCTGTCCACCCTGTCATTTGTCTTTCTGTCAGCTCTGGTCTAGCGGCAGCGGCAGCCTTCTACCCAGCAAGCTGCACCTGCCTCAACGGCTTCATATGAATCAACTCCTTCAGTCCTAAAATCAAACCTGTAGGTAGCTTCTTCAATTACGGTGAGAAAACTAGGGCAGATTCGATAACTTGCTAAAGGTAGTGAATCAACAGGGCAGCTGAGCTTTAAAGCCAGGCAGTTTGGTTGGGGACCTGCCTGAGGTGCTGTGTTAGAACATGTACAAGACATTTTACATCATCCACACTCCTAGAGCTTATGGACCTCAACCTTGATGCTGCGGAGATGTGTACTGGGTGAAAAATATGTTGTAGTTTGAATAGATGGCCCCCATCATATTCACTGTTTTATTAGTTTGTAGCTTGTATCTGCACTCACCTGGCTGGAGGCCAGGTGTCACTGGGCAGATCTTAAGGTGTGGTGGTGGGTTTGAGATTTCAATCTAAAGATCTGCAAATTGTGTCTAGCTGGAGTTCCTAAAGTGTGCTGTGCTGTGTGGCTTTTGCCTCTTTGGCTTGTGCTTCTTTGGTTCTGTGAAGGCAGGCCAGCTTCTTCTGCCATTATGGAACTTGCCCTGGATCTGTAAGCTTCAATAAATCCCTTCCTCCATAACTGTGCCTGGTCTGGAAATTCATCTCAGCAAACCTAAAGCTGTCTGCTACAACACATGTCCATATGGAGCCTATGAATGTCACCTTATATGAAAATAGTGTTTTTGCACATGCAATCATGATAAGATGATGTCATACTAGATTAAGGTGGGCCCTAAATCCAACATAACTGGTGTCCTTGTGGATAAAGAATGTTTAGACAGAACACCCAGGGAAACTGCTAGTGACAAGAACAGAACTTGTAATGATGCATCTTCAAGTCAAACCGTGCCAAGGATAGCCAGCAATCATAGAAAGCCTAGAAGGGTAAAGGAAGGACTCTTCGCTATAGCCTTCAGAAAGAGCCAGAGCTAGAGAGAGACCCTGGACATCTCAATTTTAGACTTTCAGCCCCTAGTACTATGAGAAATAAATTTCTGTTGTTGTGAGCCATACAGTTGGTAGTGATTTGTTATACAAACCACAGGAATCCACTAGCTGGCACAGTTACTCCCTTGGATACCAAGTCTCTGTCCTTGGAGCTCACTAGCTTCCCTGTGCAAGCAGGTGAAAGTGACTATCTCTGGTGGACATTGAGATCATCTATCTTGTGAGCCTAGGAGGTACTAACCCTTCAGTCCCTCCAGGCTGATGGCCTCTCTTAGGGCTTTCCCTGTTTTTTTTTTTTTTTTCCTAGGCCTGAACATACAATTGCTCATGGTATAATTGAAGACAGGGAAGGTAAGGAAGTTCTCTTTGTCATATGCCAATGGCTAACAGGACCTTTTTGCTGGATGCAACAAGTTTTTTTTTTTTTTTTTTTTTTTTTTTGGTTTTCAAGGTAGGGTCTCACTCTAGCTCAGGCTGACCTGGAATTCACTATGGAATCTCAGGGTGGCCTCGAACTCATGGTGATCCTCCTACCTCTGCCTCCCCAGTGCTGGGATTAAAGGCGTGCGCCACCACACCCGGCTGTGGATGCAACAAGCTTTAAGAAAGAAATATGTAAGTTTCCCATAAATACTGTAAGGAAAACACTCAAGGCAACGATTCCCTTTTGGGAAAGTCATAGTAGGGCAAATTAATACAGAATGAGCATCTGGGACACATGGTATGTTCACCTGAGGGAGACACAGACACTTGAGTCAGAGAGCGAGTAATATGCTGGGACTTCAATAGAGAATAAGCCACAGCTCGGCCCTAGTGGAGCTCCCCAGCCACGGGAAGCCACGCACCATGCTCTCCCCATGGCTGATCGTTCTGTTCTTAGTTTCTTCATGAGATAAGACCCCTGTGTTCACTTGTATGGCTGAAGAAATTCAGTGTCAGAAGAATTAAAAATGTGAGCTGAAATTCAAACCCACTGTCTTCCAAGTTCAATGCACTAAGCTAGAGACTGTTTCATCACTTCTCACTCTCTCATCAAGTAAACCCTGCATTGATCTCTGTGAGTGGCGTCAGGCCTGCCTTGCAGCACAGGAGAAAAAGAGATTTGGAGAGCAAACTATGCAGAAGAAGAGATGGGGAACTTAGAAATCATCTAGATGTGAGCAGGGAAGTAGCAGGAATATCAAAGAGAATTTAATGGAAGAGAAGTGAAGACAGATTCATAACATCTGAATCCAATTCTAGTTTTACCGACTCTTAGGTATGTATTATCTAACAGCAATTTTCAAACTGGTACCTGCACATGGTCTGTTGTTAAGCTGTTTGCTGAAATTATTTAAACAAGAATTATTTTGGTTGACAGCTAAAATTCATTTTAGGACTAAAATATTATTTTAGTAGCTTAATTATAGGTTTTTTTAACAGTGGGTAGACATTAGTTTTTAAATAACTTCATGCAGCCATCCCTCAGTATCCATAAAAGATTAGGTGTAAGACCCACCACAGGTACCCACACCCACACATGCTCAAGTCCCTTATATAAAATCAAGTAGCATTTGCATATAGCATGCAAATCCTCCTGTAAATCACCTCTAGATCACATATAATAACTACAGCAATGTAAGGACTGTATAAATAGTTATTATACTGTATTGTTCAGAGAACACTGTTAAGGAAGAAAGTCTATACATGTTCAATGCAGATGGTTGAATCTTAAATGTGCAAACCATGAAGATGGTGGCCTGACTACATAAATTATGTTCAAATTTCATTCATTTAAAAAGTGCTTGATAGTAACTGAGTATGCATGGAGACAGAAAGCGATAATGTATTCCATAACATTTGGCATCATTATATTGTCCCTATTCAAGGTGCTTGAAGAAGCTAAATATCAGATAGGAATGAATATGGCCTTCTCTAAAAGTATTTCCCTCCCTCTCTCTCTCTTGGAGATTTAGCTGAGGGTCTCATACCTAAAGGTAGGTACTTTACCACTAAGCTATGTCCCTGGGCCATAGGTTGTAAATAAACCTAGACAAAGTGTCCTGCAATAAACAACCTTTATTGTATGCACACCAATATGCTGAATTTGAATATTGAATTTAACATGAGCTGCATTCACCATTTTGAATTTTTTAGCAATCACATTAAAAAGTAAAACACAGTAAGGAAGACTGAGTTTTAACATATTTGATTTTAGCTGACATATCCAGAATATTATGTCTTTTAGCATGTGCTGCAGTTATTGTCTTGAAAGGATGGCATGAGCAGAGGCTGGACATCACCTCTGCCACAGCAGGTGGAAACTGCAGCAAGAGAGTGAACACAGTTCCGGTAAGGAGGCGCTGGCTATAGCATCCCTAAGCCCACCCCCAACAACACACCTCCTCTAGCAAGGCTCTCAAATTACCATCAGCTGGGGATCAAGCATACAGAACACTACTTTACAGGGAACACCTGATTCAAACCACCACAGCATATAATAATATAAACAAGTATTAGTGCAATACTGTATACTTTTTATACTAAGATTTTGAAAACTGCTGTGTATATCAGATCTCAATTTGGACACAAATTTTTCATCAGAAATATTTGATCTACATTTAGATTTCATAAGATTTACAATTGGAATAATAAATGTAGGTACCCAAGTTGCTCCAAGTGCACTCAACTGTTTTCTAATAACTGAACCAGTTGTTTTTACAACAAAATTAAGTAAAATTTAAAACTCAGTTTCTCAATCACAGCAGCCATGTAGTTAGTGCTGCCATACTGAATAGAGCACAGGAGTTCTCCACATGCAGAAAGTCCTATTGGACATGCAGGTCTATTAGCTGCCAAGGCCCTGTGCACAGAGTAGCAGCCCTATGGAAGATGCAACCTTTCAAAGGTGACAAGCACTCTCAATCTCTCCGCCTCCTATTTCCATTTAATACCTCTAAACCCATGCAGCAGCCTTCCCACTGTTTGTTTCCCAAGAGTACTCTCCTACTGGGAGGAAAATGAGTTTCTCTGCTGAGATAAAGACCTGGTTTGCTTGGCTGTTCTATTCTCTCTTTACATGAATAAAGATGAGTTTTGAATCTTTGTCCAAAAAAAAAAAAAAATCCCTCAGTGGACTGTCAGTATCAAAGTATGGTCACCTTGTGAGATTTTATGGAAACAGCCAGCTCTAACAGACTCTGTACCAGGTCACCACCCATCAGTCAGGGTGTGGTGTCAGCCTTCTCCACACCTCCATGCAGACTTTTTCCTACCTCTCTTCCACTCTCTGCTCCCCATTTGTGTTTTGTTTTAATAAATACTTTTCTATTTTATTTATTTACTAGAGAGAAAGAGAATGGGAGGCCAAAGCCTTTAGCCACTGTAAACAAACTTCAGACACATGCACCACCTTGTGCATCTGGCTTATGTGGATACTGGCAAACTGAACCTGGGTCCTTAGGCTTCACAGGCAAGAACTTTAACCTGTAAACCATGTTTTCACGCCCCCCATTCCCATTTGGTTGTAAAGTGATCAAGTATCTCTCTCTGTCTTCAGGTTTAGCTGTTCACTAAAGTCTACCTTTTATAAATTACCTGCTCACTAAAGTTAGTAATACATAAACCCTCCCTTCCTAAACATTCCTTAATCCCAAATTATGGGACAAGGTCACACTTGAAACAGTGCTTTCCAGGAAAACTGATCACAACAAAAACCAGACAGAAGTCACTTGTAATCAGCACAGGAACATTGGACTAGAACTGCTGTAGACCTATGTGAAGGAGGTAAGATGGACACAGCCCACACTCCAGGAAAGGCTTTGATTTGCAACACTGGACAGCTCAGGTGCCCACTTGTCTGGGATCCACATACTTTCCCTTGGGGAAAAAAAAAACATGTAAGAGATTCTTCCTTAGGGCAAAACGTAAGGTGGTCATTGAATGGCAAAAGCCTGCAGCTTTCCATCAAGGAGGCTTGGTATACTGTGGCTAATAAAGCTCTTCCCCTCTCCATTCACTCACTCCAAGGGGCCAGAGCACAGAGCCATGTGGATTTACAAACGTAAGTTATGTTAATTGGATTGTAGGTGCCCAGCCACATCTTTTTAAAAAAATTCTGAAATTCCTGACATGGTTTCTCATTTATCCTATTCAGTAACATGAGTTCATTGTCTTTTGTTTAACAATGGCTTAACACCTGTATCAAATACTAATTTACATGGATTCTTTCATTTAATTCTCACAGCCTCGCTTTGAGGTAGATATAATGTGCCTCGTTTTATCAATCAGGAAACCTTAGTTCAAAGAGATTAAATATTTTACTCAAGGTCACACATCTAGTAAGAGGTAATGCGGCGCTAAACTCAGATAAACCTAGAGTTCGTATCTAGGATGGTTTGTTTCGGCATGTTTACGCTTGGTCTAAGAAAGATAGGCCCTGGCACACATTCTCATTGCAGTGAAGTTCCCCAGGCGGTTAACCAAGACCCAGACTTGACCGTAGCGACATCTTCCGCTGGGCAGCAATCCCGTGCCCATGCCCTGGGGTTCGCAATCTCAGCTCAGGCTGGGCGTGCTTATCAGCTCTGCGTGCACGCAGCCCGCGGTTTACTCCTCCCCGGACTCTGGCAGGCGGCGGAGCCTGCCCGGGGAGACCAGCTCTGCGGAAGACGGAGGAGCTCTGGTTTAGACGGGGAAACGCTGGTCTTCACAGGGCCCGGAGCGCGTCAGTGCCAGGCGAGGGTCACTACCTTTATGCCATCAAGCACAGCAGTGTCTGGGCCCACAGAGAAAAGCAGGCAGCTCCAAACGCCGACTGGGTATTGGTCAGACTCGGAAGCGGTTAATGGACCTTGGTTTCGCCCATCCCTTAAGTTTTAGGCCTCGTCTCGCCCCGCCCCTCAGGCTCTAGGCCCCGCCCATCCCGCCTGCCCTCAGGTCTCAGGCTCCGCCCCCCGCCTCGCACTTCCCCAGGCCTTAGGCCCCGCCCCCTAGCTGCAGCCACAGCCAATCCCGAAGCCGAACTTCGCCGGCAGTGACGTGCCCCGCCCCGCAGCCGCGGGATTCAAACTCCCGGAAGCGTTGGCTGCTCTGAAATTTAGCCGGGTGGACGTGGGCGCTGCCTTTGCCTCAGCTGCTAGGGTGAGCCTCGGCCTCGACTGCGGAGGGTGGTGAGGGCCGTTCAGGGTCCGCAGCCCCAGGGCCGGGCCGGGTCGGGCTGGGCCGGCGGGAGGCGGGGTCGGTGGGCCGGTCGCCGCGCAGGGACTCAATCTCTGCCCGCGCTGCTACACGGCCCGGGCCCAGGCGCTTGTTTCCTGTCTGCCGACCGTAGTCCTTCCGATCCCTGCTTTCTACTTTATTACGTATTATCACCTCCCTAGCAGACGGGCGGCGATAGCCCCAGTGAGCTAGCCAAGGTCTCTCGAAAGAACACCTTTGCTGGTAGCAAACGTTTCCGTGTTCTGTCTGCAAACACTTTGATTTTATAGGGGAAAAAACCTAGTATTTTGGGGGGGACAGTCTTTCTCTGCCCACATGAGCTTTCAGGTGTCTGTAGAAATGTGGTCCCTAATAAATGCCTTGTGTCCTTTACTGGATTGGAGTGCTTCTTGGGTCTCCTGGCCAGCATAACTTGTTAGGTCGTTTCAGTCAGTCACATCATTTCTGAGAACTTGCTTTTAAGATCTGCGGATAACAACAACAACAAAAAAGTCCTAGTGCAGCCCCTGAAAATTGTTGATTGAAAGAGAAAAAGAAAGCAGGGAGCAGGTGTAACTGACTGTGGTAGTGGTGGTGACAACGAGGCTGTGTCCTTTTATTAGAGTTGACCCAGGATTGGTTTCTTGAAGATGTCACTAGGTCTAGTAAGTTCCTGAACAGGAGAACACTATGGATAACTGGCCTAGAAAATACAGGGTAAGGAGGCTGGTGGGCCTTGGTGGGAGTGGGTGGTGTCTAGACCAGACTAGAAGCTAGTCATTCAGGAGGCCTCTCCAAAGGTTAGGAAGAAAATGTCCTGGGGATTTTCCGATTCTATTAATCTGTATTTTCACCATTTCTCTAGTGACTTGGTAGCTTCCTGTCTACCACCCAGCATATCAAGACCACCTGTGATATTAACAGAATCACAGGAAAGAACTTCTGTGACAGCAGGCCCCTGAGACATCATAAACTTGGATGTACTAGCTACCTTAGTCTTTGACCTTATAATGGGCAAAAGTCCAGGATCAAGGGTTTGATACAGGGTTTGTTTGGTTTAATGTATGCAATCCTAGTATTTTTAAGTGTTCTGATTTCACACAGGATGATCTAATGTCCACTGCGCTAATTAGATCTCCCTATTTCATACCATTCATCACTACAACCATTTCTTGTGTCATCCTTCACTGTTTGAGAACACCTGAAATTGCTTGATGCCTGCCTCCTTTACTATACTGAAAGCTCCCCAACATTATGACAACAAAACAATTTATGTATAGTTCCTGTTAGATTACCCGGTAAATAGTGGTTTTTTTTTTGGTATATATATATATATATATATATATATATTTTTTTTTTTTTTTTTTTGAGGTAGGGTCTCACTGTAGCCCAGGCTGACCTGGAACTCGGTATGTAGTCTCAGTGTGGCCTCAAACTCATGGCGATCCTCCTACCTATGCCTCCCGAGTGTTGGGATTAAAGGCGTGCGCCACCACGCCCGGGTTGTTTTTTTTTAATTATTATTATATTTGTTGAGGGAAGTACAGAGACAAGGAAAGGCATCCACATGGCTAGGGAATCCACATGGAGGGCCTGGAAAACCAACCAAACACAAAAAATGGTGGAAAGAAAAAGAATAAAGTTCAAGTAGCTCCTGCCATGTGGGGAGCTGGAGGAGATAAAAGAGCCCATGTGGAGAGTAAGGGCTAGGGGTCCCGCCAGGCTAGACCTAGGCCTAGGCAGTCCAGGCCCAATGGAGGGGAAAAGTCCCCCACAACTTTAAGTTCCCAAGTGGTCAGAGAGCTTGCCCTCCCCTTGCAAGGATATTTATAACTTTATGGTGGTGGGCTGTCTCCCAGCTCAGGTTAACCAGAGGGACAGCTGGTTGGTTAGGGCTATGGGCTGTCTCAGGAAGAGGCTAGCCCAGACACCAAGTTCTGGGGGCTGATCTTGATTAACCACAATGTTTAACTTCTATGAAAGACCTCCCTCTCAGAAGGGGTCCTGGTTATTTGTGGAAAAACAGATCTAGGGAATTAGGCAAGAGATAAGTCAGATCCTCTTTGATTTCTAGCAAGTGCAAACTTTCCTGCCATTTTTTACCTTCAGTGGTCCGGTTACCTTGACTGTACCCCCTCTCATGAGAAGACACGCTACTGTTAAAGGAAAATGGACAATGACATCAGATCATGAACTATTTCCTGCTGAATGGGGCACGGAGATGTTACAGTTAGTGTTTCCCAGAGAGGGGAACTATTCTGAAGAATCCCAAAAGTGTACTGATGGAGTACAGGAAGATAGTGTTGGAAGAAAATGTTTGGGAGAAAGAAAAAAAGTTAGAAGTTAATGCGAAAAGCAAGGAATTAATGAGAAGTGAGCACACAGGAAACTGGTCGCTTTTAGGGTTATCCTTCTTGTGGACTTCTAGGACTTGGGGAGCATTCGAAGGAACCCAGGTAGATGGAGTTGGATCGGCTTGGGACCATCTGAGCATGGTGGTGGCTGAGATTTTCTTCCAGAATTGTCCATCAAATGGCACAATAGTGTTTGACATGGCCTTAATCTGTTTCTGAATGTCTTGTAAAACAGACAAGATATTAGCAGAGTTATCAGGAATATATATACAGCATTTAACCTTGATAATGGTGAATAGCCTTCCAGAGTGTATCTGTTTTTAATTTGTTCTGGGGATAGCCAGGGCCAAAGTTTGGTACCATAGAGCCATTGGATGCCATTAAGGTCTATACAATATATTGTTAGCCTCAAGACTTATTTAATGATGTCCTGGCATAAGTTAGAATAGAGTCACCATTGTTTCCAGTATAAGGAAGTCTTCTGAATTAAGTGACCCTTGGTCAGAGTTAAACATTTTAGATTTGAAAATAACCATTTTGACATCTAAGATTGTTTGTCCTTATTATAGAATTAGAACTACTAGAGATGGAGCCAACATGTCTTAAGGCATTTGCTTCCCCTCTTGAAACTTCTGTGTTACTTAATAGGCCATTCATTTGTTGTTGTTTTTGAGATATGTTCTCATGTAGCCCAGGCTGGCCTCAGACTCATTCTGTAGACACTTGAACTCCCAACCCTTCTGCCTCCAACTCCCCGGTGCTGGAATCGCAGGTGTGCACCATCACACCAGCTTTGTAGGAACTTGGATGTATGCATGGCCTCATCCTCCTCTCGATAACTGCAGTCACACTGCCATCATTTTTGTCTCAGGATAAAAAAGATGGAAACCAAAAAAATATTTTTTGAGACAGAGTTTCATGTAGCCTGGGCTGTCCTTGAATTTACTATGTAGCCTTGAGCTTCTGATCCTCCTGCCTCCACCTCCAGAGTGTCACTGTGACCAGTGTTGTTATTTTTTTCCAAACAAGTTTTTTTTTTTTTAATCTGCTGAATGAAGAGCTACTGTTTTATACAGTGTGTATTGTGACCTTTTTCTGTGAATGTCTCTTGTTGGATTTTCCTCACTTCTTTCCACCACACTTTCTCAAATGAGTATTAAGATGGAGCTCAACTAGACATAGCCTCTAAAAAAGAGGACGTATCATTATGTTGAATAATGCCACTTTAATGCCATAAGTTTAGAATTACATTACCATCAGCTTTTTACTCTTGAGTATTATATGTCATTGAATATGACTTTCATGCTTCGTGTAATGGTTAGAGACCCTTCCATTGTTTTTAAACAAAAATTTTGTTTTGTTGTGTTTTAAAAATTCTTACTAAACTAGAATACAGTTAAAGAACATTGCACAAAACATACATATGGCCAGGCATGGTGCTACACAGTTTTAATCCCAGTACTTGGGAGGCTGAGGAAGGAGGATTATGAATTGAAAGGCAATCTTGTTACATAAGGAAATCCTTTTGCAAACAACAAGCATAGGTATATAAGTTGATAAGTTTTTGAAAGGCAATATCTCCAGTTATCTACCACCTAAGGTTTTTTTTTGGTCCACCCCACAAATAGGGTCTCACTCTACCCCATGCTGATCTGGAGTTCTCTCTGTAGCTCTAGGCTGACTTTGAACTCACAGTGATCCTCTTAACTCTACCTCCCCTCTGAGTGCTGGGATTAAAGGTGTGCATCACCCATGCCTGGTCAAATTTTTTTTTTTTTAAAGAGTTGTTACAACATCCCTGAAGCTTTCCTGGTCCTCTTTCTGTACCCTACTAATCTGGATATATCATTTCTAGAGCAAAAAAGGTCATCAGGCCTCTCTCAAACCCAGGATTCAAATTTTCAAACTTAGACTTTAAATGTATTCGCCTTTTATTTTTACACTGTTTCAGAGATGTCTTCCAGAAGTCCCAAAGATTTAATTAAGAGCAAATGGGGATCAAAAGCTAGTAACTCCAGATCCGAAACTGCATTAGAGAAATTCCGTGGAGAAATTGCAGCTTTAAAAACATCCGTGGATGAAATCACAATCGGAAAAGGAAAACTGGCCGATAAAGACAGACACAGACTTGTGGAGGTAAGGGGCCTTGTAACCCTCTCCATTGTCAGTACTGGCAGAAAGAAAGTCATGCGTTCTGATTTCCGGATGCTGCTTTGTTCTTGCCACTAGCCCTGTCCTAGCAGTGTATTTGTTTCCGAAAGTTGGTCTTGAGTTTGGAATCTTCATTCCTACTTTGATTTCACTAACGTTTAAACGTACTTTTAGTTATTACTAACCCATCTCTTTCTAAATGTACTTATGTGTTTTGAGGCTCTGTAAGGTAGTAAGTTGCTTCAGAAGTAAAGACATCTTGATTAATAGCTTTGTACCTTCAACTCAATAAAATATCTGTGTTTTTAAAAATTTATTTATTTGTGTGACAGAGAAAGAGACACAAGAGAGAATGGGTGTACCAGGCCTCCAGCCACTGCTAACAAACTCCAGACGCATGTGTCACCTTGTACATCTGGCTTACATGGGTCCTGGGGATTGAACCTGGGTCCTTAGGCTTTGCAGACAAGCCCCTCAACTGCTGATCCATCTCTCTCCAGCCCACCCTTTTGTTTTGAGCTGAGGTCTCATGTAGTCCAGGTTAAGCTCCCATTCCAGCTCTGTAGCTGAGGGTTACTTGAGCTCCTGATTCTCCTGCCCTCACCTCCCAACTACTAGGATGACAGGCTTGTGCCATCATGCTTGGCTTGCCATCATGCTTGGCTTGTTGTTTCAGGTAAAGTAAAATAATAACCTAATTCATCATTCCTTCTATGGCTTCTTGATAATTTGTCTTAATGTCATTAATGTTCTTAATAAAATTGTGTAATACTATGTAAAACTTTGTTTTGTGCTGTTATAACAGAATACCACAAACTTGGTAATTTACAAAACAAGGGGGGATGTTGGGGAGACGGCTTAACAGGTAAAAGTGCTTGCTGCTCAAGCATCAGGACCTGAGCTTGATCCCCAGGACCCACATAAAAAGCCGAGCATGGTAGTGCATGCCTGTAACCCCAACACAGGGTGGGGACAGGAGGAGTGCTGGAACTCCCTGGACAGCCAGTCAGAGGAAAAAGTAGGGAGCTCCAGGTCCATTGAGAGTCTGTATCAGAGAAATAAGGCAAAAGAACGATAGAAGAGGACATCAGACACCTTCCCCTGCCTCTGCATGCATGTGCACAGGCGCATATATCTTCACACATGTGCATGCAACACACACACGAAGAAGAAAAAGGTTTAGTTAGCACACGATTCTGGAGGCTGTGAAGTCCCAAATCTGACACATCTGGTAAGGACTTGCTTGCCATGTCATTGTGTGCCAGGCCAAACAAGCACTTGAGAGGTAGGGGCATGTGCACCAGGGCTGAGTGATTATTTGTTAACAACATAAATTGAGATAAATTGTTGCTCAAACACTGAGAAATAAACTATCACCAATTCATAGACATAAGAATTATTTTGCAGTCTGTTAATAGGCCACTTATAAGTTGGGTCTTTCATCCCAGCTAAGAGGCTGAGGCAGGAAGATTAGGTTCAAGGTGTACCTGGGCTACAGAGTGAGTTTAAGGCTGACCTAGGCAACTTAGTGAAAATCTGTCTCAAAATGCATACAATAGTAATAATAATAAAGGGCTATAGCTCAGTAGTATAGCTCTTCCTTGCCAATTGTAAGGGGTGTGGGGAAGGGACAAGAAAGCAAAGAAGATGAATATAGCCTTCCTAAGTGCTATCTTTCTGGCCTCATCCATGTTACAGTCACTGAGGGCTTTTGTCCTTGATAATCAGTTGAAGCTAAACTTCTATTCATTGGTTCTAATTGTGCCTATTAAAGCTCCTCAGAACAAGTCTGTTATCCAAGCTGACAGTTTCTCAGATGTTTATAAGATGAGGAAATCTTACTTCCTCTTTTGGCAGACCAGTGTTATACTGAAGAGCTCTTTGGCTTCCTGTCATCCTGGAGATTTGTGGTTTATCTTTATTTACAACTGAACACAGGCCCTAAGTCCTGTCTGGCAAACACAGATTGAAATGCACTCTTACATCTGCTTATCTGGACACCATACTAAAGCCAAAAAATTGCATGCTACATGTCTATGTTGCAATTATTTATTTATTGCTTTTTTTTTTTTTTTTCTTTTGAGACAAGGTTTCACTCTAGCCTGGACTGGCCTGGAACTCACTATGTAACCCAGGCTGACCTTCAGTGGCAATCCTCCTGCCTCAGCCTCCTGAATGGTAGGATTAAAGGCATAGCATTCAGGCCCAACTCTTTGTTTTAGTTTCATTTAAGCTTCTAGCCAACTAAAATCCCCCTTTTTCATATTAGTAACTACCTAAACTTTAATTTTTTCATTTTGTATTTGGACGATTATTCTTTTTCTTACTGAATTCAAGTTTTAACTTATGTTGCTTTGCTGCTGTTTTCTTACTGATTCTAATATTTTTTTTAATCATTCTCTTGACTCTTCCTTAGCAGCAGTGTGACAAGCATGGCTTATCTTTCAGATCTTGGAAAATATTGAGCATGTCTGTAAAGTTCACCTATTAGACTCAGTACCAGATCAGGTATCAACAGTAAGCAAATGAATGACACGTCTGTATCCTGCTGTAACATTCTGTAACTTTTAAGCTCTGTTGGTTTAAGTTCACTGAAGAGTATCTATATCGTGTGGGACCTACAAAAGCCTTTAGGTTTGGGTGCCAATATATGATGGTGAGAGGCTTCTCTAATACTCATATGAGAAGCCTTTCATGAGCTTTTTCCTCCCACTGCCCTTAACACAGATGTTTTCTCCTTTCTCCGTGCCTGCTCATTCAGTGTGTATGCATGTTAACTAGAACATATATTGCATTAATGCATTGGCCTGTCGGCCTGTGGGTTGTCCAAGCACAGAACTGGACTTCCTTTTCTCTTTTCTTTTTCTTTCTCTTTTGCCCTGATAACATAAAACAAAACTTGCTATAAACTAAGTATTTCATAAATGCTTGTTGAAATAGATTGTTTAGCTGGATGTTTGACCTGGCTGAGTTCTAAGATTCTTCTTAGTTTCTATCTAGAAAATTCAAGTTCTTGAAGCTGAGAAAGAGAAGAATGCTTATCACCTCAAAGAGAAGGACAAAGAAATAGAGAGACTCAGAGACCAGCTAAAGGCGAGATACAACACTACTGCACTGGCTGAACAACTGGAGGAGAAAACCAAGGAATGCAAAAAGAAGGAGCAATTGTTGGAATCCTTATCCAGAGAGACAGATATGCTGAAAAGTCAGCTGTCTGCCACAACAGCAAAACTCACTGAACTTGAAAGCAAAGCAGGGACACACCATTTGTCACAGGTGAAGAGTTCCTTGAAATTCCTATTTTTTCTTTGTGCTAGATTTATGATTTTTATGAAGGATGAATTTTTTTAAATGATGAGACAGCTTAATAAACTTAGAGACCATTACCTACCTTTTATTAAAGCTGAGTCCCTTTTCCATAAACAAAAAATAGAGGGTGACTCCCTGTACCACCACACTTTGCTTTAGCCAGAGGAATATTCCGAAGGCAGGCAGTCTTATCTATAATAGCCAAGAGGATTTTGTTGAGATCTTATTTTAATAGTTTGTATCATTGAAAGCAATAGGCTTAAGTTATTGGTTTTTTTTTTATATTTGAGGTGTGGAATTATCAAATGTACTTTTCATAAGTGTACATGCATTTTCTCCCTCTCGTTTGAGAGGCGCAGTATAGTAGAAAGAGCAAGGATTTGGAGGTGAAGGACAGATCTGAGTCCAGTTTTGCCACTTTGGTAGCCATGCAGCTTTGAACAAGTTCCTCAGCCTCTCAGGCTGGTGGTACTATGCTTGGGTTCCCCGTACTTGTTCCCTAAGCCTTGATTTCCAAACCAGTAAAGTTGGGAGGAGTACTGATGATTGCATTGGATGCTGTCTGCAAATTGCCTAGCAGAGAGCCTGTAAATGCTCTGCAAATTGCTACTGACCAGACTTTAGATTTTGTTGGAATTTGGACATTTGACTAATACTGACACAACTGCTAATACTGCCTACAGAAAAAACCTCTGTAAGTTGCACATATAATGTCTCCATGCTATAATAGTCCATTTTTCTAGTTAATCTCCCCTTCGGGGTAGACATAGGGATCAGACCTGTGCATTTATGTGCACTTTCATAGATAGGCAACTGCGCATCAACAGATGAGCTCAAAGAAGCTGGTTTTTCTTTTTTTTTTTCTCCATTTTTATTAATATTTTCCATGATAACAAAAAAAATCCCATGGTATTACCCTCCCCCCTTTCCCCTTTGAAATTCCATTCTCCATCATATCCCCTCCCCATCTCAATCTTTCTACTTACATATATACAATACCAACCTAATAAAAGCCCTCCTCCCTTTCTTTCTCTTCCCTTTCTATCTCCTTTTTTAACTTACTGGCCTCTGCTACTGAGTTTTTTCCTTCTCACACAGAAGCCCAATCATCTCTAGCTAAGATCCACATATGAGGGAGAACATGTGGCGCTTGGCTTTCTGGGCCTGGGTTACCTCACTTAGTATAATTCTTTCCAGATCCATCCACTTTTCTGCAAATTTCATAACTTCATTTCTCTTTACTGCTGAGTAAAACTCCATTGTATAAATGTGCCATATCTTCATTATCCACTCATCAGTTGAGGGACATCTAGGCTGGTTCCATTTCCCAGCTATTATAAATTGAGCAGCAATAAACATGGTTGAGCAAGTATCTCTAAGGTAATGAGATGAGTCCTTAGGATATATGCCTAGGAGAGCTGTAGCTGGGTCATATGGTAGATCAATCTTTAGCTGTTTTAGGAACCTCCACACTGATTTCCACAATGGCTGGACCAGATTGCATTCCCACCAACAATGTAGAAGGGTTCCTCTTTTTCCACATCCCCGCCAACATTTATGATCATTTGTTTTCATGATGGTAGCCAATCTGACAGGAGTGAGATGGAATCTCAATGTAGTCTTAATCTGCATTTCCCTGATGACTAGGGATGTAGAACATTTTTTTAGATGCGTATATGCCATTCGTATTTCTTCCTTTGAGAATTCTCTATTTAGCTCCATTTCCCATTTTTTGATTGGTTTGTTTGATTCCTTATTATTTAACTTCTTGAGTTCTTTGTATATCTTAGATATTAATCCTCTATCAGATATATAGCTGGTGAAGATTTTTTCCCATTCTGTAGGTTGCCTCTTTGCTTTCTTCACCGTGTCCTTTGCAGTGCAAAATCTTTGTATTTTCATGAGGTCCCAGTGGTTAATCTGTGGTTTTATTGCCTGAGCAATTGGGGTTGTATTCAGAAAGTCTTTGCCAAGACCAATATGTTGAAGGGTTTCCCCTACTTTTTCCTCTAGCAGTTTCAGAGTTTCAGGTCTGATGTTAAGGTCCTTAATCCATTTGGACTTAATTCTTGTGCACGGAGAAAGAGAAGAATCTATTTTCATCCTTCTACAGATATATATCCAGTTTTCCCAACACCATTTGCTGAAGAGGCTGTCTTTTCTCCAATGAATATTTTTGGCATTTTTATCAAATATCAGGTGGCTATAACTACATGGGGTTACATTTGGGTCCTCTATTCTGTTCCATTGATCTACGAGTCTGCTTTTGTGCCAGTACCATGCTGTTTTTGTTACTATGGCTCTGTAGTATAGGTTAAAATCAGGTATGGTGATACCACCAGCCTTATTTTTGTTGCTCAGTATTATTTTAGATATTCGAGGTTTTTTGTGATTCCAAATGAATTTTTGGATTGTTTTTTCTATTTCCGTGAAGAATGCCTTTGGAATTTTGATGGGGATTGCGTTAAATGTGTAGATTGCTTTTGGTAAGATTGCCATTTTCACAATATTGATTCTTCCAATCCAGGAACAAGGGATGTTTTTCCACTTCCTAGTGTCTTCTGCAATTTCTCGCTTGAGTGTTTTAAAGTTCTCATTGTATAGATTCTTTACTTCCTTAGTAAGGTTTATTCCAAGGTACTTTATTTTTTTTGATGCAATTGTGAATGGGAGTGATTCTCTGATCTCATCCTCTGTGTGTTTGTTGTTAGCATATATGAAGGCTACTGATTTCTGTGTATTTATTTTGTATCCTGCTACATGACTGTAGGTTTTTATCAGCTCTAACAGTTTGCTAGTAGAGTCTTTAGGGTCCTTTATATATAGAATCATGTCATCTGCAAATAATGATAACTTGACCTCTTCCTTTCCGATTTGTATCCCTTTTATGCATGTCTCTTGCCTTATTGCTATGGCTAAGACTTCCAGAACTATATTAAATAAAAGTGGGGACAGTGGACACCCTTGTCTTGTTCCTGATTTTAGTGGAAAAGCATCCAGTTTTTCCCCATTTAGTAATATGTTGGCTGTAGGCTTATCATAAATAGCCTTTATTATATTGAGATATGTTCCTTCTATTCCCAGTCTCTGTAGGACTTTTATCATGAAGGGATGTTGGATTTTGTCGAATGCTTTCTCTGCGTCTAATGAGATGATCATGTGATTTTTGTCCTACAACCCATTTATGTAATGTATAACATTTATAGATTTGCGTATGTTGAACCATCCCTGCATCTCTGGGATAAAGCCTACTTGGTCAGGGTGAATGATCTTTCTAATGTATTCTTGTATTCTGTTTGCCAATATTTTGTTGAGAATTTTTGCATCTATGTTCATGAGGGAGATTGGTCTGTAATTTTCCTTTTTTGTTCTATCTTTGCCTGGTTTTGGTATCAGAGTGATGCTGGCTTCATAGAAGGAGTTTGGTAGAATTCCTTCTTTTTCTATTTCATGGAAAAGCTTAAGAAGCAATGGTGTTAGCTCTTCCCTGAAGGTCTGGTAAAATTCAGCAGTGAATCCATCTGGGCCTGGGCTTTTTTTAGTTGGGAGATTTTTGATAACTGTTAGGATCTCCATGCTTGTTATAGGTCTATTTAAGTGATTAATCTCATCTTGATTTAATTTAAGTAGGTCATATAAATCAAGGAAATCATCCATTTCTTTCAGATTTTCATACTTTGTGGAGTATATGTTTTTATAATATGTCCCTATGAGTTTTTGAATTTCTCTGGCATCTGTCGTGATGTTACCTTTTTCATCTCTAATTTTATTAATTTGTGTCTCTTCTCTCTTTCTTTTGGTCAGATTTGCTAAGGGTTTATCAATCTTGTTTATCCTTTCAAAGAACCAGCTCTTTGTTTCATTAATTCTTTGTATTGTTTTTTTGGTTTCTATTTCATTAATTTCTGCCCTAATCTTTATTATTTCTTCCCGTCTACTGATTTTTGGTTTGCCTTGTTCTTCTTTTTCCAAGGCTTTAAGGTGAAGCATTAGGTCATTTATTTGCGACCTTTCTAATTTCTTAATATAGGCACTTAAAGCTATAAATTTACCTCTTAGAACTGCCTTCATTGTGTCCCAGAGATTTTGGTATGTTGTGTTCTCATTATTGTTTGACTCTATAAATTTTTTGATTTCCTTCTTGATTTCTTCATTGACCCATTCATCATTTAGTAATGTATTGTTTAGTTTCCATGAATTTGTGTATGCTCTATATCCTTTCTTGCTATTGATTTGTAGTTTGATTCCATTGTGGTCAGATAGAATGCAAGGAATTATTTCAATTTTCCTGAATTTGTTAAGATTTGCTTTGTGTCCTAATATATGGTCTATTTTAGAGAATGATCCATGTGCTGCTGAAAAGAATGTATATTCTGCAGCATTTGGATGAAATGTCCTGTATATGTCTGTTAGGTCCATTCCTTCTATGATCTCGTTTAGTCCAGATGCCTCTCTGTTTATTTTTTCCCGGGATGACCTGTCAATTGATGAGAGTGGGGTGAGAAGCTGGTTTTTCTAGAGACTTGCCACAGAACTGAAACTCTGCAACCATTACAGTCAAATTCATGGTGGTTTAAGTTCAAGAATTCGTTTGTCTACTTTTAAATTAGTTTGTTTACATTTAAAATGAAATATAAGTCATAGTAGAACTTATACACTTTAAAGACAGATTCTGGGCTGGTGAGGTGGCTTAGCTGTTAAGGCACTTGCCTGCGAAGCCTAAGGACTCATGTTCAACTCTCCAGGTCCCACACAAAGTGACACAAGGTCACACATGTGCATAAGATGGCGCACTTGTCTGGAGTTAGATTACAGTGGCTGGCGTCCCTGGCACACCAATTTTCTCTCTGTTGTAAAAAAAATTAAAAAATATTTAAAGATAGAGTCTGATCATTATTTTGCAGTGTTGATTTCTTCTATTCAGCAAGTTCAACCTTCAAGTTTCAGTGTCTTGTGTTAGAAATGTTCATTTTCCCTCATGTGAGTCTAGTGCAGGGTGGAATGCAGGAGGCTCTGCTCTAGTCATACAGAAGTCAAGGGGGTAGGGGAAAGATCCAAGATCTGCCCCTTGGGTTGTGCCACCTTAGCATGGAGTGACCACAAAGAGAACATGTGGAGAATTGCTTAGGAAGACTTGGGGCCAATCCTGGGATTGACTGACTTCATTTCTATCCACACTGCACTAAACAGTTCAGTCATCTGGTTCCACTGGGAGAGAGTTGGTACTGTGCCCAGGGAAAAAGACAAAGGAATTAGTAAAATCTCTCTGTCACAGTTTCTAGCTGAGATGCTAAACTGAGAGAAAGGCCTATATATTAGGGTGAGTGAATCAAGCATCTTTGGAGAAAAATAGTTATGTTGACTCTCCTTGCCAGTATCTATTCAAGTCTGCATCCTTATAGCTGCTTTATAAAACAAGCCAGGCATGATGGCACACACCTTTAGTCCTTGCCTTTGGTCCCAGTACTGGGGATGCTGAGATAGGAGGATCTCCATGAGTTCAAGGTCAGCCTGGGGTTACAGAGTGAGTTCCAGGTCAACCAGGGCTAGAGTGAGAACCTATAACAACAACATCATCAGCACCATATGAACATAAGAAAAGACAAGAAACTGAAGTACAGCTTTTTCAGAGTTTGTTGGCTAGCCCAGAATGATAGTCATCTGCTTCCTTTCTTTTACTCTGAGAAAATGAAAAAAATGAAAGAAAGTATGTTTTGAGTTTTAATGTATATGAACTTTTACTAGTTAATACTATTGTAGTTGAATATTTCAAACCAAAATGCTCTGAAATTTTTTAAATGTTAACATGGCACTACCAGTGGAAAATTTCACACCTGCCCTCAAGGAACTACCGCAGCAAGAATGCAGGCACATTAAACATTTTGAGGGGCTAGAGAGATGGCTTAGCAGTTAAGGCAATTGTCTGCAAAGCCAAAGGACCCAGGTGTTCGATTCCCTAGTACCCACATAAGCCAGATGTGCAAGGTGGTGCATGTATCTGGAGTTCGTTTGCAGTGGCTGGAGGCCCTGGCATGCCCATCCCCTCCTCCCCACCCCATCTGTTTCTCTCTCTCTGTCTGCCCTTCTCTCTCTCTTCCAGACACAAAATGGCCTGAATGTCCATGACCTCACACTGCCTGGCACTAACTACACAAGACCCTCATAATAGGAGGAAAAGCTGATGACATCAAAATAAAAGAGAAACTAATTGAGAGAGGGAGGGGATATGATGGAGAGTAGATTTCTGAAGGGGAAAGTGAGGGGGAGGGAATTATCATGGCTTATTATCTATAATTGTAGAAGTTGTCAATAAAAAATTTAAAAAACCTTTTGAACAAAACTACCTACAGACTGTTTATAAAGCATAAATAAATTCCATAATTACAGTTGCATCTCATTATGTTTATATACATATTCTAGACTCCAAAAAATCTGCAATATGAAATAATTCTGATTCTAATATTTTCGAGTAAGGGATACTCAGCCTATATTAATATATAACTCTAGCAACATTTTATCTTTTGTTTGACAACTCATTTAAGTTCATTGAAATTGGTCAGTTATTTGTTTTGACTCCTTTTGATGAAAAACTCCTGGGCTATTCAGATTCACTAAAGGCTGGTCTGGGCCTACTGGGAGCCAGAGGATCTCAGTGTGAAATTGGATCTGGAATTTCTAGGCTTTCAATTTGCTTAGGAAGCTTCTAATAGATTTTAATTCTGACATTGGTCCTCTGGTAACTCTATCCTGGCTTGATGGTTTTCCAGCTATACATATCTGTGTTTTGGGGTGCCTGGAGAAATATACTATATTTTATGGAACTAAATAACAAAACTTTTATTGTTACATGGAGGATATTAACTAAAATATTGTGTTATTTTATAGGCTATGGCTACAAACTGCTTCGATGCATCAATGAATAATATTCATGACAAGGAAATGCAGCTGAAAGATGTGAGTTTATTTCTTTTTGTTGAGTTATGGGTAAAGAGGACTAGTTCATCTGTATTTTAGATTTTTTATTTTCTTAAATTAAAATTTAAGGTATCCATTTAGTCAAACAACTAACTGTGTGGTAGCTTCCCCCAGGGTCTATGATTTTTCCAGCCTTAGTCTTTTTGACGAGGTTTTCGATACTGGACATGAATTTCCTCCCATGAAATGGCCTCAGCCAATCAAGAGAGCAACTGGATAGCCTTCCCCAGTAGCAGCCACGCCACTGTGGCATCAGTGGTGCTTTTCCTGGCTGGCTGGTTGTGTAGCTTTCTTTTAAGTCTGTTTACGTTTTGAAACAATTACTTGGTGTTGATGCTATAAAAATTGTCAAATATCAGTACGTTTAGTGTGTAAGAATTTTATTACAAATTAGATGAGATCAAATATCTAGGCAAAAGTTAGTTTTAGTAAAGACTTCCTGGTCTTCATTTGCTTAAATATAAGTTTTAAACATAATTTAGGGAAGATGCATAATCTGAAAAATTCAAACTGGCAGAAGGGTTCTAAGACTGAGACTGCTAGATGTTAATACTGTATGCCTTTTATCACAATTCAGCCATTGCTAGCATATTGCCCTACTTGATACTTTGTTTTCTTTTGCCTTTGACGTACACATCTAACTATTCAAGTGAACTGAGCACATCCGTAAGTAGTTAATCCTACATTCGTCATTATGTATTTCCTGTAGCTCAAATAGGAACTTCAGTCAATTTAACATGGTTACAATGCTTCTGTTTAGTACAGTTTTATCACTTGACCCACATTTCTTACTCTTCCATCTATTTTGATACTTAGTAGATCCCAGTCTACATCAGCACCCCACAGGGCTTCACTTTCCTCCTCGGTTTACATGTTTATTGATAATTTAGATGAAATGCCTCATCAATGTGTATGTGACACAAGGCTTAGAAGGAATAACTGATGTGATTAAAAACCAACAATATCAATGTTTATTGAGAGCTAGCCCATTCATTTATTGATACTGTTAGAGAGGAAGTAGTAGACGCATGGTAAAGCAATGTCTATTTAGCCAGCCTTGTTTATATACTAGTTACCTGAGAACGGAGGCAGGAAGATCCCAAGGTCAAGGCTTGTCTGGGCTACAGAATGGCCTGGGTAACTTAGTGAGACTCTGTTTCAAATAAATAGTAAAAAGAGGGCGAGAACGCAGTTTAGTGATAGAACTCCTGCCCGACATGTGCAAGGCCCTAGGTTTAATTCCCAGTATTGAAAGAGAGGGAGAGTTTCATTTATTAAGTAACATCGCCATCATGTGGCTTTCTAGAGTATTATATTTTAAATCTTCAACATTTGTTTTGGTCGTATTTCAGTAAGGTACCAACAGGTTAATTACAAAGGAAAAAAATTATGATTAACCAAATAAGTTGTATTGGTGCTTCTTAAGTAAGGACAATATAAAATGTTATAGAAAACTAGATATCTTCAACATCTAACATACTAACCTTTGGATAAACTTTAGAATGAGGTGTCAGCTTATGGGGGAGGGGAGCCCTTCCTTGTTTAGTTTACCTATAAAAATATAGAGTGATTCAAAAAGAATTCAACACTTAAAAATATTTTATTTATTAGAGAGAGAGAGAGAGAGAGGGAGAATGGGCACACCAGGGCCTCCAGCCACTGCAAATGAACTCCAGACACATGCGCCCCCCTTGTGAATCTGGCTTACATGGGTCCTGGAGAGTCTAACTGGGATCCTCTAGCTTTGCAGGCAAACGCCTTAACCGCTAAGCCATCTCTCCAGCCCAGGAATTGAACACTTTTGAAAGTGCATCCCAATATGTATGTGTTATTTCATTAAAGTTTTTGTCAGCACTTAAGTATATAAAGTTATATATCCTGGGTGCCATGTCAACTGATACTATGAGGTACAACAAATCTGGTGACATTATGACAAGAAGTACATATTAAGCACCTGTAAGGCTTTAGGAATAGAGATTGGAGTTCTATTACAAAGGACTATTTTCATATTTTGCTTACTGATAGATGTTTTAAAATGGATTTGGGGATTGAACCCAGGGTTTACCATATGCTGGGAAGTACTCTACCACTGATCTATATCTTCAGCCTTTAAATTTTTAAAAAATTTTCAAACAAGGCCTTAAACTTGTGATCTTCCTACTTAAGCCTCTTGAGTAGGAGGGATTATAGACACACAGTACTTCACCAGGCTTCTTTTAAAAAAATATTTGTTTTGGGCCAGGCGTGGTGGCGCATGCCTTTAATCCCAGCACTCGGGAGGCAGAGGTAGGAGGATCGCCATGAGTTTGAGGCCACCCTGAGACTACAGAGTGAATTCCAGGTCAGCCTGGGCTAGAGTGAGACCCTACCTTGAAAAACCAAAAAAAAAAAAAAAAAAATTTGTTTTGCTTAGTGTACAAAGTTATGAATTTCATTATGACATTTTCATACATATCTATCATTGTACTTTGTTCATAACACCCCCTATTACCCTATCTTGTTCCCCACCCTCTTCCAGTTAGTCCTCCACCCCACATAGTACCCCTTTCTTCTGCTTTCATGTCATAGATATGCTTAAATCTAGATTCTACATATCACAGAAAATATAATTGTCTTTGTATTTTGCCTTCTGTAACCCTTTCTTATTTCTCTTACTCCCTCCCTTTAGACCCCTTCCTTTCCCCCACCCACTGCTTTCTTGACACACATATACACACACACATACGTGTATGTATGATCACTTGTGCCTCCTTGGGATCCCTTCATTCAAAATATTCAATCTAGATTATATATATTAGAGAAAACATGCAGTATTCATGTGTTTGATTCTCTATAAGCCACTCTATATTATTTTACTTGTATGACTGCTGTATTCTCTCTAGTCTTTTCTCCCTTCTCTGAATGCTCTAAACTTCAGTTGGGGATAATGGGCTTGCTTGGGTCCTTAATGATCCTTACAGTCATTGTTCCTCACCTCATGCCGTCATCATTATTCACAAAATTAGCGGGTGGCCACTCTCTATGGAAGCAGTGAATGCATGCATAGAAGTAATAAGAAATTTCTAAATAGTCTAGACTCTACTGTCCAGGGTACCCATGATCTAGTTGATAAGAATTATTAGGTCACAATCAAGGTCATTTGTATAAGTATGAACTCGTTATATCTAATTTTATCTGCAAAGACCTTCTAAATAAGGTAATTGTCTGAGATTTCAGCTGGCCATGAAGTTGGGGGGACACTGTTTAACTCACTGCAAGCATGAAGCCAGTATACAAACAGGTGAGGGATTCCACTCTGTGGGCTTTGACTGGGTTCTAAAGCATATGAAAGGAAATGGATATAAAGAGCACTTAAATTTGGTTGTCCAGGAAGTGGGCACTGTGATGGAGTTAGCAATGAAAATGGCTTATGGGGAGCAGCTTCTATTAAAGGAGAAATGAAGAGGTAGAAATCCCATGGAGAGCATCAGACATGATAAAACCCGACAAGGTCTTGTCACTCTTTGGGGAACTTCAGAGCAGAAACTGTTTGAGCAGAGTCCAGTGTTGGGCAGAAATAGCTAAGCTCTTGCTTTAAAGTTGCCTGGGGCCACCCAGCTTGGCATCAAAGCTCCTGTCTATGTTTGCCACAGGGGCATCCTAGTTTACAGTAGATAACACATACAAAGACATAGGGTGAGCTGTATATGGGCGGGAGCACACAGCTGCACTGCCCTTCTGTCACCTGTGACTGTCATGCCACCATGTGTTTTAAAGGTGACATAACAGTGGCTGTCCATAATTATTTTATGAGCCATGAGAATTTTTATGTGTTGAAAAAGACAGTGTCAGGCTGGAGAGATGGCTTAGTGGTTAAAGTGCTTGCCTTCAAAGTCTAATGATCTGGGTACCCACGTAAAGCCAGATAGACAAAGCGCACGCATCTGGAGTTCCTTTGCATTTGCAGTAGCTAAAGGCTTGGATATGCCCGTTCTCAACCACCCCCCTGCTGCTTGCAAGTAAATAAATATTTACAATAAGACAATGTCACTCAGACTCCCCTCTCCATTTTAAGATTTTTGTGTTTTATCATACTGTTGGTTTTCTTTCATTTTCATGCCAGGCTCTGGAGAAAAATAAGCAGTGGCTTGTCTATGATCAGCAGCGAGAGATCTATGTTAAGGGACTGTTAGCGAAGATCTTTGAGCTGGAAAAGAAAATGGAGACAGCTGCTCCTTCACTCCCACAGCAGACAAAAAAGACTGAATCAGAAGGTACTGACTGCTATAAAAGTGTTCTTTTTGGACAGGCCTGACATTTTCCCAAAGGAGTGATTCATCAAATTTAGATTTTTATAGATCTGTGTTTGAAAGTAAAATAACAGTAAGCCATCTAAACTTGTAAGAAATGGCCTTTGCTGCTTCTTTTTCCTTCCCTCACATTTTCACAGAAAAGTAGTCACAAGCCATAGGTTAGAGGGCCAGGCTGTCATTGGCAGTCCTGAAGACAAGTCACACTTTCGTACTTATGCACACCCTTCCCGTTCTTCTGAATCCTTTTCACCCTTACTTCCCTCAGAGTTGGCATGAGTACCGGTTAGATTTTTATTTCTGGGAGGGGAAAGGTGAGGGGTGTTGAGAGAAAGTTTTGCCATGTAGCCTTGGCTGGCCTCAAACAGAGCAATTCTGCCTCAGCCTCCTGAGTATGCTGCCTGACGCCAGGTATTGTGTTTTGCTTCCCCTAAGCATGCATATCAACCTCAGGAGACAGAACAGGTTTTACACATGCTTCATCAGTCTCTGATCCTTGCTGTGAACTTGACACTGCTGCCTCCTCTCTGAGTCGAATTTGACAACAGCGCTTAAGAGGTGGGGCAGGAAGGGTCATATTTTACAATGAAGCAGCTTTAGGTGGTGAGCTAGGAAGAAATGATCAAAACCATATCACATGTTGATTATAACCTGACCTTTTATATTGTAAGCTGAAGAAATGGTGTGAGCTCATGTATAAAAATATATCTGGGGCTGGAGAGATGGCTTAGCGGTGAAGGTGCTTGCCTGTGAAGCCTAAGGACCCATGCTTGACTCTCCAGATCCCATGTAAGTCAGACACACAAAAGTGAGGCAAGCGCAGAGTTATATATGCCCACTAGGTGGCACAAGCCTTTGGAGTTCGATTGCAGTGGCTGAGGCCCTGGTGTGCCAGTTCTCTCTCTCCCCCTCTTTCTCTCTTAAATAAAAATAAAGTAATAAAGGTATATTTGAAGTTTATTTTATTTTTAAATATTTATTTATTTGCAAGTGAGTAGGGAGAGAGAGAGGAAATGAATATGGGTGTGTCAGGGCTTCATACCACTGCAAATGAACTCCAGATGCACGCACCACTTTGTGCATGTGGCTTTTCATGAGTACTGGGGAATCAAACCCGGCAGTCAGGCTTTGCAAGCAAGTGCCTTTAACCACTGAGCCATCCCTGCAGCCTTGAAGTTTAATTTCTCAGCAATATTATAAAATGAGTTGTGTTATATATTACTTGTCATAGGTTATCTTCAAGAAGAGAAGCAAAAATATTATAGTCACCTCTTGGAAAATGCCAGAAAAGATCTTGAGGTTGAACGACAAACCATAACTCAGTTGACGGTAGAACTTAGTGAATTTCGGAAAAAATATGAAGAAACTCAAAAGGAAATTCAAGATTTAAATCAGCTATTGTCTTCACAAAGAAAGTCAGACATCCAGCACCTCGAAGATGACAAGCATAAGACAGAGAAAATACAGAAACTCAAGGAAGAGAATGATATCGCCAGGGAAAAGCTTCAAGAAGAGAAGAAGCGGTCTGAAGAGCTCCTGTCTCAGGTAGGCTTAGCCAGTGAGGCGTCTGCGATCCCGACCTCAAGGGTCAGAGCACTTACCAAGGTCAGGGGCTCTTAACCACAGGGGACTAGCAAGGACCAGAACTTGCTCCTGCCCCCTCCAGAGTTTATATTCTAGCATGGAAACAGACCATACTGAAATACTTAGCTTGGGCTAGAGCAGGAACCTACCTGAAAAGAAAGAAAGAAAGAAGGAAAGAAGGAAAGAAGAAGGAAGGAAGGAAGGAAGGAAGGAAGGAAGGAAGGAAGGAAGGAAGGAAGAGCTTAAGTAAATGAATACAAGAGGAAAACAAGACGAGGTTGTATGACAAAGAAAATGGGTCAGTTAGAGCTCACAGAAGAGATGTTTTTTGGACAGAGACTTGATGACAAGGATGCTGATGGTGACTGGGGATCCCCCCTCCCCCCACAGTGGAGGTTAGGAATCAGGTTGGATCCCTAGGCTGGAACCTTTTTTTTCTCCTTGGTTTTTCAAGATAGGGTCTCACTCTAGCCCAAGCTGACCTGACACTCTGTAGTCCCAGGTTGACTTCGAACTCACAGTGATCCTCTTAACTCTGCCTCCTGAGTGCTGGTATTAAAGGCGTGCACCATCATGCCCGGCAAAGCTAGGCTGGAATCTTGATTAAGCTAATTCTATGCTCAAGTGACTACTCACCACCCCTCTGTATTCTTATTACACTCAGCTCCGTGCCAGCATGTCTTCATAATTTGGGGGTTACTAAGGAGGGATTAGTAGAATTGAATATTCCTTTGACAGAAAGTCATTAATTTAGGTTTTGCTTGGCAGCATGGAGTAATGGAAAGAATGTTATTTAGAGTCGACATCCGGGCTCTGGCCAGGATATGTGGCCTTAGGATATCACCTCGCTTCTCTGAGTCACGTTGCATTCACTGGTTGAATGAATAATAGCCTCTACTTGCTTCATAGCAGGACCACTTTGAGGGTCACCTGAGGAATGCAAAATTGCTTTGTAAACTATGTAGATGTCAGTGTTAGTTCTTGTAACTGTGCTTTTTAAAATCATTCACAAGTTGACAGCAGTGGCAGGGGAGTCAAGTCTTACATTTTCTACCTTGGTCTTTACTGAGCTCACTTTGATTTCTAGATGAGTAGTGACATTTAGGAAAGGTTAGGCAGACATAAGTAAATTTTCCTCCCAACCCTGCTGCCTAGGAGGTGAGGCCCTTCTGTCTTTGTTGTCCTACTCCCAAATGATGTCAGAAGCCAGAGTTTCCAGGAAAGGGGGTGTGGCCACACAGCTCCAAGTTCATTGCTGGTCTGGTGGCTTAGGGATCTCTCCGTCAGGGAAGTCCTGTCAGCCACTTGCGGAGAACGCGATCAAGTAACCAGCTGGAAAGAATTGCCCCACCTTGCAGGTGCTGTGGGCCTCGTGACGTAAGCTCCTCGTGAGTCCAGGTCAGGTGTTGAAAGGTCGATGAGACAATGTTGGCTCTCTTTGCATCTTACAGGTCCGGGTTCTTTACAGGTCTCTGTTAAAACAGCAAGAGGAACAGACCAGGGTAGCTCTGTTGGAACAACAGGTACTTACTGTGGTTGCTTCTCGGTCCATTCAGCCTGGTAGGAAACAGAGTTCTCCCTCATATTTGTACTATTCCTTGGATGGCTATTCACAAGTTGTGAAAAACATTTTGAGAAAACTAACATAAACACTGTTAAGAGACTGTACTACTGGCAGTTTTGCTGCTATCCTGAGGCTAAACTCGATCCTTTGATGTGTGATGGCACTTTTCTTGACAGGTAGGTAGGTGCTGGCCTGGGCACGTTTTGCTCTTTGACAATGGCTAGAGTTCCTACTCCAGCCTAGCAGAGTCACTTGTTAGGGAGATTTTTATCAATTCAAGCAGAACTGATACCATTTATTATCAATGTTTAGCAGAAATTCTTAGTATGTTCTAAACCCAAAAAATAAAGTAGCCATCTTTTCCCTTCTCCCTCCCCTCTCTCTTCTTCCTAAAAGACAAAGAAGGATGGGAAGGGACCAGTAATTTCTTGAGCTGCTCTCTGTACCTCTGGCCTTGGCTTTGCTTCCTGCACAAATGGACTCCTCAGCTCTCAGCTTCATTTGTTACCATCTCACTGTGCTCGGCTGAATCCCCTCAAGGAGGTCCACCAAGCCCTCTCCCTGTACTGAGAAAGTGCAAGCATCCAGTGAGGAGGACTAGGCAGCGTGGGTCCCTCCCTGTAACAGTCTTGTCCTGGGCTCTTTCCAGATGCAGGCGTGCACTGTAGACTTCGAAAATGAAAAGCTGGATCGGCAGAATATGCAGCATCAACTGCACGTGATTCTCAAGGAACTCCGCAAAGCAAGAAGCCAGATAACACAGTTGGAGTCCTTGGTGAGTGTGAATGGCTAATCCTCACTCTCCTCTTGCTGTCTGTCAGTCTCCAAGCCAGGAGGATACAGCTTGAAAGAAGAGCTGGCCTTTTATCATTGGGTAGAGTCCTGCCTCCACTGAGGCAGCTAATCCTAGCGCATCAGTTCAGCTCAGAACAAGGGACAGCGTGTTCCTCCTGATAGTAATTACCTGACTGCTGCCAGCTCATCCCCCACTCATGCCAGGGGCTGTGATTCTAGAAGTGCTCGACAGTTCATGACTTAGGGGGAGAGGGTGGGAATAACAGACATAGAATTATAAATTTACTTTCATCTTACTATTGAGATTGTGTGTGGTGTGTGTGTGTCTGTGTGTGTGTGTGTGTGTGATTAGTGTGTATGCATATATCATCCTAGAACCACAGAATATTTAGAAATGGTGAAATGTTATAAATATAGCTTCTCAGTTTTCAAGGGAGGAAAAAAAAAACTGTTTTTTTAATAGTTTATTTATTTGGGAAGAGAGAGTGTATAGGTGTGCCAAAGTCTCTTGCTTCTGCAAATGAACTCCAGATGCATGTGTCATTTTGTGGCTTTATGTGGGTGGTGAGGATTTGAACCCCAGACAACAGGCTTTGCAAGCAAGTGCCTTTAACTACTGAGACTTCTTTCCAGCCCCAGCAGTTGTTTAAAAAGGTAATCTGTGGTCTGGAGAGATGGCTCAGTGTTGCAGCACAAGCATGAGGACCTGAGCTCAGATTCCTAGCACCCATGTAAAAAGAAAAATTAAATCCCAGCGTTGGATCCCAGCACTGGGAAGGCAGAGGCAGGTTCTGGGGCTTATTGGATATCCTGTCCAGCCAAATCGATGAGCTTTTTGGTGCAATGAGAGACACTGTCTTGAATAAGAAAGAAAAGAGCAATCGAGGAAGACATGAAATTGACCACTGGTCTTCACATGTACCTGCACACACATTTTCACATGAGCACATGCATACACATATACTTCATGGGTATGCACAACACATACGAGGAAGAGGCAATTTGTAGCATGCGTGAGTAAAAGAAAGAAAATGCTTGTCAGGCTCTATTCTTTGTATGCCATTGATTTTCATATTTGAACAGGTAAAAGTTAGAACATTTCTGCTTATGACTTTTTATAGTATAGGAGCCAAGAGGGTATATGAAGGAACTTGTAATTTTGCTGTGGTATTCCTTGTGTTCCAACGCTCTTAATAATGTTTGCTTTCTTGACTATGCTGAATTCTTCAGAAAAACATGAAAAAAGTATTACATATCTTGGTCATTTCTGTGTATATAACCTGTCTGATCTGCTAAAGTTCTTTGTTACTGGTCTCAATTCCATCTAGCTTATATTTATTTATTTATTTATTTATTTATTTATTTAAGACAGGATTTCAATGCCCAGGCTAGCCTAGAATTCACGACCTTTTTGCCTCACTCTCCAAAGTGCTGGGATCTGTGTACTTTTGTGTGTGTGTGTGTGTGTATAAGTTACCCCTGCTTACAAAATGAGCAAATTTATTCATATTCATGAAAATGTCATGAGGACACCATAATTTTATAGTTTGTGTGTGTGTATGTTATGCATATTTATGTGTATGTGCATGTTCAAGGCAAGAAATAGACTTCATGTGTCTTCCTCACTTGCTCTCTACCTTGTTTACTGAGGCAGAATCTCCTTTCATGTGAACCTAGGACTTAGGATCCAGCTAGTCTTGCTTCTCAGCTTGCCCCAGGGATCCACTGCATCTGTCTTCCACGTCCTGGGATTACAGGTGGGCCATCAACCCCACTTGGCATTTATGTGGATTCCAGAGATCTAAACTCAGGTCCTCACACTGCACAGGAAGCATTTTATCCACCAAGCCATCTCCCCATCTCCTTGTACAGTTAATTAAAAAACAAACACAAACAACAACAAAGATGGGCTGGAGAGATGGCTTAACAGTAAAGGTGTTTGCTTGCAAAGTCTACCTTCCTTAGTTTAATTCTCCCCAGCATCCATGTAAAGCTGGACACAAAGGTTGCCTGTATCCGATCTCAGAGCGCCGAGTACAATAGGAGACAGAGCCAGGAGACTGCCAAGCACATGGGCCAGCTAGTCTGATGTTCATTTGAAGCAGAAAAGAGCCCATATCTCAAAATTGGAAGACAAACACAGACACTTTGAGATTGTCTTCTGACCTCCCAGTGTACCATGGTACATGTACACCCCTACACATGCAAATAAATTAATTAAATTAAAAAGTTTTAAAGCCTAAGTGGACAAAAACAAAACAAAACAAAAAAGCCCATCAAATTTAGTGAGCCTCACACACAGTCTTCCCTTCTCATGTGAGACTATGCCTCTTGGTGAAGCACATGAAACACCACAGTCATGACTTTCCTGGGCAATTTGAGTGATCACAGGAAGCCATCTGGGTAATTTATAACCACCTCATGTTGTCTGCAGGACACATGGGACAGTTACACTTCCTGGACAGTCAGCCTTATGAACAAATGGTGTTCATTTGAAATTTGTTTTTCAGAAGCAGCTTCATGAGTTGGCCTTCACAGAGGCATCCTTCACTGTCCACGGGGAGCCTGACAACAAAGTAAAAGTTACCTCGCCTAAAAGTCCCACAGCTGCACTCAACGAAAGCCTCGTGGAGTGCCCCAAGTGCAACGTACAGGTCCCAGCCACCGAACACCGGGACCTGCTCGTCCACGTTGAATACTGCTTGAACTAGCAAAATCACTGTCAGGGCTTTTGTCCTCACAGCTTCCATACTGTATCTGCTGTTTGCTGTGTACGTTTTGAGTCACATATCCCACCCATTTCATGCAAAGAAACCACCTGTGTGCTCTGGCACTCTGACATGCCAGCCAGTCTTGTACTCTTCTGCTGCTTCGCATTCTCCCTGGCCATGGTCTCGCTGCGGGTTCATCCTTGGCTGCACGTGAGCCCTGAGCCGGCTAGCGTCTCACTCACAATACAGCTGGGGTTGGAATCTCTTGCACCAGTAAGCAAATATTTTACGTCTTGTGGGCTTTTTTAAAAGTCAGAGGTAACTAACCAAGGGTCTTTGTAAGTGCTTAGTATACTGCAGGTTACAATCTAGATGTCATTTGTTAAAAGATGGTTATATTATCTTTATTTTTCCCTTGCTTTTACAGAGTTTTTACTAGAAAAGTTTTTGTAGTCCTTATTGCTGTTTACTGTTAGAACTGTAAACCCAACTCATTCTAAGCACCAAGGTTTTGTTTGAGGGATACTTTTAAGGAGCTACATGATATTTCTCTGGCTTCAAGTTTAACTTAAATTTCATTAGCACAGCTTGGTTATCTAAAATCGTTAAAATGAATTTTAACAAGACTGGCTTTTTCATTTGATTTTCAGGTATTGTATTTTTTTCTATTCTTATTTTTGACAGTTTGAAATAAAAAAAGATGGGCTGGTAGTGTAATTATTAGCTATTTGTGTCTCTGGATAGATATTTTATATATGCTTTGTATAAACCAAAAACCGTTTTATTTCTTCAGATTTTCTAAATTGTTTAATATGGGCTACTGTTAGTAATATAAATGAAAAAAGAATAAAATTATTTAATGTTTTACTATGTCTAGTGTGTGTGTATATATATATATATATATGCATAGATAGTCTATGATTTATACATCTAGATGAGTGTTGGGGCTTCCAGGCTAACAAGGTATTTAAAGTGACACCAGAAATAGCCACTCTGTGAAGGAGGTTGCATTAATTACTTTTCTCATGACTATGCAAAATTCCTGACAAAAGCAACTCGGAGAAGGGTTATGTGGCTCACAGTTTGGGGTGCTGCCCATGGCAGGAAAGGAAGGGCGTTGCAGCAGGCCCATGGAGCAGGAGCTCATGTTTCATCCACAGTCAGGAAGCTGGTGCTCAGCTCAGGACTCCAGGCCATGGAACGGGGCCACCTACAGTTAAGATGGGCCTTCCTACCTCATTTACCTAGAACTCCCTCACAAACATGTCTCAAGAGAGGTTTTCCTTCTGGATTATTCTACAGTATTAGCTGTCACAGAGGTAAAGGTAATGGAGGCTTTCAGGTATCTATGTTGAATTGATAACCCTTGATCAATAAATATCTTTGAACTATTTATTACAAAGGCAAAATAAGCATGTGGCAGTATATACTTGTGGTTATGTTTTTTGTTTTTTTGTCCACGGAAATTGTATAAATTGTATGGTTTATGGAAATAAAATTTTGCCTTTGAAATTAATCCAGGTTCTCAGTATCTTCACAGATGCAAAAAGATCAGAAGTACTCTTCAGTTAGATAGTTTTTGTTCTGACCCACAATGTTATGGCAAAGATCATGTATTTAATTTTTTTTTTTTTTTTTAGAGAATTGGCAAGCCAGGGCCTCAGCCATTGCAGTTGAACTCCAGACACTTGTGCCACCTAGTGGGCATATGCAACCTTGCACTTGCCTCATCTTTTGTGCATCTGGCTTACATGGGATCTGGAGAGTTGAACATGAGTCCTTAGGCTTTGCAGGCAAATGCCTTAACCTCTAAGCCATCTCTCCAGCCCCACAGTATTTAATTACAAATACATGCCATGTGGAAATTGCACCCCTTACAACTGTGTGTATGTGGAGAGTATGTGTGGTATGGTGTGTAATGTATGGTGTATGCATGCGTGTGTGTGCAACAGCCAGGGCAGAACTTTGGGTACCCTTCCATATTAATTCTTTATTAATTGCTGAACCACATACTTCCTTGAGTCAGTGTCTCCCCCTCAACTCAGAAGTGTTTTTAGTCAGCAAGCCCCAGCAATTCTACAGTTTCTGTCCGCTGTAAAGAAGATTAAGAAATTCTTAGAAATGAAATCTACCAAAACTGATGGGATACAATGACAGCAGTCTTAAGAGAGAAGCTTAGAACTATCTGTAAGCACCAACATTAAAATATCAAATCTCAGGCTGGAAAGATGGCTTAGTGATTAAGCACATGCCTGCAAAGGCAAAGGACCCAGGTTCGATTCTCCAGGACCCACGTAAAGCCAGATGCACAAGGGGGTGCATGCGTCTGGAGTTTGTTTGTGGTTGTTATAGGCCCTGGCACACCCATTCTCTCCTTTCTTTCTCTTTTTCAAATAAATAAATAATGAAATGTTAAAAAAAATCAGATATCAAATAAAAAAGAAAGAATTAAGATCAGGGCAGAAGTGAATGAAATGGAAACAATAGAATACAATGAATTGAAATGGAGTTGGTTCTTTGAAAGAATAAGCAAGATTGATAAACCCTTTGCTAAACTAACCAAAAGAAAGAAGACTTTAATTACTAAAACTAGAGATAGAAATGGGGCCATTTCAACAGATACTAATGAAATTCAGGAAAAAGACATACCTTAAAAACATTTCACTCAATTATAAAACCTGAAAGAAGTGGATGAATTAAGAGAGGCATATGGTCTCCCCAAATTAAAACGACAGATAATTTAAACATCTATAGCAAGCAATAAGATATAGCAATAAAAGGCCTCTGACTAAAAACAAGTCTGGGTTCAAGTGAATTTGCATGTGTCTTAAATTACTTTATAAATAATAAAAGAAGGAATAGCACCATTTTTTTTTTTACAAAGCCAGCACTATTCTGTGTCAAAACTGGATAAACAGGAAACAAAAAATTATAGACTAATTCTCCGTGATGAACATAGAGGCAAAAATCTCAAGAAAGCTCTTGCAATCAGAATAGAAGAATATCATCGTCCATCACAATCCAGTTGGCTTTATTCCAGAGAGGAGGGGATGGTTCCACATGTACAAAGCAATAAATGTAGTGCATCACATAAGCAGACTCAAGGACAGAAATCACACGATCATTTATATTGATGCAGAAAAGGCCTCTGACAAAATCCAACATCCCTTTATTATAAAAGTCCTAAAGAAGGGGTATAGCATAACGAAGGTTATATACCACAAACCTGTATCTAGCACCATACTGAGAAAAAAAAACAACATATTTTCACTAAATTCAGGAAAAATACAAGGGTGTCCCTTTTCTTCATGTTTATTTCATGTAGTTCTGGAAGCCTTGGCTACAGCGATAAGACAAGCAAATAAAAGGAAGGCAAATAGGAAAGAAAGAAGTCAAAATAAACTTATTTGCTGATGATATGATTTTTTTTTTTATACACTAGAGGCCTTAAAGACTATCAGAAAACTCTTAGACTGATATACTTTCAGTGAAGTGGCAGGTTATAAAGTTAACGCACAAAAGTCTAAGCCTCTCTATGTATCAGTAACAGACAAGCCAAAGAAGAAATGAGGGAAGCACATCCACTCACAGTTGCCTCAAAAAAGCTGAAGTGCCTAGGAATGAACCTAACCAGGGAAGTAAGCCACCTCCACGACGAAAACTTCAAAATGCTCCAGAAGATACTAGAAGATGCAAAGACCTCCCATGCTCATGGACTGGAATAACCATCTTGTGATGACAGCTAGGAGAGTGCGTAAAAGCCAGGAAACCACAGAGGCAAGGGGGAAGGGGCTGCTTGCTTTAAGGGAGAAGGGCAGGGAAGGTAATAAAACTTAAGTGGTGATAGAGGTCAAAGCAGGAAGACAGTGAGACAGTATACGTGGGGACAGGGAGCAGGAAGATGGAGAGGAGGAGGAGGGAGGTTCAACCCAAACTAAGTACATGCAAGGAAACAGAAGTAAAAGAACTAAGAAGGAATGGAAAAATGGACCTTGGAAAAATGTCATGAGAGTTGGGTAATTTTCCTGTGACCCTTTCCTGGACTGGTCAGTGGCTTTTGTACCTTTGTTATTAGTAGGTGACTGGGAGTAGGAAAAACTGTGGCCAGGATTATGTTACTAAAGCAAGCATCAGTAATGGGTGCTTTCAAGACCTGCAAATCCCCAAAGGGTCAGAGACAGGACTCTTTAACTCTTCACCTTTTTTTCATAGCAATCCACCTGTGCTTAGGACATATCTGTTTGGTTCTGGGGAAGGGGGCAATAGATTACACATCCGAAACTGCTGGAAGTTTAATACTTGCTCGTTCTCCACTGCAGCTCTGTGAAGTGTTAGTATCAGAGGCAGCACCATTTTCCAGTGATGCAGCAGTTTGCCCAGGGTTACCACTAATGGATGGGAAACGAAGCATAGCATGTATCAACCGAGGAAGCCCATTCTCTCTCATTACAGTGTTATTCCAAATCAACTCGTGCTGGGGCTGCCATGCCAGGATTTTTCCTCTGTCCATTATACCAGGCATGCTGGCATATGCCTGTAATCCCTGCACACAGGAGGCTGAGGCAGTCAGACTCTGTCTCAAAAAAAAGAAAGAAAGAAAGAAAGAAAGAAAGAAAGAAAGAAAGAAAGAAAGAAGAAAGGTAGGTAAGAAAAGAAAAATAAAACAATAAAGGGGACTGAGATTTTAAAATTTTTTTTCTTTATTTTATTTTAGAGAAAGAGAGAGAGAGTTCGTGTGCCAGGGCCTCAGCCACTGCAATCACACTCCAAATGCTTGTGCCACCTCATGGGCATATGAGGTCTTGTGCTTGCCTCACCTTTGTGCATCTGGCTATGTGGGATCTGGAGAGTAGAACATGGGTCCTTAGGCTTCACAGGCAAGCGCCTTAACCACTAAGCCGTCTCTCCAGCCTGAGAGATGTTTTAGCAAGAAAGAGCACTTGCCATGCAAGCATGAGGAACTAAAAGGTCCTTGTTTGCCTTGAATTATAACCCAGCACCACTTAAAACAGCTAGGCCTGGCCACATACTCCTATAACCCTAGTCCTGTGGGGAGCAGAGGCTGGGAGAATCTAGGGCATGCTGGTCAGCTAATCTGACTGAAATAGCAGCTCCATGTTCTGTGAGCAATTCCATCTCAAGGATAGAGGTGGGTGAGCACCCAACCATCTCCTCTGGCATGTGCGCCTGCAGGGGGCACACACCTCTGCACACACACATATGCATAACTACACGTACCACACTGCACATCCTATACACAGAAAAACAGAAAAAACAACATTTTTCACACGAATTAGTAAGTTTTGACAAATATATTTATGTGTTTTTTTTTTTTTTTTTTTTTTTTTGGTTTTTCAAGGTAGGGTCTCACTCTAGCTCAGGCTGAACTGGAATTCATCTGTAGTCTTAGGGTGACCTCGAACTCACAGCGATCCTCCTACCTCTGCCTCCCAAGTGCTGGGATTAAAGGCGTGCGCCACCACGCCCGGCTTTATATTTATCTTTTTAATTGTCAGCCAAATGTAGACTCTTTCTGAGAGTTGCTGTAAGCCTATTCCTTTCCAGAATCCCTTCCTCCCAGAGCTAATCTACCAGCATATATTGGTTTTGCATATTCTTAAAACTCACATGGATGGAATTATGTATTTGTGTCATGCTTCTTAGTGTTTTGAGACTTCCATAGTTTTTTAATATTTTATTTTTATTTACTTATTTGAGAGAGGTAAAGAGGCAGAGAGAGAGAATGGGTGCGCTAGGGCCTCCAGCCACTGCAAACAAACTCCAGATGCGTGCACCAACTTGTGCATCTGGCTTACGTGGGTCCTGGAGAATTGAACTGAGGTCCTTTGGCTTTGCAGGCAAATGCCTTAACTGCTAGGCCATCTCTCCAGCCCCCCATATTTTTATATTTATTTGTTTTTAAAATTAATTTTTAAGGTTAGCACACAAAGTAATGGGTTTCATCATGGCATCTCCATGAATGTGTGTCACTGTACTTTGTTCTCGTGTCTTCCCCTCCCCTGCCGCTTCTATGCACCTTCCTTCTCTCTGACTGTTCCCTTCCCCCAGTATTCCTGCCCTCTGCTTGCATGTCATGTATATCACTTAATATCATGTATATCATTGCCCTCTTTCACGTAAGATCTCTCCCTCACCTCTTGCGATGCCACTTCTAGTTTCATGACATACACACACACACATATATAAATGCATATGCATTCCACATTGCATGCACATGCAATTTGTTTTTAATAGTTCGATAATATTCCATTGTATAAATACATCATAATTTTATTTATTTTCCATTATTCTGTTAATGGGAATTTGTATTTTTTTTTATGGTGTTGGGAGCAAACCCAGAGCCCTGATCGTGCCATTCATGAGCTTTGTTACAGAGCTGCACCCCGGGTCTCTTATACAAATACTTAGTGAGTCTATGTTTTCATTTCTACTAGAGAAATACTTAAGCTAGACCACAAGGTAGGTGACATTTATCTTTTCTGAAAACTATCCAGCAGTAATTTCTAGTTAAAGAAATTCATTTCTCCATTACTTCCATGGCAAAGAAGCTGTGAAATGTCCCCATCACCTCATGTATTTGTGACTAAGTCTCTTAATCATCCCCCAGCTGGTGACAGTCTGAGAGGCAGAGCCTTGCTGAGGAGGTGTGTTACTTGGGACAAGCCTTGGAGTATTGTAGCCCAAGCCCCGTTTGCCAGAGCTAGCTCATTCTTGCTGCTACCTTCAGCTGATGTGACAAGAGACGGTGCCCAGCCTCTGCTCTGGCATGCTTTCTCTATCTGATGAAACTTGCCCTCCAAAATGTAATCCTGAAATAAATCCTTTCCTCCCATAAGCTGCTTCTGGTTTGTTGCTTTGTCCCAGCAAGGAGAGGTAAGTACAACTGAATCCATGTAATGTCATAGCTGATAACTTCTGCAACAACTTGGCTATAACCACAGCAGTGTGTTCCACGTAGTTGAAAAACCTTGGCCACAGAGGCAACCACCTACTCCCCAGGGAAGGCCTTGTCCAGTTCTCTGTGGTTCTTGCTTATCCCAAGTTCATGTTACAGAAAGGGCACCAACTGTAAGGCCACCTTCTCAGGGGCTTTTTGGATAACGACTCAGGCAGGCCAGTGGTGTCTGTTGGAGGCTAGGAATGACCACTCTCACTTAGAGGGGAGCAGCTCAGCTTTAGCCCACGTACTAGACCAGTGAATGCAGTGTGGCATACTTAACTTCCAGATTTTCCAAGAGAAATATGAATTTTTAAAATATGGACCCTCCTAGTTTTTCAACATCAAATACTAAGGTGCTTTAACAGTATGACACCACATGTCCAGTTTGTGACCTTTGTTTGAAGCATCTGAATGGAACAAGAGAAAAAAAGTCCCATTCTGCTTGGAAGGAAATCAAGGAAAGTCCCAGGTCCCTGTTGGCTGTCTTAGCTGAGGTTTCGTGTGTTCAGTTCAATTAAACAGGTGTTGTGTGAGTGACACATTCATATGGACTTCCCTAACCCTTCCCTTCTACCTACCATCTGGCTGCTTTTAATGGACTATATTTCTTCGTCAGAGCTGGCTGGTGACCAACATTTCCTGGTTCCCTTCTCTTCTCCCAAGCTCGCACAGAGGTGAAGGTCAGGGTGAGGGGACTAGATCCATGACCATCTGCTCCAGAGTCTTTGGTCCAGGGCATGTCCTTGCCCTTGGAGCCTCTTGGGGATGTTGACTTCTT
Organism: Dipus sagitta; assembly: GCA_036346955.1. NCBI lineage: Eukaryota > Metazoa > Chordata > Mammalia > Rodentia > Dipodidae > Dipus > Dipus sagitta. The sequence goes on along the minus strand of CM070770.1, from coordinate 42,824,201 downwards.
GGCCACCACATCTACATTAGAATTTCTTGGGGTGTGTATACTTACCAAACTATCAAACTCTCTGGGACATTATTGAAGAATGAAAGTCAGTCTATCCCTGACTTAATGACACAGTATATCCTAGAGAGGTGGGTGACTGGAGAGGGAAGGAGCCAAGCTCTTCAAGGTAGTGGCTGTCAGAGCCCACAGCATCTTGGCTTTTGGGTCAGGATTCCAGAAAAATTCCCTTTCCTGTGATCAACAGGACTTGGTTTTCCTAAGTCAAGTCTAGTGGGTTATGGGCCCCATTCTCATGTTTTCTTCTTTATGCCCAAGTGGACATTGAGGCTAATGATATTTTGACTTTGGATGGTTCAGGAGCAGATACCATGTTGGCATCCAAGTAGAGTCTTTTGTCTTCCCATCTAGTGGTAACATCCAAACAAGGGTGAGGGTTAAGACCAAGGGTGGTGTTTGCATAGAATGTGCCAAAAGGACAAAGCTCTGTGTGTCCCATGGTCCCAAAGAAGGAGCCCCTGGAGTGAATCAGATTCACATAGTCTCACCAAGCCAAACAACCAGAGAGTGTGAGCTGACATCTGACAATGGCCTGCATTTTCTTGCCCAGGAGGCCCAATATATTGACTTAACACCCCAACACCAGCACATCTTTCTTTAGAACATTTGAGCAGATGTCATGGATAAGTTCCTTGCTGTAGTGTGGCTCTGGAATGTCTTACAAAGGCTGATGCATTAAAGGCTGTTCCTCAGAGTGGTGCAATTAGAAGGTGTAAGGTGTGGAGACTTTAAAAGGCAGAGACCATGGGGCCTTCAGATCATTGGGGGCATGTCCATGAAAGGGGTTGGGCAACCTTAGTCTTAGTTTTCTCTGGCGTGTGGTGTGTATGCATGTGCGTATGTGTGTGGGCACGCATATGCAATATGGAAGCCCCAGTGACTTTCTTAATAACTCTCTGCCTTATTTGAGACAGGGTCTTTCACTGAACCTGGAGCTATTGATTCAGCTAGACTAGCCAGCCAGCAAGCCCCAGCTATCTTCATCTTTGCCTCTGCGGTGCTGGGCTTATGGGCATGTGCCACCATGCCCAGCTTTTACATTCATGCTGGGAATCCGAACTCAGGTCTTCATGCTTGTGTGGCAAGCACTTTACTGACAAAGCCAACTCCCCATGCCTAGTCTTGGTCTTATTTCCCTTTTTTTTAACTTCTTGACCATGAAATGAGCAGTTTATTCTGACACATGCTTCCCAGCATGGTGCACTTGCCTTGCCACAGGCCCAGATGCAACGGGGCCCAGGAACCATGGACCAACTCACCCCCCTGAAACTTGAGCCAGAAGGAAACAGCTGTCTTTGTAAGTTGGTTTCAAGTATTTATGTTTGTTTGTTTGTTTGTATATTCTCTCTGTGTGTGTGTGCATGAGCATGTGTGTGTGTGTATGCAAGTGTACGTACCCTTGTGGTACGTACCCCATATGCTTGCCTGCCATGGGGGTTGTTTGCTTGCAGAATCCAGGGTGGAACCTCAGGTGAACGGCTCCATTGCTCTTCTGCTTGGTCTTATTTTGAGCTGGAGTCTCTTAACTAATTCTGGAACTTGCTGGCTCAGAAGATTCTTAGGTCTCTGTTCCCCTGCGGGAATGGGGTTACAGGTGTACAAGGCTATGCCCAGCTATTTTACATGGGCTCTGGAGATTTGAACTTGGGCAGTCTCAGGTCCCCTTGAGTCCTCATGCTTGTGCAGGAAGTGTACTTAACCAGTAAGCCATCTCTCCAGCCCTCAGGTTTTTTTTTTTTCTAGCGACTGAAAACTGATGTACATTTCCTGAAGAAATCTCACCCATTTCAGAGAATATGGAGCACTGAACCCATCACATGGTTTAAGCATTGTTTAACCCATCAGCAGCAGGCAAAGTGCTATGTAGCTCTAGAGAAGGGAAGAGCCTAGTGTCTCTTATGAAGTCACCCCAAGGTTGAGACAGGTTTCACTTCCCAAATGAGGCAATGGCTGATTTGTTTTCTCATATTTAAGGCAACACACTTAATTCGAGTATGACTGTTCCTGGACTTGGGCTACAAGAGAATCACTTGTAGAGCTTAAAGACACTGTGGCCTACATTACTTTGTTGTCTCTTTCTCATCACAAAGTCTGAGGGGAAGGGCAGAGGTGTCGACCTAGATTCTAATATAGTGAAGGGAGTTTCCCATCCATAGCCTTGTAACTTGGTATTGTGAGCCATGTAGCCTGGAAGATATACAAGGCAAACTTTGGAATGTTGAGCTATTAAAGGAGATAATAAATTGAAAGCTTTGAGGAAAAGGAAAAACTTAGAGCAAAGGCCAGTTAGCTGTTTGATTCACAAATGCAGGTGGCACCCAGCCCACGCACAAATGGTGAAGGTGTGCCTTCACTCCATTTTCACAAAGTGGGAGTAAATGCCAGGGGAATGGAGAGCAGAGGACTAAGCCTTTCTGAGCATGTTATCAATATAAATTTAGCAGTCTGCTAATTAGGTCTACATCTGTTCAATGAGTCTTGGCCATGTGTTGTGTGTATGCTGCAGTAATAATTTCTTTTCTTGAAAGAATGAAACTTATGGAAATAATTCTGCTTATTACAGATGAAAAGGGAAGCGGTGGTATTTTGAATGTGAAATGTCCCCCATGGGCTTATTTATTTGAATACTTAATCTCCAGTTGGTGGCACTGTTCAGGAAGGTTGTGGAATCTTTGGGAGGTGGAGCCTTACTGAAGGAAATGTGTCATTGGGAGCTGGTCTTGAAGTTCTGAAGTCCAGCCCCACTTCCTCTCATGTGTACTTCCTCTCTCCTGGTGTAAAGATGTGATCTGGTTGTCTGCTTCTGCCATGTTTTCTCCACCTTGAAGGATTCTATCCTCTGGACCAGTAAGCTGAATGAAACCCTTTTCCTTCCATAGCAATGAGAAAGTAACTGATACAGAACCACTTCTGGATTTTTTTTTAGTTTAGTTTTTTATTTTTGTCTTTTTGAGGCAGCCTCACTGTAGCCCAGACCCGATCAGGAACTCACTCTATAGCCTAGCCTGGCCTCAAACTGCTGGCAATCCTCCTATCTCAGCATCTTAAGTGTTGGGATTAAAGGTATGACCCACCACAGCCAGCTAACATTTTTGAAGTTTCTTTTGTTTTATATCTTTAGCAACATCAGGGAAGCTCAATTCCCTGGAATGAACTTGAACATAAAACTACTGATGTAGTTTGAAATTCTAGTTCTAACCTTGTCCTCTCTAAGATTTAGTTTCCTCAGCTCCAAGACAGAGATGGTGCTTTACTTCAGGGGCTGCAGTGTGTGACGTGTTTTTAATGTCCTGGGTGAGACTTCATATGGTAGTGTTGACTGATTCTCATTGTAATGCTATATGGAAATATCACATTGCATTGATGGAAAATACTGCCCAGGATTACTATTTGTTTTTAGCCATGATTCTAGTGTAGATGTGGGCGTAATGGTGTGGTGGTTTGATTGTAAAATGTCCCCGATGATTTCGGTTGATTGTGATTAAACCTCCTATCCTTCTTGTCCCCAGTTGGTGGAGCCTTTGGGAGCTGGAGCCTTGCCTGATGAGGTGTGTTGCTGAGGTGGGCAGCAGACCTTTGGGTTACTAGTGTAACCTACTGGGAATTCACAGCCAGCTCACTCCCGCTGCTCTTTCTGTGGTGCTGATGTATGGAGATATGAGCCAGTCACCGTGCCTTCTCCACCACAGTGAAGATTCCCCTTGAAACTGTAATAACTTGCAATTAGCCTTTTCCTTCCATCAGCTGCTTCTGGTCAGGTGTCTTCCTCCCAGCTACGAGAACGTAACTGCTACAAGTGGAGAGAGGACACAAGAGAAGAAAATGACATTACATTCCTCATCTTTATTTGCAACCTGTATCAGGGCAAAGGCATTCAAACATAAGAAACTGAGAAGAATTATACCATCAAGATGTTCTCAGATATTTTCTTTTCTTTTTTTCTTTATTAGTTAGTTTTGTATTCAGCAAATACAGTCAGTTTGGTACCATTATTAGGCTCATCCATGACCTACCCCCTCCCCTTAGCCCCTCCTTGTTGAGGTATATGGGTCATGCATTGTGGAGTTAGCCCACAGTTATGGGTAAGATAAATGTCTCTGCATATCATGACCCAACATGTGGCTCTGACATTCTTTCCGCCCCCTCTTCCGCAAAATTTCCCCGAGCCATGTTGGGTTCATTTTTGGTTTGCTTCAATGATGAGGTGTTGGGGGCCTCTGAGGCTCTGGCTCTCTGATTTGGTAGGAGTTGATTTTTCTCTGTGTTGATCTCCTTCCCCCTTCTGCTGGTATCCGGTTCATCAGGAAAACAGCACCCTTGCTTGTTTTGCCAATTTTTTTTAGTTTCAGCCGGGGCCCTTTTGAGGTATGATGGGGTGGCTCTCTCCTTAGGATCTACATCTATCTGAAAAAGAGAAGCCGATTCTCCAACGGAGAGTAAGTTAGCACCAGGACAAATGAGATAACCCTTACTTTTTTATAGAGAATTTAATAGGTGTAGGCCCTCTTGTAGCCCATGATTGATGGTAGCTTGATATTGGCGAGTGGGCTTATGTTTGGATATGGTTCTGACTTGTTTCCCAGCTCCAGCTATGGGTCCTGTACCACTGAGGAGATCAGTTAGCCAAATTGAGAGCAGTTGGTTCCCCACCATGGCTGTGTGCCACCACTGCACTTGTGTGGGCATCACAACAAGTTATTTGCTGCTAAGTAGGTTAGACCACGAGTTGCTTGGACAGATATTAGTCATTTTCCCCCAGTCGCCCATGTAGCACCTTCTGGCACTAGACACACTGACTGTCTGGGGACTGACTCTCTTCCAACTTCCAGCCATGCCATTCTATTTTGCATGTCAATCACATAAGGTGTCTTCAGCAGTAGGGTCTTACCACTAACCTTTGGTGGGTCATCAAGTACTCTGACAGAAATCTGTCTGCCTTTCAGGAAACCTTGTAGGTCTCTGATCAAAAGCTCATTGTGGATGATAGCCCCATGCTGGTACTGGGAGTTACAGGTCAGTGCCCACTAAGAAAATGAGGAAAAAGATAACTAATATACAAGAGTTAGAGAGAAGAGAGACAGAGAAGGAGAGGTAGAGGGAGGGAGGGAAGATGTAGAAGATTAAGGTTAGTCTTGATCCTACCTTCTCCAGTGTCTTGTGGTTCAGGTGTTCCCTATAAGGGCCTGGTGAAGGATCAGCCATTTGGTCTGTATTTTAGTAAGTAGAATTTTATGGTACCATTGCTATTTGGGTCTAGATTTGTGTTTCCCACCCCTTTGATGCCCTCCCCTCCCTCCCCTTCCATCCTAGTATCTAGTCCATGAGATGCTTGCTGGGTATGTAAGGTATCTTGGGTAGATTCAGGTTAGGTGCTGTAGATAAGTGAGACTATGTGGCAATTTTTTTTCTGTGATTGGGTAAGTTCACTGAGAATGATCTGTTCCAGGTTCAACCATTTTTCCTCAAATTTCATTCTGTCATTTTTTCTTACTGCTGTATAGAATTCCATTGTGTAGATATACCACATCTTAGTTATCCATTCTTCTAGTGATGGACATCTGGGTTGATTCCAGCTCTTAGCTATTACAAATTAAAAAACAGAGAAGCTGGGCATGGTGGCACACACTTTTAATCCCAGCACTGGGAAGGCAGAGGTAGGAGGATCGCCATGAGTTCGAGGCCACCCTGAGAATACAGAGTGAATTCCAGGTCAGCCTGGACTAGAGTGAGACCCTACCTCAAAAAAAAAAAAAAAAAAAAAACAACAACAACAACAACAAAAAAACAAGAAAAAAAAAAAAAAAAAAAAACAGAAGTGTGGACCCGACAATCCCAGTTTAAATAAGAATGTTTCTAGTCGGGCGTGGTGGCGCACGCCTTTAATCCCAGCACTCAGGAGGCAGAGGTAGGAGGAGCGCCGTGAGTTCGAGGCCACCCTGAGACTCCATAGTGAATTCCAGGTCAGCCTGGGCTACAGTGAGACCCTACCTCGAAAAACCAAAAAAATAAAAAATAAAATAAAAAAAAAGAATGTTTCTTAGTGTTAGGACTCTGGGCTCTCCATAATCCCGTTGTCTGCCTCTTCCTCACACTCACATTTAGGGCTGCTGCAGTTCCGAATATCACAATGTAATGAGACTTCCCCACCCCCAACCCACAAAGACGGATAACCAGGGTAACTAGTGAGCACTCCTTAATGTTTCTTTTTCTTTTAATGGAAAGTCCATTTACTACAAATGGGAATAGCTATGCAGAAACCCACAGCACAGGTTACTTATGTCTCATTGATTACAATGAGATGTATGGGCTGGACAGATTGCTTAGTGGTTAGGGCACTTGCCTATGAAACCTAAGGACCCAGGTTCAACTCCCAAGAACCCATGTAAGCCAGCTTCACAAGGTGATGCGAGTGCACATGGTCGTGCATGCACTCAAGGCGGCACATGTGTCTGGAGTTCGATTGCAGTGGCTGGAGGCCTTGTGTACAATTTTCTCTTTCTTATAAGTAAATTTTTTTAAAAAAGAATGAGATATGTAGTGTACTAGCATGGGTCAGGTAACAAGTAAGTCCTGAAATCTCAGTAGCGTACCACTTCCTTGCTCGCTTCCCAGTCTTGATGTGCCAGGGGTTCGCCATCTTGTACTTGTGCCTTTTAGAACATGCCTCCCAGGTCACTGTGGCAGGGAAAGAGAGGAATGAAAGTGATTTGCTGGTTCTGACACCCAGATTGGAAGGGACACATCTAGGCTCACATTCCAATTAGTCAGAACTTGGATCTCATGGCCCCACCTATTGCAAAGGTGGCTGGGAAGAGCAGCCTGCTCCGGGCAGGCCATGGCATGAGGAATGCACTGCATACGCCGCATGACCCCTCCAAGATGTCACAGAATAAGAGGCCTGGGGATGGTTTCTGGGTGGGAATTCATCCACATTTTATGTCTACCTGCTCTGCCATCAGACCAGAAGTCTGCTGAAAAGTGTGACAAGGAAGTGTCCCCTCCACTGGGCTTCTGTGGCCTCTGCCTCCCTCTGCAGACTCCGGTCATCTTTCACTTGCTGCATCATCCTCCACCAGCCCCCAGAAGACTAAGTTTCCTAATGGCCAGAGGTTGTGCCCCTCTTATTGCTCAGTCTGGCATGTGGTGGGTGCTCCACAGGCATTTGAAGAGCAAGTGAATGAGAGCGAGAGCCTTTAGAAACAATTATTTTAGCCATTTGTGTCTAAGATTTGCTGGCTTTTTATCTTTAGGATTTCCAGTAGAATCATTGAGGAACGAGAAGCACTATTCACCCATTAAACAAACATGGTTTAAAAGAGACTATAAAGAATGCAGCTGTAAATAGAGTCAATATTTGATAAATGATGTCAACCTAGGTAAAACATTTCCTTAAGGGAACTGACTTTTAGAGAGCCACTTAAAGTACCTTAAAATGCCTGGCTTTGGGATGTTAACTGAAAGTACTTCTTCAAGGCTGATTGTTAAAACTCTCTTTATGCCCAGAGGACGTATTATAATGATGGTGGCTGATACAAGGGGTAAAAAATGTAGGTAGTTTGACATATTCTTTTCAAGGAATTTAAGGAAGTCTAGCAAGCAAGGTGTATGACCAGCAAGGATGGGCACCACCAATGTGACTGAAATAGATTGAGGATTAACTCTGACAGGCACTTGACATTAGATACTGTGTGCACACACATGCGTATACATATGTGTATATATGTGTATATATATGTATATAATATTAAGTGTATCATAAAATGAGTTTTCCTAAATAATGAAAGTGTATCTTCTGCTAAACTGATGCAGAAAAAATATTTAGTGTCACATAAGATGATTGCAATATTATTTATAAGTGAAAAGCAGATTATGAATGAGAATTATATTGTCCTAATTTTTAAATTAGGAAACACACACTTGACTGTTCATAAAGAAGAAAGGGGAAGAAAGAATACTAGAATGTTAACAATACACATATCAGGATAGCAGGATTCTGAGTGGTCTTAATTTTGCTTGTTTATTTTTCTTCTATAAATTTTCAAGTTCCTTATTTTTATTTTATTTTATTTATTTATTTTGTTTTTCAAGATAGGGTCTTGCTGTAGCCCAGGCTGACCTGGAATTCACTATGTAGTCTCAGGGTGGCCTTGAACTCACGGCGATCCTCCTACCTCTGCCTCCCAAGTGCTGGGATTAAAGGCGTGTGCCATCATGCCTGGCTTCAAGTTTCTTATTGTTGAGATGCTTTTTAAAGGAAAATAAGAGAGGGAATTGGAAAAACATTGCCTATTTTAAGCTTATTTCATCAATCAAAACGGAAGGTGTGCATAAGAGTGATATAGAACCTTATATTTGACTTTTCAAGGTGCTTTTTAAATTTGATTTCTCTGTCCCGTGAAGAAGATTGAGCATAGTTATTTCTGTTCTGTAAATGGGACAAGTGAGGTCTAAGTGGCAAAGTTTGTTAGGCCAACCCAGCTAGTTGTCGACAGCACCAGGACAAGCGTCAGATCTCCTGGCTGCTCATGACCTCAAGAGACCGAGACTCAGAGGTCAGCCCTGGTTTGGATCAGAGGAATCTGCCTTCTTTCTTTTTAAGTTACTGGGGATTAGACAGAGGGCCTCACCCATGCTAGGCAAGCCCTGTATGCCAAGCACAGAGCATGTCACCAGCCCCAGAGAGTCAACTTTGTGTGCTGCTTCAACTGCTGGTGTGCCATCTGGCGCTTTAGCCCAGCCACGGTCCCCTGTCCTGTCTTTTGGTGTCAGCACTGGGAGCCTGCTCTCCTCCATTTCCATTTGGATTTCAAATATGTGTGAGTCCAGCCTGGCCAGCAGTTGCCTCGGGAATCCTGCCCACAGTATTAGAGGAGTGTTTGTGAGTGGGCAGGAGGTCGTCAGAAGCTGCTGTAACTTCACTTCCCCTAGGGGGAGGCTGGGCTGCCTGACACAAAGCCAATTCAGAAAAAAAGGGTCAGGAGACAAACAGGACACCCAGACTAGTGTTGGGATACTTGGCCCGGTGCAGGGGTGCGCACGACAGAGCTGCCTCTTTGTGCTTATGAGGCAACTCATTTCTTTTTCCCCACCTTCCCCTCCTTCCCTCCTTTCTCCTTCTCTCACGTTTACTTTTTGTTTGTTTTTGTTTGAATTGAATTCCCATTATCTGTGAACAAGAGTTCCTGAAAAGTACATATTGCAGTTTTTTTTTTTCCACATAGAAAATGAGGGCACTAATAATAACGGTCCCCTTACGTAGGTTGCAGTGAGGCTGGCCCAAATCAATTCACGTGCATGTCACAAACTAAGCGGTCGGGAATGTAACCCATTAGTTCTAATGGGCTAGAAAAAGAACTCAGAAAATATTTTCCTTTCTTCTCCAAAGGAACAAAAGAACTTCACACATAACAATATAGGAAGAAATTCCTTTAGTGTGAGGCAGGAGAAAAGAGAAGGCACTGTGTCAATGAGTTCATCAGGGAGTTGAAATTCCAGAATTTATATGGCTTGGGAGTCACCAACCCACAGCTTTCTCACCCACGTGCACATGCATAGACAGGCATGCACACAACCGCGTCACCTCAGGGTCCCTCTTAAATGTCAGGTGATGAGGGCTCCAAGGGAAAGCTGAGCTGTTAGCAGCCAGTATAACAGCAGGAGTCGTGACAGGGAGAGGAAGGGGAGGTGAACGCGGTTGGCAGGGCAGAAATGGCTGGTTTTGCAATGCAGTTTGGGGGAGAAAGAAAGTAAACTAGGGGAGAGTTAGCCTGGCCTCGGAGCCTTGTCCCTGCATTGGCTGTAGGAACAGCCTGCACTTGGGACGTGCTCAGTGAAGACTGGTTGTTGGGCGACGAGTCAAGAGTCTGATGATGCCAAATCCCTTGAGGGCTCTGAGGCTGAGCGAGACGTTGGCATGTGAGCGCACACATGCGCTCAGAGAAGCACGCTTTGCTTAGGTTAAACAGAAAAGGACATTCTGTGGTTCGCAAACCTCCAGTGAGGGCTAGAGAATTGGTCTTGAAGATGTCCCAGACTGAAACAAGGTGTGAATGCTGGGGCTTCTCCAGTGCACACCCACTGTCGCCACTCCAGACACATATGTTGTGCACACTTGCACTGTTGGTGCTAGGCTCTGGCTGGAAGCTCCAAGACTCTGCCCCAACCCTTGCCTGGGAACAGACTCTTTACACCCCCAGTTTCTTCATTCCTCTCCTGCAAGATCAGAGTTGGTCACAGTGTGTCTGGTTGGCTAAACTCTGCATGGAGGCCTTGCTGCAAGGGGCTGGAGAAGCCAGTCTTGACCTTGGACCTTGCGGAGCCATTTTAGGTGTGATATACACCCCACAGACACTTATCCATATCACACATGTACGTGTGTGCCTGGAATAGGCATCTGACCCATGTCTTGGGTATCTTTTCAAAATATTATTTATTTATTGTGGTGGTTTAATTCAGATGTCCCCCTTAAACTTAAAGGGAATAGAAAGGGAGGGAGGGGAGTTAATAGGATGGTATTGTATATATGTAAGTAGAAGAACAGTTTAATGGGGTTGAAAAGGCCTAAGTGAGGTCAGGGGAAGAGACTGAGGAAAGGAAAGGCGGAGGGAGAGCTAATCAAAATCTAAGAGGATATAAATAAATCATATGGAAACCTACTTTTTTGGACAATAGAACACACAGGAGTCATAGATTGTTACTAGAAAATTTTCAGTGCCAGGGATGGGATACCTTCCAGTGAGTTGTTGGCCAGGGAGGTCCCTGATGCCCCCAAAACATTACAGGCCATTGCCGAGGTCCTTGGTTTCCCACCAGGAATAGAAGGTAAAACCCTATTGCTGAAGATTCCATATACTTGGGCTACAAGGTCACTGAGAAATCCTGTTGGAGCTGAGCTGAAAACCTCCTCCATGTAGACCAGCTGACAGAAAGCTGGAAAAAGCCACACTGCAAGCAGTTAAATGGGAGAGAGAGAAATTACTAGTGAAGATACCCAACAGTGGACTCTGCAAGCCTTATATTTGGCCACCCAGGCCAAATGAGCCAACGGGTGCAATAGGGGCACGTCTGTCATGGTGGAAACCAACTTCCTTCTAATTGGACTGGAGGCCCATGGGAGGGAATACATCCCTGATACTGAAAACCTACAACAGGAGTAGTCATGAGCCCTAGGGGGTGTAACATCTGCTGCTGTCTGGCTAAATGTATATCCTACGCTCACCAAACTGCCCAGTAAGCACTTCTCTTAATGTTCATACCCATATTAATGCTACTCTCTTTTTGGTTAGAGAACCTTCTCTTTTTAGATGCCAGGACCTTGGGATGACTCAGAAGGCACCATGGTGCTGAGAAGAAGTGACAGAGGAATGCTCAGCACTGCAATATCTCTATAACACCTTCCAAGGCTTAGGATCCATTGCAGAAAAGGTGGCTGAAAGAATGTAAGAGCCAAAGAGAGGGTAGGACTCCTTACAACGTGCTCCTCCAGATACAAAATGGACTGGATATCCATGACCTCACAGTGTCTGACACTATCTAAATAAGACCGTCATAATAGGAGGAAAAGATCATGACATCAAAATAAAAGAGAGACTGATTGAGTGGGGAGGGGATATGATGGACAGTGGAGTTTCAAAGGGGAAAGTGAGGGGAGGGAGGGCATTACCATGGGATAATGTTTACAATCATGGAAGTTGCCAATAAAAAAAGAAAACTTAGGTTGTCTGAATGCTAGGTCTTCAGCTGAGGTAATTTGGGAATTAAAGCCTCCTGAAGGCAGTGTATTGTTGGGGGTAGGCTTATGGGTGTTATAACCAGCTTCCCCTTGCCAGTGTTTGGCACACTCTTCTGCTGCAATTGTCCACCTGATGTTGGCCAGGAGGTGACCACCCTCTGCTCATGTCATCATTTTCCCCTGCCATCATAGAGCTTCCTCTTGAGTCTATAAGCCAAAATAAACCCCCATTTTTTTTCCACAGGCTGCTCTTGGTTGGGTGCTTTCTGCAATAAATGCAAATCTGACTGCAACCTTTATTTATTTGCATATTTGTGTGTTCCAGGGTCTCTTGCTGCTGCAAACAAACACCAAATATATATATCCAGCTTTATATGGGTGCTGGGAAGTTGGACCCAGGCCAGCAGGCTTTGTGGCCAGTGTGTTTACCTACTGAGCCATCTCTCTAGCCCTTGGATCTCTTTTTCAGGGTGCTCTCACTCATAAAAGTCCAAAGAACCAGACTGGAGAGATGGCTCAGTGAGTGAAGTGCTTGCCGTGAATGCATAAGGACCTGAGTTCAGATCTCCAGAATCCACATAAAAGCTAGATGAAGCAGTGTGTGTGTGTTTAATCTCTGTGTGTGCATATGATGAGATAGGAGGAGATAACATGAGAATCCTGGACAGTGGCAAATAAGAGACCCTGACTCAGACAAGATGGAAGATGAACATGTGATGTTATCCTCTAAAATCCACACTCGCACTGTGGCACATGTATGCTTATGTGTACACACACACACACACACACAACACACACACACACACACACCCACCATGATTCAAGCTGCCACAAAAATCTGGGATCCCAACCTGCTCACTTGTGTATCACTTTTCCTGTGTTCAGTCCTCTGCTCCAAGCATCACCTGGTCACCCTTCTCCTTGTGGCTTTGCTCACCTAGATTGGCATTGTAACCAGGCCCCTCCCTCCCCACTATGAGATGAAGAGCTGACATGCCCTCAAAAGATGTCCTCCAGTGAGGAAGAGCCATTTGGCTTTAATGTGTCACCTCTGCTCCCCTTAGGATCCAACCTTCTGGTTTCCACGAAGCCCTTATGAAAGTCCTAGCCTTTTGGGTCCCTGCTGGGAGATGCCAGGCTGCCTATGGAATTGTGGCTGTATTCAGAGCCCAGTTCCTAGGCCCCATCCCCAGCTGGCAGGTGCACCAGCTGCATCCCAGCTCCCTGGGCAGAGGCAGGTAGTACCACCGGAGTTGGCCACTGACAACTGGAGGAGCAGCTGAAGAGTTCCACAGTAGCCGGGACGGGAAGAAAGGAGTGGAGGAGCAGGCACCAGGAGTCAGAAGAGAGAACCTTCCGACCCTGGTCACCAGGGGAGTTCAGACAGCTGGCCAGTCTTCAGTGTCGCAGGCTCTCAGGCAGCTGAGAGCCAGAACACCGGCCCCCTGTCAAGAGCCCAGGCTCCCAGTTCCCGAGGCCTGAGGCAGGGACTGGAACATGAGAGGGTTCCGCTCGCTGCTTGGGCCTGTGTATTGCCGCCGTGCCCTGCCGGCAGGCTCTGAGAAATGAAAGCCACCACGGAGCAGCACTTGAAGAGCTTCTTGCCTACTCATAGTTTCTATCCTGGCAGGGCAAAAGAACCCTCAGCCAGATGCTTGGTGACACTCTAGCGACACGTCTAGTGTAACTGCCTTTGTTTGCAGCTGCCCCTTCCTGAAGGCCATTTCCCAGCACATCTCTGCATGTCATTCAGTGCTTATCTGTTGAATTAACACAGCCCTCTGTTCCCAGTCCCTCCAGGAGTTGGCTACTATCCTTGCCTGCCTCCTGTGACATTTGGTCAAAAATCACTTTGGGGTATTTGCTTGGGGATCCCATATCTACCTGTTTCATTTTGTGAGTTGTCCTTTGGGCAGAAATGGTATTTCATTTTCTACTGTGTCTCAACAGCGGGGAGAGTGCCAGTGTTTCTCCGTGGAAAGAAGGAAAGGTGGGTGTGGGTGAGAGGATGCATGGGAAGACACCTAGGCTTGGAGGGACAATGCTTGTGGCCAAGTGCCACTAGGGGGCAGTGTCGAGCAGCTTTCCAAGGCCCCACAGTTCCATCAGACCATGACTGACTGTCAGGGCTTCTGGAGTTCAGTTTTTATTCAGAATTTTCATCTAGAGGAGTGGGGGAAGTTGAGGTCCAAGAGGGGAATGACTTTGCCTAGGGCACACAGTTCCTGAGCTGGCCCTCAGTGCTGGTCCAGTGCTGTCTCCATGACATTACCACTGCCAACCTTTCCTGGAGCCCTTCTGAAAAGGCTGCCTGAGGCTTCTGGATAGTGCATAAAGCGTCAGAAGCGGACCACAGAGAGCACTCCTGAGGCCAAGGCCAGGCCGCATCCTTGGATGTCTTCCCAACCCTCAGCAGGGTCCCAGCTTTGGTACTTACGGCCCTTGTTGGACTTCCCCTCGCCAAGCCCCACATGGGTCTCTTTTTTAGTTGGAGTCTTATAACACTATGAGCTCATTTCCCAGGAAAAGAAGCACCCCATACTTATGTTCTAAGACAATTTGCCTCCTCAGAATTTACTTCTGTGTGCCATTTTTGTCTAGCCTTGCTTTTTAACTTCTACTGCTTTTCTCAGGGAAGTGAGGTTGGAGCTCTGTGGTGGTAGCTGTCCACTCCCCTCCTTGTCTCTTTATATCTTCACAGTGGACTCCCTAGGGGCCATGCTATCAATGGCAAAGAGACATGGGAGACCACACAAAACCCTCAGAGTTTTGCTTTTCATTCAGTTGTCTGATTATTCAACTATTTAAAGATATTATAATTCAGGGCTGGAGAGATGGCTTAGTGGCTAAGGCACTTGCCTACAAAGCCTAAAGACTCATGTTCCACTCTTCAGATTCCATGTAAACCAGGTGCACAAGGTGACGCAAGTGCACAAGGTTGCACATGTGCAGAAGGTGGCCCTCCCATGTGGGGTTCAATCACAGTGGCTGGAGGCACTTGCATGCCAATTCCCCCCCCCCTCATCTCTCACATAAAAAAGGCCAGTCTGTTGGGTTTGCCTCAAAAAAGTATAATTCAGTACAATGTGTCAAACACTAAGAAGAAAAACTGTAGTCTTTTAAAGCCCTTTTTGCTCCAAAGGCCTGCCATTTACTTATTTATTTTTGGTTTTTCAAGGTAGGCTCTTTCTCTAGTCCAGGCTGACCTGGGATTCACTATTAGTCTCAAGGTGGCCTCGAATTCACAGTGATCCTCCTATCTCTGCCTCTCCAGTGCTGGGATTAAAGGCATGCGCCACCATGCGCGGCTGGCCTGGCATTTACTATCTTTACACAAGTTTATGAAGAAAGCCAAGCACTATCCATTTAGCAGTGAAGGAACAGGGGTTTAGAGAAGTGGTGTGCCTTGCAGGGAGCATGCCGATCAGCAAGTGAATCAGGAGTCCCACAGGGAGGCAGTTGCTCAAACGACCAGGCCCTTGTGCAAATGCTCATTGCTCAGCTGGTGGCTGAGGACAGGCTCCTCTCCGCTGCACCTCCATAGGCGGCTCAGGAGCAGTTAAACACAGGGACAGGGAGGACGGACAAGTAGGAAGGGTATTGCCTCACAGGACTGGGTTTTCGCCACTTAAATGCCTTATCGTTTTGTGATTCCTGGAGTGGAATTCTGAATGTGCCACCAGATCAATTCTCGAGCTACATGTCCATATCCGTCAGAACCTGGCCAGCATCGGAGCTCCTCCAAACAACAGCCCGAGAGGCAAGAAACGGAGTTTGCAGCTTGGAGCCTGACAAGCCATGTGAACAGACCCTCTCACTGAGCCACACAGCCTTTTACACTCTTCATCTGCGAAGTGAGAAGCTGTCTTTCCTCCCTCCGAAAGCTCTCCTCAGAGGACATAAAGAATATGAATGGACCAGGCATAGTGGCACACGCCTTTAATCCCACTGCTCGGGAGGCAGAGGTAGGAGGATCGCAGTGAGTTCAAGGAAACCCTGAGAATACCAAGTGAATTCCAGGCCAGCCTGGACTAGATCAAGACACTACCTGAAAAAAAAAAAAAAAAAAGAACATGAATGCGAAAGGGATTTGGTTTAGTATATTTTTAGTTTTTGTGGTGCTGGGCCTTGTACATGGTAGGCCAGCACTGGGAAAGGGTTTAAAATGTGGAAGCATTTTTTTTTTAAATAATAAGTTTGTCCTTTTTTGTCACCTTGTACAAGGCTGGTGTGGCTTAAGGCTGGGGGGGGGGGGACAATGTTGTCCCTGACCTTCAGGACTGCACACATCAGGATAAATTTTTCTACAATAAATCTCAATAACTCATTTGGTCGTGGTGGCTCATGTACATAATCCCAACACTTGGGAGGCTGAGGTGGGAGGATTGCTGCTACTTTGGGGCCAGTCTGAATTACATCTGAAACAAAACAAAATCTTTTAACTCATACAGGAGTGTCAACTTTTTTTCTAAAACCATGATTTTTTTTTCACTTTCCCTCCTTCTGCCTCTCTCTGCCCCACTGTACTAGTGCCTAACACTCTGTCCTGAAGGAAAAAAGAAGTCTAGTTAACAAGAAGTCAGGACATAATATTGCTATTTAAAAAGTGGAAGTGGTTAGTCTTAGGAAAAACTACCTGGCATTAATTTTTGTTTTTCACTTCACTTTAGACAGAGGAAACTGAAACACTCACTGGCTAGTGTGTGGGCGCTGGAAGGCAGGTGGGGTTTTGCCACTACATCCAGCCACCTCCCGCCAGGAGCCCGGCAATAAGAAAACTAAACATAGCAGGGCGTTGTGGCGCATGCCTTTAATCCCAGCACTCAGGAGGCAGAGGTAGGAGGATCGCCGTGAGTTCGAGGCCACCCTGAGACTACATAGTTAATTCCAGGTCAGCCTGGACCAAAGTGAGACCCTACCTTGAAAAGAAAAAAAAAAAAAAAAAAAAAAACAAAAAAAGAAAAGAAAAGCTAAACATGTCAGGTAGGTGCATTGAGGAACCTGAAAGATGGACTTGAAAAGTAATGTGCTAGGGAAACAAACTTGCCTATCTTAGTCCACATTCTGTTGTTTATAACAATCTATGGGAAATGAGGTAATTTATGAAGACTAGAGAGAGGTAGCTGGGGGTCATGGCTCAAGCCTTTAATCCCAGTGCTGGGAGGCTGAGGTAGGAGGATGGCTGTGAGTTCAAGGCTAGCCAGAGACATAAAATGAGTTCCAGGTCAGTCTGGCTTTCAAAGTAAGACTCTGACTCAAATTTAAAAAAAATAATAATAAAAAGAAGGAAGGAAAGAAACAGAATAGGAAAAAGAAGAAAGAAAATATGGTTTCACTCACAATTATTAGTGCTAAGATCTAGTAAGCATCTTTGTGCTGTGTAGTAACATGGTAGAGGGTATCACTTGGCGAGACAGACAGATGTCTAATTTAGTTCTTTTTCTTTTCCTATAAATTCATTACAGCTGCTGTGGAACTCCACTTTCAGACTTCACCTCCTCTTCATCACCTTCAAATGCCACTAGCACATAAATTTGGAAAAATGGACCAGGCATTCATCCAACTCAAGAACTTTTGGAGTTACATTCAAGCCATAGAAGCATATTACAAAAACATATTTACGTGATGGTCACTACCCTGTGCATGCAGACAGCCTCAAATGCACAGAGAAGGCACTGGTAGGCTATACAGCAGAATCCCACAAAGTTGTCTCTGCATTGAAGAATGATGGATACTATTACTTTTTCCAAGTTACTTCTTACATTTTGTAATCTGAAACAGAACAACAACAACAACACAGAGGCCAAAAAGGGAAAGGAAAAAGTAAAGCAAGAAGAATCATGCCATCCTGTCCAAGACATTGACTGATGGCGTCATGGAACGTGCTCAAGTCCAGTGAAGCCGTGTCTGGAACTGTAGCAAGCTCGTCAGGGTTGGGCCTGGCATCACCCCCCTGGCATCTTTGCATGTCTACGGCTGGGCCTGGTGCTTAAACAGTGTATGCTAAAGGGACCTCTTTCCTTGCTAGGCTGGCCATGTAGCTCCCCACCAAGAAGAGACTACAGACAAAAGCTGCCATGGAAGCAAAACTGGTCCATTTTGAAATCCCTGTCCTTTTTTGAGTTAAATAGTTTACATTTGGGGGCTTTGTATTTTTCTTCAGTAAAAAGGAAAAGGTTGGTTACCAAGCTAACAAAAAGAACTCCTGCATTGTGACAAACTGCCCTTTATTTTTAAAAGGTTGACTTCCGGCCAAGATGGCGACCGCCTAGCTGTGCTGCAAATCCTGGGGAAAGAAAGATAGATGTAGATCCTAAGGAGAGAGCCACCCCATCATACCTCCAAAGGGCCCCGGCTGAAACTAAGAAAAATAGACGAAACAAGCAAGGGTGCTGTTTTCCTGATGAACCGGATACCAGCAGAAGGGGGAAGGAGATCAACACAGAGAAAAATCAACTCCTACCAAACCAGAGAGCCAGAGCCTCAGAGGCCCCCAACACCTCATCACTGAAGCAAACCAAAAATGAACCCAACATGGCTCAGGGAAATTTTGCGGAAGAGGGGGTGGAAAGAATGTCAGAGCCACATGTTGGGTCATGATATGCAGAGACATTTATCTTACCCATAACTGTGGGCTAACTCCACAATGCATGACCCATATACCTCAACAAGGAAGGGCCAAGGGGAGGGGGTAGGTCACGGATGAGCTTAATAATGGTACCAAACTGACTGTATTTGCTGAATACAAAACTAACTAATAAAGAAAAAAAGGAAAAAGAAAAAAAAAAAGGTTGTCATTAACACAGAAGGGCTTGAGGTTAGATCTTCTATTGATTAGAGTTCTTGGTAGTAAGTAACAAGAGTCATTGATTCTGGCCAGCCCCAACAGGGAAGGGAGGGGAAGACTGTAGAGCCCAGGCAAGAGCCATCAAGCTATGGGGACCACTGCTCTGGTCCCAGAGCCCTACATTGTCTATAGAACTCTGTGGTCTTACAAGTTTGACTGGTTCTCTGTGGGGGTTAAGAGTATGATCTTGAAGCCAGACTGCTTGGTTTAAATCATATAGGCAGAACTAAAGGCAAAATCCATACCTTCTCTTCACCTCAGTTTCCCTACCTGCAGAGGGAGGATAATGAAATAATCAACATACATTAATTATTTATTTCTGTGTAACAAATTGCCCTGGCCTAAACCACCAATAAACATTTATTACCCCAGTTTCCATGGGCCAGGTATCTGGGAGTGGCTTACCTGGACACTGAGATGTCTCATAGGGTTCAGCTAGGGGTTGATCGGGGTTGGCATGATCTGAAGGTTCCACTGAGGCTGTTTCCAACAAAGCTCGCTCAGATTGGCACTGTTGATGGAAGGGACTCAGTTTCTCCAAAATGGACTACTTTACAAGTGACTTTCTCCCTCCTAGCAGGTAACAACAGAAAGAGCCAGACAGTAGATACATTCTAGTTAGATATGGACTTGGAAGCCACATGACATCATCACTTCCATTCATAGCACTCTATCCCTTAGTAGGAATCCAGGAAGCCCATCCAACCAAGGAGATGAGAATTAGGTTACAATCCCCCCACCTACCAGGCTTTTTTTCATAACGTCAATTCCCAGTTAGGCGTGGTGGCTCACTCCTGAAGTCCCAGCACTGGGTGTGGGTATAGAGGTGCTAAGGCAGGAAGATCACAAGTTCAAGGCCAGCCTAAGCTATAGAACAACAAGATCCTATCTCAAAACCAAAAAAAGTCATTCCCCTTAATTCATGTGATAGATTTTTTTTATCTCTGGTAAAAGCATCTATATATTTTATGAGATGCATCATTTCAGGTTTTAGCCATTTATATCTCAGATTAAATTCCACCTGTCAGCAGCTATGTTTTACAGCCAGCACATGTTCAGGATTTTAGTGACGACTGAATGAGTTAATACAAGCAAGTGTTTAAAAGGGTGTCTGGTGTATGGTCATTACCTCCTGAGTGATTGATTGCAGGTCATATGATTCTTGTTACTATGGTTACTGTTTTTAATTCTCCCTCCCACCCTGCCACCCTGCTACCCTGCCTGCTCCATCTCCCCAAAGTCACCTTGGAAGTTGAGCCTGATCCTCCCATGACTTACTGACTCCTGGGGCCTTCTGAGGGGCAGCAGAAATGGCCCTAACTCTTTATGTGCCAGGCAAGATGGTCCTCACAGTTGCTAAAGGGCTGGTCTTTGCTCTCTTTTCTTCTTCTCCTCAGGCAAGATATCCATGGCAATGAGCTTGAGGAAATCCCCAGGAAAGTGGAGTCAGGTTAGTGGAACACATGCAGGGCCCTTGCCCAGTTGGTGCCCCAGTGGGATAGGGTCATGTAGCTGTGGGAGCTTGAGCAAAGCTCAGTGGCAAGGGAGTATAGGGAGCTAGTGAGAAGGGCCATTGCTGTCCTCAGCCCACAGAGCATTGGGTGAGTCACTTCCCACTGCTGTGCAGACTGCCCTTTGCAGAGGATGTTGACCCCGAGGGCCATGTTTAGGGACTTAGGCTCAACCAGATTCTGATTGCCAAGCCCGGAGCCTTGGCTGCATCAGCCCCAAGAAAGGGATGTCTGCTTAGAGAGAGTGGTTTCTAATTTATGTACAGCCCTGCATGTGCTGGCTTCAGCCCAGCCACCAGACCTTGCCGGGGCTGGCACTGTGTGCTCCCTGCCTTTGGCCCATCACAGGTGATCATTCAGAAACAGGAAGCTTATCACCACTTGTCCCACTTGGGCTGGTATTTCACTTTCTCGTTTCTTCCTTTTGTTGGATATGAGTGGACAGTAGAGGCGTCTGAGACATTCAGTAGCATGATGTTGGGTGCCTTTTCTTTTCCCAAGTCTCACACACTCTCTCTCCTTCCAAAACCAGCTTCTATTACAGAGCAGGATACCAAGTGTCCATCTTTCCATGCAGACTTTGAGTCCCCTTTATGTCTCTGTTCTTCCATCCCCTCAAGGTGGGATCCTATACCTCTAGACCACAGCTGAGGAGCACTTTGGCCAGATGGGTGGCAGCAGAACCCCTTTGTCCTCAGAGGGAAGCTCTTCTTCAAGAAGTCCAAGAGGTCCCTGGCATTCAAGTCTGAGTTGGTTTCAGAAAGAAGGGATGTAGAAAGAGGTGGGGAGACTCAGGCAGGTATTGTATACCTGGGAAAAGTACATTGAGAGAGAGCAGGGAGGGGAGAGAGAGAAGAGAGGGGAAAAAGAGAAAGGGAGGGAGGGAGAGATTCAGAGAGGTTTAGAGAATGCGAACATTCTTTTTTTTTTTTTTTTTTTTTTTGAGGTAGGGTCTCACTCTAGCCCAGGCTGACCTGGAATTCACTATGTAGTCTCAGGGTGGTCTCAAACTCACGGCGATCCTCCTACCTCTGCCTCCCAAATTCTGGGATTAAAGGCGTGTGCCACCACCCCACACCAATGGTCCCTGTGCCCCCTACTCCTCCTGTTTTGTGCAGAATCCAAGCTCAAGAGGAACCGACGCCACCGTGTTGTCCGTGTTGGACTTACTCTTGGAAACCTGCTGTTCGTATTTACACTTGGCGGGTCCTTGTCTCTGTTTCTGTGGTTTCATTGGAGAGCAGAAGAAGCAGGGCAGCACACTAACAGTCACTAATGGCCAAGGCCAACTCTCGGCCCACGTTCTCCCAGTGTTTTGTTTCCAGGGAGCATGTGGGGTTGGTCCACTCTGATGACTGTGGATGAAGAGAATTCAGTAGCTGTCCAGATCTGAGGCCACAGCGCAAAGTGAGCCTTGCCTGCTAGGTTAAGGGTTTACAGGGGTGAGACCCCTGAGAAGAAGGCTCACACAACAGGCTCTTGCCACTAGTGTGACTCCACAGCTGTGTATGTAGGTCAACATGTGAGTGCTTAAGAGACTAGACTCTCTCAACCTCAGCACTACCAACACTTGGGGATAGAAAATGCTTTTTTTTTTTTTTAAATAAGAGACAGGGTCTTACTCTGTAGCTCAGGTTGGACTTGAACTCACAATCCTCTTGCCTCGGTTGGCTGAGTAGTTTGGATAGTGGGTAGCTGCCACACCTGGCTATAGACAATTCGTTATTGTGGGGCTTGCTTTTGCCCAGGATGCTCAGCAATATCCCCAGCTTCCACTCACTGGACACCAGTAGCAACCCCAGTTGTGACAAAAACAAACAAGTAGCCAAGTGTGATGGTGCAGGCCTTTAATACCAGCACTCAGGAGGCAGAGGTAGGAGGATTGCTGAGAGTTCGAGGCCACCTTGAGACTACATAGTGAATTTCAGGTCAGCCTGGGCTAGAGTGAGACCCTACCTCAAAAAAACTAAAACCCACCAACCAACCAACCAACAAAAAGTGGCTCAGGCATTAGTTTTGACATAGATGGAGTGTGGCTTCCAAAATTTCCTGTGTTGGGAGCTTAGTCCCAATGTGGAGATGCATAGGTTGTGGGCCCTTTAATAGTGGAGCCTAGTGGACATGATCAGGCCACTGGAGATGTGCCCTGGGAAGGGATTAATGTATTTCTGCAGGGACCCCAGTTACTCTTCATTAGAATGAGTTGTAAAAAGAGCAAGCCTGATCCCTGAATGGCTCTGGCTTCTTTCCTTTCCGTGTGATGTTCTCTTCTGAAATCTTTTCTGCCATTGTGATGTCTCACCAATGAGGCCTTCAGCAGAGGCTGATCAGAGCAGGGCAGCTGCTTGAACTCAGAGTTAAGCTTCAAAAACTGAGCTAAGAGTGTTTCATGTCTTTTCTTTTTTTAAAAAAATATCATTTATTTAATTTATTTGGGGGGGATGGGATGGGCCACCTGGGCCTCTAGGCATTGCAAATGAACTCTGGACACTTTGTGCATCTGGCTTTATGTGGGTATTGGGGAGTCAATCCTGGGTCCTTAGGCTATGCAGGCAAGTGCCTTAACTGCTGAGCCATCTCTCCAGCCCCATGTCATTGCTTTACAACATACCTAGTCTCAGACATTTTGTCATAACAAAAGAAAATGGACTAATCCACCCAACCTAGTTAAGCAGCACCACTCTTGATTAAAACAAGGACTCTGGAATCAGACTGCCATCATTCCAAACACAATGCATGCAAATGTATGGGAATCAAATGAGTCAATAAAGCTAAAGTGACTTATGTTTATTTGCTCCAAGCCAACACAATTTGGAAGTGTAAGGGGTTCAAACAATAGTTCCAGAAACAGACTGTCATGAAATGGCTATGTGATCAGTTCATGCATCCTTATACAGCACTGAGCACAGAGCTGAACCTGGGCAGCTATCATGCTAGGTGCTTCACATGTAAGAACCTCAGTTGCTTCCCCCAGGCCCTATGAGGCCACTACTGTTACCATCCCCTTCTCGTATGAGGGAAAACTGAACCACTAGGAAGCCCAGAATCACACATGGAGTTGTACAGTCAGGATTCTGATCCCAGCAGACACGTTTCAAAGCCTGTGTTCATACTGGTGACCATGTGTGCACAGTTGCTACTCAACACCTCAGATTCTGTACAAGCTACTAGCTCTGGATCCAGGTAAACTATAGTTTTAGTATCAACCTTAGAAAGCAAAATATTCAAGTGTTACTGTGATAAAAGCAAGTAGAGCACAAAAATCATTGAACCACATGAAATGGGTGTGTGGAGGTATCTAGTCTGATTCCCAGTTGTGAAGGAAGAGTTAAAAAAATTACCTGTGCATGTGTATGTGTGCACATGTGTGCAGTAGCATGCACATGGAGTTCAGAGGAAAGCCCCAAGTGTCTGTCTTTACCTTCCACCTTCTTTGAGGCAAGGTCTCTTGTTCACAGCTGCAAGTGCCAGGCTGGCTAGCCCATGAGCTTCTGGGATTCTCCTATCTTCCATCCTCCCTATGCTACTGTTTCTGGCTTTCCATGAATGGTGGGGATCTGAACTCTGACAGTCAAGTTTGTGCTGCAAGTGCATTATCCACTGAGCCACCTCCCTGACCTCCAATTCCCAGTTTTGAAAAGTAGTGTGAGGCTCAACAGGTGCACACAAGCAGGAATTCACTGTGGTAGGATCAAAGTCTTAAGTCAGGTGGTTCTCTTGGCTTGGGGGATGCTATGACAGTGTGACATGAATGGAGAAAGTTTAGGACTCTCTGCCCACACATTTGCCACTGCTGATGATAGAGGACATCTTGACAAACACCCCAAATGAAACTTCTATGTCTCATCAGCCTGTGATAAGAGAATCTGTTTCTCTCTCTCTTTGGCTTTTCTCTTTTTTTTTTTAAATTTTTTCTGTTTTATTCATTTATTTGAGAGTGACAGACAGAGAGAGAATGAGGCAGAGAGAGAGAGAGAGAGAGAGAGAGAGAGAGAGAGAGAGAGAGAGAGAGAATGGGCGCGCCAGGGTCTCCAGCCACTGCAAACGAACTCCAGACTCGTGCGCCCCCTTGTGCATCTGGCTAACGTGGGTCCTGGGGAATCTAGCCTCGAACGGGGGTCCTTTGGCTTCACAGGCAAGAGCTAAGCCATCTCTCCAGCCCCTCTTTGGCTTTTTGAAATAGAGTCTCACTCTAACTCAGGCTGACCTGCTCCAGCCCCTCTTTGGCTTTTTGAAATAGAGTCTCACTCTAACTCAGGCTGACCTGGAATTCACTATGTAGTCTCATGGTGACCTTGAACTCACAGTGATCCTCCTACCTCTGTCTCCAGAGTGCTGGAACTAAAGGTGTGTGCTACCACGCCCAGCTTTGTTTCTCTCTGTCTTACACAAAACTTTTCTCTTGACCCCGATCAGAAAGGAGCCAAAATCCCTTTTGAATTTCCTTTTTTCCAATCATTTGCCCCTTTCAACAGTGCCAGAAATCCACCTGGATCCTCTTCTCAACTGGAAGCTAGTCAAGGCTCAAGCCTCTCCTAGGGACATCCGACCTGCTCAAGTTGGTAGGCACATTGTAAACTGAGGCTCAGGTGAATGACAGAGATCAGACGATATGAAGGTACACCTTCCCAGACAGCCTCATATGGGTGCACTCAACCCTTCATCAACTCGAGAGAGAACGGACAGACAAGAAAGAATGGGGAGTATGCCAAAGGAGAGAGGGGGCGACGCCATGGGCGGTGGGTGGGTTTAGAGAAGTGCTATCTGGTTCTGGAGCCACAAGCATACTTCTACTCTCTAATGGCCTCATTTACTGGAAGGGGAACTTGGACAGTGGTGGTGTGGTGGGAGTTTGAGGGGCAGGAGCAGGTGACCTGGCTTGGATTACTCACCAAAGGCCACTGTAGACAAGTCACTTGCTGGGGCTGTTTCTGCCTCTGAAACAAAACTGAGTTACTGGGTGCGAGGAGCTCAGCACATTGAGGGCCTGCGGCCCATTCACGCCTGCTTGTGTGCCTCCTCCCTCACACATGGTAGGCACCAGGCTTACCAGTGTCTATTTTCCCAGCCCTGTGAACAAGGCAGTGTTAAATATTTTTTATTTTATAGATGAAAAAACTAGTGCACAGAGAAATGATTTCACCCAAAGTCATGCTATTAAACCCAGATAAAATTAAAAATTCCACTCTTCGAACAAATCATTGCTTTGGGATCTACCTCCAGCCAGTGGGGCTTCTTGAGTGAAACAATTTGCACAAGTCTTACTTCCACTTGGTGGGAAAACAGCCTCCAACAGGGTCCACGGAAGGAAGACAAGGGAGGTTGCAGAGTGTGTGGGTGACTGGTGACCCCAAGATTCTATAGATGGGTTTTCCTGGCTTATTGCAAACCCAACTGCCTTGAGGCCTCCTCCGCCTGGGTCGCTGCCCGCCTCCTCCAAGGCCAGTTGGGATGTTTGCAAGCGGCATTGCCTGCCCGCACTTCCTCGTTCCCCAGCGCCCTGGACGCCCTGGCGGCTCGTCGGGCTGGAGGAGGCCAGAGGGGAGGTGTCGCAACCGCTCCCCTCCCTCTTTCCCCGCCTTGGCACTCAGTCGCCTCCCAGATGAGCGCTGTCGCAGACCGCCGCTGGCGTCGGGGGCTCCGGGCATGTCCCCGGAGTGCGCGCAGACGGCCGCCGCCGCCGGCCCCGCGCGCAGCCTGGAGCCGAGCAACCGCACCCGCTTCCCCTTCTTCTCGGACGTCAAGGGCGAGCACTGGCTGGCGCTGAGCGCCGTGGAGACGCTCGCACTGGGGCTCATCTTGGCCGTGTCACTGCTGGGCAACCTGTGCGCCTTGGTGCTGGTGGCGCGCCGACGGCGCCGGGGCGCCACCGCCAGCCTGGTGCTCAACCTCTTCTGCGCCGACTTGGTATTCGCCAGCGCCATCCCCCTGGTGCTCGTGGTACGCTGGACCGAAGCCTGGGTGCTGGGCCCCGTCGCCTGCCACCTGCTCTTCTACGTGATGACCCTGAGCGGCAGCGTCACCATCCTCACGCTGGCCGCCGTCAGCCTGGAGCGCATGGTGTGCATCGTCCGCCTGCAGCGCGGCGCGGCCGGCCCGGGCCGGAGGCTGCAGGCCGCGCTGCTGGCCTTCATCTGGGGCTACTCGGCGCTGGCCGCGCTGCCGCTCTACACCTTCTTCCACGTGCTCCCGCAGCCTCTGCCCGGCGGCGACCAGGTGAGAGCCCGGCGGCCTGCGGGGCGCGGGGACTGCCCGCAGCACGGGGCTGGGGTGATGGTGGGGATGATGGCAGCCGACCAGCAGAGGTCATTTGTCGCCTTGAATCATTTTATGGGACCGGGTGCCCTGCGCTGTGAAGTTTATTTCAAATCCCCCTGCCCCAGACGTTGTGTGTGGACGTTCCTAAAGTCTTGTACGAATGCAATGGCTATTATGAGAGGCAAACTAAACAAGGGCGCCCAGAAGCCACCTGGCTAACCTGGCTAATCACGTTATCCAGACTTCTGCTTTTTTTTGGGGGGGGGTCTGGTGTTCGTTACAGGACTGTTATCGCCTCACTTGCTTTACAGCTGAGAAGACTGAGTACACGGAGTAACTCTGCTGGAGGAGGAGTTGGGCCCCTAAGAACACATTTCCGTGGTGGGTTGAGGGTCCTGCTTTGAAAGCCTGCAAGGTTTTCACCTGCAAAGACAGGTGCAGAGGAAAGAGCGCTGGATATCCAGGGAATTCCCAGACCAGAGGCTGCTGTGAGAGGCTGTGACTTCCCCTTCTGGGTGCTCAGGTTTGCCAGCTGCACAGCAGAAGGCCTATGCTAGGCCTCAGCATGTCACCCTGGCAGCCTCTGGTGAGGGCTATTTGTAAATCTCAGAAGCTGGGCAAAAGAGCTTTGAGGTGAGCAGTACTCCGACAGCTGATCTGGGAGTCGTGGAGAGGTCCATGGTTTCAAACAGCTTCTCCAAACGGTGCAATGTCAGCTCTGTTCACTTCAAATTCTCAGGTTTGTGCTGCCACCCAGGCCGGTGGCTGCTGGGTACGCGCACACAGAGATTCCCAGGAGATGCCAGACGCGGCAAGTGGTGGGGCAGCACTGAGGTGGCAGGTCTGGTCGTCTCCTGTGTGAGTTTCACAAGGGAAAAGGTCTGTGTTTGTGACCTTGAGGCGCTAGTCAAATTGTCCCTTGCAGCTCAGCTTTCAAGAGCGTTTGATAGAGGCTGGCTTTTCTGCTTCTCTACGGAAGTCATTGGCTTTCTAGGGATGAGACATGAATTCTCGCCCTCTGCTCTAGGAGGGAGAGTGGGGTGCCTGGAGTAGTCCCTGGTTGAACAAGAACCACAGTGGTAAAGAGAGGGCCTGTAAGTGAAGCCTCCCCCCTCCACATTGGATTTTTGACCCTCTGGTGTCTGGGCACAGAGGAAGTTTCTCTGGGGGAGAGCGGTTTCCCAGATCATCACCTGAGCCTTTCATTAGGGGGAAAGGATGGAAGTTACATTCTGGGCAAGCGATATTTCCTATTTCTAGTAGCTCATTTCTGTTTTGTTGTTCTCTAGTAGCTTATTTCTTTATTATTATTATTTTATTTTTTATTGTTTTTTATTGACAACTTCCATAATTGTAAACAATATTCCATGGTAATTCCCTCCCTCCCCCCACTTTCCCCTTTGAAACTCCACTCTCTTATCATACTCCTTCCCCTCTCAATCAGTCTCTCTTTTATTTTGATGTCACGATCTTTTCCTACTTTTATGATGGTCTTGTGTAGCTTATTTCTTATGTGGGATACATTTTGGGTTGTTGGTTTGATTATGGCTTTAAATGACTGGTGAGCAGAAACATCAAGCCTGTGGAAATTGATCAGAGAACAGGAGAGCCTGTGGTCATGTCTCTTCAGGTGGGTCCAGGAGAGCACGGGCCAGCTGTATGGGGGGGACTCTTTCCCTGGGGAGACCAAGGTCTCTAGCTCAGGCCAGGCTTGTCCTCAGGTCAAATATGCATGAGTTTGAGCCATATGGATAGATAAAGCCCAGGCTTAGTTGTGCATCAAAGGGATCAGCTAGGGGATAGGTTCTGCCATCAGGTTTTTGAAGGTATTCTCTCACTGACCTACGTAGAGTAATGCTGTATTTTTAACAAGCCTTGGGTGATTTCTCCTCATTTTTTCTTGACAGATGACAAATGAGGTTCAGGGAATCAAGACCATATAGAATATATCTTAAACTTCCATATATGATTTTTATACCATTCCTTTTATACTTCTTCTGGGTATAATTAGATTTAACTGATATTTAAATAACACTAAAAAGGCTTTGCTTCCCCAAGCCAAAACTCTGGGCTAGCATGGCACATGCTGGTGATAGCGCTAGGGGGCCTTGCACGTGTGTGGTGGCCACTCTGTACTCAGCTCTGGCAGAGGAAATGTGTAGTTGGGGCCCCTCACAGCATTTCCAGAACGTTACCACAGGTGCTTCTGTAGAGATCTGTCCTGCGGTGCCTGGGAACACTGGCCCTTCTTGTTTTAATGATGAAACAATGTCTTGTTTCTAAGGGCCCTTGGAGAGGCATTTGGGCAGAGCCACTGGGAGAGAATGGATGAAACTGTGCTTTAGACGGTGAGGCAGATGAGTTAGTTACCTGTAGGAGCCCTAGTTAGAAAGTTAGTAGATAGACTTGGAGTAGGGGAGCCATCCTACCCCTTCCAATATCCCTCCTTCTCTCTGTTTTATCCTCTCTTATCTGAGCTTTCACTTTCTACTGTTTTGTTTGGTGGGGGGCAAGCACAACAGACCCTTTTTTATGTGAGAGAGCAAGAGAGAGAGAAGAGAAAGAGAGAAAGAGAAAGAATTCGTACATGCCAGGGCCTTCATCCACTGTAATCTAACTCTAGACATGTGTGACCTTGTGTGCTTGTGTCACCTTGTGCGTCTGACTTATGTGGTACTGGAAAGTAGAACATGGGTCCTTAGGCTTCACAAGCAAGTGCCTTAACCGCTAAGCCATCTCTCCAGCCCTCCACTGTTTTACTGACCTGTGGCTAATGGACAAGTGAGGTCAGACAAATTAAATGAATATTCCTGAAATTTTCAGAAATTCCTAAGTTTTAAGTCACTTTTATTTTTGTTGTTATAATTTATTGCAGTTTGTGGATAATATCTTGTGGTGCCTAATTTATAAGTTAAACTTCATCCTAGGGATATATGTATAGAAAACACACACACACACACACACACGGTTTAGTTTCACCTCTGGTTTCTAGTATCTACTCTACAGAGACTGGGAATAGAAGGAACATATCTCAATATAATAAAGGCTATTTATGATAAGCCTACAGCCAACATATTACTAAATGGGGAAAAACTGGATGCTTTTCCACTAAAATCAGGAACAAGACAAGGGTGTCCACTGTCCCCACTTTTATTTAATATAGTTCTGGAAGTCTTAGCCATAGCAATAAGGCAAGAGACATGCATAAAAGGGATACAAATCGGAAAGGAAGAGGTGAAGTTATCATTATTTGCAGATGACATGATTCTATATATAAAGGACCCTAAAGACTCTACTAGCAAACTGTTAGAGCTGATAAAAACCTACAGTCATGTAGCAGGATACAAAATAAATACACAGAAATCAGTAGCCTTCATATATGCTAACAACAAACACACAGAGGATGAGATCAGAGAATCACTCCCATTCACAATTGCATCAAAAAAAATAAAGTACCTTGGAATAAACCTTACTAAGGAAGTAAAGAATCTATACAATGAGAACTTTAAAACACTCAAGCGAGAAATTGCAGAAGACACTAGGAAGTGGAAAAACATCCCTTGTTCCTGGATTGGAAGAATCAATATTGTGAAAATGGCAATCTTACCAAAAGCAATCTACACATTTAACGCAATCCCCATCAAAATTCCAAAGGCATTCTTCATGGAAATAGAAAAAACAATCCAAAAATTCATTTGGAATCACAAAAAACCTCGAATATCTAAAATAATACTGAGCAACAAAAATAAGGCTGGTGGTATCACCATACCTGATTTTAACCTATACTACAGAGCCATAGTAACAAAAACAGCATGGTACTGGCACAAAAGCAGACTCGTAGATCTACTAGAATCTTGGAACATATGCCCTCTTGAGAATAAGTGGGGGGGGGCATGATATGATGTGCTTTCTGTATTCATGCCAAAGAGGCAAAAAGAGGAAACTCTTCAGTTCCTCAAGGGTTGTTACCTGAGTTTATGGGAAGCATCCCACTTTATACCTCAGCCATTGAAGAAAAACGCTGAAAAGAATAAGTTGGAAGGCAGGTTTAAAAAAGTGATGAGACAGAGGAGGAGAGAGTATGTGGCCACTGAGCAAGGAAAATGTCAGAGAAGGATCTAGTCTAGACTAGGGCTAGTCTAACTTTCAAAATTTGCAAAGACTGGGTGTACTAGCTCATGCCTATAATCTCAGCACTGAGGACTGAGAATTTATGTGAGTTCAAGGCTCTGTGGTGAGTTTCAGGCCAGTCTGGACTAGAGGGTGAGACTTTTTCTGAAATAAATAAAGGAAGAAATAAAGAATGAAAGAAAGAAAAAAGAAAGATTGAAAATGCCTTCCCCCTCAGTCCTTAGATGAGTAACTTCCTGCTTTTAGCTCTTACTTGTCCTTTCAAAGTGGGATGCTAGAAATGGAAGTTTTGAATGGTGGATATGTACTGACAGACCCAACTAAGTCCAGATACAAATGGCTCTCTTCCCTCGAGGAGCTTTGGCTTGGAAACAGTGCCCTCTTAGAACTTCCTACTCTCATGAGACCCATTAAGGTGGGAACCTGGGGACTTTCATGCGTTTGGGGCCAGGGTAGCCAGGCTCCAAAGCTGCACAGGAGGGGAGATGGGATGATACACATGCGAGTAATGCTAGACAGTTGGTGTTCAAGTGTGGGCTGAGTCGAGCATTCAGGAGTGGTAGGAGCCTCTCAAAAGAGAGCCAGCTGTCCCACCTCTCTCCACTACACTTGCCTTGTTTGCAGAATGGGTCTGACAACAGTATCAACTACACTGGATTACCATGGGGCCTTGAGTTGAGAAATGGGTCAACACCTGGCGCATATACAGTTAAGTGCTCAAGAATTGCTAGCTATTATTAGATTCTTTATCTTTGGGCATAAACATTTTAAACATTCTTCAAACAGGGTAATTCTTTAGATTGCTATAAAATAATCGGCTGCCATTTTAAGAGGAGAGACACTTCTTAGCAACGCTGACATCTCAGCCAAGGTCAGCTCAGCCTGTTCCAGCAGGATGCCTGCCTTTGTGTGCCGTGGCTCTGGCTGGGTGACGAACCACACTGGCAGGTGGGAAAGACCATTCCCTTTGGCTAGAAGGTGCTGCTCATTCATTTCACAAACATTTGCTGAGCGACCTTCCCCTCTCGCCCCTCCATAAGCCACCGAAAATCACCTCAGAGGTTAGTTTAATGCGTGTACAGCTGGTCCCAGAGCCTGGCCCAGTTCTGTAGTCTGGCACCGTGCGTGGTTCAGTAAACCCACCAGCAGGTGTTCTCACGTGTATTCTCTGAAAAAGGAAATGACCTAGGTCACCACCAGCAAAGGATGGCTTCAGAATGTACCCCGGCTCTGTCTGGTTTCTCTGGGTACCATCTCCCTTTGGACCACTTCCTGAGGGCATTTGGTTCATCCTTTCCTGGCAGTATTGTTATGTGGAGTATGGAGAATACCTTTCACAGACCATCAATGCTGGGCATGGTGGCCCATGCTCCCAATTAGTTGCTGAGACAGAAGGATCACAAAACCAAGGCCTAGCTGGGTGTGGTGGTGCATGCCTTTAATCCCAGCACTCGGGAGGCAGAGGTAGAAGGATCACTGTGTGTTCGAGGCCACCCTGAGACTACATAGTGAATTCTAGGTCAGCCTGGACTACAGTGAAACCCTACCTTGAACCCCCCCCCACTTCAAAAACCAAAAACCAAAAAACAAAAAACCAAGGCCTGACGGTGCTGTTTAGTGAATTTGAGGCTAGCCTCGCCACCTGTCTTTTTTTTTTTTTTTTTTTTTAAGGAATTGAGTTGAAGATGTTGCTCACTTGGTAGAGTACTTGCCTCGCATGTATGGAGCCTAAGGTTTGATTCCCAGCACTTTCTAAACCAGGCATAGTGGCACAGGCCTGTAATCCCAACAGTCAGGAAATAGAGAGGCTTGAGGCTCAAAAGATCCAGCTCATCTGCAGCTAATGGGGGGGCAGGGGGAGGGATAGATGAAAGAACATCTATCTAACAAGGCTTATTCATTCCTTAAAACAACCTGGAGGTCTTTCATTTTTCTATGTTTTGAGTTTGGCTGGGTCGGGGGAAACGTTTTTCTCGGGGTTCCCTGGACTGCCACAGGAAAGATCACTAGAGAAGCAGAAGGACAGAGTGCCGGACTTAGGCAACATTTGCTAACAAGTCTGGCAGAGTGGGGAAGGATCAACACTTGAGCAGAGCAGATCCTGTGGACAGATGTCCCCACACACTGGGGCGTCTCAGAAAACACCCTCACTAGTGGTTTTGTACGGAGCGCCCAGTGTATGGCAGGCACCATTCTAGGGGTTGGGCTGCTGCCTCAAGTAAGTCTGGGTTAGTCCCTGCCCTTGGCAGCACTCTTCAGTGGAGGCCCTGGGAGAAGCCAGGTGGTGAGTGGAGAGGGTCAGAAGGCAGTGGAAAGGGCTCTTCTGGGTGCTGGAGATCTACGGAGGCTGGTGGAAGACAAGTCTCTCCTGGTTGTGAACATGAGAGGGTCAGAAGTCATTACAGGCAGAGGAAACAGGCAAGGGGGCACCCGCTGCCACTGTGGGCCCTGCTGGGGTTCTGCACCAGGCTTGTGTACAGGTACAGAGTAGCAGCAGCCAGAGAGGTGCTGGATGTGTGAGCAGAGCTAGCAGGAGAGTCGTGGATGCCACTTAGGGTGCTTGGGTACACTTGGTGAGAGCGAGATAGGCACCTGGGAGAAGGAGGCCAGGAAGAATGATAGGGGCTGAGGTGCGATAGTTATTAAGGGAACCTCAAGGAACGAAAGGTTCCTTCCAGTGCAGAGAAAGCAACAGAGCGAACCCACCCCTTAGGTTTCTGGCAGCATGGAGAATGCTGGCTGCTCCGTGAAGAATGGTGGGGCCATTTTGGGGGAGGGGTGGTCAAAACTTTACAGGCTGTGAGGCCTCCGCAAGAGCTGCCCTGGGGTGAGTCTGGGGTGGGGGAAAGCACCAGGCAGAAGAGTGGACTGGATTATCTTCTGCCAGAAGAAGCTCCGGAGCGCTGGGAATATAGCTTAGTGGTACAGTGTTTGTCTAGCATGTGTGAGGCCCTAGGTTCAATCCCTAGTACAATGCACAAAGCAGCCGGGCGTGGTGGCGCACGCCTTTAATACCAGCACTCGGGAGGCAGAGGTAGGTGGATCGCTCCTGGTCCGGAGCCCTGAACTCCACCTCTCCATACTGAAACCCCGCTCCACTATGCTCCCTGGCCTCCCTTTTGGCTCCAGTGCTGTAGCGCAGTTTCCTCGTGCTTCCCTCCCTCCCTGACGCACCCCAGCTTCCTAGAGGGCAAGGCCAGAGCCTTGCTCTTCCCAACTGTGGACTCACAAGGGCACAATCACTTTGTCCAGAGAATAAATAAACCAACAAATTTAGGAATACTTGCTGAGGCTGCAGGTTCCTTCTCCAGATCCCAGTAACTAGGCAGATCTACCACTCGTGCTTTTCAAATTTGTGTTATAAAATCAGAACACTTCAAATATACAGAAGGAGTGCAGCGAGTATAGTAACTCTTATGTTCCCACCTTCCAGGCTACACACACTGCCCACCTCCTCTGCAAGTCATGTCTTGTGGGAGAAGACCTAGACTCAAAATGGCTGTGAGAGCTGGCTCAGCGGGTAAAGTGCTTACTGAATCACTCTGAGTACCTGAGTTTGGATTCCCAGACCCCATGTAGAAGCCAGAAGCTGATGTAGGCTTTTTCTTTTTTGAAATTGACATACCACTACTGTAAAATGCCTCTCAAAGAGCATATAAGTCTATCACTTTGGCCAGTCCCACCAACTCTGAGCTCAGATGGGGTGTTGTGCATCTGGAGTGAGAGCCACACATCAGGAGGCGAGAGGACATCTTCTTCCTTCCGTGGTGGGATCTGGAAAGCTTCCCAGGGTGGATGCGCTGTCTCTGCTGGCTAGGTTTGCTCAGCACTCGTAGTGATGTGTGTTTTAACCACCATCTTTCCTGAAAGGAAACTTTGACCACTCTTTTTTTTTTTTCTTTTTATCAATAAAAGGTACATTATAAAAATTTGGAAAAATTCAGACAACTAAGGGGAGGAGGAGGAAGAAACAGGAGAATGTAATGGAATATATGCCATGAAAGTAGAAGGGGGAACTGCTTGCAGGGGGAAGGGGACGGCAAGAGAAGCAGAGGGAGTGGGAAAGGACCGTGGAGGCATGAATACCAACAAAGTACACTAATAATACACATGAAAATGCCACGATGAAACCATTTCTTTGTATGCTAACCAAAAGACTAAGTTTAGAAAAAAAATCTCATGTGAGCCAAAAGAATGAAAATCAGAAAATTAGAGTCCTATCTAGAAACAGACACTCACAGCTATCTGAAGTGTACCCTTCCAGTCTTTTCTGTGTATGCATGCGTGTGCAGATGTGTGTATGTACATATTTAATTAGACTCATTCATATATGCACATGCTCTCCTCAACAGGCTAGTATTATAAAGTGTAAATTAAGTAAGAAATGGGGAGAAATTCTCCAAGATAATGTCTTTACTCACAAACGGACACTGTAATGGGAATGTGTGTGCCATGGTGGTTGAGTCAAGGGGAGGATTTAAAAGACAAAATGAGCAGGATTACATAAGTTATTTTGAAATAATTCTTTGCTGCAAGGGTCATTCTGAGGCTGGTCAGGCAGTATTTTTTGTTTTTGTGGCCTTTGTGTAAAGTTGTAGTAATTACTTTTTGTGTCATTGTGACCAAAAGTCACAACTTAAGGGAAGATGGGTTGATTTTTGCTTAGAGTTTCAGATTTCAGTCCCATCGAGGGGAGAGTGTGGGCAACAGAGCACCTCACATCATGATGGCCAGGAAGCAGAGAAGGAGAACGCGTGTGCATCTCCCTGATTTCCTACCTATTCCGTCCAGACCCCAGCCAGCATGGCGGGCGGGTCTTTCTCCATTAGTCCATCCTCGCTGGAAACGCCCTCACAGATACGCCCAGAGGTTTTGTATTTTACTTAGCTCTTAGATACTTCTCAGTCCAACCAAATTGAAAATCAAGATTAGCCACCTGCTTGAATTTCTGGTAGCCTTTGTGATGGTTTGAGTGGCCAGGCATTTGCACA
Organism: Dipus sagitta; assembly: GCA_036346955.1. Taxonomy (NCBI): domain Eukaryota; kingdom Metazoa; phylum Chordata; class Mammalia; order Rodentia; family Dipodidae; genus Dipus; species Dipus sagitta. Next base: position 42,788,675 of record CM070770.1, on the reverse strand, counting down.
TGAGATCCCCTTCTTCATAATCTCCTGGCTTGCTTTACTTCACTTAGTTGTTCATTTGTTTATTTCTTTTTTTCTTCTTTTTTGTTTTTTTGAGGTAGGGTCTCACTCTAGTCCAGGCTGACATGAAACTCACTGTGTAGTCTCAGGGTGGCCTCGAACTCATGGTGATCCACCTACCTTTGCCTCCCAAGTGCTGGGATTAAAGGCGTGAGCCACCACGCCTGGCCATTTGTTTATTTCTATTAGGAGTGGCACAAGCAATTCCATTTTGGTTCTTGTAACTCTTACACAGGCATATGATTTAGGAACCTGATTTTTTTTTTTTGTCCTTTATATAGGGAAAAGATCTTGCCCTACCATTATGCATTTTCCTGTAAGATCTTGTTAAGCCTAGAGACCCTGGCCCATGATTTGGAAAAGGCATTTTAGAATGGGGGTCTCATAGGGTTTTTTAAAAAAAAAATGTATGTATGTTTGTATGTATGTATGTATGTATGTATGTATGTATTAATTTATTTGTAAGCAGAGAGATAGAGAGAAGAGAGACAGACAGACAGAATGGGCATGCCAGGGCCTCTAGCCACTGCAAACGAACTCCAGATGCATGTGCCCCTTGTGCATCTGGCTTACGTGGGTCCTGGGGAATTGAACCTGTGTCCTTTGGCTTCGCAGGCAAATGCCTTAACCGCTAAGCCATCTCTCCAGCCCTCATAGGGGTTTTGACATCACTGTTTTCTACTCTTTCTATACATTTTAAAATATAGTTATTTATTTGAGAGAGGGAGAGAGAGAGAATGGGTGCACCAAGGCCTCCTAGCCACTTCAAACTAACTCCAGACACATGTGCCACCTTGCACATCTGGCTTACACGGGTCCTGGGGAATTGAACCTGGGTCCTTTGCCTTTTCAGGTAAGTGCCTTAACTGCTAAGCCATTTCTCCAGCCCTCTTTCTATACATTTTTCACATTACAAGTATCAGAAATTGAGGCCAAATCCCATCTAGATCTGGAATCCCTTTTTCTGTGGTTGGGGCTTCAGCATATCTGCCCACACCTGCTGTCACCACGTGCTGAAGTGAGGGGCCTGTGGTGGGCACAGGTCTGAGTACAAAGCACAAGTTCTGTGAATTGTACAAGCAGCAGTAACAGGACTGTCAGTACTCAAGAGAGAAACAGTTTCCAAACCAAAATTCGGAGCAATTGAACAAACTTTCTCTGGTCAGTTGTGGATGGTGAGAGCAGAGGACCATATTTTTAGAATGCCTCGTCTGCTGGTGAACCATCTAGCAAGACACACAGGGAAGTACCAATCTCGCCTCCCTTTTCAGGTACAGCTATGACTCTAATGCTTTTTGTTTTGTTTATTTATTTATTTTTTGAGACAGAGTCTCACTATGTGGGCAAGGATGGACTCATAAGTGCTGGGGTTACAGGTATACACCCAACACCTGTCAAACATTCTGCCTTACTTATCTTGCTTTAGAAAGTTTTCTTGGTAGATCCTTAGAAGTTCCTTGTAACCACATAGCTTTGAGGGGAAAATATTGTCATTAAAGACAATTGCACCTTTAGTGTTTTGGACTTGGTTTTGAAGGATATTTCTAAGCCTTAAATTCCTATTCTGTGAAAGGGGCAAATAATGCATATTGCAATGAGGGAGTGTCAAATGAGATAATGTATGTAGTGATTTCTGGTGCACAGTAACTGTTTCATGAATATTAGATGCTGCTATTTTCTGCTAACACTGGATAGGAAAACGAGTAACTATATTTTAAGTTTGTCCAACTATGATTCATGATGGAAAATGTTAAAAAAATTATTCGTTCTTCCTTAGCATTCAATAACTATTGACCAAATTCATTATGAACAAATGCTGCTATGGTTCAGATGCCTAGTGCCTCAAAAATCAATATGCTCTTAAAAATATATTCAACATGTCTAAAAATGGTTAGGGTAAATTGTTTTTTAAATTGCTTTATTCTTATGATCAACTAGACACAGAAAGTTTGTGGAAGGGGATGATACAGATATATTCTATTTTCTGTAACATTTAGTTATTGGAATAAACTGTTTCAGAAATAGAACTCTCATGGTTCAGTAAGGCCCTCTCATGTTGGAGGCTTTTGAGCTCATGTCAAACATTTGAAAGTCAATACAGCACAGTGATGGTGACATGGTCACAACTTCTCATGCTCTAGAGGTTTGCTTTGAGGCTCAGGTTACATTCCTGAGGGAGGAGGATACAAGGTCAGCGGCTCCCAAGTCTGGGCACCATACTGTTTTCTTAGACAAGGCATGGTTTGATACTTTGAGGATGACTGACACACGGTGTGTATTTGACGCTGTTATTGTTTGGGGTTTCTTTTGTTTGTTATTTTTTCTTTTACTGGGACAGTCTCCCTGTGTTTGCTAGGTTGGTCTCAAACTCCTGGGTGCAAGAAATTCTCCTGTGTCAGTGTCCCAAGTAGCAGGGACTACATGTATATGCTTGATCTTGACACACTTAGACACTCGAATACCTCCAAATGAGCATAGACCTAGCATAGACCCTGCTGCCTTTGGCAAAGTGTGACTAGTCTCAACACACTCATCACTTCTAGTCTGTGTGACCCTTCTGAGGTCAGTTTTCTCCTTTTTAAAGCACAGGCTTGGAAGAGAAGGTTTGAACACTGCATGCCAGCATAGAAAATCGATAAGGCCCACACTGGGAACTCCTTCACCTCTTACCAGCCTGCCCCCGAGGTTCCCTGGAGAAAGGAAGTAAAAATGCCCACCCTAAGGGTCTAAAGCAGGTGCTTTGCAAGAGCAGATATGATGGGTAGTGGGGAGGAAGGGATTCTGGGGTTCACTATGACACCACTTGTGTAGCAGACATTATAATGGTGTCAGTCAACCCCCAACAAGGACTGAGCTAAAGGTCCAACGAGACACCAACATTCAAGTGTTGTTCTTTCTTCCCCTTTTGTAACCAGGAAATTCCAGTTTGCACATTGGTTTGGCCCAGCATTGCAGGAGAAATCGCATGGGATGTGTCTTTTGTTACTTTGAACTTCCTGGTGCCAGGACTGGTCATTGTGATCAGTTACTCCAAAATTTTACAGGTATGTTTGTTTCCAATGCTACCACTGAAAATCACTACACATGGGCATTTCTAGTAGAATCTTAGAATGTCTGGGTCACAGGACACTTCAGAGGTAACAACAGCCCAATCCTGATTCACTGACCAGATCTATCTCCTCTTACAACACTGAGAAATGAGAATTCCTATTTGTTTGTTTTCTTTATTTAATTTTATTTTATTTTATTTTATTTATTTGAGAGAGAAAGAGGCAGATACAGAGAAAGAGACAGAAAGGGCACGCCAGGACCTGCAGTCACTGCAAATGAACTCCAGACGCATGTACCATCTTGTGCATCTGGCTTTACGTAGGATCTGGGGAATTGAACCTGTGTTCTTAGGCTTCACAGGCAAGCACCTTAACTGCTAAGCCATCCCTCCAGCCCCTGTTTTCTGTTTTGCTTTTCTTCTAATTGGTATGCATTTATGAATCTTTTTTGAAGCTCATCATTAAACCAGTACAATTAGAAAAAAAAACTGGATTGAAAATAGGCACAGGCGGTGTGACACAGAAACTGAGAATCTACTCTGTATAACAGTGTCATATGTTCTGTGTGTGCATGCTTGATAAGCCACTTAAATTATAGGTTAAATGGTCAAAAGGCTATGGGCATTGTTCATTATTCTTTTCAGACCATGTTATAACTTTGACAACTTCCTTTTCTCACTCCACACCCTATCACAATATCTTTCTGTATCAGTTCCTGTATCTTATCTTGTTACTCCTAAGAGCTGCATGGCCTTCGTCATACTGGCACAATGTAATCATTTTATGGACTTTTGGGTCCTGCCACTGTTTCCCGCAAACACAACAGTGACCGACAATGTACACTTTTCATATTTTTATGGAAGTGTCATATACCAATAGCAAAGCACACCCAGCTCTGTGTTCTGCTCTCGACTGAGCGCCCTCATAAAATGGCTTCTGGATGGAGACTAGAATCTGGCAGAAAGGGTTCCCTGTCACCTTGGGCCACTGCCCTTACCCTGGGAATGTCCATGCCAGCAGTGTATGTCACAGGAAATAAAGGATGTCTACCTTCAAAGCAAACATATGCAGGGGCAAAAAAAGGGCTAGCCTCGGCTTCCTGCCTCTTAAGGCATCCCATTTTCATGGAAGGTACCATCCAGTAAGCACAGGTAAGTGTAGTTATGCCCATTTTGGAGGGTCAACCTTGAAGCCTTTGAGGCTTCTTGAGGTGTGCCGTGGTTCAATTTTGATTTCATAGCTTATACATGGGTCATCCGGTAAACAGGTGTGTTAAAGAGAAAAGGCCATGTTCACCTTCTGGCTCTTGTACGACCCTTTCTTCCACAGCCAAATATCTGTGACCTCCTTATATTCTCAGATCTACAGAGAGCGCCCCCCCCGCCACGTCTGGGGCTTATTCAAGTGCGTGAGGCAAATTCAGGGTGGGAGTGTTATAAAAGTGTGAGTTATTATCACTAAGTTAAAAAGAAAGAAGTAAAAGGAAAGGGAAGATAAATATAGAATGAATTTTTAAATTTTGATTTAACATGTATTCATGTGGTGTTTATCATGTACCAAGAAGTAATTCATTTAATTCTAAAAGAATTACAGAAGACCCAGAGATGTCGTGCAGTTTACCCAGGGTCAGGGTCACAGAACTTACAAGTGTCAGCCTCAGGATTTAACCCCAAGGAGTCTGGCCCCGAGACACCCACACTTCAACTTCTCAGACACTTAAGAGTCTGTTCTGTGAAGCATGCTGGTGGGGCATGGAGGTGCGTCAGGAGTGTGCGGGTCACATTTTCTGCCTCGAAGGAACAGAGTCCCGTAGGCATAAATGCTGTGATATAAAGATGAAAGCATCTTATAAGCTGTTAACTCCTGCACAAACCGGAAGGATAAAAGAAGGGTGTGAAGGAGCGGAGCAAGGGGCCCTGGAGATGGATATAGAGACTTGGAAGGATCTTTTCAATTATCTGGCTTTGTATCCTGAAATTGCCCCTTAGGGCCAGTCCCTTACACCCTCTGAGTCTGTGGTCCTTTATCTGCAGAATGGCAGTCTTAATTCCCTATGTGAGGTTGCCACGGATTATGTCGGGGGCGTCTAGCACCTGCCCAGCCACAGAGGTGACGAGTAAATCATGCCAAGTGGTATTTGTCAGGTAGGGCTGCTCTTCCCATGCTTCCCCGTGAGCATGCTGGCTAGTGACAGCATGGAGGTTTGCTAGAGAATAAACAGCAGTTCAAGGTTTGGAGCAAGAACACAGCCAGCGCTGGAGCCGGTGGCCGGAGGAGTCACAGCATGTTAGCTGCTCCCCCCCCACCCCCCACCCCCACTTAGAGTCCACTCCTGGGTTCTGCACAGTTGGAGATGGTTCTGGCCTGCCCTCTTGCTACGTGTGCCCGCTTCTGGACCTCCTCCCTCCCCGAACCGTCCCAATCTCATTGTCAAGGCCAGGGCCCAGCTGGGGAAATTGGAGGAGGCCAGTGGAATTGAGACCAGAAAAAGGTCTTCCTTTCTCTTCGCCTCTAGGTGGCAGTACACCGGGTTCCAATCCCTTGCATCTAAACCCAATCTGATTGGGGACTGGCCCTCACGCAAGTCTACATATTGCTGCCTGCCATTTCCTCTCCACAATCTCTTCCCTGGACTGCTGTGTGGGCCACTTCCCACTTCCTCTAGGTGCATCCTCAAAAAGATCGCCCTCCGAAGCACTCCCTGTGTCTCTCGAAGCTCTCACACCCCTTGCTGCTGCGCTCAGATGCATCATCGAGCTGCCCGCAGACTGCCATGCACCCACCGAACAGGCTGGCTCACTCGCCGTACGCGCTCACTGTCTACTTGCGGACGAGGGAGGCAGGAGCCTTGGGTCACTGCTAGTGGTTCGGCGGGGCTTCTCTGCTTGGGCGGAGGGGACTCCTACTGGACAGAGAGTCATGAGACTAGGGCTCGAGATTGGGCCTCGCTACCCTGAAGCCTTCTGGAAAGTTACGGAACGAACATGGGCCGCAGTTTCCCCTGGTTCCCAACATTCTCAGTCCATCGTCGAACAGAATAAAATGAACCAGGAGGTGCGTGAATTTACGACTTTTGAAAAAGTATTCTGCCCCACTAGAAAAAACCGGTTGTCACCCATTTCCCAGAAGGACCATGGCATTTGCTCATCACTTGGTACTTCCGAGTTTGTCGGGCCGGTGCTTGGTAGGTAGGCAAGGGGAAGCAGTGGCCGGCTGGGTCTCATCGCTTGCCCTCCTCCCTCTGCAGGTGTACCCGCCCAGACACCAGGTAACTTTCTAGTCCGGGCTTTCTGCGTCACGAGCACAACTGCACATCCCGCTGAGCACAGATGTTCATAGGCCATGTCTCTATCTTAGGTTCCGTCTCTAGGCTGGAGAAATGCCTCTCTCACATTTCCTTGTTCTCTTATTGTTCTAAAGCCGAGCCTTTAGGGTGCTCCTTAGTTTCCAGGGAGGAAGGGTGTCAGAAAAGGTCAAGCAAGTGTGGGAAGTTCCCAGATAGATGGGCTTCTTCCCTGCCCGGCCTCAGAGCCTTTTCACGCTGGTCTACTTTGGGGATCCCCAGCACCGGAAGAAGACAGCTAGTATTTCCAAGTGGCCACAGAACCCCTTTCCTCTACAGTGCAGGTGTCCCACCGTGCCCTCTTTGGGAAACCCTGCTCTGACACGCATGGGTGGTGCTGACCTGGGCAAGGGTTCAGAGACAGCATCACCTCGTGCTTCTGTGCCTGCTGATCGCCTTTCCTGCTACTAATGTGCAGGACCGGGAACCAACTGCCTTTGCCCCGTCTTCCCTGCTTCCTCCTTCCATATGATTCAGACATGATTCAAACATTTCAGTGTTTTGCTTTTTTTTTTTTTTTTTTTTTTCCTATTGACAATTTTCCCAAGCGAATAGCCTCCCAGTGACTCCCTAAGTGTCTTCATTGATCAGGCTGTCAGGGCTGACAGTTTGGGGTGAAGTTCACATGATCACCCATCAGCCAAGCTGAGATGCCTCTTTTTTTTTTAAAAAAAATATTTTTTAAATATATTTTATTTTTATTTATTTATCTGACAGAGAAAGAGGGGGAGAGAGAATGAGAGAGAGAGAGAGGGAGAGAATGGGTGTGTCAGGGCCTCCAGCCACTGCAAATGAACTCCAGATGTGTGCGCCCCCTTGTGCATCGGGCTAATGTGGGTCCTGGGGAATCAAACCTGGGTCCTTTGGCTTTGCTGGCAAATGCCTTAACCGCTAAGCCATCCCTTCAGCCCCTGAGGTGCCCCTCTTATCTGATGATTCTAATTGGAATCTACCAAGGAGATCCCCAAAAGAGACCCAACCCCCTACGGGGCTCAACTTCCAGTAGCGGGACCCTCTTTCGCTGCAAGAATCTGTTGTGTGCTGTGAGGCGTGTGGCACAGTAGTGAGATGGGGAGAAAGCTCCCTCCCCGCACACAGAACCTTCTCATCTCGAAGTATATGTTGTAAAAAGGACTCTCAAAGGATGGGGAACACCCAGCAGCTAACCTGGATTAGCAGTTTTCATACTCTTAGTGAGCCAGACTTTCCCGGGAGCTGAGGAGAGGTGTAGATCCCTGTGTCCCCTGAGCTCTACAGAATTAGGTCTCAGGGTGAGCCCCATTAAACATTTGTGTTGTATCACATGCCCCGTGGCCAAGGACCACATTCCCATGAGTACTGTCCTCCCTCCTGACTGGCAGTGTACCGGGGTGGAGAAGAGAATGGGCACTTCTTTGTGAGGCACACATCCCCCACTTAACCAGGAAGCTAGAGCAAGTCACTTAACCTCTCACAGCCTCATCTTAGTTCCCAAAGCCAGACGACCCCAGGCACTCCCCCCTCAGAGGCTTGTTGGGAGGATCACAGTTCATCCCCTCCAGTTAACAGAGTGCTTCATGTCCCGTGAAAGCACATCCAGTATTCCTCAAAGCCAGAGACATTTGAAAGCCTGGCTAGATGTTGACTAGCCTTGACATCTAGTGTGTGAAGGGAAGCAAAGAAGGCTCCCCAGTGGATCCCGTGCCCCATTTTCTCCGGGCTCTAGAATGTGTGGGGACCATCAAGAGGATGACGCGGTAGCAGCTGTTTGTGCTATGAAAAGGCCTTTTACGCACTTGCCCACGGGTCAGCTCTTGTCCATCGATAACAGTCATTGTCAGGCACAGGTTAGAGCTCTGGGCCACAGAGGGCTGGATCCTGATGTCTGCTGAGGCCCACCTGAACAGCACAGAGCCGGGGGGAGCACGAAGTGCTGTGTCTGCTACTGAGCCTCCTATGATACGGGCTCATATAAACTCCGCTAAGCTGGATTTTCACAGCTGGTCGCTGTCACCATTTATTATCTGCATAATGACTCTCAAGGAGTAACTTCAGTTTCCTGAAAATCAGTTTGCTCACCTGTGCAGCAGGAATAACAATGGTGCAAATGCAGAGAGGAGTTGGGAAGATTAACTGGGACAACTGGTGAAATAAATGCCCACCACAGGCCCTGGCACACAGCTACCCCCAGGAGAGCTCAGTGGTCCTGACTGCTCTCACCTGAGCCCTCTGCTGGGAGTTTTACATAGGCAGAAATAGCTTCCATGGGCACCTGCTGCTCTGAATGTCCCACTGAATAAGAAGCAATCACACAATTATCAAGTTGTTAAACATCTATGGCTTTAATTACAGAACTATAAGTATTTTAGGTGGATATTTTAAGTCATTCTAACCTTGGAGTTAGACTTGCCTAAATTGTGAATGATGTTAATTACCTTCTGCTTACTTCCGCTCTTGGGATACATGGCTCTTAGGGGAATGGGCTGAGTACAGAGCTGGCATTTGGCCAGTCTCCAGCCTATGCTTCCATAGAGAAGCAGGACCCAGGGCAGACCTGGCAATGGAGTTAGTGAGGACCACTGGTGCGATCAGAACAATCCCACTGGCTTTCTTCCCTTGAGACAGAGGTCAGAGGTCACAGGTAAGTATATGTAAGGTCCATAGTACAGTGTCTGTCACATCTCAGGCAAACAGTGCCAAGCCAGGATCTACTCACCATCACCAGTCCCACCACTCCCCACCTCTCAGTAAATGATGAGGGACAGCCACATCTCCTTTCTGGTTGTACCCAGAGAATGATTAGAACTAAGCAAAGGGCAGCCCAAGTACTGGACTCCTCCAAGCCACCTGGGGCCACTCACATGGACACTGACCACCTGTGTCAGGATGCCAGTTTTAATGGCACCCTCCTCACTCTATCTCATGCACTCAGCCTCTTGGGGCTTTTGCTATTCGAACACTTGCAGGGCTTCTATTTTCAAAGTGGCTTAGCTAAGCAATCCTTCAGAAGGCTGTTTCCTCACCTGAATGTTGGGAGATGGACTAGGCCCTGGCAACTCTTAAGTGTGATCCTCACACCAGCTGCAGTGTGGGCAGCAGAATCAATCTTGAAGCTGGGGAGATAGAGCAGGTAATAAAGTGCCTGTCTTATAAGCATTAGGATGTGCATTCAGTCCCTAGAACCCACATAAAAATCCAAGTCGCAGCCAGGTGTGGTGGTGCACGCCTGTAATCCCAGCACTCAGGAGGCAGAGGTAGGAAGATCGCCGTGAGTTCGAGGCCACCCTGAGACTACATAGTAAATTCCAGGTCAGCCTGAGCTAGAGTGAGACCCTACCTCGAAAAAAACAAAAAAAAGAAAAAAGAAAAAAAAAAAGAAAAATCCAAGTTGTCCTGGCCCCCCAAAAAGAGAGGAACTTAGTGGAGAGTCTGCTCTTCCTTCTGCCTGGTCATCCTGTCACTGCATCTCCTGTGGCATCTCCCCAACTCCTGTAGAGGAGGGAAGGGGGGCACTACCACTTCCACTATCACGTCCCCAAGCAAACAAGGGTACAAACCAGTAAACTGCCCATCCAGGGGAGCCCAGGGAAACTGTAGCCCAGCCACACTGTGGAATGAACGCAGCTGTGAGCAAGGTAGCAAGAACGAGTTGCCTCTTCCCTGTGACGACGGGGGCATCCTTGATGGTGCTGTGCTGAGGAACACGAAGCTGTACAAGTGCAGTAAGATGCTGTCGTTCTGGTTGGCTTTCCCACAGATCACGAAGGCATCGAGGAAGAGGCTCACCATGAGCCTGGCCTACTCGGAGAACCACCAGGTCCGCGTATCCCAGCAGGACTACAGGCTCTTCCGCACCCTCTTCCTGCTCATGGTCTCCTTCTTCATCATGTGGAGTCCCATCATCATCACCATCCTGCTCATCTTGATCCAGAACTTCAAGCAGGACCTGGTCATCTGGCCATCCCTGTTCTTCTGGGTGGTCGCCTTTACATTCGCCAACTCAGCCCTGAACCCCATTCTCTACAACATGTCCCTCTTCAGGAACGAGTGGAGGAGAATTTTCTCCTGCTTTTTGCTCTCGGAAAAGGGAGCTATTTTTACAGACACGTCTATCAGACGAAATGATTTGTCTGTTATTTCAAGCTAGCTAACCAAGCCAGATGAGCCACACTGTGCCTCTAAAGGGAGTAAGGTCTGGGGAAATAGTGCTTGTCTGAGTCAAGTGCTTGTCTTGCAACTGTGAGGACCAGAGTTCGACTCCAAGTACCCAATGTAAAAGTGCCAGGCATGGCAGTTTGTACCTGCAATACCAGTGCTGGGAATGTGGAGACAAGAAGGTCCCTGGAGTTCACTGGTCATCCACCCTAGCGTAATTGGTATTCTCCAGGCTGACGAGAGAGGAGACCCTGTCTCAAAAAGAAGTGGGTGACCTTCCTGAAGATAACACCTGAGGTTGTCCCCTGGCCTCCACCTGCACATATGTGCATACACACCTGCACACATACATTCTCCCCCCCCAGACATGTGCGCATGTACACACACACACACACACACACACACACACAAAGTTAATTTCCAGGACTGCTCATGAGTGTACCTGCTTTAAGAAAACGCAACTTGGAACAGTACACATCTACAGCACCAACAAATTAAGGAATGATCACTCAGTATAAAACATGTGTCATTTAAAAAGGACTAACTATAAGATTCTTTTTGTCGGGCGTGGTGGTGCACGCCTTTAATCCCAGCACTTGGGAGGCAGAGGTAGGAGGATCGCTGTGAGTTCGAGGCCACCCTGAGACTCCATAGTGAATCCCGGGTCAGCCTGGGCTAGAGTGAGACCCTACCTCGAAAAACCAAAAAAAAAAAAAAAAAAAAAGATTCTTTTCAATATGAACTTTTTAGTGTGTTTGTCATAAGATAACAAATTGTTATTTATAACTGTTCCTATATTGAAAGCCACAGCTATGGTTTCTGCAATGAGCCTTGTAACTGATTGTGGACTCAGATTTCCCTGTAAAGGGTCATGGCCACCCTCAGCCCTGACCTTGGGCTCACTAGACTTTGGGGTCATTCATTAATGTCAAGACTGCTTGAGGAATTTCCATGAAACAATCAAAGGTGATTTATTTTCATGTTTTAAGAGATGAACTGAGGATAAAGTTCAGTCACAGAGTGCCTAGTAAATGTGTGGATCTAGGTTTAATCACCAGTATAAAACATGTCATGGGGGAGCTGGGGCGATGGCTCAGTAGTTAAAGGCACTTGCTTGTAAAGCCTGATGACCCAGGTTCAGTTCCCCAGCGTTCATGAAAAGCCAGAGACACAAGGTGGTGCATGCACCTGGAGCTCATTTGCAGGGGCAAGAGACCCTAGCATGCCCATTGTCTCTCTGCTTCTCTCTGCTTCTCTCTCTCTCTCTTCTCCCTCCTCTCTCTCTCGAATCAATAAATAAAAGTTTTAGAAAATGTTACAGATCCCTTTAGGAGAAGCAGTGTCATGGCATCAGTGAGGTGAGGGTGGACTCAGATATAAGAGAACGAGACCAGGAGTGGATCCTTCATCATTCCACCCATCAGAGGCCTGTGAAACACCTGCTGCCTCTGTGCAGTGTTCTATGCTGGGAATACAGTGTTGAAGCAGACAGCCCCACCCTGCTTTCAGCGAGCTTACCTTCTCATTGGGGTCAAACACCAAACAGAAGCCACTAAATCACATAGCATCCTCGAGTGCACAAGCATCCAGGAGAAAACATGACAGGGTAGTGCAGGGATGATGGTCGTTCAATGAGAAGGGGAAGGTATGAAAGCCATCGAGGTTGGCAAGTGAATAGTAAGAAAGAGTCAGCCAGGACACAGAGCTTTGCAGACAGGAGAGACAGGCTGAACCAAAGAGCTGGCTTGCTTGTGGGACAGAAAGAAGAGCTGTGTGGTTGAAGCAAAGCCCAGTTGACTGAACTGCCTCTGCACTAGACAATGTCCTTGATGCTAGAATAGTAGGGTGCCCTGCTGGATCCTGTCATTAAATGCCAAAGAAGTCCCAGGGTTAGGTCAGGCAGGGCCTTGGAAGCCAACGTAGGGAGTTTGTTCAGTGCTCAGACGGAAGCACTGTTGGTTTGCAGTTAGAGATTGATATACCCGATGAATGAGTTTAAAATATTAGTATGGCTGCTATGTAAGATGCAGATTTTAAGAAGTAAGAATGAAAATGGAGACCAGTTATGACTCTGATAAAGTAGTGAAAGTTGATGGGGACCATAGAAGTGTATGGTATTAAAGAGGGATTATGGAATGCGCTTTGGGAAGATGGAACAAAGACACTTTGTTGATGTGTGAAGGGATGCACAATGCGAAGGAAAAAAACAGGACTCCAGGAAGACTCCAAGATTTTTAGCCTAACATTTTTCAGATGGTGGGGCAGGCAATAAAAATGAGAAAGGCTGGGAGGAAAATGGAGGATAAAACCAAGTTTCGTTAGGGTGTATGTTTGAAATCCCAGTGAGGATCCACATAGAACAGGCAGCTAGAAGCAGAGATGTGGAGTCAAACCAAGAGATACAGTTTTGCTGGGAGACACCAATGGCATCTGGGGACCTATAGCTTTCCGAAATGTCCTGGGAGAGGATGGAGAGGAACGAAATCAGAGCCAGAGACTGGTTCCAGGGAGGCTGGGCCAGTGGAACACACAAGGCCTGGCTCAGAGTAGGTGTTTAACAAATGTTTATTTACTTATTTTTTTGTTCATATTTATTTATTTATTTGAGAGTGACAGACACAGAGAGAACAGCAGAGAGAGAGAGAGAGAGAGAGAGAAAGATAGAGAGAGAGAGAGAGAATGGGTGCGCCAGGGCCTCCAGCCACTGCAAACGGACTCCAGACACATGCGTCCCCCTTGTGCATATGGCTAACGTGGGTCCTGGGGAATAGAGCCTCGAACGGGGTTCTTAGGCTTCACAGGCAAGCGCTTAACCACTAAGCCATCTCTCCAGCCCAACAAATGTCCTTTTGCCTAGGAATTAGCATCATTCATGGAGTTTCTGGGGAAGCTTGCTTCTGAGGTAAGATTTATAGCAGTCATAAGCTCAAGGATGAAATGACCTTGGCTCTATAATTCAGTTAATGTATTTGGTAAGTGGGTGTTCTTTTTGAAGGGACGTGTGGCATCTTTCTGGTCATTGGGGTTGTCAAACTGAAGCTGAAGAGCCAGGCTCTGCCAACTGGTTGATCCATGAGAGGGAAATTTGTGCTGTCAAATGCATGGTCACGTCTGTACGTCTGTCTTTGGTGAGAACAAGGTACATGGGAGTCAGGGGCCCGGAAGCTCCCCCATGGCCCTTGGAAATACCAGCATCCCGCAACTCCCAACACACTCCACAGAAGCCCATCTGGTACAAGTAGTGTGCCCAGCTCCTGAGCCCCTATCAGACATTGTCTTATTGACTTTTCACTGAATTCCACCAGGCAGGGATGGCTTCCCCACATCTAATGAAAGAAATCACATAATCTGCCCAAACCACATGGCTAATATCTGGACTGGATTAGACTTAAGAAGGTCCAGAGGCCCTGTGCAGCAACTTCGCTGCTTTTCTACACTGAGAACAGTGTTTCTGTTTCTTGGAACCGCTGGGAACTGAGGCAAGCGGCTCTGCACGCAGTCACGTCCCCCTTGGGAGCATCAGGTGGTGCAGGACACTGGTGCTCTTCCCCAGCTCCTTCCACCACCGCTGCCAATATTCCCTGCACACTCCAGCTAGGGGGCTCTGGCTTGCAGGCCCCTTCCCCAGCTACCTCCAGGGAAGCCCAAAGGTCCCCTCTATATTTGCCCACATCTGAAATCTGAAGGAAATGGCACACTTCAGACAATGACGGGCAGGGCTGTTTCCTAGAGCTCACCCATGCATCTTGGCCTCTCAACCCCATTCAGGGTGAGCTCTCCATCCTACCCACTTTTGGGGCCCTGGGATGACTGAGCCTTGGGTTTGTTGGCCTGGCCTGGTCATCCTCACTTCCTCTTTAGGCTTCAGTGCCTTGGCCAGGTTGGTGTTAAGGTATTCCTGGAATACTGAGGAAGCCCCTTTCTCAGGAAGTTGGGAGAAGGTGGTGTTTCATCATGAAAATCAAGCACCCGAATGGACCAAATGACACAGAAAGCGAGAATTAAGAACATCTTGGAGGCTGGAGAGATGGCTTAGCAGTTAAGGGGCTTGCCTGTGAAGTCTAAGGACCCATGTTTGACTCTCCAGATCCCACCTTAGCCAGACACACAAAGGTGAGACAAGGTCGCAGATGCCCACCAGGTGGTGCAAGTGTCTGGAGTTTAATTGCAGTGGCTGAGGCCCTGGCACACCAGTACTCTCTGTCTCTTTCTCTCTCTCTCTCTAAAGTTAAAACAAAACAGAACAAAAAAAGAAACAAGAATATCTTGGTATCTAAAAGCACACCCCACCTGCAACTGGACCACAAATAAGACTTCAACCAAGAGGAAGCTGGTCACTATATTTTAATGAATCAAAGTTGGGAATCCCAAGCCTCAGATAGTCCCTCAGGGAGCTTACGTAAAGTATACATTTGGATGAGAAGATTCAGTCATTCCTGCATGTATTTTGTGTGTACTGAAGGGGTCATAGAGGGGGGAAAACTAAACTTGTAAGATAAATACAGATAAAGACGGAACGAAAGTAAATCACAAGTTTTAAACTGAAACTACATCGTTGATGGTGCTACAAAATGTTTCCTGAGAGTTTGCTTTGACAGTAACCTGAAACACAGAAAACAAAGCCATTAGTGGTGGGAAGGTGGACCAGCATTCATGCAGACAACGCCATGGCTGCCTCAGAGCTCGGCGTCAGCCATGTCCTTCTGCCCTGGCTGTGAATGATAAACACTCAAAGCTGTTTTTCACGGGCAGCAGGGCTGAGAACGTAGGACCTGCTGTATGAGTCAATGCTTCTGTTTAATTCTGCCAAACATGCCTCTCTGCTGTTATCTCAGACTGCCTCGTTGCCCGTCCTCCTGCGCCAGGACGTGAGGAAATGTCAGCTTAACCCCAGCCTTACTGCTGTAGTTTCATAGTTGTCACTATGTCCCTGCTATGCACTGCACCCTTGCTACGTGTCACAACCATCTACATTTTGCCCCCAACTCAGCTTACTACTGGAGATCTTGGGCCGTTTCTCAGCCTCTATTTCCCATGTGTAGAATGTGGATAACAAGTATCAACTTCACAAGGAATTTTCAAGGGTTCACTGTGGTAATTCAGGCAAAGGGTATTGTGTGATGCCTGGATGTGATGAAATCCTTCGTTAGCTCCGCACGCAGGCTGCTCTGCAGAGAGGCGCCTCTACATCTGTCTGTGTTTTAGGTCTGAGTTCACATGTATAGTGGGTTGGTCAGGTGCTCAATAGAAACACTCTTTTGTCTACACTTTAACATTACCGTGTTTGGATCCTGGAACTCAGCGTCCCACAGATGTAAGTATGAATTCAAAATAGCACACATCTCCACTATGTTCCTGACTTTGAAATCAGGGTCAGGAAAGGGCAATATCTGTCAAGAGATTCTACAGTTGTTCCAAAAACACCTAAGTGATTATTTGGTCTCACAGAGAATGAAGAGCATTGGCTGACATAATTTTTTCTGAACTTGTTATGCTGATGCCTCAGTTTATAATTTTACATAAAGTGGCTGTACACACTGCTTGTGGTGGTTTGATTCAGGTGTACCCCATAAACTTAGGTGTTCTGAATGCCAGGTTCCCAGCTGATGGAGATTTGTGAATTAATGCCTCCTGGAGGGAGTGTATTGCTGGGGGCAGGCTTATGGGTGCTATAGCCAGTTTCCCCATGCCAGTGTTTGGCATAGTCTCTTGTTCCTATTGTCCACCTGATGTTGGGCAGAGGGTGATGTCCACCTTCTGCTCATGCCATTGTTTTCCCCTGCCATCATGGAGCTTCCCCTTGAGTCTTTAAGCCAAAATAAACCTCTTTTTTTCCCCCACACGCTGCTCTTGGTTGGGTGATTTCTGCCAGCAATGTGAACCTGACTGCAACACTACCAAATACTTTAATGGGGACTCTCCTCCTCTCCCAGAAATGCTAATTCTGGCACACTGATGGTTTTTTTTTTTTTGTTGTTGTTGTTTTGTTTTTTGGAGGTAGGGTCTCTCTGTAGCCCAGGCTGACCTAGAATTCACTATGTAGTCTCAGGGTGGCCTCGAACTCATGGTGATCCTCCTACCTCTGTCTCCCAAGTGCTGGGATTGAGCAAAATGACCTGGAGTAGGAGAATAAAAGGTAGAGTGGCCTCTACAGCTTTGCTTATTAAAAGTGCCAGAGTTTGGGGAAAAGGCCTTTTGTCTCTCTGATATAGGGCCTAAGAAGGATCAAACCTTAGTCTAGAAAGGGGGGCCTCAGACTCCTTTCTTTCTCTTGTGTGCAGATGTTCCCCCTTCTCATCGGACCAGCCCTGCTGAGTGCTCAGGACGAGTCACTCACCGTTGTGTTCGATCCACCGGTACTGCCTGTCCAGACACAGCTCCTCCTGCCGCTGCCTCACCAGCTTCCGTGTCTCTGGGGGCAGCCCATTGGGGTCACGGGAAAACACGAAGGAGTAGCTGTCGGCACAGGTGCCATCCAGGTTTAGCAAGCGGCAGGAGTACTGCAGGGCGTACGTTTCGTAGTCGGTGTCAATGATCCAGTGGTCATCGTCTGCAAGGCAGAAAGCCACAGGCTCATGCAGAGATTTCTGTCAGCCTGTGTAAACCTGGGCAGTGAGAAAATGCATGCTTCCCTCCTTCACAGGTAAAAGTCCTGGCATGGAGGGCACCTCACTCATGTCAATGACTCTCCCTGACAATAGATGACACAGGACCCGTGAGACTGTACGGTCATCTTCACCATTTACCCTGCAACAACATCCGTGTCTCTGCCTAGTGGCTGCCAGCTTGTTATCCCAACGTCAGGATGCGTCTTCTATGACGCACTGCGGAAGCTGCCTCCGCATCTCTCACTTAGTCCCTGTGTCCGCCAGCCTGTGTGGGCTCGTGGGCACTACTGATGTGGTCATTTTCCTGGCTCCACCCTCCTACCTGCCTTAGGTATTTTACTCACTTCCCTGGGCTGGCAAGAGAGTTTTTGCCTTGGGGGCACAAGATGCCCAGGATCCACCACCCTTCGAGCTTGTCCTTCTCACGACTCCCCTGGCAGAGGCAGAGTGGAGACCCTAAGGAATTTAGGTTACATCCATTCTTCTCAAAGCGGGTGTGTAAGAATGCAGAACAGGGGTGAAAGAACAGGAGGGAAACATACCCACAAAGGCAGGGTGGGGACGAATGTTAATGAGGATGTCCGGGAGTGATCAGTCAGAGAAAGACAGAGGCAGCTTTATCAAAGACCCTGTGTGGATAACTGTTCAGCATCTCAATTTTACCTCTTCAACACAGACCCAAGGCTGGACCTCCTGAGTACTAACCATGTGTTGGTCTCGGCAAGGACACTTCTCATATGCTATCTCAGGTATTTCTTGCATTGGCCTCAAAGCACACACTATTATTCCCTGTTTTACAGATGAAGAGCCCTGAATAATGCACCTAGACTCCTAAAGAACAGGGCAGAGAGGGGCTTAAACCAGAAGGTGGACTCCCGAGTCCACATGCTTAACGTACATCACGGTACGTCCAGACACTGGGCAAACTGGGAGGACAGGGGGTGAGAGCAAAGGGGGTTTATGTCTCCATCTGTCACACAGGTCTTTAAGCAAGGGACAGTCTGCCCATTTCAGACTCCATATTACAGGAAAACAGAAGGGCCCAGATGACCCAAGCAGTAGAGGGGGTGGGGCCATCTAATATGTTCACCCTAAGTCACCTTGGAGTGTGCATCTTTGAGAACCTCTGAAGTGCCAACCTAGGCTGGGCCTCAGCCCAAATCCAGGCCCTGCAGGGGACTGCACAGGAACTGTGGAGGCTCTTGCCTTAGCTCACCCCTGACCTGACAAGAGGAGGAATGAGCCAGATACATGCCTTTCAGGCTTTCAGAGGCCAGGCTTAAAGGACGCCCCAGACTCATGACTGATCTACTCAGAGTGACCATGAAGTTCCTGAGCAGATGGGCCAGTAATAGAAGCAATGTAGCAGCTGCTGGTCTCTTTCTGGCCACAGACACCCCCTGCCAGGCTCCTGAATATCTGGGTAGTCTGTCCATCTCTGGATGAAATCATTCCTTCCCTATTACGTCACCATGGGCAGTCCCAGGAGTCTGCCCTAGACCCAAAAGAGCTCACATTTGAAGTCTTATCTCTACTTATGCTCCAGGCAGCTATTAGCTCTGCAAATAGGCAGCTTCATTTTTTTCCCCTCAAATTGTTGCCAGAATATGAAATGGTACATAGGAACCAAGTAACTTTTGATGCATGATGTCAGTTCAGTACACTTGGTTACTCTTCTTGGTATAAAAGAAGGGATAAGTTGGTTTGGTGTACCTCCAGGGTCTTTTTGGCAGAACAATCGAACAAAGAAAAGTTTAAATCTTAACAACTTTGGCCAGACTCTCAGTAATCGCAAGCAAAGATCTGCCCAGGGCCTCCAAGAAAAAGTGAGTTCAGCCCTTCAGCTTCCCTCCCACTGCTAGACAGGGAGTCCTTTGGTTTCCTCTCCCATAGCTAGACAGGTCCCCCTGAGAACCAGACTCCCAGCCGAACACAGCAGACATTGAGGTTGTGCTGGAGGCGGAGGCTGTGTGGCTGATAGCCCCTAATGACCCTGCAACACCCCAGGAAATGGGGTTACATTACAGCTGTGGTTTACAGGTTTGGATTGCCAGGCCCCAAGTGCCTGGCAGAGGGAATTATCATGTTGAAATGTTTCTTTGGTTCCTTAGACCAATGTCCTCCAGTTATCCAGTTATAAGACCAAGTGAGATGCTGTCTGAAAACTTCTGTGAGGACTTAAATGTTCAACTGGACCAGCTAGGAGAGATTTTTCCACCATTCCTAACAAATCATCACCATGACCCCACAGCCCAACCAAAGGAATGAAGGATGAGACCAGATGCCCCAGTTACTTAGACCAGTGGTTCTCAAGCTTCACTGAGCAGAAGGAGTACATCTAAGGAGCATATTACAAAAGCAGTCTCCAGAGCTCCTCTTCAAGAGTTCCTGTCCTCAGTAAGACTGGATCTGGACCCATTAATCTGCACTTTAAAAAAAAAAAAAAGTCCTGCAGGTCTGGCGAGATGGCTCAGTAAAGGCACTTAACTTGCAAAGCCTGCTGGCGTGGAGTTTGATTCCCCATTCACCACGTAAAGCCAGATGCACAAAATGGTGCATGGGTCTGGAGTTCATTTGCAGAGGCAAGAGGCTCTGGCACACCCATACCTTCTTTCTCTCACTATTTCTCTTCCTCCCTCCCTTCTTTCCTCCCTGTCTGTCTCTCACAAACAAACAAATAAATAATATTTTTTAAAAGTACTGTAGCTGCCAGGCGTGGTGGTACACGCCTTTAATCCCAGCACTCGGGAGGCAGAGGTAGGAGGATTGCTGTGAGTTCGAGGCCACCGTGAGAATACAGAGTGAATTCCAGGTCAGCCTAGACTAGAGTGAAACCCTACCTCGCAAAACAAAACAAACAAACTAACTAACTAACAAAACAAAAACCAAAAAAAAAAAAAAGTACTGTAGCTGATTTAGATATAGGTGCTATGACTCTGCAAAGCCCTGCTCTACACATTCAAGCCTGTGTTGTTATGCAGCTTGACAACAGAGTAACAAAGTTTATTTGGAACAAGGACAAAAGTAGTCTTTGTCTATGTCCTTTTGGGAGAGGCCACCAATAATAATGATCAACTAATATTTACTAAGCACTATGATTATTCTTTGAACTATCTTAAGAAATGGAAACTATTCTTTGACTCCATTTTACAGCAAAGGAAAATAGAATTTCAGAGTCTACTTCACAATGAAGCCTGCGTTCAGCAGGATAGGTTGATGCCAACAATCTTAACTCTTGAGATGTCTCAGTCAATGGTGGCGGAGCTGAGGGAGAAAGTCACCAGACCAGAGCGTGTCCAAGCACTCCAAAGCAGTGTGTTAACACTGATATTGAATAGTTAACTGCAGCTGGCCGTGTAGTTCAGTGGTAAAGCTCTTCCCTAGCATGTACAGGGTTTTGGGTTAGATCCCCAGGCCATCCATACCAAAAACCAAAAAATAAAAAATAAAAATAAAATAAAAAATAAAAAGGTAAGAAAATGAGAAAAAGACAACTCAAAGGAAATGCTAAGGGACCAGCCCTTATTTCACTCAGGTGACAAGCTCAGAGTAAGCAGCTTGCTTTTAGCTCTCTAGCCTACAACTAGGCTTCAGAATGGCTGGAATTTTCCTACAACTCCAACTAGAGAGGTTTAGTGAATTTACTTTGCCTCTGTGTTATTTTCTGTGCAGAAGAATGCCTTGTTGCAAATACACCCTTTTGGAGAGATGCAGTTGTAGACGAGGGGAGAAACTGAGAGTGCCAACCTCCAAGTGGCCTTCCAACTCTCCTGTCCACGTGCACGCTGAATGTGGGTGCAAGGGTGCAGAAGAAAGAAGTTAGCATAGGGCTGGGGAGATGGCTCAGCGGGTAAAGGCACTTGCTTGCAAAGCCTTCTGGCCTGGGTTCAATTCACCAGTACCCATGTAAAGCCAGATGTACAAAGTAGCCCAGATGCCTGGAGTTCATTTGCAGTGGAAAGAGGACCTAGTGCACCCATTCATTCTCTCTCTCAATAAATAAATAAAGTTTTTTTCCCAAAAGAAATTAGCATGAGGAATGCAAGTGGAGTTTGTGATGCAGATCCCAAAATACGCATCTAAGAGTGGAAGGAAGATACATCAAGTGATGGTCTGTGAGACCCTCAGATGATGGGGTGGGGTGGGGACATAGTTGGTGTCACTAGATTCCACTGATAGTTGTGTTTAACTTCTTGACCACAGGGGTAGCTAAGAAGCAATATTGACAAAGAGAGCATTTATATCCCAGGTACTTCCCCAAGTGATTTCTACAAATGAATTCACTGCAGTCCCATAACACAACTCCATGAAGTAGGTGTGATGATTGCTTCCACTTTACAGAGGGGAAACTGAGGAACAGAAAGAGCAAAGAACAATTCAAGGTCCCACAGGTGATAGGTTAGTTGGGATGTGAACTCAGGAAATGGATCTGGAAAATACCAGACTGAGTGAAGCTACTCAGGCCCAGAATGACAAAACCGTGGATGTTCTCTCTCATATGTGGATCCTAGTTTTGAAATTTTAGATATGTGCTTAAGCTGAAAAGAATGTCTGTAGAGGCCAGAAAACTAGAAGGAGGCCATCGAGGGCAGAGGGAAGAGGTTAAGGGGGAAACAGAACTCAAGCAGTCTAGTGTGTGTGCGGTGCCTTGTGCCTTATGGGCAAGTACCCCACCACTGAGCTATGTTCCCAGTCGTCTGGGTGCTTCTACTCAGATTACCAGTTGAAAAGCATCTCCCTGAACAGCTGCTCCAGGGTGCAACCTTACCGAGATGTAAACAGTACTTTGCAAAACCTGGTCTATATTACAAGACTCTGTAGTTCAGGGCCACCAATCTGGACCAAGGAGTTGGATCCCCTGGCTTCTGACACTGGCGCTCACAACCCTGATACATGATCTTGAAGAAAGCATTCCGTTGTCTGGGCCTCATTTTATGCACCTGTACACTCAACTATTGAATCTCTTGTTTAAGGTTAACACCCTCTCCCTCTGTGAGATCCCATATGTCTTCCCTGGTCTGAGTTACTCTAGTTACCAAGGAGCCTCCAGATTTGAAACTCAGAAGACACTGGAGAGGGTGTGTGTAAGAGCATGTAGATTGTGTGTTCTCACAAGTAGCCTAAGCTTTAGGATGCCCTACTGAGAGTTCTCCATATCCTGACTTACATTAGGGAAAGGAAACAGGCTACTGCCATCAGAACACTACCTGGTTCGTCATTGCCTGGCAGGGTACTGGGCAGTGAGTCAACCAGATTCACAATGGTCCCTTCATTAGGCTAGGAGGGGTCCCAGGTTGTCACACTGTTTCAGGGATTGCTCCCAAAGGGACAGAGTTGGGAGACAGGAAGGAAAATTATGGAGCAGGTTACATACCTTAGCACAGTGGGCTGACATTGAAAATGTCACCTGGCAAGCCCAAAGGCCCTTCTGAAGTTGGATGGCTACTCCTAACCTCAATCCCCTAAACTCAACGGGACTCAAGGTTTCCACTGCTCGCAAACCTTCCCTCTGGCAGTTCTTTCCAGTGAGGAGAATAGACCAATCACTGGAGACGAAATCCAGGTATGCTTCTCATGCCCAAAAAGGCCTGGCAGAGCTAAGTACTCACTTCCCTTCTGGAGAAAGGAGGCTACTCCCCAGTACTTCATCTTGAACTTGGCAGGGTCTTCGGTGTCTGTGAAGGTGCCCACCATGTCTGCGCACACTTCCCAATTACTGCAAGAGCCAAGAGGATCTTGAGCCAAACCAAGCAAAGGGTTTCTCCCGCCATCCCACCCAAGGTGCTCCCTTTCCCAGTGAGTGAGGTGTGGGTGTCCAACCGGGCAGGGGCAGGAGGGACCTTGGAACACGAGGCACACAGCTGATCAGAGTCCACTGACCTCAGAAGACGGACTCGACCCTTGGCCGTTGCGCTCATGTGGCCATTCTCGTCCACAGCGAACTCAGCGATGATGTTGTCTTGCAGAAAGAGGCCTTCGGGGTCCTTCTTGGCTATGGCGTACCAGGTCCCAGAGAACTGATGAAAGAGAGAGAGAGAGAACAGGAGAGAAAGAGAGAGAGGGAGAGAGAGCAGAGCGAGACAAGTGGAGTTTGGTGTCTTGGGGGGTCCAGGAGTGCAACTGAGCTGGGCCTCCAAGGCCAACACCTACCCGAGCCTTGTCGAAGTTCTCCTTGACTCGGAAGCTGCTCACCCTGCAGTCGCGCTCAGCCCGGCCGCTGCCCAGCGCCGCCAGCAGCACGAGCGCCCACATCCACTCCATCCTGTTGCCCACGAGTCCGCCCTGCGGGGAAACGCGCCGTGAGCGCGGGGCCCTGGACCACCCCGCCCGCCCCCTCCCCCGTCCCGCCCCGGTGCCCGGCCGCCGCTCACCGGGGGAGATGCTCAGTTCGGGCGCGCGGGCGGGCGGGCAGCGACGGAGGCGAGCGCCGGGCCCGCCGCTTTATAGCTCCGGGGGAGGGGGTCGCGCTTTCGTAACCGCGCGGGGTGAAAGACCGCGGGGAGGCGCCGGCCCGGGCGGGCGGGCGGCGGGGCCAGCACTTGCATCACGCGCTGACTCACCGCCAGGGTCCCCTGGTGCCAAACTCACCGCCAGTGGCGCTGCCACGCAGGGTGGTCTCGGTGGGGCCAAACTCTCCCGCAGAGGCGAGCCACCCGGCCAAACACTTGGCTCGGCGGCGACCCAGACTCTGTGCCAGCCTTGGCAGGCGGGGGCCTCCTGGATCCGATGCTGAGGTTCAGATGGGCCTGGTATGGAGACAGTGGCCTCACTGAGTGAGAAGGGATCTATGATGTAGCCTGGTACATTAGTGCCCAGGCCCTGGTTGTGCCAAGTTGGCCCCTGCTTCCTTTAAGGGCCACTGGTGCAGGGTTTTGGGATATTTGGGTCAGGTTGTTTTTCCTTTGATAAAGGTTGTATTTTACTCTTTGAGAAGAGTTGTGGTGCCCTGTGCGTCAATATTTGCTCTTTAGTTTCAACATGTTTAGAAGAACTAAAATGCCCCCTGTTAAATATTCTCTAGAAACGCAAACCTGGTCAGGACAGGAAATATTTTAGCAGCATTGGTGGCCCAGTGGTTTGTTGTCCACTTACATTGACGGACTTCCCTGAAACCACTTTGAAAGGCCTAACTGCCAATTGTTTATGGGACTTTTGACTTCTAAGCCATATTAGAATTTTATTTTCAAAACATTGAAGTCTATTGGCTCAGGAGTGCACAAAAAGTGAATAAAATTCAGTAATGTCAATAGTAAGTCAAAAGGCTGCTGACTTGTTGATTTTTTTTTTTTTTTGCCAGTTATGGCACGATTTATTCATTATTTTTTTTCTTGCTATTCAGAGTTCCAGTAATCTGATCAAAGCAGCTTAACAACAGATTTCAAATAAATAAGAATTAGTGATATTGCACGAAATGTCCTTTATTAAAATTCCTTCCATGTATCAGTTGAGTCTACATTTGCCCAAATTCGCAGGAACGGAGATCAATCTGGACCATTTTGTTGTAGGTAAACTGGAAATAAGAGATGAACAATGAAGCAAGGAGTTGATTTGTCCTTCGACCAGCTGCTCTGGCACCCCTACCCACTGAAAGTAGCTTCCATCACCTTCCTGTGACTTTTAGAAATTTTTGTTGTTGTTTTTGTTTCTGTTTTTTGAGGTAGGGTTTTGCTCTAGCTCAGGCTGACCTGGAATTCGCTATGTCGTCTCAAGGTGGCCTCGAACTCACTGCAACCCTCCTACCTCTGCCTCCCAAGTGCTGGGATTAAAGGCGTGTGCCACCACGCCCAGCCCAGAAAATATTAGAGAGCGTTTGACACTGCAAATGAACTCCAGACATACTTTGTGCATCTGCCTTTACGTGGGTACTGGGGAAGTGAACATGGGCAGACAGGCTTTGTAAACAAGTGTCTTTATCCACTGAGCCATCTTCCCAGCTCTCTCATAACTTCTAAGTCATCTGTCTGGAGCTGGAGAGATGGCTTGGTGGTCAAGGCACTTGCCTGCAAAGCCTAACGACCCCAGTTTGATTGCCCAGTTCCCACATAGAGCCAAATGCACAAAGTGGCACATGCAGAGTTTGTTTGCAGTGGCTGGAAGCCCTGGCATACTTGGTCTCACTGATGCTCTCTGTCTGCCTGTCTCTCTGCTTGCAAATAATTGATAAATAAATAAATAAACACACAAATACATAAATAAACAAATAAATAAAAAGACCTCTATCTGCCTGGTTCTCTGCTTCTATTTTCCACTAAGTGCTGCATCCACTGGAGTCCCACCTGTCTCTGTGGTGCCAAAAATAATGTGTTTAACTCCATATTACTCTAGAGTTAGGAAAGACTATATTTGGTCAAGCTCACTGGGAAACTTGGTTGGGTTACTTATAGAAAAGGATGTACACACCTGTCCCTCTATAACCATAGGAGATTTGTTCCAGTGTCCCCATGGATACTGACATCCAAGGATGTTCAAATCTCTTAAATAAAATGGTACAGTGTTTGAGTGTGACCTATGCATAATCTCCCATATATTTTGAATCGTCTCTAGATCACTTATAACACTTAACGAGATACAAGGCTATGTAAACAGTTGGCATGCTATAATTTTAGGTCATAACAACAAAAATGATGTTTAATACGCAGATTATTTGTAGGGTAATGTTATTAAAGAGTTGCTAATTATATTGTTTGAGAAATAATGACAAAAGGTCAGTACAGACGCTGTCATCATAGGCTTCACTCCACAGTCCTGCTGAAGGTGTACATTGCTCCAGCACAAGTGCCGGGGACAGGCTAACGGTCTGTGGGATGGTGGCGGCCACGGCAGGGTGCACCAGGCATCACTTCAGTCCCAGGGATTCAGCTTAGGGCTGGGGATACTGCACCTTTAAGTTGTTTTCTTTTATTTTTTAAAATCTTTTCGGATTTTTTTTCTTCAAATGCTTTTGGTTCACTGTTAGTTGAACCCACAGATCAAAAAGACTAACTGTAATCCTCAAATAAGGTGTGCTCCAGAGCTGCTCCTGAAGCAATCATGTGTTTGGCTATATAAGTGGTTTATAGTTATGTACCCTGGATGGGAGAGGACTTCAGGGCACTTCTCTGTCTCCCATCCAATGCTGTTTTCACTCTTCATACTCCAGAGCAGAGGTCTTCCTGTTTCTGCCCAATTCCTCCAGAGACAGTGAGCTCCTGGCTGAGCACTGCCTTTGGACTGGGACTTTTTGTCATGAAAATTATCTTAGTGCCTTCACTCCTTTCAACTATTTCTCCTAGAACGCATTATGGTGGGCCTTGTGCATTGACAAATGCAGGGGGTTTTAATGCATCTTACGGTGCTTGTTTTAGCAGCAGCAACAGTAGCATGGATTCATTTATATCTTAGTTGTTTAAAAGGCTATGTAACTATTCTGTTCATTTCTACCCACCCTCACTCTCTTCTCTAACCTCAGTGTTTTAGATACTGGCAAAGAAAAACAGTTTATTTTGCTGTTCTCTCTTGGATTTCTTCATGATCACAACTAAGTGAATTTAGGTCAAATGGTGTTTTGAAGCTGATCCTCAAAAATTAACTTTCCAGGGCTGGACAGATAGATGGCTTAGTGGTTAAGACACTTGCCTGTAAAGCCTAAAAACCCAGGTTCAATTTCCCAGTATCCATGTAAGCCAGATGCAGAAGGTGGGGCATGAGTCTATAGTTTGTTTGTAGTGGCTAGCGACCCTGGCATTCCAACTCTTTCTCTCTGTCTCTCTATGTCTCTCTCAAATAAATAAATAAATAAATAAATAAATAAATAAAATATTTTTAAAAATAACTTTACAAATGTAAATTTTATATTTTATAAATTTTATATTTTACAAATATAAACAGTAGGTAAAGGAATATATTCACAATGTTTATACTCCTAGTGACAGAATTTAAGACATTTCAGATTTATTTCTGTACCTTTTGTATTTTTCAAATTTTCTACAGGTAAGGAAGGTATTTACCCAGAAAATAAAACTAATACTTTCTTTGCCAACATTTTTCTTTCCTTTTTTCTATAAGCAAAATTATGTACTAAGTTATATCTTACCGATTGCATGTAATGCACTCGGAATCCATTTCTTTGTCATGCTCCTGGTGAGTCAGATCATGCTTCATTAATGTTGGTATTTGCTCTCCTTTTCCATGGGGTTCATCAAGGGAATTGCACAAGGTGTCCAGTTAGCAGACACTGGCTACATTTCTTCACCACAATCAGTCCTTTTGTATATGCTCATAGAACATTTATCTTAAAGGATTAGGTCAGATGTTATTCTCTGTACTACATACGTTCTCAGGATTTAGTACCTGTAGCAGAAATGGCTATTTATCTTTTCATCGAAAGGTTTGCACTCCCTTTCCAGGAGGGCTATACCACCAGCACTGACTTCCTCATAACCCCTCTTCAAAGTTCCACAAGGCAACACCTAAGTTCTGATGCATGGAACATGTCATCTGTTCCAGACAGGTTGCATTCAAGCTACCTGTCCAATCAGCCCTGTTTGCTCTTCTCTTCTCTGCTGCTCAGTGGAGCCTCCAAAGCCTGGATCCAGTGGAGCCTCCAAAGCCTAGGTCTCCTGTGGTGATGGAATTTACTGCAGGAGAAATAAACAGCTACTGGATTAAGCAACTGACATTGAAGGGATTGCCTGTAACAGAAATTAATTTTAACACTTACCACAGCAAACAAGCAACCTACTCCTAGAAAATACTGGAGGATGTTTTACCCATAATGGAGAGAAGAGTTAGTTTGAGTCATTTATGTTCTCACCATCAAACAAATCGGCATTTCTATCCACTCCATTTTGTACACATTAACATTGAAATCAGCAAGCTGATTGGGAGGTCAAGCAAAATGAAAAACAACGAAATCAGGCAGGATTTATTTTCTGACTACATTTAAAAGATGCCAAAATCATGGCTAAAAAATAAAAATGTTAGTTATCCAACGTTTTCAAGAGCTCCCCCCGCCAAAGTTAGGGTTTTGCTCTAGCCCAGTCTGACCTGGAATTCGCTATGTAGTCTCAGAGTGGCCTCAAACTCACGGCAATCCTTGCCTCCTACCTGCAGTACATTTTGGGCAGTATGGACATTTCAACAATATTAATTCTTTCAACCCATGAACATGGGAGGACTTCCTACCTTTTAACATACTCACCAATTCTTTCCTCCAGTATTTTATAACTTTCATTGTGTAAGTCTTTCACATTCTTACTTTGGTTTATTCTTAGGTTTTTTTTTTTTTTTTTTCTTTGTAGCTACTGTGAGATTGCTTTCCTTATTTCTTTCTCAGTAAATTTGTTGATGTATAAAAAAGCCACTTGTCTTTATATGCTAATTTTGTATCTTGGCTATTTTACCAAATTCATTACCTGTTCTAATAATCTTTTGTGGGATATTTAAGTTTTTTTCTATCTAGAATCATACCATCTGCAAACAGATAATTTGATTTTCTCCTTTCTTATGTGAATACACTTTGTTTTCTTCTTGCAAAATTTCTCTGGCTAAAATTTCTAGAACTACCTTGAATAAGAGTGTTGGGATTGATACCTTTTTGTTCCTGATATTTGAGAAAATGCTTATATTTTTTCCCCATTCAGTATGACACTGGCCATGCATTTGTCATATAT
The DNA here is from genome assembly GCA_036346955.1 of Dipus sagitta. Lineage (NCBI taxonomy): Eukaryota > Metazoa > Chordata > Mammalia > Rodentia > Dipodidae > Dipus > Dipus sagitta. The sequence continues at coordinate 42,759,832 of CM070770.1, read as the reverse complement.
AGCCTTTATTTTTTAATATATATATTAATTTTAATAATTATATATTTAATTTAATATATAATAATAATTATTTTTAATATATATTAATATATATATATATATTATTGACAACTTCTATACTTACAGACAACAAACCATGGTATTTCCCTCCCCTCCCCAGTTTCCCCTTCATAACTCTGCTCTCCATCATATTACCTCCCTCTTTCTATTAGTCTTTCTTTTAATTTGATGTTATTATATTTTTCTTCTATTATGAGGGTCTTGTGTGGGTATTGCTAGGCACTACGAGGTCTTGGATATCGAGGCCAAATTCTGTCCGGACAGTTGTGTGTAAGGAGTAGTACCCTTCCTTAGACTCTTACATACTTTCTGCCACCTCTTCTGCAATGGACCCTGAGCCTTGGAGGATGTGAGTTGGTTCCATGCTGGAAACTCCTCCATCCCTTCTTCTCAGCACTATGTTGCCTTTTGGGTCATCCCAGTGGTCCTCACCATCTGAAAAAGCTTCTCTAACCAGACGTGAGAGTAGCATTAACATATGAGTATGAACATTAGGTGTAGTGCTTTCAGGACAATTTGGTGAGAGTAATATCTGCATTTATCCAGACAACAGTGGGCTTTATACCCCTAAGGCTCATGATCTCCCTGCCATAAGGCTTTTGATTATGTTTTCAGTAGCAGGCATGTATTCCCTCCCATAGAGTGGACCTTCAGTTCAATTAGAGAGCAGTTGGTTTCCCCCAGAGCAAACATGCCACTATTGCACTTGTTCAGTCATTTGGCCTGTCTGGCCAAACTTGAGGTTTCCATTATTTCACTGCTGATGACTTCTGTCTCCCATAAGGCTGCATACAGTGCAGCTTTTTCCAGGTTTCAGTTGGCTGGGCTACAGGGAGAAAGTTTTCTGCTCAGCACCAGCTTTATTTCTTAGTGACTTTGCTGCCCAGGCATGTGAAGTCTTCAGCAGTAGGGTCTTACCATCTCTTTCTCATGGGAAACCAAGGGCCTTGGCAATGGCCTATAATGTTTTGGCAGTAACAGGGACCTCCCTGGCCAAGAATTCACTGGAAGGTATCCCATCCCTGGCACTGAAAATTTTCTAGTAACAATCTATGGCTTCTGGATGTGCCATTATTTAAGAAAGTAGATTTTCATATGTCTTATTCAGAATATCTTGAGTTTTGATTGACCCTCCCACCTTTCTTTTATACAATCTCTTCCCCTGACCTTGCTTAGGCCTTTCCCCTCCCTGCAATTATTTCTTCTATTTACATATATACAATACTATCCCCTTAAGACCTTCCCTTTCCTCCCTCCCTTATAGCCTTTTTCTAGCTTATGGGCCTCTGCTACTGATTTTTGGTTCCAGATCACACACAAGTCTATACATTTGTAGCTAGGATCCACATATAAGAGAGAACATGTGATGTTTGGCTTTCTGGGCCTGGGTTACCTCACTTAGTATAATCCTTTCCAGATCCACCCATTTCCCTGCAAATTTCATTTTTCTTTACCACTGAATAGAACTCCATTGTGTAGATGTACCACATCTTTATTATCCATTCATCTGTGGGTAAACATCTAGGCTGGTTCCATTTCCTAGCTATTGTGAATAGTGCAGCAATAAACATGGTTGTGCAAGTATCTCTAAGGTAGTGAGAAGAGCCCTTAGTATATATGCCTAGGAGTACTATAGCTGAGTCATATGGTAAATTTATTTTTAGCTGTCTCAGGAATCTCCACAATGATTTCCACAATGGCTGTACCAGATTACATTCCCACCAACAGTGCAGAAGGGTTCCCCTTTTGCCACATCCTCACCAACATTTATTGTCATTTGTTTTCTTGATGGTAGCCATTCTGATGGGAGAGAGATGGAATCTCAAGGTAGTTTTAATTTGCATTTCCCTGATGGCTAAGGATGTATATATAACACTGTTTTAGATGTTTATATGCCATCTGTATTTCTTCTGATGAGAATTCTCTATTTAGTTTCATAGCCCATTTTTTGATCGGGTTGTTTGATTTCTTGTTGTTCTGCTTTTTGAGTTCTTTGTATATTCTGGATATTAATCCTCTGTCAGATGTGTAGCTGTCAAAGATTTTCTCCCATTCTGTAGGTTGTCTCTTTGCTTTATTTACAGTGTCCTTTGCTGTGCAAAAGCATTGTAATTTCATGAGATCCCAGTAGTTTATTAGTGGTTTTATTTTCTGAGCAATTGGGGTTAGATTCAGAAAATCATTACCTATGCCAGTATGTTGAAGGGTTTCCCCTACCTTTTCCTCTAGCAATTTCAGAGTTTCAGGTCTGATATTAAGGTCTCTGATCCACTTGGATTTGATTCTTGTGCATGGAGAAAGACAAGGATCTATTTTCATCTTTCTACATATAGATAGGCAGTTTTCCCAGCACCACTTGTTGAAGAGGCTATCTTTTCTCCAATGAATATTTTTGTCAAAACTCAGATGGCTGTGGCTGCCTGGATTAACAACTGGGTCCGCTATTCTGTTCCATTGATCTACATGTCTGTCTTTGTGCCAATACCATGTTGTTTTTTATACTATGGCTTTGTACTACAGCTTAAAATCGGGTATGGTGATACCACCAGCCTTATTTTTGTTGCTCAAAATCCTTTTGGCTATTTGAGATTTTCTGTGCTTCCAAATAAATTTTAGGATTTTTTTTTCTATTCCTGTGAAGAATGCCATTGGAATTTTAATGGGAATTGCATTAAATGTGTAGATTACTTTTGGTAAGATTGACATTTTCACAATATTGTTTCTTCCACACCAAGAACATGGGATGTCTTTCCATTTTCTTGTGTCTTCTGCAATTTCTCACTTGAGTGTTTTAAAGTTCTCATTGTAGAGATCCTTTACTTCCTTAGTTAAGTTTATTCCAAGGTACTTTATTTTTTTGAGGAAATTGTGAATGGGAGAGATTCCCTGATTTCATTCTCCTCATGTTTGTTTTAGTACATAGGAAAGCTACTGATTTCTGTGTATTTATTTTGTATCCTGCTACATTGCTAAAAGTGTTTATCAGCTCTAACAGTTTGCTGGTAGAATTTTTAGGGTCTTCTATGTATAGAATAATATCATCTGCAAATAGTGATAATTTGATCTCTTCCTTTCCAATTGGTATCCTTTTATGAGTGTATCTAGCCTCATTGCTATAGCTAAGACTTCCAGTACTATATTAAATAAATGTGGGGACAGTGTACACCCTTGTTTTGTTCCTGAATTTAGTGGAAAAGCTTCGAGTTTTTCACCATTTAGTATTATGCTAGCTGTAGGTTTGTCATAAATAGCTTTTATTATGTTGAGATATGTTCCTTCTATTCCCAGTTTCTGTAATACTTTTGCCATGAAAGAATGTTGGATTTTGTCAAATGCTTTTTCTGCATCTATTGAGATGGTCATGTAATTTTTGGCCTTCAGACCATTTATATGTTGTATTACATTTATTGATTTGTGTATGTTGAACTATCCCTGCATCCCTGGGATAAAACCAACTTGGTCAGGGTGAATAATCTTTTTGATATATTCTTGTATTCTGTTTGCCAATAATTTGTTCAGAATTTTTGCATCTATGTTCATGAGGGAGATTGGTCTATAATTTTCTTTTTTTGTTCTGTCTTTGCCTGGTTTTGGTATTAGGGTGATGCTGGCTTCATAGAAGGAGTTTGGTAGAATTCCTTCCTTGTCCATTTTATGGAAAAATTTGAGAAGAATTGGGTTAGTTCTTCCATGAAAGTCTTGTAAAATTCACTAGTGAATCCATCTGGACATGGCCTTTTTTTTTTAGTAGGGAGACTTTTTATAACTGTTTGGATCTCTGTACTTGTTATAGGTCTATTTAAATGATTTATCTCATGTTGATTTAATTTTGGAACATCATATGAATCAAGGAAATCATCCATTTCTTTCAGGTTTTCAAACTTAGAGGCATATATATTCTTAAAATATGTCCTGATAATTGTCTGAATTTCTTTGGTATCTGTTGTCATGGTGCCTTTTTCATCTGTAATTTTATTAATTTTTGTCTCTTCTCTCTTTCTTCTGGTAATAATTGCTAAGGGTTTATCAATCTTGTTTATCCTTTCAAAGAACCAACTGCTTGTTTCGTTGATTCTTTGGATTGATTTTTGGGTTTCTATTTCATTAATTTCTGCACTAATCTTTCTAATTTCTTCTCTTCTACTGATTTTTGATTTGCCTTGTTCTTCTTTTTCTAAGGCCTTAAGGTGAAGCATTAAATTGTTTATTTGTAAACTCTCTAATTTCTTAATATAGGCACTTAGAGCTATAAATTTCCCTCCTAGGACTGCCTTCATTGTGTCCCAAAGGTTTTGGTATCATGTATTATCATCCTCATTTGATTCTATGACTTTATTGATTTCCTTTTTGATTTCTTCAGTGACCCATTGATCATTCAATAGTGTACTGTTTAGGCTTCATGAATTTCTGTATGCTCTGTAGCTTTTCTTGTTGCTGATTTGCAGTTTATTCCCATTGTGGTCAGATAAAGTATAAGGGATTATTTCAATTTTCTGAAATTTGTGGAGATTTGCTTTGTGTCCTAATATATGGTTATTTTAGAGAATGTTCCATGTGCTGCTGAGAAAAATGTATATTCTGCAGCATTTGGATGGAATGTTCTGTGGATATATGTTAGGTCCATTTGTTCCATGACATCATTTAATTCAGATGCCTCTCTATTTACTTTTTGCCTGGATGACCTGTCAGTTCATGAGAGTGGGGTATTGAAGTCTCCCACTACAATTGTGTTCGATGTTATCTGTGACTTTAAGTCTAATGGTGTTGTTTGATGAAACTGGGAGCCCCATGTTAGGTTCATATATGTTTAGGATTGTAATGTCCTCCTACTGGAGTGTTCCTTTAATCAGTATAAAATGACCTTCTTTATCTTTCCTCACTAATGTTGGTTTGAAGTCTATCCTGTCAGATATTAGGATAGCAACTCCTGCTTATTTCCTAGGCCCATTTACTTGAAATATGGTTTTCCATCCTTTTACCCTAAGGTGATGTCTATCTTTTATTGAGAGATGAGTTTCCTGGAGGCAACAAATGGCAGGATCCTGTCTTTTAATCCAGTCTGCAAGCCTGTGTCTTTTGGATGGTGCATTGAAGCCATTGATATTAAGAGTTATTATTGAAAGGTATGCATTCATTCTTTCCATTCTTCTTATTTTGTAGTGTTTCCTCTTTTCCCTTCACTCATTTGTTTTAACTGTTATTTGAGTGTGGTTTATTTTTCCTATTTCCTCCTGTGTGTGCTTTGCTTTCTCTTCAGTATGAAGGATTCCTTCAAGTATTTTCTGTAGAGCTGGTTTAGTTGCCTGTTTTTGTTGTGGAATGTCCTTATTTCTCCATCAGTTTGGATAGATAGCTTTGCAGGATGCAGTAATCTTGGTTGACAGTTGTTATCTTTCAGAACTTGGAATACATCATTCTAAGCCCTTCTGGCTTTTAAACTTTGTGTTGAGTGATCTGCAGTTATTCTGATGGGCTTGCCTTTGTAGGTGACTTGCTTTTTCTCTCTAGCTGCTTTCAATATATTTTCTTTGGTTTGTATGTTTAGTAGTTTAATTATAACATGGCGAAGAGAGGTTCTTTCCAGGTTTTGTCTTTTTGGTGCTCTAAAAGTTTCTTGTATCTGCATTTGCATTTCTTTCCCAATTTGGGGAAATTTTTCTTCTATGACTTTGTTGAGTACACCTACTAAGCCTCTGGATTGAAATTCTTCTCCTTCTGTTATACCCTGAATTCTTATGTTTCATCTTTTCATAGTGTCCCTGATGTCTTGAAATTCCCATTCATACCTTGCTGTTAGCTTGTGCTTCTCTTTGTTGGACTGTATTAGGTCTGCCACCTGGTCTTCTAGTTTAGATATTATGTTCTCTCCTTCATCCATTCTACTGGTGAGACTTTCCATAGAGTTTTTTATTTCATTGACTGTATTCTTCAGAACAAGGATTTCAGCCTGGTTTTTCTTCGTATTTCTATTTCCTTACTCATGTCTTGTGATGACCTCTTTTTTTCATTAAGTTGGTTTCCTGTGTTCTTTTTCAGAAGTTTGTTTTCTTCTTTAATTCCTTTGTTTTCATCTTTGATTCCCTTCATTTCTTCTCTGATTTTTTTGAGCATAGGTACCATCATTTTCTTGAAATCTTTGCAGGCATTTCATCTAAAACAGTCTCATTGGTGATCATTTCTGATGTATTTATAGTTTTTGGTGGGACTGTATTGTCTTGACTCTTTGACTTTCTTGATTCTTGAATCTTTATATTGTAGAGACTTCTGCATCCTGAATTGATTTGATGCTTGGGTTTTCTAATTATCTGCAGTGTTCTCAGAAGTGGCAATCAACCTCTCTATACCGTCAGGATGAGTTCAAGTTGTCAGGTAGCTCTTGTCCCCCAATCCAGCCACAGTAGTAACCTCAGGTATTGAGTTTTCTTGCTAAGCAAGTATTCTAATGGAATAATTTACTGGCAAATTCTAAACTTCAACCAAGTAACATACACAATCATTAAAACCAACACAATGTATGCAATTGTGAGGATTAAAACAAACAGATGGATGTATAAAGCCAAAATCCCTAAGGGTGTGTGTTGTTCTACACCCTTAATCTTGTCAGCTGGGAGGCATAGATTTCTGTTCTAAATTGGGTTCCAGGTCAACCTGGATCTGGATCAGACCCTGCCCCCAATAATGACAGAAGCAAGAAACAAAGGCCCTATATATATGAAAGCATCAAAGGCAACAATATTCAACCCCCAAATGCAGGTTATTTGAAAATGGCAGGGCCAACCAAGAATAGATACTCCATAACCTGCCCTGACAAGGAAAGAGAGATTAGCTCTTGCATAATCAAACATTCCTGAAGCTATGGGGGCCATTCACACTCAAACCACCACCATGATCTAGATCTAGCTTCAACCTCTCACAAATTTTGTGTGTGTGTGTGTGTGTGTGTGTGTGTCCAATAAGATTATCATCATTCTGGTGAGGTAGAACTTTATGTTTAGAGAATGAAATGAAACCTGTACCTTGTTCTTCAGAAGCCAACACAAGGGTGGATATACTAGTCATATTTTGAGTCATCTTAACGTTATGTGCTTTACATCTAAAACAACCTGTCCTAGTAGGTTTGTAGCTTTAAAAAAAACTTAAAAGTTCTTTACCAAGTTTGAAAAGAGCATTTAAATATTTAGGGTGATTCAATCATGACATGTTTAGTTTGACTTATTAGATATGTGATAGTGTTTAAATACTTGGGGAAATGTACTTAATAGATTTAAAAGCTTAATAAACTGAACATCAAACAAAACTAAGTAGTGCTAAGTGTTCTCTCCACACTAGCCGCCCCTGAGATTCAAGGATCTTAGCAACAAACAAGATAGCTAGTGTCCAGTAGCTTTCATAGGCTACTTTGGAGCAAAAATCATACTGTACCGCAACTACTATTGAAAACAAGTTTCTTTTCTAAGATCCAAACAGATATATTTAGCTGGAAAACTCAGCATCTACAGGGTCACTTAATGTCATCATTGAATCTGTGGGTCAATTGGGCTTTGATTGGAGGCAATTTTTTTGCTATGTTCACCTATCTTGGTAATAAGCCCTAATTTTGTTTCTTTAAAACACTTCTGAGAGGGCTGGAGAGATGGCTTAGCTGTTAAGAACTTGCCTTTGAAGCCTAAGAACCCCAGTTCGAGGCTCGATTCCCCAGGACCCACATTAGCCAGATGCACAAGGGGACACATGTGTCTGGAGTTTGTTTACAGTGGCTGGAGGCCCTGGCGTGCCCATTCTCTCTCTCTCTATCTGCCTCTTTGTCTCTGTCTGTCGCTCTCAAATAAATAAACAAAAGAAATTAAAAAAAAAAACACTTCTGAGAGCAAGATTTTTGTTTGTTTGTTTTTTTGAAGTAGGATTCACCATGTAATCTCAGGGTGGCCACGAATGCATAGTGATCCACCTACCTCTGCCTCCCAAGTGCTCGGGTTAAAGGCGTGGGCCAGCATGCCCCGCTGAGATCAAACTTTCTAATGTGAGGACAGTTGAAAGGGGCAATTTTTGGAGGAAGTGTTGACCATGCAACCTGAGTGATCAAAGGACTTTTAAGACAAGGAAAGATTAGTACTCATTTTTATGTTGTGTGGTTGCTAAACCCTGGCGCCTCCCACTGAGGTTTATTAAAGTTGCCATATAAGCAAACCAAGCAGTTCTGATGGCTGTCAGGCCAGAGCAATTCAAATTTCAATCAATGCTAAGGCAATGTAATTAAGGGATAGGTCAACACTGTTTCATGGTGGAAGACAGCATCAGTCGTTAGGTGTCTGTGGTAGACACTTGCGCCCGACACTTGACTGGCTGACCTAAGATGTTAGGAGGATTCTCTTGGGACTGAGCTAATCACGCTCAGGGATTTAGTGCCTATAAAGAACTCTTCAATCCCTTACTTCCTGTATTCCGCCATAAGCCAGGGCCTTCTGTCGACGTCCCAGGAGTGACAGACAGTTGGGGAGCTCTACTCCACTTTGGGGGTTTTCTGAGGTACCACCTCAGCCACTTTTCCAGGATGCTTTTCCTTCTTGTCACTCTGCCCCAGTAGCTGCTCTCTGAACAGCGCAGAGCCACCCACGCACCATGGGCGACATCAGCCAAGACGCTGTGGAGAGGTACCTGCAGGAGAACCCTGCCTTTGCCAAGGAGTTCTTCGACAAGAAGCTGCGGGTGGAGGTGCTGGGGGAAGTCTTCAGGAGCAGCCAGCCGGGCCCCCCGGCCAGCCTGTCTCTCCCCGAGCTGACGCGGGTGGAGGAGTCGGCCCTGTGTCTGGAGCTGCTGGGCTGCCTGCAGGAGGAGGCGCGCGGCGAGTGGGCGGCGCACCGGGCCCTGCAGAGGCTGGCGCAGCTGCTGCGCGCCGACCGCTGCAGCCTGTTCGTGTGCCGGGCCCGCAACGGCGCGCCCGAGGTGGTCTCCCGGCTGCTGGATATCACCCCCACCTCCACGTTTGAGGACAACCTCGTAGGCCCTGACCGAGAAGTCGTGTTTCCACTGGACATTGGGATAGTTGGCTGGGTTGCCCACACGAAGAAAGCCTTTAATATCCCAGATGTACAAAAGGTAGGTGGCCTTCCTTCCCAGAGCCTGGCAGAGGTCTCCTCAGGACCAGGGAGGAACTCATGGGAAAGAGAGGAGGCCATCCTTGTGGCCCAGATTTGACTAAAATCGGGGAAGCATGGGTGGTTGGGAAAGAGGAGAACCCAGACCTACCTATGTCAAAGTTGGCAAAGTTGGCAGAGCCTAACACAAGGTGCCCAGATAGTCCTGAATTTCAGGTGAATAGTGAATGTTGTGTTTCAGCGTTAGTAGATTCCCATGATATTTGACATTTTACCAGCACTCCCATCCCAGACTCCTGTGTTGCTCACCTACCCTTCGACCACCTCCATTGCTTTGGGAGCTAGCTGGAACAACTTCACCAGGAGACCAGCCAACATGCCCAATTCCAGCACCAGGGTATGTCTCTCCTGCTTCTCATTCACAATGCTTTGAAGGTTCTTTGGGGTGGATTGGTTCTTGAACTGATTCTTTCATCCACAGGCCAAATTGCAAGAAGTAAACATCTATACTATTTGAAAGTTCAAATATTTTACTTGTGTCATCATTACTGGAAATTTAAGCCATGGTTAAGTGTGGTGGACCCCTGCACCATAAGGATCTGTCAATCATGAACTCAAATCAATTAAATGAAGCATTTGCACCCCCCCCAAAGACCTAAAGTACACTGTACTAACACAAGATATTTTTTATGTCCCTTATAAAAACAGGAAACACAGCTCTTTGTTCTTACAATTGCAATGCATAGTCTTCACTTTAGAAAAAAAAATTATAAAATGCTAATCACCCATAATCCCTCGCTGGGCAGCAGATTAAGAGAACCAGGCTGGCCTCCCTCCTGGCAGTGCTTTCCTCTAGACCTATGTCCCTTTACTATGATTGACCATTAGAAGAAAAGAGCTGCATCATGACAGCGCAGAGCTGAGTGTCAGAGAGCAGTTCCTGAGACATGCTTTCCGTGCAGGGTCTATCACAGGCACGTGACTAGGGCCGCTTAGAGGCAGGAGGATAATCCCCAAATGCCTCCTGAAGCTGATTACAGGAGGAAGCTCACACAGACAGGAGCAGGGAGGAGCAGTGTATCAAACATTAGGGCCACCTGGCAAACACTGCAGGGCACTCCTGGGGTACAAGGGTTGCTGTACAGCCCTAAATGGATATATGCCCTTAAGACAAGCTTCTCTTGACCCCAGCTAGTAGGCTGTGTCCCTAGACCCTGAGCTCTTGGCATAGGGACAGGCTTCTTCACAGTCTCCAACTGAGCCCGCTTCCATAATTACTAGAATATTAAACTTCAGCAACTAACAGCAAAAAAAAAAAAAAAAAAAAAAAAATTTCCAAGCTTTTCTTTTTCTAAAGAGATGTGGGTGAAATGTTTCAGCTATAATATGTAAAGAGCTCAGTTCTCCATGATAAGGGCAAAGTCTTAGGAAGAGATGCTTAAAAGATGAGGTGGAGGCTGGAGAGATGGCTTAGCACTTAAGGCGTTTGCCTGCAAAGCCAAAGGATCCCAGTTCGATTCTCCAGGACCCACATAAGCCAAATGCACAAGGGGGCACATGCGTCTGGAGTTCGTTTGCAGTGGCTAGAGGCCCTGGCATGCCCATTCTCTCTCTCTCTGCCTCATTCCCTCAAATAATTTAATTAAATTAAATTAAAAAAAAGAGAGACAGGTGGCCCTGGTCTGTTATTGTCCTTGGGGCTTTGGTGTAAGAATGCTGAAAGTTCAGGAGGAAGTTCTGTCTGTCTTCTCCTCCGCAGTGCACTTGTTCTGAGTGGGAGGAGAAAGAAGCTTGTGTGTTAAAGACCGATGCTGTGCTGAGCTGAGAGGGGAAGAGTGGCAAAGACCTCGTTTTCTCTCAGTTTCTGCAGTCTGTAAACATTTTCTCCCAGAGTGGTGCTTTTCAAATCCAGCTATACATTAAATCAAATTAGTAATAACTTTAAAAAGTACTGGAGCCTGAGACCAACTAGCACAGACTCTGAGGTTGGGACATGGATGCCCCAGATGATACCAATAAGCAACTGGTGTTGGAAACCCATGCTCAGGTCCATTGTGTGAGCAAGTGCAGGGGTGAAGGATGTGAATCCCATTCAAGCGTGGCATAGTATAGGTGGGAAGGGCTTAGTGAGTGTTGAGTCCAGTTCTCTCTTATGACAGACAGAAAGCTGAGGTTAAGGAATAGCATCTTGCACAGAGCCCCTGGTACCTAGCAGTGGCTGAGAACGGCTGGAATAGAATCGAGGCCTCCTGACTCTGCCCAGTGCCCTCCTCCCTGTTCTGCACTGCTGCAGTTCCACCATGCTGTGACCACTGTTTTGTTGCACTTCTGCAACTAGAAAACGGTAGGAAACAGGGCTGGAGAGATGGCTTAGAGGTTAAGATGCTTACCTGGAAAGCCTAGGGACCCATGTTCAACTCTTCAGATCCCATATAAACCAGACAGACAAGGTAACACCAGCGGACAAAGTCACACATGCGCACAAGATGGCGCACACGTCTGGAGTTAGATTACAGTGACTGAGGCCCTGGCACGTCATTTCTGTGTCTCTTGCTTTCTCTCATGCTCACTCTCACTCTTGCTCCCACTGTCTTGCATAAAAAGAAGGCCAGTCTATTGGGCTTGCCTCAAAAAAGAAAAAGAAAAAGGTAGGAAACAAGGTGTTAAGTGAAATGCTAAAGTCATCCTTCATCTTGCCACTGCACTTGGCAAGTTATGAAGCATTTTCACTTTCTTCATCGTATTTGATTTTGACAAAGAGCCAGTGTCGGCGGCAAAGTTTACATAGCTATCTCTGTAGTAGGAATCTGTACAAAGTCATGGAGATAGGATGTGCTGAGTGTGGAACAGTAGCCAGGGTCTTGGAGGCCTTCTTTCTGCCATACCACTGACTTTCCTCTGAACTTACTCTGGTTAGCAGGGTGGACACAGGTGAGGCAGACTTCTCACACCTAGACAAAGAGGCAAAGCTTGAGACTCCTGACCTTCAGAGCCATGGCAATGGAAACAGGGAAGCCACATGATCAAAGGCAAGTTCTCTGGAATCACTACACAGTTCCTAAGCTTCAGAAACTAATGGACTGAATTTCCACCCCTGAGAAATAGAAGCAACCTACAGAACAGATTAGGTACAGGAGCACCAAGTGTCTGGCTCGCAGTGGAGGCTCCATTGATGACAGCTCGGCTGAGATCATCTTTATGTCAGCAGCAGTTTGGGCTGGGTCTGGATGGCCTGGAAAGGTCAATGATTATTACCTGTTTTAAACCAGGTGGAAAGAAGAAAAACTTGACAACAGGAAGCTCAGAAACATCCCCCTCAAGCTAATTGTGTCGTTTTTCAATTTGAAAGCTGTTCATTAACTACATGGCTGCTCCAGAATCCGACTGCCATTAGAAAGAAAGCCATAGAAGGCTGATGTTTTGTTTTCAATGATTAACCGGGTGCTAATAGTCCCCCTTCCCTCCCTACCTCTCTTTCTGCCTCTTGACCTCAGGGGTTAGTGGTGTTTAAGTAGGATTTAGTCATAAGGAGGTTAGGAGGGATCCACAGCCTGCTTGCTGCTCTGAGCAGTGTTCTCCAAGTGCTTTCAGGAGTTCCTGCGGAAAAAGACCATAGAGAGAATTTGGGAGTAAAAGAGACACAAAGTATATATATATTTAAAAACCCTAGAACACCTGACCACCCCTGCTTTGACACATGGCCTACCCAGGGCTTTCAGGCATTATAACAAGCCAACATCTCATTTTGAAACATATAAGCCATTTTCTCAACATAGCCAAGGAAATTTAAGAATATATGCTTGTGAGCCGGGCATGGTGGCACACACCTTTAATCCCAGCACTTGGGAGGCAGAGGTAGGAGGATCGCCGTGAGTTCAAGGCTACCCTGAGACTCCATAGTGAATTCCAGGTCAGCCTGAGCTAGAGTGAGACCCTACCTCGAAAAACAAAACAAAACAAAACAAAACAACAACAACAACAAAAAGAATATATGCTTGTATCTAAAAGTCCAGAATAGAATGGTGTCAAAAATAAAATACATTTAGAAAGAACCACCACCTCTTTCAAATTCCAGGGGCATATTTCCAGGACTCATGATTTTTTTTTCTTTTAGTGCCCAGGACTCCTGTGTAAATGGAGGTGACCACAGTTGGTAATGGATAATAGAGTAGGAGGAAAACAGGATACCAGCTGGCCCAGGTGAACAATGAGTTCAAGAGAAAGAATCTGAAGAGTCCGGAGGTGTCCTGGGCTGAGGGTAAAGATGCTACCAGAAAACAAGATAACAGAGAAAGTGGTCAGTAAAGAAATGTGCCAAGAGGCAGAGTGTTGGTCCTTGGATGAAATGGCACACTTAGGCACAGAAGACCTGTATTCTGCTAAGGGCATCTAACTTCTTCACTGACTAGATTTGAATTAGAAAAGCCAGGACTAAAAGCAAAATGGCACTTGCAAAAAAGAACTACTTTTTCTCTAGGTTGGCCAAGCAAGACTCTCATGTTTCTCTTTCTAGCATTTCTGGAATGTTGGCTGTGTGTTGGGCCCTTTTCTGAACAGTATCCTCACTCTACCATTCACACTTCACATCCCAGACTCTGGAGAGTATCATTCCCTCCTTCTTTTTCTCTTTTTCTGTTTGTGTAGTATATATCGTGTATGGGTGTGTGTGGGTGGTGTGTGCATGTGTGTATGCAGGTGTGTGTACCCTGTGTGCACAGGTGTGGAGGCCAAAGAAGGGTGTCACATACCCTCCATCTGCCTTCTTTCCTTGAGACAAAGCCTCTCATTGAACTTTGAGCTTGCCCCTTTTCAGTTAGACTATGTGGTAGTTTCAACTAGGTGTCCCCCCATAAACTCATGTGTTCAGAATGCCAGGTCCCCAGATGACAGCAATTTGGGAATTAGAGCTTCCTGGAGGATGTTGTTGGGGTGGGCTAATGGGTGTTGTAACCACTTTCACTTTGTTAGTGTTTGGCACACTCTCCTGATGTTGTCCACCTGATGTTGGCCAGGAGGTGATGTCCACCCTCTGCTCATGCCATCATTTTCCCCTGCCATCATGGAGCTTCCCCTTGAGTCTATGAACCAAAATAAACCATTTCTTCCCATAAACTGCTTTTGATCAGTTACTTTTGCCAGAAATGAGAAGTCAACAGACTGACCAGGGAGCCCCAGTGGTCCTCCTATCTCCACCACCATCAGCGCTGGATTGACTGTTGCCATGCCTGACTTTTTACGTAGATATTGGGACTCCAACTCAGGTCTTCATGTTTGCATAGTAAGCACTCACATGTTGAGTCATCTCTTCAATCTCAATTCTTCCATTTTTAGAATATAAGTCAAAGACACAAAAGGTAACATGGGATCAAAAAGATCATAAATTGGAACTTGGTTTCAGCCCAGGAAGTCTGACTCTAGAACCTTCTTCTCCATTATACACCTCTGCCTCAAAAAAAAAAAAAAAAAAAAAAAAAAAGGGCTCAGGTGTTTCCATTTAGGGAAGGGACTAGATGAGATCCGAGTGATGAGCCTCACCTGATTCCCTCAGCGTCTCACACACGTGCTTTGGGAGCAGGGGCCTAGCCAGGGCCATTCCACTGGGTTGAATATCAGGATGACCTGGAGCACTTAAAGTGCAGAGAATACAGAGATTCCCTCAGTACACAGTAAGGTATTGGAGTCTGATTTATCTGCCAGGGATCCTGAGGCATAGCTGCAGGCAGTTGTTTCCAGTGAAGTTTTTACTTGTTATGGGTTAAGCAGCTGTTGTTCCTTGGTGGAAATTCTGGCCTGGAAATCACACAGTGATAAATAGATTCTCCTTTTCACTCTGGGAAACTGAACAGAGCCCAGCCTTCAGGGTCTGTGCTGCCATTAGGAGTATGATCAGCAAGGGAAATGAGAGCAATTTGGTTTATGACAGGAATACCACATTCATTTTTGGCCAGCGAATCTCATCATCTCAAGCAGGCATTTTCTGAAACTGCAGCGCGTACATGGAGCACCTTCCCTGACATGTCGCTCCAGCCCTTCCCTTGGTGCCCTTCTCCAGCTAACCACTCAGCACCTGCCATCCAGGGCAGTAGAGTTACCTCCTGCAGCCACTGGAAGAGGTTTATATCTGAAAGATCCACTTTTTTATTTCTCTACAAAAGAAACACAGAAGATGAAATAAAGGTCTTATCTTAGTAGAACATTGAAAAACTTATATATAGACTGAAGAGGCAACTCAGTGATTAAGGCACTTGCCTGCAAAGCCTAAGGACACAGGTTCAATTCCCCAGTACCCCCATAAAACCAGATGCATAAGATAGTGCATGCATCTGGAGTTCATTTGCAGTGGCTAGAGGCCCTGCACACCCATTCTCTACTGTCTCTCTTTCTCTCAAGTAAATAAAGAAAATACTTTTTAAAAAAACCCTGTATCTAGGGCTGGAGAGAAGGCTTAGTGGTTAAGGTGCTTGCCTGAAAAGCCAAAGGACCCTAAATTCGATTTTCCAGAACTCATGTAAGCTAGATGCACGAGGTGGTGCATGAGTCTGGAGCTCGTTTGCAGCAGCTGAAGACCCTAGCATACCCATTCTCTCTCTCTCTCTCTCTCTCTCTCTCTCTCTCTCTTTGCTTCTATCTCTCAAATAAGTAAATAATAAAATAATTTTAAAAATTATTTTAAAAAACCCTGTATCTAATACTGGTGAAATAATCTCACAGAGTCAATGGAAGTAAGAATTTGAGCATTTCTTTTTTTTTTTTTTTCTTTTGGTTTTTCGAGGTAGGGTGTCACTCTAGCCCAGGCTGATCTGGAATTCACTATGGAGTCTCAGGGTGGCCTCGAACTCACGGCGATCCGCCTACCTCTGCCTCCCGAGTGCTGGGATTAAAGGCGTGCACCACCACACCCGGCTTGAATTTGAGCATTTCATAAAACTAATCTGTGTAGGGTATGGGAAGGGAGCTCAGTTGATAAAGTGCTTTTCTTGCAAGGCTGAGGGCCTGTGTTCAATCCTAAGAACCCACATTAAAAAACTGCCAGGCATGGCAGCTCATTCATGTGATCCCAGCACTGGGGAGGCAGAGACAGGAGGATCCCTGGGGCTCACTGGCCAGCCAGTCCAACCTAATCAGTGGTTTCCAGGCCAGTGAGAGACTGTGTTTGTATTTTTTTTTTTTTTTTTTTTTTTTTTTAGAGAAGGTGGGTAGCATCTTAAGAATGACACCAGAGGGCTGGAGAGATGGCTTAGTGGTTAAGCGCTTGCCTGTGAAGCCTAAGGACCTCAGTTTGAGACTCTATTCCCCAGGACCCATGTAAGCCAGATGCACAAGGTGGCACATGTGTCTGGAATTCGTCTGCAGTGGCTGGAAGGCCTGGTGTGCCCATTCTCTCTCTCTATCTGCCTCTTCTATCTCTGTCTGTTGCTCTCAAATAAATAAATAAATATTTTTTTAAAATAAAAAAAAAAAAGAATGACACCAGAGGCTGACTTCTGGCCTCCATATACAGAACTCTAATTCCTGCAAAGAAAAATTGCATATAACCTGATGCTACAACAAAAGGGGTTTCTGTTCTGGGCATCCATCTTATACAAATAAAGGCAAAAATGATTGGTGTGGGATGTTTGTAGTGAGGAAAACTACGAACAGCCCAATCCGTAGAGGACAGTTGCACTGATCAGAGTGTTGATAGTGTGGAGAAGTGTGCAAGAATCTAAGAGGTAAGTTCACAGGCATGGTCCTCATCTCGAGTGAAGCCCACAGTGATAGAAAGTAGATTAGAAGGGCTGGAGAGATGGCTTAGCGGTTAAACGCTTGCCTGTGAAGCCTACGGACCCTGGTTCGAGGTTCGATTCCCCAGGACCCACCTTAGCCAGATGCACAAGGGGGTGTACTCAACTGGAGTTTCTTTTCAGTGGCTGGAGGCCCTGTCGCACCCATTCTCTCTCTCTCTCTCTCTTTCTCTCTCTGTCTGTTGCTCTCAAATAAATAAATAAAAATAAACAAAATAAATAAAAATAAAAAAGAAAGTAGATTAGAAAAGGAAATCCTACAGGAAATAGACACGTGTTTATCCAAGCACAGAGAAAGGCCTAGAAGGAGACACATGGAGCAGTGGGAGACTAGAAGGAATTTGGGGATTATTAATGCTTTATTTATGTTACTACAGGGAGTTGGCCTGTCTCAAGTTGCAGCTAAAGACTGATGCCTGTGATCCCAGCTTGCTCTCCTTCCCTGCATGTACTGTCTGCTGGAGCCCTGTGCACCCCCTCCCTATTAGCACTCCACTTTCTACTAGGTTGTACCCTTGCCTCTTTCCTCCTCGTCTAAGCTCAGCCTCACCTAGAAAGGCCTCAGCTCAGATGGGATATTAACATTCCAAAATGGAAGTGTCATTTCGTGATGGCATAGAGTGAAATGTATGCAGGTGACAGGGGGTGAAGCCACCATAGGGGGCTCCTGTCATCTGTTGGCAGGATTTGCAGTAGAGAGACTGTCTTGGTTCTATCACTCCATGATTCTGTTTTGTGCTGTTTTGGCCAACACATGAATATTTTTTTCAGAATAGCCATTTTTCTGACTTCATGGACAAACAAACTGGATATGTTACCAGGAACTTGCTGGCAAGCCCGATCGTGATGGGCAAGGAGGTTCTTGCCGTGGCCATGGCAGTGAACAAAGTCAGTGCCCCTGAGTTTTCCAAACAGGACGAGGAGGTAATGCTGACCCGGGCGTCCATCCCGAGGCACTGGAAATAGACCTGGTGTGGCATCAAAGGGCTGTGTCGTGATCAGAATTTGTCCTCTGCTGTCTGTAGGTCTTTGCCAAGTACCTCAGCTTTGTCTCTGTCATCCTGAGGCTTCAGCACACCAGCTACCTGTACAGTGTGGAGTCCCGGAGAAGCCAGGTAATGGGAAGGCCGCGTCAGTCGCCCCGTGCTGACAAAGGGACGCACATGCAACAAGAGGATGGGAGCTTCTTGTCCCTCGTGAAGACTTAAGCCACATAGAGCAGATCTCCAAACTTTAGTTCCGGGTGTCTTCTTCTGGTCTCCCTTCCCCTCCTTCCATCCTTCTTGTGTATGTACAACAGGCTGGTCTTTGGATTCCACTTCCGCAAGATGGTGGTGGTCGTTTTAATACCTACCACATAAGGCTGGTGTAATACTAAATACTCATTAGTTCTCACATTCCTGGGTCACAGTCAAGCTATTCATTTGAGGAGAGAATCACTCTTCTGAGGTTCTTGTTTCCATGAGGGAGAGAGTTAAAGAATCTTCCTGGCCAGGACCCTCTTTCCCCATCCATACGACACAGGAGGAGCTGCTGGCATGGACGGCTTCTCAGATCCTCCCCAACTCCAACTCTTCAGGTCAGGTTATCTCTGACTAGCTGCAGACACATGATGGAAGCCTGTGGCTTTCTGCCCGCATGGACCAGTGGGAACCAAGAGACCCCCATATCCTTTGCATAGGGCATTTTCCTACATCCAAAACGGACAGCAATTGACATTTTGAGCCAAAACATTTGACTATCAGGTCAATTCATGTCAGAAACCCATGGCCTCACAAAGATCTACTCATCCCACTTTGAGAACCTCAGAAGTGTGTTGGATGTTCAAAATGGAATTTCAGCGTATAGTGATGTGCATGCATTTTCTTTGATACACCTCATATATTCATCATGCTAAGACTCTCTGATATGGTTTGCTCTAACTGTTTTCTTTTGATGCCCACTTTCAGATTCTTATGTGGTCAGCCAATAAAGTGTTTGAAGAGCTCACAGATGTTGAGCGGCAGTTTCACAAAGCACTGTACACAGTTAGGACGTATCTGAACTGTGAACGATACTCCATTGGACTGCTGGACATGACCAAGGAAAGGTTCTCACTGTTCCATATGTCTTGTCATCTCAGATCACCTAGAAAAAGAGCACCAAATAAAATGGGATCCTTTTCAAAACACGTGCTATGTAAATAATCCGTTGTGATTGGTGGCAAGATGGTGAGGTAAAAGGATGCAGGTTGGAGTGAAGTGATACAGGCGTGACTTTTGATTTTTCTATCCCTAGCTGTCTTTAACAACAAGCTTGTTTTCTTTTTGATCAATTAATAGTCCTTAATTTTTAGACCAGTTTCAGGTTCACAAGAAATGGAGCCAGGGTGGGTGGAGGTTGGGGAGATTGCTCAGTGGTTAAAGTGCTTGCTTGTAAAGTGTGACAGCCTGGGTTCAATTCCCCAGTACCCACATAAAGCCAGATGAACAAAGCAGCACAGGCATCTGGAGTTTGTTTGCAATTGCAGGAGGCCCTTGCACAGTCATACTTTCTCAATCTCTCTCTCTCTCTTTCTCTTTGCAAATAAGTAAATAAAATTTTTAAAAATTGAGCAGAAAGCTCAGGGTCTCCACAGACATCCTCATCACTCCCTCCCACCCCCAGTTTTTCCTGTTGCTATTATGTTGCACTAGTGTACAAAATAGCTTTTGTGCCTTGAAAGTCCTGACCTCATCTAGTTGATTTTCAATTTCTTCCTCCAAACCTTTGGCAACCACTACTTTGTTTCCTCCGTACCTCTTCATGGTTTGATAGCTCTTTGCTTCTGTCTGTTTCTTGGTACTGGGTCTTAGTGTGCATCTCTGGCTGGCCTGGTACTTGCTATGGAGCCCAGGGTAGCCTCAAACTCACAGTAACCCTCCAGCTTCTCTGTCTTCCAAGTACTAAAATTACAGGCATGTACTAACACACCCAGCCTTTTGATAGCTCATAAACATTTATTTCTTAAAAATTAAAGGGCTAGAGAAGTTGATCAGTGGATAAGGTGCTTGCCTGAAAAGCCTAAAGACCCTGGTTCAATTCCCCAGTACCCACATAAAGCCAGATGTACAGAGTAGTGCATGCATCTGGAGTTTGTTTGCATTGGCTGGAGGCACTGGCACACCAATTGTGTCTGGCTGTCTGGCTGTCTGGCTGTCTGTCTTTCTCTGATTGCAAGTAAAGAAATAAAATATTTAAAAAAACAATTAAGGGTTGTGGAGATTGCACGGTGGGTAAGAGTGTTTGCTGTGAAAGCATGAGGACTTGAGTTTGATCCGCAGCACCATGTAAAATACTGGCATGGCTGTGCATGCATGTAACCCACTGCCAAGGGAGAAGAGACAGTAGAACCACTGGGGCTCTTTGGTCAGCTAGTCTGACTGAAAATTGAGGAGCTCCAGGTTTAGTGAAAGGCTCTGTCTCAGAGAAAATTGAGGAGCTCCAGTTTTAGTGAAAGACTCTCTGTCTCAGAGAACATTGAGGAGCTCCTGGTTTAGTGAGAGACTCTGTCTCAGAGAAAATTGAGGAGCTCCAGGTTTAGTGAGAGACCCTGTCTCAGAGAAAATTGAGGAGCTCCAGGTTTAGTGAGAGACCCTGTCTCAGAGAAAATTGAGGAGCTCCAGGTTTAGTGAGAGACTCTCTGCCTCAGAGAAAATTGAGGAGCTCCAGGTTTAGTGAGAGACTCTGTCTCAGAGAAAATTGAGGAACTCCAGGTTTAGTGAAAGACTCTGTCTCAGAGAAAATTGAGGAGCTCCTGGTTTAGTGAGAGACTCTCTGCCCTCAGAGAAAATTGAGGAGCTCCAGTTTTAGTGAGAGACTCTGTCTCAGAGAAAATTGAGGAGCTCCAGGTTTAGTGAGAGACCCTGTCTCAGAGAAAATTGAGGAGCTCCAGGTTTAGTGAGAGACTCTGTCTCAGAGAAAATTGAGGAGCTCCAGGTTTAGTGAGAGACTCTCTGCCTCAGAGAAAATTGAGGAGCTCCAGTTTTAGTGAGAGACTCTGTCTCAGAGAAAATTGAGGAGCTCCAGGTTTAGTGAGAGACTCTCTGCCTCAGAGAAAATTGAGGAGCTCCAGTTTTAGTGAGAGACTCTGTCTCAGAGAAAATTGAGGAGCTCCAGGTTTAGTGAGAGACTCTGTCTCAGAGAACGGAAGCAGAAGAGCAACAGAAGAGGACACCTAACATCCTCCTTTGGCCTCCGCATGAGCGCATGAAGTGCACACACACACACACACACACACACCACAAGTTGACTAACAATTGCATGTGTTTGTGGGGTGCCATGCAACATTTAGATATAATATATGAATCCATTGTAAAAATGGTTACATAAAGGTAATTAATATACCTATCACTTTACATACTGTTTTTTTTTGAGTGAAAACAGTTAAAATGTATTTTTTAAAATTTATTTACTTGAGAGAGAGGGAAAGTGAGAAATAGGCAGGGGGAGAGAGAGGGAAAGAGAGAGAGAGAGAGAGAGAATAGGCGCACCAGGGCCTCTAACTGCTGCAAATGAACTCTAGACACATATACCACTTTGTGCATCTGGCTTTACATGGGTACTGGGGAATTAAATGAGGGTCACTAGGCTTTGTAGGGAAGCATCTTCACTTCTGAGCTATTTTTCCAGTCCCCACATTGTTTCTTTTTCTTTTTTTTTTTTTTTAAACTTTTATTTATTTATTTATTTATTAGAGAGAGGGGGGGGTAGATAGAGAATGGGTGTGTCAGGGCCTCTAGCCACTGCAAACAAACTCCAGATGCATGTACCACCTCATGCATCTGGGGAACTGAACCAGGGTCATTAGCCTTTGCAGGCAAGTGCCTTAACTGCTGAGCTATTTATTCAGCCCCTAAATTGTTTCTTTACTTTTTTAAAAAAATTGTTCTTTATTTTATTATTTATTTATTTAAGAGAGGATGAAAGAGACAGAGAGAGAATGGTGTGCCAGAGCCTCTGCAAGCAAACTCAAGATGCATCTGGCTTACGGGGGTGCTAGGGAATCAATTCTGGGTCCTTAGGCTTCTCAGGCATGTGCCTTAACCACTAAGCTACCTCCCCAGCCCCATTGTTTCTTTTTAAAGGCTGAATTGTATTTCATTATAGATATATTACATAGTTTTTATCCATTAATTCATTGATAGATGAATACTGATGTTGCTTTTATGGCTTGTCAATAGTTCAAATATTTTTATTACTGAGTAATATTCTGTTGTATGCCTCTCACCTGTTGAAGGACATTGTAGTTGCTTCTAATTTGTAGCAACTATGAAGTTGCCACAAACATTGTGTGTAGACTTTTGTGTATAATTTTTTTTTTTGTAATTTTTTATGGGGGGGAGAGAATTGGCACACCAAGGCAGGGCCTCCAGCCACTGCAATCAAAATCCAGATGCATGCACCACCTTGTGCACATGTGCAACCTCGTGTGCTTGCGTCACCTTGGGCATCTGGCTTATGAGGGGTCTGGAGAGTCGTATATGAGTACTTAGGCTTCACAGGCAAGTGCCTTAATCACTAAGCCATCTCTCCAGCCTGTGTATAAATGTTTTAACTCATTTGAGTAAATGCCAAAACAGTCAACTGACAGACCATATGGATACTCTGTCTATCTGTCAGTCTGTCTTGTCAAGTGACTGACATTTTGTATGCCCACACCCTCACAAGGAGCTCATGGTATTTACACTTTGAGTTTTAGAACATTAAGGGATATGATAGTACATGATTATTGTTTTATCATTTCTTGATTACATCTGATGTTGAATGTCTTTTCATATGCCCACTTCCATTTGCATATCTTCTTTGGTGAAATGTCTGCTCTGACTCATTTTTAAAATTTGACTATTTTCTTATGGTAAGTTATAAGAGTTCTTTGCAACCAGATATGGTACATGCACCTATAGTCCTAGCTCTCAGGAGACTATGGCAGGAGCTCAGGAGTTCAACACCAGCGTGGGCAACATAGGCATATTTTAGATACAAGTCCCTTATGGAATATGTGTTTTATAAGTACATTCTCCCAGCTTGTGGCTTGTCTTTTCATTACCTTATAAGCAACTTTTACAGAGAAGTTAATTTTCATAATGTCCAATAATTGTGTGCCTTTCTGTTGTGTCTTAAAAGTCTTACTGATGCTGGGCGTGGTGGCGCATGCCTTTAATCCCAGCACTCGGGAGGCAGAGGTAGGAGGATCACCATGAGTTCAAGGCCACCCTGAGACTACAGAGTGAATTCCAGGTCAGCCTGAGCTAGAGTGAGACCCTACCTCAAGAAACAAAAACAAAAACAACAACACAAAAGTCTCACTGAGCCCAGATTCACCAAGATTTTCTCCTGTCATTTTTTAGAATTTTTGTAGTTTTGTATTTAAGTCTACAACTCATTCTGAGTTGTTTTATGAAATAAATAAGGTCTGTGTGTAGATTTCTTGTTTTCTTTGGTTGGGCTTTAGGTGTATGGTTTTCTAGTTCAACACAATTTGTTGTAAAGACTGGCCTCCCTTGGGGGCCTTTGCTCCTTTGACACAGATCTCCTCCATGCATCTATTGTGCTGCCCTTTTGCCAGTGCCACACTGTCTTGCTTAATATAGCTTTACAGTCAGACTTGAAGTCAGAAAGTGCTAGTTCTCTGTCGTTCCTCTTTTCAGCAAAGCCTTTAACCTCTCTGACTCTTGGCTTTTGAATTTTAAAAGCAGCGACATTTATCTTATTAATTGTGAAAAATCAGAGATAATATGAAGTGTCTAGTGTGTAGGCAGGTGCATAATAATGTTATTACTACCAATTTGACATTTTGTGTTCTGAATTTTGTTTTGTTTTGTTTTTCAAGGTAGGGTCTTGCTCTGGTCTAGGCTGACCTGGAATTCACTATGTAGTCTCAGGGTGGCCTCAAACTCATGGCGATCCACCTACCTCTGCCTCCCAAGTGCTGGGATTAAAGGTGTGCACCACCACGCCGAGCTCTGAATTGTTTTAAATTACCTTGAAGTCTAAGTGATGAAATAACTAATTCATAGAGGATAATGTTCATTCTTCATCTTGTGTAATTCTATTGGAGATATGTGATTTTGATATAACTGATAGTATTTCATTGATATTTCTTACCATCCTTGTGATTGGTAGTTGTTTTCCAAAATTGGGTTCTAAGTGGACAGACAGGACCAGACATCAGGAGAGCTGGCCTACAGTGCTGGCTGTGGGATTGTCTAGAAGAATATATTAGTTAGGACGCTTTGTGCTACAAGGAATATCACTTCCATTATTTTTCATCTGAGGAACATCTTTCTCCAGTGGTTCCCCCAGCAAACTCCTCTCCCTTCTTCACTGGCCAGAACTAGGCCACATACTTTCCCTTAAGCTAATTTGGGCACCTCATATAGCCTTTTATGGGCTGGGCAGGACTCATTTCCCATGAACAAATTACCACCTGATACCCAAATGAGATCAGGTTTTGCTGGCAAGAACGTCAAGAGGGAGAGTGGAAGTTGAATAAAGCAAGTGATGCTGTTGGCTGCTGTAAGTGACCTGAGCCAAGCCTCATAAGCTACCTGGGTTTAGTTTAGTTGTCTATAGGATAGCTGCTATATACCAAGTGTATGTGCAGGTGAAGGTGTTTGGCATTACTCATATAATCTTCTCAACAAGCCTCTTGTGTAAGTTCTACTGTCATCCCCATTGTATAGATGAATGAAAGTCACATGTTCATCATCAGTATTGCTAGGAGTTAGGTCTCAAATTCTAGAGCTATGTACATTCACATGAAGTGTACAAGTACATATAGTTATGATAGGTATGGTAAGGCATGGCACAGTTTGTTTAATGATGCTTCAATATAATTGCCTGCAGGAATTCTATGATGAATGGCCAATCAAGCTTGGAGAAGTAGAGCCTTATAAAGGTCCTAAGACCCCGGATGGCAGGGTAAATGTGAACATCATCCTTGGTGCTGTCTGGGTGTGGTGCCAGGTGCTATGTGTGAAGGGACTGCAGTGCACAGGAAAGATACTTTCTGTGAGAACCTGCCCAGCTCTGCCCCAGCCAGCTGGGTGGTGTGTCTTAATTCATTATATAATTCCTCTGCTTCTTTTTCCATAAAGCCATGGCTCAGTAGATCTGTGATTCTCTGCAGGGAGGGATCAGAGCCACATACTTAACTTTTTAAGGAGTACATGAGTCCTTCTTCAGCTGTGCAGGATGGGGAACCCCAGGAAGACTGGGTTAGATTTACTTTCACCCTCATCTGCCACTTCATGGAGCAGGAGCTGTGTTTACTTTTCTGCACTGCATTCCTGGCACATAGACAAGGGAAGTTAATGGATGGATTTATCTGGGCCTCACGTTGTTCATCTGCTCCAGTCCCTTCCAGCTTTGACCATGAGTCCACTGCCCTGGTTTGGAGTCACCTGTTCAGAGCAGCAAGTGCAGGAAGAGGGGAGTGCTCTCTGCATAATGCACAGTTGATTGCAGTTGAGAAATTCAGTGATATTTTATATATTGAAGTTATCAGCATGAGCTCTTTTTGGACAATGAAAAGTGATCAATTTAAAGTAAAAATAGATTAGCTGGTGAACTGGTTGTCAGATTCCACCTAAAAGCTATTTGGTGAATTAAACTTCTTAAAATGAAGTTTAATCCAGCCTGAATGCACATGCATAGTCAATGCTGTTTCTGGCTTTATTGTAAGCTTCTAACTAGTGTATGAGCAATTTATAATAATTTATACAGAAAACTATAGCTAGGAAATCAGGTAGTACTTATAAGAATTTTGAAGTACAAGTTCCTCAATGAAAATTACTTTCTTTGGGAAATAATATTGTGCTTATTATTTCCCTTTCTCTTAGGAAATCATCTTTTATAAAGTTATTGATTACATTTTACATGGAAAAGAAGAGATCAAAGTGATTCCGTGAGTGTTTTCACAAAGTGGCCATGGTCCTTGCCATTTTCTTTTTGCACATGGTACATTTCTCTATATTGCAATGATCTTCTTCTAATTTCCTTCAAGGACCCCTCCTGCAGACCACTGGACACTTGTTAGTGGATTACCATCATATGTGGCTGAAAATGGATTTGTAAGTTACTGGACAAATTTAAATTCTAGATAATTTTGCATGAAACTCATTAACTAAGAGACAGGTACAATTGTTGAAGCAAGAACATACAAGATAAGGGGCTGGAGAGATGGCTTAGAGGTTAAGGCACTTGCCTGCAAAGCCAAAGGAGCTTGGTTCAGTTCTCCAGGACCCATGTAAACCAGATGCACAAGGTGGTGCAAGCATCTGGAGTTCATTTGCTGTGAAGCCCTGGCACACCCATTTTCTCCCTCTCTCTCTCTCTCTCAAATATATAAATAAAAATAAAATATTTAGCCGGGCATGGTGGCACACACCTTAATAAAAAAGAATATGCAAGATAAGGATGAGACACTTCCTTTGGCATAGGACAAAGGAAGAAAAATCTTGGCAGAAGAAGGTAGGTTAGCTGGGACTTTGAAACTATATGAAAATATTTGGTCAACAGGAGAAAGATTCATCTATTCCTCAACTTCTTATTCTGAAGCACACAAAGCTCAGACATCCTTTTCAAGTCAGTGATATTCAAAGTCAGCGATGATGATTCACGCTACGTTTAACTCTACTTCAAGGGCCTTGGCCAATTTTTTTTTTAAAGTGAGACATTGTGGGTAGGGAGAGACAAAGGGGGCAGACAGGACAGACAGAGTGTGGGGCATCGGATAGTGGATTGAAGATGGGTGTCTAAGGTCTTTGTCGTCCAAGTATGGGCTGAAAAACATATCTTAGATAGACATAATTTATAAATATAGTCTTTAAATAAAAATTTTTTATCCAGGTGTGGTGGTGCATGCCTTTAATCCCAGCACTCAGGAGGCAGAGGTAGAAGGATTGCTGTGAGTTAGAGGCCACCCTTAGACTACATAGTAAATTCCAGGTTATCCTGGGCTAGACCGAGACACTACCTTGAAAAACCAAAACAGAAAAAAAAAGGTCAATGTACACAAATACAGAAAGAAAAGCATTGAAATATTTTCACATTTTTGTGAGAGTAGTATGAAAATAGTTGATGTGGTTCACTGCTCATAGAAAGTACTTACCATGGAGCTCTGGGGTTGAACTTGAAGTGGTAGGTGAGGAGATCATTCACACCTAAACACAAGGTTGTTAGAGATTTTCAGGAATTTTGTGAGCAAGAAGTCAAACTGTTGGGAACTTGAACCGTCCTCCCCCACAGTGGGAGTCTTTGGACTATGTAAATGAGCAGCTAGCGCAACCTCTGGCCAGGAGAGCCGATTCCACCAGGCCCTCTATGGAGATGACAATTCTAGTTTCATCCCATGAATTGAACAAAGTGCTTAACCTTTTTGGACTTCTATTTTCTCATCTTTAAAAGGAGAAGGTTAAACTTAATCATTACCATCCGGACTTAAAATGCTACTAGTACTAGTGTCTAAGATAAATGGTGGAAAGAAACATATAGTCTTGCATTAAAATCCATTGGTAGATGTGACCTGACCCGAGGTACAGGAATTCAGAAAACAGAACAAAGCATAGTCTCCAACTTCCAGTAGTGACATCTTTCAGTGAGTCTTCACTTTGATACAGCTGTCTGGCTATTTCCTCCTGCCTCTTAGCCACCTTCTTATCTGGATGTCACTTTAAAAAAAGAAATAGAGAAAGAAAAAGAGACAGGGAAGGAGGTAGGGAGGGAGGAAGTAAAGAAGGAAGGAGAGAGGGAGGGAAGGAAGGAAAGGAAGGAGGGAAGAAAGCAATCTTGGCATCCCTGCTTACACCTGCCCTGGCAGAACAGCCTTTCTGTTCATCTTTCTCCCTTCAACTTGGCCCAAGTAGCCAAATGGCTTGAAGTGGAAGGGCATTGCATGGAGGCTAGGGGAGGGAAGGAGCACAGACGGTGCTAGATGTCAGCCAGTGACTTAGCAGAAGAGAACGAAATCCCAATAAGCTATTATTAGCAAGTGTGGCTTCACCTAGGGCCCATGTGAAGCATTTGCCTGCCAAGCTGCCAAGGGCTAGGTGGGGAACCCTCACTCCCAGGGCACTCCTTCCTCTCCTCCGTGGGCTTGAGTGGCTCCAGCATACAATGTTTCAGGACTGTGCCCTCTTCTTGCTTTGCAGATATGTAACATGCTGAATGCCCCTGCAGATGAATACTTCTCATTCCAGGTAATTGCAACCCTGGCCTGGCCTTCTCTTTCAGGACTGGATAGGGAGGGCATGGAGAGTCTCCTCTCCCTCTAACCCCAGAGTCTGCCTTATGTGCACCTTGGATGTGGTCAGCAAGCATTTTCAGAGGCCAAGTCCCACTGCCCTGGACGGGCCATGACCACCAACAAGCAGATTCCTCAATGGCAAAAGACAGGGCTGCAAAAAAGATAGAGGGGAGACAGGGGGCAGGGCCCTGCCACACTTCTATTCTCCCCACTCCTGGTTTTCTAGTGGAAACTACAGAGGCAGCACACCCTTAGTGCCCAATAAACCTTCTCAGGAATGCTTGGAGACATTCTATGGCTGGCATTGAGTCCTGTTGGTGGCTTTCTCAGTAGCCTTTCCATTCCACTTACTCTGTCTTCTACAAAGGGAAATATTTATCTACCTTTGCTCAACATTCAGAGACCTTCCTGGAGAACCTGCCTGCACTCACCACAGGTGAGTCCCTGAACCCATCCTACCGTGTTTCTTGGCCTGGCTGACGCATGCATTCCACCATTGTAGGGGCTATGGCCGGCATGTGTCTCCTCAGAGTTCCTGTGTTGAAAATTTAATTCTCAAATTCATATGTTGATGGTATTTCTGGATGGGTCCTTTGGGAGGTGTTTTGGGGTAGGTGAAGGTGGGTCCAGCAGGCACAGGGCATTGGCGGCTTTATAAGAAGAGGAAGAGAGACTGGAGGTAACACTTGCGCCCTCCCACCCTGTGGTGCTCTTGGCCATGTTGTAATGCAGCAAGAAGCCCACTCCCCCACCCCGCCCCTGATTATGGATCCACGCTGTCCGCCTCTAGAACTGTGAGATATTAAATTTCCCTTCTTCATAAATCACCAGTCCGTGGTGTTCGATCACAGCAGCAGCTTTTGTTTGGACTTGACTACAAGACTGCTGGGCTCATTTTTCCCCTTCCCAGCTTCCTCTAGTTCTCCAAAAGAGCCAGCTTGGCATCTCTGCTCTCCCTTCCAGGCCCTTTTGGAGAACTGGGCGAGGTCACCATGACAGAACACCGCCTCTTCTTTCCGCTCGCTGGCGCGTGTCGCTCAGCGTCTTGGCTTCATGAACTGCAGAGCCCGGGTCTGGGTCAGGGGTAGAGAGCTTGATCGCTTTCCCCAGTGAGCGCCGCTGTTGCCCGTCGTTCTCTGCCACACATACCCACAGTGAGAGCTCCACCTATGCCTGGATGGAGCAGCCAGCCTCCTCGGGGTGCAACCCCAGCGGCCAATGAAATCCGGCCTTGAGGAATCCTGAACACACCTGCCTGCGTCCATGGAAGGCTCCCTCTTCTCTGCCTGCCCATGCTTTTGCTTACTGAGGAGGAAGCATAAAGGAAGACACCATATGGTTCTATTGATTTACTTTCTTCCAGCAGCCACAGCCTACTTGTGAGCGTGTTGTGCCCAGCCCTAGACCCTAGTATCTATGGCAATTGAGTGCCAGGGTGGCATGCACAGGCAGGCGAAAGGGACGCTGAGTTTTCAAGTGTCTGGACTTCGAGCAGCTGGTGTGGAAGTGGGCAGTGGGGATGGGGCTCCAGGAGAAGCAGGAGCCCGCCGAGGTTTGGGGGGCTGTGCTTTCTCTCAGGCCACGCTGTGGCTAACTGTAAGAGCAGGATCCAGAGACACGACCTCTCTGGCCACCCCAAGAAGAGGCTGGGACCTCTCTGGAGCCTCAGGAGACCCCATGGTGGGACAAACATCCAGTACAGAGGAATCGCCGTGTTCCAGCAAACCTCGGTGTGAAAGTACCCATGTCAGAGCTCCAACTGTCCCAAGGCTGCGGTGCTTGGCAATCCCTTTTGTCCCAAGGCCCCGCCCTCCACAGGCTCTCCCAGCCACTGATTGAGTGTGGCAGGCCCATCCTTGAAGACATCTCCTCTGTTGGGCAACATTGGCCTATGAAACCACAGCATCCTCGCAGACTGTTCTAGATCTGCACTGTGATCTAAGGTGGTTCCTTCTATTCACCCTTGCATCCTCCTTTTCTCCTTAGCCCAGGTCAAGACTGTGTCTCTTACAGCTACCTCAGCCCCCAGGCTCCCCTTTTCCCTCGCTGGCAGACACAGGATGGGGCGCCTGCCATCTCCAAGGACATCTCCTGTCGTGCTCTGCCTACCCATTCTGTCTCTTCCTGCGCATGCCTTACCAGTTCTCACTATTCTCCTTTGTACCCGGCGACAACGGGTGGAAAAGCAACGTGAAAGTAACGTGAGCTATTGTCAGAGCCAATTTGCAAAGGCTGCGGTTCTCAAGCCTTATTCCTTGGATCACAATGTACTATTTACTACTGTTGTTGTAACACATTACGGCTTACTGCGAAAAACAACACCAACGTATCATTTTAGTTCTGAAGTTCAAAAATGTAAAAATTGGGCAAGAAAGATGGCTCAGTGGATAAAAGCTCTTGTCACATAACTCTGAGTACCTGAGTTTGGATCCCCAGGCGTGTGCATGCACCCCACCCCACACACAATTTTTAAAAATATAAAACTGGGTCATATAGCACTAAAATCTAGGTTAGAGGACTCCATCCCTTCCTGAAGGCTGAAGGAGACGTGTCTCCTAGCCTTTCCTGGATCCTAGCTGCTCAGATTCCTTGTCCACACCCCCATCTTCCAACGACCGCCCTGACCTTGTGATCACATTTCATTCTCTGATTCTGACTCTACCCTCTTTATGCTGTTAATGTTTCTTGTTATCACATTGGGTTCATCTGCAAAACCCCAGGTAACTTCATTATCTTAAAGTTAACTGATTAATTAGTAATTTAATTCCATTACATGCGTTAATTTCCCTTTACTATGTGAAATATGGCATTCACAGGTTTTGGGGATTAGCATATAGGTATCTTTGAGAGAGAAGTATTGTTCTGTCTACCAGTGTTCCTTGAAGTAGCAGAATGGCTCCAATTCACCAATTCATAGTGTAGGAGGGAAAAGGGGTGAATACATAGAATTTTCTTTTAAACTTTTCCTATAAAAAACTATTTTATTCATTTATTTGAGAGAGAGAGAGAGAGAGAGAAAGGGGAAGATAGAGAATGGGTGTTCCAGGGCCTCCAGCCACAGCAAACAAACTCCAGGAGTGTCTGGCTTACATGAGTTCTGGGGAGTTGAACCTGGGTCCTTGGGCTTCACAGGCAAGTGCCTTAATGGCTAAGCCATCTCTCCAGCCCTGTTTCAACTTATCCCATTAATTTTTCTGAATGTTAGGTTCCTTCTATCACTTTTCTGCCAAAAGCTCTAACTCGTGACAGCACATGTGAATGTGAGCAAGAAACAAGCTCACATTCACTAAAGCATTCAGAAGCAGTCGGCAAAGCTTACTTTTGACAGTTTAAGAAACATGCATGAGGTTCTGAGGGTGTAGTCCAGTTGTACAGTAGTCACTTAATATGTGAAAAGCCCTGGGTTTGATCTCTCTCTCTCACACACACACATATGAACTTTAGGCTATGAAATAATTTCTCACATGTGGTGTTTCCTGTTAATGATTTTATCACTAATCCATATGATCGTTTAAGAATATAAACATACTTAGGGGCTGGAGTTCCCAGTGGTTAAAGGCTCTTGCTTAAAAACCTGCTGGCTTGGGTTCAACCCTGCAGTACCCAAGTAAAGCCAGATGCACAAAGTGTTGCATGCATTTGGAGTTCATCTGCGGTGGCAAGAGGCTCTGCCTATGCCCATTCATGCTCTCGCTTTCTCTCTCACTGCTTGCAAATATATAAGAAAAAGTTTAAATAATCTAAACATTTCTTAGTGTTTTCCAAGGACAGAGTGTGGGTTGCATCTTTGTTCTGAAGTTTTGCCTGTTAAGATGCTTAAATTGAGGTTTGGTTTCTCTGCCTTTTGTTCTAAGGATAATGACTAGTGAGCATCGGTTAACAATGTACTTCTTCTACTTGTTTATATAGTAACTATTTATTGGCAATTATATGCTCAGCAGGTTCTACTGCTTACGAGAAATTTAATACTTTATGCAATAGTCCCTGCCCTTTGATTATTGTATTTCTTTCTTTCTTTATTTATCTTGGTTTTTCTGGGTAGGGTCTCACACTGGCCCAGGCTGGCCTAGAATTCACTATGTAGTCTCAGGGTGGCCTCGAACTCATGGTGATCCTCCTACCTCAGCCTCCCAAGTGGTGGGATTAAAGACGTGGACCACCATGCCTGGCCCTTTGGTTATTTTAGATGTCAGCCTCAGAGATCAAAATTAAGAATTTTGAAACATTTAGAAGACATCACGACAGTAACTTATATGATTCAGAAAGTAAGTGCTGTTGGAATTTTGAAAAATACAAGCTCCATAAGGGTTAGAAAAGTTAGAGAAAGTTTCATTCAATTAAAGTCTCTCAAGATGACCAGGTGACCACAAGAGGTTTAAAGAACCATCAAGGCAGTGTGTTAAAGGCTTGTCTCCACTTGTCTTAACCATTTCCTGTATGAGTGTCACCCTCTGGTTCTCTTATTCAAGATGGCCATCACAATTAGCCAGGGAGCTTGTTTAAGACGGATGTCCAGAGACTGTGAAGCAGACTAGAAATCTGTTGCATGTCATCCTTGGACCACACCGTGAGAAACACTCCTGAACCTTTTTGTCTGCATGTCCCTCCCACTAGACTACTCCAAGCATCTTGATGCAGGGCCTATGGTTTATTTACCTTTGACCTCTAGCAAATGGTCTAGTTCTTGGCATATCACAGATGTTGCTAAACTCAACATGCCATAGAATGAAAGATTATCTTGATGGATCAGTCAGGAAAACAAAAATTACACTATCTATTTCAACAGAGAGAATTAAACATAAGAAATTGGGAAAACAGGCATTGCAGGACAGGAAACATGACAAGGAAATAGTGAGAGAATGTAAGAGTAGAAACAAAGGAAACAAAGGTTAGGGTTGTCAGAGTTTTAGCACCTGTATATCTGAATGGACCTTCTAGAGTACTTGTAATGTGTTAGCTACGTTCAGACACAACAGTAATTGCACATCTAAACCCCATAGATATACTTAAAGATAAATTCAACAGTGGATGGGCAGGGGTGGTTGTGAAGGGGTAGTATAAGGGTGCCTTGTGTTGAAGAATAGCTCCATGTCTTGATTCTAATGGTGTCTGAAAACCTACACAAGGGAGAAACATATATACATAGAAAACCAGCACATGTCAACGTGGCAGACTCCAATCACATTCTGTGGGTTGGATCCTGCCTGTTTCCTGATGTGATATTGCACAAGATATCACTCTTGGTGAAAATTGGGTGAAGAATACATAGGACTTCTCTGTACATTTCTTTTGGAACATCTTATATGTCTCTAGCCATTTAAAACTCAAAGGTAAAAACATTAAAATAACCTAAGCTCCCATATTGTTTGTAGAAAGGACCTGTAGATGAAACTGGCTGGGTCATTAAAAACGTCTTGTCTCTACCTATTGTCAATAAGAAAGAGGACATTGTGGGAGTTGCTACATTTTATAACAGGAAGGATGGGAAACCATTTGATGAGCATGACGAGCATATTACTGAGGTAAGTGCAATAATAAAATAATGGGAGTAAGTAAAATTTCTCAAAATAATGGGGAGGCATAATTACTTGTTAATCTGGGTGGATATTTCGAAGGGAAATTAAGACATGAGTCACATAGTTGAAATCAAAATGTTATTGTGTCATTTCTATTTCTGGACTGCTATAGACTACGGTATTTTTGTTCAAATATGAAGTGTTTGGGCTTAACCCAAATTCTTTCCAACCTTATGTAAACAAGAAACACTATCTTTTTAGAAAGAATTTTGAAATTTTTTAGTTTATTTTAATTTTTTTATTTGAGAGTGACAGAGAGAGAAAGAGAGAGAGAGAGAGAGAGCGCGCGTGCGAATGGGCACACCAGGGCTTCCAGCCACTGAAAACGAACTCCAGACAGGTACATCCCCTTGTGCATCTGGCTAATGTGGATTTTGGGGGATTGAGTCTCGAAACCAGGTCCTTAGGCTTCACAGGCAAGCACTTAACCACTAAGCCATCTCTCCAGCCCAGGAAACACTATTTTTATATTCTTCCTCCACTTCCTCCTTCCCATTCTCTCTCATTCTCAGTGCCAGACTTCTGAATTTAGGTCCTACTTTATTTTATTGTGTTTATAATTCCTCTCCTGCAGTGGAATATTCACAAAGCCAGTTTCAATGCTCATATATTTAAAAACATATTTTTATTTATTCATTTGTGAGGACAATGAGAGAAAGAGGAGAGTATGGGCATGCCAGGGTCTCTGCAAATTAACTTCACATGCATGCCACTTTCTGTATCTGGCTTTACATGGGTACTGGGGAATTGAATGCAAGCCGGCAAGCTTTGCAAGCAATCACCTTTAACCCCTGTGCCATTTCTCCAGCCCTCATGTTAATACAAAGAACTGGGTTGTTGACGGTAGAAGGGAGACTGTCCAGAGAAAAGCTCCTCCCTCCAAATCAGTTTTGGTATAATTTTAGAGAACATGAATGGCCTTTTTTGCATTTCAGACTCTCACTCAATTTCTTGGATGGTCTCTTTTAAATACTGACACCTATGAGAGAGTGAATAAACTAGAGAACAGAAAGGACATTGCTCTGGAAATGCTCATGAGCCACGCAAAAGCCACCCCTGATGAAATCAAGTCTATTTTGGTAAGTGGAGAATTCAGTCCTGAGGACATAGTGTTCTGGAATAGGGAGGCTCAGACAGAAAAGGAGTAGTGGGAAGAGCACTTCAGTGGTCTAGTGATAGTGAATGCATCTTTCCTGGAAATTCAGGCTGCTTGGTTAGACTAGCTTTTTGTAAACAAAAAGAAAGAAGGGAAGGAAGGAAGGAAGGAAGGAAGGAAGGAAGGAAGGAAGGAAGGAAGAACAGGTTACTTGCCTGTGAAGCCTAAGGACCCATGCTCGACTTCCAGATCCCACATAAGCCAGACACACAAAGATGGTGCAAGCAGAAGGTTGCACATGTCCACTAGGTGGCACAAGCACCTGGAGTTCGATTGCAGTGGCTGAGGCCCTGGCATGCCCATTCTCTCTCCCTCTCTTGTGAGCTTTCTAAAATAAAAAAAAAAAAATGAAAAACAGGCCATCTTACCCTGTTTGCAAGTGACATAGAAAAAGAAAGAAATAAAGAGGCGAAGGAAGGAAGGAAGGAAGAGCTCTTGTATTTGTAGTAGTTAAAGTAGTGACGTGTAGATTTAAGTGTACTAGCAAGGAAAAAAAGTATTTTGAAGAAGGGCAATGTATCTGTCAGTCATTGTCATATAATGCTGTGTAACAATCATCATAACGTCTCAGTCGCCTAAACAATAAGCATCTATCTCTCACTCATCTGTGTGTGAGTTGAGCAGGCTTTGTTTGAGCTGAGGGTAGTCCCAAGCTGTGTTTGCACTGTTCTATGTCCTCTCAACCCTTGTGGGCCAGCCACATAGCAATAGCTAAGTGTTTGCTCACATAATGGTCACCAAAATTCCCATTGTCCAAACTAAGTCGTATGACTAGTATCATGAATGATGGGGAAGCCGATGGTTTTTGCTAACAGTGTTATAATTGCCACAAAATTAAGGGGAAAAAAATCACATATCCATGATTTCTATTTCTCCCATTTCCCAGCTTTTAGAATGGGTGTATGGGTATAGTTTTGAGTGTAGGCAGGGGAGTTGTTAGCTTTGGTTTGCGGAGGGCATTGAGTGTTAAAAGGTATTTGACTTGTGCGAGATCATAAAAATGAGAAAGTCTGTAGGGAATCATGTGAAATTGCTACTAGTGATTATAAAAGTGTGTATAAGCTGCTCAATTTTCCTTTTCTTTTTTACACACACATGACCCCATGTATTTTTTGGTTCTGTTTTTTGTTTTGTTTTTGTGGTACTGGGGATTGAACTGCAGAGTTCATGCTAGGCAAGTGTTCTACCAATGAATGATATCCCCAGCCCTCGTAGCTTTTCTTCTTCTTTTTTAATAATTATACTTTTAGTTTATTTATTTAAGAGAGATAAAAAGAGAAAATGGGTGCTCCAGGGACTGTAAATGTACTCCAGATGCATATTCTGCCTTGTGCATCTGGCTTATGTGAGTGCTGGGGAATTGAACCCAGGTCCTTAGACTTTGCAGGCAAGCTGCCTTAACCTCTAAGCTGCTCACCACACCCAGATTTTTTCAAGATAGCTACTACTACGTTTTAGGGAAGTAGAGAAGTCAATTGTATTAGGTTACTTCTTTAGCTCAGGGCTTCTACCCATGAGCTCCTGGTCTTTGTATTCAGAGCATATCTTTGCCGGTGACTCATGTGAAGCATATTTTAAATATGTCTTAAGTGGCTTCAACAGTAGAGGAATCACACAGAAATCTCCATAGGAATTTTACACCTCAATTGCTTTTCCATTTTAGAAATTTAAAGAGAAGTTAAATGTAGATGTAATTGAAGATTGTGAAGAAAGACAGCTTCTCACGATTTTGGTAAGTGGTTTCCGCCCATCCTTGGTGCTTTTTAAATAAAATGTACTTGGATAAATGTTCTCAGTTTTCCAAGTATATGCTGAGTTTCTTCATCCTTAACACTTTTGAGGCTATAAAGAAAGATTTCTTCCAAAGGCTGATCTTTTCGTTTTCTGTGTTTCTTCATCTTTGTTCCCTACAGTTCAATTCCCAAAGATGATTTATAGTCAAAGTAAATGAGATTAGTGCAAGAGGGATTCAGGCACAATTGAACATCATGATCTAGTTTATTTTCTTCTTATTTTCTTGTTGAGAACTTTAATACATGGATGTATTGTAAATTGGTCATATTCCCATTGGGTTATACTCTTATGTCTCCTGTCCCCTACCCCCATTCCACAGCAGGCCCTTCTCAGTGGGGTTGTTGGTTTTCACTGTGGGGATCACTCTGGGATGGGGACAATGCCTTGGGATGTTCCCTCCCACCCTACGGTCCTTACAGATGTTTGGCTTCCTCTTCTGCAATGTTACCTGAGCCTTGGAGGGCATGTTACAAGTCTCTTAGTGTTGAGCACTTGGCAGCATCTAATTTTCTGCTTTTATGAGTTTTGAGTCTCCTCAGTGTCTACCCCAATCTCCCTGGAGGTGGTTCTCTGGCTAGCAGTGACAGCAGTACTCATCTTTAACCTACTATGTCCTCTTTAATGCTTTCTGGACCCTGGTGGGTGTGACAGAGATGGCTTGTCTCATGCTAGGCACTTGGCTTTCTCTTCTTGTCATTCTGATGGGTGCTAGATCTCCCCCAGATTCACTGCCATCCATATAAAGATTCTCTAGCCAAGAGTAAGCACAGCATTGATCAAAGGGATAAACATTGTGACCACAGAAATTTTCTTGTGTTCTATGTATAGGAGGAAGGATTTCATATTGCAAAAGTAGTAAATGGGCAAAAGATTTATCAAAAACATCCTATTCTGAATGTAATATCTACTCTTGAACCATTGCTTCATCAAACTTTGGAACTTTACAAGCAAACAAGTGCATCAGAGGAGTTGGCTGAGATCCTAGCACCATTTCCCATCTCTGTACTGATTTGCCTATATCTACTCTGATTCTCCATGGGGTACACTTTAATTTTAGGTTTGGGAGGCTCAGCTGTCCTCTCTGGGGATGCCATGGGCTCCACTCTGCTGGGAGGGACAGGAGTGGCAGCACTCTATCTAAGGCAAAGGCAACAAGGAACACTCTTCTGACCCCTTTCTTCCACTCACCTCACCTTGGCCACTCATGGAGGCCAGGCAGCTAACATTTACCTGGCCAGAGATTTGCAAAAGTCAGAGAAGAGCCTCCACCCTTTACTGAATTCTTTTCATTCACTCAGCAATGATGGAGAGATGGCGTACTACAAGGGACAGTGTTAGGCACTGAGGGCTAAAGAGACTATGACCTGTCCTGATCTGGTTCAAGAACCCCCAGGTATTAAGGAGTCAGAAATGCAGGCAAAATCTGATGTGTGTGTGTGTGTGTGTGTGTGTGTGTGTGTGTGTGTGTGTAATTTGTTTGAGAAGAGGTAGGTAGAGAGAATGGGCATACCAGGGCCTCCAACCACTGCAAATGAACTACAAATGCATGCACCACCTTGCATATCTGGCGTACATAGGTCCTGGGAAATGGAACCTGGGTCCTTCGGCTTTTCAGGCAAACACCTTAACCACTAAGCCATCTCTCAAGCCCAAGTTCCTGGTTTTTATTCAAGTTCTCTGTGCCACACACTTAAAATTGTGGTTCTCCAAACTTGTGATTTCTCTATTGGAGTAGTGTCTTACTGGATAGCCTGTGACTATAATGGGACTTACAAGCCAATTCTGGAGAATTTGCTTAATTTCATATTAAAATGCACATTTACAATGTCCTCTTTTGTCATCACATGACACTCAGAACTGTGGGGCATAGGGAACCCCACAACTCTCTCAGCTTCCTTCATCTCTCTTAACCAATTTATAGAAGAGATGTTTTTGATCTGTCCACATGAAGTGCAGGTTTCAGCGATAGAAACTGTGCCAGCTTCATTTATTGCTCTGCCTAGAACACATTCAGGTACTAGTAGATACTTGTGAATTAAGTTAAATAGAATGGTCTACCTGGGCAAGGAGTCCAGAAAGTCCTTGAGGTAGATAAGGTTTAGAAGAGGGTCTCTAGGAAAAAATAGAAAGGGAGAGAGGATCATATGAGGTGGTCCTATGGGCCATGAATGAAATCCTCTCTGGGTTCTTTCAACAGTTGTAAATAAAATAGGAATTGCTTCTTAACTAAAACAACAAAGATGATCACAGTATTACTGTTGCATCTCACAGATGAGACTACTGAAGGCAGTTCAGGTATGGAAAGACATGTAAGGAGAACTGAATGCTGCTTCCTTGGCTCCAAGTTTTTGCTTTGCAGGAAAAAACTATCTCAGTCAAAAGTGGCAAGTCAGAGAGGGGTAGTGGTGAAGAGGAAGCACAGGAGGCCATTGAGAACACAGCACAAAAGAGACCAGAGAGTGAGGGGACCAGAAATTATACCTTAGGAAATACCATCTGATATTGGAAAAGTTGGGGTGTATGTGTGTTTATGTGTGTAGATGCATGCATAGGGCAGAAGAGAATTTCAGATATTCTTCTCTATTGCTCTTCTACTTTATTTCCTTCAGATGGAGTCTCTCACTAAACCTGGAGATCTCTGTTTATCAGTTAGACTAGCTGGCCAGCAATCCTCCTGTCTCCACTCCCCCATCACGGGGGATAGAGGCATGCCTGGCCATGCTCTGCTTTTTACATGAGTGCTGGGGGTTGGACGCAGGTCTTCATGCTTGTGCAACAAACGCTCTGACTGATCCACCTCCCCAGTCCTTTGCCACAGAAATTTATCTGAATTGTTCCCTAAGAAACAAACTAACCAAGGGAAGTGAGCTGCTTTCCCCTGCTCTCGTGTCTCCTCAGCACAGTATTTGGGATATTCTATATAAACGGGCATTGAGTCTAGTCGCCCTTGCAAGTCAGTCGG
The DNA here is from genome assembly GCA_036346955.1 of Dipus sagitta. Lineage (NCBI taxonomy): Eukaryota > Metazoa > Chordata > Mammalia > Rodentia > Dipodidae > Dipus > Dipus sagitta. The sequence goes on along the minus strand of CM070770.1, from coordinate 42,720,139 downwards.
TAGTCACACACAGCTGCTGCCAACTCCTGCCTCTTGGTGCTTTCTCTTCCCCAATGGTACCTTCTCCTCCCTTCTTCCCTCCCTCTTTACCTCTCTTCCCATCTACTTCTACTATCTCGTACATGTCCCTCTAAAGTCTCCTCATTTAAGGAATGGGAACCTGTTCTCTCATAGCAGCAAGTACAAGATGCTATACTCTCTGATTAACCTAAGCTTTCACCTGTACTTTTGTAAACATCTCTACAGATTAATTTTCATGATGAAAAGATGCACATTTTTATTCCCCAAGTCATGGTCATGATCATGTACCTTGTTCATAATTTTTCCCCATCCTCCTAAACCCTAGTGAGGGGTGAATGAAAAGAAAGATCTGCAAGAGCACCATTACACTGTGGGGAATTCTCTCAGCATGTTTCCTGAGTGCCTTGCTGGAACTGCACTGTGGGTTCTGGGATATAGCAGCAAATAAGAAGGTGACTCCTGCCTTTGTAGAGCTTGCAGTTCGGTGAGAAGGCATCCCCGAGAAAACAAAGGAAATAAAACAGCTGAATTAAGTAATTACCCTGCTGTGTCCTCAGAATTTCAGGGCTAGGACGAAAGAGAGATATTGAAAATGAGGAACACTGCTATAGCTAAACTTTACTCTGCAGTATAGAAAGGAAACCACTGGAGTTGAATCCCACAATTCAATCAGCTTTAAAATATGGCTCTGAGTCTTAGTTTCACTACTTGTCACATGGGGATAATTGTGTAGGCTTGTTGTGAAGATAATCTATGCACATTGGACAGTCCAGTGCCTGCAAAATGCTGGTCCATGACTTGCCTGTGGTGTGCTTATATCATATATGTTTCTTACATTTAATGTTGTTTATGTGAGCAGAAAGAGAAAAGGCTGAACGTAATCTGAAATAATCTGTCCTTCCAACAGAAAGAGGACTTGCCAGACCCAAAGGCCACAGACCTGTATGCATTCTGCTTCAGCGACTTTCCTATTACAGAGCACGAGCTGGTCAAATGTGGGCTACGACTATTTTTTGAGATAAACGTGGTGGAGAAATTCAAAGTACCAGTAGAGGTCAGCTGGTATTTTACTCAAAAAGCTGTTTGATTCTGTTGCTGTGTTCCCCTAATGTTTTCTGCTGTTCAAAAGATTAACTTGGTCTGGGTTTTAAATTATCATTAACTTTGTAAAAACATCAGCTTAAGCTCTGTCAATAAGACCAACACATCTTTTTAGATAAGATTGTCTCAGACTTTCCAGCCTTTAGAATTCTACTCCAAAGTCTGAATGGCTGTTATTGCCTTTGGGAAACACAGGTTCTTACCCGATGGATGTACACGGTGCGGAAAGGGTACCGCTCTGTCACTTACCACAACTGGAGGCATGGTTTCAACGTGGGGCAGACCATGTTCACTTTGCTGATGGTACGTTCTGGAAGCCATTCCATCTTTGTTAACCTTCATATTTCCCATCATGAGCATGATGAGCCATAAATAGAGTCCATTATGTCAGCTCTGCCATTTTGCCATTTGTGGGCATAATCCCACAAACTCCAACCCCCTGCAGGTGATTCAGGGACCTCGGTCTCCATGGGCACTTGGCAGGATTATCACTCAGGTATTCATCTTATACTTAACTTACATTCTTGTTTTAATCTTTTTAAAAAATATTTTGTTTTTATTTATTTGTTAGAGAGGGCAGGGGGAAAGAGGCAGGTAGAGAGACAAAGAGAGAATGGACATACCAGGGCATCCAGCCACTGCAAATGAACTCAAGAATACCTGGGCCACCTTGTGCATCTGGCCTTTGGCTTTGCAGGCAAGTGCCTTAATCCCTAAGCCATCTCTCCAGCCCTTGTTTTAATTTTTTAATTTATTTATTTGTGGAGGTAAAGACACAGAGAGAGTGAGTATAGGCACACCAGGATCACCTGCCACTGCAAAAGAACTACAGACACATGTGCCACTTTGTGCATTTGTATTTATGTGGGTACTAGAGAATCAAGCTCAGACCATCAGGCTTTGTAAGCAAGCACCTTTAACTGCGGAGCCATCTCTCCAACCCTGGTACTTACATTGTTAAAGGAAGATTCAGCTTCCTACTAGGTTGTACAATTGTCCAGAATGCTACAAGACTTGCAAGAACTAAAGCTAACTTGTAAAAACGTGGTGGATCCCCTTCTCCCACACAGGCAGTCCTGGGTGAACTTGTTATAACCATGAGTATGTGTCTGTATATACTTCTAGACAGGACGACTGAAGAAATACTATACAGACCTTGAAGCCTTTGCCATGCTCGCTGCTGCCTTCTGCCATGACATTGACCACAGAGGCACCAATAACTTGTATCAAATGAAGTAAGTGAAGACATGCGCAGTGTTGACATGTACTGTGCCTAGGGAGGGAAGAAAGGTTTCCTTTGTCTTCCCTGTATCTTAGCCCAGTCACTTCCTTTGCACCGTGTTTGGAAGACTTGGGGTCATAGTCTGTTCTCAAGCCTCAGCCCTCTCGACAACTGTTTTTCTCCCTAGCGCCTGTATTCCTTGTTCCTGTCTTTCTGTTTCCCTTCCCAAGGTGCCTCTGCTTCATTTATGCATGCCTTCCATTTTATATTCTAAAACCTTGTCTAATGAAGTATTGAATTCAAATACCGAGGGGATCTAATCTTAAACTCACACTAATGTCCACTAAGGAAACACTCCCCAGCTCAGGCTAGAGAATATGTCTTCCTGGGATCAAGACCCTTCACCTCCTGGTCTTTTGGTTCTGCCAAGCTCTCTTTCAACTGGTCTTCCATCCCAGTGTCAATGCCCTCTCCATCCCTTGCCCCAAGAAGGAAGTGCACTAGTGTGGGTAAAGGCTTGGCTCAGGCAGATTTGGGTTCATATGTTATTCACCTTCTAAGCCTTGAGGTCCTCTTCTGGAAAAATAGAATGTTATGTAGCTTGCAAGGCCACAGTGTCAGATAAGATTATGCATATAAAGCCTTCAGTTTATAGTAGAGTCTTAGCTATTCATAACTATTAGATATTGTGTTAGCATCATGATGTCATTGGCATTCTTCAAAATTTACAGCCAGCCTAGCTTCTTCATAATGGCTTTAAAGATGCTCTGTGTGCCTCGGCTGCACATCACCCTCACTTCAGACCCCCGATGCACCCCTTCCAGACACATGTTACAGAGCTGCCAGGCTTTGGTTTTGGGTTTGTAGAAATCAAATTTCTTCCTAATTGAAGGATCTTAGAAAAATCACTTATTCTATTTGAGACTCGGTTTCTAAGCTTGAAATGAGCATAATAGTGACCTGTTGAAGATGGTTGTAAGAGGAAAATGAAATTATATATGTGAAACCTATGTAGCAGGTACTCAAAAAAAAAAAAAACTTACATGGTGACTGAAAAGTACAGTGTGAACAGTAACCACTCACTTTCAGAATTTCTACGTGTGGCTTTTGTCTTGAAAGGAGGATCTCTGCTGAGGCTTAGCCAAAGGTCATCTTCACCCCCAGAGAGTTCATCCCATGCTAACCAGCGTGTCTTCCTGAGGGCAAGTGTTCTGGTGCTCACTGGAGCTCCCCCTCCCGTTCCTGTCTCTCATTCAGCAATGCATTAGCCCATTCAATATCAAGCACTTCATTTTCATTTGATTCATTATTATTATAATTATTATTTGGTTTTTCAAGGTAGGGTCTCGCCCTAGCTCAGGCTGACTTGAAATTCACTATGTCGTCTCAGGGTGGCCTCGAACTCATGGCAGTCCTCCTACCTCTGCCTCCCGAGTGCTGGGATTAAAGGCGTGCGCCACCACGCCCAGCTGATTCATTACTTTTTGAGGCAGGATGTTGCTATGTAGACCAGACTGCCCTTGAGCTCCTCATCCTCCTCCTGCAGCCCCCTGAGTGCTGGGATTATAGTCACACACTGCCCTACCCAGCTATCTGGTACCTCTTGTGTGCTAGAGACAACCTCAGAATCTGATACCCATTGCTTCACTTTATCCTCACAGTGCCCCTACAAAGGGGGCATTATTATCTCCTTCTTTCATGGATGAGGAAGGAAACTCAGAAAGATGAAATCACGCTTGTCCTAGGTTATAGCCAGTAGCAAGATCAGTATGGCACCTCACCGGCAGGTTTGCTGGAAGAGTGGGGTCACGTCTCAGGCCTCAGCATTGGGCTGTTGGAATTCTTCAGCCATCTATTTTCTGTAAAGTGGAAAGAAGGAATGTATGGTGACAGAAGAGTTTCCTGACCTCAGATTGGGACAGGCCTATCTTTTTTGACCTTAGCCTGAGTGAAGCCTCTGGCAGCTCAGCTAAACTCCTGGGATTGACTGAAGTCACTGTGTACTGTCCTTCAAAAACAAGTCTCCGTGGACTTGTTTGTGGCCCATGTATCCTAATTGAGTCGAAAAATTACTCAGGAGTCCTCAGAGATGTTGAGACGTTGTGTTGGCAAATATAGTTAATGAAAAGGTTGACTGAATTATTTTTCTACTCTGATGGTACCACTAAGACCACCTGCCTAGTGACCAGAAATTGTTGGGACACAGGTGACTCTGCTCTTTGGCTGGACCTTGTGGCCTTGGCCTGATTACTTGTCTCCGACATGTCTGACCTCCTCAGTTCTGGTTAGCCTCCTTATCTCTCAGACTTAGACTGTGCCCTCTGACAACATCCTAAAACCTTTCCATTCTCAAAATTTTCTTATCCCCTCAACTGCTTGTGTTTTCTCTGTTAACTTTACCTTTCTACCTAGATTGTTTTCTATTTCATGCTTTTATGTGTTTATAGACTTCTTTGTTCCTCTTACGCCTTTTTCTCTTTCATTTTTTTAGTTCTCTGGTCTTTCATTCTTTTTCTTCTTAATCTCAGAGAAATGCAATTGTCAGAAAAATGTTAGCAATTTTAAAATTTATCTCACCCTGTCATCCACCATAGGCCTGTCTTCTCTTGTATGTCTCCCTGTATTTTCTAGCCTGTATTTGAATCCACTTGCTCACAAGGCAAGGTGCCATATTCCAGAATGATTCTGAAAACTGAATATCCCTCATGATATTGAAATGAAATCAGCCTCCTATTAGTTCTCTTTCTTCAGGTCCAGTTCAGGTCTCTGGGCCTGTTAGGATAAGCATGATTTCTTATCCACAGGCTTCTCCTTACATATTAAAGGTAAGTATCATATCCTTCTCCCCTAAGAACTCCCTTTTCCAGGTTGACCACATTAAGTTTTTAAAAGTTTTTTTTGGGGTGGAGAAGGGGCAGAGTCTCACTGCATAGCACAAAGCAGCCTCACACTCACACTCACACTCACCTCAGCCTCCCATATGTTGGGATTACAGGCATGTACCACTGCATCTGGCCAGAACTATTTTATAAATATCAGTTTCTACTATGTAATTTAATTTATAATTATTCCCTGAACCCATTTCTGTGTTTTTATGTCATCCCTAAAATGTAAGTTCTGGAGTCTGACAACATTAATCCAAACATGTTTTGAAGTACTTTATACATAAATCCAACTAAATTTCATCTTTCTAATTTAATTCTTTAGCCTACTCTTAATTAAAAACTCCATTTAACTCATGATCTGTCAGCCAATGAACTGTTTTTCCCCCAGTTTTTGTTATCATTGGAAATTAGGTGGTTTCCATCGATGCTTATCCAAGTCATCGATAGCATTGTGCTTCCAGACAAAGCCAAAAGCAGCTCTGGGACACAGGGCTGAAACCTACTTCCAGACACTCAGCCATGAGGCAACAGTATTTGGGCTCTGTTTTCCAGCTATTTGAGAGTACACGGAGTGGTCAAAAATCAAGATTCCAGTGGCACAGCAGGTACCCTGAGGTATCTTCCCACTTGGCTTGCTGAACCTGCGCTCGGGCTGCCCTGGCCTTCCTTACACAGAAGGGCTCCTAACACTGACTTCCCATGGTTTTCCTAGTCTCTGCAGCTTACAGTGATGACTGTGTAAGTGCCCGAAACCGTCTGGCAACTGCAGAACCAATCTCCATATTTGTACGTTCACAAATCAGCACCATTTTTGACCTCTCAAATTTCAAGATAGAATCCATGTGTAATCACTACGCCACCATCGCAGAATTTCCCAGGGAATACTGAAGATGCCCCGCCCCAGCACATGCACCCTTAAATATCCACGGGAAGACTAGGTGTTAGTTATCAGTGACTGCACACTAGTGCCACCCCGTACTGGAATTTTAAGTTTCAAAAATTATTCTTGGAAAGACAAGAAAACCTGTGAGGCATACTTTTCACCTTTGTGGCTGGAGGTTCCCCCTTCTGCTCATTTCCTCTTGAAGGGTTAGATGGCATGAGTCCAAACCATTTTCAACACTTCAAGTTCACTGTTGCCAGACATCCTAAATATAGAAAATTTTGGTTTTTCTCTCCACAATAACTTTGAACTCTTCTGTAACTTTTCTGCAAACTATTTTTTTCTTTTTTTAAAAAAATTATTTGACAGTGAGAGTGATAGAGAAAAGAGAGAAAATGACAGAGAGGGAGATGGGCACTCCAGGTCATCTTGCCACTAGAAACGAACTCCAGACACATGCACCACTTTGAGCATCTGGCTTTACTGGGGAATTGCACCAGGGCCATCAAGCTTTGAAAGCAAGTGCCTTTAACCACTGAGCCATATGTCCAGCCCCAAACTATTTTTTCTAAGCAAACATCTTGTCAAGTTAGTTTTTTCTTTGCCCCAAATATGTAGAATACAAGTGTGTCAACATGCATATAAGTTTATTTTTTACATAAGAATTTGTGAGTCATTTGCAAGCATCAAGATATTCCGTTTCTAAGTAGCTAAGCATATTCTTCTTCAGAAAAGAAGGGAATACACCTGCATAGATACAATAGAAAGGCATCCTCAAGAATTTCACACTGACATTGTGCTTTTAGCTGGTGTGCTCTACTTACTCAGATCTTTCTAGTTTCTTCAGTAATGTCCTTGATAGATTTACCCTTTTGACTTTGATTTAGGATATAACCAAGGATCACACATCACATTCAGTTGTCAGTATCCTTAATCTCTTTCTCTCTCTTTTAGTATTCTCAAGGGAGGGTCTCACTCTAGCTCAGGGCTCACCTGGAGCTCACTCTGTCATCCCAGGCTGGCCTTGAACTCACAATGATCCTCTTATATCTGCCCCCCGAGTGCTGGGATTAAAGGTATGCACCTCCCTGACTGGCCTTAATCTATTTTAATCTAGAGTAGTTCCTTAATCTTCTTGTATCTTTCAGGATATTGGCATTTTAGAAGAATGTAGGCATGTTATTTTGCAGAGTACCCCTCAATTTGGATTTACCTAATTGTTTCTTGATTACTAAACTCAGTTAGGCTTCTCAGACAAGCGCTTTAACCACTAAGCAATCTGTCCAGCCCTACATTTTTATTTTCATTGTAGATTCTCCTTCCTGTCATAGGAGGCATTGAAAAAAAAACCAGTACCAAAGTCTGGCATTTCCACTCACACTCACACTTCACAAAGGGAACTTAATACCCAAATTTATGTTCCTGTCTTGGGGAAGGAAGGAAAGACATGCTGCTTTATAGTGATTTTCATTTTGTTTCCTGGAAATTTTATTTATTTATTTGGTTAGTGATTTTTTTTGTTTGAGAAAGAGTCTTGCTATATAGCCCAGGCTTACTGAAATTTACAATCCTTCTACCTCAGCCCCCCAAGTTTCTGTGATTACAGGTTTGTACCACCACACCAAGCTTGGAAATTCTTAGTGAACTCTTTCAATGCACATAGTTAATGGACTTCCACAGGTTTACTAGATGCTATGGTGCACTAGCACAAGCCCCCCGGGAACATGGAATGGGCAAAACATTCTAGTTTAAACTATCACTTAGGCAATCAATCATTGGTATCCCCCCCAAAAAAAAAGGTAACAAAATATCATCTCCTAAGTTTTAACATTTAACCACTGAGCCATCTGTCCAGCCCCAAACTATTTTTTCTAAGGAAACATCTTGTCAAGTTAGTTTTTTCTTTGCCCCAAATATGTAGAATACAAGTGTGTCAACATGCATATAAATTTATTTTTTACATAAGAATTTGTAAGTCATTTGCAAGCATCAAGATATTCCATTTCTAAGTAGCTAAGCATATTCTTCTTCAGAATAGAAGGGAATATACCTGCATAGATACAATAGAAAGGCATCCTCAAGAATTTCACACTGATATTGTGCTTTTAGCTGGTGTGCTCTACTTACTCAGATCTTTCTAGTTTCTTCAGTAATGTCCTTGATAGATTTACCCTTTTGACTTTGATTTAGGATATAACCAAGGATCATACATCACATTCAGTTGTCAGTATCCTCAAGGTAGGGTCTCACTCTAGCTCAGGGCTCACCTGGAGCTCACTCTGTCATCCCAGGCTGGCCTTGAACTCACAATGATCCTCTTATATCTGCCCCCCGAGTGCTGGGATTAAAGGTATGCCCCACCCTGACTGGCCTTAATCTATTTTAATCTAGAGTAGTTCCTTAATCTTCTTGTATCTTTCAGGATATTGGCATTTTAGAAGAATGTAGGCATGTTATTTTGCAGAGTACCCCTCAATTTGGATTTACCTAATTGTTTCTTGATTACTAAACTCAGTTAGGCTTCTCAGACAAGCGCTTTAACCACTAAGCAATCTGTCCAGCCCTACATTTTTATTTTCATTGTAGATTCTCCTTCCTGTCATAGGAGGCATTGAAAAAAAACCAGTACCAAAGTCTGGCATTTCCACTCACACTCACACTTCACAAAGGGAACTTAATACCCAAATTTATGTTCCTGTCTTGGGGAAGGAAGGAAAGACATGCTGCTTTATAGTGATTTTCATTTTGTTTCCTGGAAATTTTATTTATTTATTTGGTTAGTGATTTTTTTTTGTTTGAGAAAGAGTCTTGCTATATAGCCCAGGCTTACTGAAACTTACAATCCTTCTACCTCAGCCCCCCAAGTTTCTGTGATTACAGGTTTGTACCACCACACCAAGCTTGGAAATTCTTAATGAACTCTTTCAATGCACATAGTTAATGGACTTCCACAGGTTTACTAGATGCTATGTGCACTAGCACAAGCCCCCGGGAACATGGAATGGGCAAAACATTCTAGTTTAAACAATCACTTAGGCAATCAATCAATTGGTATCCCCCCCCAAAAAAAAGGTAACAAAATATCATCTCCTAAGTTAACAACAAAAAAAAAAAAACCTTTTCCAAACTTTTATATTTGACCATTTCATAGCCACTGGGTGTGGGGGGAGACAGCACATGAAAAAAGATTCCTCACAGTGAAGATTCTGTGTTGTCTGAACTTCTGTGTAATCATCAGACGCTGCAGTTACAGCCTATCCCTTCTTCCTAGATCCACGTCTCCACTGGCAAGACTTCACGGGACTTCCATTCTGGAGAGGCACCACTTGGAATATAGTAAGACCCTCCTGCAGGATGAGGTACGGGAAGCTTTCTCTAGGGCAGCTCAGGGGTTCTGGATCCAAGCACTAACCACTGCAAGTGCCAGGGAGAGAGGAGAGAGGGGGTCTTGAGCTAGGGCACCCATAGCATATCACCCTATCTCAACATAGGTTGCACACCCCTCTGCCGGTCCATTGACAGAAGTTGCTACTTTCAGTAGGGTTTGAACCACTAAGCTGCAAGTGGCTGGGCCAGAGGAGAAAGGAGACTGGCTAAGTCACAGAGTCTCTAGATCCATGGGGGAAAGTCTGAAATGCATGTGGTGGATATGCAAGAGCTCTGTCTACACTAGCGTGTACATGGATGAACGCACAGGGAGAAGGGAGACTGTGTGACCTCTGATTCTTTGTTACTCACTCACAGGCACACACTGCAGAGCGTGGGGTGTACCTTGGAGAAAGGGGAGGGCAGGCTATGTGCGATCAGGATATAGGATGCAATTGAACAAATGCCATCCAAGAGGCACTGCACCATAAGAGGAGGGAAGGGGCAGGGGCAGATATGGCTTAGGCAGGAAGTGGCCTCAAGTCCCTGGAATTCCTTGTGATTGACACTTACTGTATACTACTAACTTTCCATAGGGAGCAGCCATTCTTCTTCCTTTATCAATTTTATCTGAACAGTTTATAGGCATGTGGAAAAGGTGTGCAAGTAAATCTAACCACACTTGCCTTTTTAAATATTTTATTTTTATTTTGTTTATTTGAGAAAGAGATAGAGAGAGATAGGGAGAAAGAGGAAGGGGGGAGAGAATGAGTGCTAAAGGGCCTGCTGCAACTGCCAACGAACTCCCAATGCATGTGCCACCTTGTGCCTCTGGCTTATATGGGTATTGGGTATTAGGGACTCGACCCTGGGTCCTTAGGCTTTGCCAGAAAGTTCCTTAGCCACTAAGCCATCTCTCTAGCCCTTACTACATTTTCTTAAGAAAGTTCTAGACCAAAAACAACTCAAATGAGTCATTACAAGACTGAAGGAAACAATGATTCTCATAAGCAGAGAACTGCTTAGACTCATGTACTCAGGAAAAATACCTAGTCTGGTGAGTGGAGTTTTTCTCAGCTTCTAAAATAATCTTTTATTAAAGACTCGGGGGCTATACAGAACTATATGCATGTCTAAAGACGACCCTAAATTCCTCCAAGTAATAAGAAACTGCACATGCCAAGTGGCAGCATTTTGTAAGGCAGAAGGACTGGACAGGAAAAGAAAAAAGAAGAAAATGATTTGAATAGTTCTAAAAATCCATTATTAACACAGCACTAGTACCATGTCTATCCTAAACCTCTAAGGCATTTCTTAATCCATAGTGCTGGAACAAAGCACCAACTTTGTGTCTTAGTCTGTTTTCTGTTTCTATAACAAAATACTGGAGACTGGGTCATTTATAGAGAATAGAAGTTTATTTTGGTTTACTGTCTTGGCGTTTGGGGAAGTTCAAGATCAAGCAGCCCACCTCCTTGGCTGCTGGTCAGGGACTCATGATGGGAGGGCAAGTGGACATACAGAGTTGACCAAACACAGGGATCCCAAGGATCTGTCTCTCTCATGCTCTGGTGTGAACAAACCCACTTCCACAAGAAAGGCATTAATCCCTTGCAATAACAAAATAGCTTCCTAGAAGTACTAAACCACCTCTTAACACCATTACACTGAGCACCAAGGTTCAGTGTGAGTCTTGGGGAGACAAGCTGTCTTCCAGTTGTTGTACCTCTGCGGCTCAGACATGAGTGCTGGACCTCTTCCTCATGTACTTATCAGGGTGTGGTGTGGGCATTCTTACCATCATAGAGCTAGGGCCACATTTCCTACTCTCCTACCCGGCTGCATGGAATTGGGGCCTAGGTGTCTTCCATTTTAGGCAAGACCTTTATGAATTTTGATGTGCAGACAGAACCTTTGTCTGTAGGAGATTTCAGAGCTTAATTATTAATATCATTCTATGACAATTAGAAGGAGCATGTTGCAGTTACTTTCATGTTGCTAGCACAAACACCTGACCAGAAGTCACTTACTGAATCCAGGGAAACACCATCATGGTGGAAGAAGCTGGCTCACTCCCATAGATCCAGAGTGGAGAGACACCACCCAACAGCCAGTATCACAAACATCCAGAGCTCAGACTGGCTCTGAACACACTTTAGGGCCGCACAACAAGATCCACCCCTAGTGATACCTCCTCAGCCAGGCTGCTGGAGACTTAAGTAGGAAGCTTAACCTTAATCAGGAATCCCTGAGGCTGTGGTAGACATACATTCACATTCAAACCACCACAGAGCAGAAATGGAAATGATTCTGGGAGGTAAGAATAACTACCAAGCTCTAACTTGCTAGATGTCTTTGTTTTCCTTGCAGGATAATCTTTGGTTTCTAAAAAAGAATTTTCTGTACAATCAACTATTCCTAGTGTTGTGGTTTGAATATAAAATGTCTTCCTAACCTCATGTGTTTCAACACTTGGTCCCCAGTTGGTGACACTCTCTGGAAAGATTGTGGAACCTCTAGGAGGTGGAGCTTTGCTGGAGGAAGCGGATTACTGGGGTCGGGTTTCACTTGCTGTTCATCCTGTGCTTGTGCTTCCTGAATGCCTAGGCGACAAGACCAGCTCTGCTCTGGCTCAGGCTCCCATAGCTCTCTGCCTCCAAACTTCCCCTTGAAACTGTCACCTGAATTAAACCCTTTGCTTTTCATAAGGTTCTTCTGGCGGGGTATTTGTCCACAGTAACAAGAAACTAACCCATACACCCATGACACAATAGCAAGGTAGTGCCAAATATAATTTGTCACTTAATCATATATTTATTTCCTAAAACAAAATACAGGGCTGGAGAGATTGCTTAGTGGTTAAAGCATTTGCCTGCGAATCCTAAGGACCCAGGTCGATTCCCCAGTACCCATGTAAGCCAGATGGCACAAGGTGACACATGTATCTGGAGTTCGTGTGCAGTGGCTACAGATCCTGGCATGGACATTCTCTCTCGCTCTCTATCTGCCTCTTTCTCTCTCAAAATAAATAAATAAACAAAATACATTTTGAAACTCTAGCCAATTATCTAGGCACTTCACAGTGTAAGGCTCCTGGTATTTTTTATGCTTTTTTCTCTGAGCTTTGACAGCCTTATAACAGAGGAACAGTTTTCCATCTTAACTTTTTATATTTACTACTCAGTCAATTCTGCTTTGATAGCTATCTAAGTACATGTTATTCTTTCTAAAAAGGAATATTTCATCTCAGTAATCCATACCATCTTTTGAAGGACCTGTCTACAATACTATTCAGCCTGCTAATTGCAGATGTTTAAAGCTTTGTCAACAGTGTTGCTAGGCAATACAGTCATGAAGCCTGTTTATGAGCAGTCAAATTGAGCACAAAAGAATGAGACTTTTAGCTGTTATCTATGCTTTCTACATTTTGGGGAAATAATGTAGTTCTTTTTATTATTGTATAAAGGAAATGAATACACTAAATTTAAAAAATATTTTTATGTCATTAGTTTATTTACAATCCTATTTTGTAGGAGTTTAAGAGTCTGATCTATTTCTGAGATTGTGCCTCTCAAATATCTTCTCACCTCTTTTATCTAATTTACCTTCTAAATCAGAGGCTAACACTGAAGACTTTAGCCACATTTCTCTCTCCCTTTGCAATTCTTCCTTTACACAACCAGGCTTTCTCTGTGCAGCCATCTCTGCCTTCCCTTGCTGGCACTCTAGTCTCTGATGTGCCACACTCAGGGACTTCAACACATCCACTAATCCTTCAACAGTTTTCAGGGCATCTCCGTGGTCTCACGGCAGACCCCACTTTTCAAGAATGCATGCCTGTCCATAGCACATAGAAGAGGATGGCCACCCTGGGATTCCTCCCACAGGCACTCTTCCCTCTGATGGCTCAGCCTTAGTTACGTGTCTTACCACCTATAGCAAGATGCATGCAGCCACCACTACCACCAAAAGGCACATCACCGCACACCACATAGGGAGGGATGGCCATGTTGGGATTTCCCCCACGGATGCTGCACCCTCAGCCTCAGTCGCGTGCCTTACTACCCATAGCTAGGACCATGCAGTTGCTCCTCCCAAACTCATCTTTTGTTCTGCTATGCCCCATGTTGGGTACCAAGTGCCATGGAAAAACCTTTTCTCTGGGGTGATACAAACACACATCTTCTCCCCAGATAGGGCACAGATGACAGACCAAAGGCCAATTACACCAAATTTGGTGAGCCAGTGAGTACTGGGATTACTTCCAGAGCAGGGTGAGGGGCTGCTTGCAGGAGCAATAGCTGACTCCCACGCATCCACACCATGAGAAGCCTCATCGCATCCTGGATGACGACCTCCCATGGCTGCTTGGAACTCAAAGGCAGCTGCATCTCAGGAACACACTGGAGCACTTGCAGGCAGCTCCACTGAAGAGTCTTTCCTAAAAACTGCTTTACTTTTTTTTTTTTTTTGAGGTAAGGCCTTGCTGTAGCTCAGGTTGATCTAGAATTTACTATGTAGGCTCAGGATGGCCTTGAACTCAGGGCAATCCTCCTACCTCTGTCTCCCGAGTGCTGGAAGTAAAGGCATATGCCACCATGCCTGGCCTAACAAGTATTTTTAACAAAGGAAATCTTTGGGATTTATTCAGAATTTTTATTTTATTTTATTTTATTTATTTAATTATTTATTTTGGTTTTTCAAGGTAGGGTATCGCTCTAGCCCAGGCTGACCTGGAATTCACTATGTAATCTCAGGGTGGCCTTGAACTCATGGTGATCCTCCTACCTCTGCCTCCCGAATGCTAGGATTAAAGGCATGTGCCACCACACCCAGCTTTATCCAGAAATTTTGAGCCAAGTATGGTGGCACACACTTTTAATCCCAGCACTCAGGAGGCAGAGGTAGGAGGATTGCCATGAGTTCAAGGCCATCCTGAGACTGCATGTGAATTCCAGGTCAGCCTGGGCTAGAGTGAGACCCTATCTCACCACCACCCCCAACAAAACCCAGAAAGTTTGGCATTTGTGAGTTGTTTTTCATATTTAACCTGAAATGTCCTTACATACCTGTAAAGTTGAAATCACTGCTTTGAAGAATAGAACCACCTATATTCTAAACCAGACAGAAAGCAATCTTTGACCTATGAATAGGCGGAAACTGTTAGTGGAATTTGTGTGTGTGTTTGTGTGCGTGTGCACATGAGTGGTGCTGAAGGTCAAACTCATGCATTTTTGTATGCGAGGAAAGCGCTCTGACACTGAGCTATATTCTTAGCTCAAAGCATGAGTTTTAACACTAAAATTTCCCATGGAAAATGAATTGTTCACCCTAAAAAAACAGAACCATGTTATCACTAAGAACCACTCTTTACAAAGCATGTGATGATTTGGTTGCTGGTCTCACACGCTATCAGCCCACACCCTTGTGCACAGGGAGGCGGCGAGAAAGAATCTAAGCACTGTGTGTTCAGACACCAGTGAGCAAGAACATACTGACTGGCCTAGGGTTGCCCCAGGCACCACAGAGAGGACTAGAACTTCTATCTGTTTTGGTGTGCTACATAGAATTCAGAATTTATTTCCATTTTAGTAGTCAGAGAACAAAAACATAGACTCTTTCTATGCGCTTAGGAAAAAAGGGCCTGGCCTGGCTGGATCTGGGCTGGGGGTCTAGTGTTTGGGCACAAAATCCTCTATAATAATTTCAGCACAAAATGAAAGGAAGGGGAGTGGAATATCAAGTGCTTATAAATTTTAAAAAGTAAAGCCGGGCGTGGTGGCGCATGCCTTTAATCCCAGCACTTGGGAGGCAGAGGCAGGAGGATCACCGTGAGTTCAAGGCCACCCTGAGAATACAGAGTGAATTCCAGGTCAGCCTGGGCTAGAGTGAGACCCTATCTTGAAAAACCAAAAACAAACAAACAAAAAAAAAATAAATTTTAAAAAGTAATGGGTTAAGAGTTGTAAAAATGGGAGAGAAAGCATAGTTGGCCAAGTGCATACCTCACAAGCATGAGGACCTGAATTTGATCTCCAAGTGCCTATATAAAAATTCTGGGCATGGTGGAGCGCTCCTGTAATCTCAGCTCTGGGGAGACAGAGACAGGAGGATTAAAAACAAAAAAAGAGTTGTAGGGCAGGGAAGATGCCTCAATGGTAAAACACTCACTGCTCAAGCAAGATTACCTGATTTTGATCTCCAGACACCATGTAAAAAGCCAGAAGCCATGCCAGGCTTCCATAATCCTAGCAAGCTCATGTTCATGGCAGATGGAGACAGAAGAATTTCCTAGAAGCTCATGGCGAGTGTAGCAGTGAGTAGCACAGTGAATCACAAGAGAAACCCTGCCTCAAGAAAAATGAGGTGGAAAAGTGAAGACTGACCCAAAAGTTGTCCTCTGACCTCCACACATATGCTGAGGCACACATGCACCCTTAACCCCCCGCCCCCACTCTCTCTCATACAAATAAAAAAATTTAAAAGAGTTGTAAAATCTACCTATTCCAAACAAAAATTCAAGAAAAGGGAAAATGTTGACTTAATTTCATTCCTTATGTATTATAAATGTTGCACAGCACATAATATTTCCTTTATTCATCTGTTGACAGGTATCAAAGCTGATTCCACAGCGTTGCTATTGCGAGTAGCACTGCAATAAACATGGTTGTGCAGGAATCTCTTATGCCCTGCTGGCTCCATTTCTTTTTGGCATATACCCAGGAGTGGTTTAGCTGCATCCTATGGGAGTTCTATTTTTAGTTTTTTGAAGAACGTCTATACTATTTTCCATGGTGGCTACATGAGCTTACATTCCTACCAACGATATATAAGGACTTCTCTTCGCACACACCCTTGCTAGCATTTGACATTTGGTTTGTGCTTGTCTTTTTGATAGTAGCCATTCTAATTGGAGTGAGACAGATTCTCTGTGTGGTTTTGGTTTCATTTCCCTGCCAGCTAAAAATATTGAGCATTGTTCCCATATGTTATTGGCCAATTGTACATATTTTGAGAAGTTTCTGTTTAGATCATTTGTCCATTTATTGATTGGATTACCTGTTCTTTCATTATTGATTTCTTTTTTGAGTTCTTTGTGTTCTCTGGATATTGCCCTCCCCGAGATGAATGGCTGGTAAAGATGTGTTCCCATTCTGTAGACTGTCTTTCCACTCTGTTGATTTTTATTTACTCCCTTATGCTTTTGCCATGCACACTGTTTTTGATTGGTGTAGCTCCACTGGCTAATTCTTGTTAATCTTTCCTGAGCTTCGAGAGTCCTCCTCAGGAAACCAGCACACCTCTATCCTGAACTGTTTTAGCCTATTTGTTTTGGTTTTACCTTGGGTCAGATTTTTTGAAAAATATTTTTATTTTTTTTTAAAAAAGGAGTCCAGCATCATGGGTCCTATTGATTTCTACAGCTGTATGTATGTATGGTTTTTCTTTCAAACACATCAAATAGAAACAGGTGCTCAGGTTTACAAATATAAGCAATATGAATTGAAATAATTGTTGCAGAATGAATATTGGTTGACTTGGCCATTGTTTGTAGATTATACACTGTGTGAATCTGGTCTGACAGCATAGACCCTGGAAGTCACTGTTCCAGGTAATTGTCTCTTTGGATTCAGCACTTTCTCTGAGTTTTATTTATTTATTCAAAAATTTGGGGGGGGGGCTGGAAAGATGGCTTAGTGATTATCGTTTGCCTGTGAAGCCTAAGGACCCTAGTTCGAGGCATGATTCCCCAGGACCCATGTTAGCCAGATGCACAAGGAGGCGCACACATCTGGAGTTCGTTTGCAGTGGCTGGAGGCCCTGGCACGCCCATTCTCTCTCCCTCTCTCCCTCTCTTTTCCTCTCTCTCTATCTCTATCTGCCTATTTCTCTGTCTGTCACTCTCAAATAAATAAATTAAAAAAATTTTTTTTCTGAGGTAGGATCCTGCTCTAACTCAGGCTAACCTGGAATTTGCTATGTAGTCTCAGAGTGGCCTCGAACTCATGGCACTCTCCTATCTCTACCTCCAAAGTGCTGGGATTTAAGGTGTGTGCCACCACGCCTGGCTTCTTTGATTTAAACGATTTTGTGTGCTTTAGATATTAATTTGCCTCTAAGTTTAAAGCATTTCATGGTTTTCTGCCTCCTTCTCCGTTTTTTTCCAGTCAAGATTGGCTTTCAATGTTATCAAATCTATAAAAAGCATGTGACTTTGTGTGTGTGTGTGTGTGTGTGTGTGTGTGTATTTATATGAATGTGGGTGGTGCATAAACCCCAAAATTTATTTTAATCCAGATAATTTTTCTTTGTTATAATTTGGAGTGTTTGTTAGCTATTGCTTTACCAATCTAAAAAGGCTGACTACAGTTGGTATGATGAACTCAATGTTTAAACACGACAAATCACAGATTTTCTTTCTGTTACTTGCATATACTTTGTAGAATATCAAAGAATATATCTAGAATATCTAGAATATCCTAGAAGATGTTGTAAAAATTATTTAAGTGAATATTTATATTATATAATATAGTCTTTCGTACTTGGTTTCTTGTCTAACTATTACAATCTTCTGGAATGACTGACAGGCATAATTGATCTTAGAATTGCAGTACTATTTTAGCCTGGAGCTAGGCTCAAAACTGTATGCAATAATAAATGATAATTATAGGGCTGGAGAGATGGCTCAGCATTCAGGCCTTGCCTGCAAATGCCCTGGGTTTGATTCCCTAATGCCTACATTAATCCAGTTTCACCAAGTGGCACTGGCATCTGGAGCTTGTTTCAGTGGCTGGAGGCTTTGGCACGTCCAGACTCTCTCTCTCTTTCTCTGCTTGCAAATAAGTAAATAAAATAAAATAATTGCTGGAGAGATGGCTTAGTAGTTAAGGTGCTTGCCTGCAAAGCCTAAAGACCCAGGTTCTTCTCTGCAGAACCCACATAAACCATATGCACAAGGTGGCACATGCATCTGGAATTTGCTCGCAGTGGCTAGAGGCCCTCTCTCTGTCTTTCTATCATAAACAAAATAAAATAAAAATTATAATAGCAGGCAATAATTCATTCCATAGCAATTTGCATTTTTATTAAAATATTTTATTTATTATTTTCAAGCAGAGAGAGATAGAGAGAGAGAGACAGAGAGAGAATGGACACAGCAGCACCTCCAGCTACTGCAAATGAACTACAGATGAATGTGCCACTTGACATCTGGCTTTACATGGGCATGGGGAAATCGAACCTGGGTTATTAGGCTTTGTAGGCAAGTTCCTTACCCACTAAACCATCTCTCCAGCTCCCACAATTTGCATTTTTGAGATGATTTCCCAGTTTGGCCTATTGAAATCAACACTCCACAGATGTTTATTGTGCACAGACTGAGTGATCAGCGGGTATTAAGGAAGCTATTGTCATCCCCAGTGGAGAAAGCAGATACAGATATGAGGGGCTGGGTCCAGGATTTACAACAGCCAAATAATGGTAAGGCCAGGACGTGACCCCTGCTGAGAGAGTGTTGGGTAAAGACAGAGCACACTGACTCTAGCCAGGCTGCCTTTGGGTCAGATATGAGCTCTGCTGTGTTCTGGCTGTTTAACCTTGAGCTGCTGAGACTGGGCTGTAGTTTAGTGTGAGGAAACTAAGCTTCTTCATAAAGCACTTAGAATCTGGTGGCAATGAGAACTGTCTTTGCCCTTGTTGTTTGATGGCTAGTCCAGTTTCTTGTCTTCATTATACTCCTTCTGTCTCTATATAGCTCCTCAAACTATTGTCTCTTGCTTTCTAGTGAATTTTTTTCTGTATTTTGCCACTATCACCTTCATTTGGCAATACCATTGTACCTCTGTCCTCTGGCCTGCATGACTAAAGTGGTCTGTTTGGACCTATTAAGGCTTTTAATAACCAATAAAAGTTTTGTACGTTGGTTTTCTAGAAAACCAAGACATGAAGCTGGTCCAAATGTGAAGAGATTATTAATGAGTAACTGAAGAAAGATCTACTTAGGTCTTTGTACAAATATTATTGTAAGAAAACATTTTAAGGATAACATGTTAAGATTTCATTATTTTTTTCTTAAATATACATGAGTTTTAGTGTAACTTGTAACTTATACTTTTTGAAAGTAGAATGGTTTCTATGATCACTATAAAGGTAATTGCCTGGCAGATAATGCAACATATGCAATAATTGACTCTCTCCCAGAAATTCCTTATGGAAGTACCTCAGTTAATGCCAGCAAGTTTAAATGGTCATGAAAGAAAACACTTATTTTAATAACTATACTTATTTTTAGAGTTTAAATTGCCTTAAACTAAAATAAAAGGGTTTTCTCAAAGTACAGTAAAAGGGTTTACTTGAGTCCTGAGATAAAAACTGAAAGCAAAAATGTGTTAAAAGGTCTAGATTTGGGGCTGGAGAGTGGCTTAGCGGTGCCTACAAAACCAAAGGACCTCGTTTCAATTCCCCAGGACCCATGTATGCCAGATGTACAAAGTGAGCATGCACCTGGAGTTCATTTACAGTGGCGGGAGGCCTTGGCACACCCATTCTCTCTCTCTCTCTCAAATTAATAAACAAAAATAAAACTATTTTTTTAAAAAAGATCTAGATTTGAAGCTAGAAAAATGGTTCAGTAGTTAAAGGCATTTTCCTGCAAAGCCTGCTAGCCTGGTTTCAATTCTCCAGGACTCACATAAATCCAGTTTATTTTGAACTAAAAGCAACATAATGATTATATTTTGTTATGAATTTTGTTAACTTACAGAGTTTAAACATCTTCCAGAACCTAAATAAGCGGCAATTTGAAACGGTTATTCATTTGTTTGAAGTCGCAATAATAGCAACTGACCTGGCATTGTATTTCAAGTAAGTACGCGGCCATCCAACAGAACGCAAGCCTGCTGTGTGTGGGTCTGCCTTCTGCGAATGAAAGGCATGCTCACAGACCTGTTGTTTGCCTTTTGGAATATCAGGCACAGTCTCCTCAAGATAGTTGACTGACAGAGAACTTACAAGACCCTCAAAACAAATTTTAAACTCTTCATGTTAAATAGCTTGTGATGTAAAGAAGCCTGAATTGAGAAACGCAGCAACATTTGTGAGTTTCCAGACACATGATCCAGAAAGCTCATGCTAGCTTTATGCCCTGGTGAATACATGGTGGTCCAGAATCTGGTATTTGGACCAGCAATAAAGCTCGGTGGCAGAGTACTTGCTTAGAATCTGGTATGTGATGTTTCAAGATTTTGATCCTGTGAGAGTTTTGGAGTTGAACAATGTTATTTCTTAAAAACTTTCTTGAAATAATTCGCATAATCCCCTTCCACCATCCTCCTCTATCCCTCATCCCTCCTCCACTGAGCCCTCTCTCCTTTCCAACTACTTACTCCCTCTTCTATTTTAACGTATTTTTTTTTTTTTTTGGTATATGATCATATAGCAATGTTATTATGTTCTTGTTCCTTGATCCTTTTTTTTTTCCCTCTACCCAACACCCATCCCCTGAGGTTCCTCGTCTTTTAAGGTAGTCCTTCCTCTGTTTTGTTGTCTCATTCCTTTTGTCCTCCTCCAGCCTCATGTTAAAATGTTGATGGGTTCAGAACCATGCTGCTCTTGTGGGGATGTTGGTAACTACTGTGGGGTCATGAATGCACCAGTCAGTTCATGTTGGAAGTACAGAACCTCAGATGCCTGCACACCCTGTGGCTCTTATATTCTTTCTGTCCCCTCTCCCACAATGTTCCCGGGGCCTTGGAGGATGTGTTAGAAATCTTTAGTGCTGAGCTCCTGACAGCATATTATTTTCTACTTTGATGAATTTTGAGGCTCCTTGGTGTCCACTGCCGTCTCCATAGAGACAGTTCCCTGGCTTGATAGTTCTAACACACAAACCAAGCTCACAAAACAGAGCTGTATGCATCAAAGAGCCTAGGCACACCATTTGCTTCTAAGTGAAATAGCAAGTTGCTCCATGATTTGAACAAGTTGAGCTATTTTTTAAGTGTTTTAAAAATATTGATTTTTTTTATTTGAGAGAGAGAGAGAGAAAGCGAATGGACATGCCAGGGCCTCCTGCCACCATAGATGAACTCCAGATACATGTACCACATTGCCCAGCTGGCTTTGCATAGATCCTGGGTAATCAAACCCAGGCCTTCAGGCTTTATAAGCAGTGCCTTTAACCACTGTGCCAGCCTCCAAAGTGAGCTATTTATAGGGTCCATTTATTCAGTGACTTGGGCACTGTCAAATTTTGCTTTAATGATCCTTCTTAGAATTTAAATTATCAGAGACTCCTGATATAAAGACAAGTATTTAGAATAACATAATGGATAGCCAAATACGCATAGCTCAGATTCATTCACATTTGTTTTGGGTCTGGTATTAAGGAGGAAAGAAAATCAGTGATGCATCTGAAGCACTTCACCCATATTCCTTCATGAAAATTCCTCCCATTCTTCCAAAGATAATACCACCGGACATTGGTGCATACTCTTCCTTTCCTTTCTTGTTCTACTGGCCTCTACACACACACACACACATGCACACACGCGCGTGCGTGTGTGTGCAAAGATTTACCCTTGGAATAGACAAAGAACCAATTCATGTGTTTCAGTTTATAGAGTTTCAATTGTTGAATATATCATAACTCCTTTACTCCTTCCTCTACACATAAACATTTAGATGATCTCAAATTTTCGCCAGTGAGTACCATGCAGCCTTGCATTTTTTGTGCCCATGAGTCTCTGTACCTGGTTGTGCTGTAGGATTTGCATATGCTCCTGTTGCACCACTTTGCAACATTGGGCTCTTGAGCACCTGCACCGTTTATGTTCCATTCCCCCACTATCCTGCTAATCTCAACATGAGATCTATCTTGTTCAATTCTGTATTTCCCCAAACACCAATAAGAGCAGACATCCCTGTATTTCAGGTTCTAGTATTTTATTGGGTGTGTGTGCTAAGATACCTTACCACAGCCCGTGGTCTTTGTGTTTATGCTATGGCCTCTTCTCACTTGAAGTTTGTTTTTTTTTTTTCCGAGTAAGGTCTCACTCTAGCCTAGGCTGACCTTGAATTCACTATGTCGTCTCAGGGTGGCCTCCAACTCATGGTGATCTTACCTCTGCCTCCTGAGTGGAGTGCTGGGATTAAGGCGTGTGCTACCATGCCTGGCTGAAGTCTTTGTTTTAATGTGCTCAAGCTTGTGTGGTTTTCTTCCTGACTTATGGTTTGAGCTTTTCTGTCTTCAGCCCTTACCATGCTAAAGCTAGACAGCCATTACCTATTCCCTTATCCCAGACCCCTGGACCCAGCCATGTAGACAGCCCAGTACAAAGCAGGAACATGAAATACAAAGACCTCATATTTAAGACACCTTTTTATGTGGAAAAGTGTTGTATGGCTCTGTCTAAGAAATATTTTATTTACTTCCTTGAGACATAGAGAACAAAGGAGAGAGAGAGAGACAGAGAGACAGAGGAATGAGGGATTATGGGCACGCCAGGGCTTCCTGCCCCTGTAAAGGAACGCCAGATGCATGCACCACTTTATGCATCTGGCTTTACGTGGGTACTGGGGAATCGAACCTGGCTGTATCTTTTCTAGGAAGAGAACCATGTTTCAAAAAATTGTTGATGCCTGTGAACAAATGCAAAGCGAGGAAGAAGCCATCAAATACATAACTTGTGATCCCACCAAAAAGGAGATTATCATGTGAGTAGTCACAATTTCTTTCTTGCCAGAAGCAATACTTTTATGCATCTTTCAATTTTAATGGTTCTCTTCTTCCTAAGGGCAATGATGATGACTGCATGTGACCTGTCGGCCATAACCAAGCCCTGGGAGGTTCAAAGTCAGGCAAGTCCAGCTGCATTTTCTTTCCCTTCACACATGGGTGCTGCCTAAGCCCCACATGGAAGTCCATGGAAAGATCTTTGGCAAACCCAGAATCCTATTATGACATTTTCAAATAGCAGCAAGTCAATAAAATACTTGATCAAGTCCTAAGACAAAGAAGATACAGGAAAATTTGGAAAGAAAATGCTTTTTTGAAAGCATTCCTTATCGTTGAATAGGCTGTAATGTTTTCTGTAAAATTGCCATGCATGGTGGTACACACTTGTATTCCAAGCACTCCTGAGGCTGAGGCAGGAAGATCTGGGGTTCAAGGACAACCTGGGCTACGTAGCAAGAGTGTTTTTAAAAAATCAAATTAAGATAACTCAAACAATGTCTTAGGTTTTCTGCTTCAGGGAAGAAGGGCTGGGGTGTGGGAAAGGCTAGTATGACCTACTTCTAAGGGTTTCTTAGATTCTTCAGCTTAAAATATTTTGGGATAGCATACCCTGAACCTCACCACCATCAGGTCCAAAACTAGATACTCCCCTTGACATACATATCTGCTCTGCTTCCTAGATTCTGTATTCCTGCACCATCATGTAAGCCAGAAGCCTGGGGTCTCCCTTGAGCTTATTTCAAAATCCTTTCTGTCTGTCACACCTGATGTGGTCTCTGTTAAGACTGTACCCAAGCTTTGTTGGGAACCCTGGTGGCAGCCTCCTGGCTCCTCTTCCTCCTTGTTGGCTCCCTGTCCTCTGTGAACTGCTGTCAGGTCATGTGCACAGCTCTGTACTCCATTCTCAACAGCTCACTGCCAGAGCTTTCCAACTTTGTCTTTTAAAAAGTCCATGCTTGGGCTGGGTATGGTGTGCTCACCTGCAGTCCTAGCATTCAGGAGGCGTAGACAGGAAGATTATGAGATCGAGGCCAGTTTGCGTTACATGACAAGATCCTGTCTCAAGACACAAATAACACTTGGCTATTCTTCTGGGCCCTAGTGTACCTCAAAGGAAGTCTAGAGTTCCAGCAATAACAACCATTGGGCTAGAGATCCAAGTTCCAACTTCCCAACACAGTGTATAGACTTGTCACTACCTCTGCCAGCTCACATTCCCAGAGTCATTTCCCATCAGGCATGTCTCCTACATTCTCAGCTCTTACTCACATAAGCCTCAAGCCTTCCATCTGTCCCTATACCTTGCTTTCCCTCCTCTTTCCCTCCCTTCTCACTCTTAATGATGTGGCCTCCCTCCATCATGACACTTCTGTCCCGCCCTCACCTTCTCCATCACATGAGACTATTAGTATTGTAGCACTTTCCGCAGTGAGTACATAATTGTCTCCACTATACTGTGAGCATCTGGAATATGTCCTATCTTATCCTTCTTGGCAAGCCTGGCTCGTGACAATGTCAAGCAGCTAACAAATGTTCGTCAAACATGTTATGTTTTCCTTGTTGGAGCTGCCTTCTTATTGCTGGGATAAATCACCTGTCTGAAAGCAGCTGATGGGAAGAAAGTTTTTTATTTGGCTTACAGTCTCAAAGGGAAGCTTCGTGATGGCAGGGAAAACATGCTACAGCAGGACATCCCCTCCTTGCCAACATCAGGTGGAAAGCAGCAGCAGAAGAGTGAGCCAAACTCTAGCCAAAGGGAACTGGCTATAACACCCCTAAGCCTAACCTCAACAATACATACCCTCTCTCAAGGCTTCACACCCCAAATTGTCATCAGCTGGGAACCAAGCATTCAAAGCACATGAGTTTATGGGGGACACATAATTCAAAGCACCACATTCATTATATGTTAATCCTTAATTATCCTCACAATGGAGTGGAGTCAGCCTGTGTATCAGTCTAGGCATGTATATTTATGCGTACACAGATCTGTGTTAGATGATGGCAGGCTATAGGAGAAACAAGATTGAAAAGTGTGAGTGCTTGAAGCACAGTAGGTTTTGGACTGAGCATCCTCCTGCCACCCTCTTTGTTGAGAAATGGTGCCATACAAGTAGACAGACACTCGGGGTTTGCCTAGAGCATTGAAGTAGGAAGATAAATTCCTCTCCCACTTCAATAAAATCTGTAAATAATACCTTTTTATAATGTCAGAGCAGATGGTTTCCCAGCACCTCCACCACTGACTCCCTTAAATGTTGCTCAGGCTAATACAAAGCAAGTTCTGTGTTAATAAGTTGATATGGTGAACCAAGCCCTTTCTCTTTGCAGGTGGCCCTTCTGGTAGCAAATGAATTTTGGGAACAAGGAGATCTGGAGCGAACAGTACTGCAGCAGCAACCTATTGTAAATACCTTGTCATGAAATGCATTGCTTCTTTAAAATTATCAGTAGGAATCAGTCTGTTTTGTTCACTAAATCTTGGCAAGGCGTCTTATAAAGATTTATTTCTCTTTCTAGCCTATGATGGACAGAAGCAAAAGAGATGAACTACCTAAGCTTCAAGTTGGATTTATTGATTTTGTTTGCACTTTTGTATATAAGGTAAGTTAACAAATTATGGGAGTGAATTATACAGTCATTTACACGAGAATTCTAACTGTAACCAGGGGAGTTAGGCCGAGGCAGTCAGATCAAGCATTTAAAGTAACCCTGGGCTACACAGCAAGGTCTTTATCCAAACAAAAGCATCAGCAGAATGTAACCACGCTGATCAAGGAACCAGCTGAGAATGTCACCAAACATATTGCTGTTTCTCCATAACAGTTTGAATACTGACTCTGCTCTCATTCAGAGTGGAACAGAGGGTGCAAGAACTCAGATGTCACCATGGCTGACACCACACAAGACCTGCATAATATGAGGGCAAAAGATGATGACATAGAAGAGACTAGTTGGAAAGAAGGGGTTCAGTGCAGGGGGGACTTGGGAGGGGGAAGAGGGAGGGTGGTGGGAGGGGATTATGATCATGGTATATTGTGTATATGTATGGAGGTTGTCAATAGAGTAGTTTTTCTTTAAAAAAAAAAAAAAAAATACTGAAAATCAAATGTGTGATTTAAGTAGCTTCTAACCTAAAATTCTCTCTAGGAGTTCTCACGGTTTCACAAAGAAATCACACCTATGCTAAGCGGCCTTCAGAATAACCGAGTGGAATGGAAATCCCTGGCTGACGAGTACGATGCAAAGGTGAAAGCGATGGAAGAGGAGGCAAAAGCCCAGGAAGAAGGAGCCAACACAGGCTAGAAAAGGTTTCATGGAATCTGCTTTTGTTCTGAAAGGGCCAGTCAGCCTGGTTTTTATTTTTCATGTGTAATATATGGTGTGTGTGTGTGTGTGTGTGTGTGTGTGTGTGTGTATGTGGTACATGCACATGTATGTCCAGATGCACACACCTGGCACATGGAGGTCAGGGAGTAGAAGTGTCCTACTTCCATTGCTCGATTACCTGCACATTTGGTCAAGATGGAGGCTCTGAACATAGAGCCACAGTTGTCGTGAGCCCCAGCAATTCTCCAGTGTCTCCCCCCACTCCACCCTATGCACAGGACTGGGGTTGTGGATGTGCATAGCCACACCCAGCTGCCTATGTGGGTCCTGGGGTACTGAATCAAGCTGTCCCAGGCCCTCAGGCTTGCAGCTGCAGTCTCCCGCTGAGCCAGCTGCCCAGCTCCGAAGTCAAATTTTTGTTCTGGCACATGACAAAGCATAAACGGCCCTCCTCTTCCCAGATAAGCTCTTATGAGTAACTCCAGGAGAGTTGATTGGCCAGGTGAAATAGAGGCTGGAACTAGGTATCATCTCTCTATAAAGTGGCTCCTAACCACCTGTGAGAATACTGGGTTTATAATATAATAAATATAATATAATATAATAATATAAACACCACAGGGTGGGTGGGGTCAGAGGCAGGTGAGGATCCAGCGCTAGCTAGAAGCTCTGGGCACCTTACTTAAACTCTCTGGACTGAGTATTCTCATCGACACAACATCAAAGTTTTACAGAGCAACAACTTAAGGAAGTCCTACATGTAAAGGCCGGCCTCCCAAATGAAGTGATTTGAGCATTTCCTAAGACTTTGTTTTTCCCCAGATGTCGTCACACGGTGCTACTTTTCCTCAAATGTCAACTCCTATAGTGACTCATCAGGTTTAACACTGTTTGCAGAAAGCCTGGTAAAATGTTTAAGATCAACTCTTCATTCACCAAAACTGAAATGTCTCCTTGAATGTTGAATGCTGGCTGGGGCTGCAGCTCAGTGGAGGGCACTTGCCTAGGACATGCAAAGCCCTAGGTTTGGTCACCAGCACTGCAGGAAGTGGAAGGCTCATTTTTGTTCTGAAAGGTTACCACTCTGAAAGTATCATTAAGAATTCCTATTGGAGGGCTGGAGAGATGGATTTGTGGTTAAGGCGCTTGCCTGGAAGCCTAAGGACCCATGTCTGACTCTCCAGATCCCATGTAAGCCAGACACACAAAGGTGAGGCATGCACAAGGTCACACATGCCCACTAGGTGGCACATGCATCTGGCATTTGATTGCAGTGGCTAAGACCCTGGTGTTCCAATTCTCTCTCTTGCTTTCCCTAAAATAAAAAATAAAATAAGTAAATAAAAAAGAATTCCACTGGTAAAGAAATCATCTCTGTGTAGAAAAGCATTGAAAGAAAGATGCATTTCCTTTAATCAATTCCCATAGGATGAGAATATTTTCCTTAACAGAGTTAGGGGTGTCTTTCCATCGAATAAAACTAGGAGTCCTGAGGCCTCCATACACACTAATACATTCATTGGGTGTCTGTTCTGAACCAGGCCATGGTGAATAAGCTTTGGGGATAGATGAGGGCCTTCCCTCTAAGCGCTTAACTCTGGATGGAAGACCTGGGCAGTAAGTAACCAATGGGTACTAGAGAGTTCACCAGTGAGCCTCACAAGAAAGCACAGGTGTATACCTGAGGCATAGGAAGGCTTCCTTTTTTTTTTTTTTTTGGAAGGCTTCCTAACGAAGTATTCTTGTGCTCAAGTCCCATGATAGATAGCTTTGGCTTACCAAGGAGCAGGGGCATAGGAGGAAGGAAAAAAATGGAAAAGTTATTGAAAGGAATAAGCAAAGTGTAACTGAATAATTTAAAATGTGTATAGCTGGAGTCAAGAGCAAGAAGTCCAAATCCCAGATGAAATATAGTAGTGCAGCCACTGCCAGACAGGGCCCAGCCAAGGACGGCAGTCTCCCATAGTCAGCAGAGAGAACCAACCAGCACCGGGCTGCATCTGACCTGCACTTCAAAAAGGAAGTGGATTTTACTGAGCAGGTAACAAGTAAGGGTATAGGTTAATGTTACTAGTCTTACGAGTTGACATCTGTATCATGAGAATTATGAAAATAAAAACACCGTAGTTACACTGACTCCTAATAATACTGTTTTGTTTTTTACTAGCTGCCGAAGATGTACGAAGAAGTAATGATGACAAAAAGTCAAAAACATGCTCAATGCTGTGATATAATCCAGCTCATCTATATTTCAAATATCATTTTAGTTCCTATGAAAAACAAAACAGCTGGGCGTGGTGATGCACGCCTTGAATCCCAGTACTCAGAAGGCAGATCACTATGAGTTCGAGGGTAGCCTGAGACTACATAGCGAATTTCAGGTCAGCCTGGGCTAGAGCAAGACCCCACTTCAAAAAACAAAACAAAGCAAAACAAAAAACCCAGAAAGAAAAACAACACATTCACAAGAACTTCAACAAATTTCATCTGGCAACCTATGCAGTGAGTAGGAGGATCTTCAGAGAAGCTACCCCTGACTTCCAAGAGCTTATCCAGAAAATTCAACAAAAAGACAAAACATGTGTATTTTTATGTCTGCTTTTGCAGTGAGCACAGGTTAACGCAGAGACACACAGCTGACGAGGGTGCTGAGAATGAGTGACTACGGTGTGCTCAGCCCCAAATGGGACATCTATAGCGACCCTTCAAGGCTCAGGGAACAGCAAATGCTAAGAACTGAGGATGGGGAAGAGAGCTGTGGACACATATTGTTACTTCTGGACACAATGTGGCCGTCACATCCCTGAACTCACGGTAGCTGTGTTTTCCTGCACAAGACTGAGCCCACCAACATCCCATTATAGATGGGCAAGGGGTCTCATGAGACCTCTCTCCTCTCAGAGGAGTTATTGACAGTCAACTGTTGCCAGGGGAGGAGTCATGTCCTTTAGTGGTGTAGCCAGTGGTACTCACAAACTAGTAAATAACACCCCAACCATTCTCATACAAGCAGCCCTGATTCATTCAGTGGAACACACACACTGAAAGTAGGAAGGAGAGTAGGTGGGAAGAAGAAAGGGTTTAAGCAGGAATGGGGAGGGTATAAGAGAGGGCAATAGCGTACATATAATCAAAATTTGTTGTACACATGTATGTAACTGTCAAAGAGAAAATGAATTTTAAAAAGTATATATGCTGGGCGTGGTGGCGCACACCTTTAATCCCAGCACTCGGGAGGCAGAGATTGGATCACCGTGAGTTCGAGGCCACCCTGAGACTACATAGTGAATTTCAGGTCAGCCTGGGCTAGAGTGAGACCCTACCTCGAACCCCCCCCCAAAAAAAGTATATAAATATGCAATCCTGAAACCAGTCATAAGTTTTAAAGAGCTTATTTATGGTATCCACTGGCTAAGACTACTATGACAAAGTACTATAGACAGGGTGGTTTAAACTACAAACATTTATTTTCTTACAATTCTGGACACTAGAACCCAGAAGTTCAAGATCAAGGTGTTGGCATGATTGGGTTGGATTAAAACCTACTCCTATGACCTTACTTTGCTATCAATAATTAAAAAAAAAAAAAGCCAGGCATGGCAGAGTACACCTTTAGTCCCAGCACTTAGGAAGCAGAGGTAGGAGTACTGGTGTCAGTTCAAGGCCAGCCTGGGACTACTGAGTGAGTACATGTATGTTTCATCATATATATTAATGTAAGAGTAGATACAGTACAGAAATCAGTGTGTAAATACAGCATAGGAAAGAAAAAGGATACCAAATGTTATTCTACCTGAAATGTTTATTCTCTTTACTTTTTATTTTTTTGAGAGAAAGAGAGATAAAGGGCATACCAGGGCCTCCAGCCACTGCCAACAAACTTCAAACACATGTGCCACCTTGTGCATCTGGCTTACGTGGGTATTGGGGAATTGAACCTTGGTCCTTAGGCTTTGAAGGCGAGCACCTCAACTGCTAAGACATCTCTCCAGCCCTCCTTCATTTTTTTACCCTTGATAGGGGTATAGTGATGACCGCATCATTTTTTCAGCTTATAAGAACTGTACTTTTTTCCTATGACTCCTCCACTTCAAAGTCTAAATCAACTATCATGTTGTGTATGACTGAGAATTTTTTTCTAACATTCAGAACTATTCTTCTCATTTAAATAATTAAATTACAGGATATTGCCTGGATATTCCTAATTCATGTTAAATCGGTTGGCAAATATTCAACACTGACAAGCATGTGATTTGAGTAAGAATTTCCTTACCAAAAGAAGTCAAGACTTCAATTAGATTGCTGTTTTTTTTTTGTTTTGTTTTTTAATAATTAGATGGGCTGGAGAGATGGCACAGCAGTTAAGGCACTTGCCTGTGAAGCTAAAAGACCCAGGTTTGATTCCTCAGGACCCACATAAGCCAGATGCACAAGGTGGCACATGCATCTGGAGTTCATTTGCAGCAGCTGAAGGCCCTGATGTACTCATTCTCTATCTGCCTCTCTCTCTCAAACAAATAAAATTAAAAAGTACAAAAAATAATTAAAACTATTGACTTGGCATCTAAATATTAAATTGTCAAGAGAAACTAAGGTCAATCATCTATGTTCACTACAGGATATATGTCTGTCTGGGTTTCAGAGACATTTTAGATTTCTTCTTTTATCTAATGTATAGTTACAGATGAAATGAGAAAACAGGGCTGGAGTTAAGGCTCAGAGCAGTGAAAGGAGCTTTCTTGCAAAGCCTGTAGGTCTGGGTTTGATTCTCCTCTAGACACATAAAGTCAGGTGCACAAGGTGGCTTGTGTATCTGGAATTTACTTGTACAGGCAGGGAACTCTGGCTTGCCCATGCTCTTTCCCTCTGTCAAATAAATATTTAAAAAGAAAAAAAGCAAACTATAAATGTAAATATATAGAAAAGTATCCAGAAAAATATTTGTTAAAAAAGAAAAAATATATAAAGAACAAAAGAAAGAAATTAGAAAAAATAATAATAAACACTATGTATTTAGCCAGGATTTTTGTCACAAAAGATCTAATTATAATACTGAGCTAAAGATCAATGCACCACTAATATTTCATGTTATACACATGATTCAGATTTAAGTAGCCAAGAAGTAAATCACCACTTGTTTTTTTTTGTTTTTTTTTTACAATCTAGATACACTGTCTCTCACATTATAATGTAAAGTTCATGAGGAGGGGTTGTGTTTGTTTTGCTCACAGTTCTATCCTTTTACTGATAGTAGTGCCTGGCACAAGGTAGGCACTAAGTAAATATGAATGAATGATATTTGGAATAAATATTAGAAGAAAAAGTTATAAAGAATGGCTAAGTCATCAGCTGGGCAAGGGATGTATGCACTCCATTCTTTCTATTACTTAAAATAAGTTTAAGAGCCAGGCATTGTGGCGCACACCTTTAATCCCAGCACTCAGGAGGCAGAGGTAGGAGGATCACTGAGTTCGAGGCCACCCTGAGACAACATTGTGAACTGCAGGTCAGCCTGGGCTAGAGTGATACCCTACCTCAAAACAACAACAACAAAAAATAATAATTTTAAGACTCAAATCACCATTAATTTAGGAACCAAATTTAAAAAAAAAAGAAAACCTACTCTTTTAGCTTTGTTGTTTTGAACTCCTTTTGAGGACAGTCAGCTCTCAACTTCCTATCCTTGGTCACCAGAAATTGAATCAAGGATACAACATGCCCACTGAAAGTCTACAGAATCTATGAGCCTGCTTCAGAGCCAGTGTAAGAGAGCCAGCCTCACACCCTTCCACCAAGGGCCTGCTGACCATCACTGACTGCAGTGAGTCATGGTGTGAAGAAGGCGTCTAGAGAATCAGTGTTTAAATTCATTTCCTCAGAGGGCTTTTCAAAGATTCCTTAAAATATGACTCCCATTGTCTGCTACTGTGCTGAATGAAGTGTTGTGATTTTTATATAATGACCTAAATTTATAAATGAACTTCATAAACCATACTCACATTACCAAATGTACTGTTCTATTTTCAAAGGATATGTGGATATTCTTCATAGTTACATTTAATTTTGTAAGAATTCTATTTTATGATGTTTTTAATAATAAGAATATTAATGACATATATTCCACTCCTGATATCAATTTTGCTGTTGGATATTTCAAGTAATTTTCCTTAGAAATCAGAATTTCTTTTCATTTACTATAAGCAGTGAGATAAGAAAACAACACTGTCAGGAGATAAGGTGACTGTGACATGTTTAACATCAATAAACCCAGCATTAATTCACTTTTCTGATAGTTCAAAAATTATTTCCTAGACCATTCCTTTGTAATAATGCCCACCACAGCACCTCATATTACTATAGCCTTATAAATCTTAGATGAACTAATGGACAATTGGTTAATAAAAGATACAACTGGAGAGTGAACATTTTAAAACAAGACACTATTTTTAGTTTAATGCCAATCACTCACATTTAGATGCCATTTAAAACACTTTATCATACACAAAACAGACTCACAGATAAGCAACTGTAAAGACACCCAACAGCCAGGAAAAGTGTCTGAAACAACCAATGCACTGCTGAAGCATGTGCCATCCTTGGTGTCCCACAGACAACTACTCAGCGCCTCTGTAGAGAAAACTGTCATGGAGGTTCAAAGAGCACTTTCCCATTACAGAACGCAAGAGTTCTCTCTCCCATCTCACAGAAACAAATCCTGAAAATACTCATCAAATTCTTCTTCCCTGTTTAAAAGAAAAAAGTACATATATTGATTAAAATCAACCAAGTAAGAAATTATTCAATGATGATTAATAAAAATAAAATCCTTTGAATCAACATACCTGCTGATTCTTCTCTTTACATATATTTCCATGATCTAGCCACCAAATAATTCTTATCTGGCTGATTAAAAGTATTCAACATGCTGGTGCCTCTCCTAAGATGTTTTACCTGAGATTTTCTTTTAAGTACTTTGTGAAGTAACACTGTTTCTCTTTACTTCTTTTGGTTTATCTCATACCCTCCCTGCACTCAAATTAGTCTGTTTAAGAAAGGAATGAAAATAAACTATCTTTAAGGAAAAAAATGTAAGTTTTACTCCCAGAAATGTGAGACAATTTTCTTAGGCTGCAATGTTTTACTCTGAGAATAGTAAGTATAGTATATATTTATAGCTAGCAAAGGTTATATCTAAAATAAATAACAGAACCCTGA
The DNA here is from genome assembly GCA_036346955.1 of Dipus sagitta. Lineage (NCBI taxonomy): Eukaryota > Metazoa > Chordata > Mammalia > Rodentia > Dipodidae > Dipus > Dipus sagitta. The sequence goes on along the minus strand of CM070770.1, from coordinate 42,686,381 downwards.
AAGGGGATATTAAATTTAAGTATAATATCTCAAAATACTATAAATATTTATCAAATTCTAAATAATAGTGTTTGGAGCCAGCCTGAAACAGTGAAAACAGCAAAGCTTTTAAGTCAAAGTACTAAGATTTCAGGCTGGGGAGGTGGTTCAGTGGTTAAAGGAGCTTGCTTGCAAAGCCTGCTGGTCTGAGTTCAATTCCCAAGTACCCATGTAAAGCCAAATGGACTAAGTAGTGCATATATCTGGAGTTAGTTTGCATTGGCAAGAGGACCTGGTACACCATTCTCTCTCTCTCTTCTCTCTCTCTCTCCTTCCTCCCTCTCAAATAAATAAAATATTTTTAAAAGTATTAAGTTCTCACTGTCACTCATTAGCTGTGTGAGAAAGTTGTTTAACTTCTCTAAACTCAACTTCTCCATTTGTAACATGAGACAATTTACATTCCCTCCTAGAGTTTTAAGTGTATATAGAAGTGATTTTTTTTAATAGAAGTGATACAATTACTAAAAGAATTATCTGAAATTTGGTCTAGAGAGGTGGCTTAGTGATTAAAGCACTTGACTGCAAAGTCTAAGGACCCAGGTTCAATTCTTCAGGTCCCACATAAGCCAGATACACATGGTGGCACATGTGTCTGGAGCTTGTCTGCAGTGGCTAGAGGCACTGGCATGCCCATTCTCTCTCTCTCCCCTCCCTCCCTCACTCTGTCCCTAATAAATAAAAATAAAAAGAGTTGTCTGAAATTTGCTTTTCTTACCTACCTTTTCACTAACATGCCAGCAAAATGCAGTAGGACTTAAGAATTGTGTGAGAACTTACAAATATGAAACTGGTAAAAAATCTTTATGTGGAATTAATGCTCAGAATTTAATAATGTCAAAAGTGTTGCTATATAAAAGCCTTCTTATAAGTATCTTATTATCTAAAAAGGTGAGCTGAGTCTATAACCTCTCTGTCATTCTCAGCTATAAAACTCTTCAAGGGAGGACCTCAGTAAACATGTATAAGTCTATTTACTAGTTTGAATTGGGTAGCAATATTTTATTTAAAGCAATAGCATTTAAATTAATCTGACCTACAAAAAAAAAACACACTTTTGGGGATTCTTATTTGGCTGAAAAAAAGATGAAGGTCATAGAAAAAGAGAAATAGGGGGCTGGAGAGATGGCTTAGCGGTTAAGCGCTTCCCCATGAAGCCTAAGGACCCCAGTTCAAGGCTCGATTCCCCAGGACCCATAGTAGCCAGATGCACAAGGGGGCGCACGCATCTGGAGTACGTTTGCAGTGGTTAGAGGCCCTGGCGCGCCCATTCTCTCTCTTTATCTGCCTCTCTCTCTCTGTCACTCTCAAATAAATAAATAAAAATGAACAAAAAAAAAAAATTTAAAAAAAAGAAAAAGAGAAATAGTAATATTACTTTAAAATTTATAATACACCTTAATTCTATTATACTAAGAATATATCATCAACAAAATGTTTTATAACCAGTTCAAATTCATGAATTATAATTGATTGAACAGGTCTCTATTGTTATCCAGTATGTCCTGGGCTAAACTTACTGTGTTTATAGGTGTGTTATTATGTACTTCATCTTCTTTATGTCATTTAGTCCTCACAATAAATTCCATGAGTTAGCATTTTCATCTCCTTTTAATATATAAGGTTATAAAGTTGCTAATTATATGGTATGGTCTTCATAAAGTTCATATGGTGAATTATATAATACATTCATTTTTTGTTTAGCTTTTTTTTTAATTATTTATTTATTTATTTGAGAGTGACAGAGAGAGAGAGAGAGGAAGAGGCAGATAGAGAGAGAGAGAGAATGGGCGCGCCAGGGCTTCCAGCCACTGCAAACGAATTCCAGACGCGTGCGCCCCCTTGTGCATCTGGCTAACGTGGGTCCTGGGGAATTAAGCCTCGAACCCGGGGTCCTTAGGCTTCACAGGCAAGTGCTTAACCGCTAAGCCAGCTCTCCAGCCCTGTTTGGCTTTTTTAAAAAAAATATTTAGTTTTATTTATTTATTTGAGAGTGACAGACACAGAGAGAAAGAGGCACACACACACAGAGAGAGAGAGAGAGAGAGAGAATGGGCGTGCCAGGGCCTCCAGCCACTGCAAATGAACTCCAGACGCGTGCGCCCCCTTGTGCATCTGGCTAACATGGGTCCTGGGGAATCAAGCCTCGAACTGGGGTCCTTAGGCTTCACAGGCAAGCGCTTAACTGCTAAGCCATTTCTCCAGCCCTGTTTGGCTTTTCTTTTGCATATGCATGTGTGTTCATGTGTTCCCATGTGTGGCAGAATGTGTGCATGTGTGTGCTTACACATATGTGCCTGTGGAGGTCAGAGGCTGCTTTTGATATCTTCCTCATTTGCTCTTCCCCTTACTTTACTGAAGTTAGGTTTCTCACTTGAACCCGGGCTCACCAATTCTGCTAGTCTAGCTAGCCAGCTAGCGGAGTGCTAGGATTACGGGTGAGCTACCACAGCTATCCAGCATTTCCTTAGATGCTGAGGATGCAAACTTATGCACTTTATCCCCTGAGCAATCCTCCCTAGCCTATAGGAATTCTTTTTTATTTAGTTTTTACTATTTTATTTTTATTTATTTGAGAAAAAGAGAGAGACAGAGAGAAATAGGCAGGTAGAGAGACAGCGAGAGAGAGAATGGGCACACTAGGGTCTCTAGCCACTGCAAATAAACTCCTCGTGTATCTGGCTTACGTGGGTTCTGGGGAACTGAACCTGGTTGCAAGCAAGCACCTCAACTGCTAACCCCTCTCTCCAGCCCTAGCCATACTTGATAAAGTTCAAATGGTGAACATCCCAGTATGTGGCAGGAGCTGATAACATCCTACCCCACATCCAACCCATAGCACAGAATGAATGCACTGAATAATCTGCTGCTGGGTGTGGGGAGGGGTAGCTAGGACAGGTATTGGCATATACCTGTGTAACCATGTGATCTGATGGAACAGCCTCTCCTGTCTGAAGGACTCCAAACAAACAGAGAGGGTTACCTGTTCAAGTGAACTGATGCGAGCTGGACATGCTGGTGTTTATGCACAATGTCTGGGAATCAACCTTCATCTTACCACGCTTGATAGTCCTCAGCATGAAGTAAACATTCCTGGTACTGAAGTTTTTCATTAACTGCTATGAAGAATGGCTATGGTCATAGCTTTCTAAGTTGATTAAAACAGACTGCACTATATATTAAGATCAGCACTTACTGTGATTTTTCATCGGTCTCTGGTAGTGCACCCTTCCAAAGCTCAGATTCTGATGCATTTCCTTCCTCATCACTGTCTCCTGTTCATTGGAAAGAAAACAAACTAATGTATTATATTTAAAACATATTCTAAACCACCTACCAGTGCAATTAAATTAATTATGAATTTAACTGCAATTTAATTTCAATTTATGATTCTCTGGAAATTTAATTTACTCTTTCAGCTCCAATAATTTTTTTTAACAGTCAATAAATAAATAAGGACTGAGGAGAGAGATCTGTGGGTTAAGTGCTTGCTGTACAATATGTGGACCCAAGTTTGAATCCCCCAGGACCCATGTAAAATGCTGGGCATGGTGGTGCACGCCTGTATTCCCCTGTGCTGGGGAAGTGGAGACAGGGAGTCCCTGAGGGTCACTGGCTAGTTAGTCTACACAGATCAGTGGTCTCTGGGTTCAGTGAGAACCTGTTTCAAAGAACAAGGCAGACAGTGATTGAGGAAGACACCTGATGTCAACCTCTGGCTCCACATATATGTGCACACATGCACACACATGTGCCCACAAACATAAATACTCACACACACGCAAAAAGTAAATAAATAGTGTAAGAAAACCAGAGTCTCAGGAAGAAGGCTAAGGATTTAATGTCTCATGAAAAAACTTCCCTAAGTTACATGAAGCAGCAATTGGTTTAGTTTCTTCTTTTTCTTCATCATGCAGAAGACATGGAAGTTAAGGATTTTACAGAATATATTTATATTAGGACCAGCACCTTAACAGTAGTACATTTTAGATTCATGGTCATTATTGGAGAGGAATTATTTGCTAATGTAAGTACATCATGGAATAGTTTTATTACCTAATAATACTTTATCCAACATTTAATAATTTTTAGTTGACTAATGTTATTTGAAACTAGCCTATTTTGTTAAGGTGGAAGTATATTATTTTTATAGAATTTAAAGGTAATACAGGGGCTAAGGAGATGGCTCAGTAATTAAAGGCATTTACTTGAAAAGGCCTATCAGCCTGCGTTCTATTTTCCACCTACCCATATAAAGCCAGACAGGTGTTCATTTGCAGCAGCAAGAGACCCTGGCATACATACATACATACGTACATACACACACATATAAATATTTTTTTAAATGGCAATACAGGGCTGGAGAGATGGCTTAGCGGTTAAGCACTTGCCTGTGAAGCCTAAGACCCAGGTTCAAGGCTCCATTCCCCAGGACCCACGTTAGCCAGATGCACAAGGGGTCGCACATGTCTGGAGTTCGTTTGCAGTGGCTGGAGGCCCGTGGCACCCCCATTCTCTCTCTCTCTCTGCCTCTTTCTCTCTCTCTCTCGCTCTCAAATAAATAAATAAAAATGAACAAAAAAATTTTTTAAATGGCAATACACTAAAATACAAAGTATTTGAAAATGTTTCAAGTAGAAAGTAAAAGTGTCCCAGGCTCACAGGTAATATGATTACTATTTAGGCTTGGTAGGCACTTCACAAAGTTATAAATTTACATGTATACATATAACATATATGAGTTTTATAATAAATTGGATTACATTGTGCTTACAATAACTATAAAAAATTAGGGGCTGAAGAGATGGCTCATGGGCAAAAGTGCTTGCTTGCTAAGCCTGCTGGTTCAGGTTTGATTCCCCAGAACCCACTTAATGACAGATCCACAAAGTGACACATGCATCTCTAGTTCATTTGAAGTGGCAAGAGGCCCTGGCGTACCCATACTCTCTCTTTCCCCCTTGCTTTCACTATCAAATAAGTAAATATTTTTTTAAAAAATTGATATAGCATATACATTTTCCCTGGCAATAATTATAGCCATGTTAAGGGTTGTTAAACAGTTATATAGGATTTATACAACCAATCCTTAGTCACTAATTGGGGTGGGGATTACGGCACTGTTTTTGGTTACTCATTTGTTTATTTTGGGCAGAGCAGGGTGCTCTACCACAGAGCCACACTCAGCCTGGCTCTCTCCTCTCGCGGGTGCAGTGCATGCTCTTCTGAGGCACTACTATTCCATATAAATAATCAACTCCTAAAAGCAGCACTGGTCACAGGATGTATTCTTTAAACAATTCATATTACCAGAGTCTCAACAGAAAAGGACACAGAATTTTCACTCTGAACAATGTCTAAGGGAAATTAAATGTCTAGTTAAAAAATGTCTGACAAATATTTTTTTTCATAAAACTTGGCTGGTTACATAGTAGCTTAGTTCTTGAGGTACTTTTTCTAATATAATATATACTTCATAAAACTATTAATTTGCCTGTCTTTTATATGACTGAAAAAATATTGTAAGAATAAATAGTGGGGGCTGGAGAAATGACTTAGTGGTTAAGCGCTTGCCTGTGAAGCCTAAGGACGCCAGGTTCGAGGATCGATTCCCCAGGACCCACATTAGCCAGACGCATAAGGGGGCACATGCATCTGGAGTTCGTTGACTGGTGGCTGGAGGCCCTGGCACGCCCATTCTCTCTCTCTCTCTCTCTCTCTCTGCCTCTTTCTCTGTCACTCTCAAATAAATAAATAAATATAAACGAAAAATTTAAAAAAAGAATTAATAGTGGGATTACTACTTAAATTCAAATTTGGCTTGTCGGTACAGAATGTTCTCCTTTCATCACAAGACAAAACAAAGCAGCATCGATCTGTCATGGTGGTTCGAGCCTTTTACCCACCAGACTTTGATCCTTGAGTCAATGTGTATGCCTGAACTTCGGTCCTGAGTCAGTTGTGGCACCAATTGTAACAAAAATAGAAGGGGGGAGGGTGTTGTCTAATGATCTACATACACATGATGAAATTATAAAGTCTTGGGAAGAAGATTCTTGTTGCATGACAGCCATCATTAGAATGCCAGTGTCCAGACTGAGAAGAAAGGATAAATGTCTTCAACTCCTAATTTTATAAAACCTCATGGAGATAAAGAAAACATAGAAAACCCCAATCAGGCCTAATAAAATCATCTCTAAGGTGTCATCCTGGTAAGATGTCAGACAGCACAGACTACATGGTCTTTAAATGCAGGCAGCTTCTTTCAAAGGTCTGACCACTGTTCTCTTGTTCCTGCCAAGAGTACTTACTTCCCACAAGTTATCTAGCTTTCTGACACAATGAGCTGAGACCAGGGAGTACAATTTTACTTAAACAAAAACAATCAAAGCACCTTAGAACATTACAAAACCCCACACCCCTCTGAAAGAGCATCTACTGGCAAGTGAACAAATAGCCTCAGACAATCTAATCTCTAAGACTGGACTAGACCTTTTAGGTCCCTTCCAAACAGATGAATCTGAGACTTCCCGGTTCCTTGAGGGTTACAGTCACTACAAATTACTGCTAAGGACGCAAGGAGAATGGCCAACACACAATGACACTCCCACAGTGTAGTCATCACAGTCAGGACAAGCTGTAGTCTGTCAATCTCTTAGGTCTTTATGGCAACTTTACCCAGAGAATGAATCAGTCAACAACTTCAACAACAAACAACATCCCAGCTGTGTGTGAGCACACTACCTTCCGAGACAACCCATTTCTTGCTTGCCTTTTGTCAATTAGTTCTAAGTGACAATATTTTCTGAAATTGAGACAAAACTCTGTTTCCAGGCTATTTTTATTCACATACCAGTCAATAACAAATGGACAAATTCTAACTTTCCATCTGATCAATGCCAAAGAGCACAGACAGAATCTATTTAAAGTCTGCTGATCTCCCTCTGCTGACAGAGCAACAGTGCTCAGATTATCAAGGACTTCCTTTGTGTCAGGTCATACTGTACACATATATTTCCATATTTGATTCACATAATAATTCAACAAAGTAGACCTCTTTAAATAAATAATCAAGCAAATAAAAATCTAAAGTTGAAAATAAAGACCCTTCTATATCACAAAAAGAAAAACAATCCACAGATGGATGTCCCATTCGTAAGCCCACAGGAGTCGTCTCTCAAAGCTGTCAGGACACTGCTAACAGCTGAGTTCTCTTGATTATTTTACAAATTTAGTTTGGCTGTGACGAACAGTAACAAATCTGTAACCCTCCTTTCTAAAAAAACATATTTTATTTATTTACTTATTTATTTGACAGAGAGAGAAAAAAAGAGAGAGAATGGGTGTGCCACTGCAAAGGAACTCCAGATGCATGTGCCACCTTATGCATCTGGCTTATGTGGGTACTGGGAAATCGAACCCGGGTCCTTAAGCCTCATAGGCTAGTGCCTTAATTGCTGAGTATCTCTCTAGCCCTGTAGTCCTCCTTTGCAACCACGTGAAATGCAAGTTTTCCTCTGCCTTTGTATTGCTAGTCTCTTTTATTTTGCATCTATTTATTTACAAGAGAAAGAGAGAGAATGAATATGGGAACATCAGGGCCTCTTGCAATTGCAAACAAACTCCAGACACAAGTGCCACTCTGTGCATCTGGCTGTATATAGGAATGGTGAATTGAACCCACACTGGCAGACTTTGCAAGCAATAACCTTTAACCACTGAGCAATCTCCCCAGCCCCACATTATTCTGATTTTTAACCCTAAAAAGTTTTCAACATACTTTTCATAAGCCATTGTGACCCTTTCTGGAATGTTAAGGGAAGTATAGAATTTGCTGTGAAAACTAATTAAAATAAGAACCAGCAACCAGCCAGTGGGCATTATACTTCATGTCATCCATCAAAGTCACCAAGCGAGGGTGTGGTGGTTCACACCTTTAGTCCTAGCACTCAGGAGGCTGTGGTGGTTCACACCTTAGTCCCAGCACTCAGAAGGATGTGGTGGTTCACACGTTTAGACCCAGCACTTAGGAGGCTGAAGCGGGAAGATCACCATGAGCTCAACTACACAGTAAGTTTCATTCAGGCCAGGCTGGCTAGAATGAGACCTTATCTTGAAACAAACAAACAAACAAACAAAAATATCAAGCAAGCAAGCAAACAACAAAAAACCATGTAAAGACAAAATGACCAATCACTCAGACTCATGCAGTTGTCTTTAAATATTAACCTTTCTTTCCTATTACAACCTCATGAGCCTCTAGTTCTCCTCATGCCTATTTTCTAATGCAAAACTTAAATGTGTAGCCATTGTACTTACTGAAAAAAAATTTTAATGCTCCCTGCACTCAAGCAACTTTTAGCTCTTCTTAATTACAGACTAAACAATTCGTGAAAAACCCAAATCACAAATACTTTGAAACTATGTATTTCTATTTGGCAAAGAAATACTTGATACCTACTATGTAAAGAACCTTCTGATTTCTTTGAGGATGAATGCCCTGAAAAGAAACAGCACTGTTTTATTAAGGGTCATCTTAATAACAGTTATGATTACATTTCCTTATTAAGCATCATTTTAATAACAGTTATGATTACATTGCCTTATTAAGTATCATTTTAATAACAGTACCATCTTAATGACAGTTGTAGCTACAACCACATATTCTCCCCAAGTCTGGTTTCTTATGCTTTATAGAAAAGAATTTTACTATTTTCTAATCTTCCATGTTCCTAAGACTGATAGCCTCAATTAAAATGCTAGGTCCTTTTAGGCAGGGATCATATCTTATACACTCACATAGCCTAGAAGAGCTAACATGAAACTTAAAAATGAGAGTTTATAAAGTATCACATACTGCTAAAAAACACTCTTAGATTGTGAAGTAAATAATTTCTTTTACTTGTGGAGATTTTCAACATCTCTACTGAAAATAGTAAATAAATAAGTATTCATTTCCCACAATAAACCAGGCTGGAGAGATGGTTCAACAGTTAAAGTGTTTTCCTGCAAAACCTAATGACCAGAGTTCAATTCCCCAGTACCCACACAAAAGCAGATACAAAGTGGCAAATACATCTGGAGTTCATTTGTACTGGCTCAAGGCCCTGGTGGACATTCTCATTCTCTCTCTTCTTGCAAATAAATAAATATTTTTTTTAATTAAAAGAGATGTCTACAGGGCATACTTCAGTGGTAGAGTACTTGCCTGGCATGTGCAAGGGCCTAGGTCCAACACTCAGTAAAGGGGGGAAAAGAAGAAGAAGAGAGTGAGGTATAGGTAAGAACCCTGGGGAACTCCAACACCTGAGGATAAGGCAAAAGAGGAACACTGGCAAAAGAAGACAAGAGCAAAACCAGTACAGGGCCTGGGGAACAGTTCAGTCAGCTTAACTTGTAAACATGAGGACCCAACTTTGATCCTCAGTATTAACATAAAAAATGCTGCGAGTGGTTTTTGCCCACTTGTAATCCCAGTGCTGGAAAGGCTAGGATCCCTGAGGCTCACTGCTCAATCATTCCAGCCTAATTGGTGAGCTCCGGGCCAATAAGAGACCCTAACCTCAAAAGAGGTGGATGGCGTTCCCGAGGATAGCATCCCAGGTTGTACTCATCTTGTATCCACACAAACATGAATACACATAAAAAATACTTTTTTGGGAAGGTAAGGTATGTCAGCAGTCCAAATGCAGCAGTGATATTAAGTATTTATTAATTACTATTTAAGTTTGGTCAAGTTAAGATAGCCTGGGTAATGTAGAGGTGAAATCTCCTTTAATTTGAAATATTACATAATATAATAATGAATGCACCAAAATTCTCAAGTGTACATTAAATTGATTGTGAGCATGTTAAGACAAATAATATTAAAGCTCAAATGAGATTTATATTAGCTAAGATTTACTTTAGAGTTGGGAAGTAATTAAAGTAGACATGAAAATGCAGATTCAAATGCTAACTCTCAATAAGCAATAGAATATCTTCTACTAACCATCCATGTCTAAAACATTAAAACATTTTAGCTCCATGCACACTATGATATGTAAGAAATAAAATGAAAAATGTACCTTATATAATGATCTTCTCAGCTAGAGCAAGAGAGCCCTCTCCTGTTCAAATATTATATTTACACTGGGTTGAATCTAATTGAAGATAGCATTATCCACCTAGTTTATTTATTTGCAAGCAGAGTGAAAGAGAGAGCAAGAGAAAGAATGAGCCATACCAGGGACTCTTGCCATGGCAAATTACTTCTAGGTGCATGTGCCACTTTGTGCATTTCGCTTTGTATGGATGCTGGGGCATCAAACCCGGGCTGGCAGGCTGCGCAAGAAAGGGCCTTTAATCACTGAGTCATCTATCCAGCCCTCCACCCAGTTTTAAGTTGTATTCATTGTAAGTTACAGCCAATTTGACTTTATCATAGGCCAAAAAAGCAATTAGAAGTAACCTTCACAATAGCTAATTATGTGCCAGGCACTATGCAAATTGCTTAATAAATTATTTCAACTCTGAATAATCCTATAAGGTAGGTGCTATTATCATGACTATTTTACATATGAAGAAACGGAGGCTTAGGCAACTTAAAGATTGCTGAGAAAATTGTAAGCAGTGTTTCAATTGGTAATTATTTACTGTGTATTTGCACTCAGCATTATGCTAGGTTCTGAGGACATAGATTCATATCAACCTATGTCATTTTAAAACGCTCAATAAGATAGGAGAAAACATAACCAAGACCATCATAGTAAGAACTACAACAGTGTAACTATACAACTGTTTTATAATGTTCAAAGTGACTTCACATTCTTATTTGATTCTCTTCAAACTTAAACAGTATGGAGGCAGTATATCACATTACCCCAACATATATGGCCATTAAAATGAGCTCAAAAAATGAATTCAAAGTCTGTGGAGACAGCTTAGTGAGCAACTTGTTAGCTATCAGTTAAAACCTCCAGCACCTGGGTATGGTGGTGCATATCTGAAATCCAAGCTATGGAGAAGTGAAGATAGGTAAATCCCTAGGACTTACTAGCTAGCTAAGTTACTGAGCTCTAGGTTCCATAAGAGATACTAGCTCAAGGATCCTAGCTACAGATGACTGGACTTCTGTGTGAGTAGGAAGAAAACTCAGTAGCAAAAGCCAGTAAGCTAGAAAAGAGATATAAAGGGAAGAGAAAGGAAGGGAGGGGAGTACTTAGTAGGATGGTATTGTATATATGTATGTATATGAATATATATATAAGTAGAAGAATAGATTAATGGGGGTGAAAAGGCCCAAGTGAGGTCAGGAGAACAGACTGAATAAAGGAAAGGTGGAGGGAGGGCTAATCAAAATCTAAGAGGATATAAATAAATCATATGGAAACCTACTTTTTTTGGACAGTGGAACACTCAGGAGCCATAGATTGTTGCTAGAAAAATTTCAGTGCCAGGGATGGGATACCTTCCAGTGAGTTGCTGGGCAGGGAGGTCCCTGATGCCCCCAAAACATTACAGGCCATTGCCGAGGTCCTTGGTTTCCCACCAGGAATAGATGGTAAGACCCTATTGCTGAAGACTCCACATACTTGGGCTGCAAGGCCACTGAGAAATCCTGCTGGAACTGAGCTGATAACCTCCTCCATGTAGACCGCTGACAGAAAGCTGGAAGAAGCCATTCTGCATGCAGTTCAATGGGAGAAAGAGAAAACACCAGCGAAGACACTCAACAATGGACACTGCAAGCCTTATATTTGGCTAGCCAGATCAAATGAGCCAACGGGTGCAATAGTGGTACATCTGTCATGGTGGAAACCAACTGCCCTTTAATTGGACTGGAGGCCTGCTCCATGGGAGGGAATACATCCCTGACACTGAAAACTTAAAACAGGGGTAGTCATGAGCCCTAGGGGTGTAACGTCTGCTGCTGTCTGGCTAAATGTATATACCATGCTTATCAAACTGCCCAGTAAGCACTTCTCTTAATGTTCATACCCATATATTAATGCTACTCTCACTTTTGGTAGAGAACCTTCTCTTTTCAGATGGCAGTGACCTTGGGATGACTCAGAAGGGACCATGGTGCTGAAAAGAAGGGACAGAGGAGTGCTCAGCAATAAAATATCACTATCACACCTTCCAAGGCTCAGGGTCCATTGCGGAAGAGGTGGCAGAAAGAATGTAAGAGCCAAAGGAAGGGTAAGACTCCTTACAATGTGCTCCCCCCAGACACAAAATGGCCTGGATATCCATGACCTCACAGTACCTGACACTACCTACATAAGACCATCATAATGGGAGGAAAAGATGATGACATCAAAATAAAAGAGAGACTGATTGAGAGGGGGGATATAATGGAGAATGGAGTTTCAAAGGGGAAAGTGAGGGGAGGGAGGGCATTACCATGGGATATTGTTTACAATCATGGAAGTTGTTAATAAAAAAAAATTTGAAGCCAGGCGTTGTGGTGCACACCTTTAATCCCAGCACTTGGGAGGCAGAGGTAGGAGGATCGCCGTGAGTTCAAGGCCACCCTGAGACTACATAGTGAATTCCAGGTCAGCCTGGGCTATAGTGAGACCCTACCTCGAAACAAACAAAACAAAACAAAAATTTGAATAGAAAAAAAAGTTCACATTTGGGGCTAGGAAAATGGCTCAACCTTAAAGGTGCTTGCTTGCAAAAAAAAAAAAGAAAAGAAAGAAAGAAAGAAAGAAGATAGAGAAGAAGTGAGAAGGACACTTAATACTGGCCTCTGGCCTTCACACATATGCACCCCCACGCCCCACACATATATACCATACACACACACACACACACACACACACACACACACACACACACACACAAAGAAACTCAGTGTGTTGCCCAAGTAAACAAGTATTGGATGAAGCTAGGAATTAAAATGAATCGAGGACTCAAGCGATGTCTTAGCGATTAAGGCACTTGCCTACATAGTCTAGGAACCCAGTTTGACTTCCCAAACCGACATAAGCCAGATGCACAAGGTGGCACATGCATCTGGAGTTCATATGCAGTAGCTAGAGGTCCTGGTGCACCTATTCTCTCTTGTTCTCTCTCTACCTGCCTTTTTTTCCTTGCTCTCTCAAATAACCAACTAACTAAATAAAAATAGTTTAAATGAATCAAGGGGCTGGAAAGATGGCTCAGTGGTTAAAGGCATTTGATTGCAAAACTTGCTGACCCAGGTATGATTCATCAATACCTATGTAAAGCTAGATACACAAAGTGTTGTATGTGTTTGTTTGTAAGAGACCCTGGCATGCCTATTCATTCTCTCTCGTTCTCTCTCCCTGCAAATAAATAACTAAGAATGTTCAATAAAATAAAATGAATCAAAATCAATCATTTTCTTAAAACTCCTGTAAGTCACTGTACACTCACATCTGAATTTTCAACCATTTCCCTTCCAATTATTATAAAACAAAACAGCTAAATTCCACATGTGCATCCAGCAGATTACACTCATATACAGAAACACAGGCAGAGGCTATATCTTAATCTCCTTTTACCGTCATCCTTTCTCGTGGTGGCCTCTTCTGCAGATGATATTCTGGACTTTTTATGTGATGACTCTTCACCATCTGTTTTGATTTTAGCCTTTCTTTTTTTTGCTTTGATTTCCTTTCTCCTTTATGTTAAACAATGCAAAAATTATAATTAGTCTTTTCAACTGTCCTTATAAGAGATAAAAACCAATTAATAAAAAATCAACATCTAAATATTTAGGTTAAGACACATATTAAGATAATTTTGTAAGATAATACAAAGAACTATTTTATATGTTCTGTACACCACACTAGTAAATATAAATCAGTTCTTTCTTGCTATGCACCAGAGTAGTAAATCAGAGTTTTACTGTAATTTGTTTTACATTGCACCCTAACTCCTGGGTTAGAAACCCAATCAAGAGCCCAGGACTCTGTCATTCTGAAGACACCCTAAATTCCCATATCCAAAGGAGGATATTACTTTCAAAAGTTTACTTAATAGAACTTCCAGATTAAGGCATCTATGCCAATGCTATAATACTTTTAACAGCATTAATTTTACAATTTTTTTTACTAATTTTACTAATTAGTGCTGTATAATCATATTAGTTCCTTCATAAGTTATTTCAACTTTGAAATAAACCTCACAAGGGAAAATTGCAAAACATTTCTAGTTTTTTTCAATGTCACTGACATGGGAAATAAAGATTTAGGCAACTAGAGTAAAAAAGTTCTGCTAATTTTAAGAACTTAAAAATTATTATTCATTTTTAACAGCTAAAATGCTAAATAGGAACCATTATAATAAAGCTGATTTTAAACTAGGTGTGCTGGCACGAGCCTATAATCCCAGCACTCATAAAGCTGAGGCAGGGGGAACACAAGTTTGAGGCCAGCCTTAGCTACACTGTGAGAGTTCAATGCCAGCCTGCGCTACATAGCCTGATCCTGTCTAAAAATACAGTAAAAGGTAATAATAATTTAAGAAACCAAGTGATCTCTTATATACTGCACAGTAAGTACAGACCTAGAATCTACTCAGTACTGTAGATATCTTCATGCCAATTCCATAACAGCCTCCTTTCAACATTTAAAAAGAGCATAATGCCTTTGTAACAGTAACAAACTCCAGTTAAAACACTGTTTAAAGTCCTAAGAACCACTTTATGTAGTCTGCCTCACAACAGAGTTTCTAAAAATATTATGGTGTCTGGACACTAATTTCAAACTAAAATTAAAAATTCTAACATCTATCTATTGTCCCACAGAGACCTTCACACTTCAAGCTGCTTGGCTAGAACAGGTCATAGTGAACCTCCAATTCCCTGGTTTATGTGGTCACACAAAATGAACTGATTTTCTATAATATCAACCAGTTAAAACATCAACTATGCAAGACTCCCTTTAGACACATCAGTGCAATTAAATGAATATGGCCAAGATTACTAAGCAGTATAAGCAGAATTAAAAAAAAAATACCTGTGATGAAAATTTAACTTAAAGGAACATTCCTGGCATAACCCTAAAAGAAAAATAAACATCACTGAATTGCTGAATTAAGAGTAACTACACTGCTACTCTACTTTTAATAAGTTCCCATTTTCTTTTGTAAAAACATTTTCCCTTATTTGAAGAGAGAGAGAATGGGCACACCAGGGCCTCTTGACACTGCAAGTGAATACCAGATGCATGCACCATTTTGTGCATAGGTACTGGGGAATCAAACCCAGGCTGGCAGGTCCTCTAAGCAAGCATCTGTAACCACTGAGCCATCTCCCCAGCCCTCATTTTCTTCATATCCTTCTATTATATAGGGGAAAAAATCTAAAGAAGAATCTAATCCTCCACACCTCAATAAATGCACATTTAACCAAAATGATATTAAATGACGACTGAAACATAACATGTCATCAATTGTGTTCCACAGGAAGCATTAGTATCTCCCATCAAAGATATCTAATAATAATAGCATAATAATATGATGTGGGCGTCTCCACAGAAGTGCTATGAGGACAGTAAAATAAAGGGAGAGGTTTTCCGAGTTCTACCTCCAAGGCCGCTCTCCACACTGGCTGACTTCCTAAAAGCTCTTAGGAGTGCAGACCTCGGGTGTGTGCTAACACCATGAGGGTAAACTGTCAGAAGGAAAACTCTGAAGATGCATTTACTTAGGAGCAGACTGGGGCTAGGGAGATGGCTCTATGATCAAAGGGGCTTGCTTACTTAGGACCCAGAGAATGGCAAAGGCTGTAGGTGTGACAAGGGAGAGAGGCAGCAGACACATGAAAAGTAACTGAACAAAACAGGCATAGTACATTCTCAACTCCACGTGTGAGGGGACTGCCACCTTCAGGATTTTCTGTACTTTAAGACTGATATCAAGAACAAGTACAGCTTTCTAAAAGTTTTGCTTATTGTCAAAGAAAATTTTATTTATTGTCTGTGCCACATGGGACTGTACAATTAGCCAACATGTGACCTCACACCTCCTTTTCTGACACTCTGCCTCTGACAAATGTAACTTAGGGACATTGTCAAGCTTGTCAGAAGACACTTCCACTCTACAAGTTACAGACCTAAATTTAACATTAGAATTATTTACCCAAATATCTCTGTAATGCTAAAAGAAGAAAATTAGGCTCAAAAGTTCTCTGAGATTTTAGGAAGTTCTTAGGAAAAAGAGTACTACATGGGAAATGTGTTAAATATTTTTAAATTAAATTAGCAATAGTATGCTCATTTCAATTCTAAATTAAAAATAAAAATTCAATCCTAACTATAAGCAGAGAAGCAATGTAGTTCCTAAAACTGGGAGAAATCAACCTTATGTTCCTTAAAATTAACTTACTTAATTTAACAAGTGCATTTCTCTTTTCACCATGCTCAATATAACCAAAATTAACTTCCCAACTCTTCAAGCCTTCTTTTTCATCACAACATTTATTTCCACAAAAAAATTGACCTGCAAAAAGAAAAGAACATTAGCTAACTAACTGACAGTATTTATTTATATAAGCTATTATCCCCAAAGTTTACTTGGAAAATGTACAATCTTAGCAATACAGAGTCATAAAAAGTCAGCATTAAAAGGTAACTGACTTTAACAATGGTAGAATTATTAAGAAGATAGCTCAACAACAACAAGATGTATATACTTCCTAGACATATACCCTAATGACTCCACACTCTACTACTATAGAGATCCATGTTTATTGCTACTTTGATCACAATATCATTTATTGCACATCCATATTGGTTGCTGCTCTATTTATAATAGCTAAGAAATAGAACCAGCTTCGATGCCCACTGACAGATGAATAATAAAAATGTGATACATATACACAATAGACTATTACCCAGCAGTACAAATTAAAATTATGAAAATTTCAGGAAAATGGGTGAATCTGGACAGAATTATATTAAGCAAAGTGACCCAAACTCAAAAGACCAAAACTGCATGTTTTCTATCATATTCAGATCCTAGCTTGTAATAGCTACATGTATGTGTATAAAGAGGGGGAAACATGGGTAAAACCTATAAAGCTAGAATGGTAACCAACAGTGGGTATAAAGAAATATCTAAGAAGGGGGGCTAGAGGAGAGGTTAAATAAAGTACACATATGACAGAAAAACACATGGGGGAAAGAGGAGAGAAGGCAACCAGGGAGAGAAGGTAAGGAGAATCAACTAATTGCATTTGAAAATATCACAATGATACCTAAAACTCTATTTGCAAGTTTAAAATATATATATACAAGTATCAAATCAAAGAGCTGAACTTCCTTTTTTTCCCAGAATTGGGCACTGTACTCAGTGCCTGGAGCATGCTAAGCATGTGACCTATCACTGAACTGCATCCTCAAGCCTTTTTGTTTTTTACATTTATATTATGAAACAGAATCTGCTAAATTGCCTGTTAGCCAGGAACTTGTTCTGTAGCCCAGGCCAATCTTGAACTTGTAATCTTCCTGTCTTAGCTGCCAGAACGGCTAAGACCACAGGACTAGTTCACCAGACCTGGTTAAAGAGCATCCCCACTATTACAAAAAGAAATATGTCACAGAATTCTCATTTGATAAACTGACAGTTTATATTTATATAAAATTTTAATGACTCTGTATTGAAGGATCTCAAATTTTGATAAGTTGAGTACTGAGTGGATGCATTAGAACCCTGGATGAAGAAATGCAAAAGTAGGGCTGGAGAGATGGCTTAGCCGTTAAGGTGCTTGCCTGCAAAGCCTGAAGGACTCATGTTCCACTCTCCAGATCCCATGTAAGCCACACATACAAAGGTGAGGCAAACAGAAGGCTGTATATGCCCACTAGGTGGCACAAGCGCCTGGAGTTTGATTTAAGTGGCTGAGGCCCTGTCACACCAATTCTCTCTCTCTGTCTAAAATAGTTTTTTTTTTTTTTTTTTGCTTTTTTGAGGTAGGGTCTCACTCTAGCTCAGGCTGACCTGGAAATCACTCTGTAGTCTCAAGGTGGCCTCATGGCAATCCTCCTACCTCTCTCTCCCGAGTGCTGGAATTAAAGGCATGAGCCACCACGCCTGGCTGCATTTCTTTTTTAAAAATTTTATTTTAAGCCGGGCATGGTGGCACACGCCTTTAATCCCAGCACTTGGGAGGCAGAGGTAGGAGGATCACCATGAGTTCAAGGCTACCCTGAGACTACAGAGTGAATTCCAGGTCAGCCTGAGCTATGTTAAAACCGTACCTCAAAAAAAAAATGCAAAAGTACTTGAGTACTTGCTAATACACCTGGGTGAATCTTTATAGTGTTTAACTATAGTATTAAAGTAATATTTAAGCATTAATATAACATCATTTACTTAAAGTTCTAACATAAATAGACATGAAGAACACATTTAAAACTCCTAGCACTTGGAGATGAAGTAATAAAACCTGGTATTCTAAATTTTATAATCACTTGTTGCTAATATCAAATTGATGTGCCTACCATATATTAAAGCTTCCATATATATATTAAAGGGAAAGGAAGAAGGAAGAGATAGAAGAGGAGGCTCAATATCATTTATTTTGGCAGAGAAAAAACAAAGCAAACTTTTAAAATATTTTATTTTTATTTATTGACGAAAGAGAGAGAGAGTGAATTGGCACACCAGGGCCTCTAGCCACTGCAAATGAACTCCAGATGCATGTGCCATTTTGTGCATCTGGCTTTACATGGGGACTGGGAATCAAACTTAGTTCCTTAGACTTCGTAGGCAAGCATCTTAACTGCTAAGCCATCTCTCCAGCCCAACAAATCAAACTTTGGTTTGTACAAACAATAAAATAATTTACATCTCATTAATTGGGAAGATGTCTCTGTGGACAAAGTACTTGCAGCACAACAGTGAGGACTGGAGTTTGCGTCCCTAGCATCTGTGCAAACCCCTGTTGGAAATGATGGCCTGTGTGTAATTCCTGTGCTCAGGGGCACAGACAGGGGTCCCCCAGGGCAAGCTGGCTAGCAAGACTAGCCAAACTGGCAAACTTTGGGTTCAAGTGAGAGACCTGCCTCAATAAATAAAGTGGAGCATGACTGAGAAGTCAGCCAATGCCAATGTCAGCCTCTGGCCTCCACACACCCATCTGAACACATGAGCCCACACACATACATCACACACACACATACATACCATACACACACACACACACACACACACACACAAATAAAAAATAAAATTAAACTTAAAGTTAAAAAAGAACAAATACAAAACCACAAAATGCTTTTCATAAAAATGTCAAAAACTACCAAAATGAATTTAGAACATTATCATCCAAAAGGCTAATTTTAAAAGTAGATTTTCAATTTTATTCCAAATTGAGACTTAATTAATATATGTTTAGTAACAGCTGTTAAACAGCAATGACAAAATTTTAATAGAAATCTCAGCAGTAGCTTGCTCTCTGCTTCCCAACAGTCTATTCAGTTATATGAACCTGGAGATTGTTCAGTTTTTAAAAGGTAACATTATAAACACCTGAAAAGCTCATTTGATAAAAGTATAAAACTAGGGCTGGGCACTGGAGACATGGCTCGGTAGTTAAGGAGCTTGCCTGCAAAGCCAAATGACTCAGGTTCAATTCCCCAGCACCCACATATGCCAAATGCACAATGGGGCACATGCATCTGAAGTTTGTTTGCAGTGGCTAGAGGCCCTGGTGCACCCATTCTCTCTCTCTCTCAAATAAATAAATAAAATATATATTAAAGAAAATAAAATTAAAAAATAAAAAATGAAAAAAATTGGGCTGGAGAGATGGCTTAGCAGTTAAGGCACTTGCCTGCAAAGCCAAAGGACCCAGGTTCGATTCCACAGGACCCACATAAACCAGATGCACAAAGTGACACATGTGTCTGGAGTTCATTTGCAGTGGCTGAAGGCCCTAGTACACCCATTTTTTCTCTCTCTCTCCCTCTTTCTCTCTGTCAAATAAATAAAATCAAAAAAAATTTTTAAAGTATAAAACTTTGAAATTGTGACAAACATTTCAGAATTATTTCATTATTTTTACATAAATAAAAATTAAAATGTAATCCTCAAAATGTTAAAACTGCTTTAAATTTATGCTTTTCCCCCCTTTCTTTTGGAGTGCCTTCAAATGACAAAGGCTAATCCTGCAATATTTATAGAGAAAACAATACTATTTTTAATTTATTTTACTGGATATTCAATTCCACACCTGGCATAAAGCATATCCAGCTTATGGGAAATGCCTGATATTAAAACTGTTTAATCACTTTAAAATGTTTAGTCAGGGCTGGGGAGATGGCTCAGTGGTTGAAGGCACTTGCCTGCAAAACCTGCAGGCTGGGGTTTGATTCCCCACTCCCCACATAAAGCAATATGCATAATGTGTGTGAAGTTTGTTTGCAATGGCAAAAGGCCATAGCACACTCATATTTTCTCTCTCCCATAAATAAATTAATTTAAAAATGCTTTATCACTTCATTTTTAGTTTTTAAAGTTAAGTTTAAAACTATTTCCCATACTGTACTATGTAGTTTTTAGAGATATTAATATTTAAGATGCAATTAATCTATAAAGAGATATCTTCATGAGACAGGATAGAGATACACAATTTCAGAAAAAAATTAATGAAAACAATACAGCAATGCATAGAAGATAACATTTACTAATTGCCAAGAAAACATTTTTGACTATTAGACAAAATATTTAGGTTCAGTCTGAGGGACTTCCAAAATACAGACTACTGTCTGCCTCCCAATTCTATTACATTTCAATTGGTATTTAATTCCTATTTTCAAATGTTGATTTGGCTGGAATACAGTAATACCAAGTTTTACTCCAAAAATTGATAAGCATTCATTTATTCCTTGCTATCAAATCTTTAGCACTCTAAACATTTCTACATATCCTCAAGTGAATGCTTTAAAGGTGACATTCTACAGGTACCCTCTGGGCAAGCTGGCTAGCTAGATTAGCTGAAGCAGCAAGCTCTGAGCTCAAGTAAGAGACCCGGCCTCAGGAAACCAAGAGGAGAGTAAGGAACAAAGATGCCTGAGGTCAGCTTCTGGCCGCCATATGCATGATACATGTGCGCACCCCCACACCCACATAAGCGAAACACACACACACCATCCACACACAAATGCAAAAACAAGAAAAAATAACAACAAGGATGTGAACAAAAGGGATCTCTTATACACCGCTGGTGGGAATGTAAACTAGTCCAGCCACTACAGAAATAAGTATGGAGGTTTCTTAAATAGCTAAAAATAGAGCTACCATATAACTCAGCTATACCTCTCCTGGTTATTTACCCAATAAACTCCAAGTCAATATGCCACAGAGGTGCTTGCAACATTAAAGTTCACTGCAGTATTTACAATATCTAGGTATTTATCAACAAAGGAATGGATTTTTAAATATTGGTGCATATACACAATAGAATTTTTTCAGCCATAAAGAATTTATAGGAAAATGTAAGCAACTAGAAATAATCATATTAAGCAAAGTAAGCCAGTCTCAAAATACCAGTATCACATTTCCTCTCATTTGCAGGTCCTAGATTTTATACAGATACATAGACTCATGCAGGCATAGACGGCATGGAGCAGGAGCAAATGGTCTAGGGGAGAGCAGGGCAGCAAAGGCTGAGAGGAGCATGCTCAGAGAACATTATGTACCTGCATGAAGGTGGCCTCGTGTAACCCAGTTTATAGTAAACTCTTCAAATAATTACCTTTTCCTGAAATTACTTCTTTTTCTATACGCCACCTAAATCCAAACTGATAAGAAAAGAGTTATATTTATGCAAAAGTAAATTTAAGGAACTAAACTATGTACACACCTAAACATAATGCCAATAAGAATAACATTTATCAATCTAAAAAGTAAGCAATTCTCACCATGAACACTTGAAAAGACCTTTGTACAATTACCTACCTATCAGTTAAAAACAACCTTATTGGACTGGGGAGAGGTTCAGTGGTTAAAGGTACTTGCTTGCAAAGCCTAATGGCCCAGGTTTGAGTCCCCAATAATAAAGCCAGATCCACAAAGTATCTAGAGTTCGTTTGCAGTAGCAGGAGGCCCTGGCACACCCACACTCACTCACTCACTTTCTCTCTCTCTCTAATAAAGAATGATGAAAAGTATAATCATACCTACTTTTAAAATGCCCTAAAAGTTATAAGTGTCAGGTCATAAAATACCTATGTGAATAAATAATATATCCTGGAAGCTACCAAAGAAAAAAGGTCACAGTAAAGAGCATTTTACTAGTCAAAGAAGTGTAGCCTTTGGAGTGAGATTACTTAGATTTATATTTCACCTTAACCACTTCATAACTGTATAGGACCACACAAGTTATCAATCACTTTTTTGCCTATTTCCTCATATGTAGAGATTTGAGTAGAGAGGTTTAAATGAAACAATACATATAAAGGGCTTAAAATAGTAACTGGTACACAGTACACAAAGGGTAGGTAAGCTATTACACACAGGACTGCTTCCTGATTTTATAAATAATTTTGTTGCAATACAACCGTATCCATTCACTCATGTGTCTACCTTCTTCACTCTATGATGAATAAAGAGTAATTCACTGTACATCTGCTTTATTTTGCTGTGAACCTAAAAATGCTCCAAAAAATATTGTACTAAGAAAAAGAGAGACATGCTTATGTTTAGTTCTAGAATCATGGAGAAAGTTACAATCCAGTCCTTTACCAAAATAAATAAATAAATAAATAAGCCTGATGGGCTGGAGAAATTGCTCAGTGGTTAAAGGCGCTTGCTTACAGGGCCCTGCCAGCCCAGGTTCAATTCCCCATTACCCACGTGAAGCATTGCATATGTCTGGAATTTGTTTGCAGCAGCAAGAGGCCCTGGAATATCTATTCATTCATTCATTCTCTCTCTCTCTCCTGCTTACAAATAAACAAAAAAATGTTTTTTTTTTTCAAGCTTGATAAATCCTGTAGTAAATAGTCAATAGGTACCTGCTAGTTGATATTAAGATTCCACTTGGAATATAGGACACATTGGATATAGGCTGCTATTCCCACATACAACAAAAAGTACTGTATTTTTAAAAATCCAAACCTCTCTTCTAGCAAGCTAAGACATCTCTGCCTGACATAAAATCCAACATTATACAGGCCTCTGTCATTGGCAAAGTTTTCTCAGAAACAGAACAGGAAATCGCAGTGGGACCAGTGTGAAACCTTAAAGTGGAAAGGTGTTAAACTTCCACAGGGACTCCTATTTTATTTGTTTTTGTCAAAAAATGATTTGCCTTTGAAAATATTTTGCATTCATCCAATACTTAATCAGTTTTACAAAAGAATTAGTTTTTAGTTCAGTTTAAGGTAATTGTTAAAAGCTGTCTCCAATCTTTGGTATTTACCCAAATGAGTTGAATATTACATCTACACAAAAATCTAAACATAGATGTTTATAGCAACTTCATTTGCCACAACTTAGAAGCAATCACAGTGTGTTTCACTGGGTGAATGTGTAATTAAACTGTGAAATATTTGAACAATGCAGTGTGTGTGCACACATGCACAGTGGGGTCTCTTATACATCACTGCAAACAAATACCAAATGTATGGTGGCTGGGGAATCAAACCCAGGCCAGCAGGTTTTGCAAGGAAGCACTCTTAGCTGCTCATTTTCCAAGGCATGAACAATGCAATATAATTCTAAAATAATATTGCTGAAAAAATGAGGCACCAACTAAGGCATAAATGCATATGCAAGAATAGAAACAACTGCTTATTACTAAGTGTAAGGACTCAAACTGAAAAGGTTACAGACTGTATGATTCTGGAAATGGCAAAGATATGATGACAGAAGAGAGATCAGTTGTGGCAGGAGTTATGAAGAATGAAAATGAAAAATAAAAATAAAATCCTTCAAGCCTGAGGCAGGGGGGAGTAAAAATTTCAAATAGGTCCATTTTATTTCATTTTAAGCTTATATACCTATGTGAAGACCGTTTGCCATTCAACATATTTTGGGATGTCTACTGAAACATGGCTAAATGTGTTCATAATGATAGTTCTCAAACTTTTTCTTTTATTCATTAATCTATCTAGCAAATCTTTATTAAACAACTAATTGGGTTTGACATTCTAATGAGGATAAAGTAACTGTTAGAAACATATACCATTGGAAAAGAATTGAAGACCCAGACCTTAGGTCAAGTTATTACAGCTACCTGATCTTTGACAAAGGTGCCAATACATAGACTGAAGAAAAGACAGCATCTTCAACAAATGGTGTTGAACAAATTGGATGACCATATGTAGAAAAATGAAACTAGACCCACTCATCTCTCCATACACAAAAATCAAGTCCAAATGGATTAAAGACTTCAATATAAGACCTGAAACTCTTCTCTTACTATAAGAAAAAAATAGGACGAACTCTCCAGGATATATAAGTGGGAAAAGACTTCCTGAACAAAACCCCAGTCACCCAGGACATTAAACCATCTCTCAACCAATGGGATCTCATGAAGCTAAAAAGCTTTTGCACAAACACCACATAGTCTCACTTACCTGCAGTTCCTAACCTGGACCTGCTCAAGTTGCTGGCATACCTGATAGGCAACTCAAGGCCCAGTCAAAAGGGATGGCAGGGTTTGCAGGAAGTGGAAGGGGGGGAAACAAACACAAACCTAAATCCAAAATGAACTGGTACCATAGAAACCTTTATCCCTGGAGATAGCCTAAAAGATATAACCCTCAAAAGGAGTAAGTGGGGAGCACCTGAAAAGTAGAGCCCTAGAGAGGATGAGATATAAGCTTAAAAGGAAAATTTTTTTCTGTCTCTGAACTATAAATCCCAGTACCAGAAATTGGTTGCTACCCACATTGAGCTGTTGATGGGAGAGACCTATGAGGTCCCTAAATCAAGACAGGTTTCTGTCAAAGCACTTGATTACCTGCCTGAGGCAAAAGATAAGACCCTGTTGCTGAAGACACTATGTATATGTATATGTATATGCATATGTGTGTGTGTGTGTGTGTGTGTGTGTGTGTGTGTGTGTGTGTGTATATATATATATATATTTATCATATGCTGCTGACACAGCATTGAGAGACCTGGCTAGAGTTCAGAAGAAAGCCAGTCCCCAGACAGCTAGCCTGTCTAGTGCTGGAAAGTGCTACATGAGCTACTGGGGGAAACTGACCAACAGTGGTCTGAGCAACCAGAAGTCCAAGCTACTCAGAAGCAAACACCCTGACAGGATGCACAGGCCAGTGCAATAGTGGCACACAGCCTTGGTGGGTAACTAATAGCTTTCTGATTGGCTAAGAGATCTGCTCACTGTAAAGGAACCCATATCTGGAATTGGGAACCAGATCAGAATCATATAGAAACAAAGATTATACTCGCCGGGCGTGGTGGCGCACGCCTTTAATCCCAGCACTCGGGAGGCAGAGGTAGGAGGATTGCCGTGAGTTCGAGGCCACCCTGAGACTCCATAGTGAATTCCAGGTCAGCCTGGGCTAGAGTGAAACCCTACCTCGAAAAACCAAAAAAAAAAAAAAAAAAAAAAAAAAAAAAAAAAAGATTATACTCTCCAGTGTCAAGCTCTCACTAGTCTTTGGCTAAAAGAGGGGTTATATACATCAAATTCTCCCTAAATTAATAATGTGTATCCCATTTAAACTACGCTGATGTCACTCTTCACTGGAGAATCTGTTCTTTTTCAGAAAGTAGTGAGACCCAAGGAGATAAACTACCCCTCGCCCTTCAGCCAAGCCATAGCTGAAACCAGAGAAATTGGGGAGGCGAACATGAGTGCTGTTTCCTTGCTGAACCTGATAATCAGTGCCAGGGTGAAGGAGACAGACTCTGAGGATACTCAACACCTACCAAACCAGAGATCCAGAGGCTTCTAAGAGCTCATCACTGAAGTAGACTTAAAACACCCACCAAAGCTCAGGGAATTTTGCAGAAGAAGGGGCAGAAAGACTGTAAGAGCCACAAGTTGAGATATCATGCCAGGAGGCATTCCCTCCACCACCAACCCCCCGCAAAAAGCAACTGACTGCTGCTCCCATGATGTATAAACCACAATCCCATAGGGAATATTTGAAACCCTACTGAGGAGAGGCCCCAGTGGAATGAGAGCAGGATCAAAGGAAAAGAGGGTACCAACATATGATGTATGCATATGAAATATGTTGTCAATAACAATAAAGAAAAAAGTAACTGTTAATATAATGCCTATTACCAAGAAAGTTATAATTTTATAGGGGAATAAGAAATAAAACAACTACAATTCTGCAGTTAACCACTGCATATGTTTTCCTGACATACATTCCTTGCCCGAGGCTGGGTTAAAGCTGAGTTACTGAAGGTTGGTGTTGAGCTCCTCTTCTCATTTTGCCTCTGTCACAAAGAGGCCACATGAGACAAGATCTTCCTGTCAGCACAAAATTCCGTGACCAGCTACTTGGACTTTTATATAAAAAATATATATCCTTAGCCGGGCGTGGTGGCTCACGCCTTTAATCCCAGCACTCGGGAGGCAGAGGTAGGAAGGATCACCGTGAGTTCAAGGCCACCCTGAGACTCCATAGTGAATTCCAGGTCAGCCTGGGCTAGAGTGAGACCCTACCTCAAAAAAAAAAAAAAAAAAAAATATATATATATATATATATCCTTTAGCTCATTTAAAATAGTGGCTTAAAAATAGTTTTATTTATTTATTTGATAGAGAGAAAAAGGGAGAGAGAGAGAAAGAATATGGGTTACCAGAATCTCTGCAAGCAAAATCCAGATGCATGTGCCACTTTGTGAATCTGGCTTTATGTGAGTACTGAGGAACTGAACCTAGACAGGCAGGTTTTGCAAACAAGCACCTTTACCTTTGAAGTCATCTCTCCAGCTCAAGATAGTAAAGGTTTTTTGTTTGTTTGTTTGTTTGTTTTGTTTTTTGAGTGTTGTCTTTTCCTTGGGACTGAATCTAACTGATAGACTATTACAAATATATTTTCAATGATGAAGTTTTTCAAAGAAAGGAACAGAATATGGGACAAAGGAGGAGAGTAAAATGCCATAAGTGGGCTGGAGGGATGGCTTAGCGGTTAAGGTACTTGCCTTCAAAGCCAAAGGACCCAGGTTCGATTCCCCAGGACCCATGTAAGCCAGATGCACAAGGTGGTGGCACATGCATCTGGAGTTCATTTGCAGGGGCTGGAAGCCCTGGTGCACCCATTCTCTCTCTGTCTCAAATAAATAAATAAAAATATTTAAGATAAAATGCCATAAGTATCTAGACGCTGAATTAAAAGTTGGCTAATTATAAGTGAATAAAACATCACCTGTACAAACAAAGCTAAAAGAAAGTGCATCCTAACATTGTAACTCAAACTCTTTCAATACCTCAAACATGGTATGCCAAAACAAAGCCATTATCTTCCCCTAGCTATAGCCCCTCCAAATTTCCTATTTCTCTCAGTATCCACACTTGAACCTGTGAGTCTTCTCTGAGTTCTTATTACACTTATACCCTTAGCCAGTCACTTAGTATGTCTTATTAAGAAAATATAATTTGCTTGAAAAATAATCTTCTTAAACTATGATTTCTAGTAATATGCTTTTTAAAAATGGAGAATTTAAAGAAGTGGAGAATTCAAATACTTACGTTTTCGGTATTTTCTCCCCTCAACTAGACAGTAACCCTACCCTGCTGTCTGTTTTAAGACAGGATCTCACCATATAGCCCAAGCTAGTCTCAAAACTGCTATGCAGCCCAGGCTGGTCTTGAACTCACAATCCTCCTGTCTTTGTTGAGTGTTGGAATTTCAGGTATGAACCACCATACCTAGTATAGGCTGCAGCTTTATCCAAAGGGCAGTTACTAGGCACAGTGTACAGCCCAGTGCCAGTACTGAAGAACAACCCACAAGTAATCCAGGGTTAAAAACATGCTTTGCTATAAGCCCCTAGAAGACAGTATTTCATACTTGATTTGCAATGCAGGAACCTCAAGTGACTCAGGTGTTGTGATGGTTTCCAGATTAGACACAGTAACCAGCTAGTTAGAGGTGAGAACTGTCAATTGGGGCCCACAACTCATTCACAAGAAACTCATAACTCTCAGGATACATCAAGTGCATAGTTTTTTAGATAAGGTTCTTCAAAATGAGTATCCCTACTGTTTGTTAGGAACTAGAAAATAACATATACACTCAAGGCACTACTGAAAAATCTTATTAAACCAATTCAAGTTTTTCTGAGGTTGAACAAAATGAAAAGTCCTTAGAATTTCTTTGATGATAACATTTTATGAATAGGTTCTTTTTCTTTTTTTATGAGTTCATTATTTGATTATTTTACTTATTTATTTGAGAGAGAAACAGAAAGAAGCAGAAAGTGGGATTGAGTATTGCCAGGGCCTCCTGCCAGTACAAACAAACTCCAGATGCATGTGCTACTTTGTGCATCTGGCTTTACTCAAACCCAGGCCATCAGCCTTTGTAAGCAAGTACCTTTAACTGCTGAGCCATCTCTCCAGGCCCCTGTTTTTCTTAATACAGATATGCACTATCCATACATAAATATTTCTGCAACATTCCTTCCTTTTACATTTCCAACTGAGATCATCTATTCCTGGGTTACCTTCTCTAGCTCCTAACCGGAAGTTGAGCTAGGAGTAAAAGTGACAGTAATGTAAACTAAAACAAGATGTAATGTGGGAAGAGAAATCTGCTACTACTAATTAGCACTGATTAAAAAGTTCATTTTATTAAAATAGACATATTTATATAACAAAAGATGTGCACCTGCCTCCACAAAAATGGAAAGCAATCGAGAGCATTATTAATTTCAATCATTATTTGTGAAAGGAGGCATCATTCTGCAGTGTTAATCATTCATTACAATCAACAAAGGCTCATGACCAGAGTCAAGATGAAACAGGATCCAGTTGCCACTTGTGTTCAATTTTAGGCTTTTCATGCCTCTGCTTCCAAACAAAAAGCAGCTCTGTCCTTTATAAATTCTACAAGCCCTTTGTAAATGTGCAGCTGCTCTTAGAGGTTAAATGGTCAGAATAATCTTCCAGAGGTGCAGGTTAACTTACACCAGAATCAGCATCATAAAAGAATAATGTGGGTCATGATAGTATAATAAAAATTAATGCTGCACTTGAATAAGTCTATAAATATTCAGAGAGGCATACCACATGCATACCTTATTTTCTTTGTATCTACTGAGATCTGCTATGCAATATTCCTTGAATAATTTATCATAGTATTTCTTTGCAAGTCTCTTCTCCCTAAATTCATAAAAAAATAAGCATTATACATTTAGAAATCCAACCATAGTTTGCTACTTGAAAGTAATGTCAAATAAATAACACAGGGTATAAATATTAATGTTTTAAAAGAGGCCTATTACTTACATGCACACTGACTATCTGAACATTAACTATTAATGTGGTTCTCTCAGAAACTGAAGAACTTATAGAAATGAGGAGAATTTCTCTTCATTTTTTTACCCTTTGTATTGTTTGAAATGTTAAATCCATTTTCAAGTATTACTTTTTCACAAATTATTCAAAAACTTTTTAAGAGGACTATAATAAGCCAGGTGTCATGGTGCATCCCCTGGGAGGCTGAGGCAAGAAGATCATCATAAGTTCAAGCCCAGCCTGAGATAAACAGTGAGTTCCAGAACAGCTTGGACTGCAGAATGAATGAGACTCTGTCTCAAACACACACACACACACACACACACACACACACACACACACACACACACCAGGCTAGAGAGATAGCTCAATCAGTAAAGTGCTTGCCTCACAAGCACAAGGACCTGAGTTCAATCCACAGTACCCAGCACTGGGGAGACAGACAGGATCCCTTGCTGGCTCATAGGCCAGCATATCTAACCTAACCAGTAAGCTCCAGGCCAATGAGAGACCATGTCTCGACAAAAGGTGGACAGCCTTCTTGATGACCAACATTTCAGTTGTTTCCTGGCATCCATACAGAATGCATGAGCATGCACATATCCCTCCGTACACACATAAGTGCATTCACACAAACACACACATTAAAAAAGAGAAGAATATATATATATATATATATATATATATATATATATGTATATATATATATATATATATACATATATATATGTAAAACATAACAGCATATTAAAGACAATACACAATACCATAAAATGTTATTGTTGAAAGACTGCCAAATAATTACTAGTCGGTTACAAGTGTCAAAAAATTACTAAAAGAAGCAAATTATATTCAAGAATCTGAAACATGGGTATCTGTCCTTGATTCAGAATTGTCCTATGAAAGGCTAAATGCCTTGAATAAGTGACAAGTTAAGAAAGTACAAGCCTTTAGTCACTTAGAAAGCTGAGGTAGGAGGACTACTGTGAGTTTGAGGCCAGCCAAGGGCTACAGAGTAAGTTCCAGTTCACCCTGGACTGCACTGAGACTCTACCTTACAAAAGCTGGAAAAAGAAAAAAGAAAAAACAAAATGAAAGCATGTGGCATATTAGAACACTGAATTACCAAGTCATGTCTGTTTCATCCTCCTCATTCCATAGGAATCTATGATTTTCTCGAATAACATCCAAGTCTGTCTTATCATTTTCTCTGGAAAACATAATATCTCAGTTTAGTATGAAAATAATATTGGTCAAATTTGGGAGGTTAAACAGTGCTATGAGATTTTTGAAAACTTGACTAAAGCATACACAAAAGTACAGCTGTATTTGTGTGTATGTATATACGCTTGTTAAAAACTATGCCAGTGGGGCTGAAGAGATGGCTCAGCAAATAAGGCACTTGTTTTCAAAGCCTAAAGACCCAGGTTCAATTCTCCAGTCCTATGTAAAACCAGGTGCACAAAGTAGTCCATGCATCTGGAATTCCTTTCCAGTGGCTGGAGGTCCTGGCACACCTATTCTCACTGCCTCTCTTCTATTTCTCTCTGCTTGCAAGTACGTGAATAAATAAATAGTACTATGCCAGTATTTTCAGAAGGTTCTTATGGAGTGCAAGTAAATGGATAAATGAATCCATTCATCTCTGGTAGTGGTTTCAGTTATGGGAATGGTGCTGACTTATCAAAAGTAGGACAAACACCCCTGAATAAACGGCAAGTAAGGAAGTGTGAAGTTTCAGAATCTAACCCATGTCAGTAATAACACACTACTGATGCCTAATTTTTAAAAACATGAAAAATCACCTCATTTTATTAGTTTTCTAAGAGGAATCAGGGAAGAGAATTGAAGATGATTTCTCAAGACAAAACTAAATGCTAACAGTCTGGGATTGTCAGGGGATACAGGCTAAGTGGGTAGGAAAAGTAAAAGTGAAATAGATGAGATGGTACTGAAGACTGTAGGCTTACTTACTCAGAAAATCAAGTCAGAGAAGGAAAATCCATGCAAGAGCAACAGGCTCTGATTTTTTTAAGAGCCTCAAAACAAAGACTGTCAGATGTTGAAAATTCCAGAATGATGTTTCTTCTTCACTCTACCTTTTAAGTTTTTTAAATTTTTATTTGTGAGGAAATGGGTATGCCAGGGTTTCTTGCCACTGTAAGCAAATCCCAGATTCATGCTCCACTTTGTGCATCTGGGCTTTACTTTAAGTACTGGGTAAGGAACCTGGGCTAGCAGGCCTTGCAAGCAAGTACCTTTTTAACTGGTGAGCCATCTCCCTAAACGCTGTTCAACCTTTTAAAAATAAATCCTAAACACTAAGGTCTAAATATTTCATTGTTTGAAAGGCCCTTGCCAACAAGATCCAACAGTACTCCCCATATATCTTATTACTGTCAGTATTGTACCTGGCTCAGCAGGTGAGGAGGCTACCTGAGGTCTGCTGCCAAGAAAATGGGATTCATGAAGAGCTTCTGAGCTAGAAGCTATGGATGGCTCTCCACCTTACAACATGACAAGGGAACTAGAACAGAGAGCAAGCAAGGACTAATACCAGGATCGGAAGTCCCAGTAGCATTATGTTAAAATATCCAGGCTTGCCTTCTCATCTTATGTTAACCTCATGACACTTACCCCAATCGCTTGAAGTCTTCTCTTTTGCCCCCATAATATAAAATATAGTCATTTACAAACTTTGTATGTCTTTGATACTGAAATGCAAAACATTAAGGATTTTACTTGTTTACTTGTTCTGTCATAACATATTACTGAGTGAAAAAACTAAAAGCACAGTAGGAGGTCCACTTAGCTTTTTAATGTGGCTATGCACTATTCATGCTCACATTCAAAAATCCAAGTGACAAGTATACAGTAGAAGGACTTTCACTTTCTACTGAAAAATTTTTCAAGGATGTATTACTTACGTTTGGAGTATTTTCAAGCATACATTATTCTCGTGATAAAACAATACCTCACAATTAGAGAAAAATCAGAGCTTCCTGTTCTATTCTTAGACTGCATACAACATTACACTACCATTCATTCTAAAACTCATATAAAAATAATAAGGCTCTAAAATTACAGGCACAGAATAAAATTTATCTGTCATTAAGATAAAATGAATTCAGCTAATTCAGCAATGATAACGCCTGTAAGTATAAAATGCACCCAGGCCTAGAGAGATGTCTGAGCAGTTAAGGTGCTTGCTTGCGAAGTCTAAGGACCCATGTTCGACTCATCAGGTTCCACTTAAGCCAAACACACAAGGTGATGCAAGCACACAAGGTCGCACGTGCGCATGAGGTAGAGCCCACATCTGGAGTTCAACTACAATGGCTGCAGGCCCTGACATGCCAATTCTTTCTCCTTCTCTCTCATTCTCTTTCATTAAAAAATTAAAACTGGAGCCAGGAGTGGAGGGGCACGCCTTTAATCCCAGCACTCAGGAGGCAGAGGTAGGAGGATCGCCATGAGTTCAAGGTCACCCTGAGACTACATAGTGAATTCCAGGTCAGCCTGGACTAGAGTCAGACCTACCTCGAAAAACCAAAAAATAAAAATAAAAATAAAAATAATAAATAAAACTAACAAAATAAATAAAAATATTAAGTTCCAACAATAAGCTTTCCAAAAAAAAAGCATACTTAAGAAATCAAAAGTCCAGGCATGGTGGCTCATGTGGGTAATTTCAGCACCTTGGAGGCTGAGGCACCAGATCAACATGTGGGTTTGAGGCCAGCCTGGAATACAGAGTCAGATCCTATCTCAAAAAAACAAAACAGGGCTGAAGGAATGGCTTAGTGGTTAAGGCACTTGTCTACAAAGCCAAAGGACTCAGGTTGATTCTCCAGGACCCACGTAAGACAGAAGCACAAGGTGAAGCATGCGTCTGGAGTTTGTTTGCAATGGCTGGAGGCCCTGGCATGCCCATTTTCTCCCTCTCCGCCCCTTCAAATAAATAAATAACCAAAACAAACAAACAAAACTGTCAGATGTTACTTTTTACTCCTTTTAACCTTTCAAGAATCCATACAAGCATGTATATTTTCAATGCAGTTTAACAAGATACATGAAGATTTTATTTCTTATTTTAAAAAGCTCAGTAGCAGTGTCTGCACAAATTGCACAAAGCTGCCCTAATCTTCTGTGACTACATCCTTTAAAGACATAGAGTGACTGACCATAATATGTACTAATATAACAAGCAGAATATGAAAGGGAGAGAGAGAAAAAGAGGAAACTTCACCTCCCCATCCTCCCACCCCACCTGCAGATCTGGGTCCAAGTTCTTGTAATACCACTAACTGGCCATGTGATCATGGTAAGTCACTTATCCTACTGGAGTACCAAACTCTTTCTGCAAGAAGCTAGACAGTAAATTTTGCAGACTGCAACAATATGGTCCCTGTTGTAACTACTCAACTCTAGTTTCTAGTTTAGCGTGAAGGCAATAACAGACAACATATAAGCGAGTTAGCATAGGTGGTCAGAGAGACTTTTCCTTCTAGGAAGATACAGCGGACCAAAGTGTACTTTCCCTACTTCCCACACTAATAACAACTTAATACTGCTTTGGGCAGTATATATAAAACAAAGGTGGAGAGAAAAAGGAACACCAAGTAGTAGAGTCCTCAAGTTATGCATTCCCCAGGTTTGCTTTTGGTCTTATATAGCCCAGACTTGGAGTTGAGCCTGGCAACATAAAACATGACCAGGCACAGACTGACACAACTGCCACAGAACACTGCTCTCCCTCAACAAAAGGCCAAGAGTCCTCCTTGCCAAACCACAAACTTTTAACATGGTAAGTACTATACTCCAGCCAAACAGCCCAGAATGAACATGGGCCTCCTCACCCTTTGGCAGGGAAGGAATGCCCAGACTTTCATTCTCACCAAGCTGCCACTAGGCACCCCAATGCCCACACTGATGTGTCAGAGGAGGCACAATAGATGTTTACATGAAATCCATTGAAAGCTGAGCTACTAGGTGAGGTAAGAGAAATTAAAAAAAAAAAAAAGCTAAGGACACAGAAACTTAAGAGTTAGAATGACAACCAAGTATAATAGATAACTCTAGGGTGATGTCTCCTTTGCTCCATCCTGACCATGGCAATGAATAAATATCCAGAAATACTTCAGGTCTTGCTTGGCTTCACTTTATATTCTACAATATCGCCACAGAAATATAGTTGGCCAGTATAACAATGTCAAGAGGCATAGTCTTACTGATTTACAGCTTATAGTCTCCAAGTATATCTGAGTATTAAAGCCTCAGCAGGTCTAGAGATAGTACACAGACAAGAGCTCATTTTATAGAGAAGTTTTATAGAAAAAGCAAAGAACCAGGTAAGGTGATTAAAAATTAAAAGAGATTAAAGATGATAAGTTTAGAAAAAAATGGTGAAAGCCTGACAAAAACATTTTGGAAAGAAATATCTGTAGAATACTAATAGTACACTTATCATTATTATTGGTGTCTCTAAATCTTTACTACATGTTAATTAAAGGGAATTCTACACAAAAAATATGGGTGGCAAAATTCTACGTGAATACTTCTCTCTAAAAATATATTGGTCTGTTTAGCTTTATAAGATTTTATTATTAAAACAAGGATGGAGCATATTTTAAAATATTCTTCTAGGGCTAGGGAGATGGCTTAGCAGTTAAGGCACTTGCCTGCAAAGCCTAAGAACACATATGTGACTTTCTAGGCCCCATGTAGCCAGTCACAAAGTGATGCAAGTGTACAATGTCACACATGTACACAAGGGGACTCACACATCTGGAGTTCATTCACAATGGCTGACAAGGCTCTGGTGTGCCCATTCTCTCTCTCACTCACTCAAAAGTAAAATAATTTTAAAAAATTAAATATATTCTTCTAGTCATAAAACAGGTCTATGGCTATTAAAAGGATACAGCATCCATAGCTATGAGATGAAACCTTCTATTTCTTGCTTCTTCCCTGTTAAAAAAAGTTCAAGTAAATTCAAATTCCATATTTTAATTAATATAATCAAATATCATAGTCCTTAAATTTATAAAACAATCATAATCCAAAGAATATCATTTACACTGAAATGCCATACCTATCCAGCAATTCTGCTGCCACTTGCTTATGGGCCACCTTTCCATGTTTTTCCTTTTGAAATGGTTTTGTGAGCAGGAAATCATCTTCCACTGTCCTGGTGTATAAAGAAGAAAGATTATCAAGAGTTACTCTTCCTCTAAGATTCCCTCCTATGTTCATAGTTGCTAGGCAACACTGAACTGTACTACAGGCTGCAGCAGTTTCAATGTAAAATGCCTCATGCCCCTTTCACAGGCTCATGTGTCTCAACACTTGGTTCCCAACAAGTGGCACACTTTTGGGAAGTAGGTAGTACCTCTAAGGAGGTGGATCCTCATGTTAAGAAGTGGGTCACTGGAGGCAGGCCTTGAGGTTTTATATTTTTTTAGCCTTGCCCCACTTCCTTAGTGCTCTGTTTCCTGAATGTGGACACAATATGGTTGGCCACCTCACACTCCTACTCCCATGTCTTACCCACCATGGTGGACTGTACCCCTTCTTAAACTGTAAGCTAGAATAAACCCTTAATTGCTTAAATGACTTCTTTCCAGAAATTTGGTCACAGAAACAAGAAAAGTAACAAATACAACACGACAATGAATTCAATATATAACTGTTAAAAAAGACTCACTGATCTTTATTGAAACATTTTACATATCCTTAATTTTATTTAACACCTATAAAATGAAGACAAAAAAAATAACAAATGTGTGGGTTTCAGTGTCACACTACCTACTTTAATTCCTGACCTAACCATCTGTCACCTTAATCTTAATATGACTAGGTTATGTAATTTCTGTTTGGAAGTAGGAATAAGGAAGCCTTTGGCAATACACAAATGGAAAGGACAGGCTGCCTATAGGCTGTGTCGATGTAGACAGATGTAACCCTAGAGCACAGTACCTATGGCAGTTTGAAGGGGGAGTCTCGCCCATAGCCTCATGTGTCTGTGATGAAGCCTCACACCTGATCCGCAGCTGTTGAGTACTTAGGAGGTGGAGCCTTGCTGCGGGAGATGTTTTGCAGGGGGCAGGCTTTATACAGCCCTTCTCCCCCTTGCCTTGCCAACCCACTCCCGTGCTACTCCCTCCTCTGCTGACAGGTGATGGCATGTGACACCTAGGTGCTCTACATGCTTTCCCCATTTTTATGACACTTCCCTTTGAGCCTGTAAGTCTTAAAACCTTTCCCTCCATAAGCTACTTCTAGCCAGGTTTTTAGTCTCAGAAACAAGGAGTACCTAGCTAATTTTGCTCACATTCTGTTCTTACCAAGTAATATTTTTTAAAATGTTTATTTATTTACTTATTCATTTGCAAGCAGAGAGAGAGAGAGAGAGAGAGAGAAGTGAGACAGAGAATGGGCACCCCAGGGCCTCCAACTAATGAAAACGAACTCCAGATGCATGCGCCACCTTGTGCATCTGGCTTTATGTGGGTACTGGGGAAGCGCCCCGACTGCTGAGCCATCTCTGTAGCCCAAAGCAATATTAATGAAAACTTAGAAACAATGTGCTATGCAAGGGGGTGCATGTGTCTAGAGTTCATTTGCAGTAGCTGGAGGCCCTGGAGTGCCCATTCTCTCTCTCATATAAATAAATAAAATATGTTTAAAGAGCTATAGTTTTTATAATTACTATTTTTGGATATTCATAAAACTGCTCAGTTGCAATCAGTATGTCTTAAATATTGCATTCCTTGTGGAATAATAAGCCAATTTCTTTAAGTTCAGTTAATATGTCTCAACCAGCCACTCCTAAGTTAAGAAATAAAATCAAGTTTCTAAGCACAGCAACTTAGCCAAAGTATAACCTTCAGCTGTACAGTGTAGCTCACAATATATGCTAAGACAGGCTTATACTGAGAAACTAAGACAGGAGGACTGTGAGTTCAAGGACAGCTTGGGCTATATACTGAGACCCTGTCTTAAAAAAGAAAACAAAACAAAAAAGAACGTAGCCTCCCTATGATGCCAGGCTGTATGTGCCAGCAGCTCTTGTCCTTCCAATTCAATAAAAACTTCCAAGAGCTTCCTCCTCTGACTTGCTCATGCAGGCAAATATAACAGCTGTCCTGAATTACAGTTTCATCATCCACCCTGACCTCACTGTGAAGGCAAGTACTAGCTAGATAGTACCAACTAAGCCCTTTTAAGCTGTGACATTTGCAAATCCTTAAAAGCTGAAGGAAAAATACACTCGACAGAGAAATTGCAAGGAAACCTTTAATTTATTCTTCCCTTCCCTTCCAGTGAGCCCTTTCACAGCATAAACTTTTTCCTACAACTGCCTCCAATTTTGAATCAACATCTCATGCATATAGAAACAATGTGAACTGCAGATCAATAATAACCTACCTTTTCTTCTTTTTGCTTGACTGGCCCCCATGTTCATCATCACTAAAATCAGAGTCATAGCCTCCATGCCCGTGCATCTGCAAAGCAGCATAAGGCCAACTACTTAAGACTCAATTGTTCAAGAGGCAAAACAATTTAAAAATTAATGCTCTTACACAATCCCAACAGTATTAAGGACCACAGTAAGCAGATCTGTGTATGGGCTATCCAGCCATCTAAACCTTTCAATTACTTTGAAACAACAAGCTTACCCTGCAGAAAGAAGGGCATCAACATGTTCCACTTTTAATTACCATTAAGAAAGCAAGGAAAAAAAGAAAAGAAAAGAAAAGAAAGAAAGGAAGGCTACTGTTTGGCCTTTCCATTGAAAACCAGGCCCAAAAGCTGCAAAGTGATGGCACAGACGTTTCGGTCATGCTGCACTTTGATTCCGTCATTTACAGTGAAGTCATGCACCCCATCAGGACATTGCAGCCACAGAGATCACAGTGCTCCTTTAAGATTATAAGAAGGCCGAAGATTTCCTACCGCCCAGTGCTTCAAGTCTTCCTTTGCTATGTTTAGATACGCTTAAGTATACAAATACCATTGTGTTACAATTGCTCAAAGTATTCATTACAAATACATGCTGTACAGGTTTGTAGTCAAGGAAGATACTCAATCTTCAGGCTATCCCATACAGCCTAGTTGTGTGGTAAATCAAACCATCTTCCACTTTGTGAAAGTACACTGTATGATGTTTTAACTTGAGGAAACTGCCTGAAGATGCATTTGTCATGTGCTTCTCTCATTAGACCATGCATGACTAAATGTATCACCAATTTGTTCCAGACATTGTGCTAAGTACTTTACGAGCAATGCTTGTGAGTCTGCAAGTTAAAGACCTCTATCTCCATTTTAGACATGAAAAATAAAAAAAGACAAAGTAACTTTACAAAGCAAACCCTCATTTACAAAGGCTAAAATGATCTACTTGATGCTTAAGCTCAAAATCTCATTCCAAATTGCCTCTTTGAAATATGTACTACCAGCATTAGTGTTTTCCTCTTGCTTTACAATGAGTTTTTGTTTTGCTTTTTAGGTTTCTTCAGGGTAAACTACCTTTTGATTTAGTCAGTTTTATTCTTTTTTTTTTTTCCAAGGTAGGGTCTCACTCTAGTTCAGGCTGACCTGGAACTCACTATGTAGTCTCAGGGTGGCCTCGAATTCATGGCGATCCACCTACTTCTGCC
This sequence comes from Dipus sagitta, assembly GCA_036346955.1. Lineage (NCBI taxonomy): Eukaryota > Metazoa > Chordata > Mammalia > Rodentia > Dipodidae > Dipus > Dipus sagitta. Next base: position 42,647,264 of record CM070770.1, on the reverse strand, counting down.
TCCCAAGTGCTGGGATTAAACGCATGTGCCACCACGTCTGGCTCTCTGTTTCATTTTTAAATTGACATTCTTTGAAATGCTGGAGGGGTGTGGAACCTCGGCTGATAATGTTTGAGAAAAAAATACCTAGTTCCAGAATTACATTGAATTTTGGACACACATTGATGGAAAATGTGTACATTACTGACTAGTTGATGTCCTAAATAATCAATTTTCAAGGCGAAAGGTGTCCAAGTCAAATATTATTATCAAATCTTTTAAACTTTTAATATTTGTGTCAGCAAGCCCAGCAGGAAAAAGAAATAGCTCCCTAACTTCATTGCATTAGACCTAGGACAGAAAGTGTTCTAGTCGTAACTACGCTGAATGTATCACTTCATTTCTCTGGGCTTCATCTGTTAAAGAAGGTAGTACCATGTCAGAATCTTTAAATTGCCAGTGATCTTTGGATCATTCCATTTCCAAACTTAGGTTTGTGAGTATACACCTCTCTGTTATCCCTCCAAACTTGATAGAGATGAAGACTGGAGAGATGAAGGATGGAAAGGATTTCACGACACAGTACCAACCTTACCCTGGCTTGCATCTGTCAGATATAGGTTATATATGTTATATATAATATATGCATATATATCTGGACTTCATATCTGGCTCCAGCGGTCTTATCATATACGTTCAAATCCTACACCCTCACTTTCCTCATATTTTGATGGTGGAAAGCCATAGTGTGGAGTCAGGCGATTATGTTGTAAATCCAAGGTCTGGCGCAGTCCTTTTCGAGTCTATGGGGTTGAGGGATAATGCTCCGGAGCTTCTCTGGGCTTCAGCTTTCCCATTTATAAAATAGGGTTCAGGGTTTTAGAACGGTGTCTGGTGCTACAAACCCTGTCAGTGTGAATTAATCGATCATCTTGGCTCCTAACCCTCATCGCCCCTTCCCCTTTGCTGACACTCTGCCTGTCTCTCCCCGGGGCGGCTTGCTTCCCTTACACATCTTAACTCGGTGGCTGCACTAAAAAGCTCTCACTCACACCAAACCACGACACGGGCTAAGAAAACCTCGAGGACGGGACCATCGGCTCTCTCCATAATCTGTCCCTCACATAAGAAACAGAATGCACTACTTTGAGAGAAACAAGTTTCAAAGGTCCTTCTCACGGACACCAAATGCACCCACGGGCCTCCTTACACACCCCTTCCCTCTTCCGGTCCTCTCTGCCGGCCGAGCGTGCTGGGCGAGGGGCGGCAGCTGCAGCGACGACCCACGGCCGGGGCGAGCCGCTGCAGGTCCGACGAGCGTGTCCGCGTCCGCACCGCCCGACCACCGCCCGCTCCACGCCTCTCCCTACGGGTACCGACAGGGGGCCGCTTCCGGCCCGACTCAGCCCCGCGTCACATTTAAAAGGCTCCGTCCTGGGGTGGGCCGTCCTTGCGCTACAGCCAGAGCGGCTCGGGTAAACAAGGGCCCGGAAGAGAAAAGGCCCGGCGGGGGAAGCGGACGCCGTGTGATTTGGCAAAGTCTCATCCTCTAATTTCTCCCTGGGCCTCCTTCCTTTTCGTTCTAGGGGATCCAACATATAATACATACACTGTGACAGTGCCCGCAGCTCAGCCCACGCCTGTCATTTGAAAATATATCTTGTTTAAAGAGGGGGGGAAAAAACCCTGCCTGCCTATCACCTGCCGTCCTCTCTAGTAACCTTAGTAACGCCTCCTCGGAGCATCCTCGCCAGCAGCTCAGCCTATCCCTTCCCCTCTTCCCCCGGTAAAACAGTTCTCATAATTAGAACAAAAATAACTTTCCATCGTTTTACCACCCACATAATAGATACTGTTCCAAATGCAGTTCTGCTGGTGGCAGAAGAAATCGAATTTGTGAGGAAAGAGAGAGAAAGATTTCGCAGGGTCATGGCTTCTCTGCCAACTAGCGACTTGGCATATGTGAAAGGGCATCCAAAATAGAACCTTAAAAAAAAAAACTTCAGAAAAAAACAAAATTAAATTCTTTTAAGTTCCAACAGGTTCTTCCTGCACTGAGCTTGTCCTCCATCGTAACGACCCGCTCCGCTTTCCACTCTGGTTACTGAGTTCAGATCTTGGCTCCCTCCTCCAGGAGCAGCTATTCATCTGTGCTTCTCCTCCAGGAGCAGCTATTCATCTGTGCTTCTCCTCCAGGAGCAGCTATTCATCTGTGCTTCTCCTCCAGGAGCAGCTATTCATCTGTGCTTCGCCCTCAGTACCCAACGGTGTCCTGGAAATCACAAGCGCTCATTAAGTATTCGCTGAAAAGAACTGGCTTGCCTCTGGCTTTTACAGCAGACCATTTTTAAGGAAAATACTGGTACTTAATACACATTAATTTTTACATCCATATCCACAATCAGTCTATAGCAATAGTCCTATCAGTTTAAGGCTTCTTTTTATCCCAAACAGTAAATTATAGATACATCCTGATTGCCTCTGTGCTGTGTACGTGGTCGTGTTAGCTAAATGATTATAAATTCAGTTATTTCAAATGCATTTGGCCTATACATAAATAAAAATAGTTCCTAAAAAATTAAAGCAATAGGAAGCCTCATAATTCAATGTTATACCATATTGCGTTATCTTGTCAAGCACACTTTTTTTTGTAAATATCTAAAAACCATATACTCTGTTCTTTGATTTATTATTAATAAAGTCAGTCATGTCTGTACCTTGCATCCAATGCCTTTTGACATTTATTAGCCTTTTAATCCTATCTCTAGTATCTTTTGTCAGTGCATTCTGTTCTTACACACTGTATTCTTCTTTTATAGCCCCATTTTTATCCCCTTGCACATGAGGGAGAAGCACAGAACCCAAAGCCATCAATATGGTGAGGGCTTAGAACTGGGCAATAGTTGTTACTCTACAAGCATATGGATTCTGTGAGAAGTCCAATTCCAACATCTCTTAAGAGTTTCATATGTGATGTTGCCAGTTCATTCAAGCAAAGATCCATTGTCTTCCTTTGAGGCAACAGCCTCTGAAAGACAACGCACAGAAAACAAGGCCCATAGCAATTTTGATAGATAGAAAGATTAGAAATGATTTCTATGAAGAAAAGTACCCAGATAAGTTGAAGGGGAATTAATCAGAGTTGGGAAAGGCTTTGTAGAGAAAGTGGAATTTCAATTGTGATTTAATTGTAGATACTAAATTAGAAACGAGATGGGGAATAATAGTCAAGACACTGGAGTCTCAGGAAAAAGTGAGAGATAAATATACACACATTGTATAGGGAATTATGAAGGGTCACTTTAGCTAGAGTACAATTCTTGAAAAGAAGTAAAAAAGAAAATACAAAATTGAGACCATGTTTAGGGACTTCTTGAATACTACTAGGCTTTGACATTTAGTCTAGAGCTAGTGAAGAGTTATAAAATATAGGGTGGTGTGTTAGATGGATAGGAAAGTAGAAATAAATTTATATTTGAAATAGCCTCTTCTATTTCCTAGCTATGTGACCTGGAGCATGACTTAATTTCCCTTAGTGTTTACTCGCCTGGAAATGAGAATAGTAACAGTAACTACTGCACATCATTGTTGTGAAAAGAAATTTAGATATTGTATTTAAACGATTTAGCCTAATAAATAATAAGGCCTAATATATGTTCACTATTGCTTGTAAAAGGAGACAATATAGGGTATTTCAATAATATATTATCCTGTTAATGGAAGGCAGAAAGGCAGGACTAGCTGGAGGCAGGAGGGGCAGGAGGGAGGCTTACCAGAACAGATGGCAGGAAGTGCTGGGAACAGAGACAAAGAATTTAACTTAAATATGTTATTATTTATTATTTATCGTTAGAGAGAAAGGGCTCCTCTCCATCTCTCTTCCCTCCAACCAAACAATATCATTCCCTGTCCCCATCAGAACCTGCTCTGACTTGAAATTCAACCAGACCTTTCTTGGAGTCAGGATCTTGCACTTACTAGCAGACAACCCCAGACAAATTATTTAATTTCTGGCCTATAAAATGGGATAATAATAGTATCCATTCCCCAGAGACTGATGAAATTTGAAGGGAAATTATACCTAGTTTGTAGTAAGCACATAGTAAATGCTACTTGAGGACAGACTCTGACCAGGCATTTAGTTTTTTTTTTAAAATATTATTTATTTATTTAATAGAGGGAGAGATAGAGAGTGAGGAAGAGGGAGGGAGAGAGAGAGACAGACAGACACACAGAGAATGGGTGCACTAGGGCTTCCACTCACTGCAAATAAACTCTAGATGCATGTGCCACCTTGTGCATCTGGCTGACGTGGTTCCTAGGGAATGGAACCTAGGTCCTTAGACTTTGCAGGCAAGTGCCTTAACCACTAAGCCATCTCTCCAGCCCAGGCATTTAGTTTAACAATTAACTGTTTCTCAAAATGCTCTAGAAATAGGTTAGTATGTATATAGTTCCTGGTAAATGGTAGAATATCAAGTATTTACCTTAAAATAAATAGTTCTGGGTAAATTGAATAGTATGGTAAAATAATTAAGCTTAGCCAGGTGTGGTGGCGCATGCCTTTTATCCCAGCACTTGGGAGGCAGAGGTAGGAGGATCGCTGAGTGCTCGAGGCCACTGTAAGACTACATAGTGAATTTTAGGCCAGCCTGAGCTAGAGTGAGATCCTGCCTCAAAAAGAAAAACAATAAAAATGCAAATAAATTAAACTTGATTTCTACCTCACACCATATAGGCATCAATTTTAAAGAAAACAGAAAAATATCTCACAATGTATATATATGTATATATTTTAGAACCAGAAAATAAAACCTTTCCCAAGTAGATCATGTAAGGAAAGCTCAGGGAAAATGTCTGCAATATATAAATCAAATGGAAATATCTTTAAAAAAAAACAAAAGCTTTTGTTTTTGAGGTAGGATCTCACACTAGCCCAGGTTGACCTGGAATTCACTATGTAGTCTCAGGCTGGCCTTGAACTCTCAGCAATCCTCTTACTTCTGCTGGGATTAAAAGGTGTTCACCACTATGCCCTTTTAGAGTGACCATACTCAAGGCAGAAATCCAGTAGAAAACTGGCAAATACTTGAACAAACCATCCACGATAAAAGGCCAGCCAAAATGGCCAATGGATTTAAAACAAAATGCCCATCTTTTTTTATTGTCACCAGAGAAATTCAAATTAAGAGCACAAGGCAGGCACATCACTGCACACTGGAACGGTGTGAGGAGAAGACAGATGGAGTGTTGGTCAAGATGTGGTTCAACTTTTAACTTTTCTATGAGGACAGTGAGAGCTTAAAGTGCACAAAAACATTGGAAATGTGTTCATTATATGTATTAATGTTGAATAAACACATTCTATACCTCATATACTCAAGTCTTCAACAGAGGAATGTACATGTGTGTGTACACACACACATATGCTCACAGAAAGACTTGGACTATAATATTCAGAGCAAATATATTCATAAGAAAACCAGCTAGAAGCAACCCAAATGTTCTTTGGCATGAGAATAGTTAATTGTACAGTTGACTATTATACAGCAGTGACAGTGGACAAACTACTAGCACATGCGACAGCAAGGATGAAGCTTGGAAGATGCTGGGCAAAAGAAGAACTGCAAATGCAAAATGCACATGTGGTTTCATTCATCTAGATGACAAAGCAAGCAAAGTGGTTATGATGCCAAGTAATACGTTTGCTGACTAGCTAAACTTAGTCCTTCTGCATTGCATATACACTTCAAAGCAGCAGTATTATCACCCATCAACTTGAAACAGTAAATGAATATAAACAATCATGTGCCAAGGCAGGACAGTGGTTTCCCTGGTGCTGGGGAAGGAAAGTTACTGGAAAAGGCACAGGCAAGGGGTGAGGGCCCTGGGCAATGAGAATGGTCTGTTCACATGTGAGTGGCTTGCTTACACTTAGAATTTGCACACTTTTATGTATGCATGTTGTAACCAGCTAAAGTTTACTTTGAAAAGTGTAACTAACTGCTCCCATTGGTTTTGAAATCTTTGATTTTGGGGACTGCAGAGATGGCTCAGCAGTTAAGGTACTTGCCTGCAAAGCCTAATGACCAGGGTTCAACTCCCCAGTATCCACGTGAAGCCAGATGCACAAAGAGGTTCATGCATCTGGAATTCGTCTGTAGTGGCTAGAGGCTATGGTGCACCCATTATCTCTCTCTCTCCTTGAAAATTAATAAGTAAATATTTTTTAAAAAAAACTTTGATTCTAACCGGTAATGGATTTTTTTGTCAATTAAAACAATTTTAGGCATGAAAAAGCATATTAAAAGTGAATGGGTAGAATTTCACAGGGCCTCGGAAATCATGTCATGCAAATGGTTACTTATTTGTGGTGGCTTGATTCAGGTGTCCCCCATAAACTTAGGTGTTCTGAACACTAGGTTCCCAGCTGATGACAATTTGGGATTTAACACCTCTTGGAGGCAGTGTATTGCTGAGGGTGGGCTTATGGGTATCATAGCCACCTTACTCTTACCAGTGTTTGGCACATTCTCCTGTTGTTGTTGTCCATCTGATGTTGGCCAGGAGGTGATGTCCACCCTCTGCTCATGCCATCGTTTCCCCCTGCCATCATGGAGCTCCTCCTCTAGTCTGTAAGCCAAAATAAGCCTTTTTCCCCCCACAAGCTGCTCTTGGTTTGGTGTTTTCTGCCAGCAATGCAAACCTGACTGCAACAAAATTCAAAGACAGATTTCCTTTAGGCAGAGAGACAGAGGCAGGTGAAGGGTCTTCAAATGTTGGGAAAGACTGTGGGCAGCATCCAAAGACCACTGAACTTGGCAAGGTCAGCCTGTACTTCCTGACCATCTACAAACCCAGATCCTGAAGGCAGCTCGGAAATTTCCAAAGCTCTGCCATTAATGTAGATGCCCCATCAGTGTATCTGTAAGCAGACCAAAGGTCAGTCACTCACTTGTATAAAAGCCATGTGGAGCCTGCACTGAACAAACACGATGGTTCGAATGGCACTGGAAAACAGTGGGGAGACAGCAGATACCAATTAGCTAAATAAATGGTCATTTTTAGGCCTATTCTCAGGAGATACAAGAGAGACAGGCTGTCTATAAAACCCTTCTGTGAGGCAGACTGGTAAAGATCCTTGTGGTGAAGAGACAGGGAGATACTAAGAAAGTTGAGTTGTGAGACAGAAACCAGTAACACTAAATGTCGCTGAAACACAGATGTGCTGATTTTTGTCATATAATATCTATGTCCATGAAGATTCTGTGCCTCAGCCAGGAGCTTCCAAGGGGAAAGGCCTTCTATGGGAATGAAGATTGGTGGGTTCTTTGTCTCAGGATCTTTCTTCAAGGGTTGGCTAGGCCTGGGCTATCATAATGGAAAGATATAATCCCACCAGCAAGGCTTTCTCGGTTGGGACAAAGACACATAAACAGGCTATTGCACAGTTCTGGGATGAACAGGAAAAAAAAAAAACAGGACCAGAGAGCTGTGAAATTTTGGGGAAGGGGCCCTATCCTGAGAGAAGTAATAAGAAACACTTAAGAGATCGGTGATTTCATGTTCATATGCTTAAGCCCTAGGGGTTAACTCTGTGTTGACTTTGCATGCAAAAGAAAAGGAATCTGGAAATATCTTCAAGGCTTCCACACTCACCAACGAACAACACCCCCCCCTTGCCCCACTGCTACAAACAGCTTCTCTTGCTACATAGTCAGTAGGCAAGCACCAAGTAGAAGTTAATCAAATCAAGTGATTGCACAATTTATGAGCACATGTCTTAAATCCCAGCACTCTAGAAGCAGAGGTAGAAGGATTCCTGTTAGTTCAAGGCCAGCCTGGGAGTACAGAGTGAGTTCTAGGTGAGCCTGGGTCAGAGTGAAATCCTACCTCGAAACAACAACAAACATAACTTTATAGACACAAAGTCATCCATGGAATGTGTTTGTCCAAACAAGTAAAATTGAAGTGAAGCTTTAAAAAAAGTTTTAGTTACGTGCGCGCGCGCGCGGGTGTGTTTGTGTGTGTGTGTATACTGGAGTCTCTTGTTGCTGTAAATGAATGCCATCCTGATTTATATATGTGGCTGGGGAATTGAACCTGGGCTGGCAGACTTTTCAAGCAAGCACCTTTAATCACTGAGCCACCTCCCCAGCACAGTGAAGCTTTGAAGGTATTTGTCACACTACATTTCATCAGATGGATCAGCGTAAGTAGTATGCCAACTTCCCCAAGCTATACCAGGTTGTGCTGCTACTAAAGAAGACTCTTGCCAGTGGGAAATGAAAATACTTCAACGCACATGGGAAACATAAATGGGTGAATAGATTCAGGTGATCAGTGGTGAGGGGAAGGACATGAGAAGTCTGTGCTTGTACTTGCGCTGGCTGCATAAAATCAACCGCATCCAAAGTGATTCTTGTTTCGTCAACAATGTCACAGTTCATTGTCAGGCTTTTTAAAAATAATGTAGGGGACATAGAATAGGTATACAGGACAGAACTATTGGAACAATCTACTTTGCAGGAGAAGTTAGAAATATAGATTTATTAGATTCAATATCCTGATTCTTTATGTGGGCTTTTAATTCAAGTGATAAAGCAAAGCAAATCACTTTTGGAAGTAAAACCCTTCTGTGAACTAATTTCTGTCTGTAGGATGGAAATGTTCAAGGGGAGAGGCCATTCCCTTCAGGTCAAGACTGTGCTTCTATGGTAGGGTTCCAACACAGAGGGTATGAGACACTGTTTCGAATATAGCTCAGTCAGGTCCCAGGAACTCTTTCTGGGGAACAGTCAAAAATCTTACACACTCAGGAAAAAAGGCAGCTCATAAGACCTAGGCTTGAATGTCCATTCTGGCTGAGAAGAAGGAGTGTCACCCAGACTGGTGGGATGCAATTCACATTTCAGGGGGCACTGACAGTGGAAAGCAGTGCCAGTTAAAGGAATCCCCCCCCCATCATGCCACCCTTTTATGTGTTCTAAAATAAGGCTTTCTGCAAAGAACAACTCTTTCCCAAACAATTTCAGTAAGACTCCGGGATATCCTTCATTTAGCCTCCAGAAAATGGTTAGTCTTTGTGCATATAGATTTATGTGGGTGCTGGAGAATCGAACCCATGTCGTCGGGCTTTGCAAGCAAGTGCCTTTAACCACTTAGCAATCTCTGCAGCCCACAAATGGTTAATCTTGATGGTCAACTTCATTAGATTTAGAATCACCTCAGAGATACACCTCTGGGTATGTCTGTGAGGGAATTTTCAAGAAGTTCACTTGATGTTGGAAAACCCACCCTGAATGTGGGTGGCACCATCCCAGAGGCGGGAGTCACAATCCAAATAAAAAGGAGAAAAGTGAGAAGAATGGAGCGTCCATCGCTTCTTGTTTCCTGATTGCCGACACAATGTGACGAGCTGCCTCCTGCTCCTTCCCTGCTGGGCTGCACCCTCAAACTATGAGCCAAAAAAAGCCTTCTCTAAGGTTTGGTTTTTTGTGTTTTTTTTTGCCAGAATTTTGTCATAGCAACTAGAAAAACTAACAAATTCCCATTCTTTATATCATAAATGATAAACCAACTGCTCATCCCCACTGATCAAATGGCAACATACTCGTTATCCACACTTTTGTTCCTCTTTCCTTCCTGCAGGACCCTGAACTTTGGCCATCCTCACCCCCAGTGAGCCTGCGTGCAGGGACTCCTAAGAGCAGCATGGCCTCTAGGTGAGACACTCTCTGAGGTGCTAGCCCACCCTCATGACCCTAGGACCACCCTTTCATCCAATCTCCCCACATCATGTTCTTTACTTACTCACCTCTGCAAAAGAAACCCCATTTTGCCTAACTCCATTTATTTATTTATTTTTGGTTTTTTGAGGTAAGATCTCACTCTAGCCCAGTCTGACCTGGAATTCACTATGTAGTCTTGGAGTGGCCTCGAACTCATGGCAATCCTCCCACCTCAGCCTCCCAAGTGCTGGGATTAAAGGCATGCATCACCACACCTGGCTTGCCTAACTTTTTTTTAAAGTGTATATTGAAAACTTCCATAAATATGAAACTATGCCATTATCCTAATCCCCTCCCACTACCTTCTCTTTTCTTTCTCCTACCACCCTCTCTTTTCTTCCTCCCAAATCACCACTCCATTGAATCCCTTCTTCCTTCCAACTTAGTGTCTTCTGTTTTGATGTCACTAGGGTTTTTTTCCTCTTATTATGCAGGTCTTGTGTAGGTAGCATCAGCCACTGAGACGTCATGATGATCAAGGTTACTTTGTGTCTAGAAGACAGTATTGAAAGCACTCCTCCCCTTCCTTGGGCTCTTACATTCTTTCCTCCACCTCTTCTGCAATGGCCCCTGAGCCATAGAGGATGTGATAGAGATGTCTCACTTAGCGCTGAACACTCCACTGTCACTTCTTCTCAGCACTTTGGTGAGTCATGAGTCTCCCCAGTGGTCACCACCATCTGAAATGAGAAACTTCTCTAACTAAAAGTGAGAGTAGCGTAAATATAGAGGCATAAACATAAGTATTTAGAGGACAGTTTGGTGGAAAATATACCCATTTAACCAAACAACAGTTGAAGTTTCTCCACTAGGACTTATAAATGGCCTCCCGAGCCATAGGCTTTTCATTAGGTGTTCAGTACCAGGAATGAAGGAATTTCCACACACACGCCCCACCCATGGACTAGGCATCTAGTCCAATCAGAGAGCAGTTGCTTTCCCCCATAATAGATATGTCACTATTGCACCAGTTAGTGTATTTGGCCTGGCTGGTCAGCCATAAAGCTTGCAGAATCCACTGCTGATAGCACCATTGATGACTTTCCTTCCCCAACAAACTGCATAGGTCTGTCTGGCATCATAATTAGTCAACATGGAGGAGGTTACAGCTCAGGGCTAGCTTGGTTTCTCAGTGACCTGCAGCCCAAGCATGTGAAGCCTTCAGCAACAGAGTCTTACCATCTGGTTCTGGTTGAGTAAACAAGAGCCTTGGCAATGGCCTGTGATGACTTTGGAATACCAGGGGCCTCTCTGGTCAACAACTTGCTGGAAGGTATCCCACCCCTGGTTCTGAATTTTTCTAATAACAATCTATGGCTTTTGCATACAACATTTCTACCTCCACACTATACTTCTGCCCAAATTCTCTTTTTTTAAACATATATATTATTAGCTAGAGAAGATTGCCTAACTTTTTTTTGGGGGGGGGCTAACTCTTGATAAAGCTTATGGCCTCATTGTTACCCCTATTGAAATAGTCCACTTCTCTTTTGCAATAATCCTTTTTAATTAATGCCTCTGTTTGATAAGGTCAGATTTGCTATTTATTTGACAGTATCCTTAAGCATCTTATACTGTGTAGTATAATTTGAGACAATCACATGTATTGGTGAAAAACTTCTTTTTATGAATTCAAGTTTTACCTACTGATTGTTGCTCTGTCAGTAAGAATGATATAGCTGCTGAATTGGCCCCAGTTTGCTGGAGAAGGCATTTCCAGAAGTCAGGAGTAAGTTCATCAGTGTCCTGTACTTGATGTCAGCTACCATGACACCGCTGTTAGTTTTCCCTCTTCCTTGGAGTCTATGTCTTTTGGGGACCATGCTGCTCCACAAGACTGGGAGATGAAGGTGAATATGTTTCCTACTTTAGCTGAAAGAACATCTACACATTGATGTGTCCTAGTCCACATATCCAGCCCAGACCTCTTTACTGAGCTCCAGATTCACTATTCACCTTTCCACTTAACATAGTCTATGGGTGTGTTAACATAACCACAATGGAACTTTTAACGACTGCTCCAAACTGTTTTCCCTGCCTCTGCCAGTCTGTCCTCACTGTATTATCAGACACGGAACCAGAAACTGCAGAGCTCCTGTGTCTCCTTCCTTCCTGTTGCTGATGACCCAGTCCTCTCAGCAAGACCTGGGGACTCCACCTTCCCACACACAGTGTAAGTGAGCCGCAATGTGGACTGCCCGCCGAAATGAGCAGTCCTCAACCACGAAGCTCTCAAGAGCGTGGTGTTCTGGCCATGTCCTCCCTCTCTGTTAGAGGATCATTTGTTCTCAATTGTGAGGATGTATTTATTATTTATTCATTTATAAGTAACCAATATACTAGCATTTAGTATACATATTATACAACCATCACTACTACTCATACCCCAAGCTTTTTCAACATTCCTCCCAGATCTTCGCCCACTAGACAGTAATCCCCAATCCTACCTTCCAAAAACACTAGTAGTCTCTGTTGTGTTTTCTATGTCAAATGCAGTCATAATATTCATCTATCTGTGTCTGACTTCACAGGGCATAGGATTGCCAAAGTCCATCACGTTTTAGCATACACTAACATTTTATTCTTTGTAATAGTAGAATGTATTTATATTTACATTCCAAATTTGTTCATCCATTCATCTGTTGGTTGACACTTTAATTATTGGATTTTGTTTGTTTTTTCCAGGTAGGGTCTCACTCAAGCCTAGGCTGACCTGCAATTCACTATGTAGTCTCTAGGTGGCCTCGAATTCATGGCACTCCTCTTACTTCTGCCTCCCAAATGCTGGGATTAAAGGGGAGTACCATCTCACCCAGCTAATTATTGTTTGAAACAGTTTCTCACTATGTAGCCCAGGCTCCCTTGAACCTATAATCCTCCTGCCTCAGCCTCCCAAATACTGGGATTTTACTGTGTGCCAACACACCTGGCTTTACTTTAATTATTTCTACTTTTTGGCTATACTTATTAATAACATTGACATAAAAGGATTCAATAACAATCCTACTTTCAATTTTTTTTGGCATGTGTATGCAATTTTGGAGGGGTAAGGATGCAATACATGTATGTGTGTGTAGGCCAGAAGTCAATGTTGGTTGTCTTCCTCAATCATGCACCACCTTATTTTTTTTAAAAAACAGGGTCTCTCACTGAGCTTGGGGCTTACTGATTTGGCTAGACTAACTATCCAACAAGACCAAAGTTTCCTCCTTTCTCCACTTCCCCAGATGTGGGCTATGAACTCAGGTCTTCATGCTTTTGAGTTAGCACTTTAATGACTGGAGAATATCCCTAATCACTCGTCTTTTGTACTTAAGAGAATTTCTGGGTCATATAGGACCCTAGGTTTGATCTTTTCAGAAACCACCAAACTGTCTTTCACTACAAGTACACCGTTTTACAGGGCCCCATTCTCCACATCCTCACCAACACTCATTGCTCATCAGAAAAAATTTTATAGCCATCCTAGTAGGTGTGCATGGTACATCAATGTAATTTTGATTTACATTTTTCTATCGCCAAAGATAATGAGCATCTTCTTATAACAGTCCCAACAAGAGAAGAGATACACTTAAAGAAAAATAAATATATACTTGTAACCCCTCCTTATGACCATCACACTTTTGAAACAATGGATCTAAAGAAATTAGAATTTTCCCTGGAGTCTTATGCTAGGATGAGGGAAAGGTTGAAGCTGGTACCAGCTAGCAGAAGAACTTGTCTCCCAGGGAGAGATTTTACACAGTTCTGACAACTTGCCAGACCAACTTGCAAGAGAAATTAGAACCTGAACAATAACGGTTAGTGATGAGTGAGACTAGAACTACATAGTTATGCTTCCCTCTCTCCTTGTACATAGACCTAAATGCCATGCAGGACCCTGAAGATAAACTTGGCAGGGGTCGCTGGACCTCTTTACTTGTTCCTCTTAACAAGGTGGCCACAATTAATGCATCTGCTTTCAGTGTTATCTACTTATCTATTCATATGGCAATTAAGCCATATTGAGGATGGATGGCCAAACTTAGCTTGCTAGGGCTACCAGGGTCCAGATGCTGACCCAAAAGGCTTCAGTCACATTCTCAGATGCTTACTGGTCATTTGTATATATTCTTTGGGGAGATATTTAAGACCTTTACCCATTTTTGAATTCTTAAATAGTTGTTGAGTTTTCAATCTTTATACATTCTGGATAAATTCTAAATCTGTAAATATTTTCTCCCATTTTGTGGGTGAACTTTTCACTTTCTTGATAGTATCTTTTGATGTGCCAATGTACTTGATTTTCATGAAGCCCAATTTAAAAAAAATAATTTTTAAATAGCTAAAATTGTGACTCATGTACAAATATAACATTAGTGTGCCAGAGATTTTATTTTACTAATGAGGCAGTAAGCTGTTACAAACAGTCCAAAGGAGAATTCCAAGAACACACATATACAGGCAGTCAGGAAAGCTAAATTGAATTCAGACATTGATGCAAACCTAGTCGATGTTCACAGGGCAATTATTAACTACACCTTCACTGGGCAGAAGTCATTTTCATCTTTAAGGACAAGAATCGTTTGTATGTTATCTACAACATGGCAAAATGGCTTAAAGACAGTGAAAACATAGACAACACAAAACTATACTGGAAGAGGAAAATAATAATCTCTTTTGCCTATTTTCATCATTTGTCCTGATGCCATCTCCAAGGCACTTTTCATACCAATACAGAACATGCTGCTGTCTTTCAGCACCAGGATGGTTACTAAGGACAGTTCAGTTCAGCTTAGCTGAGGAACTAGCTGCCAGGTGGTGGGGAGTGACTACGCAGTTCTTCCTGCTGCACTTGCTGCCTATTATGAACCAGCCCTGTGCCGTGAGAGTGGTAGGGATCAGGGCAGCATGTGTCACCCTCCTCTTAAGCCTTGCTCTCCACACGGAAACAGGAAGAACAAGTCAATCAAATCATTACAACAGTAGTAAATGAGGTGGAGGAAAACACTTGCTGACATGGAGGATAACCAAGAGGGACCTCTGTAAGTCAGGACCCGTTGCTCCTAGCACAACATTCAAGTTGAGACTGGGAAGATGAAGAGTGGTCATCCATCCCAAGTGTGTGGGGAGGGGTGGCAGGAAGCCAGCCAAACAGCCAACCCCATAGTCTGTCCTCACCCACTGTGCTTCTGGGGACAGGCCCTACAGCAGCTGCACAGTTGCTCTTTATCCCCTCAGGGGGTCTGGGGTTTGCAGGCAGGAAGGCCAGGTTCTGACCTTCCAGCAGGGTCTTACTATCTGCTTTTTAGTCTGTGTACTAAACAATGCACAGGGGGTGAGAAGACCCTCTCCCAAAGCAGCTTCCCTTGTCTATTGTTCATTCCCAATCCTATCACAGGAGGCTAAGTGAAGTCTGAAGCCTCTACCACACACAATCCAGTTGAAACCACAAAGACAGATAAAAGGCTTTAAAAATTCAAATTATTGGGAGAGTTAACACATTAGTGTGACACTGTAAAATGATCAGCTTTTTCCCTGAACTGATTTGATTAGAAAATTGCTTCCAAAGAGATCCCAGGGGCAAGAAAAAAAGAAAGGCCAAGGGCAGAGTGGGACCACAGAGCAGAGGTATCAATGTCACCTGCCTCCCAGTTTGGTCCAGGCCTGAGCTGAATGAAGCTCATCTCTGTTCCAAAATTGGTTCATGCTGCTCCAGGGCTCTCGCCAGGAGGTTGGCACTAGAAGGGCAAGGTTGAAAACCATCTGCCCAAGTTGGAGCACTGCTCCTGGGGACAGACAGCAGAGAAATGAGCAGGGCAGTGTCTGGGGGCAGTGATACGGGCAGGAGAGGAAGAAGGAGATGGAGAACAGCACAATTAGAGAGCAGACAGAACGAGAGGGGGGAAATGCAGCTGTCTCATAGCAACCAAAGGAAGCGTTTAAAGAGAGGCCACTGCTAATTGTGTCAATACGAAGTACTGTTTCTCAAAATGCATGTGGTTCTGAGAACACCCACATTAGAATCACTCAGGTGCTACTAAGAAGTCAGATTCCCAGGCTCTGCAAAACCTCTGGAACAGGAGCCAAAACTTCTTGGTTTAATAGGTGCTCTGGGATTCTTCTGCTAAAGTCAGTCTTATCTGTGGTTTAACTTTCGGCAATTCCAGTTACCTGCAGTCAACTGTAGTCCAAAATGTTAAGTGGGAATTTCCAGAAATAAATAACCTATAGGTTATAAATTGTGTATCATTCTGAGTTATGGGATAGTATCTCACCCTACCTTGGTCTATCCAGCCTGGTATCTGAACTGTCCTGAGTAGACACACTGTGTATATTACTTGCCTGATAGTCACTGACTGGTACCTAGGTTATCAGATAGGATGTTATAATGTCACAGTGCTTGTGTTCAAGTAAACTATTTTGCTTAATAAAATCCCCAGAGTATAAGAGTACTGGTGTTTGTTATCAAAATATGCCAATGGAAAGCAGTGATATGCGTTCTTTTAGTGAAAAGCTAAAATTTCTTACAAAGGAAGGAAAAAAAATGTATGTTGAGATTCTATAGATTTACAGATAAGAACCTTTGAGAGAGAATCACATGACTTTTATCATCGTATGTAGTGATAACTATCTAGTTTAATATTTGTTGTTGTCAGCCTCTTAACTGCCTAATTTATAGATTCAACTTTATCGTAGGTGCATATAAACAAGAAAGAATAGAGTGAACATAGTGTTCAGTGCTGTCTGTTGGTTTAGGCTCCACGAGGGCCTTGAACCTATCCTCCATGGACAAGGGGCAGCTATGGCAGCTAAAGGGATTAAAGAAGTTGGATGTGGTTTGCTTCTTTACTTGGGCTACTGGGTAAATTATTTAGTATCTCTGAACTTTCGGGGGGTTTTTTTGTCTATAAAGTAACACCCAAATCACTCATGAAGTTGACTTAAGTATAATCTTCACATGAGATATTTTTGTAGGGGAACCAAGTATTACTTAGCACATGGCTGGAACACAGTCGGAATTCAGAAGATTATTATTAGATAATAAAGAACTACTGTTGGGCATGGGAAGAAGGGGGCATTTTCTCGGGAATAAAAAAGAAATAACATGGACAAAGAGTCAAAAGAGCAGGTGAAGCTCATAAGTTCAGGTCCAGGAAAATTGGCAGCAGGAGGAAAGATGGTTGAATTGGTAATTAGAGCTGGGGTTTGCTGGTAAGACAGGAATTAAGTAGCAGTAGTGGAAGTGCAGTGATGCAGACATTGATACTACTGGGAGAAAACAGGTTAGGACTGTGGGCTGACTCTCAATGAATGATGAGAAGGATGTTTCAAGGATGGGCAGTGCTTGGATATGAGTTAGAGAAGATACACTTTCCTGAAGATCAGAGGACAAGTAGAGCAGCAGTCTACTGCGTGTGGTCCCAGCATGGGCACCATCTTGGAACTTGCTAGATATGCACTTTTGGGGCTCCACAGCAGACACTTTTGGGGCTCCACTTCAGTATCAGAAAGCTGGAGGAGGGGTCTAGCCATCCATTATGAGAAACCCACCAGATGTTTCCAATGCACTTAAAATTTGAGAACCACTGTGTTGGGGAATAGAGACAAGAATCTTTGACCAACATTAAGATAAGTCTAGATACTCTTATACTTTGGGGACTTTATTAAGCATGGTAACTAATAATATTATGTTGCATATTAAAATTTTGCTTACAGAGTAGATTTTAAGTGCATGCATGTGCATGCACACTGCCCCTAAGTGCAAAGTAATGGATATGTTAATTTTCTTCACTTCAGTAATTATTTCGTTATATTTTTGCATAACAAAATATCATGCTGTATATCTTAAGTGTACACAATTAGAATAGAGATGAGGTGTGACTGGTAACAGAAATACATGAAACATCACTGCCTGGGCAGGGGCAGGGTTTTGTGACATGGACATGAACATTCTGAAGGATCTATTGAGAACCAGAAGCAAGCTATCAGCATCAGCATGTAGTCAGTTAATCAGAGGCTGGGTCAGATTGTTGGCTGTGAAACTCAACAGAAAAGAACCATGGAGGAAAATGGCACTCCGCACTCTCCACACTTTGCCACTTACAAGGCGCTTTCTTAGAATCCACTTTACTTACCAGCTCCAAGGCTTATTTGTAGACACAACTCAGCACAAACTTGAACCAGCTTATACACACACACACTATATATATATGTGTATATATATATATATATACATATATATATATGTACAGGCATTGGGAATGAAAATACATCAGACCTACTACAAAAATGTGAGTGGCTTTGAACATAAGGCTTTCTGTAAATGATGTGGGATTGAAATAAGCTGAAAACATAGAGACCTGGATATTCCTTCTTTGCTCCTTCTTGTGCCTTGGATGTTTCCTCAGGCCTTCAGTTTCCTTTGCTCTATATGGGACAGTGCTGGATCCATTCAGGACAAGATGTGAGGCATTCCATTCAAACCATTAAGGCTGAGTGGAACCTGGAAGGTCACCAAAGCTAGGCCATTAGGAACCCAGAAACATGAGTGACTAAAGATGAACACAAGACAGAATCCAGGTCTCCTGATAAACATTGTCTTCCTCTCTTCCTTCTGGAAATGTAATAAGTTTCATTCTCTCTCTCTCTCTCTCTCTCTCTCTCCATGTATGTAGGTAGGTATTATGTATGTATGCATTATGTATCTATGTATGACACACAAATCTAAAAGTATAGAATATATCAATAAGAGCCAGGCATAATGGCTCATGCCTTTAATCCCAGCACTCAGGAGGCAGAGGTAGGAGGATCGCCATGAGTTCGAGGCCACCCTGAGACTACATAGTGAATTCCAGGTCAGCCTGGGATAGAGTGAGACTCTACCTCAAAAACCCAAACAAACAAACAAAAAGGAATCTATCAATAAAAGATTAAAAGTACTGGAAATGCATCAAAATTCAAGAATCATCTTCTACTCAGCAACTGAATAGCATTCTCTAAGCAGAATTACTTTAGAAAGGGGAGAAAATGAATTTATATTTATAGCCATCAGCAGAAATTGATATGCATGCACTTTCCTTTAACATATCACTGCCACTTCCCTCAGAGCTGTCATCTTATCTCTTGTACTCATTTTACTTTCCTGTAGGGACAAAACCTGCTGAAAGGGAAAGACATCTTACTCATCTTTGTACTCTGCATGGCTCCTTATATTGTTGTGAGCACATTGTTCCTCAGAAGGTTTTGGCACAGTATTCAGCCTTCATAGATATGTGTAAAATGACAAGGCATAAAGTAATTAGCAGCCAATACTTTTGCAACTTTTACCTTGGCTACTCAAAGGAGAAAACTCAAATGGCACAATAAATATGCCTCATCAGTAGAAGGATTTAATCAGCTGCTCTTAAAAAGAAAATAGCACAGAGAGGTAGGGGCTCAGATACACAGTTCTGAAACCTAAGTCACTCAGATAAGTCTGAGGAGTTGAATCAAATCTTCTGAGGCATATTCAAAATTCAACTCACAGAAATATTGGCAAAATCAAACTAAACACCAAGTTGGATTTAATCCCAATTTAACTTTCTATAATCAGTAAATTGTTTTGAGGCAAAATAAAATAAACTGAGTATGTTCAGTTATAACTTTTATAAGAGAAACTGCAGACGTGCTTTCCCATAAAAATGGGAGACAAAGAGGAAGTTCCTAAACTCTCCTCAGAGCACCTGGGCCGTAATCAAGACGGAGAGACGATGACGCCAAACGCTTGGCACAGCTGAAGCTAGCAAGCACCTGCCTGATGCCTCCTCTGCCACCACCACCTCCCCACTTCATTGAAGCTGGTTTCTGGGGCTTTGGAAAATAATTGCACCTCACTGTACAACACAGAGCTGTCTTTTCCCTCTTCTAGTGTCTTCCATTTCTTTTTGGCAATCATTAACTCAGACAAATAAATGGCAGGAGGCTCTCCGCGAGGTAGGTAGGAAGTGCTCCCTCATTTCCAAATGCTGGGGTTTTAGAGAATGTTGGGGCCAGTGTAACCATAGTAATCAGATGTGAGATCATGTCCCCTGCTTTTACTAAGTGGCACCATCCCACAGAGACCTTGAAAATGAAGACATAGATTAGAGTTTTGGAAATGAGATTGCTGTTGACCCTGAACCTTAGCTATGCAACAAAAGCAAGTTGTGCTGCAAAGGTTTAGGCATAAGACAGCAAGTAGTTCTAGCATATTACCAGCACATAAGTAACATGAGAACCAGATAGGTGACCATGCTGGGAAGAGTTGAAAGAATTATGAAATACACGGCAGGTGTAATATTAAAGACCTTTATAAAAATCCATCCAAAAGAACTAAGACAGTATTCATCCACAGGAAGGAAATTAACATGTTTCAGAGCCCCGAGCCACCACATTTAAGTGTCTATAAAAGCTAGCTAATGATGTCTACATCAGAGTTGTTTGTGAGGCGCAATTGAGATAATGTGCGTGACACATCGCCTCCAAATCTCTTGTATGAGGGACACTTCAGAAATGTGAGCTGCATTTCAGAGAGAAAATCAAATTCATTATCCTGAGAATTCTTCTGTGCTTACAGCCTACCAATAGATGCTTCACGTTAAATCACACGCTTTCAGGAGAGAAAAATGGAAAGGTCACTGGTGGCAGTGCACAACCAGTGAGGCTGGCTGCCTCTCGCACACAGAGAGAACTACCTGAAGGAAAGGCATGCATTCTTCAACCTCAAGTGTCAAATTAGCAAATCACCTCTTTCCACTCTGATCCCTAGTCCTCCGTTCTTCCAGAGACAATATTTTAAAGCTCTTTTTAAATTCCTTCTCACTCACTCAGACACCTGCTAAGAGAGATTTGGAGCAGAGCCGGAGCTTCTGGCTGCAGCCTCCAAGCTCCTTGAGGGCAGGGAGCACTCTGGCTCTCTGCCACACCCCAGCACTTACCAGAGTGCTCTGTTCACAGCAGCACTCAGTGCAATTACTGAATGATTTCAGCCCATCAGCACTATGGGAATGAAGCTGGGGCGCTTTATTCTGTCAATTTCATTGGCATGCACTGCTTCATTTAGTGCAAAGTCAGGTCATGCTTGTTTCAGTGCTTGAGTCATAATGACTCTGAATTTCATTTTGTTGATCAGGACAGTCCATCCTATTTTTCTGGCATATTTATCCTGTGAATGAGACCAAGAGTGCTAACAGCACAGTCTAAAATGGTTAATTTATTAATAGTTAATTAATACCTTACAGAAGAAAGCAGAAATGCTGCTCAGTCTACCAAAGGGCACCACTGGATGCTGTTTGTATTGCTTTTTCATCAGTGCAAATTTAAAAAAAAAAAAACATATAGTTCAGTTATCCAGAATGAGATGCTAATTATTATACTATTGCTACAGAATAAGACACACACCACTGACAGTGCTAAGAGAGTCTTAGGAGCAGCCAGAGATTCTCTTTTCTCCTTTTATTCCCTCCCCTCCCCTCACTTCCTTTCCCTTTCCTTCCCTTCCTTTCCCTTCCCTTCCCTTCCCTTCCCTTCCCTTCCCTTCCCTTCCCTTCCCTTCTCTTCTCTTCTCTCTCTCTGTCTCTCCTCTCTTTTTATCTCCCTCTCCTCTCTCACCTCTATGGACACCCTTGGAAGACCTGAACCAAACAGTTCTGAGCTTCTGGTATTACACCACCTGAGGAATGCATAATTTCCAATGCACGTGTACACACACACATACAAAATACACACATGTGCACATACATACACACAGTTGTGGAACAGCCATTTGAGCATAACGACCATTACCATCTCCATCAGAGCAGCTGTGTCTACTGGCAAGAGAACGCCAAGGCCAGGCATGTTCATGCTCCTTCACGGGAGGTAGGGAGGGGTAGAGCCTCGCCCAAGATGCAGCCACTCACTGCAGTACTTCACTTCCAACTTTGCGTCATTCCGCCTCAGCTACATGTGGACCTGAGAGACGCTAGAGCATATAGAATGTGAAAGGGTAACTGAAGGGGGACTCTGTCTTTGCAGCTATGGAAAAGTTATCATCCATTCTGGGGCAAGATTTTTTTCAGTGATGTGGCTACTTTGGGGTCACCCATGTTTCTGAAAAATCACCCCTCACCCATGCTCCTGTAAGTAAACCCAGTAAGCTCATTGGTTCACCAAGATAGGCTTGGGTGTATTGCTATGCTTTGATGTTGGTGTCCTATCTGGGGCAAGTAGACATTTGTTTATATCTCCCCAGGAAAAGTTTATGCAACATACACACATGCACATGCATTACCCCCTCCCTCCCCCATACCCACATACACAAATATGTATACAGAGGCACTTTGTGCCTAAGGCATGTCTGTGGTGCCTCGGTGGCTAGTCAACAGGTGCAGCATCCACCTTACTCTCTACTAGGAACCCTTTTCTTGACTCTCCCTCCTGGAGAGCCTGGGAACCCTGCACTTGATTTAAGGGAGTAGCATTTGAGCAGAACCTTGAAAATGGAACTGGAAGGAGGAGATGAATGAGCATGGTAGGAAAGCAAACAGTGACCAAGGACAGAGAAGTAGGAGACCCAGGGTAAAGATAACCTACATTTGACTGGACACATAGTTCAAGCAGTGTGGGCAAGTAAGAAATACATAAAGGTAATACCACTGAGGGCTCTAAAACTGGAGTGCTGAGCCGGGCGTGGTGCCACACGCCTTTAATCCCAGCACTTGGGAGGCTGAGGTGGGAGGATCGCCATGAGTTCAAGGCCACCTTGAGACTACATAGTGAGTTCCAGGTCAGCCTGGGCTAGAGTGAGACCCTACCTCGAAAAACCAAAAAAAGAAAAAAGAAAAGAAAAACTGGAGTGCTGAATGGGGAGCACAGGAGTCAAATTTTAAAGCAGTCATTTTTGCCTCAGAGTTTGACTGTATGCTCTAGAGTGGTGCCATGCATGCCATGTTTTTCTTGAGGAGAGAACTAGAAGTCACTGCCATAACTTCAGTGCCTATATATTAGTGGTGGCACCAGGATGGCCCCGGTTACCGCCAATGGCACATGAGAATCAGTTGTCTTTGAAACCATTAAAGTAGCATCTCCTGGACAAAAATAACAGATAACATGGATAAAGTCTATGCTAGGAACACAGTCTGAGTGCTATAGGAGCCTTGGAACATCTATTGGTCAATCTAGGACAATCAGGAATAATAGAGATGAGAAATTCTATCAGAGAGATGAGAAACTCTCTCATGGAGGTGAGGAACTCTCTCATGGAGACAAGAAACTCTCTCATGGAGATGAGGAGCTATCTCATGGAGATGATCAGCTATCTCATGAAAGTGAGGAACTCTCTCATGAAGGTGAGTAGCTCTGTAATGGAGATGAGGAACTCTTTCATGGAGATGAGGAGCTCTCTCATGGAAATGAAGAACTCTCTCATGGAGATAAGGAACTCTTTTATGGAGATAGGAACTCTCCCATGGAGTTGAGAAGCTCTGCCATGGAGATGCCAGAACCTGTCCTGGTGTCACCCCTCATTAGACCTGGGCCACTGGGCAAGATGCTTTCTGCCTAAAACTCAGCTTCATCTGTAACAAGGGCTTCAGAATGAGTATTCATAGCAGACACTATGTGACGTGCTCCCCTGACACCTTCAGAAACTTTCTGTGGAATCCTTGCCACAAGCCTTGTCTTTCTCCACAAATCTGCCAGTAGGGTGGAAAAGATCCAGTGGTTGACCCCAGGTCCTAGAAAAGGTAAAGTCTCTCAAGAGCCCTCTCCTCTTGCTGATGACATAAGAAGTCAGCCACCACAGTAGCAAGCTACTGAGATTCTGGTATGTTTTACAGCAATTAACCTACCCTGACTAATATGGCAGTTATGAAGATTAGACAAGATAATTTACTTAAGTGCTCAGTGTGAGGTATGTATTAAAATTTTTGATTAATAATATAGCCATTTGATAAGTAGCTATTATTTGTGTTTTTACCCATAAACTAGTGCTGCTCTCAGAGAACCTTCTTTTTCCAGTGAGCAATGATTAATACAAAAGCCCAGAACTGGTCAAAATGCTGAGAATAGGTGACCGCTGAGTGATCAGCCCTAAACAAGACACCTCTATCACCCCCTCCAAGGCTGAGAGAACATTGTAGAAGAGGGAATGGAAAGAATGTAGAAGCCAGGGGATGGGAGGGAGTGTAATGAACCACAGTCTCCTGAAAATTCCTTTGCAATCATGAGCACACAGCAGCTGTTGTTACGTGTACAAGACTAGGTCCACTGTGGATGGGGGAGGGACTCATGAGGCTCCACTCCCCTCTGAAGACCTCTTAGCAGTTGCTGGGTGGGAAGAGACATCTTCTTTAGTGGTACAGCCACTGGCGAGATGCTGATTCGCCAGCAAGTAACCTGCCCACCCATGCTCACATGCAAGCAACCTTGGTTAAATTCAGCAGGTCACCAAAAATAAAGGCCCTGAAGATAGGGGACTAGTTGGGAAGAAGAAAAGGATCCACGCAGCCAGGCATGGTGGTGCACACCTTCAATCTGAGTATTTGAGAGGCAGAGGCAGGAGGATCTCTGTTAGTTTGAGTCCAGCCTGGGACGACAGAGTGAGTTCCAGGTCAGCCTGGGCTAGAGCAAGACACTACCTTCAAAAATAGAAGAAAAAAAATTTTTTTAAGGATCCATGGAAGTAGGAGGGGATAGAGGATAATAGGAGTGAATATGATCAAAATACATTATATACATGTATAAAACTGTCACCAAATACCAAACTTTAAAAAATAATAGCTATTTATTAGTATGTCTTCACCTCACTTTAAGTGCATGGACTTTTCTAAGTGCCATTTCTCCCTCTTTGACCCTGTGACCACGGTATTTCCAATGTCCAGGGCTGTCTTGTCTTTTGGCCTGATCACGATGTTGATGCATACTTCCTCTCTGGACTCTGACTTCGAGGGTGGGTGCAGACGGGATGTTTCTGTTGACATGATGACTGACAGTTCTGAAGTGAGTCAGAAGCGTGAGGCCGTCCAGCTGGCACGGCTCCTCACAGCTCCATCTTTGCTTTCCGCCTTGCTGTGTGAAGCTTGGGCTGAGAGTTAAATTCGTTTGAAAGCTGACTCCATGAGCAGCACAATCTGCTCCAACGGAGAAAACATTTCATAAAAATCGTTCCTGCCGAGTTTTCATGCAACTTCCAAATTTTAATTAGAAACAGGAGGGCCAGATGGGTGGCAAAAGGAATTTAAGGTAACAAGGGAGTGAATGGTCATAGACAAAGGTTAAAAATCAATAACTGTGTGATTGATGGTGGCCACTTGATCACCATAGTTACAGGAGTCCTGGGGGCTCCCAGGTGGTCCCTCCAACATCTTCTCCACTGGAAGTCGACAATGGCTGAAGTTCAGATCCTCAGCACCCATGTAAAATGCCAGGCATACTGCACACCTGTAATCCCAACGCTGGGGACCTGAGCACAGGGTATCTCTGGGGCTTCCTGGCCAGCCACTCTAGCTCAATCAGTGAGCTCTAGCAAAACCCTGTCAAAAAAAAAAGTAAGGTGCAAATTGACTGAAGAAGACACATGCCGTCCACCTCTGGCCTCCACATCCACACACATTCACCCATACACATACCTGAACACCCCCTACCTCTCTCACACACACAACACACATACACATACTAATAGAGAAATGGAAAAAATCTAGAATAAAAATAATTAATCCTAATCCAAGAAGGCCTTATCTTTCCTTAAAGGGCGATTGTTATGTTCTAGAAATATTGTAGTCCCTTGTATTTGTCAAATGATAAATTTCAAAAGGTCAGCACTATGACTCATACAAACACAGAGTGAGCATGCATCAGAGATTTATGGAGCTCATTAGTGACGGATAGCTAAGGTGGTTCCAAGAAGAACTAAAATCATGCAGGCCTTGGAGAAAGAATGTTGCAATAAAACAGCTGGATTAGATGCAAAACCAGGTCAATAAATCTACGGGCAACAGAACCAAAACCTTAAGCACCATCTTTTGTACCTTTCAGATCCACTTGCAGCTCTGCTATCACAAGCTGAGATGTAAACTTGCACTCTGGCCTTTGTTGGTTGGTTTTCCTGTTACTGTGGTGAAATGCCTGGCATAAACAACTTAAAGGAGAAGACCTGTACTTTGGCTCCTGGTTTCAGCAGTTTCAGTCCATGGTGGCGGCCGCCTTGTTTCTGGCAGAACTTACACTGAAGGACATGGCAACATACCAGAACTATTGACTTGATGGCAGCTGGGCACGCAGCACAAATGCCAGGAAGGAGGCAGGGAGAAGGTACGTCTTTTCCTGGCACACTCCCAGTCATCCACTTCCTCCTATAACTTCCACCTTCCACAGATCCACCACTTCCCAGTAGTATTTAAATTCTGAATCCAGCTTTGGATTCATCTTTCATGACTGACTCTTTTCCTAATGTCTCACCTCCGCCTGAACACTGCTTACACTGGGGACAAAGTCTTAAATATATGAGCTTTTTCAAAGGACACTTCATATCTACAAGCAGTAAACAGACACCAAAGCAGAGGTCCCTTTATGGCTCATAATTACATTTTTCCTGTGCAAGCCTGAAAATAGTGCTCCACTGTTGTGTCCATATGCCCTCTTATTGTGTCCTGAGTCCTAATGGTTCAAAGGAGATCAGCTCAAAAAATCTAGTATAAATTCTGACTTATCTTTGAGTATGTGAATGCCTTCAAACAACAAGGAAAGAAAAGAAAGAGATGAATTTGTATGTGGATTAATAGGACCACCAAAACAAAACCTTTACTTTCTTACAGTCCTAGAAACCAGAAGTTCATGGTCAAGAGAGCAGCAGGCAGCTGCTTTCTCCTGTATTCTCACACAGCCTTCTCTCTGGGCAGTGTACCCTAAAGAATCTTCCTTTTTTTAACCTAAGGAAAGCAATCATTTTATTAGGTCCCTGATGTTGTCACATTTGGTCTTACTTTCCTCTTTAAAGTTCCTGTCTCCAAATTCAGTGTCATTGTATGAATGTCATGGCGACACAACTCATTTATGACATTTATTTAGCCCCCTTTTCATCAAATGCTCCAAAATATACAACTATCTTCAATGTTCATCACATCCTGAGGGATGAGTGCCTTTTACGGGTGTCAGGGAGGCCCCAGATCATAACCCAGATAGCCAAGTGACCTGACTGTCATCTGATACTGGCCATTTCATGGAGGCATTCAAGAATGTTCTGCAGCCTATGGATTTGTGTTTGTTGTGATCCTCTCATCCTTACAATGAAAGGTCCTGGGGGTTGTTTTCCAAGAAAAGCCACAGAGATAGTCCCAGGCTCAGCCAGAGTGGATTTCAATGCCAAGAGAGTACTAGAAACAAACCACTGAGCTGTCCCAAGTTCTGGAAGTGACAAGGGTGCTGGCAGCTGGCCTGTGACTGGTGGGCTGAGACAGGTTCTGACAATGTGAGAGAGAAATCCGAGGGACACCTTGCATTCCTTCATGCTCTTCTTGACGTCTTCCTTCATTGTCCTAATTAATATCAAGCAAGCTTCTTCTATAGCCAACATCACTAGAGGCTGGAATAATTTATAACTTCTATCAGGGATTGTTGTAGTCAGGTTCACATTGCTGGCAGAAATTACCTGACCAAGAGCAGTTTGTGGGAAAAAAGTTTATTTTGGCTTACAGACTCGATGGGACGTTCCATGATGACAGGGGGAAATGATGGTATGAGCAGAGGGTGGACATCACCCCCTGGACAACATCAGGTGAACAATAGCAACAGCAGAGTGTGCCAAGCACTGGTAAAGGGACACTGGCTATAATACCCATAAGCCCGCCCCCCAAAATACTCTACATCCAGGAGGCATCAGTTCCCACATCTCTAACAGCTGGGATCTAGCATTCAGAACACCTAAGTTTATGGGGGGCACCTGAATCAAATAACCACATTCTGCCCCTGACCCCCATAAAACTGATATCCATACATGATATAAAATTCAATGTATTCAGCCCAACTTTAAAAGTGCACATGGTTTTTAATCAATCTCAATGATGTTCAAACATCCCCATAATCCAAGGTCTTTTAACTGAGCCATAATACCAACCCCCCCCCAAAAAAAAACCCATAATGGCACAGAATAAACATTCACACTGCAAAAGGTGAAATTGGGCATAGCAAAGAAATATTCAACCAATACAAGATTTTTTTTTAAATTTTTTTTTGGTTTATTTTTATTTATTTATTTGAGAGTGACAGACAGAGAAAGAGGCAGAGAGAGAGAGAGAGGGAGAGAGATTGGGCGCGCCAGGGCTACCAGCCACTGCAAACAAACTCCAGATGCATGCGCCCCCTTGTGCATCTGGCTAACGTGGGTCCTGGGGAATCGAGCCTCGAACCGGGGTCCTTAGGCTTCACAGGCAAGCGCTTAACCGCTGAGCCATCTCTCCAGCCCCCCAATACAAGATTTAAACAGGGCAAACATCAAATTCTGTAGCTCCAAGTCCAACAACCCTAGTCAAGTCAACAAGTTTCCAAGTCCAATAATTCTAACCAGCAACAATTCTCTGGAGTTCCAATTCTGCCCCTCCAGCTAGGCTACTCACAGTCCTGGAAAACTTCACCTGGGGCTGGGAGCTTTCCTTAACAGCCATCTTGTGGTCCCAGCATCTCCACTGGGTCTCCACTGCAACCCATGGTCCAGCCTCATGGCTCCATCAGGTGTCCATGCAGGCATCCAGCAAACCTGCTTCACACTGTCCATGGCCATCTCCAAAACACAAGACCATGTTGCAAATTCAATGACCCTCTCTTTCCTGCATTTCTCATACTCCAAAAAACCAGATGGGATGCCAATTTGTTAATCCAGGGGCAAATAAAGCAGACTTGGAAAAACAGGACACTCCTTTAGCATTCAGGCCCCTTGCAAAGAGTCTACATTCTTTCTGTTGGTCCAATGCAAGTCAGCTGGCCAATCTCAAAGGTTGTAATCTCATATAATTTCAGCTTAATGGGCAGAAGTCAGCCCAAAGATTTCATTTCTATGCCATATCCCTCTGCTCACACCAGTCCATTTCTGTGCAATGCAACCCTGCACAAATTCTCAGGACATGGGCATGCCAGCATGCTTCTCACACAAACTGCTTCTAGCCCAGTCCAAGCAAAGCTCTTTTTCACCCTCATAAGTCAAACCTCACAGTCCATAGTTCTTACTGCATTCAGGTCTTTTGGCTCTGACCAGAATAGTCCATCAAGCTATATTTACAGCACTGCAAGGCATCTCTTAGGCCAAGAAGGTTCCAAATATTCCCACAATCCTCTTGAAAATTGGTTCCAAAATGCCAAAGCCACAGAGTCAGGTGTCTAGCAGCAGTTACACTCCTCTGGTACCAACTTTACTGTTGTAGTTAGGTTCACATTGCTGGCAGAAATCACCCGACCAAGAGCAGCTTGTGAGGGAAAAAAAGGTTTATTTTGGCTTACAGATTCAAGGGCAAGCTCCATGATGGCAGGGAAAAACAGTGACATGAGTGGAGCGTGGACATCACCTCCTGGCCAACGTCAGATGGACAACAGCAACAGGATAGTGCCCCAAACACTGGCAAGGGGAAACTGGCTGTTATACCCATAAGCCTGCTCCCAACAATACACTGTCTCCAGGAAGCATTAATTCCCAAATCTCTATCAGCTGCGAACCTAGCATTCAGAACACCTAAGTTTATGGGGATACCTGAATCAAACCACCACAAGGATCTTTTTCTTTAATCTACCCAATCTACCCACAGGGCCCCTTCTAGGACTAACAGTATCTCTCACTCTTGCCCGTGGGTGAGGGATACAAATGGAAACAGGGGAAAAAAAGGTAACTGTATTTCTTTGGATTCAAATCTTAGTTCTGCCACTGGCCATGTTTATGAATAAATTCCTCCTCCTCATTCATCTTTGAGAAGATGAGCATGCCTATAATGCAGATATGATAGAGTTGTTATGAGAACAAATTACACAGTGTAATGCATATAGAGATTCTAGCATGATGCTCAATGCAAAACTTAGTGAGGCATGACACTTTTTTCTTCTTATACTATTTTTCCTTATTTATCACTATTCTCTTTGTTCTCTAATTTTCCCTAGAAATTGTGTTTTGGAACATATTATGGTATCCTTGTTGGAATTAGGAGGCAAAGTGTCTGAGGTAGAATACTGTCAACTGCCACATCACCTGACATGTGCCTTGGCCTGACACATGCAAGAAAGCCACGGCCTTTGATGAGCTGCTTGGGTGAATGAAAGCAGAGCCAAAGTGGTTGGAGTATAAACTTTCCCAACAACTTAGGATTCTGTGGGGCTGCTGCTGCTCCCTCAGCCTGGCCTTCTCCTTTCCCATACTTTGTGCCTCTTGGTCAATTGCTTGTTTCCCCCACAGGACTGTGGCATGTGGTGCTTGAAGGCAGGAACTCTGTGGGTCTCTCTGTTCTGAATGTTTAGTGTTATACCATGCCTCCCAGATGGTACATGTACATTTATTGAATGAACTGAGACAACTAAGCTGAGTAAGAAATGAAATTTGTTTATAATTAAATAATTAAAGACCAGATTCAGGGGCACTTAGGTATAATCTAAGCAACATAACCAAGTAAAACCTTGATCAGTCAACATACCACTCACACAAGACTTGTGTCTACTATTACTGTTAGCCTAGAAGAGAAACAGAAGGAGATGCATTTCTGGAAAACCTAACCATGTACTTATGCCTTCACCAAAAAAATCCCTCAGAAACTTGACTTTATTCCAGAAAAGTGGCGAAACGAAATGATGCCCCAACCTGTCTTTCTCTGAGGCTTGGGGATTTACCCTGATACCAGAATAAGGGTCCTTGTGACACAGTTCTGGGGCTCAGGAGATACAGTTTGTACATCATAGCCAAAGCTGAGAAGTGTTATGAGCTGAACACTTTCTTACATACATCATTTCCTTGCCATAGCAATTCAGAGAAAGAGCTATCCTTACCTCTATGATATCCATGAGGAAACAAAGGATAGAAAAGCAGAAGTATTTATTCAAGTTCATGCAGCTGCTAAACCAGATTTGAGTCATAACCCCCACATGTGATGCATCCCTGGATTAAGACCCAAGGAGTCTTCCATGTGTCCCCTGAGAGTCTCTCGAGTCAGTAAGGCCTTAATCAGTTACTTTCCATGCTCCAAACATTATATGAATAAGCAATATTATTCTGGTATTTTACATATTAAACAGTTTAGAAACAGAAATCAGTTTGAGGACAAAATATTGGGTCTTGAGCATGTTATTTAAGTTCCCTAAGTTTCTGAATCCTCATCTGTACTGGGGAGGTATGAATTTCTTAAGTACAGTGCAGATGAAATACCAAATGAGACAATGCATGAAAAGAGCCTGGCCTGTGGAGGTCCCACAGGTCTCTTTTCCTCCATCTTTCTGCCTCTGCTGCTGGGAGCAATAGGGTGGTACTATATATGGGGTCAACCCAAGGGCTGGCACAAAAGCCTGGTACTTCTCCACTGTTAAACCCCATTCCTACCCTGAACCCACAGGGCAAATCCTATGGTTATAACCAGTTCTGTCATTGCCTTGATATTTTCAGGGGTCAAATTCCTTGCTTCTTGAGTCGTCATTCCTTCTGAAACTAATGGGGATGATGTGGGCCACAAGTCACCAGCAGCAATGGGACCTCTCAGTTCTTCTAGAATGTGAGGATAAAGCCAAACAAAACAGAACTCTTCTACAGAAATAAAACAAAAGACAAAACACTTGAAATGCAACATCATAAAGTTCGAGGTTCCAAAGCATCAACAGTCTAGTTGTATGATTTTCCTTTTAATTTCACAATCTGAAACAAAATAAAGCAAAGTAAATTTTTTTTTTTTTAAAAAAGAGGCAGTTAATTCTTTCCCTCTGAAAGGAAAGAAGCATTAAAAAATTACAGCTAAGAACTATTTGGGAGTGACTAAGGCATCAAGTAGCTGAAGAAAGAAGAATATTTTCTGCTTTGTATTTCAATAACCTAGCCGCACTCTGGGGCAACACCCCCCAGAGCCATTTGCTTGCCTTAGTATCATTCTAAAATACTGTTTCGTTATGGTTTTTTTTTTTAGTATTTTATTTTAATTTATTTATGGGAGAGAGAGAGAGAGAATGGTCACATCAGGGGCTCCAGCTCAAACAAACTCCAGACGCTTACACCACCTTGTGCATCTGGTTTATGTGGGTCTTGGGGAATTGAACCTAGGTTCTTTTGGTTTTGCAGGCAAGCACCTTAACTACTAAGCCATCCCTCCAGACTGCTATGTTATTTTCAATTCTGCTCATGATTTAGAATTATCCTTTAGTCCCAAACAACCTTCATTTGTGGAGTACATTACTGTCCAAGTATAGCTCATAGGAAGAGTGACCTACTGCACATATACTGTTGTTGAATTTTTGGTGCTTGGTTCTGATAAAATTCAAGTATATTCCCAGAGAAAATACTAAATAGTTAAGATCATCCTTTATTTATTTTTATCTTAAAGTATTTTGGGGGCTGTGAGGTGTCTCAGTGGGTAATGTCCTTGCCACTAAAGCATGAGGACTTGAGTTCAGATCCACAGTAACTTTGTAAAGATACTGGCCGTGATAGTGGGCTCCTGCAATGCCAACACTGAGGAGGCAGACACAGGGGGTCCTGGGCTTGTCTAGCTGAATTGGTGAGACAGGATTCACCAACAGAGCCTGTCTCAAGGACCAACCAAGGAAGACACCTGATGTCTCCACATGTACACGCACACACGTGTGCACCCAAACATATGAACATGCATCTACATACCACACACATACACATGCAAAAATAAAAACATTTTGAAATCACTTAATTCTGTTTACTTTTTTGTTATTTTGCTTTTGGTTTTTTTCCCCCCTGGGGGAGAGGGTTGGCAGGTTGTTGGACTGGGTCTTGCTTACACAACCCAAGCTGGACATGAACTCACTTCGTAGCCTCGGTTGGTTTCATACTTATGACCCTCTTGCCTTTGTATCACATGGTAGGATTACAATGTGTCACCATGCCCAGATTATTGTCATTCTTAATCTTTACACTTTGTGTGCTTGAATGGGTTTCACTGACATTTTCATACATGCATATGATCTGTTCTGTTTACTTTTGGTTTAAACTTTAATGTATGAATTTGGTTAGTGACAGTATATGTATCTTCCATACACAAAATGAGAAAAAGTAGTTTTGCTGGATGTGGTGGCGCACACCTTTAATCCCAGCACTCAGGAGGCAGCGGTAGGAGGGTCACTGTGAGTTCGAGGCCACCCTGAGACTACATAGTGAATTTCAGTTCAGCCTGGAAGGTAAGGTAAGACATTACCTCAAATCAAATAAACAAAAATTTACTTTTAAGCCTTTGTTTCTTACAAATAATTTATCTTTTCTGGGGAGAGAAATTAGGAAGATGAAGAATACTAATACTATAATATAAAGTTGGAGCAACTGAAGCCCAAGGACAGGAATTGTCTTGTCCAAGACACAGTTCTGACCAGAAGAGAGCTGACCATTTGTGTTGGATTCTTATGAGCAGCATTCAAATTCTCTGAGTTGATGGATAATCTATTAATATTCAGAACGATGTGTAAAGAGGTTTGGTATGATTTCCACCACGAGTACCTCTTTGCTCCTTCTCAGTCAGAGATCTAAGAGCATTTGGAGCAGTATTCTTTTCTTTTTTAAATATATTTATTTTTTTGACAGAGAAAGAGGGAGAGAGAGAGAGAGAGAAAGAGAATGGGCATGCCAGGGCCTCCAGCCATTGCAAACGAACTCCAGACACATGTGCCCCCTTGTGCATCTGGCTAATGTGGAACTTGGGGAATTGAACCTGGGTCCTTTGGCTTTGCAGGCAAATACCTTAACTGCTAAGCCATCCCTCCAGCCCTGGATCAGTATTCTTTATAGTTGCAGGATTTTATCATTTCCAATCCAATAAATGAATGCAGAATTTTCTTGAAAGGATGAAAACAGACTTCCTCTCATGCATTTCTAAGTACCTCCTAGGAAAGCAGTCTGCCTGGAGTTAATACACCTATCCCCAGAAAGGAATTCTGGGAAAAAACCACCAGAATTCCCTGCCCTCCTCCATACCCTGTCTTTCCCAGGATCTCCTATGGTAATGCTTCACTGAATAGTCACTCCTCCTCTCTTTTCTTAGTTTTCTTTGTGGGGTGGGGGTGGTAGTTATGATATACACATATGTATATTTGGGGTGTGTGAGTGAAGGTACACAGAGTGCGTGTGAAGGTCAAAGAAAACCTCAGGTGTCAGTTCTCACCTTCCACCTTGTTGGAGGCAAGGGCTTATCATTCAACAAGATGCATGCCAGGCCACTTGATCTATAAGCTTCCAAGGAGCCTCTTGTTTCTACCTCCCATCCTGCCACAGGTGGGGGACTGGGATTACAGACACTTGCTGTTGTTACCTTCCTTTTGCTGGGAAAAAACACTTGATCAAAAGCAGCTGATGGTAGAAAAAGATTTATTTTGGCTTACAGTCTCAAGGGAAAACTTTATGATGGCAGAGACAGGACGGTAGAGCAGAGAGTGAACCTCACAATCTGCCACAACAGATAGAGAGCCACAGCAGGAGAATAAGCTGAACTCTGACAAGGGGGAGCTGGTTATAACATCCCAAAAGCCCCTCCCCAAACCACACACCTCTTCCAGCAAGCCTCCATGTTCCAAATTGCCACCATCTGGGGGCCAAGCATTGAAGAGACATTAGTTTATAGGGACATCTGATTCAAACCATCACATTGTGCCCCTGGCCCCCATAGATTCACAACCATCTCAAGATGCAAAAATACATTCAGTCCAACTTCAAATGTCCCCATAGTCTTTGTCCAACACTGCTCATACATTCCCATAGTCCAAAATCTTTTAACTGTGATCCTGTAAATAAAATCAAAATACAAGTTACATATACATAATGGCATGGAGTGAATGTTCTCACTGCAAAAGAAGGCACAACAACAAAAATTTAACCAATGCAAGATGTAAAACAAGCAGAGAAAATAAGAAGCCTTATAGTTCCATGGGCAGCATCTACAACCATCCCCTCCAAAGCCTGGGGAAAACTCCATCTCAAGTTAGCAGATCTCCTTGGCAGCTGCCCAACAGTCCTGACATCTCCAAAATCCTGGAGTTTCCTCTTCAACCCACAGTTTATCCTCATGGCCCAATTGGGTCTCCACACAGGGACTTCAACAGCCCTGTCTCACATTGCCTAGTGGCCATTTCCAATATAACACTTTGGAATTCCATGATCCTCTCTTTCCTGCATTTGTTATACTTGCATAGAATCAGGTGGGCTATAAAAATTTGTTAATCCACTGGGGGGAAAAGCCAACTTTGAAGAGTAGAAAAACTTCTTCAGCATTCTTCCTTAAAGCCACCGCCACTCAAAAGAGTCAACATTTTTCCTACTGCCCCAATGGCCCCAACTCAATGGTGGTAACCTCTCAAACAATTGCTGCTGAAGCAGGCCTCAATCTCTGGCCTGAAACTTTCACTCCTTTCTGTGCCATATCCCTCTGCTCACACCAGTTTGTCTCTTCTAAACTCAACCCTGCTCATGTTCTCAGGACACAGGCAGAGCACAGCTAGCCTCTCACAGAAACTGTTCTAGCCCAGACCTAACAAAGCTCTTCTTCCTCTGATAAGCCAAGCCTCACTGAAGTCTACAGTTCTTTCCACTTTTATGTCATTCAACTCTCTTCAGAATGGTCCTTAAAGCTCTGTGTAGAACATTGTAAGGTGTCTCTTAGTCCAAGATTTAAAATCCTTCTACATTCCTCCCACAAATCAGTTTCAAAAGACCAAAAGCCATACAGTCAGGTTTCTAGCATTAATGATCCCATTCCTCTGGTACCAATTTTCTGTTGTAGCTAACTTTGTTGCTGGAGGAAAAGACCAGACTAAAAGTAGCTGATGGGAAGCAAAGGGTTTATTCTGGATTACAGTTTTGAGTGGAAGCTTCATGATGTTAGGGACAGAATGACAGAGCAGAGGCTCGACAATGCAACCTGCCACAGAAGGTAGAAAACAGCAGCAAGAGAGTGAGCTGATCTCTGACAAGACAGAGCTGGATATAACACCCTAAAGCCCACTCTAGACAACACGCCTCCTCTATCAAGTTGCCACCTCCCAAATTGCCACCAGCTGGGGACCAAGCATTGAAACCACATGAGTTTATGGGGAGACATCTGATTCAAATCACCACACTTGCTACTGCATTTGGCTTTATATGGATTCTGAGTATCCAAATTCAGATTGTCATACTTTCACAGCAAGCATTTTTACCAAACTATCTCCTCAGCCCTCTTTCTTTCATTTAAATGTTCCTTCAGGAGGGAGAATGGAGGGAATTACCATGGGATATTGTTTACAATTATAGAAGCTGCCAATAAAAAATAAAAATTAAAAAATAAAATAAAAGTTCCTCCAGCACCTAAGAATAGCCACTAGTGATATTCATCTATTGAGTAGCTTCTGGCACATGGCCAAAGACAAAGCAGGAGATACCCAGTGTTCTCAGAACGCTTGAACATACACACAGCTATTTGCCACTTACTCTTCAGTGTGCCAAAACCTGCTCGCACTTTCCTCACCATTTTATTAATCACTCTCTAATAGGATTTCTGGTAAGAATGACTTTAAAAGATAGCATCATTAGAGATTACCCAGTCCAAGAATTTCTTTGGAAAACCAGTATAAGAGTTGTGCCCAAAGTCACAGTGGTCACCCATGGTAGAACCAGATCTTGGTCCATTGTCTTCCTTCCATACCCCAGAGACAATCTTCCCCTATTTCACAGCTTTGCCAAGATTCAACTTTGGCTATGCAACCCAACTAGCACAAGGGTTCAACACTCATCATCTCATGGGGTTTTATACTCACAGAGCATTTACTTGCTCTTTTATGAATGCGTTGAGGCTCTAAGAAACCACTATGATACAAGATGGTGCTATGCAAAGATTAAGATCATAGATTCTCAAGTCTCAACGTTTTAGTTTCAGGCCAGCTAGATATCTTGACTGTGATGCCTATTCTCTGTGTACCTCAGTTTCCTGATTCAGAAATTGGGTGCCTTATCTGCATTCTGTCATGAATGATAGAGAGCATGAGGAGTTATTAGCAGTTAGAAGGAGGCAATAGCAGTTATTAACAGTTAATGGTTGTTGCAGGAGCCAGAAACATTTCCAGCAGTGGTATGGAAATTGGTAAATAATCTCTCATTTATGCTCAAGCACACAACCCTAATTAAACTCAGTGGTTCACATAATCACACAACAAAAGACATCAAGGAGCCTGGAGAGATGGCTCAGCAGTTAAGGCACTTGCATTCCTGGACTAACAACCTGGGTTCAATTCCCCAGTTCCCACAGATGCATAAAGTGGTGCATGTGTCTGGAATTTGTTTATAGCAGCTAGAGGCCCTGGCATACCCATTCTCTCTGTCTTCCTCACTTCTCTCTATCTCTCTCTGCTTGCAAATAAATAAAGTTTTTTAAAAAGATATCAAAATAGAAGAGGAACTAACTAGTTGGAAAAAAAGGGGTTCAGTGAAGGGGATATTAGGAGGGGAGACAAGGAAAGGTCATGTGAGAGGATTATGACCAAAATACATTACGTATACATGTATAAGATTTGTCAATAAAAAAAACCCTGAAGCCGGGTGTGGTGGTGCACTCCTTTAATCCCAGCACTCGGGAGACAGAGGTAGGAGGATTGCTGTGAGTTCGAGGCCACCCTGAGACTCCATAGTGAATTCCAGGTCAGCCTGGGCTACAGCGAGACCCTACCTCGAAAAACCAAAATAATAATAATAATAATAATAACTGAAAAAGAAATAAGCAAACTATTTTTCATAGTGGCTAAATGGGGTGATTAGTTGTATAGCACCCAAAACAATTCCTGGAGCAAAACAAGCCTGTGTTGAAGGTTAACTGCTGTTGTCATCATCATCATTGACATCTTTATCATCATCATCATGAGCAACAACATTGTTTTCCTTTCCTGGGAAGGAACCTGGCCAGAGGGAGAAAAGAGCAAGGCTGGTTCAATTTCTGCCACCAGCATGAATCAGCACTGTCTCTTTTATTGAGAATATAGCAATAGCTTAGCAATCCAAGCTATGCCCACTTCACTTTCTGCTTGAAGACAGAAACAAAATGTATAAACTCAACATTAAAACTCAGTAATAGGGATAGAGGGATGAC
This sequence comes from Dipus sagitta, assembly GCA_036346955.1. Lineage (NCBI taxonomy): Eukaryota > Metazoa > Chordata > Mammalia > Rodentia > Dipodidae > Dipus > Dipus sagitta. Next base: position 42,609,226 of record CM070770.1, on the reverse strand, counting down.
TTAGCAGTTAAGGTATTTGCCTGCAAAGCCAAAGAACCCATGTTCAATTTTCCAGGACCCACGTTAACCAGATGCACAAGGGAGCGCACGCATCTGGAGTTCATTTGCAGTGGCTGAAGGCCCTGGCGCGCCCATTCTCAGTCTCTCTGTCTTCCTCTTTTTCTGTCAAACAAATAAAAATAAAATATAAAGAAAAAACTCAGTAATAAAGATTAAGCAGGGCTGGAGAGATGATTCAGTAGTTTAGGTGCTTGCTTGCAAAGCCCTAAAGGCCCAAGTTTGATCCCCCAACATCCACATAAAGCCAGATACACAGAGTGGTGCATGTATCTGGAGTTCATTTGCAGTGTCAGGTGGCCCTGGTGTTCTCTCTCCCTCTGCTTGAAAATAAATGAGTAAAAATATTTTGTAAAAAGTAAGCAAAGCACACCGGGTGTGGTGGCACACACCTTTAATCCCAGCACTCGGGAGGCAGAGGTAGGAGGATCACCATGAGTTCAAGACCACCCTGAGACTACAGGGTGAATTCTAGGTCATCCTGAGCTAGAGTAACACCCTACCTTGAACCCCCACCCCCCCCAAAAAATTAAGCAAAACAAGCTCTCCTCTTTTTTTTTTTTTTGTTTGTTTTTTTACAGTAAGCAAAAATCCCAGCCCACACCCCCAAGTCAACTTTTCTCTCCTACAAGCCATTCTTTTTTTTTTTCCTGGTTAGTGACCATTCCCTCAAGGAAACAGAAAGATAAACAAATGATGTGTCTGCCTCCAAAGAAGCTTTTTAAAGCAGTTGGACTCACTGCCTTCCTTCCCCTTTGCCTGGGTGTCACTATGAGATGGGTTTGGAATCTCGATGAGTTAAGAGCCATGACTGGAGTCCTCGATTTACTTTCCTCTTGTTCCTTCCTTGAAGACCACCACTCTGAGTGAAGCTCTCTCCAGGCTTCCAGTGTCCCCAGTTCTGTTAGAGTCTGCTCAGCTTCATCCTATTGAAGAGTGGGCAGAAGATAGCATTAAGTGTGGCTTTTTCTTTTCTGTGCTTGCTGTTTCACGTTGGGGACCAAGTGAACCCTACATCATGGGTTTTTAATTTTTCAGGTATTTCCAAAGTTGAGGTAAGTTCTAGACACACATTGTGTGTTCACAGTTCACATTTTTAAGTTTAAAAATTTCCTCTAGGGCTGGAGAGATGGCTTAGAGGTTAATGCACTTGCCTGCAAAGCCAAAGGACCCAGATTCAGTTCCCTAGTAACTACGTAAAGCTAGATGTACAAGGTGATGAATGTGTTTGTCTGCAGTGGCTGGAGGTCATGGTGTGCCCATTTTTTTTCTCTCTCTCTCCTTCTTTCATTATTTCTCTTTTAAATAAATAAATAAATATTTTTTTAAACTCTTCTATTATGGGCCTGGGATGATTACTCTGTGGTTAAAGACGCTTGCTTGCAAAAGTCCCTGGCACAACCATACGAACACACACACACACAGAGAGAGAGAGAGAGAGAGGAGCAAATAAATTAATTAAAAATCTCTCCTGTGCTAATCTTTAATGTCTTCCTTTAAACATTGGAAAATACAGGGGATATTTTAATCTAAAATCTGACCCTCTCCCCTGTCTAGTGCGTATTAATCTACATTTGAACAATTGCACAGTTATTCTCTAGGGAGTTCAGATTTTGTTATTGAAAACGATCTTCCCAAGACTATGAGAAACTTTTGGTGAAGAAGGGGTTAAGATGATAGCTAATCCAGCTGTATACTGGGAATTGGAGTACAATAGCACTACATCACCATGGAGGTACCATTAACCTCCAAATCAGCATGCAGTGTCTGTCCCCACGCCACATTGTCCTCAGAGAGGCAGTGTCCAACAGTGGCTAATATTAGGGATGTCAGGGTCGGAACCCCGAGTAACAGCCCAGCCTACTGTCACTAGTTGCAGGCCCTCCTGAGCTTCCTTTTCTGTCACTATAGGGGAAATCTTACCTGACCCTTTCAGAAATGAAGGTGGGAAATCATAGTCATCAATAGTATGTGAGATTGTTATGAGGATTCAGTGAGCATTTGAATGGCAGCCGGCACATAATGGGCATGATATGAGTCTGTTTTCTTTTACTATTGCTTCTCAACTTTCCTCTGGGCCAAAGTGCTCTCCTCTTGGATCAGCAGAGGTCCAACTTTCCTGATTCCATCTTTAGGAGACCATTTGAGAAACTATCTATTGCTGATTGTCTGACCTGTCTTCTGGTCATTTCTCTGTAAAGGCATAGAGTTGAGTATGGGGTCATGAGCTGGGAGAAAAGGGAAATTATAGCTAACATCCTGGCATAGCCCACTATAGTGTGCATCTCTTGGTTTGGCCCACCCAGTGCCCACCTTGCCTGTTTCCAGCAGCTGCTTCAAGCTTTCCTCCTAAAACCACCCCTCTCCCCCCACATATCCTCTATGCGACTGCCAGTCATGGCCCTTGGTTTTCCCTGGCAAATGGATCATGGGTACCTGACCCCAGCAATCCTTCAGAATCTCTGCTTTGAGGATAAAAACTCACCAGAGAATGCCACTGAGGTCCCCAAACTCTCTCAAGTTCCTCCGTCTTGAAAACCTGTTTGCTCAGCCTTTCCTTGAATTCCAGAGCCGTTCTAGCTCCATGAAAATGAGTTCCTTTATGCTCTGGTTGGCAGAGCTAGTGGCCATCTGTCACTTGCTACCAGAGAGTCCTAAGTGACCCTATTCCTAAGTATTCATGGAGTTCTTGTCCTCCACTCATTGCCTTGACCACACCCAGCTCCCGTGTCATTCTGGCAGAACTATCAGTAGTTGAATGTCTTCATTGTGACATGTTCACCATGTCCCTTTTAATTAGTCATAATACCAACAATGCAAAAATGATATTGTTATTTCTACTTTATCAATATGGAAAGTGAGGCACTGAGAAGCTAAATAACTTGCTCAAGTTCACAGAGCCAGTAAATAGTAGAAACAATACATCCCAACAGGTCCAAATGCTGCCCTCCGTCAGTGAGTGAAACTTACTAGAATAAAGACCTTTTCCCTTTCACTTCCTACACTCCTAGAGTGGGCAAAGATTCTCAGCATCTTCTAATGAAGTACTTCTATTGTTGTTGTATTTTAAATATATTTTATTTATTTGTTTATTTGAGAGAGAGAGGAAGAGAGACAGAATGTGTGCTCCAGGGCCTCCAGCCACTGCAAACGCACTCTAATTCTCTTTTTTCCTCCCTCCCTCATTTCCTTTCCTTCTGCCTGCCTTCTTTCTTTTACTTTAGTTGTAAATCCTTCATAAGAAACACAATTTCTATCAGCAGGATGGAGAGAGAGTGGGGGGAGGGGAAGAGGGAGGAAAAATGGAATCAAAGCTTCAGTTTTGTATTCAGTATTCAAATTTGTATTCACCTTAAAAATTCCATTTGTTAGCCCCCAGATTGACTTCCCAACTAACTACTGTATGTCACTCTGAGCTTCAACCCCCTCCACCAAGAAAGCTGCTTAAAATGACACCCGGGTTGCTTGTCTGGGAAGGGGGGTTAGGCTTCATCTCTGAAGGCTCCTAATAATGATGTGTTTACTTGCACATTGTGTGTTTCCTAGGCCACACCAGCCTGAGGGGAAAATTGGGATCATACCCACAAGCACAGGCTGTTCCTCTCTCACTCGGCTTTCATTGGCTCTTCTGGAAGCACCAGCACACTCCCAGGAACCCCTGCGGTCTCTGAGGTTGGCCAGGGAACCCTGCACACGTGCTCCCACACATTGTGCGGTGTCCTTCATTTCCCTTCCCTTTGGCTCTGGCTCCCCTGCGATGGTTTGCCAGGTCCTCTGATGTCTGTGAGGCTGGCTGTTACTGTGGCTGGGGCCACCAAGGCTGAGCTGCTCCTGGAGGAGAGCATGGTGTCTTTGGTGATGCCTCAGCCTTGGCTCTAGATGGGGATGGCGTTTGCCTCACATCTCAACAGCAGCCCCAGGCCCCATGTGTACTTTCTCCTAGCACCCTCGTGCAGTGGTGCCTATTCCTAGAGAGAGCCCCCTTGTGTGGGGATCCAAAGCAGATTCCTCTTAAAACCCCTCTAGCTTACATGTGCTCAAGGGCAGTGGGCTGAGAATCTTCATCGTCTACTCACAATCTTCCTTTTCTCCAGCTCTGGACCATGTCTAGGCCAACCCTGGTTTTGTTATTCTTTTTTTTTTTTTTTTTTTTTTTGGTTACTCTTCCTTTCCAAAAGGCATTTTGGTTCCGTCATACAGCTAGACTCTTGGTATCAGTACAGCCTATCTTGTTGCCTAGAAGTGACAGCTTCCTAGAGTGGATATAGGCTTCAGCTGACGTCATTTTTATAAGAGAGTGTTTCTTCCCAAGTACCAGGAGTCACATGATCAGAACTCAACTCCTATTGCAACCAGAGTGGTGATGATGATGATGGTGATGGACAACGTTTCCCATGTTATCAGGCTTCACACTCAACACTGTAGAGACATGATTTTAACTTAAGTCTCAGCAACTCTCTGATACATACTAATTGTCATCATTCTACAGAAGGAAAAATTATGGCTGAAGAAGGTTAAGTAGGTCCATGGTCACACGGTTGGCAAGGTGCAGAGCCAATCCTGGTCCCTGCTCAGTTCATCCTCTGCAACTGGGACTGGGCACTCAGCCTGCCTCAGCCCGGCCTCCTGCCAGAATCTGCTTTCATCCTCTCTAGGCCTCTTTCACAAAGACTGCCACCACAGTAGACAGGTAGATTGCCAAACTTATCTGAAGGACTCCAAGTTGGTGGAAACTTCTAGGCCTGCACCACCCACTTCCTGCATCTTCTCTGTGTTCTCCAGGGGCTTTCTTCAGAGGAGTGGGTGAGAGGCATCCCCAGCGGGATTGCTTCCTCTCCAACCCCAGGCATCCAGGACTTCCTTGGAGCAACCTGGCCTGGTCTCGCCAGGCTCCCAGATAGATTCCATGCTGAAGCCTATTCCCGAAGAGCTCTCAGCATACGGCATGGCATAGTTAAAACTATGCCTGATCATAGTGGGTCTTTTAATTGAATAGAGAATTAAAGTCTGGCAGGGTGTGGTGACTCAGGCCTTTAATCCCAGCAGAGGTAGGAGGATTGCCATGAGTTCGAGACTACATAGTGAATTCCACGTCAGCCTGGGCTAGAGCGAGACTCTACCTCAGAGGGGGAAAAAAAAAAAAAGAATTCAATTCAAGTCTGGGCTTTAAATGCCATTAGGAGAAGAAAAAGTTACTGTCTTTTCAGAATGTCACTGTAATTTGTTCTTAGAGTCACCCCTCCGTAAGGTCCTTGTTCCATTTGAACTGACACTGAGAAGGCACACAGGCAGAGCTGCAAAGTGAAGAGTAGGGCACAAGTTCTCGCCCTCATTCACTGTGCTCTCAGGCTTCCCATGTCAAAAGTGAGATTCTTTGACTGTGTCTATGACAGCTCAAAGCCAGGAGCCTTATCAGGCTGATCACTGATCTGTTTGAAAGTGACCAGGCAGGAATGAATGATCTTGTTTGACCACCTGGGCTGCTTTCACAAAGTACTTGTCTCTGTTTCACCCCCCCGCAGAGGGGTTGCTCTCCTACCAGGCTTTGGTGTGATCTCTTCGGTCCTCAGTTTCCTCATCTGAAATATGTAGGGCTTGGATCCAAGACCTCTGAGGGCCCTGAAAGTTCGCAGGGCCTGTGTTTTGTAGTTACAAAATATAACACTTCACGTATAAGTCAGATAACTAAGGCACTGACTATTTGAATAAAAATGACTCTCCAGGGCTGGAGAGATGGCAAGCGGTTAAGGTGCTTGCCTGCAATGCCTAAGGACCCGGGTTCAACTCCCCAGTACCCACGTAAGCCAGATGCACTAGGTGGAACATGCATCTGGAGTTCGTTTTCAGTGGCTGGAGGCCCTGGCATGCCCATTCTCTCTCTCAAATAAACAAAAAATAACATTTTAAAAAATAACTGTCCAAAATTTTCACCAAGTAATTACATTATGAAGCAAGTTCCCATCATGCATTTGCAGCAAGATTTGAGTTATAAGAAAATCTGACTTGTGGCCAACTTTTAAGTGACAGGTTACTGTTTAAAGCGAGTTTTGCACATAGGTCATGGTTTCTAAGAATAATATCCTTTACTCCCTTCTCCAGAGTCCTCAACACTGAAATATTAGTACAATATGTTTCAAATTCATTATTTTGGCTAGAGAGGTGGCTTAGGGGTTAAACGTTTGGCTATGAAGTTTAAGGACCCAGGTTTGACTCCCCAAAACCCACAGAAGCCAGATGCACATCATGGCACATGCATCTGGAGTTTGCCTGCAGTGGCTGAAGGCCCTGGCATGGCCATTCTCATTTTCTCTCTCTCAAATAAATCATCACTCATCTTGGAATGAAGGTTTTTAACATTTTTTATTATTCATTAAAGAGTGAGAGAAAGGAGAAAGATAAAGAATGGGCATGCCAGGGCTTTAAGCCACTTCAAACAAACTCCGGACACATGCACCACCTTGTGCATCTGACTTACATGGGTCCTGGGGAATCAAACCTGGGTCCTTTAGCTTTGCAGGCAAGTGCCTTAAGTTGTAAGCCATTTCTTCAGCCCCCCTTTTTAAACTTTTTAAAAATATTTTTATTTATTTGAGAGAGGGAGAGATAGACAGAGAGGCTTGCAGGGAGATGATGGGGATGCCAGGGCCTCCTGCCACTGCAAAAGAGCTCCAGACTCATACACCACTTAGTACATCTGGCTTTAAGTGAGTATCGGAATTGAACCCAGGCTGTCGGGCTTTGCAATCAAGTACCTTTAACTGCTGAGCCATCTCTCCAGCATGGTCTTTAATTTTTTTCCATTAAAAACATTTAAATTTTCTCCCAAACTGGCCCTTATGAAACACGCACCAAAAAATATTACTCCTCTGCCTAAAATTGTATAGATTTCCCGTCGCTGTCCAGAGCATGCCAGCTTTTACACATGATGTTCCCTCCACCCAGAACATTCCCTTTTTACTCCTTTTCTTAGAACTCACCCCAACCATTCCTTCCTCAGAGAATTGTCCCCTGACATCCTTGACCGGGGCAGGTCCCCTTAAGAGCGCTGCAGTGCACTGACAAGGCTCCTCAACAAGTCCTTGATTCTGACTCTGAGAGGCGATCTGAAGTTTGTTTGAATGAGTGTGTGGTTACTGTGAACAGACTGCACTCTGCTATTGCTCACACAGGCACACTAGTTGCCCACTGCAGGCACAGAGAATCCAAGCACTGGGGTTTTCACAGTCTCTCCCTCCCTGGTGCTGTCAACCCTCTGAAGGAAACAAACAGTAATCCAATAAGAGAACAAAAGGGACACCACTCTCCTCTCTGAAAGTCTACAGAGTGAGGGGAGCCAGGGATTGTGGCCCACACCTGTAATGCCAGCACTCAGGAGGCTGAGGCAGGAGGATCACAAGTACAAGACCAGCATGGGCTACAGAGTTATGGAGAGAGAACCTTTTCTAAACAAACAACGACAAACCAAATGGAGTGACTGAAGTAGGTCTAGAGTTAGCCCAAGAGCAAAAGGGTAGAAGGTAATGCATCAGATTCTGATAGGGTTTAGCTTACATCACAATCATGCAATTATTCAAACAACCCTATTTATACTTTCAGTCTAAGAAGAAGGAGGCTTCCGGGTGTAGTGGCACATACCTTTAATCCCAGTACTTAGAAAACTGAGGTAGGAAGATTGTGTGAGTTTGAGGCCAGCCTGGTGCTATTAAGTGAGTTCCAGGTTAGCCTGGGCTGAAGTGAAACCCTGCCTCAAAAAGAAGAAAGAAAAGAAAGAAAACGAAAGGAAAGGAAAGGAAAGGAAGGAAGGAAGAAGAGGGGCCACAGACAACCCAGGATGACTATGCCAACTGGAAAGATGGCTGCCTTCAAACATGATAAGAGAACCAGACATCTATTTCACCCCTCTCCCACCATCCTAAGCTTCTTCTGGCTCTCTTGGACTAGACTACCCCATACCATGTCCAAGGATTCTTGATTTTGCTTCTTTAAATGACTTTTCTTTCCCAAGGGTTGTGTGCCTTCTTCCATTATGTATACCAATAGCACAGCCTACCATTTTATTTAGTTAGCACAATTACAGGAACATCTATCCTGTCATTCCCATTCTACAGACAAAACAGTCCCCCTGCCTGTAAAATCGGCTATTCCCCAGCAGAACTGGGATCTCAAAGCCAAGGCCTCCATGTTTAGTCCAGCGTTTCCCCACTATATCACAGCCTCCTGGATTGAGCCAAGCCTCTTTCAAAGCCCCAGGAAGCCAAAGTTGGCTGCCTCCTGCTGGCAAGGAGCTCCTTCCAGGCTTCTGGTGTTGCTGCCAAAGAAGGGAGAGAGTGTGAGCAGAGAGGAGGGTGGCGTACACTGAGAGGCCATCTACAGTTCTGTTTCCCTCCTTCATCTCGGAAGGAGGAAGGGGTTGCACGTGGGGGTCGTGATGAAAATCAAAAATTCATGATACTTGGTGTTAGAAAAGCATTAACTCACCACCCCCCAAAAGTCACACTGACTTTGTGTTCCTGCTTGTTTTTCGCCAATGTTATCACCCAGGTGAACTCAGCATGACATATCAAGGTTTTAACAGAATATAGCAGAGTTTCAATTAACTTCATTTTTCCAGCCAGGGCTGGCTCCCAAGCTAGTTTTTCTTACTAGGTTGTTTCCTACATGAAAAGCAAATTCCCAGAGGTTCCCAAGATTGCCCACATCCTATGCGAACTGACTGCTCCCACCACCCGCCCACCCACCCACTAATAAGACATAATGCCGTCCTATTTTTGGTAACAATTAAAGGGCCTCCCGGTGCAAGCAGAAAGCTGTTTATTTTGTTACATCACTTCACTTGCCTTCGAAGGCTGGTCTGTGCTCAGTGTTTTCTGGTGATGCAAGTCGGCTCTCTTCCTCCAGCAGTTGGCTCTCTCCCATCTCACGGCACCTCACAGGTCTCTTCCCCCCTGCCTGAGCGAGGAGCAGCTCACGAATCAGCTGCAGGTCCCTGTTTTGAAAAGCAGAGATTCAGAGACAGAGGAAAAGGGTGGACTCCTATGTGACCTGTTCTTAGAGCAAGACCATCACCGGCGGAATTCCAGAAGCCCTTTTCATGTGTGGGGATATTTTTTCGACTGCGTGGAATCTGAAAGGAGCAGAAGGATGGGAAATGCCTGCATCCCCCTGAAAAGAATTGCTTATTTCCTATGTCTCTTTTCTGCGCTTTTGCTGACTGAGGGGAAGAAACCAGCGAAGCCAAAATGCCCTGCCTGTGTGTACTTGTACCAAAGATAATGCTTTATGTGAGAATGCCAGATCCATTCCACGCAGCGTGCCTCCTGATGTTATCTCATTGTAAGGCCCGTAAGCATTTTGATATCTAATTTACGATTTAAAAATTCCAGCTGGTCTATTTGGGGCTTTGTATGCATTGGTAGAAGGGCATGGAGAGATTCCTCTTGCATTGCTTGGCCATTTGACATTTTGCTGTATTTACAATTTTTGATTTTTATTAGCTGCTACTGGACATGCTTAGATCCCCCCACCCCTGGACATTATTATGGGAAACCTGTAGCAGATTCATCTCTCTCCTGCTTCATCTGACAGGGAGCAGTACTGTACTGTATAAAATACTGTCAAAATAGTGACTGCTATGCTAAACTGGATTAACATAAGGTCTGTTCTGTGTGTGTGTGTGTGTCTGTTTGTTTTTGTGTGTTTTGTTTTCTTTCAGATCCTTTGTGAGATCTGGTTTTACTGAAATCTCAGAAGGGAGTTTTTTATTCACACCATCGCTGCAGCTCTTGTGAGAAATATTTATATCATGACTATTTTTAATGTAGCATGTATTTGGATAAGCCTTCTAGTAAAATGAGCTCAATATTAATTTTGTTAAATGTGATGATATTTCTGAAAAGAAGGAGAAGATCAATAAAGTGAGAGGTAGATGGGATTGTTTGCAACTTCACGCCAACAGTGCAGGTTGATTCTTGATGGGAAATTGACTGACCTGTAATGCTGTCCACTTTAATGGCTGTGTATGAAGTTGTTGGAATGTGGCAACAAGGATCTCAATTCCATTATTTTACTTTCATTTTGAACTTGGGAACTTTGGTTATTTAGCACTGGAGTTTTTGCATTTGTCAATACAGAGTCCAGCAGAACATATGCACTCAAGATGTTGTCTCCGGGGGTCTGGGGCAGACTGCTGCTCTGTTTGGTTTACCATGTGGGGAGAAAAGGGGGGTTAAAAAAAAGTTGGTTCTTTCTAGGTAATTCTTTAAAATATCAGTTCTCAAGAGACTGTTTTTTCATCCTATCTAATTTATAACTAGTCCCCTTACAGGGAGGAAAAGATAATATTAATACAGAAATACTCATTGCTGCATGTTTTTAGTTGGTCACAAGGGAACCACATATTCAGCCTATGCCTGAAAATATTCAAAAAATAATATTTGACTAAGAAATTAGATCTCTTCACAGACATAGAATAACATGTATGATTTGTATAATGTTAGACAATTGGAGTTTTGGTTCTTTAAGCAGTATCATATGGTGGTTAAGAGATCTCACATGCTCAGGTATCAGAGTTGGGTTGGTAGCTAGACAGCTCCAAGGGAGAATCAGTCAATAGTCGATATATGGAATTGAATTTGAGGTATCTTAACTGTATGATTTAGAATCCAAGATTTTTATTTTTAGTTTTTGGTTTTTCGAGGTAGGGTCTCACTCTAGAAGAGGCTGACCTGGAATTCACTATGTAGTGTCAGAGTGGCCGTGAACTCACGGTGATCCTCCTACCTCTGCCTCCCAAGTGCTGGGATTAAAGGTTTGCACCACCACACCCAGTTTAGAATCCAAGATTTTTATTTGTTTGCTTGCCTTGCTTGGCCATTTTGACATGAGTATATATACATAAGAAAGTAGCATGAAATTGACAAGGGGGAGTTCTGTGTTTAAACCTTACCCTACCACTCACTAGAACTTAATCATGTAATCTAGTGCAAATTCCCAAATCTCACTGGCCTTCGGTCTTCATATCTGTAAAATGGAGGGGATAACATATAATTTGAAGTGTTGTTATCAGACATAAATACAATTCAAGTAGATAAAACTTTTTATTTTTGTTTTTTGAGTAAGGGTCTCATGTAGCTCAGGCTGGCCTTGAATTCCTGATCTTCTTCTCTCCACCCCTCAGGTACTGAGATTATCACAACTATCTTAGATAAAACTTTGACATAGGATATGGCAAAGTCTTATATGTCTTATAAATTATAAAAATGTAAATTTTTATAAAGGGGTTAGAGCAAAAACAGTTACTTAATATATTGTGCATTTCCTATGAAATACCAAAAATGGTTTGATTATTTAATTGAATTTACAGACTTGATTGGGTGTTTTGAAATTATGTAACAACGTTGGTTAATTTTCTTCTCTTGCTAATGTCTTTGAGTGATTGGCAATTGAGTAGACAATTCCTTAGGGGTTATCTATTTGACTGACGGCTAACAGCGTAATTAAGGGAAGAGTTAGCACTTCAAACAAATCCACAAAAGAGAGAGTCTTGCAAAGTCTGCAATGCTGGGCTCCTTCCATAGGATAAGAATATACTGAAAGATAGTGATAAGTGGTGTTTATGCTTCTCATTGGTTAAGTAAATAAATGAGTCACCTACAACGCATCCTTTTGATGTGCTAAGGCACCTCCCTCCCCCTAGGATAGTTAGATCAGTCCTTAAATTTGGAGAGAAGTCTTGGTCACACCACTACTTTCGTAGCCTGACAGTAGGTGGGCATTAGCTGTGACACTCAAAGCCTGGACAGATCGCCCTACTCAGTTTCGACATCTCCACTTTGTTTTTGTTGGGGGGGACCCAGCCACAACAAGCCCAGATGCTGGGGAGTGTTATAGAAATAGTTCCCGGCTGCTGCAGAGTAATGTGATTACACGTATTTAGAATCACAGAGGAAAGCCAGAGGACTGGTTTTAAATAGCCCACACCCGAGTGTGTGCTGTGCTGCTCTGTCCCATGCTCCGAGTTCCTATGGAACATTCCAGCCCTCATTTCTAAAAGCAGTTCAAGTTTCAGAAATAACAAAAGGGCTTGTCCTGTATGTCCTTGGTTAACTCATGTTAGCTGACCTCAACATGGTGGATTTGTGCCACACTGATCTTATGTAAAATTATCAGAGGCCAAGGTTTGTCTCTAGACTCTAGAACCCTGTTCCTAAGGACTATTTTCCATCCCTCCTCCCTAATGTTCTCTGCTTCCTCCTGCTCTCAAGAAAATGTCAAAAAGATCATTTTCACTCAGTAGGAAATAAATGATAAGGCTCCCGATCTGAACCGTGCCGTGAATATAACAACTGTGGAAATATGTGGCTTGCAGACAAAAATTGTATTTCTGTGGGACAGCATTGCCCCATGTCCTGAAAACCCATCACCACTGAAACACATAGAGCAAAGGGTCTCCAGCCATTTCTTGGGGTTGGTTAATGAATTCTAATGGCATTAGTGACCATAAATCACCATGCAGGCCTATAATATATTGCTGTGAAGAAATAAACTTCAAAATCAGTGCTATGTGATCCACCTGGAAGACAACTGGTTTCCTTGTTGTTGGAACGGAGAAAAAAATGATGCATTCTATCTGTGTGAGGTGGTACACACCTACAGCCGTAGTGCTCAGGGGGCTAAGGCAGAAGGATATAGAATTCAAGGCCAACCTGGAGCTACATAGTGAGAGCTTGGCCAAAAAGAAACAAAGTAAGTAAGAAAGAAATACCCTATTTCTACTATCCACAGAAAAAGTCTGAGAAAGTTGCCATGGCCCTAAACGCTTCTTCAGAGCTCCTGCAAAAGAAATGAAAAGTACTGTTCGAAATGTCAGCCTGCGGTCCTGCAGAAACCAGATATGGTGCTTCAGGTTAGATGTAGTCTTTGGGGAATGATGCTGGTAGTCTGTGGCTGGAAGTTTGTGTTGGGAAACAAGAAAAACAAAAACCCACAGTTCTCTAGAAAGGAGAGGAGGAATAAAATGATCCAATAAAAATTCACCAAATTAGCTGGGCTTGGTGGCACATGCCTTTAATCCCAGCACTTGGGAGGCAGAGGTAGCAGGATCACTGTGAGTTCAAGGCTACTCTGAGACTATATAGGGAATTCCAGGTCAGCCTGGGCTAGAGTGAGACCCTACCTCAAAAAACAAAAAAATAAAGAAATTCACCAAATTAATTGTACATTAAAAAAAAAATCTCACTTATGGTTAAAAAAAAAAAAAAAACCTTTCCCCTTTTATTTCTGTTTTACCACAAGGATAGTTTGGAAACCCAACCAATGTGAATGATTATGCATTCTAGCCTGCTCTTAGAGTGATACTTTCAGTGAATGCAATTTAGAGAAATGTGTTTTCACATATTATAGCCCTGTTCCTTCTCCACACAGAAACCCCCAGTGATGCAGGCTCATGACAGAAGAGTCAGATTGAAGAAGATAAAATATGGCCACATTGCATCCGCTTCTAACATTTTAATGAATTAAGTTCCTGCAACTCTGGAGACAGTTCTATTAGAAAGGACTGATTCCAGGGTTAGTTTTAGTATCATACTCAGAAACAAAACAAAATAGAATTCAAAAGGAACAGAAAAAATTCTATTTATTCAAATGATATTTGGCCTCATGTGAAACACATAATTGACTTTTTAAGGGGATAATTAGCATAGGTTAAAAATATTAATCCACAATTGGAACATAAGAACATAGTCTATAAGAAATGTAAAAATAAAAACAAATAGGAAAGCAAATGACACAGGCAACAGTGAAGCCCATTCTTATGAAGGCTTCAATCATTTAGACCTTCAATCACTCATTTAAGGAGAAATATCCCTGGCCAATCTTGCCCTTTTACAGCCACTGCTTTTCTTTTCTTTTCTTTTCTTTTCTTTTCTTTTCTTTTCTTTTCTTTTACAAGTAATAGAATTAAAAATTGATAATATTCAACTATTACTCAACCCAGATGAGTCTGCCATGAGGGTATTGTGAGGACTTGCTAGCTAGGTATATATAAATGAGCATGTTTTTAAAAAATATTTTATTTGCTTGAGAGAGAGAGAAAGGGGGAGGGGAGATAAAGAGAATGAGAATAGGTGCTCCAAGGCCTCCAGCCACTGCAAGCGAACTCCAGACACATGCACCACTTTGTGCATCTGGCTTACATGGGTACTAGAGGATTGAATCTGGATCCTTAGGCTTCATAGGCAAGCGCCTTAACCACTAAGCCATCTCTGCAGCCCATGAGCATGTTTTGGTTGTAGCCAGAAGATGCCCTCCTAATGATGGATTATAAATAGAAATTTTAGTCACCAAGGAACTATTATTCCATGTGATCTCTATGTCTGATTTTTTAATTAATTTATTCATGGAACTGTGCAAACTAGATCTGTATAACAAATTTTTCTGATATTTTTTCTGAAAGCATGTTTCAGTCTAATAAAAACACCTGAGAGTCACCTGTCCCTCCTGCTCTGATGACCATGTCCACCTGCACAAGTCCCCTCTCAAACAACCCAAAAATATGCTTTCTCCTCTTCACCCAGAGCCCTTCCTGACTGAGGGACCTTCAAGCTTCCCCATTGTGTTCTCTGCTTCTTACTCCCTTCCTGGCCATCTCCATTAGTGTTGCCTTCTGGAAACATGGCTCTCATTGAATCATCCATGTGCTTTCAAGGTTCAATGGTTCCTAGGAACTGAGAAACAGCACCTCTGTTGGTGTTAATAGCACTTGGCTCTTTCCTGTTATCCTTAGTTACCACTCACAACACTGACCCTACTCCTCCATCCATACAAGTTCCATCTATAACAGACTAAAGCCTCATTTGTGACCTATTTTCTCACATTCTAGATGTCTCTAGTATTGCCTGCCAATATATTATAGCTATTCATGCTTGTATCTGACCGGTGTCTGTCCTGAAAGCTCATCATTAGGCCATGATTCTAGGGAAGTATCTACAGGTTATACAAACATTGCTTTCCATAAATTGTTGATTCCAATCCCCATAGCCATATATGTGCTGCTAATGTTCTCTGCTTTACTATCAGTAGAAAGCCCTGGTCGTGGTTATATACTTTCTTATGAACTAAGGAAGTAGAGGTCTGGGAAGTAAGCTAAATCCCCAAAGCAAAAAAGGTATCTGCTCACAAAGTTATAACTGTAAACTTTTTCAGCAGAGAATCCCAGCACTTCATAGACAACCAATTAAGCATCTCCGAGACCCACTGTCTAAAGCTCTTTTGTTTTCATGGTTAGCAGGTTCTGACTAGTCTCCCACGAAAGGCAAAAACTCTACTTACCCTATCTAAATGGGTTTCTAAAGGGAAATATTATTATTATTTGTTTATTTTTATTTATTTATTTGAGAATGACAGACACAGAAAGAGGCAGATAGAGAGAGGGAGAGAGAGAGAGAGAATGGGCATGCCAGGGCCTCTAGCCGCTGCAAACGAACTCCAGACGCGTGTGCCCCCTTGTGCATCTGGCTAATGTGGGTCCTGGAGAATCGAGCCTCAAACCGGGGTCCTTAGGCTTCACAGGCAAGCGCTTAACCACTAAGCCATCTCTCCAGCCCTGAAATATTATTAAGATGAAAAAAATTATCAACATACAGATGATTTCCTTGTTGTCTCTGTTTAGCTAAAATGGGTATTTATTAGGGAGTGAGGGAGAGAGAAAAAGTACTTATGAAGTTGCAAGAGTAATAAAATGAAAGCGAGAGCCTTTCATTGCAGCAAATACATTTTGGGGTTTCACAATGTTGGGCTTGTGAGGGGCACAGAGATGCATAGCATAGTGTCACTCCCCACCCTAACACGGCAGCTCCAAGCAGGTGTTTACTCCTGAAAAGGTAAATGACGTTTTGCTACATTTGAATATATTGCAAGGTCATCTTGATAATCTGTGTTCACAATGATGTTCAGTTGCTTGGGGTATTGATGCTGTTGGCTGGTTGTGGATACTATGGGCTACCCAATGATAGAAGAGGAGTTTTACAACATCAGCTGTGAGGTTCTTGCTGCTGTTAGCTAGCCATGTGGCAAGAAGCTTTGTGATCAGATAAACATGGTTTCCCAATCCCCACTCTGCTGCTTGCTTCTGCGATTTTGGGCAAGCTGAGTCATGACAAAATGGGAAACAATCATGGTACCTATTACAGGATCACAGTAAGAATGAAATAAACCAATTCATGGATAGCATGGCTCTTATAACTCAGTGATCATTAGCTGTATTATAGTCGTTGAGTTGTTCACTGAAACTACTGTAGCATCAGTTTAATGTCTGTGTAATCTGGGTTTGTCTGCAATGCCAGCTTTAAAATGTGTGGTTCTATATACAGGTCTATATCAGATCCTACTAAGAAGTCTTTCCTTCAAACATTTCTCACAGGAAATGTGGGTAACTTGTCTTTTAAAAAATAATAATTCTATCACTTTTTCCTCATGAATAAATGAATTGGTACCACACGTTGTAAAGCATGTCAGATTTTGTTTAAAAGAATTAATATCATCCAGTCTTCAAATGAGTAATCCTATGGTATGATGAAGAAAGGGCTAAACTAGGATGTAGGACACATAGGTCCAAAATCCAGTTTGGCCACTAATGGGCTATATAATGGGCTCAGAGGGCTCAAAATATTGCTGGGCCTTAAGTTTTATATGCAAAAAAATACCACAGAAAGAATAAATTATGGCTTTCTACCTCAAGGCTAATAAATGTTGGTGGTAAGATGAATGAGGGAAGCACTTAGGTATGAGACAGTAAGGAGTGGTAGTAACTGAGGTAAACCAGAGAAGATATGTATCGCCTAAAAATGACATCCTTGGCTCCAACTGATAATTGTTGATGGGAATGTAGTACATGGACATGGGGTGATTATCCTCCCAATTTTTAGAGAAAGGCAGAAATCTGGGAGCAGATTTTTAAGCAGGATGAAGACTCAAAACAAAAAAGCATCAGTTGGCATTGGGAGACCTTCACACTGACATAAATTCTATCTTAACATTTAATTGCTTTATGTTCTAGTCTATGAACAGTTATTTTAATATAATACAGAAAATTTCATTTTTAAGGAGATGGGCAACAACTATATTAATTCTTTAAAAAACCAGCAAATTAAAGTGGTACTTAAAAGAGCCTCAAAAGGGGCTGGAGAGATGGCTCAGCAGTTAAGGCACTTGCCTGCAAAGCTTAACAATGATTCAGGTTCAATTCTCCAGTATCCATATAAAGCCAGATGCACAAAGTGCATCTGGAGTTCATTTTCAATGTGGCTAGAAGCCCTGGCATGCCCATTCTGTCTCTTTTCTATCCCTCTCTGCTTACAAATAAATAAATTAATTTTATCTCATGATAGAGAATTGGCCATGACAAAATTATTATTAAGATAATAGCATATTACACCCACAGGGCCTTCAGTTGGATCCCCAGTATCTCTATCAAAAACAAAACAAGATAAATAATGCAGTCTCCAATCTCCCAGGTAGTCCAGAGGGACCTAACCATAGGCTGATAATAAGATAATATTTTAGTATCCCTCTCATAGGTCAAGGGTGGAAAGAATTGTTGGACCCATTTACATAGCAAGATGACAGTAGTTTTCCTATCCAATTAAAAACCAATGGTTTTCTGAAATATAAAAGCTAAAATGTGTAGGTACAAATAAACTCTGGACTTAGAAAATTCCTTGTGTAACACCATTGATTTTTCCCATGCTTCCATGGCAAAAAATGTCTACCTCCTTCACTTATGGATAAAAGCCATGCGATAAAACCAGGCAAGCTTTGGCTAGGGACATAGGTCACTTTTGTATTGCCTGGTACTAATCCCTTTGTATATCTGTGTGTGTGTGTGTGTGTGTGTGTGTGTGTGTGTGTGTGTTAAATTTCATCATGATGATCCCTTTTGAGGTGCAAATGCTTCTCTCTACATTGCAGGGAAGTACTGGGTCCAGGAGGCCGAGCTGCCTCTTCAGTGGCCCCATTCCCAACACCTAGCAGAGGTGGGGCTGAGACCTTCACCCTCCCCGCTAACCGCTTCTGACACCAATGATCTTGAGTTTGAGCTTGACTTTGCAGTTTTGTTCCCCAAGTCAAGTCTCCTCTCACAGGGTCAACCTTTGCCATTCGCGAGGTTATTCAGGGGAAATGTGCCCTGATTCCTGGAGACAATGACTGAAAAGGAGTTTCAAAAGCCCTTTGAAAGAATGGCAGCATTGCTGGCAAGGGCATCTAGTTTCCCTAGGTTCCAACTCTCATTTGCATGTGTAAACTCTAGTCTTTGTGCTTGAAGAGAGACTGACAGACAAAATAAATAAATAAAATACCAAAAAAGGGGGGCCTTATTTAAAGTTACACCTTAGACCAATGCCCTCTAACTTGAGCAGGGTAACAATTGTTACCCTGATGTTTAAATAAATGAGGAGAAACTCCATGTTCCATCCTTGCTTATCTACCCACAGTGCACCTCAGCATAGGAAAACCACTATAATTACAGTTGTTTCAGTCTTCCCAACCTCCTGTAGAATATTGGTTGTATGGAACATATTGTAGAAATGTTCTCATGCGGTATTCATTTTATTTATTCGCTTAATTATTTATACTTTACTTTGTTCTAGGGAGATTGGATAGCAAAGGATAGCTAGGTAATTTCTTCTGTCCTGGAAGAAAAAGTAAACCATCGGTCTTGATGAAAAAATAACTCAAAACAGTTTTGTCTAGGAGTCGGGACTCACACCAGGCTGTCCACCTCGCTGGGCAGCTCGGCCCACACCTTCTCTTTAGGGGCAATGCAGTAAATGCTTCCCTCAGAGGGAGGACAGAATTGCTTGCAACTCATTTATCAGAAAAGGGCTCCTGAGCTTAAATACATGCTCTCAGTGTGTTTATCTGAAGCCATACTTCTCTTTTGGTGTATGAATGTGTGTCTAATGTGTGTACAGGATGTGTATGTGTTTGTATGAGTATGTGTGCACAAGTTCAGGTGTATACGTGCCATGGCATGTGTGTTAAGGTCAGAGAATAACTTCCAAGGGTCAGTCCTTGTCTCCACCTCATGCAAGGCTGGGTCTGTCCTTGTTCACACATCCACTTGCCAGGCTAGTAGAGCTCTGTGGATTCTTCTATCTCTACCTTCCCTTTCATCATAGGTGTGCTGAGATTACAGATGGCCACTACAGTGTCCAGCCATACATGGTTGCTGAACTCAGGAACTTACACTTGCATGACAAGCACTTTATCCACTAAGTCATCTTCCCAGCCCCTGAAGTGACTTTCCTCACAGCTGTTTCCCAAGTGGCTAAAGCAGTGCGTCTCTGGGTAGAGTCCATGGAATATTCACATCCTGTAGAACTCGAAGATGGGAGGATTCCATCATCAGTGACACTGGGACCCTGCATGTTTAATTTCCTTTTGAAGAGTATCAACCAATTTAAGGACAAAAAAGACTTACAGAGTTAAAAACTCTGAATAATGTCTTCAATTCACTCTTCCAAAACTTGTCTGCCATTTTTCCTGCAGGTGACCCTCTCAACCCCTTAAAGATCTTGTTTTCCAGGGAACTGTAGCCTAGGAAATACTGGCCAAGGCTGTTCTGGTTTGCAGCACCAGCTGAGCAGAGCTGGTGGGACTGAGCTAAGGTAGCTGGCTGTGTTCGTAGACATTAACCAGTTCTGGCGGGATGATCAGATCGTGTCTGAGCCTGGAATTCCAGCCTTGCAACTTACAAACTTCAAATTCCTTGACCTCTCCCACCTTTATATTTTAAGTAGAACATAGAAAACAGCATTCCTTTGAGGATTAAGGAACGATCTCGGGTTGTTGAAGACAAGGTCTAGCACAGAAAAAGCTGCAGATAAAATTTAAATACCTTCTTGGTGTTCCAGACCAAACAGAGGGAGAATGGCTTCATAAAAACGTGGGGAGGAGGAACTGCTGGCCAGCTGTGACACTATCTAGAAAGGAAGGAATATGACTGTCCTGGGATAAGAGGTAATGAACTATAAAGCCAAGGGTCAGATCTATGCAGAGGGAATCCTTGCAAATCTAAAATCTTCATCCTAATCCTGGCCCGCCACTAAAAAAAAAGAAATGACTCATGGTCAAGTTGCACGACCTCTGCTGGCTTCAGTTTCCTCATTTGTAAAAAGAGGAACTAGATCGCATGTCTCTCTAGGTACTCCCCCCCCCCCGCACACACACCCCAGGATTTATGTGGAGCCCAATTAAGATACTTCCAATCATTTCAGATTGAAGAGGTGGTAGTCTACTTGAGGATTCACTAAATCACATCGAAAATGTTTTCCAAAGATGAGTCAAAAATAACTGTCAAATGATGTGTGATGCTTCCCATTTTAATGCCTCTTTGTCTTAAGAGCATATCTTAAAATATTCACATGTAAATTATTCACATGGCACATGAACTCAGAATATGCGACTTTAGCTGAAGTGAATCATCAGCCCATTACTAATTATCATTCAACCAGCCCTGCCCTTGTGGATGGTGAATGGTAGAAACAGAGGATCTGAATCATTGAGCAGGCGCTGAACAAGTTGACAAGCCCCTGCAGCTGTGCATCTATAGCTTCTAACAGCCGTGGGCTGTGTGCTTAGGCTCTTTTAGATACAGAATACATAGACCCAGACCTAGAGGGACTTGGATATATACATAGTCATGTTTTTACACACTGCCCATGGAGGCCTACTCCTCTGTATGACACCCATCAGTCTTGTGGAGCAGGCATGACCTCTGGGAATCTGAACTTCATCAGCAGTACAACTAAGATCTTTCGCTGGAGCTGAGGGCTCTTCTAGCCTTGACACTATACATCTCTCCTCCTTGCTTGGACAGTCTTTGGCAGAAGCCCTGGAGGTGTGCTCGCTAATCTACAGTGTCTCCCATGGTTTTGGAGGATCATTCAGGAAGGCTTTATGTTATTCTAACTCTTTCTTGAACAGATAATGGAAGTGAGTCATCTATTCATGTTAACATACAATCATTAGTGACAGCTACAAGCTCTGAAGCCAGATACTGTATTCCACATCCTATCAATGCCATCCCCAAGCGACAACAAGATGCCGGCTATTCACTCTTCTCCATCTAGAACAGTCTTCACAGGGGAGGAATTATACCGAAGAATTATACCGAAGGTCTCCAGGGGCCCCGCCACACACCCCATGGGCAGAACTTCCTCTGGGTAGAAGAGGGGAAGCAGGCCTTTCAGTGATTCCAATGGCAGTCAAGACGCTCAGGTACTGGAGAGGGTCTGAAGATGTGTCATTAGAACCAGGGGACCTGGCACAGAGCCAGCTGAGCAGCCTGATTAGAGACAGTGAGATTTTCTCAGCAGGGATTGTGCTCCCCCACACATCTTGCCATCTGCAGCCCTCTCTTCTTGCCTCCACCACAGCTTCTGCGCCTCCATGAACTAAGCCAGCAACTTCACAAACCTGGCATGCACAAGGGAGGGCACCTAGAGGGTTTATGACCAGGTGGGAATTAAGGCTTAACTTCGTGGTTCCTTCTGCAGTGCTCCTTTCCCAGCCTTGGGGAGAAGTGAGAAGCCATTTCCTGGGCTCATCAGACCCACGCCAATGCATGGGCCTGTGCAGTCTCCTCAGTGGAAGGACCCCTGTTTTGGCCTCTCGGCTGCTCTTGGCAAAGCCTTAGCCTTGAGCCTCTGGAGCCAGATCCTCCTCCTCAGATCCTCTCCTGCCTCACTCACTATTCTGTGGCCCATCATAGGTTCCCTCCTAACTGAAGCTCCCTGCTAACACCACTGCTTACTTTCCACTCCCTTTGAAGTGAATTCTGCCAGCCTTAGCTTTCATCGAATGAGGAATCCCTTGACAACCTTATACCCTTGGTGCTGCTTTTCATCAAACGAGGAACTCCACAACAACATTATATTCTTGGTACTAAAATGTTGTTACTTATGAAAAACTTGCTGGATTCCTTACACAGAGGTAAAGTTATAGTTCTATATGATTTCATTTTTAATCAGAATGAATGAAAATAAATGATTAAGTACAAATGTAATAAATACCACAAGGAAATCAGGGGGAAATGAACAATAAGAAAAAAATAAACTAATGGATTAAGAGAAAATAAAAAAAAATCCAAGATCTGACTCTTGGAAAAACCAATAAAATAGCAGCCATTTGGAGGGAGCAACACTCACAATTCAAGGATCCATTAATTATTCAACAAAAGGCTTTAGAGAAACTTGGAAGAAGGCTTAGGAAAGAATCAAAGAAGTGACTCACCTCACATTATATATGAAAGCAAGTCTCAGGTGAATTAAAGAAGTCATGATTTCATAGAAAGAAAAAAAGATAAACCAAGAATGTGCTCAGATAGGCATCTTTCATATTCAGAGTTAGATATATAATTTGGTAAAGCTTTGATTTAAAAAAAACTACAGACTTAAAAGCCATCCATAATTCCATAGTCCACATGTAGAAATCTACTGTAAATCTATCCTAAGGAAATATAGATGGAAAAAACTTTGCTATATGAAGATGGTTATAGTAGTAAAAATCACATTAAAAAGTTATAGTCTGAGTTTGGAGAGATGGTTTAGTGGTTAAGGTGCTTGCTTGCGAAGCCTAAGGACCCAGGTTCGGCTTCAGAGAACCCGTGTAAGCGAGATGCACAAGGTGATGGATATGTACAAGGTTGCGCATGTGGACAAAATGGCACACACGTCTGGAGTTCAATTGCAGTGGATGGAGGACCTGGCACACCAATTCTCTCCTCTCTCTCTCATAAATAAAACTAAAAAAATAAGTTTAAAAAAGTTATAGTCTATCTACAACCCAAAATTTATTTGCCTGTTAAATTATATGATTGAAAAACTTTCAAGAGAAATTGGTCATGGTAAAATAAACAGGTGAAAAGGACACAAAACAAGACAGGAGGGGTTATCCACATGTATAATCCTAGCACTCAGTAGGAAGGAGACAGGATCACCAGTTTGAGGTCAGACTGTGCCACACAGCAAACATGGCAAGAAAGGGTCTTCAAAACAAATTAAAAACAAAAATGGGGCACACAAAAAAGGATGCAAAACAATTTTACAAATATATACAATTATATACATGAGTGTGTCATAAATGTTTTATGAATCTTTATATATGTTTTATTGAATCTTCAGTGTCTGGGTAATATGGTAATGATGTTCTTTACTTTTTGAGCTTTTCTATATTCTCCAGCACTTCTATAAAATTCGATTCTATTTACATGCTGCATTCAAAAATTAAAATATTTTACTTCAAAAATACAGATTGATGAGATATGATTTTAATGTGAAACCCGCATTGGTCATTTAATTCCTTTCAAAAATGATATTATATAATCATACTCTTTAAGTCTCTATGAACAGCTAAGCAGTGTTACTGTGGCTGTTCACTGGGATGCAAATGTTACATAATGATGAGACCTGGGACTTATGCTGAGAGGGCACCCAATATGTGAGGATGGCATTGGACCTCATGGTCTTGAGGTAACCCTCTGAGCTTCAGTATCTCCCTGTCCCATAGAGCCACACTGGCTCTACCACTTTCACAGAGTTGTTCTAAAGACTAGACAAGATATTCCAGGCAGGAGGCTGTGACATGTGGGGTGTTGTGAAGATAATAATCATCATTTCAAAATGTGCTGATGTCTGCCTGAGATTTATAATTGATATGTACTGTTCTTTGCATCTCCTTCCTGGTTAAAACAAAACAAAAAACAGTATACTCCCTGAGTTAAAAAAAAAAAATCCTCGCTTTTCTTCTTGAATTCAAAAGGGCATAGCTCTTGGGGGCAAGTTAGAAAAGTTAGCATGCAGTCCTGGTTTTGGTTCTGTCTCCACCAGAACTAGAGGGAGATGCTTGGCTTCCTCCTTCCCTAAGAAAAGAGCAACTGACAGAGACTTCAGAAGACCCCATGGGATCAGGGAAAGGACAAGTTTTCCATGACCTCTGTAAACTTTAGCTGTCTCCTGGAAAATCTGTTGGGCCCAGACCTCTGATTTCTGCTCAGGCTAACAAGGTCATTCCAACTGTACACTGGTCAATACAGGTCCCTCCCGGACATGGCTGTTGTGAGGATGGATGTCAAATCTGACTTACATGCTGACAGACTCTTGCCATGTGTAGCTACAAGGATAGGAAAACCCACAACCCCTTCATGTTCCACAGTAACTGCAAAAAGAGTGGCCTCTTGGTCCCTGTAGGTAAAGCTGGGTATTGAATGTAAGTAACCTGGAAGGCACTTTGTGTGTACCCAGACTTCATGCATCATGCAAGGAGCTTTTAAACAATGTAGACCACACTCCAAGTGTAGAATTTACCCAGAATGCTTGAAAGTAGGAATCAGTTGCCAATATGTTTTATTGAGAACTTTAACATGTAAACATACTGTAATTTGATTATATTTGTATCCCATATCTTTTTTTGTCCCTTCTCCTCCAACCCCCATCCACTGAGGACCCTCCTCTTTCAAGGCAGTCCTTCTTATGTTTTGTTGTCTTATTTATTCTGTCCTCCAAGTTAAAATGTTGATGAGCTCAAAATAGTGCAGATCTTGTGTTGGTATTGGCAATCACTGCGGGGTCATGAATGCACTGGTCTGTTCATGTTCATGTTGTGAGGACAGTGCCCCAAAGCACGCCTTCACCTCCTATGGCCCATGCATTATCTTCACTCTCTCTTTCCTCAATGGACCCTGAGCCTTGGAAGGTGTGATGGAAATTTCCTTTAGTGTTGAATTCTTTTTTAAATTTATTTTTATTTATTTATTTGCAAAGACAGAGAGGAAGAGAGAGCGGGGGGAGAGAGAGAGAGAGATCAAGAGAGAAAGAGAGAGAGAGAGAGAGAATGGCATGCCAGGGCCTCTTGCCACTGCAAATGAACTCCAGACACATACACCGCTTTGTGCATCTGGCTTTATGTGGGTACTGCGGAATTGAACTCAGGCCATCAGGCTTTGTAAGCAAGCACCTTAACCACTGAGCAATCTCTCCAGCCCTTGTGTTGAACTCTTAACAGCCCCTTATTTTCTACTGTGATGAGTTTTGTGTCTCCTCAATATCTACTGCCAAATCCATAGACCCAATGCTCTGGCTGGGTATGTGAAGACGTCTCATCCACTCCTTCTTCTTGTCATTTTGATGAGTCTTGAGTCTTCCAGTATTCTCTGCCATCTGTAAAAGTATAAAATAAAATAAAATAAAATAAAACACAAAGTTCTCTAACCAAAAGAGAGACCAGCCTTAATCAAAGGCTATATACATTTAGAAGGGATATATGACCCTCTAAGCCATAGGTTTTTGACTTGGTTCTCAATACCAGGCATGAATTCCCTCTCACTGAGCAGACCATATATCCAGTCAGAGAGCAGTTGATTTCCCGATAACATACATGCCACTATTATACCTGCAGGTATATTTTGCCCAGTTGCCAGTATTTTTTAAGCTCTCAGGTGATTCCATGTGAAAGATTGAAAAGCTCAGGTTTAGGGTCTGAAACAGATATACCCACCTCCTCCATACTAGCCTCCAACATGCTTTCCTTGGTGATACCTCAACATTCAGTTGTCTCCCATGTGTTCTGTGTACACACCTCTTGCTTGCCATGGGTCCAGTTCAGCCCTAAGAAATCTCCTTCAGTTCCTCTGTAAAATGACTTTATTTTATTTTTACTTTTTTGGTTTTTCAAGATAGGTTCTCACTGTAGCCCAGGCTGACCTGGAATTCACCATGTAGTCTCAGGGTGGCCTTGAACTCACAGTGATCCTCCTAACTCTGCCTCCTAAAGTGCTGGGGTTAAAGTCATGTGCCACCACACCTGGCAAGGATGACTTTATTTTTCAGATGCCTATTCCATATATTGAAGAAGAGCATCATCTTAGCCAAACTCACCTTTTTGAACCAGGCTATTTGTGTCATGGGGAAGCTGCCTAACCCTGGAATTGGCTACTCTGAGGGAAGAGCTAAGTCTTTCTTTCCCCTAACCATAGAAAGAGAGCTATGTACCATAAAACATAGCCATTCTGTTCTACCCCAGGTCAAGTGTGTAAGATAATGGGCTAGAGTAGGCATCATTTCCTTAACATGGACTATTAGCTACTTGAATATATCTCATTCAATCACAAATCATAATACTGAAATCAAACCTCTACCTAAGAATCCATAAAATATTAAGGATGGGAGTTTTACTTTTATAGAATATGATGTATGCATAGATCTTTAAATATACATAGGATAATAAAATGGATAGCCCACTCAGCTGTATTTTAAATGCATGTATAATTTTATATTTCTTGTCCATAGAAATTACTATTGAGTTTAGAATTAAAGGACAGTGACATTATTATATTATCTACAAGAATTTTTTTAGCTTTTACAAGAAGCTTTTTAATTAACATATATATAAGGACATATACCACAAGTATATTTCTCATTAATTGTTTTTTATAAAGTGAGAACCCAAGTCAAGAATCTAACCATTACCATTATCCAGAGAGTCCCCCCTTACCAGTTTGAAGCAGTCTCCAAGAATAACCTCTATCTTGACTTCTCTCCACATAGTTTCAATTTGCTAGCTTTTGTTCTTTATGTAAGTCAAATTATATAGGATGTACTTTATTGTGTTATGGCTTCTTTCCTTTAAAAAAAGTATATATATATACACACACATATGGTTGTAGTTTAAATTGGAGGCTTTAGTCCTTAACATCTAATTAAACAAACTTTTTTTTAACCGGCAACTATGTTAGAGCTGGGGATGCAAAAACAAGCAGGGAGATGTCCCCACTCTAAGGAATAGTCGTGTAGTAATCTAGGAATGACTGGAATTCAATGTAAAGTGAATTGCTCTTTGTTCAACAAATATTTCTTCAATGTTCACTATGGAACAGGCATGGTCACGGGTTCTAGGGATAAGCAGAAAACAAGCAGACAAAAATTCTAATGGAAAACTTTTTTATTTCTGTGACATGCATAGGCAAGTTATACCAACTAATATCCATTTGCCACTCTGAATCAGATTTAAAATGAGGGATAGGAGCTGGAGAGATGGCTCAATGGTTAAGGTGCTTGCCTGCAAAGCCTAAGGGCCCAAGTTTGATTCCCCAGTACCCACATAAACCCAGATGCACAAGGCGGTGCATACGTTTGTAGTGGCTAGAGGCCCTAGCATGCTCATTTTCTCTCTATCTGCCTCTTTCTCTCTCTCACTCTATCTTAAATAAATAAGTAAATAAAATATTTTTAAAAGAAACAATAAATAAATATAATAAGGGATAGTAGTGATGAAATCTACTTTATCAGGGAACTTGGCATATGGCATGATGACATTCTAGTCAACTGTAGGGCAGTTTACAGACACTTGAGTATAAAAGCACTTCTCTATACCATTTTTGCCTTTTTGCATTCTCTGCATCCCTGATGCTGCCCTTAAAGAGAAAACCAAAACCCTGAAGCCTATGGAAGCCTTTGGGCATCAGCTTATCTTAGAGTAAGACTGAGCATCATGTTACTTTCCAGAACCATAAAGTGGAAAGAGACAATTACCCGAGCTGTGATGGAAGTCATGAACCTTGGAATTGGTTTTAATAAGTACAGGCTGTAATATGCACCTCACTCACTGTTGGCTTTTCAGAACCTAGTGAATTACTCCAGTTTCTGGCTGTAACATTAGGGAGCTACGGATGTAGCTCAGTTGGTAGAATGCTTGTGGAGCAAGTCCAAAGCCCTGAGTTCTATCCCTTATGCTGCATAAATTGGCATGCTGCCACAGGCCTATAATTCCAGCACTTGGGAAGAGATAAGGAAGGTCAGAAGTTCAAGATCACCCTGGGTTACATAGTGAATTCAAGGCCAGCCTAGGTTACATGAGACCCTGTTTCAATTAGTCAACCACCTAATCAGTCAATCAAGCTGTGACATTAGAGGGTAAAGGGGTGACAAGAATTGATAGTTTAAATTGGGCATGGTGGTGCATCCCTTTATTCCCAGCACTTGGGAGGCAGAAGTAGGAGGAACACCATGAGTTTGAGGCCACCCTGAGACTACATAGTGAATACCAGGTCAGCCTGATATAGAGTGAGATACTACCTCAAAAGAAAAAAAAAAAAGAATTGGTAGTTTAGGAAAAAATGAGAGATCATTTCATTTTGTTTGGATCATAGGAAAATTCACTCCCATGTTTTCATCTTGCTGTTCCAAAAATTATCAGTTCACACCCAGCTCATCTCTAACCTCTTAATATCCCCCTCCCTGGATTATTTTGAAACAATCATAGATGTCAAATTACTCACTTCACAGCTAGATCAGAAAGTAAGCTCTCCTGGCTTGAAACCCCTTAGGTAACAGGCTTAGAGATAAGTCATTTAGCCAATTACTGGCAGGTATACTTAATCCCTAAACTTCAAAAGTAAAGTTTACAAGGTTTACTACCTTAATTATAGTGTTTATTAAATTACCTGGTACACCATCCTATTAGTTGGCCTAAAAATATCTCTTTTTAGCTCTTTCAGACAGAAAACTGGCTAGAACTCTAAAAGGTTCAATGGAGCATGGGGACAGTCAGCTGACATCCTTTTTCATCAGTGATTTCGCAACCAAACCCTTGTGGATTTTGAAATTGGAAATAAATTTGTCCAAGTGAAAGTGTTTCGTCAATTATTTAGTAATGACATGGCCTCGGATCCATCCTAAGTCTCCTTACTTTCCATCATGAGCCTGTCCTATTTTCCAAGTAGGCGGTCATGAACTTGATACCAAACCACTGTCAATGGCTTGCTTGCTGCTATGAAGTATTGTAACACAACAGGGTATGGAAGTAATTTTTTTCTACATCTCCCAGGATTACATTTCCAAAACTCTATTGTTTTGACTACAATGTTAGCCAAAATGTTAGAATGCTCTTGAGGATTCTAGAGCAAGTAAAATAAATAAATAAATAAAGCTGTTATCTATCATGGAAGCATGTGAACTGTTGATTTAGTTGCATCTGTTATCATACCTGTTCTTCTTGTATCTCAAAATGTTTCCCAAGGTATGTGACAACTGTCATGGGGAAGAGAAGGGAAGCAAGCACCCCTTCAATGAGCATTTCATGAGGAGATAACTAAGAGAAGAAAAGCTACCAAAATGTTCTGCACAAATGACACTGTAGAAGACAGACATCCAGATGTCGCTCTATATCTACCCCCACTTGTTTCTCAGACAGATAAAAGCAGAAAGTATTGGCAACCTGTCAGTTGAGCTGTTTTCATTGTGTACTTTTTCTGGACAGGTTGTTCACATCGAACTCCTTTGATGTGATCAGCGATGATGCCTTCATCGGTCTTCCACATCTAGAGTATTTGTAAGTAAGAAAAGCCTTTCCCATGATGGTTTGGGACAGGTGTCCTCAAGTTCCTACAGCTGTCTGACCAAAAATATTGTCACCTATTGCAGATTCATAGAAAATAACAATATCAAGTCCATTTCAAGACATACTTTCCGGGGACTGAAATCTTTAATTCATCTGTAAGTACAGATATTGCTATTCTTTTTAAGCTTTCTTGTTGTTTTTTGTTGTTGTTGTTCGGTGTGTGTGTGTGTGTGTGTGTGTGTGTGTGTGTGTGTATTTATATCTTTATGGTCCTAGAGAGCAAACCTAGCAACCACTGAGCCCTCTTTTTGAGCTTGCTAAAGCAATTTGACACTTGAGATGAAAAGCACCCACTGTATGAGTGCCCATAAAAATTGAAGAGCCCAAATTATGTCTCTGTATGCACACCTGCTATCTTCTGTCATCTTTCAGCATGTGCTCAGGAAATTGATTACAATTAGTATTTTTAGCCTAGATGGACCATAATTAGAAATGAAATCTAATGCAGGGAAATTATATGACTAAAATAACTTTTTTATTATCTACATCATCTCTCACTTCACAGATAATTATGGGTTGACTACATCCTTTAATTTGATATTAGCTGTGGTTTCTTTTTTTTTTTTTTCTTGGAGTAAGCCCTGACTCTAGATGCATTCAAATCTAATGCAGTCACAGGCAGTGTCCATGTAGTGCTTGAACAATTTCTTTCTAAATGAGATATTTAATTATTCAATGGGTGATTAGAGCTACAGCAGTTGCTCTTAACAGTGGGCAATTTTGTTTCCTAGGGAACATTTAGTGGTATTTCAAGTCATGCTTGCTTGTCACAGCAAGAGAATGCAATTGGCGTCAATATGTAGAGGGAGAGGCTGCTCGTCAGTGTCACTAATCTGAATGCACAGGACACCCTGCAGTCAGGAGGAACCAGCCTGAAGTGGGTTGGAAAGCAGTCAGAACTTTGGCACAACAGGAACTATATAACTTGTTTCTTCTCGCTTCTTCCACCTCTTACCTGCACATGCTTACATACACATACACACACACACACATACACATACACACAGGCATACACACACATATACACACACTGTTGCATTTTCTTAAGGAAAATATGGTTAGAGATGTCACATCTCTCCATGTTAAAGATAAAGAAACAGAATTTTTCTTCTCATTACTAGAAATTGAACCTAAAACCTCACATATGTTGCAGTCAGGTTCACATTGCTGGTAGAAATCACCCGACCAAGAGCAACTTGTGGGGGAAAAAAGGGGTTTATTTGGGCTTACAGACTCAAGGGGAAGCTCCATGATGGCAGGGGGAAACGATGGCTTGAGCAGAGGGTGGACATCACCCCCTGGCCAACATAAGCGGGACCATAGCAACAGGAGAGTGTGCCAAACACTGGCATGGGGAAACTGGCTATAATACCCATAAGCCTGCCCCCAACAATACACTGCCTCCAGGAGGTGTTAATTTCCAATTGCCATCTGCTGGGGAACCTATTATCCAGAACACCTAAGTTTATGGGGCACACCTTAATCAAACCATTCCACATATGTGAGGGAAGTGTTCTATCACTGAACTATATTCCCAGCCCTTTTTACAGTTTTTATTTTGCAACAAGTTCTCATTAAGCTGCTAAAGCTTGCCTTGAACTTGCTCTCTAATTTAGGATTACCTTGAACCTGTGTTCCTCCTGCTTCAGCCTCTCAAATAGCTGGGCTTCTAGGCCTGTGCCACCAGACCCAGCTCAGAAACAAAATCTTGAAGGAGATTCATGACTACTAAACTGGTTAGTTATAGAACTATAGAAATATCAACACAATTGTTAAATTGTCCTGGCTATTCATCTATTCAGTGATTATTTTTGAGGCACCTAAAATGTGACTTGGTAGTGCTGAAGATGGAAGAAACCTTAGTGCCATGGTGATTCTGTCAGCCTTAACCTGATCCCTCACAGCACCTCCACCCAGCTCTGTTCTAGACCCCGGATGCAGCAGAGAGTAGAGTGCACCTAAATGCTTGCCCTTTGAATGTGCTTTCTAGTGTTTCTGTGTAGTCATCTGGCTACATCTACCAGGACCCATGCTGTCCTGCTGTTTGGTCTGCAGCACACACCTGTCAACAGGGCCTCTGTGCAGTGCTCAGCATCAGGGACGCTGCCCAAGGCACATAAACGCCATTGACCACTCCAGGGACCTGTGATACAAGCTTTGCTCTGTTTGATTTGCTCAGGTGAATTTCTGCTTCAGTCTATAGGCCTGGGGCTTCATTCAGCCTCCCCACACAGAACAGAAGAAAATGTTCTCCCTATCTTACCAGAAAGGAATGGGGGGAAGGAGAGAGGCAGGGATGGAAAGGAAAATACAGAAGGGAGGAGAAAAGAAAGGGAGAAGAGGACGGGTGTGGTGGCTCACGCCTTTAATCCCAGCACTCGGGAGGCAAGGACAAGAGATTGATACAATAGGAGATGATTCTCTAGAAACTTTCAAGCTCAGTGGAGAAGCAAGAGCAGTCTTCTATAAGAGGCATGCATTTAAGGCTTACACTAACACAGACAGTGCAGAGACCCACCTCCCCAAGCTGGTGCTGCAGGTGGAAAGCAGGTGTGACGGGAAACCAGCAAATACGACTCTTCGCTCTCTGAAATCTTCACCTGACACATACCGACACATACCGACGGCATTGCCATTGTTTAGATGTACAAAAGTGGCCCATGCCATGTGGCTCCTTCTAAACCATTTCTAGGAGGTGACTTCAATTGTACATTAAGGCATAGAACCCACAAGGATGAGTGACATTCAGTCCCACTTTGGAGGAGCTCATCAAAGCAAGAGGAATTAGGCAAATAAGTATTAATAGTATTATTAAGCCGGGCGTGGTGGTGCACGCCTTTAATCCCAGCACTCGGGAGGCAGAGGTAGGAGGATCGCCGTGAGTTCGAGGCCACCCTGAGACTCCATAGTGAATTCCAGGTCAGCCTGGGCTAGAGTGAGACCCTACCTCAAAAAAAAAACCAAAAAAAAAAAAATAGTATTATTAGTCTTCTTACTAATTATGCTGTTGTTCAAGGTATATGTCCTTCTTTCCTTTGTTCCTTTTAAGGAGAGATGGAGCAGGCACCATTTAAAACCAAATGTCCCTTTCTGTGCCTGCTCAGTACATCAAGTTCATTCCCTACTATTTACTGCTTATAAATAAGTCTGGCATTTGTTTGAGCCACTAATTTCCTTTTTAAGATTTTAGGCATCAGAGTGGACTTTTATTCACCTCTGACCAATTCTCCTCAATTGAAAGGCAAGCATTCAAGCAGTAAGGAGTCATCAGCTCACCCACTAGCCTATTAAGCTGTTTTATGCTCTTGCCCTCATTGTACTCTCCACGTGACCTTATGAAAGAGAAGGGCAGTGGGACCACTCCCAGTGTTTCATGGAAGTGCTCCCCACCCCAGGATAAGCTGCTCCCCAGCTCCCAGCAGTAAAGCCAGAAGCATCCCAGGTCGTCAGCAGGACATCTAGCGATGGTTCCTCCACTGTGTTAATCAAGCTAAAGAGCAAAGACGATTTGGAGAAGAAAGGGATCCTGGAGACAAGAGCCCTGCCCTTGCTCATATTCTCCACATGCAGAGAGTTGGAGTGAGATGCACACTTTAAACTCCACTAATTTCTACTCTGGCCTAACATTAAATCTGCTTCAAGAGACCTCCAAGGGGTTCAACCCATGCCTAAAGAAACAATGAACATATGTCACCTTCCTATACGTCTGTTTCACTAGGTTTACGTTCTACTGGAGCATTTACAGACAGTGTGAAACTTCATACATATGCCTACCTATAAGACAAGATCCTCAAAAAAAAACCAGCCATAATAGACAAAGATTTCCTTATAGTTAAGTCCCTATGAAATCTGTTTAAGTCCTGAGATCCTCTCAACTACTTTATTCTAAGTGATTGTCCTAATATTATGCAAGTGTATTAGTCAGCTTTTTGTAACTCTAATGAAATACCTGAGGCAGGCTAACTTATAAGGAAAGAAACTTTTTGCCTTGGGTGCCAGGACTGTTTGCATGAGCAAAACAAAATATTAGAGGGAAATTGTCATGAATCTGCATGTTGTGGGTTAGCTGCTGGTTGCTCAGCACTGTGTAGAGGCATGAAGAATGTATGCAACAATCCCAAAACTAAAGATGGCCATGTGTACTGAATCAGGAGCTCTTCATTTTACCCTTAGTACTGACATGTGTGCAAAGAAGTGGCACAATGTAGCAGCTAAGGGGGAATTTCTGACACCAAGTCTCCCTGGGTTCAAAGCCTGGAGGACCTTGGCTGGGGCATTTGGCCCTATGTTCCTGATTGTTCATGTGTAAAACAGGGATGTTAGTCATCTGGAAAGTGGCAGTAAGGCTAACAAGGTACTCAGGAGTGTCTAGCTGTCTAGGTTGTTTGGAGACTAAATGATACAAAGTGCTTAGAACAGAGCCTGGCAAACACCCCTGTGCAGGAGAAAATAAAAAAATCTCTATCCTCCATCTTTGGATCAGCATTGTAAATGTCCCTTATACATTTCATATAAAAGTATAAAAATGGCACTTGAAGTACTGCAGGTTCCGTGAGACACAAACCCAAACTGAGAATGTATGGCAGGGGGCTGGGAACATCCCAGATGGTTGTAGGCGTTGCTTTCTTAGCAGCAGAGCCCCGTGGCACTGAAACAAACGTGCTGTCTGAGCCAGTCTGGTCTGCTCTAGAGGAGACTTTCCAGTAGGTTCCATAGCTGTAGTCAGAGTCTTCTCAGGAAAACCATCAGAGTACCAAGGTGAGGGAATGATATGTGGTGTGTGTGTGTGTGTGTGTGTGTGTGTGTGTGTGTGTGTAGACACACATGCAGGTGGAGGCCAGAGGTGGATGTCAGGTGTCTTCCTCAATAACTGTCCACCTTATTTGTTACGACAGAGTATCTCACTGAACCTGGAGCTCATTGACTTGCTGAGATTAGCTAGCCAGTAACCCCTGGGATTACAGGCACATGCCACCACACCCATCTTTTATATGGGTGCTGTAGATTTGAACTTGGGTCCTCCTTCTTGTAAGGCAAGCATTTTTCCCAACTAATCCATCTCTGCAGCCTCCTACCCTGGTTGTTTTAAGGGATGATTTGTAGGCAGACACTCAACTGAAGTCACACTTTCAAGACTGTAGACTCAGCACCACATTGAAGCGGAGCAGTGGGAGGGCTCTGTGAAGGCAGGTCCCCCGGATGTGCGGGTAGTGTTACAAGCCATGGAAATTCACAGGGCTCTGTGCTTTCTCCCTAATTTTATGTCTTGACACAGAAGCTTCGAGAAGTATCCACCTCTCTTTTCTTTGTCTATATTGGCTCCTTACTTTCCCTCCTTCATTTCTTCCTGCTTGTCTTTATTGATCTAAAGGTATCTATGGAGACCTTCCACTGTGCTAGACACAGAAACATCCTATGAGTAGCCATGGCAGAAACGTCTTAGAAAGAGTTAATAGTGAGGAAAGGCTTCCCACAGCCTATCATTGTCCTGTCTTCACTCCTCTCTCAATCATCTCTGCCCACCCCCCCTCAGATGGTCCATGGTGCTCTCTACCCTCTAGAAAAACCTACTGCCCAACACAATGATTCCTAACCATGTGGCATATGATATTGCTTCCAGCATCATCTGATTATCATTAAAGAGCCTTTCACAGTGAGCATCATAAACATGCGGTTCAAGAGAGAGAATAGAACTTAGAAGTCATTCTGACCAAGAAGCCATTCACTTCATATGAAACAGCCAAAACTCAGCCCTTGTCTCCCCTTGCCGACCCACATATTTGCCCTGTACTCTGTGGCTGACTGGGGGAGTCCTAAAGTCTGACAGGGGAAGGGTGGCTTAGGCAGAGGCAAGAGCCTGGTTTTCCTTAAATCATCCCATGCTGAAAGTCAACTCTGATGGCCACATCTGACTCCAGGACTCTTTCTCTTTAAGTCTCCTAATTATTTTTCCTTTTATTCTCAAGTAAAAAATCTCATAGTATTAAAATATAGCTCTGATTTAAAATCCTTGCACTTGCCAGAGAATCCCAGTGAAAAGACCTTTGAGGAAGAAGGAGGGCCCCACTCCAGCTCATGGTGACACTCCTGCATGCCATCATCTGCAGAGGACAGAGGACCAGAGGCTTCTTGGAACCACCTGTTCTAAGAGAACTCTTTAATGACAGGAAGAAGACACTACTAGGATGATTGTGATGTTTCTCCTTTATTTGGAAAAAAAAGAATTTTACTTCCAAAGTTTCCTTAACCTAAAGAAATAATTGCATGTGTATATGTGTGTGTATGTATGTAGCATGTATGTATGTGGTGTATGTGTGAGTCAAAGTAAAAGATGGACATTTTGGAATACTCAGGCATCAAGTTTTTTCTACCAAGAAAGAGAAAACAGATGTTCTCAGCCTCCCAAATTGAACATTTTCAAGGGTTTAAGTATTAAATATCACTAGTTTGGGTGACAACAAAAAGATTCATACTGGGACTTTGACACACAAAAGCCTTAAAATTCCACTCGCAGATACAGCAGTTTTCCTAAACACTATAGCAAAGGAATGTATATAAAACTACTAATAGCTCCATGTGTTCATTCTCACAATCATAAAATCCACATTCTTCACTCAGTTGTGCTGATGTCAACAAAGACACCTAGAGAGGCACAGTTGACAAGGGCACACCCCTGATAGCGGTAAAATTCAAGTTTAGTCCTTGGTTCTAGTCCACGTCATTGTACTAAGTGATGCAGGGAGTGAAAGCTGCAGCCAGTTTTACAAACGAAACATCTGGCAGGTATTTCAGCCAGCACTTCTACTGAGGAAAGTGACCCTGTGAAATTGTTTCTCTGGGAAGCTGGGTAGGGAGGGACTGAGAAAATTTAATCCAGGTTACAAAATTTGAACAGAGCTGGAATCAGAAGAATGAAATAATCCTAACATCAACCCTAATTAATACATTTTTTTTTTTGAGGTAGGGTATCACTGTAGTCCAAGCTGACCTGAATTCCATTATGTAGCCTCAAGGTGGCCTCGAACTCACAGCAATCCTCCTACCTCTGCCTCCCGAGTGCTGGGATTAAAGGCGTGTGCCACCACGCCTGGCCCCCCAATTAACCTTAAAACCAACAGTGCTGTCTCTGCCTTGCTAGCTGTCTGCACAACCTAACAGGCACCAGATCTCCTTCTCTTCACCCTTGTTGTGTAATAACCAAATGTGGAGCCAGCTGCGGGGAATCTTTTCCTTCCTGGTAACCCTGGCCTGGTGCCCTTGGCATCTCTCCCCTGTGGAGAAGCTCCCTGAAGTTTTCAGGTGTCCATGATGGATTCTGGAGGCCCCAGGTCCTCTGTACCTCAGGCTTTAACCAAAGCAGAGAGCTCAGCCTGGACTGGTGGTAATTCCAACCCTCGGCAGAGGGTGAGGCCCTGAAACATGTAGGGATTTGGAAGGGTACAAGGCTGCTCCATCCTTGAGGAGATTCATAAAGAACATTTGAATGACCTGACCACTCTGGCACCAAATGCTGCCCATGATGCTGGCAGTTACTTCCACACTAGAATTTTAGCTTTAGGAGCTGATGAGTGCAACCAAGTGATTGATTTACAATGACTGAATCCTCACTGGACAGACAGGCAGACAAACAGACAGATACACACCCACACCCCCCCCCACACACACACAGAGCAACAAGGTTCTTTTTAAAAAGGCAACTTCATTCTTTGTTTCTTAAGTTTATAAAATATTAATGGCTGGGTATGGTGGTGTACCCCTTTCATCCCAACACTCAGGAGGCAAATGTAGGAGGATTACTGTGAGTTTAAGGCCAGCCTGAGACTACAGAGTGAGTTCCAGGTCAGCCTGAGCTCCAGTGAGACATTACCTCGGAAATAAAAAAGAAAGCCAAAAGCAACAACAACAACAACAATAATAATAATAACAATAACAATAATGAATGCTTACTAATAAAAGTTCTCACAATATAGACAATGATTCAAGTTATACCCACTCCAAAGGAGACCCTAATTCAATAGTTCATGTCTTTTTAGAGCTTTCTTTGTTCCTCTACAGTCATTTATCCTGTCTACCTGGGAATTAGACTCTTATGTACTAGTCTCCATGTTTCTTTTTACTTAAGCCTCACTGTATGTTAAAATATAAGACATCTCCCCCCTTTTAAAAAATCTACAAAATAAGCTGGGCATGGTGGCACACACCTTTAATCCCAGCACTCGGGAGGCAGAGGTAGGAGGATTGCCATGAGTTCGAGGCCACCCTGAGACTACAGAGTGAATTCCAGGTCAGCCTGGGCCAGAGTGAGACCCTACCTCAAAAAACCAAAAAAAAAAAAAAAAAGTACAAAATATTTCATGCTAACCATGAGCCATCATGCTTTTACATAATCTCTTACTGATATAGATATGGGTTGTTTCCAGTGCTTTGCAGCTGTAGACAATGCTAAATCAAATAACTTCCTTTCTCGATGCACTGGGATGCTAATATTTCTAATTTCTCTTCACTTGGGAATTGTTAGCCACTCTTACCTGGCCATATCAAAGGTTCAGTTCCTTCCTGTGGATCTGTTTTCTCATTTCTCCTCTTACCTTCCATGTTTGGCTGATCCACATCCATGTCCCTGACATATCCTTCAATCCCTATCAGTCAGCCTGCACTAGAAGGTTATTCTATACCAGAACATGCTACATTTTTTTGCACAATAATTCCCAGGCCCTGATAGCCTTGCCTCCCATGCAATTCTATGCCCAAGCCCCTCTACCTGCTTTTTGTTTATCTAAATGTGACCCAGTAGCACTGGGACCTCCCTGACACAGAAGGAAGCTATCAGAAATTCAATCCAGGGACTTTGGCATAGGAAAACGTCTTTCTGACTTCTAGGTCTTACTTCCTCTTGTTTCTTCTTCGATGAGCCTGGGCAGTTTTCTTAGACCTATTGCTCACCAAACCAAGATATGAAGTACCATCCTCTTTTCTGCTCAAAGTCTTTTCGGCAACATTTTATTAGTACCACTATACATGGGCAGTCCTGACAGTTCATTCATATGGTCAGTTTTCTGAATATTATTTCCTGGGCACTGTGTCCCCCAGGAATTATATCTATTCCTTACCTTACCACCTACACTTTATTGAGAGTAGTGCAGATACCAGGCATCATTCTGAATTATCTCATTTTATTTTTCTAATAATCTTTGAGATAAGATACTGCTTTCTCTACCTCAAAAATAAAAACACTGAGTTTTATTAAGCTATTTCCTGCCACTATAAGATAAACCTCACATAATCAACTTATAAGAGAAAAGATGTGTTTCACTCACTGCTTTAGAGGTTTCAGTCCACAATTTGTTGACCTATTACTTTGAGTTTGTGGCAACACATCATGGCAGGAGTGTGTGGAGGAGCAAAATGCTTAGCCTCATAGCCAGAAAACAGAGAGAGAGAGAGACCAGAGTCCCACAGTCTCCTTTTAAGGAAACATCACAAGTGATCCCTACCACTATGCCTCACCTGTCAAAGTTTTCACCATCTCCCAATAGCACCATGGGGACTAGAGACCAACCCTCTAAGCCATGGGTCTTTGCAGGATATTTCAGATCCAAGATGCAACATGGAGCTTAGAGAAGACACATAAGCAAAGTCACACAGCTGGTAAGTGGCAGCATCAGGGTTTCTCTCCAGTGCAGAATGGCTCAAAAATTGCCTTTCATCCCAAAATCCATTGTCATTGAGACTTGAACTTTCTGATTCTTTTCCCATTCCCCCATTCCAAGGTTCACTGAAAAAAGTCTACCCATTTAGTAATAATTTCTAAAAGTAATAAAAACAACATAAATAACTTAAAAGTAAGTTGTTAAAGTCTTGAATATTTACACTTGGAAAAATCTCTTCATTTAGGAGAGGTAAAAGATGTAGATTTATTTTGTTTTATTTTATTTTATTTATTTTTATTTATTTATTTGAGAGAGTGAGAGAGAAAGAGGCAGAGAAGAGAGAGAGCCAAAGGGTGGGCCAGGGCCTGCAGCCACTGCAAATGAACTCCTGATGCCTGGGCCACCTTGTGTATCTGGCTTATGTGGGTTCTGAGGAATTGAACTGAGGTCTTTTGGCTTTGCAGGCAAATGCCTTAACCAATAAGCCATTTCTCCAGCCCAAGACATAGATTTTTTTAAGGGTGTTTTAAAAGCCAGTTGAGGGCTAGGGAGATAGTTCAGCACTTAAAGATGCTTGCTCACAAAGCCTGCCTGCCCAGGATTAGTTCCCCAGACACCCATGTAAAGCCAGATCCAAAATCCATTTGCAGTGGTCAAAGGACAGGACCTGGCTCTCACACCACACCATACCACACACACACACACACACACACACACAAATAATAAAAATTTTTAAAAGAAAAGGAATACGTCATATTTAATTAGAGGATGTAAAAGACAGAAGTTTTTAAGAGTGTTTTAAAGGAAAATTAAAGGCTGGGGACATGGCTCAGCAGTTAAAGGCACTTGCTTGCAAAGTCTACTAGCCTGGGTTCCATTCCCTGGTACCCATGTACAGCTGGATGAAGAGGTGCGTATACCTGTAGTCCCATAGCATGTATGACAATGAGACGCTAAGCCAGGAGAATCCTAAACTTGCAGGCCAGCTATTCAGCATTCCTTTGGTGTCTTGCAGTTTGTTTGCAACAGCAAGAGACCCTGTGTCAAAGAAGATAGAGAACAGACACCTCAAAGTTGTCCTCTGATCTCCTCCCATGCACCATGGCTCTCCCCAACCACACACAATTTTTTTGTAAAGTAAATTGAGAGGCTTTCAAGGGCTTTGGAAGTCAACAACAGAGGCTGTTTTCTGAGGAAAGAGAAGCGTATAATGTGAGCAGGGATAAACAAAACATTTCAGTTCCAGCTGCCCTTTGCTGATGACTGCAGAGCACCGGCACTTCCGCCTTCCACATTTCTGTCACGTGTATGCATTTCCTTTTCCTTGATGCTGTCAGAACTACTTCCTCCGCTTGACCAGATCAGAATCATTCTAGAGATTGACAAATAAGCAAATAGAAATAGACAGAGAAAACAAATCCTGTGAAAAATGGGTAAAGGGAGCTCGGAAGATGGTAAAGTGCTTGCCAAACAAGATGTGGATCCTAGTTCAGATCCTCAGCCCCCACTAAAATACAGGTGTGTCTAGAATCCAGGGACTGGGGGGCAGAGACAAGGAACCTCAGAGACTCACTGACTAGCTAGTCTAGCAGAACCATGAGCTCTAGGTCAGTGAAAGAACCTGTCTCAAATGATGAGGTGAAGAGAGTCAACTTTTTGTCTATATACACACACCACACAAACACACCCACCCACACATATACCCCCGCCCACATACAAAGGATTAAAACCACAAAAAGGAGAAAGGACATGATTAAAGAGGATGGATAGATGAGCATTTGTAAAACAGATTTTTTTTCTTTTTGAGATAGAAGGACTGGAGCTAAAAGGCAAAAAAAAAAAAAAAAAAAGAAAGAAAGAAAACAGAAACAGGGGACATGTCCTTATGTCCTTTGGAAAGATGGATACGAGGAAGGAGAGATAGAACTATAGGTACTGTTGATTGGAGGTTTAGCTGGTCTCTGAGCAAATGAGAAGGAAGAAAGGCACAGGTCCTCACGACAGGAGAAGGGGTATTTGGAGATGGACACTACCACTGGTTTAGCAAGTCAACATTTGGGAGACATCCTCTAGGCTGGATTCTGAAACTGGAAATCTTAAGTTATAAACAGAGAGATGCCCAAGCAGCATTCTGATGCTGGCTTGTTATTGCTATAGCCTTGAACCAATGTGAAGTGTTACATAAATACTAAGTGGATGTGGGAGCTAAGAAGTCAGAAATTGAAAACATACCAACAGGAATCCAAGTAATATTGTAGAAGAAAAAAAATAAGTGCTACAACAATTTAGTAGACAAAATGGAAATGACAAAGGTGCTCCTAATGAAGCTTTATCATGAATGTATTTATTTAACTTATTACTACAGTTTACATTACTCTTGTGTTTTTCTTTTTTCCAGGAGCCTGGCAAACAACAATCTTCAAACACTCCCAAAAGATATTTTCAAAGGCCTGGATTCTTTAACAAATGTGTAAGAGGATCTAAGAAATCACTGATTAATTGGCAGTAATTGATAAGCAGAAACGTGGTATTGATGATTTGCATTTTAATTGGCTTTAAAATTAAATTAACATTTTTAATAAGTTCAAAATTTAAATTTGCATCGATAACATATGAGGCTTCTCTACAATTTACCATGGGAAATTTTGAATGCACAGTACCCAAGCATTACTTTGACAAAATGTGTGTCTGTCTGTAAGGGGGGGGGGTGATAATAAGAGTAGCTGAGGGAGTGAGAAGAGGAAAGAACTCAATAGAAATTTCAAGATCCCTTTTTTCCCATGAGGTCCAGGAAATAGGGTTAGAAATGAAAAAACATAAAGGAGTCTGGGAAAGTGACAGAATAAGATGAAAGGTTACACCCATGGGTTGGTCAGTCAACTGAAATGGAGCACAAAGTGGGGGAAGGGAGGGTAACTATTTGCCTTTTCTCTCATTAGACTGAACAACTCTAGGCTTAATCCCTAGGAATTTGGCTTAAACCCCAGGAAGGGAATGAATTTAATTATTTTTGACCCTTTTTCAAACAAAAGAGCTTTCAAACTTTGACTTTTAAGCCTCAGAGTGAAAGATCTTTGCAAGGAATTTGTCTATTTTGCTGTAAGCAAGCAAATCCTATACATCTAACCCTCTCAAAAG
The DNA here is from genome assembly GCA_036346955.1 of Dipus sagitta. Taxonomy (NCBI): domain Eukaryota; kingdom Metazoa; phylum Chordata; class Mammalia; order Rodentia; family Dipodidae; genus Dipus; species Dipus sagitta. Next base: position 42,566,930 of record CM070770.1, on the reverse strand, counting down.
CAATTTCTTTTCATTCAGTGCCTCACAGAACATTGGCAGAGTATTTAAAAGTCATAAAGTAGGATATAGGAACAAATGAAAGGCTATGTGAAAACAATTTTTTAACTATTTAACTATTTTGCTATAGAATATAAATTCAAAACAACTTTTCTCCAATAACAACAACAAAAAAATAATTGAGCCAAGAATTTCCTTCAAGCCCAGCATTTAACTTCAGATCAAGAAGACTTTCTTTGTTTTTTGAAGCAGTTCCCCAGCCCCTCCTCCATGCCTACTACCCCAATTCCTGAATAATGGTCTATTTCCAAGCAAGTGCTAGAATCAAGACACTTCCAAGAGAGCCCAACAGATCAGTTATCTGCTGTTGTCCACAGTAGCCTAAGAGAGTTGGCCCTCATTCTAGGTCAGAGCACTCTTGAGAGATGGGGTCAGTTCTGGGAATGTTCTGGAAGTTAAAGGGTGCTTCATGACATACTAGGGATGCAATTCATTGTGAGGCCTGTGTGCCATCCTTGTGTCAATCAACACTTGAAACTGGCTCCGTATCTCTAGGGAATCCCATAATCTTAGAAGTACAAGGACCCATGTCAACTTGCCTTTTAGTGGATTTCTTGTAGTTTTTTAAAGTGTATTCCTTATAATAAATTTAAATACTTGAGTATTTTAAGAAAATACTTATGTGCTACATAAAGAGTAGGTAGCACCTATTTTAAGAATTCTGTATGACCAGAAAAAGATGGAATTCCTGAGCAGAAGCAGTGTAAACAGAACTTTAGTGAGTTGGGGTCATGTATGGAAATTTAAACTGTTCTGTGTCGTTTATTATAGACATGAGCTATTATATGTCTGTGAGAACTCTACTGGAGCAAAGTCATATCCTACTAAAACAAAATTCATGGACCAAAGATTAGGATCAGGATTAATGATGTCTGAAGAAGAAAAAGCAGTGGCTCATGGGATTTAATTAAATATAAGAATTAATTTAATTAAATACAGTACTCACCACATTGTGCCCTCTAGATCAGTGCAGAACAACATGGTTGCTGACCGACACCTGTCATCACTGGGTGGGCTCCAGAGTATGCAGCTAGTGTAATTGAGGCATTGTCCTTTAAATTTTACATTTACTTAGTTATTTATTTCATTTAAAATATTTAATTATTTGTGCTAGGGACTGAACCCAGACCTTTTAAACCCAGGAATTTTTGGAATATACACCAATGCACTGATAATTTGGGGGTGGTCCCAGATTCTTGTCTTATGAATTCAAAGCATGAAATCTACAGACCAGAGGATAAGGCTCAGAGAGATTTTATGATAGCTTAGATTTCCAAGAGGGAGAGCTGTGAGAGAAGTGGAGCTCAAACCTAGAATACAAGAGAAGGAAGCAAGGCAGAGATCTTACCCAGGGAGGCAAGAGGGGGTTTGAGAAGCCCAGCTCGAGACACAGGTGGGGTTTTTATGAGCTCATGGATGGGCAGCTAGGTTTCACCAGTCTAGTCCTATCATCAGGTATCTGGAGTCAAGATCTCTGGAAAAGGGCAGTCTCAGAAATCTTAATTCTATAGGAGGGCTTTCTCTGAAGAGAGTAGGACTCCCTAGGGGGGAAGAAAAAAGGAATGGCCAGACCCTTCTGACTGCCTGACCTGTAGTAAAGTGTAATAACCTAGATCCCCCTGCAGGCTCAAGGACAATTCCCACATTCAGTCAAGGAGAAAACTACTCCCTCTGGGGTCCTGTCACCCGAAGCTGACCAGACAGTTTCTGTCTCCTACGCTTTGAATATGCTAAGCCTGTACTCTACCATTGAGCTACACCACAACCCCTGAATTTTTTAAAAAAAGAAGTCTTAAAAACTTTTTCATTTCAATTAGTAGGAAACTTCTATTTTTCTAACAACTTGGACATACAAATCTATTTTCAACTCTAAACTATATGACCTAAAAGCAGGTTCCATATTTCTGATGAGAATTTTTTTAAATATTTTATTTATTTATTTATTTTTATTTGAGAAAGAGAGAGAGACAGGTAGAGAAAGAATGGGCATACCAGGGCTTCCACCTGCTGCTTACAAACTTCAGATGCATGTGCCACTTTATGCATTACATGGGTCCTGGGGAATCAAATCTTGGTCCTTTGGCTCTACAGGCAAGTGCCTTAACTGCTAAACCATCTCTCCAGCCCTTGATGAGAATTTAACATCTCAATTGAGATATCAGTATAATTTCAAAGGCTTTCAAAGGATTTCAAAGGCTTAGTAAAAGTATGTCAATGAAGTTTATGTTAACTATTCATCCAACGGATAAAATGTTGAATGTGTTGAGTTAAATAAACCATAGTATTAAAATTAAATATACCTGTTTCTTTTAATATTTTTAGGGATGCTATAAAAAACTTAATTTACATATGGGGTTCACATGCTATTTCTATTGACAGCACTGTTCTAGACTGGGACCTTTGAATCTAAGCAAGAGTAAGGTATGAGGTTCCACTGACTGGGGTCGCCTTTAAGGATGCTCTTTGGTCACTCAGATTATAAGGCATGATGTAGAGCCAGGTGGGGTCACCATGCATGTTACAGGCTGAAGTCATGCTGGCATCATGCCAGGGCCATTGTACTGCAAAAGCAGCAGAGGTCTGTTTTCCAGGGACCTGCGAGGGAATTCATTTAATTGTGACTGTAAACTAAAGTGGCTGGTGGAATGGCTTGGCCATACCAATGCAACAGTTGAAGACATTTACTGTGAAGGCCCTCCAGAATACAAGAAACGCAAAATCAATAGTCTTTCCTCCAAGGATTTTGATTGCATCATTACAGGTAATGTACTTAAAATCATTGTATGGCAGAAAATTAAAATAAGGCTACTTTTTTTTTTGATATGTACAAGACCTGATTTTTTAAAATCTTATGATCCATCTGAGTGATGTGTTTTTTTAAATCATGAACCTTGAATGTGTCATATGTTTTAAAACTAAGGGAAATTGCCATTTATTAAACCATTTATTATTAAATGTTTATTATCCATTATTAAAATAAATGTGTTTCTTATAGCTATTTGAGATCTATCCAAGGGAAAAGGCATTAATATTACCTCACATTCACCAACCATTTCTTATTTTTGCAGAATTTGCAAAATCTCAAGACCTGCCTTATCAATCACTGTCCATAGATACATTTTCTTATATGAACGATGAATATGTAGTCATCGCTCAGCCTTTTACTGGAAAATGCATTTTCCTTGAATGGGACCATGTAGAAAAGACCTTCCGGAATTATGACAACATTACAGGTACAAAAAGCCTAATAAAATTTTGAGTGGGAAGTTAAACTGCCATGGCCAAAGGTGCCAGAAGATGAGTGGTAGTCAGGAATGCAATGCTTTGAGTAGACCAGTCAGCCCACCTGTCATTTACTGATTAACTGACATTGCCCCCTGAACTTTAGGTAAACTGTTTTCTTAGTTGTTCATTTCATTGAGAATAATATCTAACTCACAGGGTCATGAATAAGATAATATGACCATATATTCAAGAAACTTAGTATAGGACCCAGCATATTAAATACATATTAAAAGGTGTGTTGTTTTTCTTCAGAGAAAAAAAGTATTGGGACACAGTAATGAGTTCTTATCTAGGCTGTAAAGTATTGAGCTAAAATGAGTCCTAAACTAGGCTCTACTGCAAGCTGGACAAGCATGACTCCTTAAATGGGAATAGAGGAGAATGAAAAGAAAATGGAAACCAACAGAATTTTCTGGTTCTAGTTAAAAGGAGTTTGATGTATGTCACTGTGAGCAGACACAAACACACACATGATTAGACACGATGAAGCAGGTATCTTTATGAATGTGTCTGCTTGGACTCTAAATAAATTAATATGAAAAGCTAGTTTTGATCTACAAGTCTCAAAACTCTGCTACACAAACATTTCTTTTACAACACATTAATTTATACCAACCAGTGTCCATAGTTTTAAGGTTAAGCATTTTTAGATAGATTCTTGCTTTGTAGTCCAGACTGGCCTTGAACTCATAATCCTCCTGCCTCATCTCAAGTGCTGGGATAAGAGGCATGCCAACAAGCTTACTCTGGGTGACACTTCAGCTTAGTTCTTACTTGGAAGAAGTGAAATCTGCCCTTGTAGGCTCCAGAGGCTTTATTTCCAGAGCTTAGTCTATCTAAGATGAAGCTTTAGTTTGCTCCTGCTGCTATAATGAAATGCATTAGATTTAGTCATTTATGAACAATAGAAATTTATTTCTCACAGATCCAGGGGCTGGGAAACTCAAGATATAGGTGCTAATAGATTCAGGGTCTTGTAAGAAGATGGCCCCAAAAAGGGTTAAACAGCTGATCCTCAGAGAGCCTCAGGTAGGTAGGGCCTCATTCTAGCCCAGGATGACTTCGAACTCACAGCAATTGTCTTACCCTCTGCCTCCCTGAGTGCTGAATGAAAGGCATGCACCACCACACCCAGCTAAAGGTTGCTCCTTGAGGGAAGGACAGTGCTTGTTCATGGCTGTAAATTGGCTGCCTAAGAGCAAGGAAGTCTTCAAGGTCAAAACTAGTTATCATGACAGCAACATGATGCGTTCTTCATTCTCCAGAATGCAACACCTACGTGATATTCAGTGATGACACTGTTACTCATGTAAATAAATGGTGCTGTATGTATAGTTTTGGATTTTCTCAGGTGGCTGGTAGGTTTAGGCATGAATATTTCTGTTTATAAATCAACTCCCATTTTAGGTTATGTCTTAAATAATTTATGCAGCCTCAATGTCATGAAATGGTTATTTTTAAATGCTGTAGCTTGCTTTGTGCCCAAGGGTAAATATAAATATATTTAGGAGCTGGAGAAATGGCTTAGTGCTTATCTGCAAAGCCGAAGGACCCAAGTTCAGTTCCCTAACACCCATGTAAAGCCAAATGCACAAGCTGGCACATGCATCTGGAGTTCATTATCAGTGACTTAGAGGCCCTGGTGTGCCCATTCTCTCTATCTGCCTCTTTCTCTCAAATAAATAAAGACTGACTTGGAATAATTCATCAAACTATAAAAAGTATGAAAGATGTCTTTCATTTGGCTTTAGAGATAGCCTTGCTAGCACATCTTCTGCAGCAGATGAATGAAGAGTAGTCTGGTGCCACCTAAGTTGGGTCATTGTTGTTTCCAATGCTATTAAGAACTGTAAATGCAGATGTATTAATGTTCCATAAGATAAAACTGGAGTGAATGTACATATAGCTCAGTTGATAGAGCGCTTGCCTAACATGCACAAAGCCCTGAATTTGATCCTCAGCAGGCATGGTGGCACTTGTGTGTTATCCCTGCACTTGGAAAGTGAAGACAGGAAGATCAGAAATTGAAGGGCATCCTCAGCTTATATTGGTTGGAGAAACATACAATAGCTAAGAAAATACATAATTTACAGTGCTGAGTATCTGGCAGATAAAGAATTAGAACCTCTTGTCAGGTAAAAGATCCCTCTACAGATGGTCACTCTAGTTTATTACCCACTGTGTATTTATACCATGTAAATGGATCTAGTAATGGCTGGTTTGTTACTTTGTTTTTTTGTTTGGGGTAATCAAAAATAATCTTTCTGGGGAAACTTGGCAATAAATGCATGTCCTAATGTAGTCAAAAGTGCCTTTTGAATCTTAAAAGAAAAAAAAAAGGTTAAACAACCTCCCTGAGGACCTTTCATGAGAGTGCCATGCTCCTCATATAATCACCTCCTGAAGGCCTCTTAATACTCTAGCATTGGGGCTACATTGCAACATGAATTCTGGAGGTCCAAAAATACCCAAACCATACAAGATGATAATATGTCATATATAAGGTCACTATTCTCTCATATGTGACATTTCTACCCAATCGTGGTGTTCTTTCTTACAGAACACCAATGTAGCCAGAGTCCTTCTCCACACAAGCCCCTTAGGTGGCCACCATCAGTCAGTCAGTCAGTAAATAGAGGCCCCTAAGGTAAAACTTAGTGGCTATTCCTTATCATACACAATAGAAAACTAACCCCAGAGAAACTGAGCTTCCCTGAGTTACATGATCAATTCAGTTCTTAAGAGTTACCAATGAGAGCAAGTGAGATGGCTCAGTGTCTAAGAGCACTTTCTTTTGTAAGTATGAGGGCCTGAAAAGGACTGAGAGACCATTAGGCACGGCCATGCATGTCTGTAACCCCAGTCCCACAGAGGAGCAAACACTCAAGAATCACTTGCGTTTGTAAACAACAACAAGCTCCAGGATCAGCAAGGGACTCCAGCTCAAATAATGGACAGGACAGGACAGGCATGGTGGCGCACACCTTTAATTCTAGTACTCAGGAGGCAGAGGTAGAAGGATCACTGTGAGTTCAAGGCCAGCCTAAGACTACATAGTGAATTCCAGGTCAGCCTGGGCTAGACTGAGACCCTACCTCAAAAACAGGGGGGGCAGAAGAGTGATGGTGTGGGAACCCAATGTTCTGATACAGCCACCACAGATGAGCGCAAGCTTGCAGCAGCAGCCAAGCACATATGGCACTGCGTGGGCACGTACATGTGTATCACCACACACATACATGCCACATCATGCACACAAGCAACATAAAAGAGTCTCACATAACATAATTTGGTCAATTACTAGGAAGAGTTCATGTGGAATTTTTTGCTTGAGAACCCCAGAGAGCTGTAGTGAGAAAAGTTTGGGAATACATTTTTGTTCTGTACACCTTTGGATTTCTTGATGATAAACTCCCTCTAGGAGAACATACTCTCTTGCCAAATACCATACTCTTAGCAAAAGGGTACCTACCTGGACTACTGACAGACCACTTATCATTATATAAGATTACTCCCAGGAAGGGGCTGGAGTGATGGGTCAGTGATTAAGACACTTGTCTGCAAAGCCTAACAACTCAGGTTCAATTCCCCAGTACCCATGTAAAGCCAGATGCCCAAAATGGCACATGCGTCTGGAGTTCATTTACAGCAGTTAGAAGCCCTAGCACACCCATTCTTTCTCTCTCTCTCTCTCTCTCTATGCTTACAAATAAATGAATATATATATATATACACTGTTAACAATATACTGTTTTATTAGAATAAATATTTACATAGAATGGCAAAATAAATCACGAAAAAAACTCCAAGGTTGTTAAAATAAGCATTCTATAAATATTATAAATCCACTCAAAAGGGATATCATATTTATTACTTAGCTGTAGAAACACCTTTATAGTCACATTTTGCTTGAATTTTTATCCTCTCCCAAATTGCCTTTTGCATAATCTCCAAAGTGCCCACAGTTTATCAAACGCCAACCAGTAAAAGAATTATACCAGAGGGAAAATTCAAGTGAAATTAATTGCAATGAACAGTATTTTGGTTGTAAGGTTGTGGGGAAATTAAATATATTTTAAAAAGATTTCTCCAAACAACTTCCAGTAGCACCAACCCATGGCTGTGCCCCTCTTTAACTTTCCTCAAGGATTCCTCTTTTGTCTCCCACACCCAGTTTCCTAAAGCTCCAAAAATGTGACAAGTAGTACCTTCCTTCCTTCCTTCCTCCTTCCTTCCTTCCTTCCTTCCTTCCTTCTTTCCTTCTTTCCTTCTTTCCTTCCATGCGGGTTCTCAAATAAGAAGCAACTACCCTAAAGCAAGGAGCAGGCATACTTGAAGCAAAACAATTACAGGTAGATCTCAAAACATCACTCTAGCCTTTGTATGATGGTTCCAGAACCTTGTGTGGGATCCTAGCTCTGAAACAGCTAAACTTGCCTCAGCCTAAACACTCTGGCAGGCCTGTGTTTGAACCCCAACTCTGCTTTTTGATAGCAGAATTTACCCAGAATTTAGCCCTTTTGAGTTTCCATTTACTCATCTGTATAAAAGGGTCTTTAAGCAGGCCATGGGGGTGCACTCCTCTAATCCTAAGGAAGCTAAAAGCCAGAGGATAGAAAGTTTGAGGTCAGCCTGAGCTACACAGAAAGATCCTCTCAAAGGAAAGAAGGAAGGAAAGAAAGAAAAGCAAGGAAAACTGAAATGAAAAGAAGAGGGCTGAGGGGATGGCTTGCTGGGTGACAAGCACCTGCCATGCAAATATGAGGACTTGGGTTCTGATCCCCAGAACCCATGCGAAAATGCCACATGGTGGCACAGGCTTGTAATCCCAGCATGGGGCAGAGACAGGAGGATGCCCAGGCCTTGCTGGCCAGCTAGTCTAGTCCACTCAGTGAGCTCTAGGTTCCGTGAGATGCTGTCTCAAAAAGCAAGGTGAAAAGAGAATAAGTATGACATCTGACATCAACTTCTGACCTCCACACACACATGCACACCTACCACACATGTATCTACACACATATGAGCATGCATACACATATACAAACCACACAAAAGAAAAAGAAAGCAAAGCAAAGAAAAGAGAAAATAATGTTTGTGCCTTGAGGTTGTTGGGAAATTTTAATGAAATGATTTAACAAAGCACATGGTAAATGCTCAATCCATGATAGTTTTAAATTATAATTACTGTGATTAACTTATAGTGTGTCAAGGAAAGCAGCACTTTTCGCAAGGAGAAAATTCAGTCAGTATATCTGTATGTCCCGAATATCTCGAACAGGTTGTTTGTGATATGGCAACTTCCAGTTCATAAGAAGGCCCTGTGAGGAGAAAGGCATAGAGCCTGAGGACGCAGCTCCCACCCGCCTTGGAGATGGGCTCTGCCTAAGAAAGCAAGGGAATCTCTTGTTTCAGCCTGGTATCTGTGGAAGTTGTATGGACACTTTCCCAAGAGGATGGGCACACCTCTAACCTCTCGTTTGTCTTTTCCCAGGCACGTCCACTGTGGTGTGCAAGCCCATAGTCATTGAAACTCAGCTCTATGTTATTGTGGCCCAGCTGTTTGGTGGCTCTCATATCTATAAGCGAGATGGTTTTGCAAACAAATTCATAAAAATCCAGGATATTGAAATTCTCAAAATCCGAAAACCCAATGACATTGAAACATTCAAGATTGAGAACAACTGGTACTTTGTCGTGGCCGACAGTTCAAAAGCTGGGTTTACTACCATTTATAAGTGGAATGGAAATGGATTCTACTCCCACCAATCCTTACATGCCTGGTACAGGGACACTGATGTGGAGTATCTAGAAATAGTCAGAACACCTCTCACCCTCAGAATGCCTCACTTAATCCTGTCCAGTAGTTCCCAGCGTCCTGTCATTTACCAGTGGAACAAAGCAACACAGTTATTCACTAACCAAACTGACATTCCTAACATGGAGGATGTGTATGCGGTGAAGCACTTCTCGGTGAAAGGTGACGTATACATTTGCCTGACCAGATTCATCGGTGATTCCAAAGTCATGAAGTGGGGAGGCTCCTCGTTCCAGGACATTCAGAGGATGCCGTCGCGAGGATCCATGGTGTTCCAGCCTCTTCAGATAAATAACTACCAGTATGCAATTCTTGGGAGTGATTATTCCTTTACTCAAGTGTATAACTGGGATGCAGAGAAAGCCAAATTTGTGAAATTTCAGGAATTAAATGTTCAGGCACCAAGATCCTTCACCCACGTATCCATTAATAAGCGTAATTTTCTTTTTGCTTCTAGTTTTAAGGGCAATACACAGATTTACAAACATGTCATAGTTGACTTAAGCGCATGAGACACCAAATGCCATGGCTGCCATCAGAAACTTTCTACAATACGTGACCTGGATGAACTCAATGCATGATGACTCTTCTTATCACACTTGCAAATGAATGCCTTTCAAACACTGAGACTGCTAGAAGCAAGCACTACCAGTATCGCCATCCTTAACTGTCCAGTCCAGTGGTGTGGAAAGTTACCTTTTTTAAGACAAAATTCCATTGTGTAACTGTTCTTTGCAGTGAAGATGTGTAAATAGGCGTTTAATGGTATCTGTTACTCCAAAAAGAAATATTAATATGTACTTTTCCATTTATTTATTCATGTGTTTGGAAACAACTGCCAAATAAAATGTTTACATTTTCTTTCATATCCCAAAGGTAATTATTTACAAGAATTGTTTTATTCTCATTGGTTGTATGTTGAGGAAATAGTTTTATACAATAGGATTATATTTGGATCAAGGATTTATAGTGTGGGTAAGGAGTAAAGTTAAAACAATGAAAATGATTCCCCATAATTTATTAATAGGTTTATCTGTGCTATATCAGTGTATCTTGAATATTCAATGATGTTTCCAGAAGTCATGACTTTTAGGGACTCTTTCAAATAAATGGTGACAAAAGGAGAGAGAGAAAAATGCTGCCTGTTCAATTAAGACTAACTTGTAATGAAGAAGAGGCAGGCCACCCTTTCCATGTGATAGTCCCAGTTATCAGACATTTTATAGGAGAAATTTAAATTATTTTAGGGTATAATTGCCCCTATTCAGGGACTTTCTAAATATCTGACTCTAGAATCATCTGACAGCTGACAGATTGTAACTTTATATGTAGCACTTGCCTCACAAGTACCTGCTCTGGAGGCCTTTTAATCTCACAGAGGACGCTTGGCTTTTAGACACTGGCTTCAATGTTACTGGCCTGTTGCACAGGGCCCAAAAAGCTCTTCTTTGATTTCCTAGATTCCTGCTTCTGGATCACATGAGTCATATCACCTAGCACGATGCCTCACACACAGTGGGCTCTCAAAATCTGCTTTTGAAGGACCGGGAATATAGCTTAGTGGCAGAACATTCGAGCAGCATTGTGTGAGGCCCTGGGTCAATACCCAGTGCCATAGGCATATGCACACACACACACACACACACACACACACATGAACTATTTTTGAAAGAGTTTATGGATCCTTATAATAAACTTTATGAGGCCTTCTGACCTCATTAATATTTACTGAATACTTGTTCAGAGTGAGATGTGGTTGTGAGGCAGCTAGTGAAGCAGCGTAGGGCATATTGCTTGCCCTCTGGGCTCTTGGAATGCTAACCGAGCAGGAATAAAAATATAAAAATCTACAGATCAATTAGGAAGTGGCAGCACTCACCTGAACCTTCCTGATGTTGTGTATTATGGGGAGTCCAAAGGATGATTTTCAGGAAGATGGGCTCCTTGCTTAAAATTCAAGGGAAGTTGTGATTTCAAAAGAAGATATTGCTGGCACAAACTGGCCATGGACACTGCCTTTTCAGAGGGGCTCAGAGCTTGCTCAGTCTTCCCCACTGGGTGGGGGTGGGCAGGCCGTGACATTAGTGGGACTGAGGTAGCAGAGGTCCACAGTCTCCAGAAGCATCTTGGGGCATTGGCCATAAGAACCAGATTCCTTTAATCATATATTAGGTCTGACAAAAGGGATACAGTAGAGACAAAAATTACCTTCTCTGGATCCTGCACATAGGAGAACTAGCCTTGGAACGCCTTCCGTCATTCTGACAAGCAGTATTGTGTGATGTTGGAGAACTCCTGCCGTATACCAACTGGGCTGAGATCAGCTCTGCCACGTACTCGCTTTGTCCACAGACAAGTTTCTACGTCTTCTGAGCTGGCGTCTTCATTTGATTAGAGGGACAATAATACCTACTTCCAAGGAGAAGAGAAGGATTGAGAGTTCATGTGTGGAAGATGATATTTTTCAAATACAGCCTCTCTACACCTGTCATGCTCTGCGAGACCATGCCCCCACCTCATTAACAGGTGGTATTAATTCACTTGTCCTTAATCTGGATGGTTGGAGACCTGCTTGTTACCCACAGAATGGGTTGGAAAGGATGCAATTTGACTTATAGGACTAGGTCATCAAAACCATAAGCTCCTGCTTTGTAAATTGGGATAGTAGCTTGCAGAGCCCCAAGGCCACTGATCTATGCTGAAGCCAGGTCACATGGAGAAATCACATGACAGTGCTTTGGTCAATAGTTTCAGCTGGTGTCTTAGGCAATAGTCATCATCAACCACCAGTCCCATGAAGCCTATAGTGACTCCGTACCATACTGTCAAGTTACTACCAGACATCAGGCCTTCCCTTCAGAAGCTGTAGCCATTACAGTGCAAACGAGCTATCTCATGGTCCCTGTCCAAATGCCTGACCCATGGACTCTATGAGCATAATAAAATAGTTGTTTTAAATGACTAAGTTGTGGAGTGATTTGTTACACAGCAGCAGTAATCAGAAAAGCTCATAAAGTGCTTACTACAGAACTGATATGTATGATCACTCTCCAAAATAGTTATTGCTAGTAGAAGGTTCCAATCCTATTGTATTGTACACTTTTGGGTCAAACTCTGCCTTATGTCTTCAATGTGATTCATTCCATTTTAAGAGAGTCACTCCTTTTATTAATATGACTCTGACCCTATATTTGGCATTGTGCTGAGTTCAGGGAGACAGAGACTATATGCCTAGACTTTGCTAGTAGTTTTCATAGAACCACTGACAATGCAGTGTTAGCAAACCCACGCTAATTTACCTAGAACCCTGTGAGGCAAGCTGGCTGAGTCAGGCCTCTGGAAACTCAGTGCAGCCCTCTTTCTGTGACAAGGTACTATCTTTCAAAAACTTACTCTCCAGCCACAACCTGAGACTGTAGATGGGGCAAGAGGAGTAAGGAGACAAACAGAGAAAATAAATCCAGGAAACACTGAGGGGAGCGACCTGAGGTGGAGTCTGCTTTTGCAGTCCTAGACCAGCCTTTTGGGAAGGCTACCACTTCTCCATGTACCCATCACCTGTTCTATCTTGCACAGTCTTACTCTGCTGTCACCACTGATGATCAACTCTGGGGCAAAATCCAGTCTAGGAGTACAGCCAGAACCTAACCTCAGCTAACCTGAGCCCAGCCAGTTCTCTCCTGGAAACTTGGAGTGGCCTTTCAGCACAAGCACAGATTTCAAGGTGATGTTCTTAAATAAGGTTCTCTAGAAGCAGAGGGATCTGCTGAGGGTGTGAGAGGAGCAGTATAAAACTGGGGTAGATACTGAGGAAAGACAGAGAAGTCAGGCCACAGCCTGATCCCAGGGGACTCAAGAGCATGAGTTGTACCGCAGGGTGGGTCCTGCCTCAAGGCGTGGAGGATGGACTGGGGTACCTCATCACCAGAGGGCTTAACTTCTCAAGCAGCTGTGGGATGAGGACATCAGACCAGCAAAGGGAGTCCCGGTGGAGTGTCAGGAACATATGCCATCATGAGGGTGACTGAAAACACCATTTTTTCATATTTTTAAATTTTTTATTTATTAATTGAGAGAGAGAAATAGGCAGGCAGAGAGAATGGGTGTGCCAGTGCCTTCAGCTGTTACAAATGAACTCCAGGTGCATGCCCCACATTGTGCAGCTGGCTTATGTGGGTCCTGGGGAATTGAACCTAGGTCCTTTGGCTTTGCAGGCAAGCACCTTAACCTCTATGCCATCTCTCCAGCCCTGAAAATAGCATTTTTGAGCAGCTATGATAGTCAAGCTACCAGAAAAACAGAGGAAGCTGGTCAGAAAAGTGAAAAAAAAGTGAAGTAGACATCCAGAAAGAGGCAGAGGTGAGAAGCTAAAGTCTGCAGGAGAAAACAGATAAAGGGAAAGATGGAAAGCAGAGCAAAGGGTGGGCACGAAGGAAGGATGGGCAGGCAGGAAGGGCCCGTGCTAGGAAGGTGAGGAGATGCCCAGTGCATGAAGCCTGACAACCAGATGGTAAGCTAACACGGGAGCAAGGCTGGGCAACTCCCTTGTGACACACTCCCAACGAAAGCCTCAGGCAGCTCTGGGCCAAGATGTCTCTTTTCACTTTTCCTTGGTTAGAGCAAAGGGACCAGCCTTCATAGAGGCCTGATCTCCTGAGGCACAGGTGAGGCTGTTCCTGGAAAGAAGCGGGGCCTCTGGCAAGGCTGGTGCTTAGATAAAGCAATTCCCCAAGATAACACACAGCTGAAACCCATCTGCTGACTACACTCCTGACAACTGGGAAAATAAATCTTTTATTTCTGAATGGGACCATGAGCAATGTGATATATCTAGGACAGAGAGGAGAGAGAAGAAACAGAGAAGGAAAGAGTGGGTGAAAGAAAAGACAGCAGCTGCCTTGATTCCTAGTGACTATATATTTCCTGCTCTGCTTCTCAGATATAGTGGTACTTCCTGTCTTTGAGTTCTTTGAGGTACTTATGTGATTATGAATTAGATCACTAATTCCCCCAAACACACACACACACTTTGTTCTGTTTTTGATCAGTTTGAGAGGATTTCTGTACTTGTCACAAAATTAGCTCTGATTAAGAGTGTTTACATGCAATTTGCTGTAATGTAAATATGATGGAGGTACCAGATAGTATGATTTATTATTTTGTCTGCAGCTCAGGCTATATTATTTCTATTGTTTTGTCTTTGTGTTCACTAACTCCTCTCAAAATTAGTTCAAAAAAATATTATTTAAACTAGACCAGAGCTTTTCAACCTTAAAAACCAAATTTGAATGTATTAATACATTTTGGACCATGGAAAATAAAAGATTCCTGATGTATTTTGGAGGAATGCATTTTCAGTTGTATTATACACCAATTTTTTTGAAATTACTATTTAAAAGAAATTACTAGGAAATTGATCATGTGCTTATTTGTAGTCATGTCTCAAGTGCTGTTATCTCAGCCCAACATGATTCTAAACTCTTTCCAGACTGGCGTTGGTCCTCAGAGCTCATCCACAGGCATACTGCCCTAGCCAATTAAAGCTCAGCTCAACTCTTAGTGCAATATGTCCATCATCATGTAGATTATGAGGGAATTTTTTAAAAAATTTATAGTTGATTTTTATTTATATTTGAGAGAGGAAGAGGGAGAGAGAGAGGGGGGTAGATAGATAGATAGATAGATAGATAGATAGATAGATAGAGAGAATGGGCTCACCAGGGCTTTCAGCCACTGCAAATGAACTCCAGATGCATGCACCACTGTAGTAGACAGCTTCAGGTTCACTGAGATGAACTTCCAGACCAGGCACAGTTATGGAGGAAGGGATATTTATTGAAGCCTACAGATCCAGGGGAAGTTCCATAATAGCAGAAGAAACTAGCCTGCCTTCACAGGACCAAGCAGAGAGAGAGAAGTACAAGTCTAAAAGCCAAAAGCCACAGCACACTTCAGGAACTCCAGCTAGGCACACTTTGTATATCTTTAGATTGAAATCTGAAACCCACCACCACACCTTAAGATTCACCCAGTGACATTGCCTCCAGCCAGGTGGCTACAGATCATAAACTATAAACAATAAAGAACTGAATATATTGGGGGCCATCTATTCTATTCAAACCACCACCACCACCTTGTGCATCTGGCTTACGTGGGCCCTGGAGAATCGAAACTGGATCCGTTAGCTTTGCAGGCAAACACCTTAACTACTAAGTCATCTATGAGGACATTTTAATGTGATTGGTGCAGAGGGCCTTTAGTCCCCCATGGATGCTATGTTTTGAAGACTGCAGCAGTTACATTTCATTTTTGAGACAAAACAGCTCATGAGAGGAAAGGGTGTACTGTGACTTACACTTCCAGGGACGCTTCATCGTGGCAGGGAAGGCATGGCATGAGCAGAAAGCCAGGCCCTGCACCTTGTCACATGTGCAGGGAGGGGGCTGGAGAGATGGCTTCACGGTTAAGACACTTGCCTTGCAAAGCCTAAGGATCCAGGTTCAACTCTCCAGGTCCCACGTAAGCTAGATGCACATGGTGGCACATGCATCTGGAGTTTGTTTGCAGTGGCTAGAGACCCTGGTGCACCCATCCTCTCTTTCTCTCTCTCTCTCTCTCTCTCTCTCTCTTTCTGTCCCTCTCTCTGTCTCTAATAAATAAATAAATAAAAATAAATCAGAAAAAAATTTAAAAAAAACATGAGCAGGGATGGTGCATCAAGAGTGAACTAGCACTGAAAAGTCAGGCTGGACTGTACAATCCCAAGGTCCACCTCCAGTGACACACCTCCCCAAGACTCCACCAGCAGGGGACCTAAGTAAGAGGCTTACAAACAGTTGAGCCTATGGGGGCATATTAAATTCAAACCACCACAAAGACCTAAAACAGTCTTTCTTCTCCTACCCACCATCCTCCGCTTCATCCATACTTTAGTGCTCTTCAGAATTTTCCAATCCAGGATCATTTAAGCACTGCACACTTCCGTGACTAGGCTGCCCAACTCAACTGTCTATAGGACCAGTACCCCACTTTCATACCTTCTGACACCTTAGTCCACAGCCAGCCAGTGATTTTACACGTGATTTCTCCTTCTTCCAGCTTTCCTAGCCCATGGCTTTTACTAGGAGCAAGACTCATTATTCAGCTAGCTTTGCATATGGTTGGTTGTTGACATATCCATCTTTCCCACCAGGCTTCATGTCCCCGAGGGTCAAGACTGCCCTTATGACACTTATGACGTTTTCACCCCACACCACCTGAGTCTTAAGCCCCCCACAACAGTATCACTCCATAGAAAGTCCATAAAGCTGGCAGAAGTCAAATAGCTGAAGCCCAGTAGCTTCACCATTCCTGTTTGCATATCCGAGGAGCAGCCGCATGACCTACAGTGAGTTCTCAGCCCCTCAGAGAATACTAGCCACGGATTCCCAAAAGAATGGGACCAGGCATGCTGCAGGCTCCCTGAGGGTAAACAAAATAGACTGGAAGGAAAAAGAGATACAGTTTATTTCTTGAGACAATCTTTATTAAAAAAAAACAACAACCAAAAAAGCAATACTATAGATCTACCTACACCCTGGCCTAGAAAACTGAAAGATGAAAAATTTAATAAACTCACGGAGCAGAGGTGTGAGGAAACTTGACAAAGACACTTTCAGAAAGTCTATGTCCTCTAGAATGGTTATTCCCAGAGAGGAACATAAATCCATGCTCAGCTAGAAAGAGGCCAAAGGTAGTGTCGTCACTGGCAGAGGATCTGTAAAACAAGTCCCAGAAATCCATTGTATTGATGAGGCACTTAGGGTTGCCTCTTCAGAGGGGGCAATGATAAAGAGTAGAAGATAAAAATTGGCTAAGCAGCTCAGAGTAACAGCCACCACCCCCCCCACACAAAGTGAATAGCTTATGTTTATTTTTAGTGTTTTGTTTTTTTCAAGGTAGAGTCTCACTCTAGTCCAGGCTGACCTGGAATTCACTACGTGGTCTCAGGGTGGCCTTGAACTCACAGCGATCCTCCTATCTCTGCCTCCCTATTGCTGGGATTAAAGGTGTGCACCACCACGCCCAGCTTGTTTAGTTTATTTTTAAAGCAGAAAATGTCCTTGAGCTGGTATGGAAAAAAAAAGAAACTGATTTTTTTTGTTTCTTTTCAAATTTTTTTTTATTAACAACTTCCATGATTGTAAACAATATCCCATGGTAATGCCTTCCCTCCCCCGACTTTCCCTTTGAAACTCCATTCTCCATCACATCCCCTCCC
Source organism: Dipus sagitta (assembly GCA_036346955.1). Lineage (NCBI taxonomy): Eukaryota > Metazoa > Chordata > Mammalia > Rodentia > Dipodidae > Dipus > Dipus sagitta. Next base: position 42,549,513 of record CM070770.1, on the reverse strand, counting down.
CCTCTAAATCAGTCTCTCTTTTATTTTGATGTCATGATCTTTACTTCCTATTATGATGGTCTTGTGCAGGTAGTGTCAGGCACTGTGAGGTCAGGTCATGGATATCCAGGCCATTTTGTGTCTGGGGGGAGCACGTTGTAAGGAGTCTTACCCTTCCTTTGGCTCTTACATTCTTTCTGCCACCTCTTCCGCAATGGACCCTGAGCCTTGGATGGTGTGATAGAGATATTGCAGTGCTGACCACTCCTGTCACTTCTTTCCAGCACCATGATGCTTTCTGAGTCATCCCAAGGTCACTCCCATCTGAAAAGAGAACATTCTCTACCAAAAGTGAGAGTAGTATTAATATATGGGTATGAACATTAAGAGAAGTGCTTATTGGGCAGTTTGATGAGCATAGTATATACATTTAGCTAGACAGCAACAGACATTAACCCCTAGGGCTCATGACTACGTGTTTTAAGTTTTCAGTATCAGGGGTGTATTCCCTCCCATGGAGTGGGCCTCCAGTCCAATTACAAGGGCAGTTGGTTTCCACCATGACAGACATGCCACTATTGCACCCATTGGCCTGGCTGGCCAAATATAAGGCTTGCAGTGTCCACTGTCAAGTATCTTCACTGGTGATTTCTCTCTCTCCCATTGAACTGCATGCAGAATGGCTTCTTCCAGCTTTCTGTCAGCTGGTCTACATGGAGGAGGTTACCAGCTCAGTTCCAGCAGAATTTCTCAGTGTCCTTACCACCCAAGTATGTGGAGTCTTCAGCAATAGGGACTTACCATCTATTCCTGGTGGGAAACCAAGGACCTCGGCAATGGCCTGTAATGTTTTGGGGGCATCAGGGACCTCCCTGGCCAACAACTCACTGGAAGGTATCCCATCCCTGGCACTGAAAATTTTCTAGCAACAATCTACAGCTCCTGTGTGTTCCATTGCCCAAAAAAGTAGGTTTCCATATGATTTATTTATATCCTCTTAGATTTTGATTAGCCCTCCCTCCACCTTTCCTTTATTCAGTCTGTTCTCCTGACCTCACTTGGGCCTTTTCACCCCCATTAATCTATTCTTCTACTTACATATATACAATACCATCCTATTAAGTCCCCCCTCCCTTCCTTTCTCTTCCCTTTATATCTCTTTCCTAGCTTACTGGCCTTTGCTACTGAGTTTTCTTCCTACTCACACAGAAGTTCAGTCAAAAAATCTGATTTTTTTTGTTATCTCTTTTTCCCTAAAGGAGTCCTGGAGGCCACTAACTCAGTGTAAGTTTTGTGTGAGCATGACTGTGTGGCACCCTAACTCCTGGCTGAAGCCCAACCAAGAGCCAGGAATGGCTCTGCCAATCTGAAAGATACCTCAAATTCCCATGTCATTAATAGTGCCCCATCCCAGGCACTGGAATATTTGCCCTTTGTTGCTTCACCCTGTATACCTACATATGTTTAATAATTCTAAATAAAACATCTATAACATAGGATGCATTCTTTAAGAATTAAGTATAATAGGTTAGTGGTAGTTTGAATAGATAGCCCCCATTATATTCAGTGTTTTATTATTTGCAGCAAGAGGCTTTGGCATGCATCCATATGCTCTCTCTCATAAATAAATAGATCAAATTATTTTTACATTCAGAACTGCCAAATAGACATCCACTCAGTAACATAAAGTGTCCCCAATAACACAGGACTATTGGTAAGTAATTATGCCTATGAACACAACAAGATAAATCTCATGGAGGATATTCATGGGACATCCACTATGTACAAAGCACTATGGTAGCTGATACAAAGAAAACAAAATGAGCAAAAAGTTGTTCCTTTCTTTCAAGGATTCACAAGCTAGTTACACTTATTTCTAAACGTGAACATGTAAAACATGGATTTACAAGGCAAAAATAAGTTCTATGGAGGTGGTCATGACTCATGTATTAGTTATTTTCCTAGTTGCTGTGAGAAAATACAAGAAAAGAAGTAAGTTAAGGGCAGAAGGGACTATTTCAACTTACTGTCTGAGGGGAGGCAGTCCATCATAGCAGGAAGGCAAGGCTTCAGGAGCAGGAAGCAGTTGGTCACATTAAATCCACAGTCAGGAAGCAGAAAGCAATGAATTCTGATGTTTAGCTTCCATTCTCCTTTTCTTTTTTTAAAATTTTACATATTTATTTGCAAGCAGAGAGAGAGAAATAGAAGAGAGACAAAGAAAAAATGGGCATGTCAGAGCCTTTAGCCACTGCAAACAAACTCCAGACTCATACACTCCTTGTGCATCTGGCTTACATGGGTCCTGGGGAATCGAACCTGGGTCCTTTGGCTTTACAGGTAAGTGCCTTAACCGCTAAGCCATTTCCCCAGCCCTTCCTTTCTCCTTTTCATTCAGTCTAGGATCGTAGCCCATGGAATGGTGTCACACACAGTTACAGTGAGTCTTCTTCCTACCTTAATTAACCTAATCCAGAAACTGCCTCAGAAATATGCCCAGGAATTTGTCTTCTACATGATTCTAGATCCTGTCAACTTGACAGTATTAACCATCACAACCCATTCTTTTTTTTTTTTTTCCTGCCTATTCTGTTGGTATCTGTGGTAATTTGAATGGATGGCCCCCAATATATTCAGGATAAAATCCCTTCTTTCTCCCATAAACTGTGTCTGGTCTGGAGGGTCCTCTCAGTGACCTGAAGCTGACTACTACAGTATCCCCAATATTTCTCTCTCTCTGAAACAGAAGAAATAGTGGTGACATGCAGTTTTAGAATTGGGCAGACCTGAATTTGTATCTTGGTATGGATTCTTACTAGTTTTATGACCATATACAATTTAATCAATGTGATGCTATAAAATGTGAGTAATGATAGTTACAGAACAGGTTGGTAGATTGAATCAAAGCCTGAGAACCATCCCACAAGGTGGTTATGGTGGTTTGAATGTGAGTGTATGTCCTCCGTAGCCTTGGGGTTTTTAAAAATATTTTATTTTTATTTATTTGACAGAGAAAGCGGGGGAGAGAGAGAATGGGCGTGCCAAGGCCTCCAGCCAATGCAAACGAACTCCAGATGCATGCACCCCCTTGTGCATCTGGCTTATGTGGGTTCTGGGGAATTGAACCAGGGTCCTTTGGCTTTGCAGTCAAAGACCTTAACTGCTAAGCCATCCCTCCAGCCCCCAGCCTTGTGGATGTTTCATTAAGGTGAAGCTTCTTACTTAAGCCTCCAGCAGCCTACTGGAGGAGGTATAAGTGGGATCACATCTAGTAATCTAACTCTAAGGTATGATCAGAGCAATTTGAGCTCTGCATGTTCATGTTTGCTGGCTGTTTGGTGGTATTCCTCTGCTGAAAAGCAGTAGAAGTTAGCCAGCTTCTTCTGTCCTGATAGAACTTCCCTGGGTTCCGTAAGCCTGAAATAAACCCTTTCTTCCCTTAAGCTGCTTCTGATTGGGTGTTTGCCCAGCAACAAGGAAGTAATTGAAACAGTGATTATTCTCAATACCTCCAGTTTAGACACAGTTAGCAAGTCTGACTGGGAGCTATATTAGCCCACTCCATTATTTTCTCTCAATTGGTGCAAATTACCCAGGGTGGACTGCTTTGTAGAAGCAGCAATCCACAGGGCTAGGAAGAAGATGCCTGTGTACCATCTTATCATGCTCTATGGCTGCTGAGGATGTCTGCAGGCTTCTAGAAGAGGTGAAACAAAAACACAGGGGATTCTGACCTTACAAGCATAGAGTCTAACACTAAGGGAGTGCTCAAATGCCCAGAGTAGAGGACCAACAGCACTCTTCCCCAGCACAGAAGACAGCAGAACTCATGGCCTGTGATAAACATGCATTCTCCCTGAAGAGCGCTGATTACCTCTATTGTAGTAGAACTTGCTTTTGTTGAAATGTGGTCAGTAGTTGTATCTGTGCAGGGAACACTGTGGGAAAAAATATCTCTTTACTGAGTCACACATCTCTGAATGATAAAATGAAGCAATCCTGCCACACTGTCTCTGTCAGCAAAGTTATAATGAAAGTGATGTGTTCCTTTACTTGTTTAAAAAAAAAAAAAAGAATACTGGGGCTGGAGAGATTGCTTAGCGGTTAAGGCGCTTGCCTGTGAAGCCTAAGGACCCAGGTTCAATTCTCCAGGTTCCACGTAAGCCAGATGCACATGGCGGCACATGAGTCTGGAGTTGGTTTGCAGTGGCTGGAGGCCCTGGCGTGCCCATTCTCACTATCTCTCTCTCATATTGTAATTTTTTTAATCTGCAAAAGGACAGAATTGAGCTCAGAAGAGGTTTACTGTATTCTAGTTATGTGCCTTTGGCCATGTATCCTAGACTAGCTTATGTTATTCACAAGGAGAAATTCTCCAGTGAGGAAAACACACTCCTCCTTCCTGTCATCAAACCCAGCCCACTCTTGGGGGTGTAGCAAAATTATCAGCATTATCCCACACGCACATGACTATTTCTCAATCCCAGATTCTGATCCCAAGGAGTCATGGTGGGCAGGGTTCTGTTGGTTGGAAGTTACTGAAACCTAACTAAACTATGTGAAACATGAAATGCATCTAGCTTACAGACACCTGAGCCAGATACGCAGATGTTATTTTCATAAATCTGTTATTCCCTGACCTTGACTATTTGCCTCTACACTATACTGGCTAAGTCGTCTTCCTTCTGTGGTGAAGAGACACTCATAAGCAACCTGGCATATTAGCCCTGCCAATTTAGCCATACCCAGCAGAAAGACTAGGAACTGTGTTTTCCCAGTAGTTCTGGCAAAAGCTCAGGGCTAATGTTCATTGGCACACTGCCTATCTCTGAGAAAACCATCCTGGCTAATGATAAAATGCCCTGATTGGCCAAGTGTGGGCCATGTGGTTTTCCTGGAATTCATGGACAAGAAACATGTGGACTGAAAGTGAGGTAAGGGTGATTCCCTAAAGTAAAATTAAAGTGCTGTTAAAAAGAAAGGAGGAAGGCTAGGTGGACAAAACAACACACATCATCAGTGGGAGGTCTGGTTTCTTCTTGCTCAGGTTGGGCCACGCCCTCTGATATGTCAAAAATCCCTTCACTAAGGAATTGCAAAGATCTCTTCCAGCTATCATAGTGTGAAATGTGACAAAATAAAATAGCTCATTGTCTATTATTCATGCTGACTCACTGTCACAATTTCTATATACATTTTAAGATTGTGTTCTCTCAAATATTGTTTTTAAATATTTAAACTGATATTCTTTATTTCCAAATGATGTTCTCCCAAGTGAATTTAAGCCGCCAATGCTGCTTGAGTGGATGTTCAGGCCTGGGAGAGGAGCGCCAGTGTTCCTAGATCACAATCTGTTCCTGGCTGCGCTTCCATCTCAGATCAATCTTCCCTCGGCAACGGTGATGCCATCTGCCTTCTCTCCTTATCTTGAGGTGGTCTTGCCGAGTTCTAGGTTGTTTCATGGTCCTTGCCTTCTCCTAACGTAGCTGCCTGCAGGTAGCTAGTTGTGGCTGGGAATGATCATAAAGCAGTGTCAGCAGGGAAGACTACCAACACTGACTTCTGAGAACGTGTTGAGATGTGTGCTATGAAGCTGAGTAAGATCACAACTTCCTGTTGACTGGGGCCTGCTGGGTTGAGGATCTGCAAGCAGCATTTGGTATGTTGCTGTTCCATTAATTTCACTCACCAAATGGAGACAGGGTATCCTTAGCACAGAATTCACCCTGAGCAGAGGGTGGACATCACCCCCTGGCCAACATAAGGTGGACAATAGGAACAGGAGAGGGTGCCAAACACTGGCATGGGGAAACTAGGCTATAACACCCGTAAACCCACCTCCAACACTGCCTCCGGGAGGCTTTGATTTCCAGTCTCCATCAGCTGGGAATCTAACATTCAGAACACCTAAGTTTATGGGAGACACCTGAATCAAACCACAACAGTATTGTGTCATCTCACACTCTAGCCATGTGGAAGGAAGAAATTGGCAAGGGAGGCCTAGGAGATACTGTGGAAGAAAGTTACGTCACCCACCCTAATAATAAATCAACAGATGCATATCTAGAACAGACAATGCTAGGAATTTTAGCCCAGCAAACTCCTCCATTTAGAACACAGAGGTAGGTATCATTAGAAACAGCGAGAGCAGCTGCAAGCATCTGTCTCTGCAGCAGACTAGAGGGGTTGGGGCAGGGACCTGTTGTGGGGATTCCTTTGTTTGGTTTTTAAAGTGATTCTCACAGAATGCTTGGGTAATGGTTTTAGGGGGAAATTTTCCCCACAACAGAGATGAAAAGGGAGTAGATTCTCAACTCATCCCAGCTCAGCCATCTCTTAGAAATCACTGTTTGCTTGATGAGGGGTTTTCTGTCCTATGCACCTAATCTGAGGCCAGTATGCCTTGCAGTTTTCAATGATGTGGGCCAAATGTTCACATTTGTAATATTTACACTCGTGGATGCAACATCCAGACCACTTACAGCACATCCATCTGCTAGAAGGCTCTTCGTGGCAAAGACAAGCTCATCCACCCAGAAGCTGCCCGAGACCCCAGGCTACCAGCCTGCATCAGACTCCCAAGTCATTGCCGGGCGTGGTGGTGCACGCCTTTAATACCAGCACTTGGGAGGCAGAGGCAGTAGGATCACTGTGAGTTCGAGGCCACCCTGAGACTACATAGTGAATTCTAGGTCAGCCTGGGCTAGAGTGAGACCCTACCTCAAAAAAATAAATAAATAAAAAGAGAGAGAGAAAAAGAGATAGTCATTATAGAAATATAATTTGACATGTATTATTGGAATGGGGTGCTAGGGGACCAGGAAAGCCCTTGAATCCAAAACTCTAGGTTTGTTTCTAATTTTAATCAAAGAATTGAATAAAAAAAAGAAGACAGAATAATTATTAAATTTTTATATAATGACTCAGAAGGCACCATGGTGCTGGGAAGAAGTGACAGAGGAGTTCTCAGCACTGCAATATCCCTATCACACTTTCCAAGGCTTAGGGTTCATTGAGGAAGAGGTGGCGGAAAGAATGTAAGAGCCAAAGGAAGGGTAAGACTCCTTACAATGTGCTCCCTCCAGACACAAAATGGCCTGGATACCCATGGCCTCACAATGCCCAACACTACCTACACAAGACCATCATAATAGGAGGAAAAGATGATGACATCAAAATAAAAGAGAGACTGATTGAGAGGGGAGGGGATATGATGGAGAGTGGAGTTTCAAAGGGAAAGTCGGGGGAGGGAGGACATTACCATGGGATATTGTTTACAACCATGGAAGTTGTTAATAAAAAAATAATAAATATTTTTTTTTAATTATATATACTGAGGGAAGTACAGAGCCAAGAAAAGGCACCCACATGACTAGAGATCCTATGTGGAGGGTCTGGAAAAAAGCATGGAAAGAAAAGAAAAAAGTTCAAGGAGCTCCTGCCATGTGAGGAGCTGGAGGGGATAAAGAACCCATGTGGAGAGTAACGGGAGGGGGGGGGGGGTGCTCCCAGCTGGGCCTGAGCCTGGGCATGGGCAGAGCAAGCCCAGGCCCAGGCAAGGAAAACCTCACCCACAGCTGGAAGTTCCCAAGTGGTCCAAGAACCTGCCCTCTCCTTCCAAAGGTATTTATGACCTTTGAGTGGAGGTGGAATGTCTTTAGGCTCAGGTGAACCAGAGGGACAGCTGGTTGGTTAGGGCTAGGCGCTGTCTCAGGAAGAGGTTAGCCCTGGCACCAAGTTCTGGGGACTGAATTTGACCAACCACAGTGCTTAAATCCTATAAAAGACCCCCCATCCCAGGAGAGGGTCCTGATTGTGGAAAAAGCAGGTTTAGGGAACTGGGCAAGAGATAAGAAGTCAAATCATCTTTGATTTCCAGCAAGTGAAGACTTTCCTGCCTTTTTGCCTTCTGGGGTCCAGTCACCCTAACTGTACTCCCCTCTCATTACTTATCTGTCATAACCCAGCACATTGGTCTATCTGAATTCAGTCTCCATTATGTCCATGATACCATATTTCACTCACTCCTTTTAGCATCTTTCAAATCTTTCCCCTTTAACTTTCAATTGAAAAAGATCAACTTTATGCTGACAATTGAGATTTCTGAAATTCTCAACTACCACTTCAAGGATGTTCTCTAGCAGGTGAATCATAAGATAACAAATAACAGCTATTATTATGTTATAGCAAGTTGCTTTGTATTTATAAGGCCCTTAAATTGGAACTACCATAATATGTAGGAACAAGGTCGAGAGATATCATTGACAACCAATTGAGTGATAACCAGACATAGTTGATGATCTCAGACATTTTCTGACCATGTTTCAGGGCAGAATCAAACCATTATCTGCCATGGTAAGTGCCAGAATCATGGTAAATACCTCTACCTCGAGGCTACGTTATGGCTTCATGCCATGCTTCTTCAGAATGGGAGTCTGGTACCTGCTAAGGAATCTGAGGACAATAAGTTGGACAGAGAGAACCATAGTCTGTTATGGAAGGGGATATGAACCAATAGTTAACGAGCAGCACAGGTCCACTGTGTCCAGCAGAGCAGGAGTACCAGCCTTCTCTGCTGGTGGCCACGGTGACCATGTGCCAGTTGCTATAGAAATCCACACTCCAGGAAACAGACCACAAAAGGTAGAACCCAGAAAAGACTTGTCTCACATGGGCAAAGAGATGCAAGGGAAGATAGTCCTTTACCAGAGTGGTCACCAGGTCTGTTATGGAAATTCCAAAAATAGGCTCCAGTGCCACCAGGACTCAAGAATTGGAATGAAGTTAATTTGGCTGAATAAGGTTTGCCAAGGTCCTGCCTCGGCCAAGTAGATAAGAAGAACAGTTGGAGGCAGAGGAAGAGTAACATTGAGCAAAAATGCTTATAGAGGGCTGGAGAGGTGGCTTAGTGGTTAAGGTGCTTGCCTGGAAAGCCAAAGGACCTCGGTTCGATTCCCCAGGACCCACAGGGTGGCACATGCGTCTGGAGTTTGTTTGCAGTGGCTGGAGGCCCTGGCATGCGATTCTTTCTCTCTCTCTCTCTCTCTCTCTCTTTTCCTCTGCCTTGTTTTCTTTCTTAAATAAATAAAGTTAAAGTTAAATTTAAAAAAATGCCAGGCGTGGTGGCACATGCCTTTAATTCCAGCACTTGGGAGGCAGAGGTAGGAAGATCATCATGAATTCAAGGCCACCCTGAGACTACATAGTAAATTTCAGGTCAGCCTGGACTAGACTGAGACCCTACCTCGAAAAATCAAAAAATCAAAAAATTAAAAATTTTTTAAATGCTTAAAGAGCATCTTGCTTTGACATTCTTTTTTTTTTTTTTTTTTTTTTTTTTGCTTGTTTGTTTGTTTTGATTTTGTTTTTTTGACTTTTTAAAGATAGGGTCTTGCTCTAGCCCAGGCTGATCTACAATTCACTATGTAGTCTCAGGCTGGTCTTGAACTCACAGTGATCCTCTTATCTTGCACACTGGGATTAAAGGTGCATGCCACCATGCCGGGCTTGCTTTGACATTCTAAAACACCCACATTCAATCCCTCTTGAAACGTGTCCTTCACTGAAACCCACCCATTGGCCTGTCTTTTGAGAGATAAGTCCTCTAGACCCTGGTCATTCCTGGAGGAACCTTTCAAGTGACCATTCCGATCAGGCAAAGCTGATGGTTGTAACATAGACTCATGTAATGGTTTCTTTTGCATCTCCATTACCACATTATCCAAAGAAACAACTGAAGGGAGATTTTGACTGACAGGGTCAGAGGCGCTTGCTCCATCATGGGAGCAAGGCACAGCGGGCAGCTCAGTTCATGGCAATGGGAGCGAGTGCAGAGACTGCTCACATCACAGTGGACCAGAACAGAGGGTGGCTGTCATCTTTAAAGGCACTCACCTCGTGAACTACTTCTGCCAGACAGGCCCCACCTCCAAACTACCTGTTCCAGAGCCTCCCAAAAGAAAGCCAGCTGGGAAGCCAGCATTTAATACATGAATCTGTGGAGGATATTTTTTATTCCAATCATAAAACTCATGAGGATTCAGTCAGGTTACAAATAATTACATTCATCCTGAAACAATCACTCAGTTTTCCCTGCATGTCACAGCCAATTTATCACGGCATTGTCAGGATCACCCACCTGTCTACTTCATGCACAATGAAAGAGGGATCACAGAAACACTTCCTCTCTGCCTCTCATCCCCTTACCAGGGCAATGTTCTCACTGGGGTGATGGTGAGACACAGTGAGAGTGCTGACTTCCTAGATAAGCATAAATTGCCTCCCTCCTTTGATTAAGGGCACAGAGACTGAATGTGGTTAAATTTACAACAGAATTCATGCAGCCTCAAGTGCAGCGAGTTACTGCTAAAAGGTTATAACTAGTTAGGTGTCTGGCCAATGTGGCCTGAACAGATGTTCTTCTATTCCCAAGAGCTGTTTTGGGGACTCCTGTGAAGTAGAGTTGAGAAAGACAGAAGAAAATAGCACACAGTAAGGAAAGGCTGGAGGAGGGCTCAGTATTGTTTTGCAAGGAGAGACCCAGAAAGAGCTTTGCAAGAGGAGACAAAGGGCGGAGACAAGGGGTGAGTTTTAGGAGTGCTGCAGCCTTTATGCCATTTAAAAATGTGTGACTGGGCTGTGTACATCAGATGCAAGTCTCCTTTGAGAATAGACCCTATGATTCATAGATTCCACAGAATTATAGAAGAGATGAGCATTATCCTGCTGCTTCCTTTGAATGAGCTTGCGTAATTTGAGCAGGTTATCTTGCACTTCAAGAGAAGTGGAAAATTACCTAGTTCACAGAATCTTCAGTTGCCAGAGAGCTAACAAACCAAATCTAAACACTGCTGTTTCTGATCCTCCCATCCATGTTATTGTACCCAAAGCTTTCCAGAATCATCTTTGCTGTTTAAAAATCCTTAGAAATGTTTCCTCTCCATCTCTCTGGGAAAGTTTCTTACCCTGGTGGCTTTGGTTTTAACGCCTTGTTGCAAGAATCTAGGCTGTCCTCCAAGAGGGCTCCCTGTGGCCTAGACTGGCTTGGTTGACATTTGTTGACATCTCTCCCATGTAACAAGAAGTGTTCTTAGTTCAGTTCATTGTTCTGTCGTAAAGGGATCCTTTAAACTTCCCAAATTGAAAATATTTTAAAAATAGAGTTATCTAGTGTTATTTTCAGCCCCAAGGCCAAGGTTAGTTAATAAGTATTATAAATGGATTTAGGTTTATAGCCCAGTAAGAGACTCTGAAGCAGCTCTCCTCATAAAGAATGAAAACAAGACAGAACAAAGAGAAAACAGCTGTAGAAAGTCTCCTGATAACAGAAAGAATTGTGGTATCTGAGCTGCTAGGATCTCTGTCTCCCTTTCTTTCTCTCTCTCTCTCCTCTCCCCGGTTTTTCCATTGAAAGAGATTAAAACAGAGATAAGTGAGAGCCATTGGAATTCACTGGGGAAATTACCTCAGAAGCACACTATAGAACAGGTCCCCACGTAACCATAGTGACAGAGCTGAGGAAGGGTGGGAGGTGTGGTGGGGAGAGGAAGCCAAGAGCAGTGCCCACAGAGTACCAGAGAGACTGGGGAGGGGAGGCAGCGCCAGGCCAGTGGTGAGGGACAGGAGCTGTGAGCAGCTAAAGCCAAATTCAGGTTTTTAATGGAGAATTAATAACTGCAACTAATCAGGGAGGTGGGCAACACATGATAGTACGGATTTCTTTCACATTTGACAGTTGAAATGTTTCTGCAGAACTCTGATTGAAGCAAGGTCAGGAGCAACAGTGGAAGCTGTGGTTAGAAGAGGGGATGCCTAAGGAGTTGCAGGACGAAGGTGGTCAGAGCACCTGCCCGCAGTCTCTAAGGAGGCCCTAGCGTCAGTGACCATGGCACAGGGCTGCCCTCTGGTGGCCACGGTCTCCAATTACCACAGGAGATGCTGAGGCTGCAGAGGCAAAACCACAGCCATGGGCCAGGGAATGGGCAGACAAGGCCTACAAAGGCAGGGTGCTCTGATAAATGCAAATGCCAGGTAAGCAGCAAGTAACACATTAGTATGTGTTTGTTTCTTAGCAACCCTCGTAAGGAGGCACATACAATGATTGCATTTCTTTTTGCTGCCTCATCCTCTGGATATTAAAAAAAAAAAAAAAAAGAGGGAGGGAGGGGGAAAAGGAGGGAAGAAGGACAGCCATGAGTTCCAAATGGTTACTTTCGGTAATTTTCCATCCACACCACATCTCTCAATCTCTCTCTCTCTCTCTCTTCTCTCTCTTTTTCTCTCTGTTCTCTCTTTCCTCTCTTCTCTTCTCCTCTCCTCTCTCACCTCTCTCCCTCTCTGCCATTTTAGGGACTCTTTATAACTATTCCCAACAATATGTTGTCAGAAAGTGGTACACAGCTCAAAACAAGAGAGGAGGTGGGCTTTAACCCTGCCCTGGACTGTAAAATTCTTGAAGGTCAGACCTGTGTGGATCTTCACCTGTATTTTGGGTACTGCCAAGGGTGTCTGGCACACTCAGCAGACCCACACTACCTGGGTGGCTCCTGTGAGGCTCCTGTCAACGGGGTCCCCAGGCAGTCTCCTCCCTTGCCCTTCCTGCAGGATCTGATCCTGGCTCCAAGTCACAGGCCCGTAAAATACAGCTTCTTGCTCTTCCATCTCTGCCTCCATGTTCCGTCTCTCCAAACTGTTGCCACATGTCTCCTGTTGTCAATAATTTGTCAGTAATGGCCAGCTAATTGGTTAGGGCTAGGGAGTCTCAGAAAGAGATTAGCTCTGGGCACTCAAGTTTCAGGGCCTGAACTTGACCAACCACATGTTTAAATCCTATGAAAGACCTCCCTCCTAGGGGGGGTCCTGACTGTTTGCAGAAAAACAGTTCCATGGAGCTAGGCAAAAGATAAGAAGTCAGATCATCTTAGATATAGAAGCCATCCCTGGCACCTGTGGCCCAAACATGAATCAGCGACTTTGTGACATTCTTTTAAAACTTTTTTGTTCATTTTTATTTATTTATTTGAGAGTGACAGAGAGAGAAAGAGTCATAGAGAGAGAGAGAGAGAATGGGCGCGCCAGAGCTTCCAGCCACTGCAAACGAACTCCAGACACGTGCGCCCCCTTGTGCATCTGGCTAACGTGGGTCCTGGAGAATCGAGCCTCGAACTGGGGTCCTTAGGCTTCATAGGCAAGAGCTTAACCGCTAAGCCATCTCTCCAGCCCTGACATTCTTGATAATCATTACAAGAGTGAGCCAAAGTTCCCAGGAAGAAGCCACATGGCATCGAACACCCTGCCAGGCTGCCTGGCAGAACTTCAGTGATAGCGGAGGGCTGGGAATGTTGCAAAACATCTTGGGCACTTTAGCCTCATCCTCGGCCATTTATTGCCCAACTCTGGTTATGACCTGTCATCCCGTGACTGTTAGGTAAGTTCTTTAGAATGCGCTAAGACACTCCTAGCTTTCACCAACTCAAAAGCTAAGAATGTCATCAGACAGCATCTGAGACCTAGAGCACAGGTCTAGAGGTGTCCTTTCCTATGACACACCTGTCTGATTGTAACAAGGTGATAAGGGGTCCAGGAAATTCCGTGCACCCCAAGCCCTAGGTTCATTTCTAATTTTAGTCAAAGAATTGAATAAAAAAGCAAACCAAGAAGGATAATTATTAAATTATTATATTTATTGGGGGGAGTACAGCCAAGGAAAGCATCCACATGGCTAGAGATCCCATGTGGAGGGCCTGGGGAAAAAAAGCGTGGAAAGAAAAGAGAAAAGAAAGTTCAAGGAGCTCCTGCCATGTGGGGAGCTGGAGGGATAAAAAACCCATGTAGAGAGTAAGGGCTAGGGGGGGGGCCTTCCTGGCTGGGCCTGCCAAAGCCTAGGCTGCCAGCCCCGGCCCAGCAGAGGGAAAAACTCACCCACAGCTGGAAGCTTCCCAGTGATCAGAGAGCAAGAGCCTGCCCTCCCCTTGCTGTGGTATTTAAAACTCAGGGTTATGGGCTGTGTTTTGGCCCAGGTGAACCAGAGGGCCAGCTAATTGGTTAGGGCTAGGGGGTCTCAGGAAGAGATTAGCTCTGGGCACCCAAGTTTCAGGGCCTGAACTTGACCAAACACATGTTTAAATCCTATGAAAGACCACCCTCCTAGAGGGGGTCCTGACTGTTTGCAGAAAAACAATTCCATGGAGCTAGGCAAAAGATAAGAAGTCAGATCATCTTAGATTTCTGGCAAGTGCAAACTTTGCTGCCTTTTTTACCTTCAGGGATCCAGTCACCCTAACTATACCCCCCCTTCACGATGAACCGACAAATGTATTTGAGAAGTGTTTAATTTCTTCCTTTGCTTTGATAACATAAAATATTAATGAAGCTGTGACCACGTTGGAACATGATATTTGGGATAACCTGAATCTGTGTTTCCAGGTCATGGTCACTCATATTTGGCTGCAGAATAAACTATCTCTTGAGGTGAGAACTGTGCTTTTTGCATGTGTATCTTACAATTTATTCTTGTATCACTTATCTTTTTGTCAACATATTTATTAAGATTTCTTCCATTATAAAAACAACTTTTAAGCTGGGCGTGGTGGTGCACGCCTTTAATCTCAGCACTTGGGAGACAGAGGTAGGAGGATTGCTGTGAGTTTGAGGCTACCCTGAGACTCCATAGTGAATTCCAGGCCAGCCTGGGCTAGAGTGAGACCCTACCTCAGAAAAAAAAACTTTTACACATAACATAAAATTTGAAAACTAAAGATGTAACAAACAAGTCTTACTTTTGATAAAGTAAAAAAAAAAATGTCCAAGAGATAACCATTTTTAGCATTTTTATGTGGGTTCTGTTCATTCTTCTTTTTATGCTTTTCAAAAAGCACAGTTATATGAGGCAACAACAACAAAAAATGATGTTTGCCTAGCATGTATAAGGCACTGGATTTTATTCCAGCATTTTAAAAAAGAAAAAAGCAGTTTGAAAAGTTTCTTCTCTTTCATTATAACAAGGATTTTATATTATGCTTTTCCTCAAATTATGTTAGTAGCTATAAAATATTACAACGAGTGGTGATAATCACTAAGTATTTCTCTATTGGAAGTATATCCAGAGCTTTATCATGAAACCTAAGATTTGCATGGACACCTTTTTTTTTTCCTTTATTAGTTAGTTTTGTATTCAGCAAATACAGTCAGTTTGGTACCATTATTAGGCTCATCCGTGACCTACCCCCTCCCCTTGGCCCCTCCTTGTTGAGGTATACGGGTCATGCATTGTGGAGTTAGCCCACAGTTATGGGTAAGCTAAATGTCTCTGCATATCATGACCCAACATGTGGCTCTGACATTCTTTCTGCCCCCTCTTCCGCAAAATTTCCCTGAGCCATGTTGGGTTCATTTTTGGTCTGCTTCAGTGATGAGGTGTTGGGGGCCTCTGAGGCTCTGGCTCTCTGATTTGGTAGGAGTTGATTTTTCTCTGTGCTGATCTCCTTCCCCCTTCTGCTGGTATCCGGTTCATCAGGAAAATAGCCCCCTTGCTTGTTTCTCCAATTTTTCTTAGTTTCAGCCAGGGCCCTTTTGAGGTATGATGGGGTGGCTCTCTCCTTAGGATCTACATCTATCTGAAAAAGAGAAGCAGATTCTCCAACGGAGAGTAAGTTAGCACCAGGACAAATGAGATAACCCTTTTTTTTGTTTTATAGAGAATTTAATAGGTGTAGGCCCTCTTGTAGCCAACAATTGATGGTAGCTTGATATTGGAGAGTGGGCTTATGTTTGGATATGGTTCTGACTTGTTTCCCAGCTCCAGCTATGGGTCCCATACCACTGAGGGGATCAGTTAGCCAAATTGAGAGCAGTTGGTTCCCCACCATGGCTGTGTGCCACCACTGCACTTGTGTGGGCATCACAACAAGTTATTTGCTGCTAAGTAGGTTAGACCATGCGTTGCTTCGACAAATATTGGTCATTTTCCCCCAGTCGCCCATGTAGCGCCTTCTGGCACTAGACGCGCTGACCGTCTGGGGACTGACTCTCTTCCAACTTCCAGCCATGCCATTCTAATTTGCATGTCAATCACATAAGGTGTCTTCAGCAGTAGGGTCTTACCACTAGCCTTTGGTGGGTCATCAAGTACTTGGACAGAAATATGTCTGTCTTTTAGGAAACCTTGTAGGTCTCTCTGATCAAAAGCTCATTGTGGATAATAGCCCCATGCTGGTACTGGGAGTTACAGGTCAGTGCCCACTAAGAAAATGAGGAAAAAGATAACTAATATACAAGAGTTAGAGATAAGAGAGAGAGAGAGAGAGAGAGAGTGAGAGGGGAAGTGAGGGAGGGAAGATGTAGAAGATTAAGGTTAGTCTTAATCTTACCCTCTCCAGTGTCTTGTGGTTCAGGTGTTCCCTGTAAGGGCCTGGTGAAGGATCAGCCATTTGGTCTGTCTTTTAGTAAGTAGAAAATTATGGTACAATTGCCGTTTGGGTCTAGATTTGTGTTTCCCACCCCTTTGATGCCCTCCCCTCCCTCCCCTTCCATCTCCTAGACACCTTTGTTTTTGAAAGCTTCTTTTGCCATAACTTGGATTGATTCCTCAAATAAGATTTCTAGAAGCAAAATTACTGGATCAAAGAACATGTTTTAAAGTTCAGATAAATATTGTCATTCTTAATTTTTTTTAAGTCTTAAAGAACTCAGGATAAGGTCATCTCATAAAATGCATTCATAATCTTTTTTCCTATGTTCTAAGTTCTTAGGAATAAGAAACAAGACATTTATGTGTTTACATATTTCTCCCAAATTGTATGAAAATTTCAGTGGCTCACAAATGACAGTCGAACTTCAAAAGCAAAGTGTAAAGCCACAGGGACAAATGGTGGGACAGGAGCCAGGCACACAGGTTAAACCTCAGTGCTCCCTGGGGAAAGACTGGATGCTCCTCCCAAAAATGGGAAGTCTCTTCCCTGGCTCAGAACACTGACCACAGAACTCTAGAAATAAGCAGATACCCATCCTGTTTCTGCTGTTCTACAGAGCTGAGTCTGCACCTTGTGCTGGGAGGAAAGTTTTCCTTCCTGCTTTTAAGTTCAGAGACTGAGGTCCTGAGAGTTTAAACTGACAAAGGACAAATCAGCAAGAGAAGATTGTATTGGCAATTTCGAGAGGAGTATTCAGAGGTGCTTCCTTGAAAGGGTAATTAGAACTGGGGCCAAGGAAAGAAGAGAAAGGGTGTCCTTGGGCAAGACAAATGGGTTTTAAGGAAACTAATGGGAGATTAGATAAAGTTTGCAATGGTGTGTGTTTCTGAATTTGGGGTGACTTTGAGAGATACAGAGCATATCTCAGCTATTAGTTGGGCTTTTAACTCAGTAGTTAGGGTTCCAGACATTCCCCATCACACAAAAATCTCTGAGCCAGACATGGTGGCACATGCCTTTAATCCCAGCACTTGAGAGGCAGAAGTAGGTGGAGTGCTGTGAGTTCAAAGCCAGCCTGGGACTACAGAGTGAGTTCTAATTGTCATCCTGGGCTAGAGTGAGGCTTTGAAACAACAAACAAACAAAACAACCTTCTTCTGAGTCAGTAGCTTTCAGGTTCTTGCCTTGTGAATTTGAGGAATAAAATCCACAGACCACAGAGGGTGAGGTTTTGAAAGATTTTATTATAGAGCTTAAGAGAAGGAAAGAAGGCAGACCTTCCGTATAGCAGGACAGGTCCCCAGAAATGGGACACAATTGAAAGTTACTGTGTTGCTGGCCATGGTGGTGGCGCATACCTTTTAAAACCAGCACTGAGGTAAGAGGACCTCTGTGAGTTCAAGGCCACCCTGAGACTTCAAAGTGAATTCCAGGTCAGCTTGAGCTAGAGTGAGACCCTACCTTAAAAAAGAAAGGAAGGAAGGAAGGAAGAAAGAAAGAAAGGAAGGAAGAAGAAAGGAAGAAAGAAAGAAAGAAAGAAAGAAAGAAGAAAGGAAGAAGAAAGGAAGAAGAAAGAAAGAAAGAAAGAAAGAAAGAAAGAAAGAAAGAAAGAAAGAAAGAAGAAAGAAAGTAAGTTACTGTCTTGGCATTAAAAGCTTTACTGGATGAGGGTAGGGGTAGGGTGGGCTGGTCAGTCCAGCTTCCATGTTCCATGCCAGGTGTCAAGAACACCTTATAATCTAGTTATCTTTTCAAGTTTTTTAGGGAAGGGGAACTGTTTTAGGGAAAAAGAGATAAGGAAAAGCCAGACTTTCCTTTTGGCATTTATGGCCTTCAGCAAGGTGGAACCTAGAGGATTTCTTCAGGGAAAAAGAGATAAGGAATAAAAACTAGACCTCCCAGCCCCTTACAGGCTCAAGGACATTCCCACTCTTAACCAAGAGAAAAACAAAATATGTTTTGTTCAATTTGGGGGCCCTATTCCCTTAAACTGACAATTTCTATGCCCTGTTCTTCATTAGAGTTCTCACCCTAGAATGATGAACTCTAAGAAAGCAGACAATAAGGACATAGGTTTGCCGGTGGGTCAAGTTAGGCAGTGGCCCCTGAAAGTCAAAAGGCAGAAAAGCCTGCACTTGCTAGAGATCAAAGGATGATCCTACTTATCTCTTCCCTAGATCTGGTTTTCCACAAACAACCTGGGCCTCTCCTGGGAGGGTGGTCTCTCCTAGCTAGTATTTAAATCTAATCCTAACATTGTGGTTGGTCAACCTTAGGCCCCAAAATTTAGCTGGCCTCTTCCTGACACAGCCCCTAGCCCAAACCACTCAGCTGTTCCTCAGTTCACCTCAGCCCAAACTTAGGGCCCACCACCATAAGGTTATAATAAGTATCTTTCTCTTTCCCTCTCTCTCTCTAATAAGTAAATAAGATAAAATATTTTATTTAAAAAAAAGACAGTCTGGAAAGATGGCTTAGTAGTTAAGGCATTTGCCTTCAAGGCCAAAGGATCCCGGTTTGATTCTCCAAGACCCACATAAGCCAGATGCACAAGGGGACGAACGTGTCTGGAGTTTGTTTGCAGTGGCTAGAGGCCCTGATGCACCCATTCTCACTCTCTCTCTCTCTTTCTCTATCTATCTATCTGCCTCTGTCTCTCACTTGCTCTCTCAAAATGGATAAAAATAAAATAAAAAATAAAAGAGCTGTAGCCTTTAATCCCAGCACTTGGGAAGCAGAGAGGTAGGAGGATTGCCCTGAGTTTAAGGTCACCCTGAGACTACACAGTGAATTCCAGGTCAGCCTGGGCTAGAGCAAACCTTACCTGAAAAAAAAAAAAAAAGAGCTGAGTTAAGTAGTAGGGTTATAGGCCACCATACCCTACTATTTAAAAGACAGAGTCAGGAGGATCACTTCAACCTTGAGATCACTGGTCTATATAATGAGACACTATCTTTAAAAATTAAGCAAATCAGACAGCAAGCCTACAGAATGGAGGCAAAAATCTTTCAAGCTACTCCTCAGACAGGTCATTGATATCTATAATATATAGAGAACTACAAAAACAAAACAAAGAAATAAAACTGCTAATCAATAAATGGAATAATTCAATGGACAGACAAACCTCAAAAGAAGAAGAAATGTGGATGGACATTTAATTAAATATCCATTTCACCCTAAGATAGTATCCATCTTTTATGGAAAGGTGAGTTTCTTGTATTTAATTAAATATGAATGAATATTTAATACTATTTAATGAAATGTTCAGCATCCCTAGCCATCAGGGAAATGCAAATTAAAACCATTTTGGGGATGGAGAGATGGTTTAACTGTTAAGATGCTTGCCTGCAAAGCCTAAGGACTCATGTTTGACTCTCCAGATCCCACGTAAGCCAGGTGCACAAAGGTGAGGCAAGTACAAGGTCACAGATGCCCACTAGGTGGCTCAAGTATCTGGAGTTCAATTTCAGTGGCCGAGGCCCTGGTGCACCAATATTCTCTCTCTCTAAAATAAAAAATAAATAAATAAACCATTTTGATATTTCATCTCATCCCAGTCAAAATGGACATCATCAAGAAAACTAGTGACAACAAATGCTGATGAGATTGTGGGGGAGAGGGATCCTTATTCATTATTGGTGGGAGTGCACACTGGTACAGTACAGTCACTATGGAAATAAGTGTCAAGGTTTTTTTAAAATTCTGAAAACTCAGCTAGAGAATGGCTTAACAGTTAACACACTTGCCAGCAAAACCAAAGGAACTAGCTTTGATTCCCCATTACCCACATAAGCCAGATGCACAAGGTGGCACATGCATTTGGAGTTCATTTTCAGTAGCTAGAGTCCCTGGTGCACCTATTCTCTCTCTCTCTCTCTCTCTCTTTATCTGCATCTGTCTCTCTTTCTCTCTCAAAAAGTAGTTAGTACAAGAGAGTAAAAGGAAAAGCAGGAAGAGCTACAAAACAAGAAAAAAATGGCAAGAAAAAATACACACCTTTCAATAATAACTCTTTTTTTGCTGTTAATAACTCTTATGACCTCAATGCCCTAACCAAAAGACACAGGCTTGCAGATTCGGTTAAAAGGCAGGGTCCTTCTATATGTTGCCTACAAGAAACTCCATAATAGATGGACACTATCTTAGGGTAAAAGGATGTAAAATGGTATTTCAAGCAAATAGGACTAGGAAACAAGCAGGTGTTACTATTCTAATATCTGAGAGGTTAGACTTCAAGCCAACATTAGTTATGAAAGATAAAGAAGATCACTTTATATTTATTACAGGAACAATCCAACAAGAGGACATTACAATTCTAAATATATATACACCTAACATAGGCTCCCAATTTCATCAAACAAATATTATTAGACTTAGATCTAATAATAACATAATAATAATAAGATAACATCAAACACAATAGTAGTGGGTGACTTAAATACTCCACTCTCATCAATTGACACATCATCCCAGCAAAAAAATAAACAGAGAAGCATCTGGATTAAATGAGGTCATAGAACAGATAGACCTAACAGATATCTGTATAACGTTCTATCCAAATGCTACAGAATACACATTGTTTTCAGCAACACATGGAACATTCTCTAAAATAGACCATATATTAGGACACAAAGCAAATGTTAACAAATACAGGAAAATTGAAATAATTCCTTTCACTTTATCTGATCACAATGGAATTAAATGACAAATCAACAGCAAGAAAAGCTATAGAGCATACAGAAAATCATGGAAACTAAGCAATATAGTACTAAATGATGAATAGGTCAATAAAGAAATTAAAAAATTCATAGAATCAAATGATAATAAGAACAAAACATACCAAAACATTTGGGACACAATGAAGGAAGTCCTAAGAAAAAAGTTTATAGTTTTAAGGGCCCATATTAAGAAATGAGAAAGGTTGCAAGTAAACAACTTAATACTTCACCATAAGGCCTTGAAAGAAGAACAAGGCAAACCAAAAATCAGTAGATATGAAGAAATAATAAAGATTGGGCAGAAATTAATGAACTAGAAACCAAAAAATAAAAACAATACAAAGAATAAATGAAACAAAAGAGTTCATTCTTTGAAAGGATAAACAAAATTGATAAACCTTTAGCAAAATGGCCCAAAAGAAAAAGAGAACATACACAAATCAATAAAATTAGAGACGAAATAGACACCATTACAACAGATATCGATGAAACTCAGAATATCATGAGGACATACTTTAAGAACATATACTCCTCTAAATTTGAAAATCTGAAAGAAATGGACAATTTCCTTGATTTATATGACCTACCAAAATTAAATCAAGATGAGATAAACCAGTTAAATAGAACTATAACAAGTATGAAAATCCAAGCAGTTATAAAAAAAAAAAATCTCCCAACTAAAAATGTCCAAGCCCAGATGGATTCACTGGTGAATTTTACCAGACCTTCACAGAAGAACTAACACCCAATGTGTCTCAAATTTTCCATAAAATAAAAAAGGAAGGAATTCTACCAAATTCCTTCTACAAAGCTAGCATCACCTTCATACCAAAATCAGACAAAGACAGAGCAAAAAAAAAAAAAAAATGAAATGGAAAAAAGAAAGCAGAAAAATTATAAACCAATCTCCCTCACAACCATAGATGTAAAAATTCTCAATAAATATTGATGAGCAGAATACAAGAATATATCAAAAAGATTATTCACCCTGACCATGTAGGCTTTATCCCAGAGATACAGGGATGGTCCAACATATGCAAATCGATAAATGTAATACACTACATGAATGGACTGAAAGACAAAAAATCACATGGTCATCTCAATAGATGCAGAAAAGGTATTTAACAAAATGCAACATCCCTTCATGAGAAAAGAGCTGGGTGGAAAAAAAAAAAAAAGACCTGGGTGTGGTGGTGTGCCTTTACTTTAATCCCAGCACTCAGGAGGCAGAGGTCGGAGGATCACCATGAGTTCAAGGCCACCATGAAACTACATAGTGAATTCCAGGTCAGCCTGGACCAGAGTGAGTCCCTACCTTGAAACCCCCCAACAAAAAGCAAAAAATTCTAAAGAAACTGGGAATAGAAGGAATATATCTCAATATAAGAAAGGGTGTTTATGACAAACCTATACCCAACATAAAAACTTGAACCTTTTCTACTAAAATCATGAACAAGAAAAGGGTGTCCACTCCCCTACTTTTATTTAATATACTACTGGAAGCGTTAGCTATAGAAGTAAGGCAAGACATACAAATAAAAGGGATACAAATTAGAAGGGAAGAGATCAAATTATCATTATTTGCAGATGATATGATTCTATACAAAAAGAATTCTAAATACTCTACCAGAAAACTGTTAGAGCTGATAAACACTTCTAGCAATGTTGCATGATACATAATAAACACAAAAATCCCTAGCCTTCCTATATACTAACAACAAGCATGCTGAAGTGACATCATGGAATAACTCATTCCCAATTGCCTCAAAATAATAGGAATAATAATAAAGTACCTTGGAATAAACCTAACCAAGGAAGTGAAGGATCTCTACAATGAAAACTTTAAAACATTCAAGAGTGAAATTACAGAAGACACTAAGAAATGGAAAGACATCCCATGTTCTTAGATTAAAAGAATCAATATTGTGAAAATTTCAATCTTACCAAAAGCAATGTATACATTTAATGAAATCCCCATAAAAATTCCAATGGCATTCTTCACAGAAATAAAAAAAAAAACAATCATAAAATTCATCTGGAAGCACAAAAAAATGTCAAATAGCCAAAGCAATTTTGAGATGGAAAAAAAAAAGGTTGGCAGTATCCCCATACTTTTTAAGCCATATTACAGACCCATAGTAATAAAAGCAGCATGGTACTGGCACAAAATAGACATGTAGATCACTGGAACAGAATAGAGGAACCAAATGTAAAGTCCAGGTAGCTACAACCATCTCATTTTCAAGAAAAATGCCAAAAGTATTCATTGGAGAAGAGACAGCCTCTTTAACAAATGGTCCTGGAAAAGTGGTTATCTATATGTAAAAGGATGAAAATGAATTCTTATCCCTCTCCATGCACAAGAATCAAGTCCAAATGAATCAAAGACCTTAGCATCAGACCTGAAACTCTGAAACTGCTAGAGGAACAAGTAGGTGAAAACTTCAACATACTGGCATAGAAAATGACTTTCTGAATATAACTCCAGTTGCTCAGGAACTAAAACCACTAATCAACTACTGGGACCTCATAAAATTTTAAAGCTGTTGTACAGCAAAGGGCACTGTGAATAGAGCAAAGAGGCAACCTACAGAATGGGAGAAAATATTTGCCAGCTATGCATCTGACAGAAGATTAATATCCATAATATTCAAAGAACTCAAAAAACTCAATAATAAGAAATCAAACAACCCAATTAAAAAATGGGCTATGGGCTGGGAAATGGAACCAGCCTAGATGTCCCTCAACTGATGAGTGGATAATGAAGATATGGCACATTTATACAATGGAGTTTTACTCAGCAGTAAAGAGAAATGAAGTTATGAAATTTGCAGAAAAGTGGATGGATCTGGAAAGAATTATACTAAGTGAGGTAACCCAGGCCCAGAAAGCCAAGCGCCACATGTTCTCCCTCATATGTGGATCTTAGCTAGAGATGATTGGGCTTCTGTGTGAGAAGGAAAAAACTCAGTAGCAGAGGCCAGTAAGTTAAAAAAGGAGATAGAAAGGGAAGAGAAAGAAAGGGAGGAGGGCTTTTATTAGGTTGGTATTGTATATATGTAAGTAGAAAGATTGAGATGGGGAGGGGATATGATGGAGAATGGAATTTCAAAGGGGAAAGGGGGGAGGGTAATACCATGGGATTTTTTTTGTTATCATGGAAAATATTAATAAAAATGGAGAAAAAAAATGGGCTATGGAACTAAATACAGAGCTCTCAAAAGAAAAAAATACAGATGGCATATAAACATGTAGAACATCCTTAGCCATCAGTGAAATGAAAATTAAAACTGCTTTGAGATCCCATCTCACTCCTGTCATGATGGCTATCATTAACAACACAACAATAACTGCTGGTGAAGAGGCAGAAAAAGAGGAATACTTCTACATTGTTGGTAGGAATGCAAGCTGGTACAGCCATTTTGGAAATCAGTGTGGAGGTTCATGAGAAGCTAAAAATAGATTTACCACATGACCCAGGTATACCACTCATAGGCATATATCTTAAGGACTTGACTCACTACGCAAGCGATACTTGCATATCCTGTTTATTGCCACTCTATTCACAATATGTAGGAAATGGAATCAGTCTAAATGATCAGTCTAAATCAGTCCTCAACTGATGAATGAATAATGAAGATGTGGTACTTTTATACAATGGAGTTTTATTTAGCAGTAAAGAAAAATGAAATTTTCAGGGAAATTTATGGATCTGGAAAAGATTGTACTAAGCGAGGTAACCCAGGCCCAGAAAGCCAAATGCTGCATGTTCTCATTCTTATGTGGATACTAGCTACAAATGTTTAGACTTGTATGTGAGTTAGAGGAAAAAATGGTAGCAGAGACCAGTAAGCTAGAAAGAGGCTGTAAGTGGGGGAGGAGTGGGGAGGACTTAATGGAATGATATTGTATATATGTAAGTAGATGAACAGATTACTGGGGGTAGAACGGCCTAAGTGAGGTCATGGGAAGAGACTGAGTAAAGGAAGGGTGGGGGAGAGTTAATTAAAATTTAAGATGGTATGACTAAGCCATATGGAAACCAACTTTTTTGGACAATGGCACAGAAGCCATAGATTGTTACTAGAAAAATTTCAATGCCAGGGATCAGATACCTTACAGTAAATTATTGGCCAAGGAGGTCCCTGATGCCCCCAAAACATTACAGACCATTGCCAAGGTTGCTGGTTTTCCATCAGAAATAGATGGTAAGACCCTATTGCTGAAGACTCCACATGCTTGGGTTGCAAGGTCACTGAGAAATCAAGCTAGAAGTGAGCTGAAAACCTCCTCCCTACAGATCGAAAAGCTGGAAAAAGCTGCATCGCATGTAGCCATGTGGGACACATAGGACTCAGCAGTGATAAACAACAGTGGACTCTGCAAGGCTTACATTTGGCCAGCCAGGCCAAATGACCCAATGGGTGCAATAGTGGCATGTCTGTTATATGGGAAACCAACAGCTCTCTAATTAGACTGCAGGCCTGCTCCACGGCAGGGAATGCATGCCTGATACTGAAACCTAGTCAAAAGCCTATGACATGAGAGGTCATGAGATTTAGGGATGTAACACCTGCTGTTGACTGGCTAAATGCATATATTATGCTCACCAAACTATCCTATAAGCACTTTTCTTAACATTCATACCCATATGTTAATGATGCTCTCACTTTTGGTTAGAGAAGCTTCTCTTTTCAGATGGTGGTGACCTCTGGGATGACTCAAAAGGCAACATAGTACTGAAAGGAAGTGACAAAGGAGTGTTCAAGACTAAAATATCTCTATCCCACCTTCCAAGGCTTAGGGTCCATTGTGGAAGAAGTGGCAGAAAGAATGTAAGAGTCTTGGGAAGGGTACAACAGCTTACAATACAATCTTCCAGACAGAAAATGGCCTGGATACTCATGACCTCACATTACTATCTATAATAAGACCCTCATAATAGGATGAAAAGATGATGACACCAAAATAAAAGAGAGACTAATTGAGAGGGGGGAGGGATATGTTGGACAGTGTGTTTGTGAATGGAAAGTGGAAGAGGGAAGGGAATCATCATGGTTTATTGTCTATAATTGTGGAAGTTGTCAATAAAAATAAGACAAAAAGTGCTCTACTATATACCACAGAGATACTTGCTCAACCATTTTTTAATTTAAATATTTTATTTTATTCAGAGAAAGAGTGGGAGAGAGAGAAAGAGAGAGAGAATGGGCACACCAGAGCCTCCAGCCTCTGCCAATGAATTCCAGATGCATGCACCACCTTGTGCATTTGGATTATGTGGGTTCTAAGGAATTGAACCTGGATCCATTGGCTTTTCAGGCAAGTGCCTTAACCGTTAAGCCATCTCTCTAGCCCTGCTCAACCATTTTTATTGCTGCTCTGTTCACAAAAGCCAGGAACAACTGTTTTATTAAAAAAAAAAAAACCTGTTTTGTTAAAAAAAATTAAGGCAATAAAAAAATTCCACCTTACAACTTAAAACAAATAAAAGAAGCTATCCCTCAGGGACTGTACTTCACTACACTGACAGAAGAGGGTGATCTTGAACTAGAAATGGTAACTACTCTAGACAGTAATGCAGTGGAAATCATCTTGAATCCATACAAAGCCATCTACCCTAAGGGGGAAAGAGATCCAAAACATGTGAACCAGCAAAATTCTTCCTCCAAACAACCCCAATGTAACCACAAAACACAAATTCAAATGGAATTTATATTTTTCAAACAAACATTTGGAAATATGAAAAACTAACTTGGAACAGAAATTTAAAAATCAAGAAAAAATAGTCAAGGCAACTGATAAATAAATAAATTGATTGATTAAAACTCAGGGAAAGGAGAGACAAAATCAGCTTCCAATGAAGGCTAACTTACAAATAGACTCAAACAAAATTTTAATTGGGGAGAGGGAAGAAAATGAAAATGAACTGAAAGAATTAAAAAGACTCACTCAGCATGGTGGTGCACACCTTTAATCCCAGCACTCTGGAGGCATAAGTAGGAGGATTAATGTGATTTTGAGACCAACCTGAGACTACATAGTGAATTCCAGGTCAGCCTTTGCTAGAGCAATACCCTACCTTGAAAACAAAAACAAACAAACAAACAAAAAAAAAAGAATTAAAAAGATTTATACAAAAAGTGGTTAAATTGAAATCTGACCAAACAAAATCAAAGGTATGGATCACTAGAGTCCTTAAGGAAGACCTAAAATAATAGGACATTTGAACCTCTCAGCACAATGGAGAGATACACCATGTTTAGCTACTGGAATACTCCGTATTGTGATAATTCCTCCCAAGTTACGCTACAAATTTAACTCATTTCCTATCAAAAGCAAATAAGCAGTACTGTGCCAATTGGTAAACTATTTATAAAATATACATAGAAATATAAAGATCCTAGAAGAACCAAAACACCTTTGAAGAACATTGGATGACTTGCATTACTTGGTTTCAAGAGTTACTGTGAAATGAACAGCAATCAGGAAAGTGTGGTATGGCAAAAGGACTGCTTACTGGTGAATAGACCCACACATATGGCCATCATTTTTTATAATTTTCAAGATAACTGAGTAGTCTTTCAACAAAAGGTGTTATTGTTCTAATCAAATATCCATATGAAAACAATGAACCCCAACTCAACTTTAATTTACTTTTATTTGAGACAAAGAGGGAGAGAAAATGAGGCAGAAATAAAGAGAGAGAATGTGCGCATGCCAGGGCCTTCAGCCCCTGTAAACAAACTCCAGATGTATGTGCCACCTTGTGCATCTGGCTTACGTAGGTCCTGGGGAATCGAACCTAGGTCCTTTGGTTTCACAGGCAAACGCCTTAACTACTAAGCCATCTTTCCCCAATTCAACTTTCTATCACATAAAAAGTTTACTTAAAATAAATTAGCTGGGCATGGTGGAACACACTTTTGGAGGTAGGAGGATCACTGCAAGTTCAAGGCCAGCCTGAGTCCACAGAGTGAGTTCCAGGGCAGCCTGGGCTACAGTGAGACTCTCTTCAAAAAAAGAAAGAAAGAAAGAAAAAAAGAAAGAAAGAAAGAGAATAATAAAATACAACAATTACATTCCTGTGTTTCATCTAAGAAAGGTGAAAATTTGTGTCCATATAGACTTAAATATAAATGCTTAGAGAAGTTTATTCATAATACTAAAAACCTAGAAACTCAGTGGCTATCAAAAGTTAATGGAGAGGCTGGAGGATGGCTTAGCAGTTAAGTGCTTGCCTGTGAAACCTAAGGAGCCTGGTTTGAGGCTTGATTCCCCAGGACCCACGTAAACCAGATGCACAAGGTGGTGCATGTATCTGGAGTTCGTTTTCAGTGGCTAGAGGCCCTGGTACACCCATTCTCTCTCTCTCTCTCTCTCTCTCTCTCTCTCTCTCTTGCTTTCAAATAAATTAAAAAAAAAATTTAAGTCTTTAAAAAAAATTTTAATAGAAGCTGGGCATGGTGGCGCACACCTTTAATCCCAGCACTCGGGAAGCAGAGGTAGGAGGGTCATCACTACAGAGTGAATTCCAAGTCAGCCTGAACTAGAGTGAGACCCTACCTCAAAAAAACAAACAAACAAAAAAAGTTAATGGAAGCCAGGCATAGTGGCACATGCCTTTAATTCCAGCACTCAGGAGGCAGAGGTAGAAGGATCACTGTGAGTTCGAGGCCACCCTAGGACTACAGAGTTCCAGGTCAGTCTGGGCTAGAGTGAGACACTACTTTGAAAAACAACAACCAAAAAAAAAAGTAAATGGAGGAAATATAGCTCAGTGGTTAAAGGCACTTGCTTGAAAAATCTGATGGCCTGGGTTCAATTCCCCAATACCCACCAAAACGCAGATACAGAGTCATGCATGCATCTATGATCCCAAAGAGCCTGTGACAATGGGACACAGAGCCAGAAGAATGGGGAGCTCCTGAGCCAGTAATCTGACAGTGTACAAAATAGCAAGAGATCCTGTTTCAAAGGGAGTGAGGCACAGACACCCATGATCTCCACACATGTACCATAGCACGCAAGCCCCCCATACACAATAAGTATTTTTTAAGTGAATGGATAAACAAACGGAAGCATATCTCATCAATAAAGCATAATGAAAAGCTGATGCCTGCAACAGCAAGGAGGAACCTCACAAGCCTTATTCTGTGTCAGAGATGCCAGATACAAACAAGTACATGCTGTATGATTGTATTTGCATTAAGTCTTTAAAAAAGCAAATCTAGGGCTGGAGAGATGGAGTAGTGGTTAAGGTGCTTGCCTGCGAAGCCTAAGGACCCAGGTTCAATTCTCCAGATCCCACATAAGCCAGATTCACATGGTGGCACATGCATCTGGAGTTTGTTTGCAGTGGCTAGAGGCCCTAGCTCACCCATTCTCTCTCTCTCTCTCTCTCTCTCACTCAAATAAATAAATTAAATTAAGTTAAAGCAAATCTAGGGCTAGAGAGATGGATTGGCAGTTAAGGAACTTGCCTGCAAAGCCAAAGAACTGAGGTTCGATTCCCCAGAACCCGTGAAAGCCAGATGCACAAGGTGGCACATGTGTCTGGAGTTCATTTGCAGCAGCTGAAGGCCCTGAAGTGCCCATTCTTTCTCCCTCCCTCTCTCTCTCTCTCTCTTTCGTAAGTAAAAGCAAATCTAATCTACAGTGTGAAGGCTACCAGGGATTACTTGGATGGGAGAATGGTGTCAAAAAGGAAGTAAAGAATTTTTTTGCTTGTGTGCGTACATGTGTGTGTGGTGCAATGTGTGTGTGTGTGTGTGTGTGTGTGTGTGTGTGTGTGTGGTATAGGCACATGTATGTGCCCATGTTGCACCTTGTGCACTCTCCTACACAGGATGTGCTCGCCTGCAGTGGCCAGAGGGGAATGTCAAGTTTTCCACCTCATTGCTACAGCAGGAGGCTGGTTACATAACAACCCCAGTAAAAAATGATGAGGTTTGGTGTTACTGGTGATAGTGGAGACCAAAAATAGAAGGGAAAATGCAGACATTCTGGGGTACTGTTGGGAAGAAAATGCAGGGTTTTTTTAAATTAATATTTTATTTTTATTCATTTATTTGAGTGAGAGAAAGAGGCAGACAGGGGAGAGAGAGAATGAGAATGGGCGTGCCAGGGCCTCTAGCCACTGCAAATGAATTCCAGACACATGCACCACCTTATGCATCTGGCTTGCGTGGATCCTGGGGAATTGAACCTGGATCCTTTAGTTTTGCAGGCAAGCACCTTAAACACAAAGCCATCTCTGAAGCCCAAAATATGGGTTTCTGATTGTTAGGTCAGGACAGGCTCCTAAAACTGGAGTCACCGAGGACAGCAGGATGGTGACAGAGACTCACCCACATTCCTCAAGAAACCATCCAGCCATTATCTCTTCCTTGCCTAACAATGCCCCCCTCTAGGCAATCATTTCCTTCCCCCTTATTTCCTAAGTCGCCTGCTCACTGTTCTGGTCTCACACCCTGGCTATTTGAAATGGCTAATGTAAAGCACAAAGGAGTTCTTTTCCCTTCCTCACCTTCCTCCAACTGAAGAGCCCTATAAAGCCCCCTGTCTGGAATCTCAGGTTGGCTGTGCTCCGCCCCTGAGAGTCAGTCCTGGCAGCTTGTGTTTTTCCCAAATAAAAGTTTTCATCTTTGCCTCAGAGTGGTTGGCATGGTCTTGGTCACTCCTGAACCTCACATTGATATAGTTACATCTTATATGATCTAGAGTATTACACAGAGACTAGTAAACAGAATGCCAGGCTCTAGCTGTTTCATAAAGAAGGTTGGCATCTTGTTTTCCTCTGTAAAATTATATGCATCAGAAGATGGACAGAAACAACCACTGAATTGATGAAGTCACATTTAAAGTTTGGTCTTGGCATATGTGCTTCACAGCCTGCTAGAAGTTCAGAAAGTGAATTTAAGTTCCCCAAAAGTGCTCCATGTACCTCAAACAAGGCTGAGTGAGACTCTGATGATCACACAAAGACGGAATGTTGCCGAATCAGAGCCAAGTTACCTCGGGCTGCCTTTAGCCCCTTACTAGCACCTCTGTGGCTCACCTATAACCCTTGCAGTTATTGGGTAAGCAGTTGACACCGTTTTGGAATATACTTACGTACCACCAGCTTCCACAACCCCAAAGCTGAGGATGTCATCAGAGCGTCTGAGCCTACAGCAGACAGTTGTCTGCTTTGCTGTAACCTGCCTGCCTGATGCTTCCACCAATTTATTTGAAAAAATGCCTTGGCTTACGACCTTCTTTCATTCTGTAACTATAAAACTTTCATGAAATTGTTAACATGTTGGAACATGGAATTTTGGATAAACTAAACCTGTGTTCATAGGCCACATCTCATTTGAGGTGAGAGCTGTGTGGTTTGGGTCAACAAGAGCATTAGTTACATAACATCAGTCTTTACTCCTTAGAACACCAAGATGCCTCTGTTTAATATATTCAATATATATTATATTATTTATTTATTTATTTGAGAGAGAGAGAGAGAGAGAGAGAGAATGGGTGCTCCAGGGCCTCTAGCTACTGCAAATGAATCCCAGACACATGTGTCTCCTTCTGCATCTGGCTTACATGGGTCCTGGGGAATGAAACCTGGGTCCTTCAGCTTCCCAGGCAAGCACCTTAACCACTAAGCAATCTCTCCAGCCCTCAATATGTATTTTAACTCTCTTCATTCCTGTTTATTTCAAACTCTTTCTGGTTCAGTGTGGGTTAACTAGAAGCAGATGTTAAAAAGAACCAGCCACACAAGATAATAATGGAAGGACAGAAGAAGGCTGGGGTTTCCAGCTGAGATAGAGATCTGAGGAAGGAGTGAAGAGGAAGGGAGAGGGAGGAGAAGGAGGAGTTTCACAATCCAGCTCAGCTCAGCTCCCTGGAGTCAAGTCAAGTTCTCAAGTCAAATCTCCCTGGTCCTTTGCTGTGCCCAGCATGGGAGGGAGTAACCCATGGGGCATGACCTCAACACTGTCATGGAAGTGAATCAATCCAGACGGACAGAAATCAGCCAGTCAGGCAACTTTGTTCTTCATGAAAGAGAATCTGAGGGCTGTATTTTCATGCACATCCTCCCCTCCCTTCATCTCTGGTATATTTTTTTTAACCTTTTCATCTCTCAAGCATCAATTTCTGTAAGTCTATATTCCTTCTCTGGAAATCAGATTAATATCTGAACCTTAAGTGTGCTTCCAACATCTGAAAAAAATGAAGTACTTCAACCCTGTGCCCCAAGAAGCCCTCTGGAAACACTTTAAAGACAAGGTCTCACTGTGCAGCCTTGGATGGCCTGGTACTCACTATGTAATTCATGATGCTCTAAACTCACAGCAATTCTCCTGCCTCTGCCCCCTGAGTGCTGAGATGACAGATGTGCATCATCGTGCCTGGCTGCAACCTCCTGACGCTTTCTTGCAGAAAAACATTATTATCACTGTTGCTACAGCGGCCTCCTTTTCTCTAGCCCTGCATCACCTAGCAGAGTGTGCTGTTCACATCTCTCAATGATTCTGTCCATTTCTACACTATGATAAGGTGTTAGTGTGCAGAAAACCCAGTAATGCACCAGCAGGCAGCTAACATGTGTATGCATGTGTCTATATGTGTGTGTATGCCTGTGTATGTATGTGTGTATGTATGTATGTGGGTGTACGTGTATATTTATGTGTGAGGGAGTGTGTGTTTACTCAGTCTTGCTGTTTAGCTTTTAAATGTTCTAAGCAGCTTTGTTTTTCCTTAGAACACCTAGGGATTCTATGATAAACAGTCTCTGAACATCCCTCTGGTCTAGCTGAGTGGTGAACCTTTGAAGTTGCTATGGGAACCAGTGGATTTTTAATAAATTATTGATGTAGAGGAAAGAGAAGCTGGGTGCTTGTCTCAAGGAAAAGTAAATGAGGTTTGAAAAGATGAAGAGATTTTTTAAAGAATCTAAATATATTAACAATAGCTTTTTCATCTTCACTCAAGCTATACAGTAGAAAATTCTCAAAAATCCTATGTGAGGAATAAGAGCTCTTATCCTCTGCCAGTTAGTACTTGTGTGAATAATTAATGAGTGAATGAAAAATGGGAGACAGGGTAATCCTGTGGAAGTGTTAGGTAAATGGTCCTGGTCAATTAAGGGTGTTTTTTCATCTCCATGATTAGCCAGCAATCCTAGCTTCTCATCAGCTTGATTCCTTCAACTTTGCAAGACTTCCCTGTGAATCACTCTCAGAATTCTATTTTCTGGGCTGTGGGGGTGTGAACGTTAGTATCTACAAAAATACCCCACTGTGAACCAGCTCAGAGGAGCCCGGGTAATCCATGACAGGGAATTCCTGCCAAAGCAGTGTAACTGCGGTGTCCATTTACTGCACTCTCTCAAGCATACCAGAAGATGCATTCATTGTTTATGTCTGGAACCCATGCGGACTTCATTTCTAGGTCTCCAACTCTTAGAGTGGACACAGAATTTCTCCACCTTCAAGGAAGAGGGTTCCCTTGCCAGGAAGGCCTTCCTTGGCTACTGAGTGTACTGTCAACAGAACTTCCGTCGGGCCTCAGATGTAGAGGGTGCCTCAGTTGAGGACTCTCCCACCCCATCACCTTCCAGGGACAGTTTACACCAAGAGCAGATGGAAGCCAGGTATAAAGCATGAATTTTGGCCCTCCACCTCAGGTTGCATCTTTCTCAGTCCGAGCTGACTTCTCCTGCCGCACACATGCACATCTCCAGGGTGCTTCCTAAGAAACATCCTGTCCTTGACCTTCATCTCACGGTCACAAGCTCCACCTGCAGCAACTCCCCATTTATGCCAGCTGTCACTGCCAGGTGATGCACACTGCCCAGTTAAATTTGAATTTCAGAAAATAATTCATCATTTTAGAATAAGTATGCTCCAACTATTTTGATGATTGTGCTCTCTAAACTTCATAAAGTGTTTGGTTTAAATAAACATTTTAGGATGCATGAGAACTTTATGTTCTCATCTTAAAATAGAGCAAACGTTATGAGGAAGAGGTAGACAATTGCCCCTCATAATGCAAACATCTCTTAAAACTTCTAGAGGCCAGCAGCATCCCAATTACCTGAGCTTGTTTGTGACCGACACTGATTCCAGGGACTCATCAGATTTAGTTACAGTCCCAATGCTGGGGCAAAATAACTGAAAATTCAGTTTAAGGAAGAAAGAATTTTTTTTTTTTGAGGTAGGGTCTCCCCCTAGCCCAGGCTGACCTGGAATTCACTATGTAGTCTCAGGGTGGCCTCAAACTCACGGTGATCATCCTACCTCTGCCTCCCAAGTGCTGAGATTAAAGGCGTGCGCCACCACGCCCGGCTAAGGAGGAAAGAATTTATTTCAGCTTCCAGTTCCTAGCTATAGTCGGTCATGGCAGGGAGGCAGGAGCTGGTCACAGTCAGTCCAACAGCGAGAAAGCAGAACAGAGTGGTCAGAATGTTGGTGCCCATCCAGCTCCCTCCTTTAAAAAAAAAATGTACTTATTTATTTGCAATCAAGGAGAGATAGAGAGACAGGCAGAGAAAATAGGCACGCCAGGGCTGCCAGCCACTGCAAACGAACTCCCAGATGCATGTGCCACTTTGCATATCTGGCTTTATGTAGGTACTGGGGAATCGAACCTGGGTTGTTGGGCTTTGCAGGCTAGTGCCTTAATCCCTGAGCCATCCCTCCAGCCCCAGATCTTTCCTTTTTATGTAGTCCAGAACCCCAGCCCATGGAATAGTGCTGCCCACAGCTTAGGTGGGTCTTCCCACCATTATTAACCACATCAAAATATATCACTCACAGACATACTCAGAGTTTAACTGAATCCACATAATCCCTCATTGTGATTCTGGGTCCTATCAAATTGGTCATCAATATAAACCGTCGCACACATCGTTAACATTTATCAAGCACCTGAGACATGTAACCATCAATGCTCGATGCTTGCACCATTCTTCAGAGTCCATGCCTCTGGGCTCCTGACATACCTTGGGAAAGCTACTGGCCTATATAAGTTCACCTTGTAAAAAAATACAGAAGTTGAGCCTTTATAAACTTTTGATGGCACTGTGGCAGACTTCTGATTTAACACAGAGAAAGACAGCATGTCGTTTACAAATCCAAGACCTTTGAACATGAAGAAACTCATAATACTGATGTGTGGTTTTTCTCTTCAGGTTTATTTTACTTCAGAACAAATAAACTGAAGTGAGCATTCTAATGAATAAAAACTCATTTTCATAAACCTAAATAAGCCAGGCGTGGTGACTCATGCTCACATTCCCAACACCTGAGGGGATCTCTGTGAGTTTGGGGACAGCCTATTTGTTAAGCCAGTTTAAAACCAGCCAGGGTCACATAGTGAGAGCCTGTCTAAAAACATATAAACAAACAAACTAGATAAAACGTGAGACAAGCTGATGTTCAGTGGAAAATTTTGTTAAAGGTTAAATGGGGAAGAAACCAAATATAATTAACCACTCAAAGCTCAGAGTTCAGTCAATGATAAAATTGACTTTCAAAATCTCCCATGCAGAGAAATGAAGCTTCCAAAAGGATAATGATAATATTCCACATTTTATTTACTGTGTCCCTGGGTTTAATTCTCCCATGTTTTAAACATCACAAAGGATTTTTTTTTTTTCAGACCTGAGAACTGTAGATTTTTTTTTCAAAAACAGGCAGATAGAACTTGTAAAAATTCATCAACCGGCTTGATGTGTCTATAATTACAGCTGAAGTGTCTACACTCTCCAAAGAAATGTTCAGAAGGGTGAATGATGTCACCTTTAGAAGATAGTTAACTAGCCTGTTACAGACTATTGGGTCCCTGTTATTTTACCTATTCATTTTTTCTTTCATTAGTTTACTTTTTTTTATTTATGAGAGAGAAGAGAGAGAGAGAATGGGCGCTCCAGGACCTCCAACCACTGCAAACGAACTCCAGACACATGCAACACCTTGTGCATCTGGCTTACGTGGGTTCTGGGGAATTGAACCTGGGTCCTTGGGCTTCACAGGCAAATGCCTTAACTGCTAAGCTATCTCTCTAGCACCAAATCATTAGTTTACTTTTGTTTTAAAGTATTTTATTTATTCATTACAGAGAGAGTGAGAGAAAGACACACAGAGCAAGATGGGGAATGGGGGAGAATGGTGGCACCAGGACCTCTAGCTGCTGCATATAAACTCCAGATGCATGCGCCACCTTGTGCATCTGACTTTACATGGGTACTGGGCAATTGAACTTGGGTCCTTAGGCTTTGCAGGCAAGCATCTTAACCACTGAGCCATTTCTCCAGCCTTCATTAGTTTACATTTAATGCTATTTGAGTTGTGAGTCTTTTGCCCATCACTGGATAATGTCATGTTCCTCAATTTCAGAGCTTCTGCATTCCTAGCAAATCCTAGTGTTGTATATATTCAGGAAATACTTTGTTGCTCTGATCGAGGCACTGTAGCAACAAATGCCTTCATGGAGCTTGTTTGCTAGGTAGGAAACAGACAACAAATAATAAGAATTAGTGAAGTATATGTTCTGTGTCTTGTTATGACAAAATACCCTGGGCTTGAACACTTATAAAGAAGAGAGGCTTATTTGGCTGACAGTTCTGAAGGCTGGGAAGTCTCAGAGCATGGTGCCAGCTCCTGCCCTTTACCTGGTGAGGGACTCCATAAGCTTGCCAACCCAAAGCAAATGTACTATCTCAGATGTCCCTCTTCCTAGGTAGCCACAGATATCCCCATGGGACCCCACCCTCAGGACCTCATGTAATCCTGGCCACCTTCCAAATACCACTAACATTTAAGTTTGGGGAATTAGTTACCAAACACAAACTTTTTGTGGACACATTGAAATGATAGCACTCACTCTGCAAGATTGGGAAGGATTTATAGAAAACATATATATATATATATGGGTTGAGAAGAAAATTTTAGGTAGTCTGGTGTGGTAGTTTGATTCCAGTATCCCCTATAAACTGGGGTTCTGAATGCTTAGGTCCCTAGCTGGTGGCAATTTAGGAATTGAAGCTTCCTGAAAGTGATGTATTGCTGGGGGTGGGCTTAAGGGTGTTATAGCCAGCTTCCCCCTTGCCAGTGTTTGGCACACTGTTCTGGTGCTATGGTCCACCTTATGTTGGTCAGGAGGTGATGTCTACCCTCTGCTCATGCCATTGTTTCCCCTGCCATCATGGAGCTTCCCTAGTCTGTAAGCCAAAATAAACCTTTTCCTCCCACAAGCTGCTCTTGGTCCAGTGTTTTTTGACAGCAACTCGAAGCTGACTGCAACATATGGCTAGAAAAGACCTCAAAGCAAGAAGATACCTCTTGAGTAAAGAAGGGAAGAAAGAGCTAGGTGTGGTGGCAAACACCTTCAGTTCCAGTGCTCAAGAAGCAGAGGCAGGAGGATTGCTGTGAGTTCGAGGCCACCCTGAGACTATATAGTAAATTCCAGGTCAGCCAGGGCTAGAGTGAAACCCTACCTCAAAAAAAGAAAAAAACAAAGGAAGGAAGGAAGAAGGGCATACCAAGTCTATGATACAATCTTTTCATATGTGTTGACTGACTGAGCAATGGCTGATGGGTTCTGAGGTCTGTAGTCTCCATTGTGGAGAAATGTTTATTTGTAAGAGGTCATCCCTTCCCATAACTTTTCAGTACTGTCTTTATTCACAGTCGGCTCTAGTTACCTTCTCATTACTGGGACCCAACCAAAAGCAGCCGAAGGGAGAAAAAAAGGAGAAGCTTCAGGCTGGAGAGATGGCTTAGCAGTTAAAGCACTTGCCTGTGAAGCCTAAGGACCCAAGTTCAATTCCCCAGAACTCAAATGGGCCAGAAGCACATGGTGGTGCATGTGTTTGGAGTTTATTTGCAGTGGTTAGAGGCTGTGGTGTGCTCATTCTCCTCACCACCCCCCTCCCATAATTAATAAATTCAAAATAAAAAAGAGAAGCTTCAAGATAGCAGGAAAAGTTGGTAGAGCAGCGGCTAGACATAGCAGGTAGAAGCTAGCAACAAGAGAGGAGCTGAGCGCTGGCAAGGGAAGCTGACCATAGCACCCCAACCCTGGCCCCAGGAACACACCTCCTCCAGCAAGTGTCCACCTTGGGACAAAGCATCCAAAACACATGAGTTTGGGGGACATCTGATTCAAGCATCCATACATTCTACACCTAACAAACAGTGCTCCTACATGTAGCTGATGTCCATACCCACACCCTCAGGAATGAATGAGTCTACACTGCCAGAACTTGGATGGACAAGTTGGGGTTCGTCAGGAGCTTGGGTTAGGAAAAGGGAAGAAACACGATCAGCAGTTGTAGGGTGAGTGATTTGGACGTGCATAAACAGAGAAAGCGGCGGAATGGAAGGAGTCTATGAATTCCAAAGACAAGGCAAAAACCGCAGGTCTTGCTCCAGAGAATGAAGGGGAGTTGTGTTTTGTTGTTGTTGTTGTTGTTGTTGTTTGTTTGTTTGTTTGTTTTGTTTTGTTTGAAGCACAGTCTCACAGTGTAGCCCAGGTAAGCCAAACTGTTGGTCCTGGTGCCTCAGCTTTCTGAGAGCTGGCATCACAGGTATGAGCCACCACAGCCGGCAGGAGCTTAGCTGTTATCACCCCAAACAGTGATTCAGAACCAACAGGGACGTGCAAGCTCTGCACTATGAGCTACCGCCCCACCCCTGGCATGAGGCGGGCTTCTCTCTTCTGTTGGCTCTTCCCAGCCTCCTCTGTTGGTCAAAGCGGAGCCTTGGGCTATTCTTGTGACAAACAGATGCCATGGGCACTTAATGCTCTTTAGCCCGCACCTTTGTACACACTGTGCATTCCTGACCTTTGGCCTCCTGGTCATTCTTCCAAGAGCCAATGCAACATTTCACTTGCTCTATCAACACTTCCTGAATTCTAATAACTAAAATTGGTGCATACGTCTACAGACACGTTATAGCACACAAAAAAATAAAAGTTATAAAAGAAAAACCTATTTCTTCTGTGAATCCTTCCTGGTGCCATCTCCCACCCACCTCCACCTCACGTGGTTCCTATCAAGCTTGGCAGTTCCAGAGTCTGGGGTGACCTTCTCAGTGAGTCAAGGGATGTTAGTTCTGTCAACAGCAGGCAGACCCTTCCAGCCCCTTGTGCTTTCGTTCACTAAGACTATTGACTTAGCAGCAGCTAAACATAAATTTAAATTTTGCTTAATCTTGCTCCCTCTGGGAGCACTAATTCAAACTTTGCATTCTAGTTCTGATATGTCCAACCCATTCATCTATTCTTTAATTTTTACTTTTTGGATACAAGTTCTTATTTTGTAGCCCAGGCTAGCCTGAAATCCACCATCCTTCTGCCTCAGCCTCCTGAGTGCTGCAAACACAGGCATGTTCCATTACACCTGGTTCCATCTATTTATTTATTTATTTATCCACACACAACACACAGCCTCCAAATCCCAGCTGCCTAGGTTGAAATTGTGGCTTCATTATTTACCAAGCAACACTAGCCAAGTTACTTAACAATCCAAATCTCAATTTCTCATGGCGAGATATATATAATCTATATTTCATAGAATTGCTAGGAGACTGAAATGAGTTAATGTATTTAAAATACAGAGGTGATATCCAGTATATGGTCAGAATGCAATAAATGTTATTATTAACCGCTCCTTAACCATTCACTAATCATTCACTGCACTGAGCTTTGATACCATGGAGAAATAAATTAATCAGATGGGGACCGTAACCTCAAGGAGCTGAGCTGATGGCAATTGGGCTGGCCTACGGTCAAGCATACAAAATAGCTTGGTGCTGTGATGAGACAAGTCCAAGTGCCTGAAGGGCCCACTGAGTGCTTGAGTCTCGTGGGAGATCCTTCAGTGAAGCCCCCTCCCCGCACTGGAGGTCGGGAGAGTTGAACCATGTCCCTCATTCTGGCCCTTTCTATTTGCTCTCTCAACTTCACCATCATGCTGACATCTTTGTCTCTGACCCAACTTTTCTGCTTGCTGTTCTGGAGTGACATCTGGTCCTAGGCATTTGATGTCCTAGATCCCCTGTGACTCTGTAAGGACCAAGCCTCTTCTCTCAAGAGTGGGCTAATAAGACCTCTGCTATAGTAACAGGATAAGGAATATTCTAGTTCCCATTTCATTTAAAAGTAAAAGCAAAGGTCACTTCTCTGACCCCTCCCTGCTCCATCCCATAAATCTGCAAGGCTTATTCTTCCACCTTTGAATCTTTGTTCACATGCCCACTTCTCTGCTGACTCCTACCTGCAATGCTCCTCCATAAAGCCTGGCCAACGATGACTGTTGCACTTAGGAGGAAGACGTTCTGGTGTGCTATTGCACAGTAGAATGACTTTAGGTAACAACGATGTGCTAAGACATTTTAAAAGCAAGAGAACAGGATTTTGAATGTTTTCACCAAAAATAAATGATAGATGATAGATGATAGAGGTCATAGATATATTTAAGTTGATTTAAACATTAAAGAATGTATACATGTATGGAAATGTCCCATGGTACTCCATTAATATGCATAACTTTTTGTTTGTTTTTTTGAGGTAGGGTCTCACTCTGGCCCAGACTGATCTGGAATTAACAATGTAGTCTTAGGAATATGCATAATTTTTGTTTTGGTTTGTCATCTTAATTTTTTAAATTTTTTCCCGGGTATTGTGGTACACGCCTTTAGTTCAGGCACTTTACAAGCTGAGACCAGAGGACCGAAAGTTTCAAGCCTACCTGGGCTACGTAACTAGATCTTGTTTTAAAGAACAAACAAATAATTTTAATTTAAATTAGTAAATAACCAAAGGACTCCATCTGAACTCCCTTCAATACTTCTGCTATACTTTGGACCTTCAGTGTCTCCCAGAGGCCCATGTGTTAAAGTCCTGGTCTCCAGCCTGAGGCACTGTTTTTAGACGTGGTGGAACCTTCAGGAGGTGGGACCTAGTGGGAGGAAGTTCAGTTATTGGGGGTGTGAGCTAAAGTTCCCCCCAAGCCCTGTATCTACCTTGAACTAAAGGCTAAATGAACTGATATAACTCCTGTGGTCCCAGAGAGATGGAATGTAGCAGGATCCTCTGATTACCGAATGACCTTTGGCTACCATTAGCTCATTAGTATCCATTTATTGTCTACCTGAGTCTGACCTAACATCCTGGTGATTATTAGTTGACCAGGTGAAACCTTTTTAGAATGTACAAGCTTCCACCAACCCAAAGGCTCAGAATGTTAGCAGATGGCATCTGAAGCCTACAGCTTTGCTGTAACCTACCTATCTGATGTTTCCACCAATGTATTTGAAAAGTGCCTTCATTTATGCCTCTTTGTTCCATAACTATACAAGATTCATGAAATTGTTAATATGCAGGAACATGGGATTTGGGGCAACTGTGCTCTGTGTTGGCCATGGCCACTCATAATGCATTCAGGATCAACCATTTCTCATCCTCTTTGAGGTGAGAGCTGTATGATTTGCAACGACAGGGAAACACCCTTGGGGAAGGTACTCTGAAGCTGGCCCCTCCTCTTTCTTTGCTTCTCAGCAGCCATGAAGTAGACAGGCCTCCTCAGTCATCACTTCCATGGCACACTGCCCCACCACAGGCCCACAGGGAAAGGGCTTAGCACTGTGGACTGAAAAATCTGAAACCACGAGCCAAAACAAACTTTTCTCCTTGGAAGTTGGTTTATCTTGGCAACGTTGTACACTAAAGGAAGCCTGACTACAACTCCTTCCTCACTAGACTAAGCTTCAGAAGAGAGACATGTGCTTGTTCTAACCACTGAACTGCCCATGCCAGAGCAAACACGTTGTGGGTACTCAAATATTTGGTAAGAGAGAAGATATTCAGCCAGGTTTGGTGGCACACATCTGTCACCCAGTACTCAGAAGAGACAGAAGGATCATGAATTTGAGGATAGCCTAGGCAACGTGAAACCTTGTCTCAGAAACGGAAAAAGAAAAAACATAAGAAAAAGTGAAACACTGCTGGAGACAGCCTTCTGGGTAGGTAGATTCGCAAACAGCCCCTGGGAAATTAAGATGGTGAAGGCAATTGTCTCTCCTTCTTCCTGGCCTGGAAGACTATTTCCCACACTGGCTTGGCGGGCACAGATGGCCTCCTGAGACCTGCTCAGTACTGCATGCGCAGTAAACCAATCAGCCCCTCGCACCGTCACTCAAGCCAACCAATCACATACTCAGGATGGGCGGAAGTTCAGTTCCTATGGAAACTGCAGATTCTCAGAGCTCTGGAAGCCCCTCCCCTCTGAGGAGTCGGCTTCCTTTCCCTTTCTCACCCTCTTACTCTAAAATAAACTTTATTCTTTTAAAATAGTTCCTGCCTCTTAATTCTTTCTTTTTTTGCTTTTTAGAGGTAGGGTCTCACTCCAGTCCAGGCTAACCTAGGATTCACTTTGTAGTCTCAGGCAGGTCTTGAACTCATAATGATCCTCCTACCTCTGCCTGCCCGAATGCTGAAATTAAAGGCGTACGTCACCACACCTGGCCCTTTTAATTCTTTAATTGGCAGAGAATGTGAACCCTGAACACTTCTGAGACACTCCCCGGATAGCATATTGGCGTTAGCAATCCTAGAGAAAGTTCATCTGAAGCTTCACACGCTAGAAAGCACAGACGATCTCTCTTTGCCTTTTAATTATTAAGCCACACAAGTGTAGAAACTCATTTTCATTCCACTCTTCAGTCAACAAAGCAGTAAAGGTCCTTGAACTTGCTTAATGAGGGCATGAGAATGATGGCTAATTAACGTGAAGTCAGTCTAGCTGTCCTGCTGCTTCGTGGCTCCTACCACCCAGGGACTCAGAAGTGGAGCAGGCCTCTCTTGACTCCATGTACATCTGCCTACCTGTCTGTCCAAAACGTGAGGGTATCTGAGGTCTTCCAAGGAGAACAGAGCCATGTTCTACCAGATCCCAGATGTTCTCTTGCCTATATAAAGGGGCTGTAACTGCTACTTTCCGTCTAAGACCCAGGTCCCGGGCTCTGGTTTACTGGATTCCTCAAATACTGGCCGTGGAACTGTTTAATTGGAACTCAGTTCTCTGGTTCCATCACAGGTTCACAGGACATCTCAGTTTGGAACTTGCTGTCTGGCATCTTCCCCTTGCTTGGTCTTTCTGACTAAAGAATATTGTTTCTCTGTTTACAGAA
Organism: Dipus sagitta; assembly: GCA_036346955.1. NCBI lineage: Eukaryota > Metazoa > Chordata > Mammalia > Rodentia > Dipodidae > Dipus > Dipus sagitta. Next base: position 42,506,220 of record CM070770.1, on the reverse strand, counting down.
ACTGATATTCTGGCCACAAATCTAGAATGTATTGCAACAGTCAGTCTGGGTCTGCCACTTCCTGGCTGATTGACCTTGGATGTTACTCAACCTTATGACAACCTTGAATTTTACATGAACCCCGAGAAAAATAGCAAGGGTTAAGAAATCCCTCCCCCCCTTTTTGTATTCCTGAGAACAGTAAAGGACCCCAGCCCTGGGTCTTGTCTCCAGTCTTCCTCAGAACTGCTGTAAGGCTCATGCCGCCTCTTTACAACCCTGGGCCCTTGCCCTTCTCAGAGATGATCGTCACAAAGGAATGTTCTCCCTGTTTCAGTAGCTTGAATACAACTCTCTGAAATGTCCAAGGCATTCATTTTGTCTTTCATAGGTTGCACACATGTACTCACACGTGTGCATGCGTGTGTGTTTGTATGTGTGTGTGGCATTCATATGCATGTGGTGAACATGTATGTGTGGAGGCACATATACATATATATACATGCATGTGGGGAACAGAAATTGATGTTAGTGTCTTCCTCTATCACTTTCCATCTTATTTTTTTTATGAGACCAAGTCTCTCACCAAACCTGGAAAGTACCAATTCAATTAGGCAAGCTAGCCAGCAAGCTTTGGGGATCCTCCTGTCTCTGCATGTCCAGTAGTAGCACTACAGGTATGTGCCACCATGCCCAGCACTTTACATGATGCTTGGCTTCCAAACTCAGGTCCTTACGCTTCCATAAATCAAGTGCTTTATCCACCGAGCCACCTCCCCAGATTCCATGTCTTTCATACTTTAAGCCTCAGTTTTCAAACTAATTAAAGGGGTGATCACAGCTACTTCACAGAGCTACTTATTAAGATTAACTAATTAATGTAAAATATAATGAACCATTTATAATAAAAAAATATATATTTTTTTTTTGGTTTTTCGAGATAGGGTCTCACTCTGGTCCAGGCTGACCTGGAATTAACTCTGTCATCTCAGGGTGGCCTTGAACTCATGGCGATCCTCCTACCTCTGCCTCCCGAGTGCTGGGATTAAAGGCGTGTGCCACCACGCCCAGCTAATAAAATATTTTGATGGAATTATTTCTGTTGTTAATTTTTTCCAACCCAATTCTACCTGGCTCTGGTCTTTATGATCTTCTATGCTACCTGCCTGAAGGAGGTACACATTTTCCTTTATTGACAGAACTTCTCTAGTAGTTTCTATTGGGGTTTCATCATATCTACTGAACTTAACTACTATGAACTACAAACATGTTCTAATAGCATGTGCCCAGAACAGTGCCTCAGCAGTTCCTCTTCCTTCAGACATGGGAGATGAGAATCATTGCCTCAGCCTGTCCACATGTTTGTTCTACAAGATCTGGCTCTGCCTCTCCTTTGAATTTGATGCTTGGTAGTTTTTCCTTCTTCTTTTTTTGTTCTTCAAGGTAGTAGCCCAGGCTGACCTGGAATTCACTATGTAGTCTCAGGCTGGCCTCAAACTCAGAGTGATCCTCTTACTTCTGCCTCCCAAGTGCTGGGATTAAAGGCGTATGTCATCATGCCTGGCAGTTTTCCTTATTTTTGAGAACTGCTCCTTACCTATCAGTGGAGGGTAGAGGACCATATTTGTTTAGGGAACTGCTAGAACCAAGCATATCTGAGCTGTACTTCTGCAGAAACTTACCAATCCTTGGGACTGGAATCTCCTGGGGAACCTTTTAATGACACTCTTGGTACCCAGCAAACTCTCCAGACCTACTTCTGGAGAGACCTGCCTGCCTTTCCTATTAGATCAAAGTTCTCAACCTGTAATCCAGGAATAATAGAAAATCTGTAACCAGAACATATTAAGAATCATTCATGGGCTGGAGAGATGGCTTAGTGCTTAAAGGCAAGGCCAATGACCCAGGTTTGATCCCCCAGTGCTCATGTAAAGTCAGGTGCACAAAGTGGCACAGGTTTTGTAGTGGCAGGAGGACCTGATGTGCTGGTGCTCTCTCTCTCTCTGTCTCTCTCTCTCTGTGTCTCTCTTTCTCTTTCTCTCTCTCTCTCTCAAATAAATAAAAGAATTATTCATCTCTAATCATCTTGGGAACCAGACCTGTGTCTTATCTACTGTAACTATAATTCAGGATTTTAGGGTTCATGGAGGGCCTGTGAAACCCAACTTTTGGATCCTTATTCTATTAGCAAAGAATTGATGAAACAGACTCTGAGAAGGGTAAAATATGAATTATGAGGTTTATTATAGCGGAATTAAGATCCAGGGGAGGCTGGTTGAAAGACCCAAAGCAGAGAATTTTCTATCACAGAGATATCTTTGGGAGTAAAAGAGCTTGTGGAGGGGGTGCACACACCCACACGTGGAAGGCAAAGCACATGAACCAAAAAATCCCCTTCACATAACAGACCAGAGAGGATTAAGAAACAGTGAAGGACTTGAGGATCAAAGTAAGATCATACATGTAAGAAAGCACCCCAAAGCAAGACCCACATTGGAGACAAGCAGGAAAATGCCCAGGCTGAAGGAAATGCCCTGCGTCCCAGCTGGAAGGGGGAGAGAGACTTACACACTGGTCTTCAGGTGGAACCACAGGGAGAGGGCTTACACACGTGGTTATATGGCTCAGACATCCAATTAGGATGAGCCTTATTGTCAGACTCAGGTGTATAAGGAGAGACTTGGTAACGCTAGAAAGGGAAACATCACAATTACTCCTCCATAGGATTTTAAAAATACCATTTGAAAGGGAAGAGCTACTTACTGCTGACTAGAAGAACAAAGACCTCTGCTCCTAGGTAGAGCATGTCAATCACTCACCTGGTCAAGAGACAACCCTTCACCTACAGACATGCTAGTGGGGTGGGAGGAATAGATAGCCCCTTAATGAGATAGCGTACTATGCCCCTAGAGCCTCCTCCTTTGGAGCAGTTGCTCACAGACCTTCACAGAGCCTGCCAACTTTTGTAAGTTCTAACTCAAAAAACAAAACTCCTTCCTTTTCCACCTTTCTTTCTCTTCTTTGGATGCCAGCCAAAATCCTAAGCATGCTGGGCCTGCCGCTTTGGGGCTCTCCACCTTTTTCTCAGTAAATCTTTCCTCATGCCTCATTGTCTATGTGTCTAATTTTTCATGGTTGCTAGACAAAGAATTCCAACAACATGAAAATCTTCAACAATACCTTTAAGATTTTCCTCACCAGAATTTAAGAGCATAGAGCAGATTATCTCTTGCAATACCAACAGTGTCATAAAACTAAAGCAAAGCACCAAGAGGTTTACTAATGAAGGAGAAATAGGAGAAAGCTAAATTCTCTTAGGCAGTTTTAGTTAGAAACATGCCCAGAGAGAACCAACGCCAGTGCACCCTGGCATGAAAGGAACTTTTAGCTGGAATGGAAGTCGTTTCTGATCAAGACTCAGCTACAGTGCCCTCTACTGCCCACATACTGTCTACGTGGGCTGCCCTCTGGCATCCACCCCTCAAATCTACAAACCAATCAGGTCTTCCCCCTTGCGTACCTGAATCTGATGATTCAGAATCCATTTTCAATCACATGTAGAGGCCTGTCTGTGCTGTTTTCCAATCTCTTCCCCTCTCTGGATTCTCTCTCATCTCTGCTTGGAGACCTGTGAGTGGCTTTGCCTCTCACCCAGCCTGGCTGTGTGTATGTTGGGGGGGGGGGGGAGCAGGGAGAGAATACTGCTTCTTTGTCTGGGTGGCTTTTCTGCTTGCCTCTGTGTATATGATTTTCCACTGGTCTCTGAATCTACCTCATGCATATTTCCCTTACACTCCAGATTGACCACATGGGTACTTTCTCTAATTCTAGGCCAATTACCTGTGTAATTTCTCTACACTCAGGGTAACCATGGGTATGCCTCTTTACTACTCATTGCTCATCTACATTTCTTTGTCTCTGCTTTGATATTTTTTCTCTGCTGTTCTTCCTTAAGCCCTCACCATTTGCCCTATGAACCATGCACTGTTTCCCACATGACAGCGTGTTTCCTACATCCTGTGTGTTTATGACTCTGCTCTAGCCTTCTTCCTAGATCCCAATTTCCCTTAAATAAACCCCACAATTTGTGATTTCTTCCTAACCAAACTTAATAATTCATAATTTATCCTTCTTGAGTTCATTTTTATCAATTCTTTGTTAAAAACAGAACAGGACCCAAAATTGGGATTCATGAACTTGGGGGACCCCTCCTTAACCCCCAAATCCTGCATCAATACAAGCTACAAAGAGTCTCCTTCCTGAAGGAGTTCATTAATTCAAGGATCACAGCAGGGGAGAATTGAGAATGAAGTAGAAGGGGGAGTTTGGCTGAGGGCTGTAAGAGCAACTGGGCCCAAGAAACCAAGGTTCACAAAGAGACTATGGGATGCTTGTTAGCTCTTAAGTGGTTTAGACCAATTTATTTCTTGCCTCTTTCTTAAATCAAGAGCCCTAATGCATCTCAATAGCCATGTGCCTTCATTTCAAAGAGTAGCCATTTGCCACCTGCAGGTTTGTAGTAACATAAACTATGCAGATAGCTTTTTGTTCTATGGAGAAAAAAAAAGCAGGATTTTTAGCTTAAGGCAATCAGACATTGTGCTTAAGAAAGGCAGAATTAATTAACTGTGGAAAATAAACTGACATTCTGCTCCAACAGTACTGCTGAAGAGAAGTAATCTTGAATGGAATTGTAACTGGTTCATTTACACAATTTTTATTGTTTTAGAAGATTCAGTAAGCTCTTCAAGGTCAGAGGCTGCAGGAGGAGATGTGAAACATCCTCACAAATGCACAGCATCCTTGTTTGGTGCTCACTACATTCATGGTACTGCTGATGATTTCTTACGGGCACCAAACTATTAACCTTCAAGCATTATTTTCACATTTCTAAAGCATTTTCTTAATTACCTCTTATCAGAAACTTTTGTTTTTTCATTTATTTATGAGAGAAAGTGAGAGAAGGAGAGAGAAAGAGGCAGATAGAGAATGGGCACATTAGGGCCTCCAGCCACTGCAAACGAACCACAGATGCATGCACCCTCTTGTGCATCTGGCTTATGTGGGTTCTGGGGAGTTGAACCTGGGTCCTTTGGCCTTGCAGGCAAATACCTTAACCGCTAAGCCATCTCTCCAGGCCAACAGAAACATTTTGTAATTGACCTTCATCAACCAAGAGAAAGGAGTTCTATTTAATGTGGCCACATAAGAAAGAGAAACAGAAACCCAGTGTCTCCAGTCCCACCCTCTGCCCATCCCTGGAGTCCTGATACGAAGTTGAGGTTTAAGTAGAAGACAAGAGGTGTTAATAAAGGAAGAACAGGAGCAAGACTATTGTAGAAATTTGGGTTCTTATGCCTTTCCAGGCTCTGCTCAGGGCACAGAGCCCCTGGGCAAAAATCACGAACAGCCTCAGGCTTGTGAGACACACACACACACACACATGCACACACGCACACACATGCACGCATGCACGTACGCATGCACACATCACAGTGCCTCTCCCCTTACCTGCCTATTCACAAGTTCGGGCCTCTCTGCTAGTATTACAATGCCTCCCCTTTTCTTGGTATACTTTCAGATTTGGAGTGACCCAGTAGGAAGAGGATACCTTCCTCTCCCACCTGGAGGTGGGACCTAGCTACAGGGAGATGGCTAGAACTCCCAGAGGACCTTACAAGAGGGGCCAAGGCTCTTGAGATATGGGACTTAACCAAGAGCTTGTCAGCATCCTCTCCAACCTACTGAGGAAGGTCCTAGCCTACTATGCAGGGCCTTGCCTTGTCTTGAAGTGCTGCCTTGAGTTGTGAATTGGTCCACCTCTCTCTGGAGTCTGCTTGGGTGAGGGCCACATGAATCAGGAGAGCTTTGGTTCTGAAGAAGTACCCTGTAATCCCTGGGCACAGCTGCCTCCTTCATCCCTGGAGCTCTCCCTGCTCTGATGTGGACTCCCACCTGCCCGGGAGCTGCAATGGGCTCCAATGGTTGTCACTCCCACGGCTCACTGCGATCTGTGTCACACGGTATCAAGAATGTTGCAGAAATTTGGGGTTGAGTCAGCAAGAAAGCCAAGTGCTGCTCAGAAAGTACAGGAAAACTCACAAATTTGTTATTGCGCTGGCAGCCTGGAGAGAAGCTTTTGCTTCAGAAATATCTCCAGTACCCAAAACATGGCCACTGTATGTTTTTTAGTTGGCTTTACAGAGCTAATGACCTAAGGACACATATGGAACAGTGGACAATAAGCTTGTAAAGTGGGGAGGGAGCTGTGTGACCTTTGATAAAGTATACCCAATTGCATGAGGAGGAAGATAGCCTTTCCCTAGAATTTAGTTCTTTTCCCTAGAATTTAATTCTCCCTAAAATAAACCTCATAATTTATAATTTACCTTTTACAGTGTCCATTTTCTCAACTCTTTGCTAAGTTGGGTAAGAACCCAAAAGTTGGGGTTTATAGGCCTGGGATCTCCTACATCTTTATGGAATCCCTCCCTGGACCCAAAACTCCTGCATCGTTAGAACATGAATGTGATCATTTTAAGAGGCCTTTCTGGGTCAAGACAACCTTGAATTATAACTCTATGAAACTCTATTACTGAGTGCCTTCCTATGAGCAGGAGCACCACAACAGGGCAGCAGACAGGCCCCTCCTTCCTTAGAGTCCTTGAAGAGCTAGCCGCCTTATTTACCTCCCAGCCTCCATTGCTTCTCTGAGTTCTGTTACATAGCCTATTATTGTAGGTAGGAGGACATTAGGTTTGGAGGTCATTGAAAGAATGATCTCACTCTATTTCCCTGAGAACATTTGGAAGGAAAGAACCACTTCACCCTAAGCAGAGGAACAAAGTCCTTTGTTCCTAGGTGAAGCCGATTTAAAGGATAAGATATCTACTTTCTATACTTCAGATATGGCCTATGCTGCCACAGGACAACTAAACTTAAAGGTTGGACAAAATGACTTTAAGCTCTGTGCCATTCTTTTTTTTTTTTAATTTTTTATTATTTATTTATTTATTTTTGGTTTTTTGAGGTAGGTTCTCACTCTAGCCCAGGCTGACCTGGAATTCACTATGTAGTCTCAGGCTGGCCTCGAACTCACGGCGATCCACCTACCTCTGCCTCCCGAGTGCTGGGATTAAAGGCATGCACCACCACACCTGGCTCTTGTGCCATTCTTTAAGTAGATCTGTTTCAGTAATCAAATGTGATATATATATATATATATATATATATATATATATCTCCATCAAGTTTAGCATAACTTCCTTTCAAAGTGTTGTAATAACCTATGTAGAAGCCAAAATCAGTTGGATTCACCAGAGCTGAAAAAAAAAAAAAAGCCAATATTTTGGCCCCTGCTCCCAGGTCATGAGGTCACTAGAGATGATGGGACATTTCTACACTGCCCCCCTGATAAGTCACTTATCTTCCTGATCAGGGAGGACATGAGACCCAGAAAAAAGCAAACAAAAAAAATCAGTGTGCAGTCTGAAACAGGAGAGTCACAACTGAGGAAAAATCAGTCCTCCTGGCTTCCCACAGGAAGGAAAACTACTTGGCCAGCACGGCCCTGACACATCCTAACAGACAACACCAATACTGGAGAAGCCATAGAACTCCTCCCAGGTCCCTAAAGTCTCCTTTGGAATGCCATTAGTGACCTCCAAAATTAGTCCTTGATTAAATTTTGGGTACCCACTTGGTCTTAAATACTCAGAGAGAAATGTATAACCAAAGAAGAAAGGATACCTCAAATACTATATGAATGGCCTATTAGGTCTACCAAAAATAAAAAGAGAGGGCTGGAGAGATGGCTTAGCGGTTAAGTAAGCACTTGCCTGTGAAGCTTAAGGACCCTGGTTCGAGGCTGGATTCTCCAGGACCCACGTTAGCCAGATGCACAAGGGGGCGCACGCGTCTGGAGTTTGTTTACAGTGGCTGGAAGCCCTGGCATGCCCATTCTCTCCCTCTCTCTCTCTCTCTCTCTCTCTCTCTCTCTCTCTGCCTCTTTCTCTCTCTGTTACTCTCAAATAAACAAATAAAAACGAACAAAAAAATTTTTTTTAAATAATAAAATAAAAGAGATACAACAAGCACTTTCCAAAGGGGGAAAATGACCATAGATGTTGAAATGGTTATTTTCAAATCTAAAATCAATATATGGATGACCAAGGGTGGCTTAGTTCAAAAGACTTCCCTACACTGGGAACAATGGTGAGTCCTTTCAAACTTGTGTCAGGAGGACATCATTATACTCCAACCATAAAGATGATTTGTAACTAAATAAGTCCAAAGGCCAAAAGTACATCAGACAGCCCCTAATAACACCTATTGGCTCTATGGTACCAACCGTTGGTACCAACCCTGGCTACCCCAAGGACAAATTAAAATGGGTACACTCTGGGAGGCTATTATACAAAGTATGGTATATTCACCATTATCAAAGTTAAATATTATGTATATGCTCCTGATAACTCTTCTAATATCTCATCTGTTTTATGAGCCATACAGGAACAGATTCAGACTATGTCAGATACTACTGTGCCATGCAGTGAGCAGTTCAGGGGGGGAATCTCAGCCAGCTCATGCGCAGATGGTCCTGAGACAATCCAACTCCATCTACCTGGGTTCTCTAGAATGCTGTCCAAGGCCTAGAAGTCTACAAAAATGGAAACTCTAAAGGCGACCAGTTTGCTGTGTGTTCACCCCCACCCTTGACTCCTTCCTTTTGTGGGGAGCCCCAGAGGGTCCCCCAGATGGGATTGTCTACCAGACCCGGAGACACTCACACGGAGAACTCTCAATGCAAGTCGCAAGAGGTTTATTGTACCGGTGCACCGGGGCTCGACACGAAGTCCTCACGCAGGAGGGGTGAAGAGCCCCTAGCAGCCGGGAGGTAGGGGTTTTAAAGGCAAAAATGTAGAAATATCTTAAACATGTTTCAGTTCGGGGACTTTTCAGACGTCACCAGGCAGTCGCCCGGGCCGTGCTGTTCCCGTGTTATCTTGACCTTGTGCAGGGAGTTAGGGCCCCTGCAGCTAGGCGTTGGGCTTCCCAGAGAGCTAAGGCTTTTCAGAGATTAGGTATGCACAGGTTACTAAGGCAACGGCCGGTACTTCAGTTAACTATTTCCTTACCTGAGCCTTATGTTAAGCAAGCGATTGTACAGAAGCCAAAGAAGCAGGTTAGATGTATTTATTAGGGATTGGTGACCTTTCATTTCCCCCTTTTCTTGGTCATAATTCCAATCATGGAATAGTGGATTTATTATCTGCCTGGGTCAACTGTTGATATTGCTGTCTAAGCACCATTACCTGTACCGTACTAATTTTTTTTTTAATAAAAGTAAGTAATCTGTTTAAAATGTAAGGGCCGAGGGTGAAAAGTAGAAGTAATATTAAGAGAGGTCCAAGCAGGGTAGAAATCAAGGTGGTCATCCACGGAGAGCGGGAAAACCAGGACTCATACCATGATTGTTGTTGTTGTTTTTTTTTTTTTTTACGTTGTTTTAAACTTTCTCGTACCCGTTTTAGACTATCTTTAACTAAACCTGTCTTATCTGCATAAAAGCAGCATTTTTCCTTTAAGGCTGCACATAATCCCCCTTGCTGTAGGAACAGTAAATCTAATCCCCTTTTATTTTGTAAAACTACCTCTGATAAAGAGGTGACTGAGTCTTTTAGATTCTGCATGTCTGATTGTAATTTTTGTAAGTCTTTGTCTATTACTGCACTGAGGGTAGCAACAAAGGCATTAATAGTTTGAACCAAACCTTAAGATGAGCCATTATGATTCAGGACAGTGACAGGAATACGGCAGAAACGCAACTTGAGGGGGTTGTCAGTCTTTGTCAGCTGCCAGCAAGAGTCAGGTGGGGGAGCTGGTTTAACGTGAGAGGCGTGGATCCAGGCGGCGATTCTGTCCACCTTCACGGCCGTTGGTGTTGTCAGGAGTACAGTGAAGGGTCCCTTCCAGCGAGGTTTGAGGTTTGTGGGTCGATGTCGTCTCACGTAGACCGAGTCTCCAGGCTGGTACGGGTGTGGAGTTGGGTCCTTAGCAGGCAGGTAGGCTTCTCTTAGTTTAGGCCACAAGTCACTCTGGAGGAGGTGTAGCGCTTGTAGCCTGTTGTGCAAATCAGAGTTAGAGATTGTATCTGGTTCTCTCTGAGTCAGTAATGTGCTGAGTGGAGTTGGAACTCCGAAAAGTATCTCAAAGGGGGTAAGATTAAATCTATAGGGGGTATTGTGAACCCTGAAAAGGGCCCAGGGAAGGAGCATCGTCCAGTCTGTACAGCCAGTCTCCACGGACAATTTAGTAATGGTCTCTTTTAGTGTTTTATTTATCTTTTTTATTTGTCCTGAGCTCTGGGGTCTATATGTACAATGTAATTTTTAATTAATCCCCAGTATCCTGGCCACCTCCTGACTTACCTGGGCAACAAAGGCTGGACCATTGTCAGAGCCTATTACCTGTGGCATTCCATACCTGGGAACAATTTTCTTTAGAAGTTTTTTGGTCACCATAGCCGCAGTCTCCTTTTTAGTGGGATAGGCCTCTACCCATCCTGAAAAAGTATCTATAAAAACTAGAAGATATTTATTTTCATATCTGGCTGGTTTTAGTTCGGTGAAGTCTGTTTCCCAGAACAAGCCAGGACGGTCCCCTCTGAATCGCTTTCCCAAGTCTGTTTGGACTGTTTGTGTATTTACTTTTTGGCAGGGTACACACTGTTTTACAAGTTCTTCAGCCATATCCTTAAGTCCAATTATGTAATAATCAGTCTTTTTAAAAGTCTTTATTATTTTTTTAGGTCCAAAATGAGTCAATTTATGTATGTGTAACAAGAGGTTCTTTGCCTGTTGTCTGGGTAGGATCTGCTTCCCGGTTTCAGTTTCCCATTTCTGTGATTTGGCGTTAAAATGCTTCTGCAGTCTCGCCATGTTTTTAAGGTCCTGTTCTGTATATTCTGAGGGCAGTGGCTCAGTGAGGACAGTTTTTTTTCAATCAAAGGGAACAGGGAAGCTCCCTGAGCTGCCTTTTTGGCTTCCTCATCTGCCATTTTATTTCCCCGAGCTACGAAGGAATCTCCCTTCTGGTGCCCTGGGCAGTGGACTATAGCCAGCTTGGCCGGTCGATGCAGAGCATCCAGCAAGTCTAAAATCTTTTGTTTATTTTTGATTTCTTTGCCTGCAGAGGTTAGTAATCCTCTCTGCCGGTAGATGGCACCATGTATATGTGCAGTGGCAAAGGCATACCGGCTATCTGTATATATTGTAGCTTTTTTTTCCTCTGCCATATTTAAAGCTTGGGTTAAGGCAATAAGTTCAGCTTTTTGGGCAGATGTTCCCTCTGGCAGTTTGTTAGTCCAGATCACTCTGCTCCCGTCTACAATAGCTGCTCCCGCCATTCTCTTACCTTTAAGGAGGTAGCTGTTGCCGTCCGTAAACCAGGTCATCTGAGCATCTGGTAGGGGCTGGTCCATGAGGTCGGGTCTGACTCCGGTGACCTCAGCCAGGACCTCCCCACAGTTATGTAGCACGGTGGAATCCGTGTCCGGCCAGAGGGTGGCGGGGTTTAACTGAGTGGGGGGAGCAAACTTAACCCGGTCTGAGTTAAGGAGGAGACTTTGGTAGTAAGTGATCCTGGCATTGGAGAGCCAGCGGTCTGGAGGTTGGCGGATAACGCTCTTCAGAGCATGTGAAGCAATGATTGTAACAGTCTGTCCCAAAGTCAATTTGTCTGCATCCTTTAGGAGTAGTGCTACGGCTGTAATGATCTTTAGGCAAGGGGGCCATCCCGCGGCTACAGGGTCCAATTTCTTAGATAAGTAGGCTACTGGTTTTCTCTAGGGTCCTGTTCTTTGGGTAAGCACTCCTTTAGCAATGTCCCTTTGTTCATGCACATACAGGTAAAAGGGCTTGGTGGTATCTGGGAGTGAGAGCGCAGGTGCTGTTAGCAGGGCAAGCTTAATACTGTCAAAAGCCTGTGTTTATCTTCCAACTTTATTGTTAAGACTTGAATAAGTTTTTCTGTCTTATTAGTTACATGGGGGCCTTCTTTAGTAAAAGTGATTTGGGCCCCTATTTTTGTTAATAAGTCCCGTCCTAGTAAGGGGGCTGGGCAACCAGGAATCACAAGGAACGAGTGGGATACCCGGCCCACGCCTAGGTCCACCGTTCTTCGGGTAGTCCATGAAAATTGTTGGTTCCCGGTGGCCCCGAGAACCCAAGACTTTCTGCCTGATAATGGTCCTTCTGGTTTTAACAGAACTGAATGTTGAGCGCCCGTATCCACGAGGAACTTAATGGGTTTTCCCTCCACTTTAAGGGTTACCCTAGGCTCGGGGAGGGGTTCCGAGCCCCGTACCCCCTATTTATCATCTTCCTCCAAAGTCAAGATTTTTCTTGGTTTCTTTTTAGGACAGTCTTTTATCTAATGTTTTTTTTCTTTGCAATAGGCACATTGATCCTTGTCTAACTGCTGTCTGTTGCCCTGGTTTTGTTTCTGCCTAGGATTTTTATGCTTTTCTTTGTCTAGGTTCTTTTTATCCTGAATTACGGCGGCCAGAATTTTAGTCATATTTTTCTCATGTCTCTTATCTCGCCTATTGTCTCTTTCCTCCTGCTCTTTTGCTTTTCTTTGTTTTCTTTCTTCCTCTGTTTTTTTCTTATTGTAAACTTTCTCAGCTTCCTTAACTAAGTCCGACAGCGTATATCTACTTAAGCCATCTAATCTCTGTAACTTCTTCCTGATATCTGGTGCTGACTGGTCAACAAAACTCATCAGAACTGATACCCTTTGTTCCTCTGCAGTTGGATCAAATGGTGTATATCTACGGTAGGCCTCCATGAGGCGCTCCAGGAAAACAGAGGGTACTTCATCAGGTCCCTGAATAATCTCTCTTACCTTGGCCAAATTAGTAGGACGCCTCGCGGCTCCCCGAAGACCAGCCACTAGAGCCTGGCGGTAGACGCGGAGATGCTCCCTACCTTCAGAGTTGTTGAAGTCCCAGTTGGGGCGGGTTAAGGGAAACCCGTCGTCAATCACGTTCTGGAGCTGTGTGGGACGTCCATCATCCCCAGGAACGTTTTTCCTGGCTTCCAACAGGATGCGTTCCCTCTCCTCTGTTGTGAAGAGGGTTTGGAGTAACTGCTGACAGTCATCCCAAGTGGGCTGGTGAGAGAAAACTAGAGATTCCATGAGAGCAGTTAGTTTAGAGGGATCCTCTGAGAAAGGGGGGTGATTAGCCTTCTAATTATATAAGTCCGCAGAAGAGAAAGGCCAATACTGAAGGGGTGGTAGGGGTCTTTGATCTGGGTCATCTCCTGGCCCTGGGGGAGGAGGAGGGCCTATAGCCCTAAGGGGCAGAGTGATAGCGGTATCTGGAGTCTGAGCCCGTCTGCTTCTGGTCCCCGCTGCCGGCCCCCCACTTGCTCCTCCAGTTGAGGGGTTAGGCGGAGCCGTGGGAGCGTGGGATGGCGGGTAAGACGGTGGGGCGTCTGACAGGAGTAAGTCTGTCTGGATATCCGGATAGATCTTCTTCTTTTGTTCTGAACCTGCAACAAGAACTGTGGCGGACTGCAAGGAGTCTCTGTTAATAGGCTTGGGGAAGATCCAGGGTTTTAGCCAAGAGGGAGGGTCCTGCACCAAGTCCTGCCAGGTAAAAATGTAGGGCAGCTGGTCAGGGTGGCCTCTGGGCTCCTGCAAAATAATTTTTTTGACAGCTTGGATAACACCTAGGTCAAAAGTTTCCTCCTGAGGCCATTCTACATTCAGCAAATTCCATTTTCCCTGGCATAAAGTTTGTCATTTTTTTTTTTAACTTTTACTGATAAGTTATGAGCTCTCGTCTTAACGTCAGTCCAATGTGTTAGAGTCAAGTCCAGAGGGGTAGAAACAGTCTGTCCCATATTGGGAGGAGAATAGGAAAAGTAGAAGAACAAAATGAACAGGAATATACAGAAAACAGAAAGACTGAGTTGGCCTGCCCGCCGCCTGAGCAAAAATGAAAGTGATTCAGAAGGCGGAGAGCAAGACCCAGATGGTGCCTTGCGACAGATAAGAACTTGGTCAGAGTTCTTCAGATAGGAGACAGAGAACAGAGAACAGATCTGTCTCCTCCGGGCAATCAAGAGCGTCCTCCAGATTGCTTGGGTGGTGGTCCTCAGGCCCGTCAGCCCCGACCTGCCACACCCCAGAGCAAGGCACCCAGATTGAGAATTCTCAAGATCGGACGAGGTTAGACAAACACAGAGACAGACAGAGACAGACAGACAGACAGACGTAACAGGAGGCGCCTCTCACCTCTGAGGGGTCCGGAGTGAGGTCTGGGGTCCTGTAGAGATCCTGGACAATCTCGGTGGAACCTCCAAAATGTGGGGAGCCCCAGAGGGTCCCCCAGATGGGATTGTCTACCAGACCCGGAGACACTCACACGGAGAACTCTCAATGCAAGTCGCAAGAGGTTTATTGTACCGGTGCACCGGGGCTCGACACGAAGTCCTCACGCAGGAGGGGTGAAGAGCCCCTAGCAGCCGGGAGGTAGGGGTTTTAAAGGCAAAAATGTAGAAATATCTTAAACATGTTTCAGTTCGGGGACTTTTCAGACGTCACCAGGCAGTCGCCCGGGCCGTGCTGTTCCCGTGTTATCTTGACCTTGTGCAGGGAGTTAGGGCCCCTGCAGCTAGGCGTTGGGCTTCCCAGAGAGCTAAGGCTTTTCAGAGATTAGGTATGCACAGGTTACTAAGGCAACGGCCGGTACTTCAGTTAACTATTTCCTTACCTGAGCCTTATGTTAAGCAAGCGATTGTACAGAAGCCAAAGAAGCAGGTTAGATGTATTTATTAGGGATTGGTGACCTTTCACTTTTATTCTTTCTCCCCAATATTTTCTTCCAATATTATCTTCCTTCACTCCAACAATACACTTTCAGAGTCATTTAGAATAGTTCCCCTCTCTGGGAGAGACTCTCTAACTGCCATATTTCTACACCCCGGTTCAGTTGGAAGCAGCTAAACACATTCTCTCTTGTCTAAGAGCAGTTAGAGCATCTTCTCAGGAGGGGTGGGGGAAGATGAGCCAGGTCAGGTAGCTCTTTTAGGCAGTTAGAGTAACTGGACCCCTGAAAGTATCCTTGCAGAGAGATCATGGTATACTATGACTTTTTTATCTCTTCCCCAGATCTGTTTTTCCGCAAACAACCAGGACACCTCCTGGGAGGGAGGTCTTTCCTAGGATTTAAACATTGTGGTTGGTGTCATGGCTAGCCTCTTCCTAAGACTGCCTCTAGCCCTATTCAAGCAGCTGTCCCTATGGTTCACCTGAGCTGGAAGGTTAAGCCCACCACCATAAGATTATAAATGTTTGTGAGAGGAGGTGTGCTCTCTGAGCTACCTGGCCACTTGGGAACCTCCAGCTGCTGGTGAGTTTATCCTTGGCTCGGCCCAGGGCCAAGCTGAGGGGTGAGCCCCTTACTCTCCACAAGGGCTCGTTTCCTCCTCCAGCTCCTCACATAGCAGGTGCTCTTTGGACTTTCTTTTCTCTTCATGGTTTTCCCAAGCCCTCCATGTGGGCTCTCAAGCCACATGGGTGTCTTTACTTGACTCTGTACTTCCCTCAATAACTGTAATAATTATCCTTCCCAGTGTTATTTTATTCAATTTTTTGATTAAATGTAGACACGGAACTAGGGTTTCAGGCTCAAGGACTTCCCTGAACCCTTAGCACTCCATTACATTCCCTCTTTGGGCTTCTGTTCCTGACTACCTGAAAATAAAACTGCCTTACTCCTGTTTCTTTTTCACTAGGCACCAGCATTTTCCTTCTCCCAACATGAGATTCCCAGGAAAAATTCCAATTCCTTGGGGATTATTGTTTCAGTAGTCTGATAACCAAAGGGAGGGGCACAAATTTCTCCTTAGAACATCTTTATTTCTGCCATGAAAGGTATAATTGGGAGCCTGGGTTTAACAGAGCTAGGCTACTACAAGCTTAAGTTTTTGTGGGCAGGACTAATCAGTTAATTTATGGTTGACATGGAGAAGAAAGACAGATAGAGAGTAGGCAGACCAGGGCCTCTAGCCACTGCAAATGAACTCCAGATGCATGTGCATCTGGCTTACATGGGTCCTGGGGAATCGAACCTGGGTCCTTTGGCTTCACAGGCAAACACCTTAACCTGCTAAGCCATCTGTCCAGCCCCCTATATTGCACTGCTAGTCATGGAGATACACATAAATAAACTTTTCACATTGTAAACATGATAAAAAGTGAGATTTCATATTTGATAAAGTAAAGCCAAGGGAGAGATACTGAGCCTGCAACAAACTATGCACAGAAATAGAACTTTAAGCACAACCTGCCCAGGAAACCTTCCCTTGTCTACAGTAAGCAGCTTGGGAAATCGGCCTGCTATAAGTCAGACTTGCCACATTACTATGACTTGTCACAGGATGGGAAGCTGAGCAGTAGCTTCTGAATCATCTGCCCAAAGTGTCCAGAACCTGACTCATAACTGATATGTCCCTAGTCCCTGATTTCAACTTAGGATCAACAAGTGACGCTAAGTTAAATGGATGTCCCTAACCAAGCACATACGACACCTCACTTCAAGGTAGCCCACCTACAGTTAGTTACCCCTTGCAATAGCCTCCGTTCAGGCCATACCTTTCCCACCACTTAAAGCTTTCCTGCTCTTCTGAGCAAGCACAGGCTGGTAGCTCGCCCTCTTAGTTCAGCAGCTCTGAAGAAGCAGCTTTTGCTTTCCCCACTCGGTTGCCCTTCATTTATTTTCATATTGATATTTCTTCCACAGGCCCTTGGTCCACAGGATACTGTCATCTTGGAATTGCCAAGTTTGAAGCAAAAACTGAGTACTTAGGTGTTGAATTCATTCACAGAATTGACCAAGAAGAAGCCCAACAAGTCCTGTCGTTAGGCCAGGAGTCCCTCTGACCCAGAAGAGCAAGAGTAGCTACAGCCCCAGAGTGGTAGAATTGTCCCACAGGAACATGCCAACGTTCCTCAAGCAAGAATATTTGAATTTTCTGCGATTTAGCTGAGCTTCACAAAGCTCCACAAGTTCAAGCAGAGCTCAAGCCTTCCCACTAGCACCCCAAGAGTGGGCAGCTGCCTTTTAGGTGAGAGGACCCAGCACGTAGGAGGGATCCAAGGCGGTGGTCAGAAAAGCCATTCCCCCTCTGGTGCATGACCATTCAGAATAACAATTACATTTCCTACCCTACCCCTCTTTGCACTCAAGTGTGCAAGTTCTGACCAATGGATTTGCAAAATCTGAGTAACTCAAATCTCTGGCAGGGCCTCCTTTCCTACTTAGGCTTTTTGCTCCTTCTTTAATCCCCGCCCTCACCTATTTGTTGTTGTTTGAGACTGGGTCTCACATAGCTCCCTATATACCTGAGGCTGGCCTTAAACTCCTGATTCTCCTGCCCCGTTTCCCAAGTATGGGGTTATAAACACGCACCACCATGTGCAGCACAGGCTGTAGTTTTAAACCTGAGGTGCCTAGGAAGTTGTGAGATCTAACCTGTCATTAAGAAACAGAAAACCGGTGCTTGTAGGATACTGATTCAATGACACTATGCTGTTTAGTGCATTGATGTTCATATTCTACAATTGTTCTTATTTATTTATTTATTTTTAAGATCGAGAGAATGGGCACGCCAAGGCCTCAGCCACTGTGAACCAATTCCAGACGTGTGCGCCCCCTTGTGGTGCATGTGCAACATTACATGCTTGCATCTGTGCTGTGTATGACCTGGAGATTCAAACATGAGTTCTTAGGCTTAACCATTAAGCCATCTCTCCAGCCCCATATGCTGCATTTCTTAAGAATGAGAGTATTGGACATAGCACAAAATATAGGTTGGGAAAACACCAGAATTAAAATAAACATATACCCAAGAAAGGCATCATTAGCCAAAAATGCCTCATTTTAACCTTAAGAATGCTAGATAGGGCCAGGGATATAGGTCAGTGGTAACACCACAAAAAAAGCAAAAAAAAAAAAAAAAAAAAAAAAAAAAGCATGTATGAGCATATACTATACTGCATTGCCTTTTTCAATCTAGCTGTGTCTTCAATTAATGCAAAATAATAATTGATAAAAAAGATACAATAGTAAATGAACAATTTTATATAAAATAACTTTCCTAAAGCTTTTTCATCAAGCAGGCACTTTTTACCTCCAAACTTTTCTCCTAATTTTTAAACACTTGGACTATAGTTTCTGTACATATACCCAGTGAAATGTAAAGTTAGAAATAAGACTATAGCCTTTTAAGTATCAATAAATAAAACTGAATTTGCTTAACATTAATTTCAGTCTTTGAGTTTAAGCAATAGCTCATGTTGTAATACATGCTGACACCTACTGGCCAAACTTAATATTAAATGTTTAATAAATACATTTTGGCCATAAAAGAAAAGCCTTGTTTCTGGTTCTCAGAGGCATTTGGGGTTTACAGGAACAAAGGCAGGGGCAAGGGCAGAAGGGAGTGAGGGGATCTCGGCTGCTGGAGTTCATGTCCAGTACAACCAGACACTGACAGTCTCCAGATTTTCCAATTCCACACCTCCAGCAGGGCAGAGTAGCCAGGGAACATTTCCATCCCAGGCCAACAGTGCACTCCACGGTAGCCCTTGCACAGCCCTGGTATATCCAAAACATCTTTGGGTCTCCATACAAACCATGGTCCATCTTCTAATGGCTTTTCCAGCCTATCAGGGTCATCACACCCTGCCTCATACCACATCTCAGCAGCAGTTCCTGAAACTATGCATTTCATGACCACTCCATGCATTTCTCCATGCTTCCAAAACTAATACCAGCGATGCAGGACACAGTCATATTCTTAATTCAGGGAAGAAATAAATTGTAACCTTGAAAAGCAGTTTCCTTCTCCAGTCAACTCTTTCCAAAAGAGTTTGCATGTCTATCATAGTCTTTCCTCAGGCATCCTCTCCATCGTTTTAATGTAAAGTAGTTGGGCCATCTTCCTAAAGATTGCTAATGTGTTGACAATAGCAACTTCCGTAACCTAAAACCAGTCTCAGTGCCTGTAATTTTAATAATTTTAACTGGCTTGAGGTTTTCCAACTTAAAATCTTAAATCTTTCAGTCCAATTTCTTTAGCCAAGCTCATCAATCCATTACAAATTTAACCTTGATTAAACTCTCTGGGCCTCAGCAGCAGAACACAGCCAGCCCTTATGCCAGTAGCCCAGTTCCAAGAAAGTCCTAAGCAGTCTTTGCTTCCCCTTAGAAAGCTCATAAGTCAAACTTCAAGGTTCAATACTGTTTGCACTGAGCATTTCCAAACTCTCATCAGAATAGCCCATAAAACTTGGTTTACACTCCAGAAGGTGTCTTCAGTTGCAAGCACCAAGTCCATGCCTGTTGCTCCAAAACAAAAGTTCTAAAAGACCAAAATCCACATGGCCAGGTTCATCTCACCCCACTTCTGGTACTAATTTCTATAACAGACAGCTTCAGGTTTGCTGAGATGAAATTCCAGACCAGGCACAGTTATGGAAGGAAAGGACTTATTTAAGGTTATAGATCCAGTTACGTAATGACAGAAGAAGTTGCCCCCTCTTAAAGGAGCAAGCAGAGAGAGAGAAGCCCCAAGCCAAAAGCCACACTTCACACTTCAGGAACTCCAGGCAGGAACTAGGCATTTGCATATCTTTAGATTGGAATCTCAAATACACCACCACACCTTAGGGCTGGACCCTAAGATCCACCTCCTCCAGCCAGTTGGCTGCAAATCCAAACTACAAACTATTAAAACACTGAATATATTGGGGGCCATCTATCCAAACTACCACATCCTCCTCCCTCTGCCTCCTGAGTGCTGGGAATAAAGGTGTGTACCACCATGTTGGCTGCTTCAAGTAGTGGAAAACTTAGTGGCTTAAGTTTCTTGTTTCTTCTCTCTCATGTAATGAATAGAATAAGTGACCCAGAAGTGAGTGGCTGCTGACATGGGTTCATGGCTCAGTGATGTCAAGACCAGAGCTCTGTAGGCCTTTCCTTCATGCCCCAGTACAGGTGTCAATGCATTCAGCAAAAACAAGAGCAGGGGAGTCTCTCTCTCTTTCTCATACACACACTCACTCACCCCCCCCCCCCCCATGTAACTTATGCCTGTCTTCAAACTATCTGTACAGTCAAGGATGACCTCAAATTCTGGATCCTTCTGTCTACATCCTCCATGCTGGAATTAGAGGCATGTGCCACTGTGCCTGTTTTCATGCAGCACTGGGATTGAACCCAAGGCTTCATGCAAGGTGAGCACTCTGCCAACGGAGCTACCTCCACAGCCTCTACCCTCTTCTCTTACTGGTATTCATGAACACCTCCCCTTGGATACTTCAGGCCTGGCAGTAGTAGTGGCTTTGTACTATTGACAGTCCTCGAGAATGTCATCACTTTGTGTTAATTCTCTTAAACTCCCCATGGCATCTTAACATACCATCTATTTCCTGTCAGGATCCTAGCTGATGTTGACACCTTGCAGTTAAACAGTGCCTAGTAATATGCTTTATATGCACTCTTCAGGGCTTTTGTTCTGTTAAAATTTATCCCTATAGTTTTGCTCCCACTTTGGGTACCACAGGTTCTTAAGAAGTCACACTCCATCATACGGGCATGGCCACACTGGCTTAGAAGGGGGAAATTTGATTTTATTTTTTTCAAGGCAGGGTCTCACTCTGGCCCAAGGTGATCTGGAACTCACTCTGTAGACCAGGCTGGTCTGGACCTCACTGTGATCCTCTTGCCTCAGTTTCCCAAAAGCCGGGATTGAAGGTGTATGCCACCATTTCCAGCCCAGAATGAAGAAAGTCTGCATTCACAAAGCACATGAATTATGCGTTCAAGGCTTCCATTGATAGCTAAGCTCAGCACGGTTTAGTTTATAGTATCTGATTCTCAGATCTTCTGTCTACCAAGATGGTTCAATTTTGTCTGAGTCCCGGTTCTTGGTCAAGTATATCTGACCAGAAGCCTCTCTGTCCTCTCCTTTTATTCCATCTTGTTTGTCCCAGTGTAACTCTTGAAAGTCTCACTTTCTTCATCTGTTTGGGTGAAATTTCCCTGGCATCTCCTCTTCTTAACTGTTTCCCTCCTTCCCCATTTTCTGTTCCTGTTCCTTTCTTGCATCTGTATAAACTTGCACCTCTATAAACCTACTTTGCTTAAAAATCATTTCATATCATGGAGTACAAAAGAAAGAATAGACTTTTAGATTTTATTTGTAAGTGCTTACATGTTAACATGATGAGTCTTAAGTAAAGAAAATGTTACTGAATTCTAAAAGACCAGTCATGTGAACAGGAGGCTATTCTGCTCATTCATAGCCATTTTATTGTGATAAAATATACATATGATTGATCACTTCATCCAATGTTAAGTGAATAGTTCATTGGTGTTCAGTACATTCACATCGTCATGTAACCATCACCACTGTCCATTTCCAGAACTTTTTCACCTTCCCTAACTGGACCCCTGAACCATTAAATATTAGCTTCTCATTCTACCCTCTCACCAATCCTGGCAACTACCCATGTACTTTCCCGTTCTATATTTTGACAGAGTAGCCTTGTTTGGGGCTGTTCAGAAGAACATGCTTAGATGAGCCACAAATGTTACACAATGCCCTGTGTCCGTGGGTAGGTAAACCCATACATACATGGGTGGACAGTGAGCAGCCTGCTTATAGCTATGGTGTGATAAGCCATCTGTAAAAATGCCAAAGAAGAGAAGCTGTATTAGATGACATTCGTACCTTCATACCCACAAGCTCTGTCCTGACTTGTTAAGTCTTTAATCTCATGAAAGGGAAACTTAGACTGATGAATATGAAATGTATTTATTGAAAACACTTTGGGTAAGATATTGTAGGCAGCCTGTCCAGGCATAAGTTATTGACAGTTAAATCCAAGTTCAAGGATAATAGTGTTGACAAAACATAGCTTTTAGGGGCTGGAGAGATAGCTCTGCAGTTAAAGGCACCTGCTTGCAAAACCTGGTGGGCTGGGCTCAAGTCCCTACTACCTGCATAAAGGCACACAAAATGGCACATGTGCGTGGAGTTCATTTGTAGTGTCAGGAAGTGCTGGTGCACCTCTCTCTCTTTAAAATAAATAAATAAAAATATTTTTTAAAAATATAGCCTTTTGATTAAAACCCAAGTCTAGTAAAAGCAGGAATGATCAATGTAGGACTGTGGTGAGGGTGTGTGGTATTCTCTATGGCAAGATTCACAGACAGAAAACCTGTAGGCCAGGCTCTGCTCATACTTGTCTTGTTTGGCCTGCATGAGGTATTTTTAAATGTAATTAGCTGGCAAAATTTAAAATCTAATTTCTGGTTTCACATGAAAAATCTGGCAACACTGGCCTGGAGTCCTGCCTGGTAAAAGAAAGTGCCACACTCATTTCCATACATCCTGGCCCCAGGGGCACTTAGGTTTTCAGATTCCAGAGCCATCTTCTAGGCCACACTTAAAACACCAATATAAGCCGGCCTTGGTGGCGCACGCCTTTAATCCCAGCGCTCGGGAGGCAGAGGTAGGAGCATCGCCGTCAGTTCAAGGCCACCCTGAGACTCCATAGTGAATTCCAGGTCAGCCTGGGCTAGAGTGAAACCCTACCTTAAAAAACCAAAAAACAAACAAACAAACAATACACAGCTTTAAGATAAGATAATTTTTAAACAAATAGAGGAAATCTTCAAAAATGAATAGATACTATGGGCCTTTCAAAAAGAAAGACTAAACATCAAGCAAATTTTAAAATCTGTATTTTGGGAGTACTTGTAACACCTCTCCCACCCCCAGGATATTCAATCTAAACTCTATTTTCCCATAAAACTTATCACCATTTTGTTTTCATTACCAACTATGTTTTCATATGCTACCCACTATAGAATAATAAATATTATATCTTAGGGTTAGTTGCTCATGACAATTTATTTTTTCTTCTGGCTCCACTAGCTTACCAAGAGTCAACTTCTTTCATCTGTTTTATAAATCTAGTATGCACAACATAGTATTGAACCAGACATTGTAGGGATTCAGGATGCATAAATCCCCATCCTTGTAGTTAGAGAACTCAATCTAATTAGAAAAATAAGATGTAAAGACAACAGACGGTAATAATAAGGTTTATATACAATTAAATTAACAGATTACTAGAATAAGCAGAATACTGCAATAGTCCCAGAGAACAGATTACTTTGCTTTGGGGTGAGTGCTCAGGAAAATCTTATAAAGAAGGTAGATTTAATACAAAATTGGAAGAGAAGATGAGAATTGTGGGGCAGTAGCCAGGAGCCCACTCAGAACAGATGGAGGGAATCCATGCTGGAAAAAAATTAGCAACACAATATTGTTGGATAATATCTTTTTTCTATTATTCCGTACTCAGGACAAGTTTTTAATAAGCACATATTCTATTAGAATAAGTCCTTGTGCTTTAGAAAGTTCAGCTTCCTAGCTGGGTAAAAGGTGAATTCATAGGACATGGTAGTTGGGGCTTGCAGACCAATGAAAAGAAGTTGTGGAGATTTTACAGCTTAATAGGTAGAAGTATCACCAACAGCAATGGGGAAGTCTGGGAAGGGGAGGAAGCTACTCAGGATTTTGATCACAAGTAATGGAAATACAGTTTGAACTCCTATGAGCAAAAGAGAGGGTTTATTGGCTCATAAAACCAAACTGCAGAGAGAGTAGGTGTGACAGACACTCTTGGCAACAAAACCCAAAGTTCGTCACATTCTCCATCCACATCTCTTTGCTGTTTTGCTTTGGGTTCACTTCCTTTATGAAGCTGAACTATTTCTGCCAGGGCCTCCCAGGCTCACAAACTCCTCCCCGACCCCAGACAATAGAACTTGCTTGCTTAGTGCTAAATACAAGTCACACGTTTTTGTTTGTTTTGATGTTTTAAAGTTAAGTAAATAGAACAAATCTGACATATGGAATCATATAATCTCAGAGAGTCATAAAATCATCTGATCCTACAATCTTATCCAGTGTATTAATGATTTTGGGTAATATTCCCAACAAGTATCTTCCATCCCTGAGCACTCTATCCCACTGTAAAAATGTTCCTAGTTGTCACAGAATTGTTCCTTACAGTCAGGTAAAATCTGCCACCGTGGACCTTCCACCAGTCAATGATGGCTTCCATAAACCTCTACCATTTTGCTCACGATAGTTCAGCAAATGTATGAGAAGTGATCATGAGCTCCAGTGAGTCTTTTTGTTTGTTTGTTTGTTTTTGTTTTTGTTTTTCGAGCTAGGGTCTCACTCTAGCCCAGGCTGACCTGGAATTTACTATGTTGCTCTCAGGGTGGCCTCGAACTGATGGCGATCCTCCTACCTTTGCCTCCCGAGTGCTGGGATTAAAGGCATGGGCCACCACCATGCCCGGCTTCCAATGAGTCTTTTTTATGCTAAACTTCAATTTAATTTCATTATTTCTCTATTTCTCATGTGGCATAGGGTTTAAATCCCCTTGGACCTTTCCGGTGAATTCTTTCAACATTTAACAAGTATTTATTGTACACTTGCTTTATAGGAAGGAGGTAACTAGATATTAGGAAAACAATATTAAGAAAAACAGATTCTTAGCCAAGTGTAGTGTCTCATGCCTTTAATTCCAGAACTTGAGAGACCGAGGTTGGAAAATCACCATGAGTTTGAGACTAGCCTGGGCTACAGAGTAAATTCTAGGTCAGCCTGGGCTAGAGTGAGACACTGCCTCAAACAGCCAAAAATAATAATAATAACAAAATAAAATAAAAAAGAAAGAAAAATAGGGTCTTGACCTGAAATAGCATGTGTTCCAGAAGAAGAGATAGCTATCATATATGTAGTGCCACAAGAGAGTTATTTACATGTGTCTCCTTAAATTTCAGTGGCACTATTGCATACAAAATGCTACCTTTGTGGTCTTGCTATTGTGGTCTGGGTCTGGAATGTCTTTCAAAGGCTCATGTGTTGAGGCTTGGTCCCCAGCTGATGGCGCTATTTTGAGGAGGTATAAACCTTAGAAGGTAAAGCCTAGTTAGAAAAAGTAAGAATATATTGGGAACCTGTTTCTCTCTCTCTCTCTCTCCCTCCCTACTTTCTGCACTTTGCTCTACCATGAGTTCTGTCATAGTGTTCTGCCCTACCACAGGCATCCCAGGCCCAGAAACAAAGGAGCCAGCCGACCACAGACTAACCTCTGAGTCCATGAGCCAAAAGAAATCTAATCTCCTTTAAGTTGATTTTCTCAGGTATTTTGTCATGGCAATGGCAAACTGACTTACACACATGCCAAAGGGAATAATGGGTTGGTAAAATACTCTGCAATTTCTTTGATGCAGCTTTCAAAAGGGGAAGTGGAGATCTTCTCTTTGTGTTTATCTTTTTGTGATTATCTTTTAACAAATGGAGTGGGGGAATGTGACAGAATACAACCTCACAAATTTCCTATGAGTCTCTCTTTCTGGCTAGCATGAACAATCCTAACCAGAAAAGAACCTGAGAAATCAGGTATTTGGCTTTTTTCGACTCTCAGCCAATACAGAGAATAACTGGGAAACCTGATTGAGTTAGTATTTAAATGAAAGCATGAATCAAAGATGAACATATAGTCCACACTAGTTAATTAGCACATTTTAATCCCAAGTCACAGGATGAGTGCATGGATGAAAGTCAGAAGTGCTGTAGCTGGGCTGGACAGATCGCTCAGTGGTTAAAGGCACTTATAACATCTGATGGTCTATTGCAGTCAGGTTCACATTACTAGCAGGAATCACATGACCAAGAGCAGTTTGTAGGAACAAAGGCTTATTCTGGCTACAGACTCAAGGGGAAGCTTCACAATGGCAGGGGAAAATGATGGCATGAGCAGAGGGTAGATACCACCTCCTGGCCGACATCAACAGGGTGGACACAGCAACGGGAGAGTGTGCCAAACACTGGCAAGGGGAAACTGGCTATAATACCCATAAATTGGCCCCCAACAATACACTGACTCCAGGAGGTGCTAATTCCCAAATCTCCATCATCTGGGGACCTACCATTCAGAACACCTAAGCTTATGGGGGACACCTGAATCAAACTACCACATTCCAACCCTGACCCCCATAAACTGATAACCATCCTTGATGTAAAATGCAATGCATTCAACTCAACTTTAAAAGTCCCCATAGTTTTTATCAATCCCAATGATGTTCAAACATCCCCATAATCCAAGGTCTTTTAACTGAGTCATAATATCAAAAAATTCCCCCCCCAAAAAAAAAACCCATAATGGCACAGAATAAACATTCACACTGAAAAAGATGGCATTGGGCATAGCAAAGAAATATTCAACCATACAAGATTTAAACAGGGCAAACATCAAACTCTGTAGCTACAAGTCCAACAACTCTGGTCAGTGACAAATC
Organism: Dipus sagitta; assembly: GCA_036346955.1. NCBI lineage: Eukaryota > Metazoa > Chordata > Mammalia > Rodentia > Dipodidae > Dipus > Dipus sagitta. The sequence continues at coordinate 42,479,774 of CM070770.1, read as the reverse complement.
ACCAAGTCCAATAATTCTAACCAGCAACAAGTCTTTGAAGTTCCAATTTCACCCCTCCAGCTAGGCTACTCACAGTCCTGGAAAAATCCATCTGGGCCTAGCAGCTCTCGTTAGCAGCCATCTTCGTGGTCCAGGCATCTCTACTTGGTCTCCACTGTACCCCACGGTTCATCATCATGGCTCCATCAGATCTCCATGCAGGCATCCAGCAAACCAGCTTCATGCTGTCCATGGCCATTTCCAAAACACAAGACCACATTGTAAATTCAATGATCCTCTCTTTCCTGCATTTCTTATACTCCATAATATCAGGTAGGGTGCAAATTTCTTAATCTGGGTGGGTGGGGGGGGGGCTAAAGCAGACTTTGCAGAATAGGGCACTCCTTGAGCATTCAGGCCCCTTCAGAAGACTGCATTCTTTCTGTTGTCCCAATGCAGGTCAGCTGGACAAATCTCAATAGTTGTAATCTCTCACACAATTGCAGCTGAATAGGCAGAAGTTTGGACCCAAAGATTTCATTTTTTTATGTGCCATATCCCTCTGCTCACACCAGTCCATTTCTACACAAAGAACCCCTGCATAAGTTCTCAGGACAAAGGCATAACAGCAATCTTCTCACACAAACTACTTCTAGCCCAGTCCAGGCAAAGCTCTTTCTCACCCTCATAAGCCAAACCTCACAGTCCATAGTTTTTTACTGCATTCAGGTCTTTCAACTCTGACCAGAGTAGTGCATCAAGCTGTACTTACAGCACTGCAAGGTGTCTGTTAGGCCAAAGTTTCAAATCCTTCCACATTCCTCTTGGAAAGTCAACTCCAAAAGGCCAAAGCCACACAGTCAGGTGACTAGCAGCAATTGACACCATTCCTTGGTACCAATTTTACTGTTGCAGTCAGGTTTGCATTGCTGGCAGAAATCACCCAACCAAGAGCAGCTTGTGGGGAAAAAATGGTTTATTTTGGCTTACAGAATCAAGGGAAGCTCCACAATGGCAGCAGAAAACAATGGCATGAGCAGAGGGTGGACATCACCTCCTGGCCAACATGAGGAGGACAACAGGAACAGGAGACTGTGCCAAACACTGGAAAGGGGAAACTGGCTATAATACCCATTAACCGGCCCCATCTCCAACAGCTGGGAACCTAGCGTTCAGAACACCTATGTTTATGGGGACACCTGAATCAAACTACCACATGGCCCAAGTTCAATTCCCCAGTACCTACATAAAGTCATGTGCACAATGTGTTCATGAGTCTGGTGCTGGCTTGTAGTGGCAGGAGGTCCTGATGTGCCCATTCTCTCTCCCCCACCTCTCTCTCTCTCTCAAATTAATAAATAAATAACAATATTAACAATAGAAGTACTGTAGCCGTCCTGCCACACTCAGCAAGAAGCTTATCTGGGAATGGTGTCAGCACAGAGGGAGCAGCAGTGAGAAGCTAAGGGAAATTTTGTCCTTTTGACCTTACTTTGTCTCTGTTGTGCTTAAGCTAGTTCTTCTACTTGGAGTTGCCAGAAATGTGAACACATAAAATCCCTAGTCCAGTGTGGTTAGAACACTATTTCAGCAACTGCCAAGGAAACATACCTCGTGGTACACATACCACTTTTGAGTCTGGACTGGTCCTCTGCCTCACTGTAACCAATAAACTGTAGTGAAATTAAGCTCTTCATATTCCGGGCACAATCCTTAGAGTCCAAGCTATTGTACTTTTTGGAAGCAGCCACTGTAGAAATGCAATTACTTGAAACTACTGTGCTGTAAGGGAGCCCATGTGAACTACATGGAAAAGTCAGATGAAGGATAACTGCGGAACTCTACTAGCAGCAGGAACTGAGGCTCCCAGCTGAGAGTCAGCACAAAGGTGCCAGCCAGGGGAGGCAGCCAGCTTGGAAGTGGGTGCTCTGGCCATAGCTTTCTCCACTGGGCTCTTCTCAGTTGCAAATAAATACAATGGTAATTAATTTTTTATTTTTTCAAAAATTATTTATTTGAGAGACATACAGAAAGAAAGAGGCAGATAGAGAAAGAAAGAGAATGGACACGCCAGGGCCTCCAGCCACTGCAAACAAACTCCAGATGCATGTGCCACCTTGTACGTCTGGCTTATATAGGTCTTGGGGAATTGAACCTCAGTCCTTTAGCTTTGCAGGCAAGTGCCTTAACCACCAAGCCATATCATCAGCCCTACAGTGGTAATTATTTGAAGGACTCAAACTATGAAGTAATACTTTCTACAGCAATTGATGGTTTAAAAACTGAGTTTAAGTAGGAGAGGTTTCAGTGGGGACACCAGACATGGCACCTCAGAGCAAGTGTCATATCTGCCTGCACTTCAGTCTTTTCAGCATGCCTGGGCTGTGGTTGACATTCAGTACATGTCTATATTTTGTTTTTCCCTATTCATTGAGCTGTTTTAGGAGTAAATGAAATAATGCATGTAAAAGTAGCTGATAATTCTTTGTACTGATTCCAGATAACCACTATTTTCCCCCATGTTTGGCTGAACTCCAGTAACACTCTTGTCTTGATTGTCCAGCTTCATGATTCATCACACAAAAGACAGCGTTAGTTTAGTGAGTGAATTCCCCCCCCCCCCCCCCCCCGAGGTAGAGTTTCACTCTGGCCCAGTCTGACCTGGAATTCACTATGTAATCTCAGGGCGGCTTCGAATTCATGGCAATCCTCTTATCTCTGCCTCCCAAGTGCTGGTATTAAAGGAGTGTGCCACCATGCCTGGCTCAGTGAGTGAATTCTTGCTGACTCCCAGTGACCACTACTTTCCCACTGGTAAAAGATTCATTAAATGGGTCTTTCTGGAGAATGGCCAAACAGAGAAAGCCTGTGCATGAAACCTTGAAAGTTCATTTTGTTCACTCCTGCCTTGTTTCTGTGTTTCTTCCTGTTCCCTCACTTCTCTACTCCCTGTCCTAGCCTACCACCTTCTACCCTCAGACTGGAGTTTCTCTGACCTCGATTAGCGAATAAATTGTTCTGCTTGGTTTAAAGAGAAAAATACTTCATCATGCTTCTTCCCTAGGCAGTCACAGTATGGAGTTGGGAAATAGCAGAAAATCTACGTAGTTTTTAAAAAATTATTTATTTATTTATTTGCAAGGTAGGGAGAGGTTATTCATTTATTTATTTTTGCAATGAGAGAGAGAGAGGGAGGGAGAAAGTATGGGCCTCTGCAAATGAATTCCATATGTGTATGCCACTTTGTGCATCCAGCTTTATGTGGGTAATAACTGAACCCAGGGTGTCAGACTTTGCAAACAAGCACTTTAGCTGCTGAGCCATCTCTCCAGCCCCTGGGTAGGGTTTTTTTTTTTTAATTAATTAATTATTTATTTATTTGACAGCAACAGACAGAGAAAGAGGCAGATAGAGAGAAATAGAGAGAATGGGCGCACCAGGGCCTCCAGCCACTGCAAATGAACTCCAGATGTGTGTGCCCCCTTGTGCATCTGGCTAATGTGGGTCCTAGGGAAACGAGCCTCGAACCGGGGTCCTTAGGCTTCACAGGCAAGCGCTTAACCACTAAGCCATCTCTCCAGGCCCCCCTGGGTAGGTTTTGAAGCTCTAAAATATGAAAGAGACCTAAGTTGCCTCACTGCAGTACAGCCCAAAAGGCAAAAAAAAAAAAAAAAAGAAGAAAAGGAAAGTAGGTGTTGGGTACTGAAGTCAGAGGGAAGATTAGAGGAATTGGAGACAAGATCTCAGGTTGGAAATGACTGTGATGGCCTGTGCAAATGGTGAAGACCTCTGCACCGAGATGAGCAAGAGTGCTGCTTTCTTGGTGAACCTGACATCAGCACAAGGGTGAAGGAGATAGACACTGAGGACACTCAACACCTACCAATGCAGAGATCCAGGGGCTCCTAAGTGCCCATCGTTGAAGTACACTTAAAACACACCCAACATGGCTCAGGAAATTTTGTGGAAGAGGGGGCAGAAAGAATGTTAGAGCCACAGGTTGGGACATTATGCACAGAGACATTGCTTCTTCCCAATAACTGATGGCTGCCCCCACAATGCACAACCCACAACCCCCACAGGGATAGCCTATGTCCCCAACAAAGAAGGCCCCTTCGGAAAAGGGGTAGGGACGAGGAAAAGGATGGTACCAACATGTGCTGTTTATATACAAAGTTTGTCTGTAACTAATAGAAATAAATTTTTAAAAAGACATCTGCACTGAAGTTTCTTACACCCAGCTAAGTGTGGGCACAGCATAGGATCTTTATGAATGAATACAGTGTATACATAATGCAGGACAGCACCAGCCCCATTGAGTTTCGGGGTCTGGTCCCAGCAGTCTTGTAGTCCTGAGGAAGTAAGCTGAGAAAGCCCCAGACCCAACAGAAGCAGGAGGTGCTTAGAAGGGAGGATGGCCCAGATGAGACTTGTGTGCATTAGCAATGAGAGACCAAGTAAGAGGGAGGACTTCCTAGCAGATGCTAGCAAACAGACACCAAGCATTTCACCTCCCCCACCCCTACCCCACCAAAGCTAGAAATGAGAGCCTTGGTGCAATTCTGGACAAGTGGAGAATCCCTGACTGACCACCATACAATTGCTACCACTCAAATCAGAATGTGTGCTCATAACAGAAATAAAGTTTACACAAAATTAACCTTCGATAATCTGCCTGCTTGAGCTTCTGCATCAAACTAAGAGCTGAAAAATAAAAATTAAAGATTAGCACAATGCAAAAGGAAAGGAAGAGAATTGTAGACAAAGAGAGAACCATGTGTCATCTTGTTTTCAAGGAATCATGCCAATCATCTTAAATGAAGTCCTATCTAAAAGAAGTTGGGTGTCTACATTTAAAGGCTACTAAAGGGACAACTCAAAATCCATCAAAGAGCTGGGGAAATTGTCAGTGGTTAAAAGCACTTGTTTATAGGGCCTGACAGTCTGGGTTAAATTACCCAGTACCCACATAAAGCCAGATGCACAAAGTGGTGCATGCATCTGGAGTCTGTCTGAAGTGGCAGGAGGCTCTGGCGCACCCTTACTCATTCTCTCTTTCTGTCTGCCTCTTTCCCTCTGTCTGTGTCTCTCACAGATAAATAAGTAAGAATATTTTTTAAAAAAATCTATTGAAACAGGTCATTTCTGGGTGGCTAAGATGAACTCAATATTGTTTATGTAAATAATAACCAAAAGCAGATTCTTCAAATAATATTTGTTGTTTGGGGGAATAGCAAAGCAGTGTAACACTATATGAATGCTATAGTATGGAATAGGTATGTTCAAAGAGGATGGAACAAGGGGAAAAACATAAAGGCAAAAGAGAAGAAAATTATGTAAATGACTTGAATACTAACTTGGATACCAAGTTTATTGGTTTTGGACTCAGGCAGAGATTGGCGTAAGGTCACTGGTGGAAGTACTATTGCTGGGCCACAAGTAACCTGTCCAGGCCCTTGGCCCCCACTTTTCCTCTCTGAAGCTAGTTCAGTGAATCGCCTCACTTGGCAATGAAAGGGTTCAACCATGAGTGGTTGTGTGCTGCTGCTTTCCAGTGGGGCAGCCAGTAGCTGCAACATGCCGGAGCAGGAATGTTGCAAGTCTCCACTTAAGATTATCCCCATTTCAACGGGCCTGCTGTGACTCAGCAGTTTTCTTCTCAGACTTTTCAGCAAAGTCCTGGGAAATCTCAGAAAACTCTCTTCAGTTCCCAGTAAATTATGGTGGCTACTTCTGTAATTTCAGGGCACACACAATTGAGTAAGTCATCTAACACACAAAGATTTAGTGATGAAGACAGGCCAAGTCTCTACTTGCCTAGAGTTGCTAGCTATTGGGGAACACAGGCCATTAAACAAAGAATTATAATTCCCTGGACTGGAGAGATGGCTTAACAGTTAAAGTGCTTGCCTGCAAAGCCTAAGGACTCGTGTTCAACCCTCCAGGTCCCACTTAAGCCACACAAGCACACAAAGTCGCATATGTGCCAAAGGGGGCACACGTGTCTGCAGTTTGGCTGCAGTGGCTGGAAAACCTGGTATGGCAATTCTCCCTCTCTATCTCTTCCTGTCTCTCATAAAAAAATAATTACAATTTCCTTAAATGCTGTTTAGACCTAGAAGAGACAGTATATCACACAGGCACAAGGTAGGGGGGCTTCTAGTGAGGGGAGGGTCACACAGCAGTGGAAGAAGTGACTTGTCAAGAGGGAACACAATCCTGAAACAGTCATCACCTATGCAGTGCTTGCTGTATGCTATACAAAATGTTCTAAGCATTTTTCATATACAAGCTACTTAATCCTTATAAGTCTAAGTGCTATATTATAAGTGTACGTGTGGATACATACACAAGTAGTAGTCAGTGAAGCTGGCATAAAAAACCAGAGAGTTGGTCAATGGGTATTTATTTACTAATTGATCGCACAGTTATAGTCTGGACAAAGTATATAATGCTGGTCTTCCCTCACACTCCATTGCAGTCCATTGTTATTTCCAAAGTGTAAATATCTTTAGGCTTTGAAATATGTATGCAGAGTCAATGTCAAGACACATAAGATCATGTTTAAAAAACTCTGCCATGTTATTACACCCTAGAAAATACTGAACAGCCACCTCACTATTATCTGTAATGACCTCTACACCTCAGGGAGTAGGGAAAGCAAAAAGGGTCATTTCAAGGTTGCACCAGCTGCCAGCTGAAATCACCCCATTGCGGGGAACTCCAGAGGAGGGTTGCTGAGTGACAGAAAATGGTTTTTTACATGCAGTTCTCCTTTTTGATAAAATCCCTTCATGCAGATTTTTATTTTAACATTTTTAAGATTGTTTTTGTTATTTTGTCAGAAAGTGCATATTTAGTTCATTTACCTAACAAAATATACAGCTGCAGTTACTTGTAAAGCTGTTGTAACTTCCAGCTCAGAAGTGCAATTACTAGAGTTTGGCTGGCATTTGACTACACTGTATTTTTCACTGAGAGAAAGAAAGATAGAAAGAAAGGAAGGAAGAAAGAAAGAAAGAAAGAGAGAGAAAAAAAAGGAAAGGAAGAGAGAGAAAGAAAGAGTAACTTTTCTCCCCAAAGCAACATGTGTTTCCATGTTTTTCAAGTGCATTTAGGATTAATTTATAATGTATAATTAATTTTGTGTATTTGAGGTAATATTTTCCTATGTAGCCCAGGATGGCCTCAAATTTAGAATCCTCTGGCCTCAGCCTTCTGCAAGCTGGAATTACAGGTGTATTATAACATAGTCAGCTAAAAGTTTTTGGTTTTTTCCCTGTAGTTTCTTTCCTCTTGGCCTTTTCCTTTCTCATCTCTTTTGTCTCACATCTGTGTCACTATCAGTGATTCTGTGTGTTCCCTTCTGGCAATGTTATAGTATTTAAGAGATAGTAGCTCAATTTTTGCATATGGACTCACAGGGATGATGGGTTTGTTTTGATTTTATCTCTCATCTTTCTTGATATTAACTATGTAATATTCATGAGTATCCAGCACTCTTCTTTCTGACACATGACAAAACTGTGTCTCTCCCCTTTCTTGAAGCTGCATATGGTCATGTCACTTTAGTCAATAAAATATGAGGAATGATGTGAATATATTAAGAATATATGTAGGTCCTACTAATAATGACAATAATTCCTTCTTCTTGTTTTTTTGTTTGTTTGTTTTTGTTTTTGTTTTGTTTTTTGAGGTAGGGTCTTGCTCTAGCCCAGGCTGACCTAGAATTCACTATGTAGTCTCAGGCTGGCTTCAAATTCATAGTGATCCTCCTACATCTGCCTCCCAAGTGCTGGGTTTAAAGGCGTGTGCCACCATGCCTGGCCGACAACAGCTTCTTCATGGAAAATAATGGGTGGTGATGAAAATGTGGAGAATCTGGAACCTTCGCATATTGCTGGAGGCAACATAAAATGGTGAAGTCACTGTGGAAAACACTTTCATTGTTTCTCAATAAATCATTCATAGAATTGCCATATGACTCAGCAATTCCACTTCTAGATATATGCCTGAAAAGTATTCGAGCAAACATTTGTACACACATGTTATAGCAACTCAGCTCATCATAGCCAAATATAGAAAAAAATACCTTTTGTCAACTAATGAATGGATTAATAAAATGTAATATTACTTATCCATAAATGGGAATGAAGTACTGATATGTACTACAACATAGATGAAACTTAAGAACATGCTAAATGAAAGAAGTTAAACACACAAGGGCACATAATGTATGATTCCATTTGTATGAAATGTCTAGAATAGGCAAAGCAGATTAAGGTTGCCAGGAGCTGGGGAAAGTGGGAATAGAGTGTGACTGCATAATAAGGAGTGTGTTCCTATTTGGGGTTCTGAAAATTTTCTAGATATAGATAGCAGTGATGGTTTCCCGTCATTGTGAATATAATTGATGCTATTAAATTATATCCTGTGTAATAATGATAAAGTATGTTATATGACCTATATCATCACATATTAAAAATAATACATACAAACACATAAGTGCACATAATTCTCCAGAATGACTATAGGAATATGATTTGATGAGGAACATTCATCATCCTGATTAACACTAGCCTGACTAGAAATAGAGGTTTTTTGTTAAGTCACTTATGTAGCAGCATAACCTAACCCATCTTAATTACAAATTATTATATTGCTGTTGGTTCACCTAACCTTTTCCTATACCTCCTCTGTGTCAGTAAAACAATTACCAAAAAAGCCTCAAACAGCTTGCAAACTAGCAAAGGAAATAAGCATGTAAACTAAAAGATGCCATTCTGTATGATCACAACATATGATCACAACATAATCGAGGTGTATTATAAGTTACAGGGAAAGCACAGAATGGCAATTACAAGTTACAACAAAAGCACATACAGAAGTAGATTATACACTACTGAGGAGGTACATAACAGAGGAGATCATGAGTTGCAGTGAAAGTACATAATAGAGCCAGACTGAATTACAGTGGCTGCAATGGCCAGTTTCATCCTAAAAACTCAGAGAAGGCTACCCAAGAAGACAATGCTTGTACTAAAATTCAAAATATGTATAGAGATTTTCCAGGTAGAAGAAAGGAGAAGTTCATTTCAGGCTTATAGAAGAGCTTGCCCTTTATACAGCAATAAAGGCTTCCAACAGCTTGGCATGCAATTAGAAATGTCAATACTAGAAAAAAAAGATATAAAATGATGAGGGCTGCTGGTGGGAACAGAGAAATTGTCAAGCAACTGGAATTTGGACTTTCTTGTGGCAAGTCCTTTCTAATCCTTCTGTTCATTCCATACTAAGAAAAAGAAAATGTAAACTGTATTCAGGACTCCAACACACTTGGCCATACCTGACACATCTGAGTTCATGGCCACACAATTAGGGGCTGCATTTTGGGAAAGTACTACCATACATAAAGGAGAGCCATGGATAGAACATAAGCTAAGAAATAATATGATAGGGCTGAAGAGATGGCTTAGTGGTTAAGGCACTTGCCTGTATACCATAATGACCAGAGTTCAATTCCCCAGTACCTACATAGAGCCAGATGCACAGAGTGGTGCATACATCTAGTGTTTGTTTGCAGTAGCTGGAGGCCTGGGCACACCCATTCTCCCTGTCTCTTTTCTCTCTATCTCTCTCTGCTTATAAATAAAAAGATTTTTTATTAAAAATTTAGAAAAGAAACAATATTATCATATCCTCCTTCTAAGTCATAGTTTATAAAACTGATCAGTATCACAAATAAAGAGTGAAGTCAGAAAGACCTGGAAAAAGACCATGGAAATAGCCCATGGTGAGATGACAGGGCCCTAAATCAGAAGAGTGGCCATGAAATTTTGAGGTGACCAGGTTGAAGATGTGGTTGGTTATAACATATGGTCAACATATCTGATTGATGGGTTTGATATAGATGAGGGAGAAGAATTTAAAATGGTCCTGGCCTGTGTGATTGGTAAGGCTTCTGCTGGGACTGAAGAGAAAGGAAAGTTTGGTTATGGATGCTTACATCAGAGTAAATATGAACTCAGGGAGAGGGCTGGACTAGAGTTAAAGATGGGGGTAGGGGCTGGACTGAAATAAGAGATAGTTAAAGCACAGAGAATGCATGAGCGAGCTGAATGAAGACGTAAATAAGAAGTTAAAAGAGCATTTAAGGGGAACAGAGGGAGGGAAGCCTATGGGAAATAACATTGGCATTTCTTTGATGCCTAATGGGATCTTCTCAATTGACTGAACATTGAGACCTTTGAAGAGACTGACTCTTTAATCCTTCTAAATCTGATTAAATGATCCATAAAGGTACCCCTGGGAATTCCAGAGATTGGTCTCCTAATACAGGCTGAGACCTTTTCATGAAATTAGAATGTTTTAAAAAATAGACAATTTAAAGTAATTTTAACAAAGCCATAGTTACAGTTATCACAAACACTTTAGCATGTTGTTCTTAGCTCCTTATATTTCTGACCCTTTGCAGAAAGCTGTGCAATTCTCAAAGGCCTTTGGTCCCAGTAGCTGGCACAGTACCTGGTACGCAGTACACAGCTGGCATATATTTGTGAATGAAGGTAAGTTTTAGAGTTCAATACCAAAAGAATATAAGTTTTTTCTATACCTCAGGTCCAACAGTCTCTCCAAGGTTGTGCAATGTTAAGAGGACAAAAGGGAATAGTTCTAAATTTAGCAGTGCCCTTCAGAATAGTCAACAGAGAATGAATCAACTAAAACCTTACACTTCCACAGATGACTATCACAAATCTAGTGCAAGAAGGCATATAAAAGAATGATGTCTTAATCCATCTTGTGCTGCTATAAAATAAATGAGACTTGATGTGGTGGTTTGATTCAGGTGTCCCCCATAAACTTAGGTCTTCTGAATGCTAGATTCCCACCTGAGGGAGATTTGGGAATTAATGCCTCCTGGAGGCAGTGTGTTGTTGGGGGCTCACTTATGGGTATTATAGCCAGTGTCCCCCTTGCCAGTGTTTGGCACACTTTTCTGTTCCTGTTGTCCACCTTATGTGGGACAGGGGGTGATGTGCACCCTTTGCTCTTGCCATCATTTTCCCTGCCATCATAGAGCTTCCCCCTGAGCCTGTAAGCCAAAATAAACCTTTTTCCCCACAAGCTGCTCTTGGTTGGGTGATTTCTGCCAGCAGTGCGAACCTGACTGCAACAGTAATGTTGGTATCAGGAATGGGGTCATTTGCTGTTAGACACTAGACTATGTGGTTTTAGCCTTTTGGAGCTGATTTTCAAGAGAAATGTGGAAGGATTTGAAACCTTGGCCTAAGAGATGACTTGCAGTGCTGTAAGTACAGCTTGATGGACTATTCTGGTCAGAGCTGAAAGACCTGAATGCAGTAAGAACTGTGGACTGTGAGGTTTGGCTTATGAGGGTGAGAAAGAGCTTTACTTGGACTGGGCTAGAAGCAGCTTGTGTGAGAAGCTTGCTGCTATGCCTGTGTCCTGATAATTTGTGCAGGGTTGCTTTGTGTAGAAATGGACTGGTGTGAGCAGAGGGATATGGGACAGAAAAAGTTAAAATCTTTGAGTGAACTGCTGCCTGTTCAGCTGCAATTGAGAGATTATAACCTTTGAGATTGGGCCAGATGACCTACACTGGGGCAACAGGAAGAATGTAGACTCTTTTGAAGGATACTGAGTGCTCAAGAAGTATCCTGTTCAATGTCTGCTTATTCCCCCCTGTATTAACAAATTGGCACCCTACCTGGTATTATGGAGTATAAGAAATGCAGGAAATAGAGGGTCATTGAATTTTCAACATGATCTTATATTTTAGAAATGGCCATGGGCAGTGTATAGCAGGTTTGCTGGATTGCCTGCATGGAGACCTGATGGAACTGTGAGGATGAACCATGGGTTGCAGTGGAGACCCAGTGGAGATGCCAGGACTACAAGATGGCTGCTAAGGAAAGCTGCCCGCCCTGGATAGGTGTTTTCCAGGACTCTGAGTAGCCTAGCTGGAGGGGCAGAATTGGCACTCCAGAGACTTGTTGCTGGTTAGAATTACTGGACTTGGAGATTTGCCACTGGCTAGAGTTGTTGGACTTGGAGCTACTTTGATGTTTGTCCTGTTTAAATCTTGTATTGTTTGAATATTTCTTTGCTATGCCCAATGCCATTTTTTGCAGGGTGAATGTTTATTCTGTGCCATTATGGTTTTTTTTGGGGGGGGGAGTGGTGGTATTATGACTCAGTTAAAAGAGCTTGGATTATGGGGAGTTTTGAATCATTGGGATTGATAGGGACTGTGGTAACCTTTAAAGTTGGACTGAATACATTGCATTTTACATCATGGATGGTTGTCAGTTTAAGGGGACCAGGGGCAGAATGTGGTGGTTTGATTCAGGTGTCCCCCATAAACTTAGGAGTTCTGAATGCTAGGTTCCCAGTTGATGGAAATTTGGGAATTAAAGCCTCCTGGAGGGAGTGTATTGTTGGGGGCGGGCTTATGGGTGTTATAGCCAGCTCCCCCTTGCCAGTGTTTGCCACACTCTCCTGTTCCTGTTGTCCACCTTATGTTGGCCAGGGGGTGATGTCCACCCTCTGCTCATACCATTGTTTTCCCTGCCATCGTGAGCTTTCCCTCGATTCGTTAAGCCAAAATAAACCATTTTTTTCCACAAGCTGCTCTTAGTCAGGTGATTTCTGCCAGCAATGTGAACCTGACTGCAACACTGGATAGCTTATGAAGAACAGCGATTTCTTTCTTACAGCTCCAGAGGCTGGAAATTCAAGGTCAAGGGCTAACATTTGGTGCGGACCTTCTTGCCGTCCCATCCCATGAGAGGAGTCAGAAAGTGTTGCAGTCAGGTTCACATTGCTGGTAAAATTCACCTGACCAAGAGCAGCTTTGGGGAGAAAAGGGTTTATTTTGGCTTACAGACTCAAGGGGAAGTTCCATGATGGCAAGGAAAATGATGGCATAAGCAAAGGGTGGGCATCAATCCCTGGCCAACATCAGGTGGACAATAGGAACAGGAGAGTGTGCCAAACACTGGGATGGGGAAACTGGCTATAAAACCCATAAGGCCACCCCCAGCAATACACTGCCTCCAAAAGGCTTTAATTTCCAATTGCCATCAGCTGGGGAGACTAGCATTCAGAACACCTAATTTTATAGTAGACACCTGAGTCAAACCACCACAACAGGATAGGAGGGCACATGCACTAGAGAGAGGGAAGGAGGATGAACTCATCTTTATCAGGAACCCAATTTCCTAATGACTGTCTCACTCCATGATAATGGCAGGGAACCACTGAAAGAGAGCAGATCTCTCAGGGATGGATCACCTCTGATGGGTGACCTCTCAACACTGCTGCATTGAGAATTCAGTTTCCAACATGAAATTCAGGGGACACATTCAAAGCATAGCTGAATACTGCATCTAAAATACTCATTATATGAAGTTTAAAAACAAGCAAAATGAAGGTAGAGCTTTAGAAGTCTGAAGCACACTGTGTTCACGTTTGGTGGTTGTAGTAATGGGACAGACACAGGAGATGGACTTTTAAGAAACTGTATTTTATTCCTTTTTTATTTAATTTATTTATTTGACAGAGAGAAAGAGGGATAGAGAGAGAAAAAAAATGGGCATGCCAGGCCCTCCAGCCACTGCAAACAAACTCCAGATACATGTGGCACCTTGTGCATCTGGCTAATGTGGGTCCTGGGGAATCGAATCTGGGTCCTTTGGCTTTGCAGGTAATTGCCTTAATTGCTAAGCCACCCCTCAAGCCCATCTTTTTTTAAACTATTTTATTTATTTTCAGAGAGAAAGCCATACATGGATGGAAGAAAGGAAGGAATGAAGAGAGGGAGGGAGCAAGGAAGAAAGGAAGGAAGGGAGGGAGGGAGGGAGAGAGAGAGAGAGGGAGGAAGGGAGGGAGGGAGGAGGGAAGGAAGGAAGGAAGGAAGGAAGGAAGGAAGGAAGGAAGGAAGGAAGGAAGGAAGGAAGGAAGGGAGGGAGGGAGGGAGGGAGAGAGGGAGGGAGGAATGGGTCACTGAAAACAAACTCCAGGTACCTGCACCATTTTGTGCATCTGGCTTTACATGGGTACTGGGGAATCAAACCTGGGTCATTTCCAGGCAAGCACCTTAACCACTGAGATATTTCTCCAGCCCTGTATTTTATTTCTTGATGATCATGCTCAATGTGTGGCCGTTCGTATAACTGTGCATTTATGATTTCTACATTTTCCTGCATGAGTGTTACATTTTCACAACGTTTTACAAAATAATTGTGTTACATGATGCTCTAAAATATATCAGTGGGTTTCAGAAGGCATGGTAAACTTGGGTGATTTATAGGATAAACACTCAGTGGTTGCTGAGAATGCAGCTCAATGATAGAACATTTGACTCAAATACTTGAGGCCCTGGGTTCAATCCACAACACTAAAAGAATAGGTAAAGGAATAGGTTTAAGGGACTTCTGGTAGCTGTGATTTCTGCATGAAATTATGAATCTTGTTAATGTCATTATAAAATAAATTTTCTTCTGTATTTCACAGTATTTGATTCCAAGAAGGTTCAGAGGTTAGAGCACAAACCACACAGAACCACTGTCACAGTAAAGCTGGGTCAGTGTTGCCAGCACAGTGAGTCAAAGCACAATATCAGGTGGAGGAAACGGCTCTAATGAAGTGCTCTCAGAAGCCAAAGAGCCTGGTCATTAGATGCTTTGCCTCAGTAGTAATGTAGAGTCGTCAAGGCCACCCACTTGGGTGTCGAACAGTCCTGAGTTCCAATTCTATCTCTGCCCTTCCCCATTACTGTGACTTTGGCCAAGTTGTTCCTCATCTCTGAGCTTCACTTTCCTCATCTGTAATAAAAGGATGACAAAATGTACACTCAAGAGTGCACTTGCTATTGGGTGCTCTGCATGTATTATCTCATCCTCACAGCAGCTAGATACTGTTATTATTCTGTTTTATAGATGAAAAAGAAAGATAGAGAGAGAGAGAGAGAGAGAGAGAGAGAGAGATCAACTTGAGTAAAATCAAAGAACTGGTAAGTGGTACAGCCAAAATGGGACCATGGGTGGTCTGACTCCGGAGCCCTGCTTTTAGCACTTATGCTGAACTGCCTGGTAGACTTCACCTGAGGATTAAATGAACCGAGGCACCTAACAGTGCATGACAAATCTAGAGTATTTCATAAATGTTAATTATTAAAACAAGAACTGAGTGCAATCCAGAAACCAAACCATAACAAATCTGAGCTTCTCATGAACTACATAGTATCATCTAGGTCCAAGTTGAAAGCTCAGGCTTACTAAAGTCTCTGGGAATCTATAAACAAAGAATGGAGGTTCCTCAGGGGTCAAGAATAATTAATACATACAGGAGTTACTTTTGTAGTGTGGGAACAGAGCAGAGGGGGGGGGAAATGATAACTGCAGAAATTGCCGACGTGGAGGAAGATTGCTGGCAAAGCCCACAGGGTGCCCCTCCACCCATCAGCGACTCCAGGGGAGGCAGCCCTGTGACTTCAGAGCTGAGGACATGGAGGCCAGATGAGAACCCTGGCAACCATCAAGAGCTTCCCAGCCGCACAGACCCAGCTCCCTGACTCCCAAGCCAGTCTGTCAGACTATCAGAGAACAGAAAGCAAGAGCTAAATGGATACTTAGATGGAAAACAGTGAAAAGCTTGGAAGGCTCTAGACCACATTTCCTTTCTACTCCTATTATTTCTTTCATGATCATCCTCTACTCTGTAATTACGAGCCAGAACTGAAGGGAGATTAAGACTGGCACTAAGGAAAATGTATTGCATGTCCCCAAAGAAATACAAATCCAGGTTAAGGACAACTTTTAGTTGCCCCTCCCCCCCCTCTGTGTGTGTGCTTGCTTTTTTTTTTTTTTTTTTTTTTTTTTTTTTTTTTTGGTTTTTCAAGGTAGGGTCTCACTCTAGCCCAGGCTGATCTGGAATTCACTATGGAGTCTCAGGGTGGCCTCGGACTCAAGTCAATCCTCCTATCTCTACCTCCTGAGTGCTGGGATTAAAGGCATGTGCCACCACGCCCGGCTTTGCTTTTGTTTTTTGAGATAGAGTTTCCTAATGTAATCCAGGCTGTTCTTAAACTCCCCACCCTCTTGTCTGAGCCTCCCCAGTAATGGCATTGTAGTGTGGAATACCATACTGCATTGAGAGTTTATTAGTTGTCTGCTGTACAACCTCAGAAGTTTTTTAATTAATTAATTAATTGATTTACTTATTTATTTAAGAGGGAGAGAAAGAGGCAGAGAGAGAGAATGGTCACACCAGGGCCTCTAGCCACTGCAAACAAACTCCAGTCGCATGTGCCACCTTGTGCATCTGGTTTACAGGGGTACTAGGGAATTGAATCTGGGTCTTTAGGCTTCTCAGGCAAGCACCTTAACCATTAAGCCATCTCTCCAGCCCTCAGAAGTTTTTTATTCCTGAGAATTTTTACCTCTTAAAATTATTTTTGGGATGTAACACACATGGGTGTGAAACCCTGGTTCCATTCCTAGCACTATATAAAATCAGGCATTGTGGTACACATTTGTAATCTCAGGGTTTGGGAGACAGAAGCAAGAGAATCATAAATTCAAGGAAACCCTTGGTTCCATCGCAAAGCTAGCCTGGATTACATGAGACCCCATCTCAAAAGTAAATTAATAGATTGAATAAAATGTACATTATCATTTTAACCATTTAAAAAATATACACTTCACTAGCATTAGTGTGTTCATATTGTTATCCAGTCATCATTGTCTGCCCACAGAACTACTTTGTCCACCCAAACTGGCACTCTATGCCAATTAAATACCAATTCCCTGTTCCTCACCCTAACTCCTAGCAGCCGCCATTTTATTTTCTATCTCTATGAACTTGATTATGCTAGGCCCCTCTACCAAGTAGATAATGTTGTCCCTTATGTTTTGTTTATTTCATTTGCATGATATCTTCAAGGCTTATCCATGTTGTATCTTGGGTTATAATTTATTTCCATCATAAGGCTGAATAATATTTCAGTGTATGGTATATGCTACATTTCATTTATGTATTTATTCATTAATATGCCACTAAATTTATTCATATCTTGGCTTTGTGAATAATGCTTCTATGAATATAGGATTACAAACATTTGGGCTGTAGAGATGGCTTAGCAGTTAAGGCACTTGCCTACAAAGCTTAAGGACTCAGGTTTGATTCCCCAATATCCACATAAGCCATATGCACAAGATGGCGCATGCATCTGGAGTTCGTAAGTAGCTAGAGGCCTTGGTATACCCAACTTCATTCTCTCTCTCTCTCTCTCCCTCTCTCTCTCTCTTTCAAATAAATAAAATTTTCAAAAGATTACAAATATCTGCTTACTGAAGTTGCTAGATCGTGTGGCAACCCTATGTGTAATTTTGTTTGACAAGCTATCCTTAGACCTTTTTTCCATTCTCATAGTCAGTCTTATCATCTCTTTGAACACTGTATTTTGCCTTTCCAGTCTACTCTCCTACATTTATCATAATCTCCCTTTGGCTTGTTCCTTCTTTCATTTCAAGAAGGTTATTTTAAGCCGGGCATGGTGGCGCACACCTTTAGTCTCAGCATTTGGGAGGCAGAGGTAGGAGGATTGCAGTGAGTTCAAGGCCACCCTGAGATTCCACAGTGAATTCCAGGTCAGCCTGGGCTAGAGCAAGACCCTACCTCAAAAAACCAAAAAAAAAAAAAAAAAAAAAGGTTATTTTGAAACATGATCTTATGTTCCACTGTACTGTTTTTTTCCAAAACACAAACATTAGGCTTCACTCTTTGGAACAAATTGCCATTTTCTTTTTTTTTTTTTTTTCATTTTTATTTATTTATTTGAGAGTGACAGAGACAGAAAGAGGCAGAGAGAGAGAGAGAGAGAGAGAGACAATGGGCGCGCCAGGGCTTCCAGCCACCGCAAACGAACTCCAAACGCGTGTGCCCCCTTGTATATCTGGCTAACGTGGGTCCTGGAGAATCGAGCCTCGAACCCGGGGTCCTTAGGCTTCACAGGCAAGCGCTTAACCGCTAAGCCATCTCTCCAGCCCCAAATTGCCATTTTCCAAGTCATGGATAAGAATCTACACTTTAGGAAAAGGGGGAGCAGTCTTTTAAATCAGTATTAAGATACTAGTATAGCCTAGCATAGTGCAGCATGCCTGGAATCCCATCTACTGGGAAGGCTGATGGGGGACAACTGCTTCAGTTCATGAGCATGAGACCCCTCTTCCATCCAAACCCAAACAAAGATACCAGCCTGACATACTTTGGGTGACATACTAGAACAATATATTTCTTAATATAGACACACATCTCTCTTGGGAACATCCTTGATGTGAAAGTGTAGTGGAGCAGGATTATAACTCCCACAGTTCCAGAGTCCTCATTTGCTGCCCCAGAATGGGTGGATGTTAGACTTCCTGTTGTTGATGGGGTCAGGCAGAGCCTCCACTTCATATTCCTTCTTGTCACTAGAGCTATGGATAGCCCCCCTCCCACTCCGTTTACTGACATCACCCCAGAGCTCCATTTCTCTCTGGAAGATTCTGGGCTGGAGGGAAGATTCCTTCAGGCATAGAAGAGTTCTTATTGGAACACTGCAGAATTTGGCAGACAGAAGCACTGCTCTTTCACTTCTAGTCAGCAACCCTGTCTGCTGTATCTCCTGGTGGAAGTCAACCCTTCCTCTGCCTCCTCTAGCTGGGATCAGACTTTATTTGGATTGTAGTAGTGGGCTCGGAGATGGTTTCCAACCATCCATCGCACTATGGGGAGAGGGATACACTTCTTACCAGCTCAGTACATTTGTCACCAAAACCATGAAATAACACAGCTCAATAGTCCATGCCTGTCCTGATGGAACTCAGCCAGGTCCACACTATCAATTGCCTTTTATGCCTCCATGACTTCTGTTTGGATGGTGTGGTGGTTTGATTCAGGTGTCGCCCATGAACTTAGGTGCTCTGAATGCTAGATTCCCAGCTGATGGAGATTTGGGAATTAACGCCACCTGGAGGGAGTGTATTGTTGGGGGCAGGCTTAGGGGTGTTACAGCCAGTTTTCCTATGCCAGTATTTGGCACACTCTCTTGTTGTTATTGCCCACCTTATGTTGGCCAGGGGGTGATGTCCACCCTCTGCTCAGGCCATCATTTTCCTTTGCCATCGTGGAGCTTTCCCTCAAAACTCTAAGCAAAAATAAACCTCTTTTTCCCAGAAGCTGCTCTTGGTTGGGTGATTTCTACCAGCAATGCGAACCTGACTGCAACATATGGCTAAGATAGGAGAATGAGTATGATTAATGCCATACATACATCAAGGCCAGCAGTGTGGTGTGGGGAGGAGAGAAAGTTAAAGGGAATAAACTGCAAGCCTGAAACCATCCTATCACCCCTTACTCATTGGTCAACATCAATGTGGTACCCATTTTCTTCCCTTAAGCATTTCCCTTTTTGAGGATGGTACAGTAAGTGGAATAGCCAGGGTACTTCTCCAACCATCACATTTCCTTCTTCCTGACCATACTAACTAGTCAACATCTCCACCATTTGCAGAGAGGATTCTTCAAACCCTCCCTGCATCTAAATCCCAGAATGCAACTGTAAAACTGCACTTCCCTTACCGGATGTGTGGAGAAGCTTCTTGGTTTTACTGCATAACCATCTATTTAGACGTTTTTTGCTGCACCCAACTATTGGCTTTGTGAATAATGCATTTATGAAAACAAAACATATAATACTTGCTCTGTTTCCTGCTTAGTGGAATTGCTGGATCACGTGGTAATTCCAGACTGGATGTGAAACGGCATTTCTTCCATATGCCCCATCAACAGGAATTCTTCTGGACTGAAGGATTCCATTTTCTTTTTTTAAATTTTTTTTTCTGATTTATTTATTAAATTAGAGACAGAGAGAGAGAGAGAGAGAATGAGAATGGGCATGTCAGGGCCTCAAGCCATTGCAAATGAACTCCAGATGCATGCACCACCATGCGTATCTGGCTTACATGGGACCTGGAAAATCGAACCTGGGTCCTTAGACTTTGCAGGCAAGTGCCTTAACTACTAAGCCATCTCTCTAGCCTGGGATTCTATTTTCTAGGGGGAACGGGAGTTCTGGTTCTGATCTATGATCTTCACCACCCCTTCCTGACATGTGAAAGCCACAACAAAAGCTCTTGTACATATATTTGTAAGCAGGCTTCAATTCCTTTTCAGTCAAGGCAAAAGTATGCTCATCAAGTAATAATTCAGGTGATCACTTGTCCTGTAATGGGAGTTTTGGGGTTCCTTGATGATACACCAATATGCCAGTGCACCAATTAACTGAGGGTACCCTAGACCCTTGTCTTGTGAATTTAAAGAATTAAAATCCATAGACCAGAGGGTAAGACTCAGATAGACTTTAGTAGATTAAGAGAAGAAAAGTGAAAAGAAACTACAGAGAGCTGTGGAAGGCAGGAGGGAGTAGAGAGCCCACGTAGGAGTAGCAATCTCCCCATCTCAGCCCAGCCAGGCTGAGATTAAGGGGGTTTACCAGAGCAGGAACCTAAAGGTTCTGGATAGAGGCTGGGCCCAACTGATACACATCTATTTATAATCTTATTGTGGTGGACTTTACCCTCAGGTTCAGGTGAGTTTGGGAGAGAGCTGATTGGTCTGGACTCAGGGGTCCAGCTCAGGAAGAAGTCAGCAGCGATGTCAAGTTTGGGGGCTGAGCATAACCAATCACAATGCCAGGATCAGATTTAAACCTTAACTCGAGGAAAGGGAAATTCCTTTTTTGGGAGGGACTGAGGTTGTTTATGGAAACGCAGATCTAGGTAACTCCTTCAGTCAAGAGATAGGAAAAGAGACAATGTGGCGACTGCAAGGGCAGGACCAAGGACATTCCTGCTTTTTTACTTTTGGGACCTAGTCACCATAAACCGAGTCAGTCCCGGTTTGCTTTTAAGAGTTCTCCCTCATGATCTTAACCTAAAGAAGGTTCTATTTGAGTATGAATCCTAGGTCCACCTGAGGTAAAATACTTCTTGGTTTTCCATGCTCTTGCTCACATCCTTGCTTTCCCTTTGCCTACAGCTCTGCAAAGTAGTAAGACAGCATTTTGCCTCTATTCAGTGAAGAAGGTAATGGAGGCATTAAGGGGTACAGTGATGAATGAGGTCTTAGTCAGGCCAGATACCTAGGACTCTTGACTTCAAGACCAATACTGTTTTTTATTATGAACCCATACGTGCCAATGTGTTTCCAGAGGTTAACCTCACTTCCTCGTTTGGTCATTTGCTTGGGGACTGGACTTAGAACAGTTTAGAGGAGCTCATCCTTGCTCAGAACCCAGGCAAGCATTAAAGCAAGCAAAAGCCGGGAAACAAAGGGAATGTAAACATAAAGAGCCAACACTGGGGACGAATGGCTTAAACGGATTTTGAATTTTACCAAACCCACCAGATTGTTTGAATCTTACCTCTAATAAAATTATGGGGGGAGGCAGTGGAAAGGGAGAGGGGAGAGAGAGAGAGAGAGAGAGAGAGAGAGAGAGAGAGGGATGAGAAAATATGAATGCATGCCTAGTATTGTAAAGAATACAGAGATAAGTTCTGCTCTGTTTCAGAGATAGATTTTTTTTCCCCTATGACAACTACTTAAAGAAAAGCCTTATAAAATCAGGAAAGTTCTTTTCTTGGTCAAATGGAAATGAGAAAACACTTTAATTCGCTGAAGAAAAAGAAAACAAAAAAAACAGACACAATGCTACCTTCTTCACTGAATAGAGGCAAAATGCTGTCTTACTACTTTGCAGAGCTGTAGGCAAATGGAAAGTCTCCAGGTATCCCAGAGGCGCTGAACGCAGTGCCACACCAATAAATAAAAATAAACATCTCTCTCTCTCTCTCTCTTTCTCCCCCCTCCTCCCCCCGGGGCTGGGCCAGCGTCCCCTCCCATTCTGCAAAGACACAGGGAGGACCAGTGTGCTGTCTGTCGCGACCGCAGCAGAGCAAGCAGCCTAGGGATGGTCGCCGAGGAGGCAGCGGCTGGCAGCGCAGCCTGAGCGCAGGGCGGAGGTGGCCCCGCGGCTTGCACGGCTGGGCGCCGCAGGCGGGAGGGTGGCAGGGCACAGGCGCCGGGTGCCCGGGAGGGGGCGAGGCGAGCGCACGCGCATGCGCACGGGCCCGGGCGGCCGGAAGCGCTGGGCAGCCCCGCGGCTGCTGCCGGCGCCAGACGGCGCGCGGCTGCGGGCAGAGCGCGGGCCGTGACATGGGGCCCCAGAAGAGCGCGGTGGAGTCCGCCGGGGAGTCGGTGGAGCTGCGGGATCCCGAGCTGCCGCTGGCGGAGCCCGCGACCCCCGACGACGGAGGGGAGCTCGCTGCAGACGCCGAGGCTCCGGGCGCCCCCGGCCGCGGCAGGTGCTGGCGGTGCCCAGGCTCGCCGTGCGGCGCGCACGCGGAGCCGGGTGAGTGGCGGGCGGACCCCGCGCGGGGCTCCCCGGGCGCCGGGCGGCCTCTGGGCTGCAGGGATGCCCTGCCTCCGTCCCCAGGCTGCCTGCGCCAGGGAAGACCCGCGAGCTGTCTGTCACCCTGGGGTAGGGGTGCTGCCGCGCGCAAGGCCCCCTGCGCTCCTGGAGACCCGAGAAAGTTTCCGGGTGCTTGCAAGCTTTGGGGGGGGGGTAAGGGTGTCCCTGTAACGAATGCTGCGGACGGGAACTGGGAGTCAAATTGCAATGTGCTGTGCCCGCTAGAGGTCGAAGGCGAGAGGTCACCTGGGCCCAGGTTAGGAGAAAGCTGACCCTGAAAACTTATCTCGTGGGCAGAGGAACCCCCGAAGAGGAAGTTGAAAAGTGTGTTTTCCAGAGTCTTAGCACCTCTTGGAGAGGAGGAATTGAGTGGGGGCACTAGTACTTACTCTTTGGTAGCAAAGACGACCTTTTGGCAACATGCACAAGGCATTCCTTCTTAGGAGCTCTCCATCCTGTCCTCAAAGCCAGGGACCCCTTGTGAAGAACATGATCTGTTCAGACCCTTCCTGACAAGCACAGTGAGGTCCTGGGAGGCGAGAGCTCCGAGTTCTTAAGTTTGTTTTGGCCCAAGTGTGGCTTGTGTTGGTGAGATACAGCAGGGCTGGAGAGTACTAGGGTAGGGATCTGTTTGGGATCCTGTTCATCGAAACGGCTTTCTAGAAAGAAGCATAGGGACCACTTCTTTGAGGACCAAGTTACAGCTTTTCAACTTCTCAACCCCTGGGTCTCCCTCACCCCCACCCTAATAAGGCCTGGGGTTTCTGTTCTTAGACCAGCTTAATTTTCCCTCCTCCTGGGTGTAGGGAGAAAAGCCTAAGGAAGATGATTCTCTCTACATTTCTATCCTAAATGCTTTTAATCATTTCTGCATGGGCTGGTGCCACCAGAAACCGCAGTTACCCCCTGCTGGGCTCACCTGATGGGTGCCCTTAAAGAAGGCCTGTGTGTCTCATCCTAAGGCTGAATGTCAGTCATTGTGGCTTAATGGTGAGTTAGTCCTTGCACAGTCTCCAGTTTGCCATCTGTGAATCTGTGACAGTGTACGCTAGCACATGGCAAAATGGCACAGCTGTCTTAGTGCACCTGATAAGCAACTTCAGAGAAAGTTAGTGATTGTTATTTTGTTAAAAAAAAAAAAAAAGTCACAACCTACTTTAAAACCCTGCACTTTTGTCATTGAACTTTAAGACAGTCTTGTTTTGGACAATTTTTGTTTTGTTTTGGTATTGGGGGGCAGGGTCTTAAGGTTTGGTTCCAAACTCAAGATCCTCTTGCCTAAGCTTTCTGAGAGCTTGGATAACCAGCACTCAACAATGCCTGGCCTTGAGACACTTTAAGTGATTATCGTAACAAAGGTCATTTTCAAGTTCAGATTGGAACTGTTCCTTAACATTCTTTGATGACCTTAGCGGTGCACATTTGTCCTAAGATACCTATTTGTGATCTCTCTCTTTTGACTCATTTGCTCCCTTCAACAACAGTGTAGAAGTTATCTTTGTCCTGTGCCTCACATCCTCCTGGCAGGAATGAACTTTGTGGTTCAACCTACTTTTACTGTTCCAGATGTTCTGTTTCAGTGGTCTAGATGGGGCTTTAGAAATTGAGGTTTTTTTTTTAATTTTAAATATTTTTATTTATTCATTTATTTGAGAGGGGGAGAGAGAGCAAGAGGCAGATAGAGACAGAGGAGAAGAGAATAGGCATTCCAGGGCCTCCAGCCACTGCAAACGAACATGTGCCACCTTGTGCATCTGGCTTACATGGGCCCTGGGGAATTGAACCTGGGTCCTTAGGCTTCACAGGCAAGTGCCTTAACCACTAAGCCATCTCTCCAGCCCAGAAATTGAATTTTTAAGTTATTCAGGTGATTCAGATTTCCACCCAGCTTGGGAACCACTGGTTTAAAGCAGACCAGAGTAGCTGTGTGAGTTTTCACTTTCCTTTAGGAAGTTTCCTGGTGACCACTTTATTGAAACTTTGACCTTTAAAACTTTCCTTGTGAGCTGGGCATGGTGGCGCACACCTTTAATCCCAGCACTCAGCACATGGGAGGCAGAGGTAGGAGGATCGCCGTTGAGTTCGAGGCCACCCTGAGACTACATAGTTAATTCTAGATCAGCCTGGACCAGAGTGAGACCCTATCTTGAAAAACAAAAAAACAAAAAACAAAAAAAAACTTTCCTTGTTTAAAGCTGTCACATGATTAGATATGTATGCAGTGTGATGTGAACATGGAAATGCATTGCATGAGCAAGTGGATTACCCTCTCCCTTCCTCATCATCACTGAGCTCTTCCTTGCCCTCACAAACAAACAAAAAGTGTAGCTAGACCCTCTGTCATCTGTCCTGTCCCACTCAGGAATCACGAGACTTCACCGTTGATAGGCCATAAAAGAAAAATAAAGAGTGTATGTGTTTTAAAGGAAAAGCTCATTGGGACCAAAGGTACAGAAATACATTTTAAAAGAGTTAAGATATTACATTATGTTGAAATTCCTGAAGAAAAAGTGATATGTTTAAGTTGGAGAAGATCCTTGAATTAATAGACCAGGAAGATGTTTTCATAGGACTTCTCATTCCGTTCTGTCTGAGGGTGGAGGTTCTGTGTGTGGGTTGAGTTTGTTTTAAGAAAACTTGTTTTGTTTGGACCTGAATTTCATAATTCCAGAAGCCAAACTCGAAGACTCACCACAGCCAAGGCATGCATTCTGTGGTGCTTCACTGGGAAGTAGTCTGAAGTTTCCTCCTGGTGGCCTGAATGGGTGTGTGCAGCCTATTTCTGTAGTGTCTGGGCTCATGGGCACAAGGCAGCAGGACCGTGTGGAGGGCTCCTGTACCTGCAGTGGAGTAACAGCCACCAGCTGTAAAAGCAGGCTGTCCAGCAACAAGAAGGGGAAAGTCTCTCAGGAGCATGGTATCTTCCTACAAAGGTCAGGCTGGGTCTGAATAACTGTTTCATCATGCTTTGGTCATGATTGTAGTCACTGGTGGGCAAAGGTATCTAACTAAGGTGAGGATGTAGAAATATACTGCCTGGTGTAATTATCAAAGTAGGGCATTATTAAACAAAATCGAATTATGCAATACTGTTCCATAGCTGAGTAACACTGTGAACACTCCCAGATTGGAATGATAACCCTCATTTCCCAGTACATTGCCCATGTCCACATATGCTCCGTCTCCACTCAACTCTTTTTTTAAAAAATATTTTATTCTTTATTTATTTATTTGACAGAGAAGAGGGAGAGAGAGACAGAGAGAATGGGCGCACCAGGGCCTCCAGCCACTGTAAAGGAATTCCAGACACATGTGCCCCCTTGTGCATCTGGCTAACATGGGTCCTGGGCAATCGAGCCTGGGTCCTTTGGCTTTGCAGGCAAATGCCTTAACCACTAAGCCATCTCTCCAGCCCTCAACTCTTAAATGACATGAAACAGTTGTGTTTTCTTCTTATCCTCTCCTGCTTTTGAGTTAAGGTTGTACTCCTGTGTGCAGTGCATGGCCTGTCTTCTCAGGAGGTCTCTGCCTGCTGCGCTTTGCCCTGTTCTTGAGGTTGAAGCAGGCTCTAACTCCATGGTAGGAATAACACCACAGGCAGATTCTAAACAAAACATAATGACTCACAGATCATCAGTAATGGATTGAAAATTGAATTATTTATTATTATTATTATTATTATTGAGGCAGGATTTTACTCTATCTATGACTAACTTGGTAATAACTCTGTAGGCCAGACTGGACTCAAACTCACTGAGAGTCCCCCTATTTCCAGTACTCGGATTATAGGTGTGAGCCACCACACCCAGCTTGGATTGAACTCTTGTTCTTTTGAGGTAGGGTCTCACTCTAGCCCAGGCTGACCTGGAACTCACTCTGTAGCCCAGGTTGGCCTAGACTTTCTGGCGATCCTCCTACATCAGCCTCCCAAGTGCTGGAAGTAAAGGTGGGCATTGAATGCTTGATGGCATGGTGGAAGCATGAGTTCCCTGGCTCAGATGAAGGCAGGAAGTAAGGATGCGTGACGCAAGATTAGCAGTTCATATGCAGCAGAGCACCAACACAGGTTATATTGTTGCCAGCAATATTAGACTCTTAAGTCTTTCTGTGAGGTTCTCTCAGTTTCTTTCCTTCTCCAGATATTCATTCAGGTCTTCCATGTGCTAAGCATGAACAAGATAGTGGAGGTCCCAGCCCTGGAAGGAGCTCATCATCTATGGGGAAGTCAGATAGTCAACAGATGGCCAGATAACACTGCTGTAAACTGCTTTCCAGGAAGGAGGGTGTCTTCCTTTCCTAAAGCCAGTCTGTGCAGCGTGGTAGAAGATGTTATTGCAAAGTATGTTTCACTTCCATCCTGTCATGGGATTCTTAACGATTTCCCTTGCCATCTTGGCAACATTTCTACTTTGACTTGTCAAGTGAGGGATGATTCTTCAGTGAGCCAAAGGAAATCCATTTTAAAGGGTGAAACAGTGTTTTTAAGACACAGGTTTAAATTGTTGCCCTCATCTGTGGCTTCTTCATAATGGATAGGGAAGACAGCCCAGGAGCACGCAGTGGATATGTCAGGTTTGGAGTCTATTAGCCTTGATATGGTTCATTTTTCTGAATTTCTAAGTGAAAGTGATGAAACGTGTACTTGGAAGCAAGGACTAACCAGAATTTCATCTTTTTCAGAAGCCAAGAAGAAAGCGCCCTGTCCTGGACTTGGCTTGTTTTACACACTCTTGTCTGCCTTCCTTTTCTCAGTGGCCTCTTTATTTGTTAAAAAAGTACAAGACATCCATGCTGTAGAAATTAGTGCATTTCGATGTGTGTTCCAAATGCTAGTTATTATCCCTTGCCTAATATACAGAAAGTAAGTATTTCTTAATGCAAAGTAGAAGATATTAGCAAATGTGTGCAAATATTTTGAACTGTCTCATTTTCTCTACAGTAACTAATGTATCATAGGACTAATTTCTGTCCCACTTGCCTCTGATGAATGGCATGTCACAAAATTCTAGGTGATTCTACCATAAGCATATACCACATGCACAACAAAAGAGAAGAAAGACATTTAGGTACTTACCACCCCCTGTTTTGAAAACACAGCTTTCTTTGGATAATTCCAGTTATCTTATCCCACTCCTTTCTTTCCTTTGGCATGACTAATATTTAGAAGACAAAAAAGTAGATGAAAGGAAATCATAGTGTCTCCTAGTGCCAAAGGTTTCTCTAAGTGGAACAGCCTGTTCCCTTGTTAGGATAGTCGGAGGGTGGTGGCAGTTAAGGGTTAGGTGTTCCCTGGAAGGAGACAAGGCACAAGGTTTTTGACTGCTGTCCGTTCAGTTTTCTCCCATGTAAACTGGTGGAAGTGGTACTCTTAAGTTTGCGCCCCACAGTGGGTTGCCAGGGTTAAATAGGAATTATTGTAGGTCCTAGTGCTTTCTGTAGAGCTTAACAATATGTGAACACCATATCCACTGCTCACTGCTCTTCCCTCTACCCTCTCCCCCTCTTCTTCCCTGTGGAATCTACCATTCTCCATGGGGTTAAAATTATGCCTCCACCCCTACATTATAACCTAACTAAGCACACCGCACCTCAGTGTACTTTGAACATAGGAGGAGACGTCAACTGGGTCTCTTCTGCCTTTCTGGCTCTGCTTTTGGGCAAAACCACTTAAACTTCAAATCAGATGCTTCACTTGCTTGCTGCCAAAGTCTCCTTGTACCTGATAATATGACACAGATCCACTTATTATAGTCTCTCCGTATCGCGAGAAACAGGATGAAAAGTAAAAGTTTGCTGTGATTTATAGTGTCAGAAATTTCTGTGTAAATGTGTACAAGCCACAGCACTTTAGGAAATGGTAAGACTTCAGAAATTCCTAAAGTTGTCAATAGAACACTGAGGCTAATATCACCATCATCTCCATTTTGGAATAAAAATATACTCAGGACACTAGACAGAGTTTTCTTCAAATCCTTGGCCTTCATCTGTTTTGATACAGTTATGTTTCACTATCATGAAAGAATGATGGCTTTTCAACATATGGGCCAAAGATGACCTTGCTTTCATTTATGACTCCAGATATCCAGGGTGTCCATGGCTGCCCTAGTGAAGCCTGGCCCTGGCCCAGCTCAGCACATTGTACTTAACCAAAAATGTATGGAGTAGATTCTCAGCCAATATTTAATTGAAAAGATTTTAGTTAACAACAATTACTTATATCCAACTATTACATAGTTTAGTGTGTTTGAACTCCTCATGAGAAAGTGAAAAATGATCTCACATTCATTGGCTAAAGTGAGTTTTAACAGTGCTTCAGGCTTTATAGAAAATCTCATGGGATTGAGAGTGCACACTAGCCAGGGTCAGGTTTCTTCATATGGTGACACTAATACTGAAATTGTTTTTATAACAAATTTTTCATTAGAGAATTTGAGGTATATAAGGAAGGAAAATTATGTGAGTCTACCCATTAAGACATAATAGGTACAATTAATATCTAGTCTATTTCCCTTTATAAAGTATGTACATATATAGCGAAAATGATATCTATCCATATTTACTAACTTATGTTTTTTATGAAGTTCTTGTGTGCTGTTTTTGCTCATGCTTTGAACACTTTGAAATGTTATTACTATATTTAGTTGTATAATCAGCTGTAGTCATAAAGAACTACTCCCTGATTTTTTATATTTAATACTTTTGAAATAATGCCTTTTAAACATTTTATTTAAAAATAAATGCCAAGTTCGTTTAAAATGCATTTCTTCATTTAAATTTGCAGAACTGGGTTTTTAGGCCCAAAAGGTCAACGAGTTTTCCTCATTCTCAGAGGAGTCTTTGGTTCTACTGCCATGATCCTTATATACTATGCTTACCAGATGATGCCCCTCGCAGATGCCACAGTGATTGCGTTTAGCTGCCCAGTGTTTACGTCAATATTTGCTTGGATATTTCTCAAAGAAAAGTATAGCATTTGGGATGCTTTCTTCACCTTGTTCGCAATCACTGGAGTGATCCTTATCGT
This sequence comes from Dipus sagitta, assembly GCA_036346955.1. NCBI lineage: Eukaryota > Metazoa > Chordata > Mammalia > Rodentia > Dipodidae > Dipus > Dipus sagitta. The sequence continues at coordinate 42,450,237 of CM070770.1, read as the reverse complement.
GAGACCACAATTTTTGTTTGGTTCCAGCACTTCGGGGATGAACGAAGGCTATTCGGTACACCTTAAGGGAACATTCGCGGCAGTTGGACATGCCATGTTTTCTGCAATGACTCTAGTTATCCTAAGAAAAATGGGGAAATCTGTGGACTACTTCCTGAGCATTTGGTATTATGTCATACTTGGCCTTCCTGAAAGCATCATTATCCTCTTTATCATAGGAGAGTGGAGTCTGCCCTACTGTGGCTTGGACAGGCTCTTTCTCATCCTCATTGGGCTCCTAGGTTTGGGGGGTCAGATACTTATCACAAAAGCACTTCAAGTAGAAAAAGCAGGACCTGTAGCCCTAATGAAGACAATGGATATAGTCTTCGCATTTATTTTTCAGATTGCCTTCTTTAATAGGGTGCCAACCTGGTGGACAGTGGGTGGTGCCCTCTGTGTAGTAGCCAGTAGTACCGGAGCAACCATTCGCAAATGGGTTCAGAGTTCCAAGTGAACGTCTTTCTGAAAGCTATATACTTTTTCAAGTACACTATCACCCAGCTTGGACATAGCACATACATGCGTGCACACTCACACCTGGAAAATCTGTTTTCTTCATAGATTATATTTAATGAATTTCATAAGTAAAGTACCATTTTTGAATATGGTATGTCTTTAAGATTAGCTAGTCTGGTCTAGCACATTTTTTTGGTAGCTTTTATTCTTGCTTTGGTTCTTTTTTTTTTTTTTTTTTGGTTTGTTTTTTATTTGTGTTGGTGAGGGGTGCTCATTTGAAGAAAAATTGCAGACATTTTTATGACTATAATTTTTTAAATATACTTTTGGCACAGGTGGGATATGTATAGGGTAATTTTTAGATCCTCTGTTAGCAGTGTAGAGCCTAAGAAACGTAATACTGATAATGCTGCTGCAATAGTACTATGTTGTTATTTCATTTGCAACATCATTCCGCTCAGGGTGCCAACGCTGGAATAGTGTAGGCACCTACTTGCTGGGATTAATAGTTCAAATGAATTGGCCATATTTTTAAGGATTTTATTAATAACTATCATACTTTTAAGTCCTATTGGTGCCTTTTCATTTTAATGCTGGAATATCTGTATGTAACCTTGAAAAGTCTTTAAGTTACCATATATGGTCAGTAGTTTTCTCTTTCAGGTGACATTCGCAATTGTAGTTATTTAATCATTTTTTGAAGGGCAGGCTAAGAAAGGTTCATTTTAGTAAGGAAAGAAAAACAGAGAGCTTCCAGGTTAAAGGCGTCCCTAGCAGGTAATCCCTGATTTTGTAATTTTAATTGTTTTCTGTTTTATTGAAACTGCACTATGTTTTTTTAAACATTCCAAGATTTCGAATCTCTTAAGTCTTAAGATAGAAATCTTGGCATGGCCAGTGTGCACATTTCTCTCCTGAGGTGTTTTCTCCTCACTTGAGATGTGATGAGTTTCTATAAATTCTCCTTGAATTTATAGTGTGATGCCAAATAAAATTTTCTCAGGATCTTATTAAGGTTGAACCATATGAAATTGCCCAGATTTTATCATCTTAATTTACAAAACTCATAATTCCATAAGGTTCACCCTAATATCTAACCCTCTTTACCCACTAAACCAGATACTTAGTAGACTTTGGACTGTATATTTTAAAAATAAGTTTTTAAAAGTACAGTTCTTCTGTTAGACTTTTTCCACTATGGAACTTACATGTAATAACGCTTGTGTTATATATTCAATGTAAAGACTTGTTAACCCATAGTTGATTGACTTTCATAGTTGCTTGCATGGAAAAAAAAAAATCACCGACGAATGTAGTTTGTCAGCATGGTTTTGACCGTCAAACTGTATCATGACAGCAATGGGAATTCAGACAACGCATTCTGTACCCAGAGTACCATCAGGCCAATACCCTGCTGCAGAACAATGTGATGTCTAGGAAGTGTGGGAGATTGGCCGGGATCTCAGGAGCACATGCACATGACTCTGGGTCACAGGGCACCCTTTAGGGTGAGGCCATTAATAATGGCCTTCAACTCTTACTCAGTCTGACCCTGCATCTACCAGTATTTTAAACTGCAGAGTTGAAAGGCTTTATCAACTCCCCACCTTCATAATTCAAAGAAAGGAACTTGGCACCTGGGACTTAGGCTTTGTGGAGAAAAAATATTTTCTAATAGTTCCAGGGAGAACTTTGAGCTTGTTGGATTTAAATAATGCTCCTCACATGACAAACCCCAAATGAAAAAATTTATGGTGATTCATCCCATTTACACTTTGACCCGACTCATATTACTGGAAATTTAGATTTGTAAAAGCACCATTCAGTAAGCATCTTGGACAATAACAGAATCAAGAGTATGTTAGAGCTCAAAAGTTTCTTAATAGTGATCATCTTGTAGGAGCCATGCTCCACAGATGGTGATGACAGGAAGGAGACCTGCAGAAATGGGGTTTCCACAGCCTTCCCTCCCCCCTTAGCTCCATGATACGTCAACCACTCCTGGAGCTACCTAAGGCGGATTAACTTTCTGGTTTTTTGCCTTACGCAATAAATGAGACTCTAGGACCTTGAAAGTTAAATCCCTTTGGATCTATGTAGTAAAGACATGTTTATTTCAACAGTGGCTTAAGTGCTTGAATGTCACGATGTGTGACTAATGTTGAAGACAATGTTTCTTCTCCCAACTTTCACAGGGTATGTTTCTTAAACACTTACAATGTCCAAACTGTATACAATGCTATGTATTGTAACAATTATGGGTGTGTATATTTTGCAAAGATTGTAGTTACTATATCTTGAAAAGGGAAATATTTTCGTAAATTGTTTTTATTTTATAAGCAGTAATAAAAACATACAAGAAAGCTGTATGTTGGTTTTTATGATTATAGAAATAAATAACATTTCCATTTTCATCCATGTGCTTCAAAATTCACTTACTGAAGATAAACCACTAGTCATTCAGCTAGGCTGTAATGTCAGGTTTCACACCGTAATCCATTCCTTTTATACTGTGACATCAAGTCAAACATCTCCAAAGTAAAGCGACTCATCTTTCATTCCTGGAAAGGCCATCATTCTTTTAGACCCTCAGAACATGGAGGACCTTGATCTGTGCTTATCCTTTTTATTTTATTTTATTTCGTTATTTAAGAGAGAGAGGCAAAGAATGCCAGGGCCTCTAGCCACTGCAAACTCCAGATACATGCACCACCTTGTCCATTTGGCTTACTTGGGTACTGGGGAATCAAACCTATGTCCTTAGGCTTTGTAGGCAAGCTTCTTAACCACTAAGCTATCACCAGCCCCCTGTGCTTTTTTTTTGGCTAATCTGTGACTAAATCCTGGTGTCCTCTCACTGTCTTATGAATTCATTATTTCCTCACAATTTCTGCTGTCGCCACTTGGTTCCAAGATTTCGCACCTCACACTGGGTTTATTACAACTGTATTCTGAATGAACTGCTTCTAGGTGTCCACTTCCACTCTGCCCCTTGTCAGTGTCAGTGCCAGGTTCATCTTCCCAAAGTCCTGCTGGTATTATCACTCGGGTTCTCACAGAGTCATAGTGCCGGCTGATCACACACTGTCATGTCCACATTATTCGTCTGGCCCTTCTCCCACTCAACCTTGTTTCTCATATTCCAACACAAACGGGGCACTTGGATCAGTCTTTCATTGGTTCCCACCTTTTCCCATAAAGTCCTTTTCTTGTTTTCCCTTTTTCCTTGCCTTCTCTTATTTGCCTTGTAGCAGAGCTGGAATTTTTCTTCCACTGCCTGTAGCTTCTCATCCTCATCCTCTGCTTGGAGAAGTGGGCAAAGTAGTGGGGTAGGAATCTGAAGATCTGAGTGGTTTTGTCAGTTTGCAGTGATTCAAACGTAATGTACCTGGGCTATGACAAAACATTACCCAAATTCATCCAACAGATAAGTGCCACAGATATGCACAAAGCAAGTTAAGTATTGAACTGTAATTAATGCCATACAGTTAGGTACTCACTCTTCCTCTCATCCAGATGCCTACCCCAGGATCCTAAGAACTGGGGGTAATCATCCTTTAAAATACACACCCTACTGGCCTCTCTTCTGTGCACAAAACTGAATTAGACAGCTTTCCTATTCTGGCTGATCTGTTGACAGAGGACTGCCAAGAGTCAGCTTCCTTGTATCTTATGCATTGGTGCTGCCATCTTTCCAGTTGGCTTTAGTGCTGGTCCTCAGTGGGTATGATGCCTGGCTCTGGTTTGGGAAATGGGCCTGGTTCTCCATGTTTCCCATGCACTCTCCATTATTAAGCAGGACTCCTCTAACCTTGTTAACCCACTGCACATCATGAGTCTCTTGAGGGTCACCTAGTGGTAAGAGCTGGATTTCCACGGTAGCACCTGGTTTCTAGTCCAGGTGTGTACGCCTTCATAGCAGTTGGTATTAGAACTGGGTTATTATTGGCATCATTTGGACATGTCAAGCCTGGGTACTAACCCAAGCATATTTTTTATGGGGAGGGGGGCTTCTGGTATAGTTCTAGTACATGTAATTTAGCCTCCTAACCCGGTACTTTGTCCACTCTTTCAAATCTAGTATCACCCAGAATTTTGCAGGATGTCTTGCCTGCGTCACACAAGGAAATAACTAATCCACATTTTAGCCTATTTGAAAACTATGGAGTTGGGTTTGGAAGCCTTTTTTTTTTTCTTTGTCTCCTGGAAATTGGGGGTTGGAGCTTTATATCAAGAGGGTAAAGGGCAAACAGGTCATATCAAGGCTGGGCAGGAAAGGTTCTAACACTGCAGCCCCGTCCACAGGAAGAGGTTCCACTGAGTTCAGGAAATACCACTACTAGAGCCTGAGTCTTTTCTACTAACCTTTTATGACTAATAACCATTTAAGATTAATCCCAGCAGGCCTATTAGCCATCAGGCAAAGAGAGTGCCCCATATTTGTGACAACTTGCCAGGCTAATGTCAAGAAAACATAGATCAACACTTGAGAAAGGTAAACACAGATGGGAGAAAATGTGTTTAGGTAAACAGCACAAAAGCAGGGTATGACACCAAGGTCAGATGCAGATAGAAAGTCCGAGGCTAGTCAGAAGGTCTGTTTCTGAGCATGGGAAATAAATACCTAGCCATTCTTCAAGGTATTCTAGTGTGCTTGATCCTGACTTGAAGGCTGAAGCATATGTACCAAAAATATACCAGACAGATGAACTATATTTGGTTTTTTCTTTTCTATAGTAGGTGTTATCATGTTAACATTAGAATTAAAATCAAAGCCTAATTCAGAATGGACTAACCTTTTCTCTCATGTGATGCTCCCCTTGGACCCTAGCCACACTGCTGCAAGGAAGCCAGGGCTATGTGAAGAGGAATGAGGTTCCCAGCCCTCAAGCCCATCTGCACTTCAGGTGACAGCTCATACCAGCTTACCAGACACGTGAGTATGCACGTTGTGGGCGGATCCTTCCGCCTGAGGTGAATAAGGCCAGCTGATAATGGGTGGGACAGACACAAGCCTTTTCCTGCTTCCTGAGTTCTACTCAAATTACAGATTTGTGAGGGAAGAACATATTGTTTTGAACTGCTAAAAATAAAAAAAAAACATAACTATTTTGAGGATGTACATACCCAGTTATACATGATCATAATTTCATGAAGTAACTCACTTGAATTTGAAACACAAGGTCAATAAGAAGGAAGAACAATTCAACAGGCCTCTCAGCCTGCGATAAAACTGGCAAAAGCTAAATATATAGGGAGTAAACATAATGAAGGACAATAAAGTTATCTAAACTGACTTCTATAATGCCAAAACGATTTTACTATTAATACTGAAAATATTAGTCTGCTCCACACTTTTTTCGTGAGCAAGTTTTCTAGAGGCTACAAAATATTGATGTTGTAACAGGTATGTTGTAAGGAAAACAGATAGGAGATGCTAATTCTCTTCTGTTAGCTAACTTTGCAACATACACAAAAAAAACCAGTGCCATACTGAAGAGATGGTGGTTGTATGCTTTCTGTGCCAATATGAGGCTTGAGGAGGCCTTCAACAACCCGAGTTCAAATCCCTAGATCCCACCTAATAGCTGGACATGGCCACACTCACTCCAGTCCTGCCAGGAAGCAGAGAACAAGAACCGAAGGGGCCCCACAAGCCCTGGAAACAGTAAAGTGAGACTCAAATTAGACCAAGCGGAAGAGTGATAGAGTGGAGCATCCCTGGTTCCACTCTGGCCACCATAGGCAAGTGACCCTGTCCACAGGCAAGCATACATATGATGCTACACACACATCACAGTACATTCCACATACCACACACTGTGTCACACACACACACACACAAATTTAAAAAAAGCTGTTATTGTTCTTCTTTGGGAATAATAATTATTTTAATAAAAATATCTAACATGAAATTGAGCTGTTTTGTTTTATTTGTTTGTGTGCAGTGTTGAGTAGCCAAACCTAGGATCTTGTGCATTCCATCTAAGTGCTCTACCACTGAGCTATATCACCAGCCCTGTAATGAAGTTTTTTTCATCTTTGCTTTCAAGTACAATAAATATCTATTTATATAGCCCACATAAACAAACAGAAACTCTTTGGAGTCTTCAGTAATATTGAGAATAAAGGGATCCAAGAACTACAAAATGAAAACAGTACATTTAACAGACAACTTAGTGATAGGGTGCTTGTCTAGCATGTGCAAAGTCCTGGGTTTGATCCCCAGCACTGAAAAAAAAAATCACTAAATTTGAACCCTTAAGAAAGAAAGCTTAAGCTAGGCATGGTAGTGCACACCTTTAATGCCAGTGCTTGGGCAGCTAAGATAGGAGGATCACTATGAATTCAAGGCCGCCCTTGAATTCCAGGTCAGCTTGGGCTACAATGAGACCCTACCTTGAACCCTACCACCACCACACAAAAAAAAGAGAAAGAAAGAAAGAAAAGAAAAGAAAGAAAGAAAGAAAGAAAGAAAGAAAGAAGGAAAGAAAGAAAGAAAGAAAGAAAGAAAGAAAGAAAGAAAGAAAGGGAAAGAAAGAAGGAAGGAAGGAAGGAAGGAAGGAAGGAAGGAAGGAAGGAAGGAAGGAAAGAAGGAAAGAAAGAAAGATTAAGCCTATCACCAAGCCTTCTGACTGCTTCATGGTCCTCTGAATGTATGAAACACAGATAACAGAAAAATCTGCAGTATGGTGTTCCATTTTGGAATTATGAATTTAAATCTACAGAAGCATTCCAGATTATCTATCCCAAAGAGACTGAAGGAAGAGCAGAAGTCCAGCTGGCCTGTGGCCACAGGATGACAGAGATGTCTCTGTTGTTTTATATTTTGTACTTTGATTCCTTCATATGTACCATTTTGAAAATCAAGACTTTGCAGCATGTGTGTCTTGGTGCAACTTCCATGAAATAGTTTGGCAACATCTGTTAAATTTACACATGCACATAGATTTTTACTAGAAATTTCATTTAAGTATACACTTCCTATGTGCAAAACATTATGTACAAAGTTATTCACTGCAGCTAATTTTTTTTTCTTTTGTTTTTCGAGGTAAGGTCTCACTCTAGCTCAGGCTGACCTGGAATTCACTAAGTAGTCAGGGTGGCCTCGAACTCATGGCAATACTTGTACCACTGCTTCCCAAGTGCTCGGATTAAAGGCGCGCACCACCATGCCCAGCTTCAGTGCAGCTTGATTTGTAAGAGCAGAAAATGGGATCAGCTCGAATATTCTCCTGGAGGGTACTGGTGGGATAAGCCATGGTACCTGTACAAAATAAACTGTCATGCAACTTAAAATAAGTTAAGACCAAGGAAACATTTCATGCATGGGTATGGAAATCTCCAAGATTGCTAAGTGAAAAAAGCAAACAAGGGTCATATCATAGCAGTGTGTGTTCATCTCTATATTCAAAAAGGGACTATTTCAGGAAAACACAAGAAAGTGTTGCTTTGGAATGTAACACTGACAATCTTTGGGCAAGGAACTTGCCAGCTAAAGGACGAAGAGGACATCACTGAATCCCCACTTTTACCTGGCACTTTGACCTGTTTGCTGAATGAATAACTATGTCAAAATCATTAATACAACAAAAATATAGAGATGTAGAGATAGAGACGTGCACAAGCAATTTCTGTTGTTTGCCACTTTAAGGTGTTGTCCTGCCCACCTTTCTGGCTCCTGCCTGCTCTCCTCCGTCTAGCTGGTCTGTGGGCTCAGCTTTACCCCGTGCGCTCCAGGCCTGAATATACAAAGGACAACACTGAACTGAGATTTTTCAGAGGAATAGGTCTTGACGGATACCAGAAAGCATTGCCTAACCCCGAGCCAGGTATCTGTTTTCCTATAGAGCTAAAACATTTTATTTTCTTGGACAGGAAGTTGACATTTATTAAGTCCCATCCATGCCAGGAGGGTCACGATCTTTCATCACTTTTAATCCTCAGAGTCTAGAGAGTATGTTAGAGCTCAAAAGTATCTTAATAGTGATCATTTTGTAGGAGCCATGCTCCGCAGATGGCGATGACAGGAAGGAGACCTGCACAAGTGGGGTTTCCACAGCCTTCCCTCCCCCCTTAGCTCCATGATACGTCAACCACTCGAGAGAGTAGGTCTATTGGGAAACTGAAGTCCAAAAGATAAATTTCCAGTCCCCTCACTTAAATCAATATATTTTAGGCAGACCACCTGACCCAGAAATCTCACCCTCTCCAGTACTCATAGCAACTTGAGATAAAATGCAGGCTAGGAAGTCACTGTGGTTCCACGATTATTTCTTTGTGATTTGGGGGTATGTCCTCCCACTTCCATTCTCACATAGGAGGACATGGAACAATGAAAAGGATGACCATACAGCTATGGTAATTTTGGTCTGGAGAGATTGCTTAGTGGTTAAGGCACTTGCCTGCAAAGCCTAAGGACCCAGGTTCAGTTCCTCAGTACCCACGTAAGCCAGATGCACAAGGTGGCGCATGTGTCTGGAGTTAATTTGCAGTACCTGGAGGCCCTGACGTGCCCATTCTATCTTCTGATCTCTCTTTCTCTCAAATAAGTAGATAAATAAAACATTTAAAAAGATATTAATTTCATTTCTTCCAGTCTACTGGTGAATAAATAGCTGGGCAGTAGCCATATATACTCAGCCAATGTAAGGATGTTCCAAATGCTGCCCAGCCCTGAAATCAGTCACACCTATAAGGGAACATGGCCTGTTTGCATGGCGTAGCATGCATGGACTGCAGTAAGATGTTGCCCCGAACCTGGATCAGGGGTGGCCTTCTTTGGTTTTCAAGCAGGAAAGACTGGAACTGTGCAGCCACAAAGCACATAAGTGAATGCAAAGGAACCCAGGTACAGCCAGCCACCACCTACCTAGATAGTCTAAGAACACTCCCAAAGGTGCAAAGCAGAGAAGCCATCATGTTAGGAAGTGTAAAGGGACAGCTGTGGCCGACATGGACCCACTGTACAGAAGAGATGCATCAAGACAGGGAGTCCCAGTTCCCCCTACTGGAGGCAGAGCAGTCGCCACAGCCTTTCCTACTCTGGCTCCTTGAGTCCTTGCGACAATTCTCTGTCTCTCTCTCTCATTTTATTGTTGAGCAAGTAGAGACTAGGAGGAGTTAAGTAACTTGGCTAAGGACACATGGCTAATGTAGATCAGAACCTAAGTCTCACAGCCGTGGCGTGGCAAGCTCTGAGCCTGTGTTCTGATTCTGCTATTAAACCACTTGTACTTGGCCTAAAGCTACATGCTTCAAGCTCAAGAGTTCCCCAAGGCTTCACGTTTGTTTTGTCAGTTCATGGAATGCTTAGCAATCTGCCTAATCTACACATCTCTGTGCTTCAGTGTAAAGAAACTATTTTAGATGACTAATTCAAGGTACTTAGCCAAACCATTGGTACCCTATGAAGGCAGGTCATGTTTATTCCCTATCTTAAGGAACTTTGAACTCCATTTGAAGGTCCATGGCCCAGTGATTTATTAGGTCCTTCAACTGAACACTGCAATTATAAAATGAATATCCCTTGGGTTTTTGTATCTTGTTATCTTCATTTTATTAAGAAACTATGGAATTTTAATTTGGTTTCTCATATATATCAGTACAGATAAGAATGAACTAATGAAAAAAAATGGATACCTGGTTCTCTTACCTGTTAGATTTTTTAGTTATATACTAATAAAAAATGTATTATACCATAATTGGATTCTCTGATTATTGTGACTCTTCCTATAGAGATAGAATGTATTTCCTTTGTACCCTTTTTTTTTCTGAAATAGTGTCCCTGCATTAGTCAGAGTAATTACACTAGCTGCTGCTACAACAGAAAACACCCCAAATCTCAGAGGCTTAAAAACTAAAGCTTTATTTATTATTATTATTATTATTATTTTGGTTTTTCAAGGTAGGGTCTCACTCCTGTCCAGACTTACCTTGAATTAACTATGTAGTCTCAGGGTGACCTCGAACTCACAGCAATCCTCCTACCTCTGCCTCCCGAGTACTGGGATTAAAGGCATGCGTTAGCACACCCAGCTTAAAGCTTTATTTCTTGTTTCTATCCCATTCTGATGTAAGTTGCCATCTTTTACGGTTTGAATGTGAAATGTCCCCACCAGCCCATGTGTTTGAATCCTTGGTCCCCAGCTGATGGTGCTGTTTTCAAGGTTGTGGAAACTTTGGGGTGAGAGGCATGACTGGCAAGGATGAGTACTGGGGGGCTGGCCTTTGAGGGTTATAGCCTGGTTCCACTTCTGGCTCGCTTTCTCTCTCTCTCTCTCTCTCTCTCTCTCTCTCTCATTCTGCTTCCTGATCATCCCAGATGTGAAGAAGATGGTCTGCAAGCTTCTTCTGTGCCTTTGCTGTCATGAATTTCTTCCCTTAAGTTGCTTCTGTCATGTCCCAGTGATGATAGAAGTAACCAGGGCACCATCTGTCTTCTCTTTCCCTTGAGTGGTGACTTGGGATTCCAGCTGCCTCCTATGTCGTCATTCAGACCTCCTGACATGTAGCTGCCAAGCTTGCCTATATTTTATGTCCACAGGGCTTGGGAATGGGCATTGAGAAACATTTCCACCTACATCCCTTTGATTTTTTTAACCTAACAGAAAAGAAGGCCGGAAATAAAGTTAGTTCATGCTTGGGGACAGGAAAAGGAAATATTTTGGTGACGATAAATCATTACATTGTTTCTCGCATATATCCTTCCCCTGAGGAACTGTCCAAGCTAATTCTCTATAGTTCTGGTGGGGCTGCTGATGCAAAATGCCACGTGTGAGTAGGTTTCTTGTGATGCGAGCTGAGGCAGATGTGTCTCTCTTGGCAAGGCAGAGGACGCACCACCTAGTGTCCAGTGACGGCGCCCAGAGAGATGGGCCTCCGGTGCTGGCTGGGCTGTGCTGCACTGAAGTCTGTCTGTCCTCATGCCCCATCATCTTGCTCTTCTGTCAAGACTGTGAGACCTTGCTCGCCTTCCCATTTATCCCCTATTTGTGATTCATATAGGATTCGTTTGTGTTACTTGTACCCAATATTTGCCACCTATATGCTGACCAAATCTCACCCCCGCCCCCATCATGAGTTGACCCTGAGCTGTGTTCACCCAGGCGATGTGTCCCCTGCTGGATTTCATGGCAGTATTAGGCAGCCTTTTTCAGATGGCTGCTCATTTTACCTGATGCACTTAACCTTCTAAGCACATGAAAAAGCAAGCAGCTTTTTATATAAAGCAGGTGTTTAACGCCGAGTGAGTGGCAAAGACGTGGCACCCTCAAGGAGAAGTCAGGCAGGCAATGGAATCATTTTCAGGAATGATCTCTAAAGGAAGGTCCCAGGCAACAGCCTGCCAGCTTGTTTCAGGATTCTCCAATACAGTAGAAGAAATATGATGTAAACGAGATGTGAAAATTTTGAATTTCCTGGAAGCTATATTAATGTATAAAAACATGAAATTTTTAATATTTATTTAACCCAATGTATCCAAAATATTATCCATTTCAACATACAATCACAGTAAATTATTCATGAAATGCTACTTATGCTTTTAGTTACTCAAAGTCTGGGGTGTATTTTATAGTGACTACATGTGTCCCTTAGGACTAGCCACATTTCCAGTGCTGAGTGACCACATGGAATAGTGGCATGGATCTAGCAAGTTCAGGGAAGAAAGGAACATCTTGCAGGTACCGTCTCCCGAGCCTGTATGTGCTAGCACGTGCCAAGCTCTGTATGTACCTCTCCTGTTGCATCCTGGGAAAAACCTTTGCTGGTGGTTATTTTCCCTGTGTCCAATGAGAAGGATGCTAGCTAGCAAAGAACAGAGAAGAGAGTAGACCATACATGAGTCTGTTTGATCCAAAGCATTTCCCAGTTATTAACAGAGATATGATTGCCTTGGACTTCTCCTGGGAGACTGCAGGTCAGGAAGGGTCTAAGCAAAGCTCCCAGGAAGCATGGAGCCAAACCAGCCATCCCGTGTGAAGGCAGGCGGCGCCTACCACACAAACCAGAGAAACAGAAGCAGGTGCTGCTGAGTCCCCAGCCCACCCAAGCCCGAGACGTACCGGTGGGGAGATGACCAAGGAAAAACCAAACGAAGGCTCGTTGCGAAGCAATACGTGAGTTTGAACATTAACAAAGGCAGAAGTGGGTGATATAACACGTGATAAACTTGGTAAATAGACAGGTTCAATAAAGTGAGTGAAGGTGGATATGCCCTAGGTCCCACCTACGAGGTCACCCTTGGAAGGAGGAACCAGGAGCTTGGAGCCAGGGCAGGGCGGGCAGCTTGGATTGACTATAAGGACAAAGGGAAGTGAGCCTGAGGAAAAACCAAGGCCAGCACAGAGGAGGTAGGATGGGCACTGAGAGGTCTGCATGGCCTGCCAGGGGAGACAACTGTGCTTAGCCAGGACCAACCCGGAAAGCTAGAGTCTACAAAAGTTCTCAATGAGATGAGAACACCATGGCAAATTTATTAAATGCTTCTTTTTTTTTTTTTTTTTTTTTTTTTTTTTTTTTTTTTGGTTTTTCGAGGTAGGGTCTCACTATAGCCCAGGCTGACCTGGAACTCACTATGTAGTCTCAGGGTGGCCTCGAACTCACGGTGATTCTCCTACCTCTGCCTCCCGAGTGCTGGGATTAAAGGCGTGAGCCACCACGCCCGGCTTATTAAATGCTTCTAATATGCCTCTTCTATGTTTAGTGTTTGTCCTTTATGACATGATGGTGATAGTGGGTAGCCATTAACTAGGTGCCTTTTTATATTTTCCTTGGCAAATACAAAATTTAACAACCTACGACATTTTTATATTAATTCTCTGGTTTTATAACTTCTTTTCGTTTTGAAAAACTTTATTGACAACTTCCATACATGTGTGCAATATAACATGATAATCCCTTCCCACCACCCTTCTTTTCTCCCTCTCAAATCCCCACTCCACTGGATCTCATCTTTCTAACTAGCCTTTCTTCTATTTTGATGTCACCACTTTCCCCCTCCTATGATGCAGGCCTTGTGTAGGTAGTGTCAGCCCAGCCACCAGTCACTGTGAATACCAAAGCCACTTTGTGTCTGGAAGTCAGTATTGGTAAGCACTCCTTCCCTTCCTTTGGCTCTTACATTCTTTGCCATTACCTCTTCTGCAATGGTCCCTGAGCCTTGAAGGGTGTGACAGAGATGTCTCGTTTAGTGCTGAACACTCCAATGTCACTTCTTCTCAGCACTTTGGTGAGTTTTGAGTCTCCTCAGTCATCACTGCCATCTAAAAAGGGAAGCATCTCTAACCAAAAGTGAGAGGAACATCATGAGAAGAGCAAATTGGTGGGCATAAAATATACACTTAGCCAAACAACAATAGTAGTCTCCACCCCTGAAACCCCCACCCCCACCCCGGCCCAGAGCTTATGACCTCCCAAGCTATAGGCTTTTCATTAGGTTTTCAGTACCACATATGAATTTCCTCTCATGGAGCAGGCCTCAGGTCCAATCAAAGAACAGTTGGTTTCCCCTATAACAAACATGCCACCATCGCACCAGTTGGTGTATCTGGCCTGGCTGGCCAGCCATAAAGCTTGCAGGATCCACTGCTGGTTAAGACCATTGATTCTTCCTTGGCAGCTGCATAGGTCTTTCCAGCATCCTGACACCTAGCTAGGAGGAGGCTGCCAGCTCAGCTCCAGATTGATTTCTTAGTGACCTGCAGCCCATGCAGGTGGAATCTTCAGCAATAGGGTCTGACCATGTAGTTTTGGTGAGCAACCAAAAACCTTGGCAATAGCCTGTAATGTTTGGGGGCATCAGGGATTCTCATCTAACAACTCCCTGGAAGGTATCCTACCCCTGGAACTGAAATTTTCTTATAAAACCTATGGCTTCTGGACACAGCATTATCCACCCCACAGGGTATTTCTTCATAAAAATTTAATTTTTTTTTTAATAAGAGAGAGAGAGAGTGAATAAGTAAGAGAGTGAGAGAGAATATTGGCATGCCAGGGCCTTAGCCACTGCAAACAAACTCCAGACATGTATGCCACCTTGTGCATCTGGCTTATGTGGGTTCTGGGGATTCAAAACTGGGTCCTTAGGCTTTGCAGACAAGCTCCTTAACCACTAAGCCATCTCTCCAGCCCCCAAACTCTCTTTTTTAAACACATATATTATTGGCCAGTAAAGAAGTAGGTTTTCATATGGCTTATTCATAACATGTTTAGTTTTGATTAACCCTCCTCCCACCCTTTCTTTCTCCTCTGAGGCCACTTAGACCATAAAAAAGCATCCCGTATTCAGCTGCCCTCCACTTACAGATCTGCTGTTCCCTCCCCTTAAGCCCGCCCCTCTCCTCCCTGCCTCATGGCCCCTTTATCGCTTCCTAGCCTCGACTACTGAATTTTATTCCAGCTCACATACAAATATAAACATTCGAAGCTAGAATCCTCATATGAGACAGAACATGTGGCATTTGAATTTCTGAGCCTGGGTTACCTCACTTAGTGTAACCTTTTACAGACCCATCCATTTACCTATACATTTCATAATTTCATTTTTCTTTACAGCTGCATAAAACTCTATTGTGTGAAATGTACCACTTTTTTATTATCCACTTATCAGTTGATGAGCATCTAGGCTGGTTTCAGAGTTTCTAGCTATCACGAATAGTTGCAGTAAACTTAGAGGAACAAATATTTTTATAGTAATTTGTAGAGTCCTAGGGTATATACCAAGGAGTAGTATAGCTGAATCCTATGGTAAACCTATTTTCATCTGTCTTAGGAGCCTCCATCCTTATTTCCACAATGGCTGTACCAGTTTACAATCCCACCAACAATGGAGAAGGATTCCTCTTTACTCCATAGCCTCACCACCATTTACAACTTAAAAAAAAGTATTAGGGGTTGGAGGGTTGGAGAGATTGCCCAGTGGTTAAAGGTGCTTGCTTGCTAAGACAGATGGCCTGGGTTCAATTCTCCAGTACCCACCTAAAGCCAGATGCACCAAGTGGTACATGCATCTGGAGTTCTTTTGCAGTGGCAGGAGGCCTTGGTGAGCCCATTCTCTCTCTCTCTCTCTCTCTCTCTCTCTCTCTCTGTCTCTCTGTCTCTTTCTGCTTGCAAATAAATAAAAATATTTTTGAAGTGTTAGTTTAGTGGCATTTAAAATCAACAAACTACTGCTAATGATCCCTTCCTTTCTCATGTGTGTTGCATTTTGTTTCTATGTAGTGTAACCCTAGTTCCATCCCTTCAACTTCCTGTGTAGCTGAGAATGACCTTGAACTTCTCATCCTCCCAACTCTACTCCTAAATGCTAGGGTGATAGTAGGTGTGAGCTATTATACCCAAATCATGTGGGAGCAAACTCATGGCTTCTTGTAAGCTAGGCAAGCATTTCACCAACTGAGCTATATCCTCAGGCCAATATCTTCTATTAGTAAACTCAGATTTCTTCTGAGTAAACCAAATCATACAAATCTTTATTAAACCTTGTCACGGTCAGCTCCACGCTGCTGGGGTGAACCTTCCAAACCGGACACAGTTTGTGAGGGAACAGGATTTATTGAAGCTGACCAATGCAGGGGAGGTTCCATAATGGCGAAGAAGCTGTCTTCTTTCACAGGTCCACCACCACCAGCAGCACCCCCAAAAGCAAGCACCAAAATCAACAGCAGGGGACCCCAGGCAGAGCTCAAGCACTGTGCACATTCGGATCCACCCCCCAGTGACACGCCCCGCCCCAGCAGGAATCCGCCTACGAGGGGCAGGAGCTGCGAACTCGTAGATTCAAAAACATGATTCAAATTACCACAAACCCCCATTTCTTCCTAGGTATACCCCAGAACTTCATGAGTCATCATTTTTCCTCAACCTACCTTCCTCCCTCCCAATTTTTCACATTGGTGGTTGAGTATTAAGTAATTGTGTAATTGTTTCCCTAACCAAGGAAAGATCAATTAAAATCTGTTATTCAATTTTAATGTGTTCCCTTCTGGTCGAATCACTTTTAAAGCACAAGTGCATTCTCCCTTTGGAAGGGCAGAGTATTTCAGCCTCATAATATACTTAACAGACCTTTGCTGATTACCTTGGAAACTTAGCCAAGTTTATGTGAATGTGGATAAGAGAAAGCTATATTCCAAAGTGGCTTTCAAATAAACTTTGCTTTACACCTAACTTTTTATTTTGACACAATTTCAGAATTGCAGAAACTAATGCTGCAAGAATTATACAAAAAATTCCCATCATTCTTCACCCAGATTCCCCGAGTTAATATCGAGAGTGAATGGAATCATTTATCCTTTATACTAGTCAGGTTTTTCCAGGGAAACAAGACATACAGTTACGTGCTACAGAATTACAAGATTTTGATCAACAATAAACCTCATATATAAGGGGTGGTCCCGAATATTATAACAAACTTGGCAAGTTCCCATTACCTAGTGATACCATAAGTCTTAGCGGTAGTATCCTAGCACAAGGCAGTATTTATGTCTTTGTGGTAGTGCTGGTGTAAAGAAACCTTCTTACATGGATTTAGATGCAGGGATATCATTGTTATAAATTGTCATCGTGTTCAATCTAGAAGCATGCCATATAGGTTTTAGTTGAGAAGCAGCACAGCAGACTGCCGAGGTGTGCAACTAAGATACACTATTTTCACACAACAACGAAATGAGGCCGACTAGAAATTCAAGCAGAAGCTTATTTGTAGAAGTGTAGAAGAAGCTAGAGCTTGACTTCCACAGGTCAGGGGACTGGCAATTCAAGCAAGAGTTGCTGTGTGGCAGTTCTGACAATTCTTTCTTTTTTGCGGGGGAAACTTCAGTCTTTGTGATCAATGTATTCACTGGTTGGATGAGACCCACTCACATTATGGAGAGAGATCTGCTTTTGAAAAAATCTGCTAAGTTACATGTACCTACCATCAATATGTAAATTGGCATTTGACTAAACAATTGGCCAGTATAGGCTAGCCTCATGAGATACCCCTAAATTAATCATCACATCCCTAAAAATATGCAGGGTGTCTTTTCCTTAAAACTATATTTCCTAATTAAGATCAGCAAAATTTGAAAATCCAGGAAATGTCAATACAAAATTATGATCTAAAATACTGACCTTACTCACATTTTACCAATAGTCTAAGTAACACTAATGATGTAAAAAATAATGAGGCAAAATCAATAAGAAAAAATAAACTTTAATCAGAAATTGCTAACAAGAAGGTAATTTAAAAAATATCTTGTTTACTTATTCATTTGCAAGTAGAGAAAGATAGAGAGCACAGAGACAGAGAGAATGGGCATGTCAAGGCCCCTTGCCAGTGCAAACAAACTCCAGATGCATGCGCCACTTTGTGCATCTGGTTTTACATGGGTAGGAAGGAATCAAACCCCAGTCATTAGATTTTGTAGGCAAGTGCCTTAACTGCTAAGCCATCTCTCCAGCCCGAGAAAGTAATTTTAATTAAAAAAAAACTTTAACAAAGAAAAAAAGTGGGTAATTTTTTCCAGACTTTTCTTGTTTTAATTGGAATTCAAAAACCCCAAATCTGTGATATAGTGGGAGATTCTATTTTTTTGCATTTACTTCAGGATCTTCTTCCTTTTTTTTTTTTTTTGGTTTTTCAAGGTAGGGTTTCACTCTAGCCCAGGCTGACCTGGAACTCACTCTGGAGTCTCAGGGTGGCCTCAGTTCTTCTTCTTCTTTTTTTTTAAATTAATTTATTTATTGAGCGGGGGGGGGGGGGAATACGGGTGTGCCAGAGCCTCCAGCTGCTGCAGACTCAAGACACATGTGCCACTTTGTGCATCTGGCTTTACATGGGTACTGGGGAATTGAACCCAGGCTGTTGGGCTTTGCAATCAAGCACCTACCTGCTGAGCTATCTCTCCAGTCCCAAGTTCTTTTTTAAAAAATGTTTTATTTTATTTATTCATCTGACAGAGAAAGATGGAGAGAGAGAGAAAATGGGTGTGCCAGGGCCTCCAGCCACTGCAAACAAACTCCAAATGCATGTGCTCTCAGCTAACGTGGGTCCTGGGGAATTGAACCAAGATCCTTTGGCTTTTCAGGCAAACGCCTTAACCGCTAAGCCATCCTTCCAGCCCCCAAGTTCTTCTTTTTAAAGATTTCTTAGCTCTCTTCTCTTTCTTTCTCTCTTTCTTTCTTTCTTTTTCACAAGGTAGGGTTTCACTCTAGTCCAGGCTGACCTGGAATTCACTCTGTAGTCTCAGGGTGGCCTCTGACTCATGGTGATCCTCCTACCTCTGCCTCCTGAGTGCTAGGATTAAAGGCGTGCCCCACCACGCCTGGCTCCTACTATCTTTAAATACAAATCAAACAAACCCTTCCCTGACTCTAACTCTTGTTCTTAGCCTACTTTGTCCCATCAAGCTAGAGTCCCATGCCTGCCTTACTTTTCTCCCCTATCACTCTTTGATTGTAGTACATCCTATTGGCTGCTTACCCAAATCCATCCTCTCTCCATTTCCTTGCTTAGACTCCAGTTTTGTTCCCAGGCCATGTTCAGTGAAGGTAACTCCAATGCCACCTTGTGTAGGGGTGCTGCTCAGAACTACTGCTGTGTCATTGTGACCATAGGCTTCTAGATAAAGGAATCTCCAATGATAAAATAAAGCACCCTACAGAGACAGTGAACAGTTTACAAGGCAACAGCCAGTGATTAGAGAATTAAATAGTTATTTCTCTCCTTGAACTCAAGTCAAAAATATATTGTTCAGGGCTGGAAAGATTGTTTAGTGGTTAAGGTGCTTGCCAGCAAGGCCAAAAGACCAAGGTTCAATTCCCCAGGACACATGTAAAGCCAGATGCACAAGGTGGTGCACGCATCTGGAGTGTGCCCTGACACTCCTATTCTCTCTCTCTCTCTCTCTCTCTGCCTCTTTCCCAAATAAACTACATATATATATATATATATATATATATATATATATATATATATATATAATGTGTAATGTATATATATTTATATATTACAATTTTAAAAAATCTATTGTTGCAGGGCTGGAGAGATGGCTTAGTGGTGAAGGCACTTGCCTGCAAAGCCAAAGGACCCAGGTTCGATTCCCCAGGACCCATGTAAGCCAGAGGCACAAGGGGGCGCACATATCTGGAGTTCATTTGAAGTGGCTGGAGGCCCTGGAGTGCCCATTTTCTCTCTCTCTCTCTCTTTCTCTCTCTCTCTCTACCTGCCTATTTCTATCTCTCTCAAAATAAATAAAACATTTTTTTAAAAATCTATTGTTGGGCTGGAGAGATGGCTCAGTGGTTAAAGGTGCTTGCTTAAAAGACTGACAGTCTGGGTTTAATTCCCCAGTACCCACATAAGGACAGATGCACAAAGTGTTACATGCATCTGGAGATTGTTTGCAAGGGTATTAGCCCCTGGTGCACCCATTCTCTCTTCTGTCTCTGTCTGCAAATTAATAGATGAAATATGTTTTTAAAATCTGCCGTTAGAAACATTCACTTTCCAATTTTTAAAAAATTTTACTTACTAACGCTACAAAGCATCTTATTCTTTTAGTTCTCATTTACAAATGCACAATATTTCAACTATGTTATGTAAAATGACCTTTGATGGATACTTTAAGAATTTAATCACTTGAATACCACATTAGACAAAAATTCTGAGCATTCATACAAATTAACTTCTGTTTATTTGGTTTTATTTTCTGAGACAGGAGCTCATGTATCCCAGTATGGCCTCAAACTCACTGTGTATGCTAGTATGAAGTTGAACTCTTGATACTCCTGCCTCAACCTCCTGAGTGCTGGGATGACAATGGTGTGCCATCGCATCTGGCTCATAAATTAACTTTTAAATAATAATTTGTGAGCTGAATGGCGTGGAACTCATTAGTGCATGACAATGTTTTTTCACTCATGGCTCACAACCATTCCGTTACATGTTAGTTTACCTTGAGGTTCTGCGCACGGCCTCTCAAGGAGCCTTTGGAAGGGCTGCCTGGCAGCTCTCTCCGTCAATGACTTTCCTGCAAAGATAACACTATTTTTCAACCAGAAAAGCTTTTAGGATTCAGAAATCATTAACAGGAAAGTGAATTTAATGCAGTGGCTTAATGCTTCTTATTATCAAAGAACGCTGATTTGGACATTTGCCTGAACTACGCTTGGCAAGAAAAGTCGCCCCAATACCCATTGCTCATAATTCCGTCAGTTAAGCTTAATTCTACCAGTAGATGTCGCTGCAGTCAGGCATTATTTTAGACAAACTGAAAACTCAGGAGCATTTAAAGGACATGGGAAGAGAGCAAATAAGTTCTCTTGTATCTAAACAACATGTGCTTTTCCTTTCTTAAGAAAACACAATAGGCATCTAATAAATATTTACTGTGTGAATTAATGAAAACTCAATGTATATGGATTATTCTTGATGTCATTGTGATTGAGAGTTCTGTTCTAATACGAATATCAGAGAAAAATCTGTTGTTTGTGAGATTAAAATGAGCTCTACAATGTGATCGGACAAGGACAGAGGGAAGGAAACAACTTGGCCCAGAGTCCGTTCATGAGAGGGGGCTTGAGCATTCAAGCCGCTCACCAGCTCAGGCACAGAATGCACCCAATCCTGCGCGGGGCACCAAGGTCTGCTAGACACAGAGGGAGGTGTGGGGCGCAGAGCTCCGTGGGGAAGAGGCAGGACACTCCTGTGTTCTCCAACAGTGTGGTGGAGGATGGGGACAATTTTCTGGTTCCACAGACAGACAACAGTTCTAAAATCAGGTTGAAAGAGTCAAGAGACAAACCCACCAGCTCTTTTTCAACATCTGCTCTCCTTTTCTCCTTTTCACACAAAGGGACTAGCAATACAGGTTGCTGCTGTGGCAACTTATTCATAGAGTTGCAACACTGATTAAATGTGACAGTCTATCAGCACTACCTTGGGCACTTAAGTGACACATTAAGTGCCAAGTCCCTTCTCTTATTTAATTCTCCCACAAGCTCTGTGAAGCAGTTTTTATTATCCTCATTTTAAAGCATCTGAGAAATTGGGGGTATGACTGGTTAAATGACTCATTCAAGACTATCCAGCGAATGAGTGGTGAAGACCAGGGTCAAAGTGAGGGCTATTGGAGGCACTCTGTCTTGCTGCTTCTTAGTCCATTAGACAAGGCAACAGGCTCACTCCAAGCTAACCAGATAAAATCTGGAATCTATATTGTTTAAATTAATTTTGCCCCAGTGACTGATACGTACTACAACATAGATGAAACTTAAGAACACACTAAATGAAAGAAGTTAAATACAAAAGGACACGTAATGTATGATTCCATTTATATGTAATATCTAGAATAGGCAAAGCAGATTATGGCTGCGAGGAGCTGGGGAAAGTGGGAATAGTGCTATCCAAGGATTCTTCTGTCCATGTCTGAGAGTCAATGGTGCTTATTTTCTCCAATTTTCCAAAATAAAGTTTGTCTTTAGCTAGAACTCAAGCTTAAAGAATCACTACAGAATTTATTTTCATTTCTTAAAAACCTGTCATCACTTACATTCATGGTTTTATCACAAACAGGTGAATAATCACACCACCTAAAGAGGCTGAAATGCCAGCTTGCCTTTCAGTGTGGATTATCTATGCAGTTTGCTTTCTCTTAATGTCACTGTGTCTGGAATAGGAAAACAATCAAGGAAGAAATATTTTTGAAACCACAATTTAAATGTTGAGACAAATGTAACCTTAGGGACATCTGTGCTTGTTAATGTCTCCAGTGTCCATGAGTTATGCTGCCCTGACCCTTGCATTTATTTTACACAATGTCATCTGCCTACTTTGTGTTTCCTCATAAGTCTGTGGGCATTTTCAGGCTCCAAAAGCATGTTTTTGTTTCTGCTGTACTCCACTTAAAATATTTTGTTATATTATCTCATTTCATTTTATGCTTAGAAGTCCTGTCTTTGAGGAATTCCATCTCATCCCTGGTGTGGGAGGCAAAGCTAGTTGGGTGTTAATTACTAATGGAATTTCTGTGGACTCAAATCTGCCTCCTACACTTTGCCAAGGGGCACAGTGAAGATGCTACTTGGGAGAAATTACAGGACAAATGTCTCCAAATTAAGGGCTCTAACTAAGTTCGTATTCACTGTAATATTTTTCCAGTATTGCTGTCAAAAACTGTTATTAAAGTCATAAAAGGGGGGTGCTAGAGAAATGGCTTAGCAGTTTAAGGCACTTGCCTGCAAAGCCAAAGGACCTAGGTTCAATTCCCCAGAACCCACATAAAGCCAGATGCATAAGGTGGCACATGCATCTGGAGTTTATTTGCCATGGCTAGAGACTCTGGTATGCCCATTCTTCCACCCTCACCATTTTTCCTCTCTTTCTCTCTCAAGTAAATAAATAAAATAATATAAATAAATTAAAAAATAAACAAGAAAACATTGCCAAACAGGAAGCAAAATGACTAGTAAGTGTATGAAACAAGTCAGCTCTGTTATAAAGAAGAGTAAAGTAATGGAGCAATGAGTTCTTTTTTTTTAAGTAGAATTTAACAGGGAGGGGTGTTTGTTTTCAATAATATTGGCAAGAGAGTTCCAACTACCAGCAGACACTGTGACTAGAAATATAAATTGTTTGAGTCTTTATGAAAATAAATTTGTGATATTTATCATATCCTATGGCCCAAGAACTCCACTTTCAAAATTTTGTTTGTTTGTTTGTTTGGCTGACCTGGAATTTACTATGTAGTCTCAGGGTAGCCTTGAACTCACAGCAATCCTCCTACCTCTGCCTCCCAAAGGCTGGGATTAAAGGCATGTACCACCATATCTGGTCTAGATTTTTTTTAATTAAAAAAAAAAAGAAAAAAGAAAGAGCTGTAGAGATGGCTCAGCAATTTAGGCATTTGGTTACAAAGCCTAAAGGCCCAGGTTCAAGTCCCCAGGACCTACATAAGGCCAGATGCAGAGTAGCACATCCATCTGGAGTTCATTTGCAGTGGCAGGAGGCCCTGGAGTGCCCCTTCTCTCTCTCTCTCTCCCTATGTCTTTCTCTCTCTCTGCTTACAAACACATAAATGAATGAATGAATGAATGAATGAATAAATAAATAAATAGCAGGGGGCTATAGAGATGGCTTAGAGGTTAAGGCCCTTGCCTGCAAAGCTTCATGACCTGGGTTCAATTCCCCAGTACCTACATAAAGCCAGATGCATAAAGTGGTCCATGTATCTGGAGTTCATTTGCAGTGGCTAGAGGCTGTGGGGTGCCCATTCATATTCATTCTCTCTCTCTCTATCCTTGCAAATAAATAAAGTAAAAATAATTTTTTTGTTTATCTTTATCTATTTATTTGAGAGCGACAGAGAGAGAAAGAGGCAGACAGAGAGACAGAGAAAATGGGTGAGCCAGGGCCTCCAGCCACTGCAAATGAACTCCAGATGCATGTGTCCCTTGTGCATCTGGCTAATGTGGGACCTTGGGAATCAAGCCTCAAACCAGGGTCCTTAGGCTTCACAGGCAAGCGCTTAACTGCTAAGCCATCTCTCCAGTCCTTAAAAATAATTTTTAAAAGTGAAAAAAAGTTACAAAAGAGATTACTGTATGTAATTTATAATAATTCCCCTACTTGAGTCCATTAGGCTACCTTCAGAAATAAGAATATACATCTTTTCACAATTGCATTTATAGATGGGAGTAAAAGAAAATCATTGTAATGTGATATTAATGGAAAAACAAGAGAATAAATATTTATAATGTATAAATACTTGTAAAGTACCTACATACATAACATGCATATGCATAAGCAATGTCCTTCTTTGTAAAATGACTCAGTGAGCTCTGAGGTCCTGAGTATGATTCTGTAAAGTGAAGAGGGCAGTTGGCTTTCTTATCAGTGTGCTGTCCTCACATAAATTGTCACTTTTGAAAAGATAACTGGAGCTATAAGATGATGCCATTGACACCACTTGATTAGCAGAGCATGGGGCCCGAGACTGAGGCGCGTGTGACTTGCTAGGAGCATGCTCCTCAGGAAAAGCCTTGAGGGAAACTGACCAGGGAGAAAAGAGTCAAGCAGCGTGGGCTTTCAGACAAGTCTACTCCTGAGCTGGTCCCGGTGGGGGGGGGCGGTCCTGGCTTCACGCACTACACTGTGTCTAGTTCCCTTCTAAAAGCAACTCTAGAGGTGTGGGGGGGTGACGGGGGTGTCTGTGACCCCTTAACAATCAATAACTTAGCAGCTGGCGCTGGGTGCAAGGCTATGGGGCTTGGGCTAGTTCCAACTTATCCTGACGTCTGTTAAGTCACTGGGGAACATTGCAAAGGCAAATGAAGGAAAATCAACTTTTCTTACTGTCAGCTAGCTACAGTGTAAAGCCCACAGCTAGTCCGGGTACATGTAGACATCTGAGTTTTCAAGGCAGGGAGAGTACCTGCTGCCTGGTCATCCGCCACGGAACACCAAAACTCCACTAGGCATGTTCAACCTAGGGCCTGTGGATGGTGTGTGGCAGGGACGGTTATAAATGTGGCCCAACAAAACCCTATTCTTACTTAAATTATGAAATTTTCAGAGACTAAAAAAACATTTTTTTTATTTACTTATTGGGGGGGGGGGAACGGGCACACAGGGCCTCTAGCCACTGCAAACGAGCTTCAGATACAGGCACCACCTTGTGCATTTGGCTTATGTGGGTCCTGGGGAATCTAACCAAGGTCCTTTGGCTTTGTAGACAAGTGCATTAACTGCTAAGCCATCTCTCCAGTCCAAGATTTTGATTCCTTTTTGGTAACTCGATGAGGTCCTTGAGCATGACCTTCACGATGGCATATCATCTCACAGCAGCAAAAGGTTGGACTCCAGGGCACCTGCAACACACGCGCGATGGAGTATTCCCTGACACTGTGGTCACCCAGCTCCTTTCTGATTGCAAGTGTGTGAGCAAAAGCCAAATGCAAGTGAGATTCCGGTTTTGTTAGAAATGGAGGTTGAAGACGGGCGTGGTGGTGAATGCCTTTAATCCCAGCACTCAGGAGGCAGAGGTAGGAGGACTGCCATGAGTTCAAGGCTACCCTGAGACTACATAGTGAGTTCCAGGTCAACCTGAGCTAGAGTGAACCCCTACCTTGAAAAACCAAGAAAAAGAAAAAGGAAAAAAGAAAAAAGAAATGGAGGTTGAGTCTTCATCAATAGCTTAGAGGTCTAGACTTCTCTGAGATGTATTTTCCTGGGAAAAATAAATTAGTGGATGCAGTTAATAAAAGGTCCTTACTAAGAATGTGCAGGAATTGTATTCAAAATTCAGTAAGGAAGGAGAAGGACCAGGTGAAAGAGGAGGTCGGGGGAGGAAGAGGAGGTATTTTCTAGGATTAAAGTGCCTAATTTCTGTCTGATTCTTTAAGAAGGGGGTGAACCAAGAAGGCTGACTTGCAAGTTTCCCTTCCCTACAAGACTCTGATAGTGAGTGCCAGAGAGACGTGGGCCCAAGGAGGAGGCTAAGTATGGCCTCTTTGTTCTAGTTTGGCAATATAATGGATTTCAGCAAGGATTCTTTGGTCTCACCTTCCAGGCAGTGGGCCCAAGACCCTCTTTCTTTTTTTTAAAATTTTTTAATTTTTGTTGACAACTTTCAAAATTATAGACAATAACCCATTCATCTCCCCCCCCACTTTCCCCTTTGCAACTCCACTCTCCATCACACCCCTTCCCCTTCTCAATCAGTCTCTCTTTTATTTTGATGTCATCATCATTTCCTCCTGTTATAATGGTCTTGTGTAGGTAGTGTCAGGCACTGTGAGGTCATAGATATCTAGGCTATCTTGTGTCTGGAGGAGCGCATTGTAAGGAGTCCTACCCTTCCTTTGGCTCTTACATTCTTTCTGCCACCTCTTCCGCAATGAACCCTGAGCCTTGGAAAGTGTGATGAAACCTACATTCTTTTTTTTTAATCTTTTATTTATTTTTTTTATTGACAACTTCCATAGTTATAGACAATAACCCATGGTAATTCTCTCCTTCCCCACTTTCCCCTTTGCAACTCCACTCTCCATCACACCCCTTCCCCGTCTCAATCAGTCTCTCTTTTCTTTTGATGCCATCATCTTTTCCTCCTATTATGATAAAACCTTCTCTCTTTCTTTCTTCCTTCCTTCCTTCTTTCTTTCTTTCTTTCTTTCTTTCTTTCTTTCTTTCTTTCTTCCTTCTTTCTTTCTTTCCTTCTTTCTTTCTTTCTTTTTCCTGAGGTAGGGTTTCCCTCTAGCCCAGACCTGGAATTCACTATGTAATCTCAGGGTGGCCTCGAACTCTTGAGTTCGAGGCCACCATGAGACTTTTTAGTGAATTCCAGGTCAGCCTGGGCTAGAGTGAGACCCTACCTCAAAAGACCAAAAAAACAAACAAACAAAAAAAAACCCATGGAGATAAGGAAATTCTTATACCGATGGGAGGACTGTAAATTGCTGCAACCACTATGGAAAAGGGTCTGGCGGTTACTCAGAAAATTAAAAACAGAACTGCTATGTAGCCCAGCAATCCCACTTCGGGGGTTATATATTCATAGGAAATGGAATTTACTTTCTGTGCATTGAAGACATACTGCCCTCTTGTGCTTCTTGTAGTGCTGTCCACAGTAACCAAGCCACAGAAGTGTTCAATGTTTCCAGTTCTGTGGGGAGACACCAGCCACCATCCTTTTTTCTCCCTTTCTGACATCTTCATGGAGATTATAGAGTTAAGTGCAAGAAAAGGCTCATAGAGTCAGATGAGCGAGGGCTGGCACTGACCCGGAAGAGATCCATGCCCAGTGCCCTTGATCCTAACCTGATCGGAAGCAAGGGCTTTGTGTCCAGGCTGAAATCCAGAGTGAATTGATTGTTTTCTTTTTAGTGAAAGTGATATGTTGTGTACTTAGTGAAGAAAAATATTTCAAAGTTCAAAGAAATAAACCATTAAGTCTCCTGACCCCAAACCCGTCTAATCCTAATTCCTCACTCTATTTTAACTACTGGGTTTAGGGTCACCTCCACTGGAGGTGAATTGTATTCTTATAGATATACAAGTGAACTTGTGACATACCTAACGGGAATTTGAAAGCTGATTAAGGAATTGAAATCAATCCATGCTTATTTTATTATGATCTAGTGCCTGAAAAATAAACCTCAATTGTCATTATGTACCCACAAAGGGAACAATTTCACATGGACCACAAAGTATTTAATTATACTTTAGATGTATTGTGGCACTCAATGTTTTGTTTCATTATGCCTCCAGTTATTGACAGGCCAACATGACCACAGAAAATGTGAAGTCCCTTCCCGTCCTTGATTGACCTCTAGAAAATACTGAAAATTGGCTGTACAAGGAAGAAGTCAAGATTTGCTTTGCTAACTAGATTTCATGTGATGTGGTACAAATAAAGAAATTTATTTAGAGGAGGAAGGATGAGTTTTGTTAATCACATAAGTGCTCTGAAATTTCTCTCCCTTCAGAAAGATCTAGACTCAGCCCTACTTAGTCTTTCACTTCTCAATTAGGGTGAGTTTTCTTCTATTTCTTACACTGGAGTACCCTGTTCTCATTGAAATTATTGTATTAGAATGTGTTCTACTTATGAATTTAAAAGTCTGTCTCTCCCACTGGTCAGTGAGCACCTTGGAGAGCAGGAATTGAGCTCAGCAGGGCACAGCCACACGAAGATATCTTTTGCTACAGTTGAAATAATGGGGCATCAGGCACCAGGGAAATGAAAATCAAATCCACAGTGAGATGCTGCTTTATACCCACAAAGATAGCTACAATCAAAACACCAGATACTTAGAAGTGCTGGTAAGTATGTGAAGAAATCAAAGCCCTCATACTTGGCCAATGGGATGTAAAATGGGGACAGGGTTCTCTAGAGAAAATGAACCATTAGACTGAATATATGTTATAAAAGGAGACTCACTAGGTGGGCTTTCAGGAGAGTTGCTGATAGTCCAACAATGGCCATCTGCATGATGGGGGGGGGGGGCGTTGAGAACTCAGTAGTCTCTCAGTCTACAGTCTCACAAGGCCATTTGCATGATGAGAGGCTGAGAACTCGGTCTCTCAGTCCACAGTCTCACAAGGCCATCTGCATGATGAGAGGCTGAGAACTCAGTAGTCTCTCAGTCCACAGTCTCACAAGGCCATCTGTATGATGAGAGGCTGAGAACTTGGTCTCTTAGTCCACAGTCCCATCTATATGCATGATGAGAGGTTGAGAACCCAGTAGTCTATCAGTCCATATAGTTGGATGCCTAAGCTACCTCAATGGTACCCCAGAGGCCTAGAAATTTCCTGAAGAGTTGCTGGTCTTCAGTCCATATTGTAAGACTGAAGAATCCACAGTTTGAGATCAATGGAAGTTAGCAAGGTTAGACACTCATGCCAGCAAGAAGCAAGCACAGGCAGGGAAGCCATACTATTCTACATGGACATTTTTTTGGGGGGTCTTATTCTAGTCCAGGGTACCCTGAAAATTACTCTGTAACCCAAGCCAGCACTAAACTCACAGTGATCCTCCTACATCAGCCTCCTGAGTGCTAAGAGTAAACATGTATGCCACTGTACTTAGCTTTATATCTGGGCCACCTATTGAAATGTGTTGCCCACTCTGAGAGGAAGTCTTAATTAATGCCACTTCAATCCTTCATGGAAATGCATTCAAAGACCTGTCCCAAGTATAGAAATTCTGAAAGCATTTTGTGAATAGTGTAGAATAGAGCAGTAAATGACTAAATTTGTGTTAAAGCTTTGGAAACCAAAATATTTTCTGTTTGAAAACAAATATGTAGATATGACATGAGGATAGACCCAAAGAACCCATTTTACTAATGCTTGGCATTAAAAGAATCATGCTAAAATCATGATTTCAGAATGTGTAAGCATAGATTTCCTATCTATATCAACTGAGTCTAGAAGCCACCACAAGCCTATGGTAGTAAGCACACAGCACCTAAATCTAGTTTTCCAAGAAGACCTGCTTCTTGGGAAAAAATGGTCCATTCCAGCATTGGGTCATGGAAAATGTAAATAAGTGTCCCAAGAATGAGAATGATCTGTGAAGGGGTCAGCTTAAAGGGACTCCCCAAAATGGACAGCTTGAGCATCAAAACAAATATCCTTAGTAACAGCTTATAGGAATCTATGAGCTTATGATGGCAATTTTGTTTTTATTAATTTGAGAGACCGGGGGTGGTGGAGGGAGACAGAATGGGCATACCAGGGTCTCTAGCCAGTGCAAAGGAATTCCAGATGCATGCCCCACCATGTGCATCTGGCTTATGTGGGTACTGGGGAATCGAACCTGTGTCCTTAGATTTCACAGGCAAGTGTCTTAACCACTAAGCCATCTCTCCAGCCTAATGTTGGTAATAATTATTAATTAATAATGAGGTAAGTAGATAAGAGGAAAATCTCTCCTCTGTAGTGGAAAGTCAACTGATGATTCAGACCAGTGATGAAACTAGAAAATCACTATTTGCTACTATAATAGCATATGAGTGGGTGAATGTTTGGTAGATACTTATGTGATCTCAAACAAAACATTTGTTAACTGTACAGAGAAAGACGATAACAATAGCAGAGAACCTTTGAGACAGAACCCACCTTAATCAAGTACTGAAGTGTAACACCACCCTGTGAGACAAACCAAGTTATAATGCCTCATAAAATGCATCGAGGACACGCAGCATTGCTTCTGTGACATCCCTGCCAAGATGCAAAAAGGTAGAGACATGGTACAAGATAATTGGCCCGTAAGAGTGTCAAGTTCATAAAAGGGAACTATAAATAGATACAGCAATTTAAATGCAACATGTACTAGTATGATACTCTTTTAGAATAAGGAACAAAAATGGAATAAATGGAGAAATATGAATGAGGGTTGTGAATTAGATGAGAGCAACTATTAGTGTTAAGTTCCTCATTTAAGAGATTATATTATAACAGGCTGAGGTGGCAGTTTAATCAGTAAAATTCCCTGAGCCTGAGGACCTCGGTTTGGTCCCTAGTACACACATAAAAAATGTCAGATGTGGTGACATGCAATTGTAATTCCAGTGCTGAGGAAGCAGAGACAGGAGAATTGCTGGGGCTTGCTGGCCACCCAGTCTAGCCTACTTGGCAAGCTCCTGACCAATGAGAGACCCTGTCTCAAAACAAAACAAAACAAAGCAAAACAGATGAGTTTTGTTTGAACTCCTTACTCAAACTTAGATGTTGCCAAAGTGATAATGCTAAAAGGTTGGGTCTTTTAGAGGCGATTGGGTTATGAGGGCCACCTGCCTTGTACATGAGACCGAGGTCCTTATAAAAAAGGACCCACACAGTATTTCGCTCTGGTGCCCTCTCCCTTCTGTCATGTGAGGAGGACCCATCCAGAGGACGCAGCTGCAAGATACCATTCTGCAAGCAGAGAACAGCAATCATTCACCAGGCAGCACTTGATCTTGGACTTCCCAGAACCATGAGAAAGTAAATTTCTCTTGTTTAGAAATTATAGACTCCTAGTGCTCTTCCGATCACTACAGCCCTGGTCTCTCCCACTGTTCCTACACCCAGCCCAGTGTCTCACTTGCGTGACGTGAGGGCTCCTTCAGCACGTGAGCGACGACAAGAAGAGAACTTGTTAAATCCCTCTGAAGACACTTAGTGCCTTCTTCCTTAGCCCTTCTTCAGTCTTTCCTGCTTCCATATGTCTGAGAGCTTTTTCTTCTCATAAAAAAGTTTACTCAGAAAATAAATAAAATTTAAAAAGAAGTCAAACAACTTAAGAAATTTGGCAAAACTATGTGCTTGACAACTATGAAATGAAGAGTTGGGAAATATGGACTGCAATTAGCCTCAAAGATTTCCCCTAGTCCTACATTCTTCTCACCGCCCTCTCCTTTTACCACTTCACATGAAGTCCTAGGACTATAGTCTTCTAAAGGACACCATTGGGATTATTTTTGTTATCTTCCTTCTCTAGTATTTTCAGAAACTTAACACATGCTGGATGTGGCAGGTGGGATGCTAATTTTAATAGGGCCGGGAATCCAGTACGCCTAGCCGCTATTTCAGAAGGGCTTGGAGAATTGCATCAGAGCCTCAGGCTGGTTGGCGCGGTTGTGCTGCCTGATCAACCGCCCATTTGGATCTACGTGTCCGTGGAGTGTCAGCCTCCTTCTAGCTGCTTAAACCCTTGTGAGCTCTGGGTGATTAAGAGGCCAAAAGGGAGTCTGCACCTGTCCCAGCTTTGGCAAGAGCCCTGAAATAGATGGACCATCTCTCATGAAAGCTGAACTCCAGTATTTGCAGCTGCTTACTTTCTTATCAAAAATCAATTCCTGCCTATTATATAACAGAACGAGGATGCCCCCTCCCTCTGGCTAGGGCACTAGTACTTTTTTGGTGGAAGGAGTCTTTTTGAGAACTTTTGTGAGAATTTGGAGTCAATGGGAGAGCTTTTATTTTTCTCCTATCAATGACCCACTAAAAATATTCCACTGTAATTTTTTTTTCACTTGGCACTTTGTAGCAATAAGCATAGAACTTATTGTGTTTTTGCTTTTGCTTTTGTTGTTTTATTCTCCCCTGCCCCCTGCCCCGGGCAACTTGCAGAAGAACAAATGGGAAAAAAAAAACAGAGCTGGGCATGGTGGCTCATACCTATAATCCCAGCACTCAGGAGGCTCAAGCAGGTGGATTGCCATGAATTCAAGGTCAGCCTGGTTTATATCACGACTTTGGGACAGCCTGGGCTACAGAGTGAGATCCTATCTCAAAAACATACATATAATTATGTGGACAAAACTTTGTTCAGTAAATAAAATAATTAACAAAGTAGGATCCAATTTAGTATAACAGTATAAACAGACTGACAGAGAAAATGAATCAGAAGGAAAAAGGACAAGAGAGACAGGAAAAGAGATATAATGAGACTGTTGTGTGAAGTCAAAAGCAGGAGGGGAAAAGTTAAAAGTCACATTTAAAAACTCTGATCCCTAAACTCATAATTTTTACTGTGTGTGTGTGTGTAGACACGCATGCAGAGTTCAGAAGAGACTATCGGGGTCTTCTTTTGTATTGCTGCTCTAGTTTCTGTGTGATACAGCCTCCCACTGGACCTCAGGCAAGCCCCATTAATTCTCCAGTCTCTGCTTCCCACAGGACTGGGATTACAGGTGTGTATGGCCGCCCCCAGCTGTTTATACGGGTGCTGGAGAATCAAAGTCACCCTCATATGCTTGCACAGCAAGTCCTTTTACCTGCTGAACCATTTTCCCAGCCCTGTTATTTCTTTTTCTATAAGTAAATTCTAGCTGTGAAAGCAAAGTTACATAAGTAGAATGCATCTTAGAAGACAACATCATGTACATAAAAAAGGGTAATTTAAGATATAGGTGTTCTCTAAATAATTTGATTTAAAATGTAAAATAGGAAAAAATGACAATAGTTTTGAAAGTCATTGTGGTGAGTAGCACCATGCCATCTTTCTGTCTCCTTTTCACTCTACCAGTGTTGTAATATCTCTTGGTTAATAGCACTATACAGAGAGAAGGGTGTCAAGGGCAGATAGACATCGCAGTCCACGAGCTCAGTGCCTTATCATCCCCCTGCCGCCTTTCATTTAGACAGGAGTTCCCAGATCAGTTTCTACACTACATCCCTTTCCTTGGTCATGACCCTTCCAGTCACATCAGATAATTCTTTTATGGCCTGACTTTATTCCTATCAAGTGTAATTACTGGTTCATCTGGTGACTGGCTCCACTCACAAAGAAAGTCTGTAAAACTTGCCAAGAACAGATGATATTGGGTCTGATTCAGCCTCAGAACCCAGGCTTCACCCTAGCTCCAAAGTTTGACCATGGAGATGGATGGGGTCATTCTCTCAGCAGGCCTGGGTGTAGGACACCCCTGCCCCGGCTCTGTTTATGTTCTGGGCTTAAAGCCCAGGAGTGAAGCCAAAAGTTCTTCTGACTACTGTTATGAAACCAGATGATTTTCTAATCTATACGTGCAGTGGAGTGAATTGATATGGCCCTGGTCACTCACCTCACTCGGAAAAATGCCCAGTCTTTCAGTGGTCAATAAGCCCTGCTAACACGACCCCATCTATCCTGTTGACACTAACCATCTCTTCTTCTAATTCCTTGCACTCACAGGCGTGTGATGTCTTTGCTATTCCTTCAATGTTTCAGTCTTTTACTCTTCATGGAGCTTTTGCATGTGCTATTTGCTCTGCGTAGGATGTTCCCCTCATATATACCCCCAGTTTTTTCCCTCAGTTCCTACAACTTCTACTCAGGTGTCACATTCTCAATGAGATCTCTCTTGGTTACCTTTTATAAAACTGTAGCAGTCCACTCCTCTCACAGTATTCCCCATCACTTTAAAGATAAGTTTAAGATCAAACTCGCATAACTTACAATTCACTCACTTAAACAGTGATGAGTTCATCACCATTATCAACTTTAGAATAGTTTCATAATCCCTAAAATAAACATTGTACCCTTTAGTGATAACTTGCCACTACCAATGAACCCAGTCTCCCAACCCTAGTTACTATTTTCCAATTACCAGTCGATTTTCAATCTCTATATTTGTCTGTCCTTGGACTTTCATGCAAATGGAATTATACAGTATAAAGTCCCTTGTGATGGCTTCTTTCCCATGGTGTAATGTTTGCAAGATTCATTCTCATGACATATAATATCAGTACTTCATGACCTCTTATTGTCTGATAGCATTCCTTTGTATGGTTGTATTATATTTTATTTCTCCGATCATCAGTAGAGGAACATTTGAAATTTGACACTTTTGGACTGTTATGAATAATGCTATCAAACTCTCACTTTTTAAAAACTACATTTTTAAGTCAGCTAACAAAATGTAGGTTTTCATAAAGCTAATTAATAACATGCTTAGTTTTGATTAGCCCTCTTCCCAGTCCTCTCTAATAATGCTGTTAAGAACATTTATAAGCTGGGCATGGTGGTAAATGGTTGTAATCCTAGTACTCAGGAGGCTGAAGTGGGACCAATGAAAATTCAAGGCTAGCCTGGGATATCTAGCAAGACTTTATCTCAAACACACTAGAGGAGAGGAGATGGCTCAGTGGATAAAGTGCGTGCCATGCAACTCTGAGTATCTGAGTTTGGGTCCCCAGGCTCCATGTAAAAGCAGCAGCTGTGACAGGCTTCTGTCATTCCAGTGCAGAAACAGAAGAATTTCCTGAAAGCCCACAAATGGAGCAGACCCTGCCTCAAAATATGGTGGGAGGACCAATCCAACAGTTGTTCTCTGCCCACCACATGTGCACTGTGGCACAGGGGCACCTATACCCATGTACGCATGCACATGGGAACATGCAGGCATGCGCGTGCGCACACACACACACACACAATTTTTTAAAAGTACCAATTAATAATTCAAGTTTTTAAATTAATGGATAAACTGGAAGACAAAAAAATCAACATAAACTTAATAAGTGTTTATTTTTTTCCCCAGTGTGTCTCACGCTCTCACAGATACAAGAGTACCTACTAACAAAGATGGAGAGGGAATAAATGGGGTGGGAAACCCTCTGTCAAACTCCCAGCTCTGGCTTTTCCTGGCGGGAACCAGGGCTTGTATTCTGAGCGCTTGCTCTCAGCAGTCGCTTCCCCTTGTGTTCACAGTCTTCATGTGCTGAAGGTTTCCCTGCAATGAGACAAGCTTCTCCATTATTTCTTCCCTTGTGGAGCTTCTTCCTCTCTTCCTTCCTTCTTTCCTTTCTTTTTCTTTCTGTAGTTTTTCAAGGTAGGGTCTCGCTCTAGCCCAGGCTGACCTAGAATTCACTATGTAGTCTCAGGGTGGCCTTGAACTCATGGTAATCTTCCTACCTCTGCCTCGGAGTGCTGGGATTAAAGGCGTGCGCCACCATGCCTGGCTTCAAGCAGTGAGACTCTGAAAACTGAAGTCTTTTTCTTTTGTTGGCATCATATTGATGGGCAAGCTACACACCGTCTCCCTTTGTAACTTGGTTTCCTCCTCAATAAGATGTGGTTTAGACTTTAATCCCCTGTCTCCGTCAGGTTGATCTTGACTATCTTCAACCCATAGTAAACAAAAAGCCAAAGGAATGAGAGGTTCAGCTGCATAAAGGCCTTATTTTTGCTGGAGAGATATGCTTTCAAAATCATTGGCTATGTTCCTGGAACAAATACCTCAAAATGTGCTTTGTCAGAAGAGTTTTCGATGATTAGGTCCCAGAGATAGTTTTACATAATCTTCCCACTGCATCATTAAAAAAAAATCATTGTGGGAGATCAAAATGGACCTGGGAAGTAATGAGGCAAATGCCTCACTCAATGAAGCTTGGAGGCTGCACGCGCCAGGCTTCGTGCTTAACATTTCCCATCTA
The DNA here is from genome assembly GCA_036346955.1 of Dipus sagitta. NCBI lineage: Eukaryota > Metazoa > Chordata > Mammalia > Rodentia > Dipodidae > Dipus > Dipus sagitta. Next base: position 42,414,347 of record CM070770.1, on the reverse strand, counting down.
ATCTGCCCGGGACTCCAGGAGAGGGGCATCTCTGGCTTGCTGCCTTACAAAGGAGAAAGCTGGGGTTCGGGGATGGTAAGCAATTACCTTGTCTACCTTATAACAGACAAAATCTCTGAGACCCCAAATACTTGGCATCCTTTCCATGCTGTAAAGTTCCACCACTCCAGTTGTGTTTTTCACACTCATGATAGAGCTAGAATGTTACCTTTGCAAAAGTAATACGTATTAGAGATAACACATGATAATGATTATAACAGTTCCTTTCAGAACAAAGAATGGACATTTTATCCTTCTGGAACTGAGAACTTTTATGGAAAATTGAAAAATTTGAACACAGTTCTTATTGTCAACTACCAAATAAAATCATAAAACTTCATTAAAAAAAGAAATAAACTCTATTAAAGGTCAAAGCTCTTAGATGTGGTTTTTGAATGGGAAATGGCTCAGCACTTGAAAATGCTTGCTTGCAAAGCCTTCTGGCCCAATTCAGTCCAGGTTCAAATGCTCAGTACCCATACAAAGCCAGATGTACAAAGTGGCACATTCATCTGGAGTATGTTTGCAGTGCCAAGAGACCCTGGCACAGCCCTTCCCTCTCTCTCTCTCTCTCTCTTTCCTTGCAAATAAATAAATATTCTTTAAAAGACGTGGTTTGTAGAAAATTTGAATGACTTATTTATATTTTGTTAGTCAAGGAGCTCCAATATAAACACTCCCCACTCATCTAAAAGTGCATATTAGACAGCACTTCTAAGACAGGTAGCAAGTTAGGCTGGGGATGTAGATCAGTGGTAGAGCACTTGCCTAGCATGCATAAGGTCCTGGTTTGACCCCCAGCATTGCAATAGAACAAAATAAGATAAGAAAATAATAAAATTAAATTAAAAATAGGATCAGTAAGTAAATGATGAGAGCACCTCATATACCCTACATCCTAAAGGTACTGGTTTTCTCATCCACACACGGTGATGTTGTTCGGAACGATCTTCACTCTAATTATGTTTTATAACCCTTTAATGATATCTTGTAATGTAAATTATCTTTACAAAATAACTTAAAGTCCTAGAAAAAGTTGTAAAAATGAAAAAAACTATTTTCTTTTTGTAAAAATTTTATTTATTTATTTATTTATTCACTTGAGAGAGAGAGAGAGAGAGGCAGAGAGACGGAGAGGGAGAAATAGAGAATGGGTGCACCAGGGCCTTCAGCCACTGCAAACAAGCTCCAGATGTATGTGCCCCCTTGTGCATCTGGCTTACGTGGGTCCTGGGGTATTGAACCGGGGTCCTTTGACTTGTTGGTCACAAAGAATTATATCAGATTTTCACTTTTTAAGAAAGGAATTGAAGAAAAAATGCTATAGAATGTTGAAATGATGCTTTAGAAATGTCAGGAAGTAGTTAAGAAACCCTAAGTGCTATGACAATGAGTGAGAACTTCAAGATATGTAGGCTTGATTATTTCTCACCATTTTAAAACTTGCTGCTCTGGCTGCTGGAGATGTAGTTCAGTTGGTAGAGTATTGGCTTAGCATGCACGAAGCCCTGGCTTCCATCTCAGCACTGAATAAACTGGGCATGGTTAGGGACACCTGTAATCTTTTAGCCCTTGAGAAGCGAGAGGATCCTTATCTTCACAGAGATGGAGGCCAGTCTGGGCTACACGAGGCCCTGCCTCAAAACAAAAGGTTGAAAAAGAAATACCTTGCTGCTTTGTCTTTCAAGTCTATAAGAAAGTGTTGAGTGTTGGAATGGTGTAGATTGGGACTTCTGCCCACTCCTTGGTCAAGGAGGGACACTTTACAATGTTTGTATGTAAGATGGAGCTAATGTGATTTTTGGCTGTAGGTGAGCACTGATTGCCTCCAAGCAAAGTAAGGGTGCTGTTAGAGGAAGAAGGGAGTAGAGGTTGGACAGGCAAGAACTACAAATGTCCATGAACGTTACGTCAGAAATTTGGCAGGGATCTCCGCCATGGGCTTGAGCTAGAGACAGATATAAACCATGAATAGACAGGAAGATTAGCCCAGGATCAAAGCTGTGGCCCAGGCCAGGAAGGAGTGGGCCCCAGTCAGGGGGAGGGGCACATGCTCTGAGGGCGAGCAGCTGTATTTTCTGGTACACACTTCATCTAGCTTCCTAAACTGAGAATGCAGCACATGGTCAGTGGAATGGAATTTGGGGCAGACATCAGCCCCTCAGAAGCACACAGAAACCTGATACGATGGCTTCAGCCCAGTGCTCTTCCAGGCATTTCTCTCACTTAATTCCAGTTTGTCATGATGCCCAAAGTTACAAGGCTTGTCAGGCCAGGTCAGAGGGTGAAACCAGACAGGGCAGAGTAATCAGACCCAAACTGTACACTTAAATGAGATCAGGAAGGTTAGCCCAATTAGGAAGAAACTGTCCTGATTCTTAACCTGGGGCTCACACTGCTGGCACTAGAGAAGGGTTGTGATTTTGTTGGAAAAATGCTGGGACCAAAGAAGGGAACTAACTGGGGTAGGAGTATGCAGTGCGGCTGTATTGGAAGCCAGAATCTGGACCAAAGGAATTGTATTAGCTTCCATATCCAAGAGGCCAGTTTGAGACCATGATCATGAAGTAACTAAGATATCAGTAGCTGAGACTAGGAGAAGGTCTAGAAAAAGAGTTCAGGGTATAGACTGAAGGAATAACCCCAGAGCCCAAAGCTTTGTTCTTATTAGGTGCTGAACACATGATGAAGGTGAGAGGGCTAGTTGACCAATCAGATTTAATTTAATGGTGCATACAGCTGGGCTGGAAGAACACAGACAAATAGGGCTCGCATGTAGCTCAGTAGGAGACCACTTACCTAGCATTATGTGAGGGTGTAGGTTCAATCTCTATCACCACCAAAAGGAAATGAAGGGAGGGAGTAAGAGAAGGATGGAGGAAGGAAGGAAGGAAGGAAATTGACAAATATTTCGATCTTACCTCTGCACTTGGTCTAGAGAGATCAAGACTTGAATGAACTGTAGGCAGGAACTAGAGGTCTAAAGTGCAGATTCCGGAGTTCCAAAATCAGGCACTTAAGCAGGTGGCACTAGCTGGTAAGACAGACTTCTGTTTCCCATGAGGACACTAGATGTGCTGGTGTGGTCATTGAATGTGAATGTATGTCCCCCATTGCCTCAGGGATTTTTGATCAAGATTGATCTTCCTACTTAAGTCTCCAGCAGCCTGCTGGAGAAGGTGTCACTGGAGGCAGCCCCAAGGTGAGTAGAGAGAGCCAGCTTGAGCTCTGGCTGTTGGTGTTTGCTGGCATTTAGTGCTGTCTCTCTGCTATGAATGTGAAAGTAAGCCAGCTTCTTCCACTACTGATGATGTTTCCCCTGGATTCTGGAACCCTGAAATAAACCATTTCCTCCCATTAACCTGCTTCTGGTCCATTGTTTGTCCCAGCAATCCAACAATGAGAAAGGAACTGCAACAGTTGGTCAATTTTCTTTCACTGTGACAAAATACCTGAGATAAACAAGTTAAAATGAAAAGAAGATTTATTTTAGCTCAGAGTCGCAGAGGTTTCAATCCATGGTCACTTGGCCCTGATGTTTCTGGTCTTTGCAAGGCAGGTAAACACCACAGCAGGGAACCTGTGTTGGAGCAAACTGTACTCTTCATGGCAGTCTGGCCCACAAAAAAAAGTGAGAGAACGGGACAAGGATCCCAGCAGTCCTTCCCAGCGCATATTCTCAGGGACCTAGCTCCTTCAAACCAGGCCCTGCCTCCTGAAGTTCACAACACCTCTCAGTAGCAATACCAGCTGGGGATCAAGCTTTACATGAGAGCCTTTGGGGAAAATACTAGATATAACTATACAACAGGTCTTTGGTCTTAATGGTAATATTTATTAAATGTGAGCCATGATTTAACTGAGTAAGTGTAGATACTTAAAAGAGAAGTGATTTTTCCTATCGAACAGTGTTTCTCCACCTGGCTGCACAGTACACTTGAGGTTTCAATAGGTGATGCCTCACTCCCATCATGAGTCTATAGTTTGTCTAGTCTGAGGTACAGCCTGGATTTTATTTTTATTTTTTAAATTTATTTAGAAAGAGAGAGGGAGGGGGGAGAGAGAGAGAGAGAATGGGCACACCAGAGCCACTGCAAACAAACTCCAGACATGCCCCCTTGTGCATCTGGCTAACGTGGGTCCTGGGGAATTGAACCTGGGTCCTTTTGGCTTTGCAGGCAAATGTCTTAACTGCTAAGCCATCCCTCCAGCCCCAGTCTGGATTTTAGATAGAGACCACTTTAAAAGCTCCCCAGTGAAACCAGGGTTCAGCCAGACCCAAAGGATCTCTCTGTTTGGCCATTGGGGCCTGAAAAGCATGCCACAGATCACAGGTTTTCATTAAAAATTAGGTTTATGAAAGGTAAAGTAGCCCCCTCTGGCTAGCCTTCATAGTGCTGGGGAGCCCTGCGGGAGCTGCTGGAGGACAATGGTCACCAATAGCATGAATAAGCAGAGGACCCTGAAGACTACAAAATCAACCAGCTGGACAAGAAGTACACACTTGTACAATAGTAGTCTGCAGCCTCTGTGGGTAACCAACTGTTCTCTGATTGGACAAAGGGACTCCTGTCTGGTACTGGAAACCAAAGCAGAATCCCATGGTCAGGAAACTCAGATCTCAGAAGAAGCCCTCACTGCTCTCTGGAGTAGAAGAGTGGGCTTGCACCCCAAAAATGTCTCAAGTAATTTTGCATACCTCCTTTAGCACAAGCTGTTCTCACTCTTGGTTGGGAACATTGTGGAAGAGGGGTCGGAAAGATTGTAAGAGACACAGAGTGGGTAGGAATACCTTCAGGGATAGTCCCCAGCTACTCCACAGGGACTGACTGAGACCTTCATGATCCCACAGTGAATACCATACCTCATTGCAGAGGGCCCCAAGGTGACAGGAGCTGTGGCAAGGGAACAAAAGAGCATAATCTGTTATAATATATGTAAATAATTTTTTTAAAAAATAGATCCAACCAAAAAATAATAGGAAGCCATACACAAAGTATATATCCCATTCCTTTGAGGATGCAACAAATTCTGAGGTTTTTTTTTTTTCAGTAAAACAGCCTATTCCTCTCTGCTTTAATAATTAATACAGCTAGTAAAAGGTCATGATTCTAAGCAGTTTCAACAATAAGTTTTGGCAAATGTATAAACCCAGAAACTGGAAAATCTGGGTGAAGGGAATACCTTGTCCTACTTAGAAACTTTTTGTAAGTTGAAAATTATCTCAAAGTTAAAGTTACCAAGAGATAGGGCAATTCCATCTCTCCACAAAGTTCTCTTGTGCCTGTATCCAAGTCATCATCAGCACTTCCGCCAAGGCACTCCTTAGTAGATATTTCTGTCACATGTCTTGGTTTCAGCTGTTCTTGTATTTTAAAAGGACTATATCATGTGGCAACTATTAGTTTGTGTAAGCTTGATTCCTTTGACACAATGTTTCTGCTATTTTGTGAATCGGTGCTCCTCTGTGTAAGGTTCATATATGTGTGTGGAATCCTTAGCTTATTGCCATTAAATCGTGAACATTTTTTTTTTCAGTTTTTTGAGGCAGGGTCTCACTCTAGCCCAGGCTGACCTGAAATTCACTATGTAGTCTCAGGGTGGCCTCGAACTCATGGCAATCCTCCTATCTCAGCCTCCCAAGTACTGGGATTAAAGGCATGAACCACCATGCCAGGCCTGAACATTCTTTTTTTTAAAAAAATATTTATTTTTATTTATTTATTTGAGAGAGAGAGAGAATGAGCACACCAGGGCCTCCAGTCACTGCAAATGAACTCCAGATGTATGTGTCACCTTGTACATCTAGCTTTCGTGGGTCCTGAGAATCAAACCTGGGTCCTTTGGCTTTGCAGCCAAGCACCTTAACTGCTAAGCCATCTCTCCATCCCTAGTGAACATTCTTTACACCAGGGGATGGACTCCTTCATTCCTCTTAGGTGCAATAAAATCTTCTCTCTCTCTCTCTCTGTGTGTGTGTGTGTGTGTGTGTGTGTGTGTATACATTTACATACATGTTGGGGCATTAACCTAAGACTGGAATGATTGCTATCAGTAGCCATCTGTTTAGTGGTAAACTTTCCAAAGCAACTGTACCATTTCATATGCTTACCAACAATGTATCACAACTGGTCTGCACTTTTATCAATGGTTGGCATTGAAATCTTTTTTAGGCATTGTAGTCAAGGTGAAATAATGCTGTCTTATGTTTTTTTGTGTTGTCGCATTTGTTTTTTGGATTTTTAAAATAGTTTACTTATTTATTTGACAGAGAGATTGAGAGAGAGACAGAGACAGACAGAGAGAAACAGAGAGAATGGGCTTGCCAGGGCCGGTAGCCACTGCAAACGAACTCTAGATGCATGCACCACCGTGTGCATCTGGCTTACATGGGTACTGGAGAATTGAAACCTGGGTCCTTAGGCTTCATAGGCAAGCACCTTAACCACTAAGCTATCTCTCCAGCCCGTTTTTGTTTGTTTATTAGTTTTTTGTTTTGTTTTGTTTTGTTTTTTGAGGTAGAGTCTCACTCTAGCCCAGGCTGACCTGGAATTCACTATGGAGTCTCAGGGTGGCCTCGAACTCATGGCAATCCTCCTACCTCTGCCTCTCTAGTGCTGGGATTAAAGGCGCGCGCCACCACACCAGGGTCTTGCTGTAACCCAGGCTGACCTGGAATTTACTAAGTAGTCTCAGGCTGACCTTGAACCCACAAGGTATCCTCCTACTGTGGCCTTCCAAGTGCTGAGATTAAAGGCATGCTCCACCATGCCCAGCCCCCTTCTTATAACTTTATTGACTGCTTCCATAAGTATAGACAATAAACTATGACAATTCCCTCCCCCACCCCATCCTTTCTTATGTTTTAAATTTTCATGTCCTTGATTACTGAGGATGTTAAGGACTTTTTCGAATGCTTAGTGACCACATTACATTGAAAGACCACATATGTTCTTGTGTTGGGTGATTCTTTTGCCTAATCTTTTTCAAATTTTGTCTTTTAATTATTGGTTTCTAGCTCCTTACTCTTGAGTACTTTGTCAGCTATATGAATTGTGGATGTTTTCTTTATGACAGCCCAGACTGTCCTTGAACTCACTCTGTGGCTGAGAAGATCTTGAACTTCTGATCAGCCTGCCTCTACCACCCCAGTGCTCGATTACAGGCATGTGTCACCAGTCCCAGTATGTGCAGCGTATGCGGTGCTGGGGAACACACCCAGGGCTCTGGGCATGCCAGGCAAGCATTCTACCACCTGAGCTACATTCCTAGCCCCATCTGCTTTACTTTTTTTTCCTTGTTTGTTTGTTTATTTTGAGGTAGGGTCTCACTGTAGCCCAGGCTGACCTGGAACTCACTCTGTAGTCCTAAGCTGGCCTCAAACTTACAGCAATCCTCCTACCTCTGCCTCCTAAGTGCTGGAATTAAAGTTGTGCACCACCAAGCCTGACTTACTCTTTTTTAAATTTTTTGTTTATTTTTATTTATTTATTTGAGAGTGACAGACATAGAGAGAAAGAGGCAGATATAGAGAGAGAATGGGCATGCCAGGGCCTCCAGCCACTGCAAACGATCTCCAGATGCATGCGCCCCCTTGTGCATCTGGCTAATGTGGGTCCTGGGGAATCGAACCTCGAATCGGGGTCCTTAGGCTTCATAGGCAAGCGCTTAATGGCTAAGCCATCTCTCCAGCCCCCTTACTTACTCTTTTTATTTTTTATTTATTTACTTACTTTTTTTTGAGATAAGGTCTTGCTTTAGCCCAGGCTGACCTAGAATTCACTCTGTATTCTCAGGGTGGCCTCGAACTCATGGTGATCCTCCTACATTAGCCTCCTGAGTGCTGGGATTAAAGGCACATGTGGGATTAAAGGCGCGCACCACTATGCCAGGCTGACTTACTCTTTTTAAAACATATTTTTATTTATTTATTTGAGAGAGACAGAGAGTGAGTGAGTGAGTACGGGTGTGCCAGGGCATCCTGCCAGTACAAACAAACTCCGGGTGCATGTGCCACTTTGAGTATGTAGCTTTATGTAGGTACTGGGGAATCAAACATGGGTCATCAGGCTTTATGAGCAAATGCCTTTAACCACTGAGCCATCTCTACAGCTCTATCCCTTTAAAAAAAATTTTTTTGAGGTAGGGTTTCACTTTAGCCCAGGCTGACCTGGAATTCACTCTGTAGTCTCAGGGTGGCCTTGAACTCACAGCGATCCTCCTACCTCTGCCTCCCAAGTGCTGGGATTAAAGGCATGCGCCACCACACCCGGGTACCCTTTAAATTTTTAAACAATATTTTAAAATATGTTCTTTGTGTCAGTTGTTGAAATAAGTTTTTATTTTATTTATTTATTTTTTGTTTTGAGACAGGTCTCACTATGTATTCCAGGCTGGTTTCAAATGTGTGGTCCTCCTGCTTCAGCCTCCTGAGTATTGGGATTACAGGTAAATACTACCTCATCTAGCTGCTCAGGTCAAATTTATCTTTCTTAAAGTAAAAAGTAATTTTATGTAAAAAAAATTCATCTTTTTGTGAAAAAGAAATCTTTGCCTGCCTTAAGGTCATAAAAATTTTCTTGTAGAGTTTTGATAATTTTAGCTTCTGCATTCAGGCCAATCACAAATAAATTGATTTTGTACTATGGTGTTCATTTTAATCTTGAACTTCCTTTAATTTCAAAGACTTTTGGCCATGATTTGTATTTCCCTGTATCCCACCTGCCTCTGTCTCCAGAGGCTGGCACATAAACACTGAGAGATAGGCTCTTCTAGAAGAATCAGTACCACAACCCAAACTGAGACATAATGAGAAATGCTCAGATCCCTTTGCTACAATCTTGGCCAAATAAGATACAGAATTGTTGGTATGTTAGATTGCAGTGGCTCAAAAAGGTTGTTTTGCATACTTGAGAATAGTTTTCAACTAGATTTAAACTCTTAAGGATTCAACATGTAAGAAACAATTGAATGCCAACTAATTTGTTTATATATGTGTTAATTAGCTTTCCATGACCTGGACAAAATACCTGAGACAAACAACCAAAAAAGAAGAAAGATTTATCATTTTATTGGCTTATCATCTCTGAGGCTTCAGTTCCTGGTGGTTTGGCCCTGTTGCCGTTGGGCCTATGGTGTGGCAGGAGCACATGGTAGAGGAGGCTGCTCACATCATGACAGCTACAAGCCAAAGAGAGCGGGGTCGGGAAGGGAACAGCCAGAGTCCCATCATACTCTCCAAGGACATGCCCTCAGTGACCTTTCTAAAGCTTACTAAAGGTTCTATAACCTCTCAGTAGCACCCTGGGCACTTGGACCTCTGGGAGATAGAGAAGATCCAAACCATAACAACCAACATACTAATTCTGGACCAGAAAAAATAGTGCCTCGCTTGTGAGTCCATAGAGCCCAGGACCATGCCTCGTCCATCTCACTGGCTCTGAGCACCTAAAACAGCTCTGGGCATATACTAAGTGTTCAAGTAGCAAGCACAAGCATCTATATAGCACAGGCCTGATCTCCCTTGCTCCGCCCCCTAAATACTGGGATTACAGGTATGCACTTCAATGCTTGGCTTATAAATATATTTTTGTTTGAAATTTAAAGTTTTAGGGGATATATTAAAATGTTAATTTGTCCTTAAGGATTGGGACTACAAGTAACTTTTATTTTCATTTGTAATCTCAATATTTGTAGTTTGCTCTTTTTACATTTTTACTTATTTGCAAGAACAAGAGAGAAGAAGAGAATGACTTACCAGGGCTTCTTGATGATGCAAACAAACTACAGATGCATGTGTCACTTTGTGCATCTGGCTTTATGTAGGTTCTAGGAAATCAAACCCTAGCTGTCAGGCTTTGCATGAGAGCAGGAAACATTAATCACTGAGATATCTCCTCAGCCCTATTTTTGAATTTTTCTATAGCAAACATAAATTACCTTTAAAATGCACATATATAGCACTCAATGGGAGGACAGAAATGTCATATTTGCAAACGTTCACAGGCAGCAATAGTAGATAGGGAGATGGAAATAGAATGCCTTATAGAATGAGCAAGAAGGGTTGATTGCTGCAAGATGAGAACATTTGAACAGTTGTCTCATTTGCTGTTTCAACATCTAATTTACCTCCAAACTTCTGTGCTCATAGTAAAAGAACAGAGAGCTGGGCATGATGTTGTGGGCTATAATCCCACACTCAAGCCACCGAGGCAGAGAGTGCATGAGTTTGAGGCCAGCTTTGTCCGCATAGGAAGATTATCTCAAGAAACCAAACATACAGAACAAAATTCAAAAAAAAAATACTTCTCATCAAAATTCTTCCATCTCAGACAATTCCTTTAAAATTAATAATACTTTTTTATTTTTACAATCTTTTAGTGGCACTAACCAATGAGAACCAATTGTGGCTCAGAGTATTCTTGGCATTTACTCTGTCACTTGTAAATTATTTCAAATGTCATTAGATTGTGTTTAACTTTTTAAAAAAATACACTCTAGGGGTTGGAGAGATTGCTCAGTGGTTAAGGTACTTGACTGCAAGACCTAATGACTGGGTTCAATTCCCCAGTACCCATGTAAAGCCAGATGCACAAACTGGCACATGCATCTGGAGTTTGTTTGCTGCAGCTAGAGGTCCTAGCACACCCATTCTCTCTCTATTTGTCTCTCTGCTTGCATATAAACAAATACAAATATTTTTTATTTTTTTTATTTGTATTTTTTTGGTTTTTTCGAGGTAGGGTCTCACTCTAGCCCAGGCTGACCTGGAATTCACTATGGAGTCTCAGGGTGGCCTCGAACTCACGGCAATGCTCCTACCTCTGCCTCACGAGTGCTGGGATTAAAGGCGTGCGCCACCATGCCCAGCCAAATACAAATATTTTTAAGAGGACATTCTATTTGTACTAACTATAAAACTCCATAAGTCAAGCTGGGCATGGTGGTGCATGCATGCCTTTAATCCTAGCACTTGGGAGGCAGAGGTAGGAGGATCACTGTGAGTTCGAGGCCACTTTGAGTCTACATAGTTATAATTCCAGGTCAGCCTGGACCAGAGTGAGACTCTACCTCAAAAAACAAAACAAAACAACAACAACAACAACAACAAAAAAAAACTCCCTATGTCAGACAATGCAATATAGAGAGGATGCCCCAGCCAACCCTTGCCAATAAGCATGAGTTGACAAAGGACAACTCATCACTAGATTAGTCATTTTCTGTTACCAGTAATACAATGCCGCAGACCGAGTCAGTCAGGAAGAAAGGAGGCTTTTTTGGCTCATAGTTCTAGAGACAGAAGGTTAAGAGGGCACATCCGGTCATGACCATCTTGCTGGCAGCTTCCAGAGGCAGCACAGGATATCATATGCAAAGATGGGGGTGCATGTATCCTTTGGATATTTGTCCTTTACATAAATTATGGGGGTCTACCCTGATGACCTTATCTAATCCTAATCACCTCCAAATCCCCACAACACCACAGTCAGAATAAGTTTCCACCCCCTTAATGCCTCACCATTGGGATTGAATTTCAACACGTGAAACCTTGGGGGACACAATCAAACCAAGCCCAAACCATGGCAGTTGCCAAAAATGAAAATTTTCAACCACATGTGAGGAGTATTCTTTTCTCCTCAGAATATGAAGCAGTTTTCCTTACTTGTTTTGTTATAAGCAAAGAATATTTTTAACCTAAAATGAAAAAGATGGCAGAGAATGAAGTAAAATGATACACGTTTTGTCTGTTGATCCGTTTAGTAGACTATATGTTGTGTAATCATTGTTGGACTACCTAAGTCCTTGCTATTTATTTTTTCTAATTAACATAAGACAATACTTTTAGATTTGAAAGGAGCATTGCAGATGACAGACTTCAGTAATTGCTACAACAGACCACAATGGGCAAGTTTTATGGCAAGACATGTGGGCTGAACTGGCTAAGTGTCTCCTTCATGTGACCCAGCAGATTGGGGCAGGGTGGCCAGGATCTGCTTGGCAGCTCAGGTGCCTTGGCTGGATTGGGGATTTGTTGCTTACTCATGACCTCAGACTAGGACAGAGCCACACCTCCAGCTATGTGTTCCACTGTGGCATTTGTGGTCTTGCTCCATTGGTACACAGGTCAAGGCCATCTCAAAGTGGCAGGAATAAACAGCAGTCTAAAGTGGTCATTTAAAAGGAGGAAGGCTGGGGCTTTACCTCCTCCTACCTAACACATGCTGGAGCTCTCTAGACTTTCTTCACTTTCCTTCTCTTAATCTAATAAAGTCTCTTGTAAACCCTAAAAAAAAAAATACATAAATAAAAGGAGAAAGGCTAGAGCCAGGCATGGAGGCACATACCTGTTATTCCAAGCACCTGGGAGGAAAAAGCAGGAGGATTGGCAGTTCTATGCCAGCCAGTTTGAGGTCAGCCTGGGCTACTGGTGAGACGAAAAGAAACAGGATCTGGGCATGGTGGCACACGCCTTTAATCCTAGCACTTGAGAGGCAGAGGTGGTAGGAGGGTCACCATGAGTTTGAGGCCATCCTGAGACTACATAGTGAATTCCAGGTCAGCCTGGACTAAAGTGAGACCCTACCTTGAACCTTCCCTCCCCCTCAAATAAAAAATACAATAGACAATATAATGAGAAGAGAACACAGAAGAGGATGATAGAAGGGACATTAGAAAACAATAAGTCTGGGCAGGAGCAGAAACAGGGAATGAGAGATGATAGTGTGTCTGTCCATCCCAGCCAGACTTTTTTCAAGCATCCTTTTCATGAAAGTTCTGCTTTTAGCTGTTCTCCTTTCATCCAGTGGAGTGGGTGTGGGAAGCAGGAGTCAGAAGAAATGAGACTGGTAAGGACTTGAAGAGTTAGGAGGGTTTTACAATAGGGCATAATTTCTCTGCATCCAGCTCTTCCAAGCATATCTAACCATTTGATATTGCAACACCATGTTGTCATCTAAAAGTTTATACTCAAAAATTATACAATTGAGTTACAAAAAAGTCTCAGAATGTTTTCAGTAAATTTATAAGTTAGTGTTGGAATGCATTCATAGCTATCCTGAGCTGGATGTGGCCCATGAGCCATAGATTGGACATATCTGATAGGGTCTCTAAACCTTGAGTGCTCATTTAGTTCAACAAAGTAACCCAAGGTAGCAGAGTATGATCTGTATCATCTTGAATACTCTGAAAAATTTCTATACCTTCATATAACACTTTTAAAAGTACCTTTTAAACATATTTATTTATTATAGACAGAGAGAGGGGTGGAGGAAAGAGAATGAGTGAGAATGGGCATGCCAGGGCCTTTAGCCACTGTAAACGAACTCCAGATGCATGCGCCACTATCCACATCTGGCTTACCTGAGACCTGGAGAATCAAACCGAGGTTCTTAGGCTTTGCAGGCATGTGCCTTAACCACTAAGCCGTCTCTCCAGCCCTCATACAACACTTTTGATAGCAAAATGGCCCGGGAGGTGTCCCTCTCCTCAGCTAATTGTCAAGAAACTGGTTGAGTGTCCTACAATTTAAGTTCTGTCACAATGTACCTGTAGTGAGCATCTGACCCCAGCAGTAATAGCTCAGCCTCACAAGCCTGCCCTCACTTCAGACGGCAATCGCCAGTCCAGGCCTCCCTCCCATATTTCTGACCAAACAGACATGAAGTAGGGGTTCCTAAGACTCCCATCCTCAGATCGAAGAAATTGCTAGAATGGCCAACAGAACTCCGTAAAATACTTCAGTTACTATTAGTATTATTAATTGCTTTAATGATAATCATTGGGAGCTGGAAAAATCACTCCATCAGTAAAGTGCTTCTTTTGCAAGCCTGAGTACCCGAGTTTGAGCTCTAGGACCCACGACATAGTTGAACATTATGGCATGCTTGTAATCCCAGCCCTGGGGGTGCAGCCAGGTGGATCACTAGAGCTTGCTGGCCAGCTGGTCGAACTTATTTGGTGAGTTCCAGGCCAATGAGAAGATCTTGTCTCAAGAAAGGTGGATAGTACCAAGGAACAATGTCTGAGGTGGTCCTCTGACTTTCACATACACGCTCACATATGGGCACACATACCCCCCCACACACATGAGCACACAGTCAACAATAAATGATGCTTATTATTTTTATAAGGGATATGGCTCAGTAACAGCCAGTGGAAGAGATGCACAGGGGGTTTGGGGGTAATTGAGGCTTTCATAAGAAAATTAAAATCTGAGCTTTCCTAAATTTAATTACAACGGCCAAAAGATGTAGGAGAAAGAGAGATACGGGAGGTTAATTAGCTAACAGCTTTGAGCCAAACCAACAACTGACTGTTTCACATTCCTGAATGTATGTTGAAATCTTGACTAAAATCCCATCATGACTGCCAGGCTCCACTGCTCTCTGTTCAGTACAAACTTTCCAGACCATTAACCCCAATCAGCCCAGAAGCAGCAAGTGCTTCCCTCTCGTGAGTGCCGGCCCCTGCTATCCCAAACCCCCTCCTCTATGTTATCTCAGCTCAAGAGGCTTATCTATAGCCAGTGGAGACTCAGTGTCATCAATTTATGCTTCCTCTCCTAAATTCTGTTATGGAAAGGCTCCTGGCTTTTAAGTCAATGGGCATATTTTCGAGGTTGTTGAGCCCTGTTGCTGGTGTTTGTGGAACTTGTTCTGGGGCCTGCTCCTTTTTCTGGCTAGCATCTGGGACAGCTTTTGTTCTTGTTAGTGCTCTGTGGGTGCACTATACCACCAAGCTACACCTTAGCCCCTGTAGCAGCTCTTACTAAATTCATTTATTTCGGAGATCCTTGGGTTGGAGTTCTTGGGTTAACGCCTTCTACTCCTTCTCCAAGTGTGCTTCCCAACCAATATTGTAATATGTTCACCAACCTAGAAGTGTATCAAATCTCTTCAAAAAGGTTTTATATATATAGTTTAATCCAGTGATCATTCTCTGCCTAGTGATCAGTGGACTAGGTTGAAAGTTCCAACCTTTCTTTCTTTCTTTCTTCTTTCTTTCTTTCTTTCTTTCTTTCTTTCTTTCTTTCAGAGAGAAGGTCTCATGTAGCCCAGGCTTACCTTGAACTTGCTATGAAGCTGAGAATAACCTTAAACTTCTGATCCTCCCCTCTAGTGTGCTGGGATTACAGGCATTCCACTGAGTTTTATGTAGTTCTGGCATTAGAACCCAGGGTTTCTTGCATGCTAGGCTATATTGCCAATCCCAAAAGTTCCAGCCTTCCAATCACATGGTCTTTGTGGCAGCTGGCCCCATCCTGAGGCTATCTAGACACCAGTTCTGGTCACCTCATTAGCATAAACTTCTATATTACCAAAAGACACTCCTCATGAAGAACAAAAGCACATCTATTACTCAGGAAATTCCGAGGGTTTTAGGTGCTCTGGGCCAGGAGTCAGGTACAGAGACCAAAAATATTTCATATAATGCCACAAATACTTTTTTGGTGATGGAACATTAATGCTTTCAAAAAGCACATCTGATTTTTGATAATACAATTGCCAAACCCATTCCATTCTAGTCAAGGAGGATCAATAATAACTTCTATTTGAACAGTGTTTCATGTCACACGGTTTGCATGGCATGACCTTCAGTATGATCATAGGAGGAGGTAGTTATTCTCAAATTACACAGGAAAGAGAGGTTTAGAGGAGTCAAGGGATACAGAGCTGTAAACTAGTAGGTGGAATAGTGACAATATTAAACTTGAATCCAGATTTTCTGGCTCTTTTTAAATGTAAACTATTTATTTATGTGAAAACAAGAAAGAGAGGGGCATGCCAGGGCATCTTACCACTGCAAACAAACTCCAAATTAATGCATCACTTTGTGCATCTGGCCTAATGTGGGTACTGGGAATAGAATCCAGGCTGTCAGTCTTTGTAAGTAAGTGTCTTTAACTACTGAGCCATTTCTCCAGTTCCTAGTTCCCAAACCTACTGCTGTTTACTCTATATCAGAGCTTGTATTTTTCATTTCTAAAGTATCCAATAGGAGCTGGGGAGATGCCTTACTGGATAAAGCCCTTGCAGAGCAACATGAATACTCTCTCTCTCTCTCTCTCTCTCTCTCTCTCTCACACACACACACACACACACACACACACACACACACACATGAAGAAGTACTACTGGGTATTTAAAAAATGACAGGAGGCCATTGCACCATGCTCTTGATTAAGGTCCAAGGCACTAGACCCCAACAGACCAGGCTAACAATCCACATGGAGTCTCACATGCTATATCACTTAAAACTATAAACTGTTTATCTGATCTTCTAAGAAATCGGGGTAGTATTGATGTGGAATTAGAATGAAGCTAAGAAAAAAGGGAAATAAGGAACAAGAGGAGGAGGGGCTACTTGACAAGCAAGTTGAGGGGCAGAAAAAAGGAAGAGAATACAGGAGTTGGGAGGGTCTTCAGGGGAGCAGGGGGAAGGGAGGATGGAGAGGAATTACACAAAACTCATGACAATATGAATCAGTACCATAAAAACCTTCCCCCTGGATACTATTCTTCAAGATATGTGGAAAGTGGAGAAAGCTTAATCCTAAAACCATGAGCTCTCGCTGGTAAATCCCAGGGCCCAAATTGGGTTGTTGGTTAGGGAAACCCATGAGGTCATCAAAACAATGCAGGCCACTGCCAAAGCACTTGGTTACCTGCCAGAGCTAAAAGGTAGGACCCTATTGCTGAAGACACCACAGCCTGCAGTCACAGGACACTGAAAGGACATGCTGGAACTGAGAGAAAAGCCAGTTCATTTTTGGCTAGCTCTCACAGCTCTGGGAAGTGCTATAGGAGCTGTTGGGGATAATGGTCACCAGAAAAGTGAAAGAGCAGATCCTGCAAGCTATGAAGTCAACCAGCTGGCAAGAAATACACACCCTGTGCACACAGCCTATGTGGGTAACCAACTGTCCTGAGATTGGACACGAGGCTTGCTCAGTAGGAGAGAACTCATGCCTGGTATTGAAAACCAAGTCAGAATTTCATGGATAGGAAAGTCATAGACTCTAGATAGAAACTCCATTGCTCTTTGGCTAAGAAGAGTGGGCATACACATCAAAAAGTCTTTCAAATAACTATGCATATCCCTTTAAACCAAGCTGTTCTCACTCTTGGTTGGAGAATCTTTCATTTTAAAGATGGCAGAGACTACTGGGAAGATAGAGGATCTGTCAATATGACAAGAAAAGGTAGCCAACTGCCTGCCATGAGATGTGTCACCTCAAGCACAGCTTCAGGGGCCAGGAGACACTGAAGAAGACGCACCGCTCTCACTAGCAACCAGCTACCAGGAGAGGGTGACAGACACTGTGCTCACCCAAAACTTATAAAAGCAGAAATCCAAAGGCTACAGAGAACTCAACACTAAATCAGATTGCTAACAGGCCCCTCTTGGATCAGGGAACATTGCAGAAGAGGGGACTGTAAGGGTCAGAGGGTGGATAGGAATATCCTGAGGCACAGTCCCACACCCCAGAGTCTGAGACCTTCAGGACCCCATTGAGGGAGTCCTCAGTGAAGTGAGGGCAGGGGCAGAGAAAAGGGGATATACAGTATAACATTTTAGAAAACAAAATTAAATTAAAAAACCAAAATATTAAAAAAATCAGGGTTAGAGAAGTAACAGCCAAAGTTCACAAATAGGCCAGCTTCACTGGCATGAAAATGAAATTCCTTCCACCTTCACCCTTACATACAAAAAGGCATAACCAGAGGTAATCTGATGTCAGTCTGTTATTTTTCTATCATTCAATCTCTCTGACTCAGCTTTATAAAGACCAATCTGCCTTTTGCTTTTGTTTCTACTGTTTTAAAAACCTTTCTCTGTCTATAAAACCAATCTCTGGGCTGGAGAGATGGCTTAGCAGTTAAGGTGCATGCCTGTAAAGCCTAAGGACCCAGGTTCAATTCTCCAGGTCTCACATAAACCAGATGCACATAGTGGCGCATGTGTCTGGAGTTTGTTTGCAGTGTCTAGAAGCCCTGGAGTGCCCATTCTCAGTCTCTCTCCCTCTCCTCTGACTGTAATAAATAAATAAAAATAAAATCTTTTAAAAAAATCTTCTCTCCTGCTCAGCCTATTAGAACACTTACTCTATTTTATGGAATTTAGTGTTGCCCAAGTAGAGAATCAAAAGTAAAATTAATTAAGACCTTAAGATCTCTAAGGTTTTTTTTCTTTTGAGATAAAACTTCATCACATAACCCAGGCTGTCCAGAAACTCACTATGTAATCCAGGTTAGTCTTGAACTCATGACACTCCTGTTGCCTAAGTCTCCAAAGTGCTGGGATTTACATGTGTGAACCGCGATGCCTGCCTTTGTAATTTTGTCCCTTGCCAGGGACTACATAATGAATGTCAATTCATACTCCTGTGCTAAAGACAATTCAAAGAGAGAACCCCCAAGCATGTGGAGCTTAAGCGCCCTCATTAGAATGAATTGTGCTTTTCTAAGAAATAAGTTCATGCCTCTCTTATCTTTCCAGATACCTGGTTGGATTTCTAAAGTTCCATTATTTTATTGTCACCACTGGAAAGACTTTAAATGCTTACGGTATTAACTCCCACAAAAGTCATTATGTAGGAAAAAAAAAAAAAACTACAGGCATAAGCGATTTAACAGCTGTTAAAGGGAAAATGGCAAAGAACACTTAATGGATGTTACTGTAACGTAAAACCAGCCTTGTAGGCTACTTTATATTTATCATGGAAAAGAAAAAAATGGCAGAATAATATTGATACCTGTACATCTACAGACGAACCTCACCACAGTTGCAGATGTATGCTAGAACTTTCAAGTTTATGAAGAAATACGAGAAGAATGTTTCCATACTTCTCTTTCTTCCCTCCCATTGTTGGCCCTCAGTCATTTATTCCATGTATATCTACCTTTATTTTAGGTGTGGTGACTGTATGTTTGGACTCAGACTGGCAATCATACTGTATCAAGATAAACATGTTCGTGGATAGGTGCCATGGCCACTACTGCAGGACCTGGTACTGTTGTTCCACAGTAGCCCAGCACTAGCCAGTATGTACCCAGGCATCTGGTGAGCCAGTTGTTAAAACTGTTGATACTTGAAACCCGCCGTGGTGGGAGTGTTTACACTACAGAAATCAGCAAACCTACAAATCAGAGCTCCTCCTCGCACCCCACCCAAGCTAGTTTAACCACACACGCTGGCCTGAGACTGGAAGAACTGGGGCGGGAAGCTGCTGTTCAGTGCCACACAGATGCTAAAAACCACAAGCAGGGAGTTCTCTGTACCAGCAGAGATCCGTGATTTTGCCAGCTTCTCTGATTTCTTTGGATTTTACATATAAATAGAGTTTTCCTGAAGCTGGCACAAAAGGGCTTCGTGTAAGAACGCTTCTTCTCTACTGCTGTATGAACATTTGGAGTGATAAAGGGATCCAAAGTGCTTCAAATGATTTATTTGGTTTACCTTTTGGTTAAAATAATGTAATATGGTGATCTTATGTTGTTAAATGGAAAATTTCAAGTTGTAAACTGCATATATATGATTGTTAGTGAAGATAGTTTTTACATATGTATATTCTGGGGGAAAATGTGCCAAACTGATTGTGTTTTAATAGAGTGAAGATGGAGAATGGATAAATGGGGATATTTCCCCTTTTTATTTCTGAATTGCTTTTGATTGCTTTCTTCTTCTTCTCCTCCTCCTCCTCCTCCTTCTTCTTCTTTTCTTCCTCCCCTTCTCCTCCTCCCCCTCCTCCTCCTTCTTTTTTTTTTAAATGTGCTTAATTTTCCTGTAGCAAAATAGTAATTTTTAAAGGAAAGAAAAGATCCAAACGCTGTCACATAAGTTTGGTCATGCTCACTTAACATTGGCCTCTTCAAAGCTTAGAGCTGATCCAACCAATGATGCCACTCACTGTTGTTCTCATAGTCTCAATCTCTTCTCCTTTCTTAAATGATTTGACATGTTTTTCAAAGATGAATTCATTTCTTGATAACTAAACATTCAGTCGTTATGCTCGCTTCAAAATGCTTTCAGATTACTTCCGGCCTTGCACTGGCACAACCCAGTCCCACTCCAGGGGTTGATTGGGGCTTGGCGTCCCACTGATATGTTTACTCATTTGTAAACCTCACAGGACTGTTTCCAAGTGCTGGCAGAATATACATCTGGAAAGATGTTTTTCTGACATGCTGCTCTGCTCTTGTCAAGGATGGAGGTTATTAGCAGGAAGTCTCTTGGTGAGGGAGCTTCTCCAGCATTGGGACACTGGGTGGTGCTTGCTTGACCACAGGAAAACCATGTGACCTTGGACAGATTACTTAATCTTTTAAAGCCTTCGGTGAATTTCATCCTTATCTGACTCTGTGACTCAGAGACACACATTTTCCCCCTCACAGTTTATTTTTCTTGAAAATGGATTGTATCTAAATGAATTTGCCAGATCCGGATCCAGTGTGGATACCCTAATAGGAGATAGCTGTGGCTTATAGGGGAATTTAAAGGGTGGCAGAGAAATCTAGGTATGGCGGTGCACACCTGTAATCCTGGCACTTAGATGCAGAGGCAGGAGAATGATGAGTGAGGCCAGCCTGTTTTACATAGCAAGATCCTGTCTAAAAATAATACCAAAAAAATGTTTACAGAGAAGGCATCCATTCATTTGACATCACCTCAGAGAGGTTGCTGCACTGATATTACTCCATCTGTTTATCTGCATTTTATCAAAGTTACAGAAAATTTATGTTCCTCCTAAGGAAAGAAAATCTTTGTCTCGGGAGGACGGATGAAACCTCCACTGTCTCCTGTCAGCTATCAGCAGACTCTCCTAACTGCTAGTAAGTAGATAGTCTCCAACCAGTGACTTATTGTAGTCAAGGAAAATGGAAAATGATGTGAGCAGGCTAATGTTGAACATTAAATGAAATTACACTCATAAAAAAATTAGCATGGCGCCTGGAACACGGGAAGCTCACAGGAAATGTCTTCATCACTGTTGTCATCATCATCCCTTTTAACACATCAGCCGACAACTTGCCCCATGCATACTCCACGCAGATCCTGCGCAGGGAGGGCAGTACACTGTGAGCTGATGGATCTTGGCTTTCACTGAATTTCAGGATTCCCCACGAGCTTCTGAAAAAAAATATATCAGCGCCCTGAGTTCTAGATCAATTATAGACTCTCTAGGGGTTGGCTCTTCAAGTATCTGAAATGTTATCAAAGCACCCCTGGTGGGGAGTGTAATGTGTATTATTTTACATTAGTGGTTTTTCAGTCTTAGCTGCATGTGACAGATCGCCACAGCTCAGATTGAGCACATCAGCATTTTAAGCTGGGGCAGGGATCTAGGCAACAGGATTTCATGTGGGGTGCTTATAATTAAATCCAGACCCCTAAATCCTTAGGTTTGGATTGAATTCCCTACAGTCTGTATTTTTAATTATTTTTTTTATTTTTATTTTTTTTTTGGTGTTTTGAGGCAGAGTCCCACTCTAGCCCAGACTGACCTGGAATTCACTATGCCTTTTCAGGGTGGCCTTGAACTCAGGTGATCCTCCTACCTCTGCCTCCTGTGTGCTGGGTTGAAAGGCGTGTGCCACCACACCCAACCAGTCTATTTTTAGACTGTTTCCTTGCTTCTGGTGTGGTATAGAATTTGGGAATTGTCAGGGTTTGTTAACGAGGCTGTCAGAAGAGTAGGAAGCCAGTCTTGGTTCCTTTAACTAATTTTATGAACATAGCTTGCCTACTCTGTGAGATAAGGAGAATGCACTGGATGCTCTCAGACATGGCTTATGTCCCTTCTGTCTTTAACACCGGGAAGGTTGAGTCATGGTTTTGCTGTAAGGCTGTCTTTTGTTTTGTCTGTTGAAGGCATCACCTACCCACTCTTCTGGGATGTTCACTTTTCTCCATGTGCTACCAGGGGAGATAGCTGGCTGCCAGTCTTGTTGCAGCAGTCGCCTCCTGGCCTACTATAACTAGCTCAGGATGCATGTTGTACTCACACCGGGCCTACTGGAGCCATTGATAAGCAGTTTTTGGCCTTCAGGTCAGAGAAGCAAAGACTGACCCTTCTCTGGTGACAGAGAAAAGGCTGCTTGGGGAGCCTGGCCACAGTTAACTATTCCCCCTTATACAGCAAAGGGAGTGAAGGCGACGGTGCTCAGAACAGCCAAAATGAAGTTGGGGGGAGGGAGGGAAGGATTTTGGCTCAGTTGAAATCCCTCGTTCCAAGTCCCTGTAGCATCCTGAAATTTGCTTATGGGAATTAGTAAATTGTTAGGTTTCTATTATTCTCATGTAAAATTTAAAAAAAAAGAAATACAACAACAACACAAAGATCTCCCAACTAATACAACTTACCACTAGAAACTACACATTCTGGTTTTACAGAGGCTTTGTGATGCTTTCTCTCTGCCTCTTAAGCACAACACCTGCTGCATTAAAAAAAGGTGGGGCACTGGAGAGATGGCTTAGCGGGCACTTGCTTACAAAGCCTAAGGACTCAGGTTGGATTCTCTAGGTCCCATGTAAGCCAGATGCACGTGGTGACACATGCATCTGGAGTTTGTTTGCAGAGGCTAGAGACCCTGGTGTGCCCATTCTCACTCTCTCCCCTCTTCTCTCTGTCTCTAATAAATAAATTAAAATAAAATAAAAAAGGGATGCAATTCATAATACATAGAATTCACTATCTTACATATACAACTCAGTGATTTTAAGTATACAACCATAACCACTAATTCCATGACATTTTATCACCCCAAACAGAAACCCTGCACTCATTCATAGGCACTCATTCCCCCTTGCCTCTATCTTTAACAACCTCTGACTTTTAACACAGTGCCTCAAGCCACCTCCATTTTAGTGAGGAAACAGATCTGTTAGCTTCCTTTTTTTTTTTTGGCAATGGTAGAGCTGGGGTGAGAACCCACTAACTCACCCTCCCTCTCTTTCCTGGGTGTACTTAGGCCCAGTTTATTTCCACAGGTTACTATATTTTCTTGCTTTTGTTGATGGGTTAAAATAATTGTAGCCCTTTGAAAACAGGTTATTGTGAGAAATCCTTACCCAGACATGGGGTGCTTTGATTTTGATAAACTTATGCTTTTGATCACTTTTGTTTACTTTTTTGCAATTGAAATCCACTTGACCTCTCAGGAAAGAAAGGGTGTTGCTGAAGTCAGACCAGTTGAGCAGTAAATGACTTATAACTCCAAGGAAGAAAATAAGCTTATATCCTTTAAAGAGCCATATATCTTGAGGTGGTAATTCTGTTTAGGTTTATTAAGCTGAACAAGATAAATGTACCTTATACAAAACTAAGACAGAATTCAGTAAGATCAGCAAAGGGAGATCAGAGAGACGATGTGGGTATTATATTTTGAATCATTTGGAACTCCAGCCAACTTGGAAGT
The DNA here is from genome assembly GCA_036346955.1 of Dipus sagitta. NCBI lineage: Eukaryota > Metazoa > Chordata > Mammalia > Rodentia > Dipodidae > Dipus > Dipus sagitta. The sequence continues at coordinate 42,390,891 of CM070770.1, read as the reverse complement.
CCACCTTTTGCCGGATACCATTTTAATAAGAGTAATTGCCTACTGATGACTTTAACCTAATTTTGGAAACCAGTAAGTAGCAATCTAATTGTTAGATGATGAAAGACAGTGATTTGGAGAAACTAGTTTATTTGCATGCAATTTCCTGCCCCTCTTCACCCAAGTGAAACATAAAGGGTAAAAATGCACCAAGGGATACACACCCATCAAGTTGGGTTGATGTCCCTTGTGTGGCCTTGTGTGGAATGCCAGGGAGTCTATTTCTGTTCCCACAGATAATACCAGGCCTGCACACCCCAGGCTCAGAGCCCCTCAGGGTAAAAGGCTGGAGAACAGCATGTCCTTTCAATAACTGGGGAGTCTGTTCACAGTTTTGGCTGCCCATGTCGCTGTCCTGCCAGTTTGTCTGAAGCACTTGGGGGCACACCCACTCATTGCCAAAGCTTGAGCTTCATAGTAGAAAAAAAAAGTGAATAACACAATTTTCTTGGAAGCTAAGATCTGGGACCTTCACTCTGCTATCTGATTTTCCTGCCACCCAGGCATATTTTACATGAGAAGAGCCCTGCTCTTTAGTACTCAAGACTCTTTCGCATCCTGGCCTGAACATCTGGGTCTAACGGTCTCTCTGATGAACAATGTTTAAATATTTTAATTTCTTCATTTCCAAAACCATGAAAGTCTCCACATCCCTAGACTAAGCTGCTGCACATCTGAGGCAGTCGTACCTCTCTGCTCTGTAAGGTTGACTCCTCTGGCTTGTCCTTGTAAACCTGGCTTGTGCTTTCCTGCTTGCAAGTCTTTTCTAATACCTTCACCACAGTTGTTAGGTGACCTCCTTAGGATAGCTCTTCTAGTGTCCACCCAATTCAGTTTGCATCCTCCTATTAGAATGGCCGCTTAACTGGTTATTGTCACCATTTTAAATCTCAATGATTCGTTAGATGGTTTCTACTAGGTCTGGCCTATCAAAATTATCTCTGTATAGCTTGGACCTGATATCATCCTTCACTTGTAGCAGGTATTTCATTCATTCAAAAATATTTATTCGGGGCTGGAGAGATGGCTTAGCCATTAAGGCACTATCCTGCAAAGCCAAAGGACTTAGGTTCGATTCCCCAGGACCCACGTTAGCCAAATGCACAAGGGAGCACACATATCTGGACCTCGTTTGCAGCAGCTGGAGGCCCTGGTACACCCATTCTCTCTCTCTCTCTCTCTCTCTCTCTCTCTCTCTTTCTCTGCCTCTTTGTCTCTCTCAAATAAATAGATAAAAATAAAATATTTATGGGGGGTCTGGGTGGATGGCTCACCAGTTAAAGGTGCTTGCTTGCAAGCCTGCTGGCCTGAGTTCAGTTCCCCAGCATCCATGTAAATCCAGATGCACCAAATGGCACTTGTGTCTATAATCCCAATGCACCTACGCCAATGCGAAGCAAAGCCAGGAGAATTCAGAAAGTCATAGGACAGCTACAGTGGCACACATGCAGGGGCAAAAAAAGAATTTACCTGTGTGCACCCACAGTGGCATGCACACACACACACACACACACACACACACACACACACACACACGTACACTGAGTGCTATTGGGTGCTGCAGTACGCGGCATATGGCTGTTGCTCAGAGAACAGTCTTGCAGGCTTTGCTGTCTTGCCATCTGCCGCAGTGAGTGCGGCAGGGAGCTTTCTTGGTAAATTTGAATGTAAAGGTCTAGATGGAAAAGATGAGGATGCTCTCCCTCATTACTCTTCCTTACATGCTCTCCCTCATTACTCTTGCTTACATTTGTTGACATCTCAGTGCACAGCAAGGTCTGTGCTTCAAGAATTCATGCACTTTATTCTTTAGTCCTGGTTCCATTGTGATTCCCATTTTCTAGGTAAGGAAACTGAGATCAAGAAAATGTTACTTCCCTGAAGTCCCAGGTCTGGTAAGTGTAGCTGGATTCAAAGCTAGCCCATCATCTTTTATTACACTATGGATGGAGGATGGAGAAGGGGCTGTCCTTTTCTGATCTACATGAATGGCACTTATTTTTATCCCAAAGAGAGGTGTATTTCAGATGGAGACAGGTTTGGGGTACGGGTTCTAGAAAGCATTTCCAGCTAGCCACCACTCTACCATGGAACAGCAAGTAGCTAAAGGGGTTCTCAGTAATTTAGTAGGCGACACAGCATGAGAGTGAAGAATGGGCTCTAAATAAACTTGCCTCACAGCATTCTAAGTCTAAGACTGCGAGTGATTACTTTAACTTCCATTTCCTCGTCTTTAAAATAGGGAGAGAGAAAGAGAGAGAGAGAGAGGCAGACTCTGAAACTGAAAGAGGGTGATGAACTCTCCCAGTCTATCAAGGACTGCTCTGGGTTTAACTGAAAGTCCCACCCTAGGAAACTCCTTGGTTACAAGCAAACCAGGACAGTTGGCCACCCTATGTCCTTATTTTGATTTGAGGTTCATGGGCTGTGAGAGCCCCATTTGAGTTCAGTGTCATCGAGTATGGCCGTCTCATGCAGTGTCTCTCAGAAGTCAGCCTGCTCCTGAACCAACTAGAAGGCTTACTGAAAAACAGATGGCTAGATCCTACTCCTTAATTTTTTTTTTTTTATTTTTGGTTTGTTTGTTTTTGTTTTTTCGAGGTAGGGCCTCACTCTAACTCAGGCTGACCTGGAATTCACTATGTAGTCTCAGGGTGGCCTTGAACTCACGGCGATCCTCCTACCTCTGCCTCCCAAGTGCTGGGATTAAAGGCGTGCTCCACCATGCCCAGCTCCTACTCCTTAATTTTTTATGGATAGGATTACCTCCTAGGTCACTATTCTACTTGTGACGGCACTGCTCTGGAAGGTCTATGGTGACTATATTTATGTGTTTGATCCCTTAGCTGAGATAGTCAGACAGCAAAGTTTTTCTAGCTCCCCGTGGGGTCTTTGGGCCTCTCCAGGGGACATTGCACTGCTTAGATGGAAATTCTGTGCTCCAAGAGTAAATATGCCAGGATAACTATGCTAATGCTGCATGGCTTGGTATGAGATAGTCTTAGCAGTCCCTGACAAGCCCCACATTTTCTTGCAGTGTCCACAGCTAGCCTCATCAAAACAGGCTAACAGGGGGGTGCAATTCCCCTAAGCAATTACAGGACATCAGGACCAAAACAACAGGAGTTTCCTAATGAAGCTCTAGAAGGTGGCAGGTGAGAGTTGTGGGAGAAAAGCTAGCTACACTGTCAATCCGTGCTATACCTTCTGCTTTACATGGTAGTTATATAGCCTAAAATTAAGAAAACACATAAGCTGGGCATGGTGGTGCACACCTTTAATCCCAGCACCTGGGAGGCAGAGGTAGGAGGATCGCCGTGAGTTCAAGGCCACCCTGACACTACATAGCGAATTCCAGGTCAGCCTGAGCTAGAGTGAAACCCTACCTCGAAAAAAGAAAGAAAGGAAGAAAGGAAGGAAGGAAGGAAGGAAGGAAGGAAGGAAGGAAGGAAGGAAGGAAATGTAAAACACATAGCACATAGCAAGACCATTTAGGACATAGTTTTGAGCTTTTTTTCCTTTTAGTCTGTATATCCCTGGCATATGCATTTTTTTGTGTGTGTGATAAGTTATTTGATCATTAGAATCTACATACAACCTGTATGCCACAAATATGGTGCTTTTATGAAAGTCTTTTCTTTTGGGTGGGGGGTTCAAGGTAGGGTCTTACCCTAACCCAGGCTGACCTAGAACTCATGCTGTAGTACCAGATTGGCCTCAAAGTCATAGTGATTCTTTTATCTCTGCCAATAGAGTCTATTGTCAATGTTCTTGATTGACCACCAGAACTAGATGATAAGACCCAATTGCTGAAAACACTACATACTTTCCTTGCAGGACACCAGAGAAATCAAGTGGAAACTGAGCTGGAATTCTCCTCCTTGCTGTCCTGCAAATGTTGGAAAGTGCTATATGGCTTGCTGGAGAAGAAAAGTCATCATCAGTTTTAACCAGCAATAAACCCTGTGAGCTATGCAACTGACCAGCCAGACAAGCTGTACCCATTGGTGCAATCACGGCATGACTGTTATGGGAGTAACTAACTGCTCTCTACTTTGATTTGTGGCCTGCTACATAGAAGGTTGACTCATGCCTGGTTCTAAAAACCTAGTCAAAAGCCTATAGCTATAAACCCTAGTGGGAAAGCTACTCCTGTTGTTTGGCTAAATGGATATGTTATGCCCATTATTGCCCTCTAAATACTTAGGTATATGCCTGTAGATTAGTGTTGCTGTCACCTTTGGTCAGAGAAGTTTCTTTTTGCAGAAGGTGCCAACTACTGGGGAGACTTAAAAGCCCAAAATAATGAGAATAAATGACTATTGAGTGCTCAATGCTAAATGAGACATCTCTATCACATCCTTCAAGGCTCAAACACTGTGGAAAAGGAGGCTGAAAGAATGTAAGAACCAGAGGATGAGGAGGAGTACTTTAGGATGCTGTCTTCTGGATATGAAGCGGCTGTTGGATTTATGTTGAATTCATGGCTGTTGTTACCTGCACAAGACCCACATAATATTGGGTCTATCAACATTTATCATGGATAATGGAGGAAGACCAAAAAAAAAAAACAAAAAAACAGGACATCAAAATAGAAAGACTAGTTGGAAATAAGAGATTCGGTGGAACGTGGAAAGGGAAAGGGAGCAAAAGAATGCAACAGGAGGGAATTATGCTGAAAAAGCATTATGTGCACATATGAAAATTGTCACAAATGTATTTAAAAAGCAAACAATTAAATGCTAGTCATAATATCTTGCTTTTTAAACTTTATTTTTATTTATTTATTTGTGAGAAAGAGGCAGAGTGAGGGAGACAGAGAATGGGCACACCAGGGCTTCCAACCGCTGCAAATGAACTCCAGACACATGTGCCCCCTTGTGCATCTGGCTAATGTGGGTCCTGGGGAATGGAATGGAGGTCCTTTGGCTTTGCAGGCAAATGCCTTAAGTGCTAAGCCATCTCTCCAGCCCCAATCTCTTTTTTTTCATTTCAGTAAATCTTGAAGCCTATGCTTAGTGCTTATGTAATATTTCATCTAGTAAGGAAGCATAATTTCTTAGGCCTACCCTTATTATTAGAATCTTAACTTGTTTTCATTTCCTATTGTCAGGCATAGCTTTGTTACTCTTATTATTATTTTACTGTTGTCAACCTAATTCCTTGAAAAGAACCCTCAGGCAAATGACGGCCTTAGTCAGTGTGAAAGCGCGTGGTCGTCCAAGCTAGTTGAGCCTGTGGTCATGCCACCGGCAGTTGGAGTGCACCAGCTTCCCCAAGACCTTGGCAGCACTCATGTTGTTTTAAAAAACAAACCACAGTGAGGTGGGAGGAACTGGTTTAATAGACATAAAACAGTATTTTCTTTTCTTCAACTGTTTACTTTTCTACTGTTATTTTTCTCCAATGTTTTATTTTGAAAAAAATTAAACTTATGGAGAAGTTTGACTAGTGCACTGGTGTATCCTCTACAGCTAGGTTCTCTAGTTGTTAATATTTACTGCATTTGCTTTCTTTCTCTTAATACACATACAATATTTTTTCTAAACCATTTGAAATTTGCAGACATCATTAAGCGTTGCTAGTCCCCTACACTGTTCATCACATGTCTCTAAATAATTCAAATAAACATCATTGATGTTATATACAGACAGTTTCAGAACCGAGTGTAGTGGTAAATGTCTGTAGCCCTAGCCCTTGGGAAGCGGAGGCTGGAGAATTCAGTGAGTTCCATACCAGACTAGGCTACATGGGGAGAACTTGTCTGTGGTCAATTCATCTCAGACAGGGCTCAGACAACACAGCAAGGTAAAACTGCTCCAACAACAGTTTGGGGAAGCAATGAGTTTGCTGGGGTTACTTACAGAGCAGGGTAAGAGGCTGCTTACGGGAGCGTGGATGACTCAAAAGGCAACTGCATTACCGAAATGCCCGCCTCGTTGGCGACAGCTACAGAAGCTGCGTCTCTGAAACACGCTGCAGGCAGCTCTGCACTAGAGGACTCGCAGGTAGCTTGGCAGGGCAGGTGGGAGTCTCCCTGGGAGCGGTTATTTCCTCTTTTTACAACCTTAAGAAGGTTTTTTTTTTTTTTTTTTAATGTTTTAGCTCTCCTGAGGAAATGTTTTAATTCAGAGAAATTGCTACGAAACATTGGTGAATCTGCCCTTCAACAGTTGTTGCTCTTGTTTTGGTTGTGGGACCTCTTACGTGTCTGCTCTCCCAGATGCGTTGGCCTCTTAGACTTCCTCCTTCCTCTAGGAGGGAATATTTCAATTTGGAGGAATTTTCTCTAAACACTGTCAAAGAAAAGAGAGAGAGAAAGGGAGAGAAAGAGGAGGGAGTGAGGGAAGGAAGGAAGGAAGGAAGGAAGGAAGGAAGGAAGGAAGGAAGGAAGGAAGGAAGGAAGGAAGGTGCCAAAAGATGTGATCAAGTAAAACCTGGCTGCAGATAGAGACGACAGCTGAAGAGGCCAGTCTTGGCTGACGGAAGTTCCAGCTGAAGACAGCATGCGAGTGATTCCAGGTGACACCATTCGGATGGAGCCAAAGTACCACTCCAAAGTCATGTGAAATTATAAAGAGCCACTAAGTCATGAAATTGGTGGTGGTTGACATTAGCTGCAGTTAGGGAGCCAACAGAAAAGATATTGGTCAGAGAAGTGGCAGCCCTGTTTGTTTCAGATGGATTTTATTTCCCCCTGTGCTGGGGATCAAATCCAGGCCATCCAGTAGTAAGTATATCATTGCACAAAAAGTCTACTGTAAACGTTTAAGGTTAATAGCAATGATTTATTATTATATCGCACGGTTGGGTTGGTCAAGACTTCAGAAGAGATCCCTTAGGTTTTGTCACAGCAGGTGACTTTATGGCAGTTCTTTCTTCCATGGCATTTTAGAGCTGTGAAGGCCAGTGTGGAAGCTCTTCCTCGTGAGCTCTCATTCTCTGTGCAAGCTGGCAGTGCCACTCCCCCTGAGCTCTGTTAGACAATGACAGAGCATAGCTCTAGCCCATCTGTTTTGTTTCATTTGAGATATGGTCTCACTAGACTCACTCTGTACCTCAGGCTGGCCTCACTTCACAGCAATCCTCCTGCTTTGCCTCCCGAATGCTGGGACTATAGGTGTGAGGCCCCATGCCCAGCTTCTTGCCAGCTTTTGTAAGAAAATTTTTTTAATTTATTTGTAAGCAGAGAGAGATAGAAAGAAGAGAGACAAACAGAGAGAATGGGTGCGCCAGGGCCTCTAGCCACTTCAAACGAACTCCAAATGCATGCACCACTTTGTGCATCTGACTTTACGTGGGTACTGGGGAGTCGAGCTCTGGCCATTAGGCTTTGCAGGAAAGCACTTTAACCACTAAACAATCTCTCCAGCCCTGCTTCCCATCTTTTGATAGAAGATGTCAGAGAATTTGTGGTCATCTTTGTCACACTATCTTTTCTTTTTGATCCTATTCTTTTTCCCTGTGGGAAACTATTTGAATTTCTCTTACTATAAATAAGGGAAAATTTCCTCTAGGCAATGGGAAGCATAATTTAACTATTCTTTTGTATGTTGCTTTGTCCTAAGCAGCTTTATTGGTGTACAATTTTCTTACAATAAACTACCCGTAACCAAAATGCAAAATTTGATTGATTTTGCTGGTCTCTACACCTGTGAACCACCAATACAATCAAGATAGGCCATCACCCCAGTTTCCATCTGCCCCTTTATAATGTAATCCTTCTCTCCTGTCTCTGCCCATCCTCCCCCTAGGCAACTCCTGATCTGCTTTCTGTCACTGTAGATTAGCTGCCATTTTTCAGCATCCTAAATACTTTTAATAATACATGCACACTGTTTAAAATATTGTTTGGGGAGGGACTCAAGGAAACATATGGACTTCAGAAGAGGAAGACACCTGACATCTTCCTCTTGTCTCTGCATGTGCACACAAGGCACACATATCTTCAACACATGGTCATATATATATACATACACACCACAGAAACACACACCACAGAAACACATACTACACACACACACACACACACACACACACACAAATAAAATTTTGACATAATCCAAAGTCACTAAGATTTCCTCATGAAGGTGTTACAGTTTTAAACTTCGAATTTAGACCTATGATAAATTTTGAATTGTTTAAAAATATAGTATGGAATATGGATAAAGACTTTTTATTTTTGTGTATAATTCTTCAATTGCTTTAGCATCATTTTTGAAAAGTATTTTTCTTTAAAAAAATATATATATGGAAGAGAAAGAGGCAGGGAGAGAGAGAGAGAGAGAATAGGCCTGCCAGGGCCTCTAGCCACTGCAAATGAACTCCAGACGCATGTGCCACCTTGTGCATCTGGCTTATGTGGGTCCTGGGGAATCCAACCTGGGTCCTTAAGCTTTGCAGGCAAGTGCCTTAACCGCTAATCCATCTTTCCAGCCTGAAAAGTATCTTTCTTAACAATATGTCCAAGAACCCAGTCAACATAATTTAATAGAAATACGTTTTGCTCTGTGTGGTGTTTGTATGGGATTTTGTTGTGTGGATATGCCTTTGATGTAGGTTCTTTGTAATACTTTAGATTTTACTATTACAAATAATTCCCTGCTGAAGAACCTTGTACATGTTTACATTTTGTTTTGTTTTGTTTTGTTTCTTGAGGTAGGGTCTCACACTAGCCCAGGATGAACTGGAATCTACTATGTAGTCTCAGGGTGGCCTTGAACTCACAGTGATCCTTCTACCTTTGCCTACTAAGTGCTGGGAGTAAAGGTGTGCACCACCATGCCCAGCCCCATACTTACATTTTATTTGTATATATACATATATTCAAGACCCATTTGGGCTGCCTACTTTTCAGATACTTAATGACATTGATATACTGAGGCCAAAGCTTGGCTCAGCCATGTTAGTTAGTTGAGTTTTCTAGAAGCTAGGACTTGTATTGGTGCTCTGTATATGCCATCCTATTACATCTTCATATTTTCTTATTATCTTTCTGTTTTTAAAAGATGAAAAATCTTGAGATTCAGAGACATAATTCAGTGTCTCTGAAACATTTTTGAGTCTGGGTCTTTCTGAGAATCGGATGAATTCTTTGAAACTCTGCAGAGAAATTCATCATGTAACATTTTGGCCTGTAATTCCCAGGGATTCACAGACTGCTGCTCTTAGACTGTAAGAACCCACAGGTAGAGAGAGCAAGTAGAAGGACAGCTGTGCTCTGGGCTTTCCCTTTATCCCTCTTGCTATCAGTTTTGACACTTTTCCTGACGAATGAAATGACCAGCAGGGAAAGGAAGATAGAGACAGCCCTTATTTGTCCTTGAAAAGCAGCAGATGTGAAGCTATGACAGAAGCTGGGGCTGGGGGACTAGAGTCCTAGCGATAAACTGGGGCAGACTAAGTCCAGGTTACATGGTAACCACAATTCTTTACTGCATTTTTGCACATCTACTGTGTGCCATATACTAATCCAGTTACCATGGATACCAGTTAACAAGCAAAGTCACTGAACTCATAGAACTTTCAATGGAGGTGACAGAAAGCAACTGAGTCAATAAATAAATCAGTATACATTTGCTGGAAACACAATGATGAAACATAAAACAAGACACAGAGGTTCTAAGTAGGGTCCCACTCTAGCCCAGGCTGACCTGGAATTCACTATGTAGTCTCAGGGTGGCCTTGAACTCACAGTGATCCTCCTACCTCTGCCTCCTGAATGCTGGGATTAAAGGCATGCACCACCACGCCTGGCTTAGAATAAAAACATTTTATACCTGTGTTTTGAAAGGCTTGTTCTGGTTGCTGTCTGGAGATCAGAGAGATTATCTGTCATTGTACAGTTAAAATCCAAAGGTAGTTATGGCAAATGGAAGGACTGAGAAATGAACGCCACCTTTGGAGCAGTAACTGAGTTTCCTTGTTTATTTCCTAGGGCCTCTTGAGCCTCAGAAACTGACTAATGGGCTTATCCATAAAGTACACAAATCCTACCTCCAGAATTTCCAAATACCCACCATTTCAGACTGGGAAGTGCTGGGTGAAGGAAAGTATGGAGTCACATCAATAGCTCTAGGTTGGCTGACATACCAGACTGTTTAGTTTAATATAGATGAAAAATGAAAAACTTGAACGAATTATGGCAGAGCCTCCACTAGTTCCTAATAAATCTGAGCATGACTGCTTTTTCAATGGTGGAATTAGACTCCCAGTTTGGAACAAATTGCATTAACTGTTGCTTCCACGTACTCAATAAAAACAGAGGTATGAGTCATGTTCCCACTATAAAAGCAGTACTTCTCAATACTCAATGAAGTCTTCAGGAATGGGTCCTGCCAGATCTCAAGAAGTGATGCTTGGTGGAGCTCCCATGCTCAAGGGATGGTCCTTAGCTTTGAGGGGTTAGAGATTTAAAATGGAATTGAGAAAGGTTCTTGGTCTGCCTGAGGGGTGTGTGGTGTATTCTGGAGGGAGCCAGAGTCCAAAGAGGATTCTGGGAGATATCAGGCTGGGTCGGAGTCATCAGCTCCAGAAGAACATTCTGAATCTTCTCCCTGACTCTGCTATGTCCTGCCTATGCTTCATCTTTCTATGATTAGACTGAGTTAAACTAGAGCCTGACATATGCATATTATATAGTAGTAATATAGTTCAGAAAAAAACACAAAAACAACAACAAAGATAAAGTAAGTCAGGAGAGCTGACTTACCTAAGGGGTAAGAATGTAGAAGAACTCAGTGTTTTATGAGGTGAGCCCCAAAACTAATTCTCTCGGGTTAAGGTGTATCTGAATGGACATTTATATTCCAGGCTTAGGCACACACAAGAGGATTGCTGTGAGTTAGAGGTCACCCTGTGACTATATAGTGAATTCCAGGTCAGTCTGAGCTAGAGTGAGACCCTACCTCAAAAAAAAAACAAAAACAAAAAAGAAAAACAAAGTTTTTGCGATACTCTTTTATTTTAAGAATTTTCTAAATCAAGATTTGATTAAAACCAAATCAATACTTTAACCTCATCTTCCAATTATAATTGTGTTTATTGTCTTTTTTCCTTTACACATTCATTTTTTTTCCAGCTAACATCTGAGTATATGACATTGTGTAACAACCTTGGAAAATAGCATAAGAATAAGGGGAGCTAGACAGTAATGGGAATACAGCAGCCTATCAAAAATCTATGAAGATAGAAAAACAAGATGATGTGTAGGTTTCTTCTTGCTGCAAAAACAAAATATCATAGAATGTGTAATTTACAAACAATAAAAATGTCTTACTACTCTGTCTGGTGAGGGCTTTCTCTCTGTCTCTCTCTCTCTCATTCAGCTTGGTATTTTGCTATTGCAGCCTATGGTGGGGACACACATGGTAAAAGAGTCAGGAAAGCAAATGGGCCTAGCTAGTTTCTTCTAGCCTTTTTATAAGGTACCAACTCCATCCATGATGATGGGGCTTTCCTAAAGATCCTGCTCTTCATACTGTGGCATTGGGAAGTAAGTTTCTACATGAATTTTGGAGGGGCACAAACATTCAACCCACACCCAGCGGTGTAGTAAAAATGGAATATGCTTGAAATACTCAGTATGGGGTGACTCATAATAGGACAGTGTCCTGAGGAATGGCTTTTCATCTGGGAAGCCCTTAGAGACAGGATCTAGGAGAGGCCTGGAGTGTTTTCTCACATTTTAATCCTGTAGGTTAAATTGTTTGTTCTTTCTAGGACAAATAAATAGATTGCTTCCTAGTCTTTGGTCAATGCCAAGGATACAGCAAAAGAAGAGAATGTGTTTTGTGTTTCACTCAGAAGCCTTAGTTTATTAAACAAAAATTCTAGTGCCTGTGATCCCAGCAATGAGAGGGGAGGAGACAGGAAAATTGCTGGGGCTCCATTATCAGTCTAACCAAAAACCAAGGTGCTCTAGAGCCAGTGAGAGACTTTGTCTTAGAGAAATAAGGTGGAGAGCTGGACAGATGGCTCAGCAATGAAGGTGCTTGCCTGCAAAGCCTAATGACCTGAGTTTGATTCCCCAGTGTCCACGTAAAGTCAGATGCACAGTGGCACATGTGTCTGGAGTTCGTTGGCAGAGGCTGGAGGCACTGGCATGCCATTCTCTCTCAGTGTCTCTTGTCTCTCTATCACTCCCTGATTGCAAATAAATAAATAAAAATTTTAAAACATGAAATAAGGTGGAGGAGGGATAGAGAAGGAAAATATACTTCCCTATGAGTTGTTGGTCAAGGTGGTACCAGATGCCCCCAAATCAATACAGGCAGTTTTCATTGCTCTTGGTTACTACCAGAACTAGATGTTAAGACCCTATTGCTGAAGATACTACACACTTTGGATGCAGGACATAGAGGAAGCAAGCCAGAACTGAGCTTGAAACTTCTTCCTGGCTGACTAACTTTCATAGTGCCAGAAGGTACTATGCAGGCTGCTCGTGGAGAAAAATTAACAATTTTACTCAGCTATGGGTTCTGTGTGCTCCACAAAAAACCTGCCAGATAAGATGTGTCCACTGGTGCAATGGTGGCATAACTGTTATGGGGGTACCCAACTGCTTTCAGATTGAATTGGTGGCCTGCTCCACGGGAGGGAATTTATGCCTGACACTGTAAACCTGGTCAAAAGCGCATTCTCTCTCTCTCTCTCCCTCTCTCTCTCTCTCTGTATGTGTGTGTCTCTCTCTCTGTGTGCCTCTTTCCCTCTCTTGCTCTTTCAAATAAATAAATAAAAATTAAATTTAAGAAATGTTTACACTTATGCCCATAGATTGGTGCTGTTCTCGATCTTTGTCAGAGAAGCTTCTTTCTGCAGTGGCTATCAGTTAATGAAGAGACTTTTTTAACTGGTCAAATTTTTGATAATAAGTGACGGTTGAGTGCTCAGTGAGACATTTATATCACCCCCTCTAAGGATCAGAGGACATCACAGAAGATGCGGCAGCAAGAGAGTAAGAGCCAGAGGATGGAGTGGAGTTCTGTGAAACGCTGTCTTCATGGCATGCCTATTGCCCTCATAAAGTCGCAGCAGCTGTGGGTACCTGCACACAGTCTGCACAAGACTGGACTTCTTTACATTATGTCATGGATGGGAAGGTATTCATGAGACCCACCCTGCCTCAGGAGCAAACCGCCAACACTTAGCAGTTGCTGAGAGAAGGGGGTTGTTTTCTTCAGTGGTGTAGTCACTGGTAAGTTGTCTGTGCCCCAGTAAATAACACCCCACCCATGCTCATGTAAGTGACCCTAATTAAATTCTGCAGGTCACAAAGAAAAGTACATAGAAGTATGGAGGGGAATTTTGGGGAAGACAAAAGGGTTCAGTGAGATGGGGGAGGGAGAAGGGGGTAAGAAAGGATAATAGGGAGGTGAATATAATCAAAATACATTATATATATGCATAGTGTTCAAAGAATAAAAAAATAAAGACTTTTATATAACAGACTCACAATAAGTACTTATTTGTTTTACTCTTAATTTGTCAATGCCCTGCTCTCTGATGTGTACTTTGGTTTAATCAGCAAGTGAAGTTAATAGTCAATGGAAACTGGTGTCATTTACCAGGGCAGTAATCTGCGGCAGGCATTCATGGTTGGAGAGCACGGATTGGAAAGGTCATTTGAGTCCTGTTGGCAGCCCACTGCAGTGACACATGGCAGTGTTCCCTCCTCTAGGAAGGTTCCTGCATGCAGTCAGCTGCCCATGCCCAGGGAAAGTGCTGTTACATGTCAGTGCTCAGGGGGAAAAGGTGCTACCCATGAAATGCACATCTTCAAAACTATGTCCCCAAACACGAACAAGGAGCTTCCTATGCACACGTTTGCATTTTCTCAGTTGTCTTCAACTTCGGATTTGACCATCAGATCCTTAGTTACAATGATGATCTTGACTTCTCCACCTGTACTGTTCCTTCGCGCTCAGATCAACTCCTTGTTGATTTCAACCTTCTGAAGAGGCATTTCCACAGAACCCTCACATGCAAACAGCCAAGCTCCCAAGCTTTCCCTATCCCTTTCCATGAGCTTGCAAAGTAAGAGTTCACAGTTCCTCAGAGAAATCTCCTAAAAGCAGTACAGTTATAGAGGTTAACAAGCAGGTTTTGTAATAGGGCTCAGGGGAAGAGAATGATGGCCAGCAGCTCCTCTAACAGCTTCAGAAAGAAAAAATAAAAAGAAAGGAAAAAGAAAATGCTGGTCTTTAGCTAAGAAGGTATCTCAGAGGTAAAGTACTTGCGCATAAGCATGAGGACCTGAGGTTGGAGTCCCAGCCCACATGTTAAAGCCAGATGTGGTGGTGTATGCCTGTAACCCCAGCACTGGGGAAGTGGAGAGCCGAGGATCTCTAGTGCTTGCTGGCTGGCGAGTCTAGCCAGACTGGTGAGCTAGCCCTATGCTCAGTGAGAAACCCCATCTTAAAAGCCACAAGCAGGGGCTGGAGAGATGGTTAGCAGTTGAGGCATTTGCCTGTGAAGCCAAAGAACCCAGGTTCGTTTCCCCAGGACCTGCGTAAGCCAGACGCACAAGGGGCACATGCATCTGGAGTTCATTTGCAGTGGTTACAGGCCCTGGTGCACCCATTCTCTCTCTCTGTCTGACTCTCTTCTCTCTCTCTCTCTGTTTGCAAATAAATAAATAAAAGTAAAAATATATCTTTAAAAAATGTCACATGCGGGCTGGAGAGATGACTGAGCAGTTAAGGCGCTTGTCTGCAAAGGCCATACCCAGGTTCAAGTTCCCAGTACGTACGTAAGCCAGCTGTACAAGGTGGCACATGCATCTGGAGTTCATTTTCAGTGGCTGGAGGCCTGGTGTGCCCATTCTTTCTATCTGCCTCTCTCTCTCTCTCTCTCTCTCTCTCTCATAAATAAATAAAAAATATTTTTTAAAACCACATACGTGAAAATATGTATATGTACACACACAAGCATATCATGCACACATATCTATATACAAAAATAATTTTTGAAAAAGAAAAGTAGGTGTTTCATTTTTCAGCTGTGTAAACTTGTAAAAAATTCCTCCTATAAGTGTTATCCTTCTCATCCAACAAAAGGGGAGATGACTCAGCAGATAATGCTCAGGGCCTGGCACCCAAGGAACAAATATAGGCACTACCAGTGCCACTCTTGGTCCTTTAGCACAGATTAACCCAAAGATAGTGACAACCAAGTTTCTAAAGGTATCTGCTTCCACTATAGTGTAATGTGTGTACATCATGGAATTATAGAAATTTCTAGAGGAATTTCATATAAGCATATTGAAATAAGAGTTCTTTGCAATTTGCTTAGTAACTTCAAACATTGCTTGGCATTTTATCACATGATTAAGAACAAACATATTAATCTATTCCCCAATAACTGGATATTCAGGTATGTTTTAGTCTGTTGACTTTCTTCTGGAAATTACTAAGCAAATTGCAAAGAACTCATGGTATATTTCAATATGCTAGTGTGAAATTCCTCTGGAAATTTCTAGACCTCCAAAAATTCCTTTGGTGTATGGACATAGAAATGAAATGGATTTTGTAGTGTAAGGATACCTGCAATATTACTATATATTACCCAACTGCTCTTTAAGTAGTTGTACCAATTTAGACTCCTACTGATAGGTTTATTTAATCCCCATACCTTGTACTTTTAATATTTGTTCTTGCCTGACTTGAAGAGATTTTTTTCTTGTAGTTTTGTTTCACCTGTTTGTTTTTACAAGTAACTATCTTTCTTTTTATTATTTTTATATTACTTATTTGAGAGAAAGAGAGAATGGTCACAACAGGGCCTCTAGCCACTGCAAACGAACTCCAGATACATGTGCCACCTTGTGCATCTGCTTACATAGGTCCTGGGAAATTGAACCTGGGTCCTTTTGCTTTGCAGGTAAGCACCTTAACCACCAAACAATCTCTCCAGCTCTCAAGTAACTATCTTAATGAAATTATTTTCACTTATTTTTCCTAGAATATAAGTGAAGATTAGCAGGTTTGCATATGTTTATATAATTTGCCTACCTTCTATTTTTCCTGCTGAGTTCAAGACATTTGTTAAGGGATCGTCATCATTTGTTAGGCATGTTTTAATACTCTTCTCCCAATCATTTGGTTTTCTTTGTTAATTTAATTTGTTAGTGATATCGATAGTTGTAGAGACCATATGCTGTACTAGTTACTTTTGTGCTGCTATGACCCAAATACCTGACAGAAACAAATGAAGGGAGGAGAGATTTATTTTGGCTCATGCTTTCAGACGACTTCAGACCATCACAGATAAGCTGGCACGGTGGAGAAGCTGAGCCCATGGTGGTGGGAGTGCGTGGAGGAGGATAGCTGTACAAATGACAGCAGACCAGGAAACAGACTTGTAGCAGAACTGGGGAACAGGGTGAAGCTGGAACCTTAAAAGGCCCATCTCAACAGAGCTACTTCCACCAGCCATGCTCCACCTTCCTAAAATTCTCCTGCCTCCCAAAATAATGCCACCAAGCTGAGAAACAAGGTTCAAAACATGAGCCTGTGGGAGACATCTCAGATTCAAACCTTAACACACAGTTAGAATCAAACTTTCCACTTCCCTCTTTTAATTAGCTTTTAAAAAGTCTCAGGCTACAGAAATTGCTTAGTGGTTAAAGCACTTGCCTGTGAAGCCTAAGAACCCAGATTTAACTCCCCACTACCCACATAAGCCAGATGCACAAGGTGGCACATACATTCACTTGTAGTGGCTAGAGGCCCTGGTGAGCCAGTTTTCTCTTTATCTCTCTTCTCTCAAATGAATAGATAAAATATTAAAAAATTAATTTTAAAAAGCCTCATGTATGTGCTCCTTTTCAACTCACAGACCATATTAACAGTGTCCTATGTTTTTCTATGAAAGTTCTAGAGTTTTTGTATTGGTAGTGTATGTCTCCTACTTTTACCCAATGTTCAGGAGTCACCTTGACTCTTGTATGTTAGACTTCAAAGCGAATGTAGCCCTTTAGACATTCAGAAAAATAATCACATCATCTCAAAGAAGAAATAAATTAAGATTGGCTTTAGACATCCCTTACATATACATAGAAAAGAATCCAAAAACACTAAAGGCTGAACAGGTGAGGAAAGGTCTCTAGAAAGGACTCGCAAGCCTGTAAACCTCCCACAAAGGAGGCAGGATGCCAAAACAAACTGTACACCCTGAAGGGAGCTCCAACACCCCCTGTTGGAATAGCCTCAAGAAATTTGAAAAGGACTTTGTTGGCAAAGGGGAAGGAGAACAAGGACTCATATACATTGCAGAGGAAATATAAACTGTTACAACCCCCTATCATGCTCAATTTGGCAGCAGTCTTTAAATATAAAACTTCTGATCCAGCAGTTGAAATTCTAGCAATTTGTCCTGTAGAAATATTATGAATCTGTAGGTGAAATGATATATGCATAGGGCTATTCATTGCAGCCCTTTTTGGTTTTTGTTATTTTTAACTTGTTACCAACAGCTTCTTTAAGCATAGACAATATACCATGATCACAATCCCCTAGCACCCTTCCCATGTCCCCCTTCCCAAATCTGTCTCCACTGAATCACTTCTTTCCATTTTATTTTTAAACAATTCTAGTTACTTTTACTATGAGCTAGATATTTCATGCACATTTTTTTTTCATTTTCTATTTATTGTGCATTACAGACAGAGAAATGTGTGTGAGAGAGAATGAATGGGTGTGCCAGGACCTCTAGCCACTGCAAAGGAACTCTAGACACATGCATCACCATGTGCATCTGGCTTACATGGGTACTGGGGAATTGAACCTGGGTCCTTAGGCCTTGCAGACAAGCACCTTAATCACTATGCCATCTCTCCAGCTCCTCTCTTCTATTTTAATATCTTTTTTCTTATTATTATGCAGGTCTTATTTAGGTAGTGACAGCCACCATGAAGTCATGAATATCAAGGCCACTTTGTATCTAGAAGACAACACTGTAAGGACTCCTCTCCTTCCTTTGGCTCTTACACAGCCCTTTTTGTAATAGTAAAAGGTTGGAAACAAATTAAATATTTCACCAGAGAACCAGGTCAGTAAATAATATCATGGCTACAAAATAGAGCCCAGTTGTTAATGAAGGAGGCAGTAACCTATGCATCATTATGGGACTATCACCACTGTCGTAGTTACCTTTTTGTTGCTGACACAAAACACCCAGCCAAAAGCAGCTGGTGAGAGGAAAAGTGTTTGTTTTGGCTTGTAGTCTTGAAGGGAAGCTCCAGGATGACAGAGGAAAGTGGTAGAGCAGAGGCTGGACATCACCTCCTTGCCACAGCAAGTGGCAAGAAGCAGCAGGACAGTGAGGCAAACTCTAGCAAAGGGGAGCTGGCTATAACACCCCTAAGTCTGTCCCCAGCAACACACCTCCTCTAGCAAGGTTTCACCTTCCAAAATCAGTTGGGAACCAAGCATTCAAACACTTGTGTTTATGGGGGACATCTAATTCAAACCACGATGCACTGTGAGGTTAAAAAAAAAAAAACATCTGAGCACATACAAAATAGCAGGTGATTAATATATTTTAAAAATAAGAAGGTACCAAATTTTCAAATGTGCACAGAACAACCCAAGAAAGGTACCAAGTGGTTAAGTCTTGATCAGGGATGTGGTGATAAAGGTTAATGAAGGAGAAACATCTAAAAAAATTATGACTATTGACTTTATTACTTTTCCTGCTTTTATCTTTTTAAAACCATAGACTTGGGGCTGGGGAGATGGCTTAGTCATTCAAGGGCTTGCCATGCAAGCATGAGGTTCAGATCTCAGCACTCGTGCTCAGCATGGTGGTATACACCTCTAATCTAGCATTCAGGAGACAGAGACAGTCAGATCTCCAGAGCAAGCTGGTTACCTAGACTAGCTGAATTGGTTCTGAATGCAGTGATAGACCCTGTCTCAATAAATATGATGGAGAGTGGGTTGAAGAGATGGCTTAGCAGTTAAGGCTCTTGCCTGCAAAGCCTAAGGGCACAGGTTTGTTTCCCCAATACCCAAATAAGTCAGATGCACAAAGTGACACATTTGTCTGAAGTTCATTTTCAGTGGCTACAGGCCGGGCATGCCCATTCTCTCTCTCTCTATCTGCTTCTTTCTCTCACTCTCTCAAATAAATAAATAAATAAATAAATAAATAAATAAATAAATAATTTTTATAATATGGTGGAGAGTGATTGAGGAAGAGAGTTGATGTCAACCTCTGGCCTCACACATGTGCATATGCACCTGCATACACATGCATTCACACATACATGCACACACATGCACATTCATACCACACACACCTAGAAAGGAAAAGAAAATTTTAGTCTGTTTCTTTTATTTTTTATTTTTTTGCATGTGTGACTGTGTGTGTGTTTGTGGATGCCAGAGGACAACCTTTTGTGAAACTTCTTGCCATCCACCTCTTTTTTATTCTGGGTATCTCATTTACTTGAAGTTTACCAACTAGGGTAGACTAGCCAGGGAACTCCAGGAATCTGGCCATCTCTACCTTCACAGTACTGGGATTATAGCTGCTAGTCACCATACCCAGTATTTTGCATGAGGACTGGGGATCAAACTTAGGTCTTCATGCTTAAAAGACAAGTACTTTATCAACTGAGCTGTCTTCGCAGTCCCCCAAATCTTAATACATCTTGCTGGAATTTCGCATAATTTCTTAATCTTTACATAGATTTTATTTTCTCTTTAAATAATTCCTTCTGCATGTGTTATTTCTTTTTTGTTGTTTACTCCATTGTTCCATAAGTAGTTTCTCATTTTAAATATTTAAGTAACTCTTTGTAAGCCTTTCCTTTGTTCTGATAAATGCATAAATTATTAGACATTTACAATTTGCTTCCAATGTTGCTTTACTTAACAGCCAACACTTTTGGTATGCAATTTTCTTTCTTTCCTCCCTCTTTCCTTCCCTCCTTCCCTTTCTTTCCTTCCTTCCTTCCTTCCTTTCTCTCTTACCTACTGTCCTTCCTCCCTTGTTTCTTTCTTCTAGTTTTGTCTTTCATTTATAAGTACTTTATTTTCTGTTATAATTTTTTCCTTTAGCCTATAAATTATTGGGGAGTTCACCCCCCTTTAAACTGACTCATTTTTTTTGATAGAAAACAAAGAAAAGGAACACACACACATATCAGAATCAGTAATAACCATTTGTCAACTGATATACTTACACTTGACTTTCTTCTGTACCTCACAGTCTACTCCTGCAAGAATATCAGCTACATAAAGGCAGGCACTTTGCTGTCTACTGTGTTAACTGCTCTACTCCTGGCACCCAGAGCAATGCTTGGTAAGTGGGCTAAGCATTCAATGCTTTTTTCATGATATAAGAATTCTCCAGTGAGAACGGGGCATGCTCACACATGCCTTTAATTCCAGCACTAAGGATACTGAGGTAGGTAGGATAATTGCCATGAGTTCAAGGCCAGCCTGGGCTACAGAGTGAGTTAGTTTCAGTTTAGCACCTATCAGAGTGTGGCGCCCTGCCTCAAAACAAAACAAAACATGGTGAGCACTGGGTGGTTGCTATTCCCTCGTTGTCACTATGGCAGGAGTTGTAAGGTTGTCTTTAGGATGGTGATTATTACTAATAATAGGCTTAGGAATGCTAACAGAAGTGACATATAAGTGTTCCTGAAGGAATTTGTTATTTTATTAATCTTTTTTCAAAATCCAGTTTTTGTCTGCTGTTTTGCTATTCAATAATTTATTTTATTTATTTATATGTGAGCAAGAAAGAGGCAGAGAGCAAGAGTGAGAGAGAGAGAGAAAGAGAAAGAAAGAAAGAAAGAAAGAAAGAAAGAAAGAAAGAAAGAAAGAAAGAAAGGGCATGCCAGGGCCTCCATCCATTGCAAACGAACTCCAGACTCATATATCACCATGTGCATCTGGCTTAGGTGGTTCCTGGGGAATCAAACCTGGGTCCTTTGGCTTTGCAGCCAAGCACCTTAACCACTAAGTCATTTCCCCATTCCTCAATGATTTCTTTTTTTTTTTTTTTTTTGTTTTTACAAGGTAGGGTCTCACTTTAGCTCAGGATGACCAGGAATTCACTAAGTAGTCTCAGGCTGACCTTGAACTCACAGTGATCCTCCTACCTCTGCCTCCCAAGTGCTGGGATTAAAGGCGTGCCACCATGCCCGGCCTCAATAATTTCTATTGCATGTATTATTTCCCCTTTGGTCTTTCTTTCTTTTTTTTCTTACTTTCTTTCTTCCTTTCTTTCTTTCTGTATCAAATACAGAGCAAGTAATGGATGGGATTGTCTTTAAACCAGGTCTGAAGTTCCAGTTGGAGAATCAGTGAACAAACTAGTTCTGTCTAATTACATCTGGCTTCCTGTATAAGACAATTCTAGAAAGCCTGTTGTGGGTTTTCCTCTCTCTGAACTCTCTAACCTATTTTCAGACTAGTAAGTTCTCTATAGTCTATGGAATGACTCCAACAGGTAGGAAATGGAAACTCCTAAAGATAGGGGCTAGCTGTTTCATCAATCCTTCTTCTAAGCCTCTCAGGCTCCCCAGATGTCTGTTGATAGATTCCTCTGCTTGGTAAAAGATCAATGTAGTAGTCAATGGTATTTGCACTGACCACAAAATCCCCAAGCTCAGGGTTTCTGTAGAAGTAGGTTAGCAGATGGCTGGCTTGTTGAGTGTGACAAAGGGCCTACCTTTTTGCTATAGCATGTGCAGTTAAGAGAGTGGGGTCTCTAGCTGGAAGCCATAGCCACAAAGTCAGACACCAGTCTCCCTCCCCACCCATCTGAAAATTACAGGATGTTTGAGCTGGAAAGATTGCTGTGAAACCTAATGTCCTAGGTTTGATTCCCTAGTACCCGTGTAAAGCCAGATGCATAAAGTGGCACATGCATCTGGAGTTCATTTGCAGTGGCAGGAGGGCTTGGCATGCCCATTCTTTCCCTCTCTTTCTCTTTGCAAATAGATAATAAAAAAATAAAAACTTTAATAATGAAAATTACAGGATGAGTGAGATAGAAAAAAGAGGAGAGGGCTGGAGAGATGGTTTAGCAGTTAAGGCACTTGCCTACAAAGTCAAAGGACCCAGGTTCGATACCCCAGGACCCACGTAAGCCAGAGTCACAAGGTGCACATGCATCTGGAGTTTGTTTGCAGAGGCTGGAGGCTCTGGCACACCCATTCTCCCTCTCTCTCTTTCTCTCTCAAATAAATAAATAAATTAAATAGTTTTTAAAAAGAAAAAAGAGGAGAGATGGTTCCATTACTTAAAATGACTTTATGACTTGAATTTCCTCATCTTGGTGCACATCACTTAGTAAACCCATTTCCACTGAATGTTGACCATTCTGAAACAAGTTCAAAGGACATGATATGACTGAGCATGGTGGCATACACCTTTAATCCCAGCCTCAGGAGGCAGAGGTAGGAGGATCACTGTGAGTTCAAGGCTACCCTGAGACTACATAGTGAATTCCAGGTCAGCCTGGACTACAGTAAAATCCCTGCCTCGAAAAACCAAAAAGAAAAAAGAAAGACATGATTTCTTTTCTTCTGCACTTTCAAACATGGATGCACTATATGCAAATAGCATTTTTGCCATATTGCCTCTTGGGGTTGTTGTTGTTTACTGCGCAGGATGGTCTTCCATACCGAGATGCATAACTTGCTTCTCTGAACTGAATTTTCCATGGAAGTTGTCCAGCACTCCTCTAGTTCTCAAGCCCTTTATCTGACAGTCTTTTTTCTTCCTCCAGATAATGGCTGGCAGCAACCCACAGCGCAGAGGTTATATGCTGCACTTTTGAAAGAGTCTTGAATGGAGCCATTGTGCCCCTGAGATGGTCTGCATGTTTCACTGAGCAGAGAGTGGGGTGTAAAAAAGGCACCTTGTATGCAACTATTGGCGAGGTTGGGGAGTGAATTAAAAATCTCCAGAAAGTCTGGGCAGTGCTGTTCAGAGGAGCAATGAACCCTCTGGAAGTACTGTTAGCTCAGACATTCCAATGCGGTGAGGCAGCCTCAGGGACTGGGCTCCCTCCAGTCACAGTTACAGCGGGAGTGAGGGGGCAAGCACAGTGCATGGATCTGGACCCCCTCTCTTTGTGAAGATTTGGGGAAGGTGTCTCTCTGCAGGGGTGGGACCTGTTGATTATCAAGCCCAGATAACTGTCCTGCTCAGGGGACCTCCATTAGTTTTGGTTTATAATGGTGCAATGGCTCACTTGGAGGATTTGATGATAACTGCTTGTGCAGGCACCAATTTGTAGAAATCTGATTCCCACATCAAATTTCAAAGAAACCACAACCGACCAGAAGGTTGAGGGTATGAGGTGATGATAATGCTTGATATTACCAGATTCATTAAATGAGTTATAAAACCACAACACAATATTGTACATGAAATAAGGTCCACCGTACATATTAACACTGAAGGAACATTTGCTGGCTCCGTTCACCTGTCCAGGACAATGTACAATAAGGGATTTGGGTAAAGGACCATTTATTTTCCATTGATCTATCCGTAATATCCTGAGTGCTTAGTGAGCAAAGAATTTTCTCTGAGCCCTCGGCAAAGGCCTTCCCAAACCAGCTCTCTCGGAGGAGGGAGTAATGTGACTTTTCATTAAAATCCTAGTGGTAAGAAAACAGCAAGAGTGTAAGAAGCAGGCTGGCAGATTTTTCTTATGGGCAGAGTTCTTTGGCTGTCTGGTGTATTCGTATTCCAGCCTCTCCAGAGCTCTGGAGGCTCCAAGGAGGGGAGATCACTTTTAAGAAGGACCCGAAAGGGCTGAACTAGCGGGAGGAAAATGTGTGGGAGGGTTCATAGAGGGCTCAGCTAAATGCAGGTTCAGGGTTGGAGCTGTTGTGCGATCCATCCTGGCCAGGGCATGTTGGATTCCCCAGGTCACAGGGGATGGAGGGGGCTGGCAATGGGGAACCTATATAAAGTTGAAGAAGAGAAAGAATAGGATGGCCGTGGTGGTTTGATTTGGTCCAAGGGGAGGACCGATGGTAGTGGATGCGGGCCACAGGAATTGGTCCTCATTGAATGTGGAAGGCATCAGGCTCAGGATCTTTGTAGAACAGGTAAAGAGGGGAGGCAGGCTGGGGGAGGGGAGGTCACAGTTCAGGGGAAGAGGTGGAGGCTCTCCCAAGAATGCGTAAAAGCCAGGCACCAGTGGCCAAGGATGCTGCATGCAGAGTCTGTAGTGCCTGCGGCTGTGCTGTGAAAACCTCCACTCGATTTGGAGCCCACAGACAAAAGGTAAAAGGGGAGTTTCTCCAGAGCTGGGCACACTCACGGAGCTCTGCAAGTACTTGCTAAATGAATGAATGCCTGGCAGTGAGTTAGTTGAGTCTCCTTGCTGCCAACTACAAAGAATGACCTAGGTCAAGTCCTTTAGCGCTATGAGCCTCAGTTTCCAAGATTGTCAACGAGAGCTGGTTGCCGGCCCCCCATCACCAGTTCCCCCACTCCCAGGCCTGGGCCCCGCAGGGGGCTCCCGGGAGGGGGTGATGGGTGGGAGAGCCGGGCTCCATCTAGGGGCCGGGCCGGGGTGGCCCGGGCGGGGGCGTCCGGCCCCAGGGCTCGGCGCGCCCGCCTTCCCCGCGCCGCCGAGTCGGGGGCGGGCCCGGCCCAGGCCGCTCCCCCGCCGGCTGCCGGGCGTCCCGCGGCGGCGCTCGCGGCCTCTCGGCAGGCGGGCGGGCGGGCTGGTTCTGGGAAAGGCCGGCCCAGGGCGGGGGCCGCTCGCCTCGCCTCGCCTCGCTCGGGGCGGCGCGGCGCACAGCTCCGGGGGCGCGGGCCGAGCGACGGCGCGGGCGCTGCCCGGGGCGCGGCGGGCACTCGCCCGGCTCCGGTCCTGCGCGCTCCGGGGCATCTCGCGGACACCCAGCCGGGAGCGGGCGGGGAGCTCCCGACGCCGCTGCGGACGGACGGACGGACGGGCGCGGGGACCGACGAGGTGAGGCAGCGGCGCAGAAGCTGGGTCCCTGGAGGATCGCGGACGGACGGGGAGAGCCGCGCTGGGGAGCGCCGGGGCACGAGAGCGGCCCAACCGCGTACCGGCGCGCAGTGCCCGCTGCCTCCGCGGAGAGCGCCAGTGGGACTGTGGGTGCGAGGGTACCCCTAGCAGTAGCATTTCAAGGAAAGTGCTCAGAGACTTATCTGCTTCGAGTCCTAGGAGACATAGCACTGGACACGGTCCCAGTCTTACCTGATAACTAGGAGTGCACCTCTTCCTTCAAAATATCCCCGACCTACCAAGTCTTTGCACTTAGTCGGTGTTGAAGTGCACAGTACAGGTTGGTTGGGTTTCGCCCCTCTCCTCGAATTTCAGCCTTGCGAAACTGACTCCACCAAGTATTCGGAGTAGGAAACGTTTATTGTTCGATGGTTGGTCGGTGTCATTTTAAATAACGAGCTCCCTGGATAGATAAGCAGGACTGACTTGGTTGGAAAGTTGTATGTATGCATTGTTCATAATTTCATCTGCATTATGCAAAATTTGCCTGTAGGATTAGTGCCCCCCCCCTGGCTGTCTTGTAGGAACCCCCTGTTAGGGAAGAGTGAGACCACTGCTACAAAATAGGCACAGCCAGTCAGAAACACTGGTGCCCAGGAGGAAGACGATCTGAGACTGTCTTGGGATGTGGTTGCAGGTGACACCCTAGGAGCTGCACACGTGGCCGGCTGCTCTCCGTGTGTGACCAGGGCCTGAAGAACCTTCTCTGAACAGCGTCCCACAGTGTGTTCTACAACATCCTTTCCTCTTCTGCCCCACAGTTAGCTGTAAATGCTAACCGCTAACCGGCCTTCACACTGAGGTCTGCTGCTGCTTTGTGGCCTCCCCTGATAGCTAGCCTGAAACAGCCAACCTCCCCCGTGCTGAGTTCTGTAGCATTTTACCTCAGAGAACCTCTCTGCTCTCTACCTCTGAGATTTATGTAGATGTCACATTTTTCCTACCAAAGGCATTGGTTGTGACTTTCTTGGCGAGATACTTGTACCACGCTCTCTCATAGTTGTGGGCCGGTATTAAATGTTAGGACTATGGTTCTACAACATAAATCTTTATTTTGGAGAAGATAATATAATCAAAAGGATTTAGAGAACTCTCCCTCACTTAAGCCCCAGGAGTGACCGCTGACCATCGTTGGTCCATGTCTCAGGACCAAGTCAGTGGTGAGATTAAGCTGGAAGGACATTCTTCCAGTTCTTCTAGAAAGAAGCTCTTTGGATGTGCTCCAAATTTGACCTGTGTCATTAAAAATTTCATACTCACAGGGTTGGGGTGAAGCTAGCTAGATTCCAATGAAAGTGGCTATTTTATTTTTCTATTGGCAACAATTCTGGGTTAGATGTTTCTTTGTGCTTTTTATTTTAGTGACATTTGTTTGATGTACAGCTTATATTAAAACTTTCTAAATGAAAAAAGAAAGTCTGAAAGGGACTGCTCATGGTGAAAGAGTTTACTAAGCAAGCCAAGGGATGTTTCCCATGCGGGGGCAAGAGGGGGAAATTCACCAATTCACCCAGAGTGAGGCTGTTCTACACACACACACACACACACACACACACACACACACACCACCCTGATAGCTGAAAATGTGGATTTGTCTCATGAAGTTGCTTTCTTCCTGCACTTTAGTTGAGGTCTTTGGCATTGAGCAAGTTGGGGCCACTGGAGGAGGGCTGTAAGGAATGGATAGGGCTTAGGTATGGCCCAGTTAATGTGGGCTCCCAACGAGGAAAGTTGAAGATGGTGGCATGGGGAGCAGAGAATGAGGAAGCAGATCAAAGATGCACTTTGCTACCATGGAGTCTGGCAGGGAAGCCACAACTCTCCAGCATTGTGTGGCGACTTTGCTTTCTAGATGCAGAACTGAGGCTGGCTGGTATTCAATTTTAATTCAGCAGAGTTATGATTTAAGTAGGTTTTTCTGAGCCAGATTAGGAACCCTGCCCTCTACAGCTGTACTGTCAATATGGTGTCTACCAGCCACATATAGCTAAATTTAAATCAGTTTAAAAAATAAAAATTACTAGGTACTGCCTATATAAGGCCCTCATAATAGGAGAAAAAGATGATGACATCAAATTAAAAGAGAGACTAATGGAGAGAAGGAGAATATATGACGGAGAGCGGGGTTATGAAGGGGAAAGCGGGGGAAGGGAGGGGAATGCCATGGTTTGTTGTCTGCAAGTATAGAAATTGTCAATAATATATATATATAATTAGCCATTTTTCAAGTGCTTGAAAGCTACATGTGGCTAGTGGCTTCTGTCTTTGACAGTGCAGATAGAGAACATTTCCATCATCTCAGGAAGTCTTGTTCTGCAGCTGAGTGTGGTACAACACACCTTTAATCTCAGCACTTGTGAGGCTGAGGTATGAGGATCTCTGTGAGTTTGATGCCAGCCTGGGCTACAGCGTGAGTTCCACGTAGGCCTGGGCTAGAATGAGACTCTGCTTCTAAAAGAAAGAAAGAAGGAAAATAAAGGAAGGGAGAAAAAAGGAAGGGAGGAGGGAAGGAAGGAAGGAGGGAAGGAAAGGAGGAGGGAAGGAAGAAAGCAAGTTCTGGATTTATTCCAGAGAGTTCATGTTTGTTAATCTCCAAGATGGACTGATTTCCAAACCAAATATAATTGTAAATTTAAAGTTTCTTCAGGCTGGAGAGATGGCTTAGCAGTTAAGGTGCTTGCCTGCAAAGCCACAGGACCCATGTTCAATCTCTATTCAGATCCCACTTAAGCCAGATGCACAAAGGTGAGGCAAGTGCAGGGTTGCACATGAGCACTAGGTGTTGCAAGTGTCTGTAGTTTGATATGCATGGCTGAGGCCCTAGCATGCCAATTCTCTTTTTCTCTCTCTTTCTAAAACAAATAAATAAAAATTTAAGTTCTTTTCTTTTGTTTGTTTTTTTGTTTTTCAAGGGAGGGTGTCACTCTAGCCCAGGCTGACTTGGAATTCACCTTGTACTCTCAGACTGGCCTCAAACTCACAGCAATCCTCCTACCTCTGCCTCCCAAGTGCTGAGATTAAAGACAGGCACCACCATGCCCAACTCAAGTTCCTTGTTTTAATCCCCATTGGTGCATTAAGATGAAAGTGATCAAGTTGTTATTGACAACACTTATATACCACAAACTGTTACAGGCACTTTACATCTATGAACTCATTTAATTATTATGGAATTGAACAAGAAATCCCTTATCCCTTACCTGTAATTATAAAATAATAATAATAATGGCCCCCTGAAAACTGTGAATTTTATAAGTTTGGTAACAAAACTGGTCTGAACTGATGTGAGTTTTTATGGTCTTACCTTTTCTCACCTGGTGACAACTATTCATATACTTTGACTTTACAGCTCCTACTGGAGGTGTTTTGCAATTAATACGTGACATGCATACCTTCTTTTAATGAAACCAAAAGATTCCTAACATAATTGGATTCTCAGTTTCTGCTGAGGAGTGTGGACTTCCCTTATCATGTTCATTTTGAAGACAAGGAAACAGAGTAGAAGATTAGTTTGCATAATTTCATAGCAAGAAAGTGCTTGAGCCCAAGGAAGTGCCTGAGCTGAACCCAGATTCAATGAAAGGAGCCTGGCTCCAGAATCCATTCTCTTGACCACTGTGCTGTCTTGCATCTGCCTCTGGCTTCATGAGCTATACAAATGGTTAGGTGAAACCTAATAACTTTAACTCAGCTCAATGAAAAGTTTCAGATAGGGCTGGAGAGATGGCTTAGCGGTTAAGCGCTTGCCTGTGAAGCCTAAGGACCCCAGTTCGAGGCTCAGGTTCCCCAGGACCCACGTTAGCCAGATGCACAAGGGAGCGCACATGTCTGGAGTTCGTTTGCAGTGGCTGGAGGCCCTGGCACGCCCATTCTCTCTCTCTCTCTCTCTCTCTCTCTCTCTTTCTCTCTCTCTATCGGCCTCATTCTCTCTCTGTCTGTCACTCTCAAATAAATAAATAAAACAGAAAAAAAAAAGAAAAGTTTCAGATAAAGTTAAGACTAAATTGTTTGGCATTTAAGGTTTGAAAGCTGTGGGTACTTAAGCCACCACAATTGGCATCTGTAGTGATTATTCAGCTTGTGCCCCTTTCTAGCCTCTGCCAGCCACACTTGGTTTCCAGCCATTCACAGTATAAGCACCAGGAAGAAAAGAGTTATCCAGTGTGGACATTGGTGGCACCATTAGGCTATATTAAAACCTGTGGCAGATGGGTACTTGCATAGTCAAGCAAGAGCCTCTAACCACTGAGCAATCTGCCCACCTTGGGTACTTGCATATTCATGAGTGCTGTGACGGAGGGGATGGTTTGGCCCTGGTGTAAACCAAGCTGGGCTTGGACAGGGCCACTCTGGCGGCTCCTCAGGATCCTGAGCCTTTCTGTCATGGTTCCATTTGTCAGTTCCTTCTTTTGCAAGATCATCTGGAACTGGAGGATTGTTCTAGCGAGGGACGGAAATAGACTCTGCGTGTGTACGTGTGTGCATGCGCACACACATGCGCGTGCAGTATGTATATAGCATATGCACGTGTGTGCAGATGTGTGCATTTCATGCACATGCATGCAGAGGCCAGAACACTATGTTTGGCATCCTCCTTTATCACTCTTCTGCTTTATCTCCCCGGAAACAGGGTCTCTCACTTTTTACTTAGACTAGCTGATCTCCACAAGGAAGGCATAACCGTGCATACCGCTTTTAGCAGTGGAGCTGGGGGCGTTGAACTCAGGTTTGCATGCTTGCACAGCAAACTGTCTCACATGCTTGGCCATCTCCTTAGCCTCAGGAATAGACTTTTCACTCTCCTTCCTCATGTAGTGGTAGGCCTTGGTGGCTTTTTCCTAGAGTTTTAACTCAAACATGTCTGGGCTTGTGTAACCCTAAAGTTGCATGTGAACATGTTCTGATGCTCTACTATCTATATATTCTCTTTAGCATGGGCTCTGCAAGATATCATCTCTATCCAGGGAGCATGGGCACCCGGCACCCCTTAGGACACAGTTTTAAGGTTCCCTAAGGGTCTTAGTGTCTCCTCCCCACTAGTTGTCAGGTCTTAAAGCATGGACTCAGACATTCTGTCAAATACAAAGGCTCAAGATCAATTCTTTCTTGGGTATCCTAGGCTTTGCCTCCTACTAGCTCTATAACCTTGGACAAGCAATTAGCTGTTTTGTAAGCCAGTAAAAGTAATTTTTCAGGATTGCTATGAAGCTCAACAAGATAATTCACCTAAAGTAATGTACATAATGCCAGAACTTAAAGTGCTCTTTAAGTTCAATTCCCATATAAACCAGATATAAATGGCCTAAGTATCTGATGTTCCCTTGCAGTGGCAAGAGGTCTTTGTGTGTGTGTGTGTGTGTGTGTGTGTGTGTGTGTGTGTATGCATGCCCCTCTTTCTCACACATACACATATAAAAATAAAATTAATTAATTGATTAATTAGAAAGAGAAGTTCAAGGATGAATTCCTGGAAACTATGAATGTACTACCTTATACAACCATATTGAGTTTTCAGGTGTGATTAAATTAAGGGATTTAAAATAGTACGTTGTCCTGAATTTCTGAGTGGGTTCAGTCTAAACGTATGGTCTTTAAAAAATTATTTATTTTTACGTGTGTGCATGTGTGTGTGTGTGTGCTCGCGCATGCACATGCGCATGTTGGGGCCTCTCGCTGCTGCTAGATGCTTGAACTACTTTTTGTGTCTGGCTTACATGGGAGTTTGGGAATTGAACCCAGGACCAGTAGGCTTTGCAAGCACCTTTAACAACTAGCCATTTCCCAGCCCCATAATCATACAGTCTTTATAGGAGTAAGACTGAGGTTCAAACTCAATAGAGGGGGGTAGCATGAGTGTTGTGAGAAGAGGTCAAAGGATTCCAGGGACAGATGGGGACATAGCACTAGACTAGCATGTATGAGGCTCTGGGTTCAATCCCTAGAACAGAGGGTGGAGAAAAGGTAGAAGAGGTAAGAAAACAGCTTTTGTTTTTTCTCATAGGCTGCTCTACAAAGAATCGTCCCTACCAACCCATCTTAGACTTCTAACCTCCAGGGCTATAAAGGATTATTTAAATCACTAAATTTGTGTTAGTCACAGCAGACAGGAAACTAGTACAACCTGGGGGAGAAAAAGGAGAGTGGTTAACAGTGAAATTAAAGCTACCACAATGAAAGAACAATAAGCCAGCATTTAGGACTTTATATGAATTAGCTTATTTAATCCACAGTCATCTTCTGCTGAGGTTCTACTATATCATCTGCATATTACAGAACCAGGCAGGAATCAGAGGCGCCAAGAGGTTAAATAACTTGCCTAGGGCCCCACAGCTCCAGTAAGTAGAGCTGGGCTGTGGGTCCAAGCCTCCCCGTGCCATTCCCATGAGCACCGCTTTTCCCAAACAGGCATCTGTGATAGTCTGACAGTCTCCACCTTCCTGTATGTAAGGGAAAGGCAATATTTGCTTAAGTGAGAAGGACAATGTAGTTGTTTTTTTCCCCCCTCCAAATACTGACTGTTAGAGCCCTTGCCATTGCTCTCACGGTACCTCTGGGTAGCCTACAGCCTGAAGAACTGGATCGTGGATCAGGGAGCAGGGCCTGGCCTCCGGCTCCCACCTCTACTCCTGCAGAGCCTCCCTCCTCACCACAGACAGCTGGCCCTGGTGCCTTGCTGGCTCTGCTTCCCACCTCTGCCTGTTTATTGGATTTGCCTCATTCCTGACTCTCCCTCCAGCCCTGAACTCCACCTCCTCTGGCCCCTCTGCTGGTTAGTGTCAGGACTGGGATGGGGGTGGCCAAGGTCCTCCATAACGGCAAATGGGGGCATTTTTGCCTTTTCCATCACATTTCATGGTGACTACTGGTGTTCTGGCGGGGTTTCTATTGCCCCTCAAGCATGTCATTCTGACTGACATTCCACTGGACCAGGGGTTTTCAAACTGTGTTCCAGGAGTGTTTGGGACCTCTCCCAGGTGAGGGGGGGGGGGGGTGGGGATGAAGATCTTGGCCTGAACAGCCCTGCTCTTACTTGCCTTATATGTTGGGGCTCTGTCTCACATTTTGTAAGGAAGAAAGTTGAGAGAGAGACAGAGAGAGAGAGAGAGATTGACTACATTTATGACCTTTAGCCCATAGACTTAGATGAGCAAGAAATATAACTTTGAATTTTCATTAATTTCACTTTACAACTTTGTGATCTGGAGCCAGGTTACTGGATCTGTTTAGATCCTGGCTCCACTGCATATAATTTGTGTGGCTTTGTGTAAGACATGTGACCTAAATGCCCTCATTTCCAGACTGGAGGGACAGTAGTGGTACCTATCTAGCTGAGAGAATTAAATGAGATAATCCATGTAAAAGGTTCAGACATCACATAGCATAAAATAAAAATGCAATCAAGGTCTGGAGAGATGACTTAGTAGTTAAGGTGGTTACCTGCAAAGCCAAAGGACTCCGGTTTGATTCCCCAGGACCCATGTCTCTCTCTCTATCTCTCTCTCAAATAAATAAATACAAAGAATATGCCAGGCATGGTGGCAAACACCTTTAATCCCAGCACTTGGGAGGCAGAGGTAGGAGGATCGCCATAAGTTTGAGAGCACCCTGAGACTACAAAGTGAATTTCAGGTCAGCCTGGGCTAGAGTGAGACCTTTCCTTGAAAACAAAAAACAACAAACAAACAAATAAACAAAAAAAGAATAAAGAATGCAATCCACATTAGCTTCTGTGATATTGTGCAGTTACTGAGTCTCCCAGGGATATAGCAGAAAAATAATTAAACCTCATCTCTTTTTTAAAAAAATATTTATTTATTTATATTTATTTATTTGACAGAGAAAGAGGGAGAGAGAGAGAGAGAGAAAGAGAATAGGTGTGCCAGGGCCTTCAGCCACTGCAAACGAACTCCAGATGTGCGTGGCCCTTGTGCATCTGACTAACGTGGGTCCTGGGGAATCAAACCTGGGTCCTTTGGTTTTGCAGGGAAACGCCTTAAACACTAAGCCATCCTTCCAGCCCTAAACCTCATCTCTTTATGGGGCGCGGCTCCCCTGCTTTCTGGGGATATTACTTCCACTTTCCTTGTCTGGCTGTCGCTTGGATGCCCATTGTCCTTGACTATGTGTGACTTTGGGTCCAGGGACACTGGGGTGCTTCTCAGGGTTACAGCAGCCACACCTGCTTTCAGAGCCTATAGGACATTTCCTTTTTCCCTTCTCACCACACAGTTGGTAGCTCCTGGGATGAGAGAGGCAGTGTGTAGCTGATCCTATCCAGCTTCTCCCCCAAATTTGGAATATAATATAGACCTAACACACTTGGCTCTACCCTCTAGCCTTAAGGCATAAGTTTTTAAAACAGAAGCTAAAAAGGCTTTCAGGTCTCTTCCCCTCTGACATCTCTCCTTTGAAGCAATGAACACTGGACCAGTGGGTTAAGAGGAAAGTACCTAAGATAAACAAAATAATACACAAATAAGAACAGGATAATTAATCTTTAAAAGAAATGCATGTGCAGGTGCACGTGTATGGTTTGTGTGTGGTCAGAGGACAACCTCACGTGTCATTCATTCCTCAGGAATGCCTTTTTTGTTTGTTTTGTCAAGGCAGGGTCTCATTCCAGCCCAGGCTAACCTGGAACTCACTTTGTAGCTCCAGGCTGGCTTTGAACCCATGATGATCCTCCAACCTCAGCCTCCCGCATTCTGTGATTAAAGGTGTGAGCCACCATGCCTGGGCTATACTGCCTTTTTTTTTTTTTTTTTTTTTTGAGACAAACTTCTCATTGGTCCAGAGCTTGCCAATTTGGCTAGACTAGCTGGCCAGTGAGATTTGCCAGTCCCTTTCCCTAGCACTGGAATCATGTCCCTGCCTGTGGCATTTTATCTAAGTTCACTACATCAAACTCAGGCCTTCATGTTTGCAAGGCAAGCGCTTTTCCAGCTGATCCCCTCTTAGTCCCAGGCAAGCTAATCGTGACAGGTATAGTAGACAGTACTGACCAGTCATTATCAGCCAAATTCATCATCAGTTGAGCAAGACCTGTTATCTTTTTCTGCTTGGCAGTGGCATTTCTGAGGCCCGCTTTGCTGACGCTTCCATGAGGTGTGCGCCACTCACAGCAATAGTGAAAGGCCTCCTTCAGAGGAGCTGATCGGGGGTGGAGTAAGAGAAGTCAACTGGCATTTGTGTATTTTTATTGCTTGGTGGGATCAGCTAGCTCCATAATAATAATAATAATAAAACAGTAAGGCTTCAGATTAAAGAAGAGCAGAAGCAGGAAAAGCCTCTGTTTTGATGACTTCATTGTGAGTTTAAACTATATAATATTACTGACTATGGAAAATCCAGGGAATGGAAAGAAAATCATCTGGGAAAAACACATGTGACCAAGTACATGCTATACACATCTGGGCTTAAAATATCATATAACATAGTTTAATTTGGATATCATTGGAGTTGCTTCAAGTTACTGTCATTTCTAAAGAAAGTTTCAATTTGTTTATTATTCTACATTACCAGAACTCAGATTTCATTGATGAACATATTTTCTCCTATGAAATGTTTGCCTGGATGAATTGAAGTATTCTCTACGAGCCTGTTTAGTCAGTCTCTGGGAGATGAATAATATTCACAGAAGTAAAACACTTTTGGCATGAAATTTTATCTCCCTCTCCTCTACCTCCCCCCACAAGACAGAATGAATTTGGATGACAGGGCAGAGCTTGAGCTCTTTGTTAACTGCTGGGGTCTGAGCTCATTCACTTCTCTGCTGCTCAGCAGAGTATTGGTTCCTAACTCTGCCTGTTCTATTGGGCTTGTGGTTTTTCTTTCAGTTGTGGCTTGGGCATGGTTTAAAAATTCACAGTCTTAGGGATTGGTAAAGCAAGATGTAGTTGTGAAAGAAATATGCACAGTTATGGTATGCATCTAAGAGAAGGGACAAGAACTTCTTGAATTTGCAAGAAAGCTACATACATTTGCACAAAGATCTCCTGTAATGAATCTCTGGAGTTGTCAGTGCAATGTAGCGGCCTGGCCTGGCAACTTGTGTGTTCTCTGCCAACATCTCTTGGATCTAGGATTTTGACTGTCCTGTGCCAACCTGAGAGTGGCCTGGGGTTCTCCAAAGCCAAGTCATGAGATGGCTGACAACAGGTGAAGAGTGCTCACATCACACTCAGATCCAGTTGCTTACAGAGGATGAGAGAGTGTGTGCTTATTCTGGCCATGCTATGCATTTCTAAAGAAGTGTCACAATCTAAGCAGCCACATCGAAAATATGTCATCTGTTTAGGAGTTTAAAATATCTTTAATACAAAGCTGGAGAGGTGGCTTAGTGTGTAAAGTATTTACTGCACAAGCACGAGGACCTGAGTTTGGATGTCAAAACCCACATAAGCCAGACTCAGTAGCATACATCCATAATCCCTGGGTTTTATGGCAAGATGGGAGATGTAGAGAGGGGACAGCCAAAAGCTTGTAAGCCAGCTAGCTTGGCATCCACAAGAAAGAGACCATGGAGCTGGAGAGATGGCTTAGAGGTTAAGGCACTTGTCTGCAAAGCCTAATGACCCTGGTTTGATTCCCTAGCACCCACAAAAGCCCAGATGCACAGGGTGGCATGTGCGTCTGGAGTTCATTTGCAGTGGCTAGAGGCCCTAGTGTATCCATTCTCTCTCTCTCTGTCCCTCTCTCCTCTCTCTGTGCGTGTGTGTCTCTCTACTTGAAACAAATAAATAAAAAATATTTTTAAAAATATAGATCCTGCCTCAAGCAAGGTGGAAGAGAAGGACCAACACCAGAGATTGTCCTCTGACCTCTACATGCATGCCATGGCATATGTGTGATGCTCATATTTCACACACAAGTGAACATACATCTCTCTCTCTCTCTCTCTCTCTTACATACACAGAGAGAGAGAGAGAGAGAGAAAGAGAGAGAGAAAAGGAACATTGATTAAATGAATCTCTAATATAAAATTATTTTAGGAGTTGGGGAGTTGGTTCAGTGGTTAAAAGTGCTTACTTGCAAAGCCTGCTGATCCAAGCTTGATTCATCAGCACCTGTGTAAGGTCAAATGTACATTGGCATATCCATCTGTGATCCTGTTGTACCTACAACAATAGAGGTAGAGCCAGAAGAGTCTGAAGCTCATGGGCCAGCTAGACTGGCATTTGTTTGCGGCAGCAAGAGACTGTCTCAAAGAAGGTGGAAGCAGAGCACAGATGCCTTGAGGTTGTCCTCTGACCTCTACATGCAAATGCCAATACATTTGTATACACAAATGAAAAGAACTCCATTTTAGCAACTAAAATCCTATATTTTATCTTTTAATTATTATTGCATTAATTCAGACTTCACAATTCTGTTTATGATTTACTGGCTTTTGACTATATGCTATGTCATCTAATAATTAAAATTGAGGAATAGTAAGGAGAAACATATTTTGTTTTAACAGTTGAAGGAACTGGTCACCTGAGAAACTCAATGGTTTGTCCAAAGCCTCCAAATTGGAGAGAAATGGAACTGGGACTTTTGTTGTCTAAAACAAAATTAAGATAATCCCATAAATATGTAAATATGCCATACAAATTTTGGACCACGGATTCCTTGCTTCACATTCCATCATGGAGAGAGTCCCAAAACCATTATATGGTTCCAAACCTTGATGTAGTTGTAGGTTCATATCTGCCCCCACTGCCTTTTGAACACTTTATTGACAACTTCCATAAATATAGACAATATATCATGATTATAATCTCCCCACAGCACTCCCTTTCCCCCTCCCAAAACCCCCCTCCACTGAATCCTTTTCTCTTTCCAACTAGTCTCTTTTCTATTTTGTTTTGTTTTGTTTTGTTTTTTGAGTTAGAGTCTCACTCTAGCTTAGGCTGACCTGGAATTCACTATGTAGTCTCAAGGTGGCCTCGAACTCATGGCGATCCTCCTACCTCTACCTCCCGAGTGCTAGGATTAAAGGCGTGCGCCACCATGCCCAGCTTCTTTTCTATTTGATGTGTTCAATTTGTCCCTTCTATTCTGTAGGTCTTATGTAAGTAGCATCAGCCACTCTGAGGTCATGAATATTGAGGCCACTTTCTGTGCCTATTTCTGCAAAATAGTATTGTAAGCACTCCTATTCCATCCTTTCCCACACTCTGAGCATTGAACCCTGGGCCTCTCACTCTAACATGCTGTCTGCCACTAAACTATATACCCAACGCTTTTTTGTTTGTCTGTTTGTTTTGAAACAAGGTCTTGCGATATAGTTCAGTCTGACCACAAAATTGCTAGCCTTCTGCTTCTGCCTCCAGAGTAGCAGGGGCTTAGGGAGTGTCTGAGATTGCAGATGTGCTGCCACACTCAGCCTCCTCACGGGCTTCTTCGTCTTCTGATTTTGGGATGCTTTGTGGCCCATTCCCACTTGTTTTTTTCTGTGACTAACTCCATTTTCCATATCTCTAATTCTTTCTTTTTCTTTTTTTCTTTTCTTGGAGGGGGAAATACCGGGGCCTTGCATATGCTAGGTAAGCTCTCTAACATGGAACCATGTTCCAAGCCCATTTTTATTCCTTTTAAAGTATTTTTTTTATTTATTTACTTGCAAGCAGAGAGAGAAACAGAGTGTGTGTGTAAGAGAGAGAGAGAGAGAGAGAGAGAGAATGGAGATAGAGAGAATGGGTGCACCAGGGCCTCTAACCACTGCAAACAAACTCCAGATGCATGTACTACTCAGGTTGTTAGGCTTTGTAAGCAAGCACCTTAACTGCTGAGCAATTTCTCCAGCACCTCCCATTTTTATTTTCTTTTGTCAGATGGTATAGTAGACAGCCTCAGGTCACTGAGATGAACTTCCAGACCAGGCACAGTTATGGAGAAAGGGATTTATTGAAGCTTACAAATACAGGGGAAGTTTCATGATGGCAGAAGAAGCTGGCCTGTTTTCACAGGTCCAAGCAGAGAGAAAAGCCACAAAACACCTCCAGCATCACAAGCAAGCACACAACAGGAACTCCAGGCTGAACTCCAGAACTTTGCATATCTTTAGACTGGAATTCCAAATCCACCACCACTCGTTAGGGCTGGACCCTAAGATCTGCTCAGTGATACCTCCTCTAGCCAGGTGGCTGCAGATCTAAATTACAAACTGTGATAAAATCCTGAATATATTGGGGAACATCTATTTAAACTACCATATTCTACCCCTGGACTATCTCACATTGCAATTCAGTGCAAGTTCAAAGGTCCCCACAGTCTTTACCAACTTAAGAGAGTTCTAAGTCCTAAGTCTCATCTGAGATTTAAGATTGTCTTTAGCTATGAGTCATATAAATCAAACAAGTTATATACCTTCAACATATAAAGGCACAGAGTAAACAGTTTCAACTGCTATAAGGCATAACTGGGAGACACTGGAACAATGCAAACTCAACCACCATCAAGCAAACACCAAACTTCTGCATTTCAAGTCTGATATCATAACCAATGACTGACAGTCTCTGTATTTTCCAATTTTAACCCTCCAGCTAGGCTGAATAGCTAGGGAAAACTTCTATCCTGAGCCATCAGCCTCCATGGTAGCCCTTGCACAGTCCTGGTATTTCTAAACATCCTTGGGTTTCCATGCAAACCACGGTCCATCCTCCTATGGCTTTTCCAGCCTGTTTTTCATGCTTCCAAAACCCAACATCAGGTGTGCAGGACAACGCCAAATCCTTAATTCAGGGATGAAATAAATCTTAACTTTAAAGAGCAGGTTCCTTCTCCAGTCAACTCTTTCTAAAAGAGTTTGCATTTCTATCATAGTCTTTTCTCAGGCATCCTCTCCAATGTTTTAATGTAAAACAGTTGGGCCATTGTCACAGTCACGTTCACATTGCTGGCATAAATCACCCAACCAAGAGTAGCTTGTGTGTAAAAAGACTTATTTTGGCTTACAGGCTAGAGGGGAAGCTCTATGATGGCAGGAAAAAATGATGGCATGAGCAGAGGGTGGACATCTCCTCCTGGCCAACATCAGGTGGACAACAGGAACAGGAGAGTATGCCAAACACTGGAAAGGGGAAACTGGCTATAATATATATAAGCCTTCCCCCCAACAATACACTGCCTCCAGGAGGTCTTAATTCCCAAATCTCCATCAGCTGGGAACCTAGCATTCAGAACAACTAAGTTTATGGGGGATATTTGAATCAAACCACCATAGCCATCTTCCTTAAGATTGCTATTGTGTTTGACAATAGCAGCTTCAGTGACCTAAAAGCAGCCTCATTGCCTGTAATTTTAACTTGCTTGAGTTTTCCAACTTAATATCTTAAATCTCTCAGTCCAATATCTTTAGCCAAGCATATCAGTCCATTATAAATTTGACCTTGAGCAAACTCTCTGAGCCTGAGCAGCATAATGCAGCCAGCTCTTATGCCAGTAGCCCAGTTCCAACAGTTTTCTGCCCTTTCCTTCCCCTGAGAAAGTTCAAAATCCAAGCCTCCAAGTTCAATTCTCTCTACACTTAGCATTTTCAAACTATCACAAGAATAGTCCATAAAACTTGGCTTAGTGCTCCAGAAGGCATCTTTAGTTATAAGCATCAAGTCCCTACCCATTCCATAGAAAGATTTAAGACTGCCTCTTAACTATGACTCCTATAAAATCAAAACAAGTTGCATACTTCCAATACATAATGGCACAGAGTAAACATTTCCATTGCAAAGAAGCATAACAAAAGAGAGACTGGAACAATGCAAAATCAATAATCATTAGGTAAATATCAAACATCTGTAGTTAAAGTCCAGCATCCATAACCAGTGATGACAAATCTCTGGATTTCCAATTTCCATCCCTCAATCTGGGCTGAGTAGCCAGGGGAATACTTTAATTCCAAGACAACAGCATTCCATGGTAGCCTTTGCACAGTTCTGGCATATCAAAAACATCTTTTGTTCCTCACTACAAACCATAGTCCATTTTACAATGGTCTTTTTGGCCTTCAATACAGCAATATCATCATGCTCCCCATGCCACATCTCAGCAGTGGCTCCTGAAACCATGTGCACATTATGACTAGCTTTCATGCATTTGTCATGCTTCCAAAACCAATACAAGGTGTGAAGTGACACAGACATTTTGTTAATCCAGGGAGGAAATAAATTGTGACCTTGAAGAGTAGGTTTCTTCAAGTCATCTCCTTTCAAAAGATGTTGCATGGGCCATTTGTGGTGGCACACACTGGTAGGAAATTGCAGAAGTGGCAAAGGCAGAAAGAAAATAAAAAAGATTTTGCATGGTTCTTGTAGTCCCACTGTTGGGGAGGTGCAGACAGAAGGACCCCCAGCCTTTACTGATAGCTTTAATTAGTGAGATCCAGGTTTAATGAGATGCCCTTTAGCCTCCAATGCATGCATACCTCTACACACACATACACCTATATGCACACAAACAAGCATATACACACCCACACTAATATCAGACACACATGCAAAAAAATGAAAATGAGTTGAATTTTATAAAATACCAAAAATACTATCTTTCAGATGATTTGTGCTCTTTTCATATTGGATCTACTGATGTGTTATATCATCATGTTAAAAAATTTCCTACCAATGATGTGTTATATCATCATGTTAAAAAATTTCCTACCAAGCAGCCATGTTTGCCATTTGGTTGTGGCAGTTTGTTATGATTTTATTAATGTATTATGTCTTTAATAAGGGGATATAAATCTAGAGTTCATATATATATATATATATATATATATATATATATATATATTTTTTTTTTTTTTTCTTTTTCAAGGTAGGGTTGCACTCTAGCTCAGGCTGACTTGGAAATCACTCTGTAGTCTCAGGGTGGCCTCGAACTCATGGCAATTCTCCTACCTCTGCCTCCCGAGTGCTGGGATTAAAGGAGTGTGCCACCACACCCAGCTAGAGTTCCTTTATATTTTAAGTGGGATTTAAATAAAGCTAGCTGCATTATATCCACGATCATGATCATCATAGGTGAGAATTAAAATCAGCCTGGGGCTCCTGAGTGTACATAGATTGAATTGCAAAGGTCCCTGGCACTTTCCTAAGAGTTCTGGACAGCTTCAGATTGGTAATGAGCTGGGGGCCACTGTTTCTGTGGGAGACAGGCAGGAGTGCACAATGTGGATTGGTTAATTGGGGCTTGTACTTTTAGAAGTTTGGATTCATCCAGGGTAACCTCTAAATTTGCTTTCCTATGTGGTAAAAATGGAATGTCCTTTTAAATTTTTTATGTATTTGTTTGTTTTTAGTATACTTGTTCCTGTGATCCTCACAAGATAGGAAGAATTATAACTTTACCATTTCATGGTTAGGCACCATCCTTGTGACATGGAGTCTAGACCTTCTTTTCTGGAGTGAAAAAAAAAATGCGAACAAGCAAGGCAGAAAACCTGGGAGACAGAATTGGGCCCCAGAATTACCTTAGAATCCAGTAGCAGTCAAATTTAGTTTAGGTGAAAAGTTAAAAAAAAAAAAAAAAGAAATGCTCTTTCCTTCACCCTTCTTTTCCTTTCCCTACCCTTCCCTTTCTTTTTCTTCCCCTTTTCTCTTGTCTTTTCTGTTCTCCATTCCTTTCCCCCTTCACTCCCTTTCTTTCTTGTTTGGACAGGGATTCATGTAGCCTAAGCTGGACTCAAACTGGCAGCATAGCAGAGGATGACCTTGAATTTCTGATCCTCCTGTTTTCACCTCTCAAAACCACTGCGTGCCCAGTTTATGTGGCAGCTGAGGATCCAACACAGGCTCTGTGCATGCTAGGCTAGCACTCTACCAACTGAGCTACAGCCCTGCCCCTGTAAGTTATAAAGTTTGATAGTATTTTGATAAAGGGGCTTGACCTAAATCTCTGTAACTTGACTCATAGGAAAGATGCTTCTATTACTGCAACTTACTGTTTTCTTTTGTAAAACATTTCCACTCTCATTTTTTCCTTTCTGCAGAATTTTTTCAATTTGAAGAATTCTGAACACAAGGACTGCTGGGTTTGAGGCAGTACATTCCAAGGAATAAAACTAGAGTGCACAAGAGACAGAGAATAGAATGCTCACCTTGTGACTAATTCTCTGTAGTGCAAAGGCTCAAGGGACAACTTGGGAGAGTGCCCAGGTCATTAGGGCTGTTGTATTGAGGAAGCCACTCAGGTTCATCTGGAGTAACTGGTTCCCATAAATACTCTATGATTGATTTATTGCCTTGTTACTCTTTGAAATAGAGTCCTTTGGTTAGTTCTTTAATGAAAATGTTTACTAGGGTCCTAATTCTATGCCCAGGTTATGCCCTCAGTTACCTTTTAGTCCAACTATTTACCTGAACATTTCAATGATCTATCTCTTAAGTCCTGGCCAGCTCTGTCCTGGAGTTTGCTACTACAGATTATAGGGTGGAGGGGAGGCAGGGTATGGCTTGATGGGAGAATGTAAAAGGCTACTCTTGGGGAATAGGTGGAGGATCTTTAGAAGGCTTGTTCACAGGAGAGTATTAGTCATGTAGGCAGGGTGTCCTTTGAGGCCCTCTCTTTTCTTTCTTTCTTTCTTTTTTTTTTTTTAAGGTAGGGTCTCACTGTAGCCCAGGCTGACCTAAAATTCACTATGTACTCTTAGGGTGGCCTTGTACTCACAGCAATCCTCATATGTCTGCCTCCCAAGTGTTGGGATTAAAAGCATGTGCCACCAGGCCTGGCTCACGAGGCCCTCTCTTTTCTTGCTCACCTTACATACATGTTAGGGTTCCTCAATTCCACCAGCCAAGTGTCACCTTTCCATGATGATTACAAACTTCTCTGCACCTCACACACTTCTGGCCGCTGAGTGGCTTCCAGCTACCTGCAAGGCATCCTCTGAGAACTTGTATTCAGTCATTCCCCAAACCTATTTCTCCTGTGTTCTCCATTGTAGTGAAGACAGCCTTTATCCCACTGGGGTCAAGGTTTCTTACTGCTGAGGCTCCTTCTGTCCAGCTCTCACCACACCCTGCTGCCTTCCATCTTAATGTCTGTCTTTCTCTGTGAAGTGTATGTTCCATGAAGCCAAGGAAGAGGCTTCTCTTCTATTTTTTTTTTTTTGTTGTTGTTGTTGTTTTTTGAGCTCTTGCACAATATAGAACCTGAAATAAAGGTAAATAAATGTTGATTTAGTATATGAATAGAAATTCCCCTGTGTTCTACCTCCTAAATATCTCTTCAACCAGGCAGGACTGGATGTAGTCCAATTTTGCAGTTTATTGGAAGGTTGCCTCTAAGGAAGCTATTTTTTAAAAATTCATTTTGAGATAAATTATAAATTACTCCTAATTTATAATTTCCAATTTATAAATTAAGCTTATTTCAATCTCTAAGCATTAGTTCCTAAAACAATAACATAGTCATGATAGTATGTATATCATAGAGTTGTGGTGGGAGATTAAATGAAATAGAGTAAATGAAACTTGTCACGGTGTTTAACACCTGACATAGTTTGTTGCAAAAGTAGGATCAGCCCTGGGATGTGGAAGTTCATTAATGCAGATTAGGAAGCATATTCCTCATCTTTTAGAAGGTAAGGATCTGTGAAAGGTTCCAACTATGTAACATAAAAATCATGAACCCTGGGCCAGGCGTGGTGGCACATGCCTTTAATCCCAACATTCGGGAGGCAGAGGTAGGAGGATCGCTGTGATTTCAAGGCCAGCCTGTGAGAGTACATAGTAAATTGCAGGTCAGCCTGGGCTAGAGTGAGAGCCAACCTTGGAAAAACAAATTGTGAAAAAATCATGAACCCTTGAATTAGCAGGTGGGTTCAAATGAAAACTTTACCACTTAGTAGTTTTGAGAGTTTTCAGAATTTACCTAGCAATTCTCAAGCTCATCTTCAAAACTCTCCAACACTGGAGTGCCAGTACCTTCTACTAAGGATTGTTGTCAAGTATAAAGGAAAAGCCTCCAACTCTAGACTTCTGTTGTTATTTTCTTTACTGTGGGGAGAAGCTCTAGGTTGTCTGTAGTCAGAGCTTTATTCCTGACCCATTTTAATCAGGTATGGACAAGGCATAGAGCCATACTTTCTTTATTTGCAGATGACTGAAAGCTGGGGAGATAAGTAATAAAATAAGTAGTACAAAGGAGGCTCAGAAGGACCTTGATGGCTGGAACTTTGGTCCTTCAGCCAGTCGGATGTGTAGCAAGTAGAAGTACATCAAAGCAGTCACAGGCAAGGGGACCACTTGAAGGTGACTCTGCTGGTCCACACCTTCAAAAACTATGGGTTATGGCCCCATTTGGGTTGAATAACTGCATGTGAGAGGTTAAAATTTGTCATACTAAAAGATTTGAATGCACTACGTTGAAAATTAATTCAATGTCAAGTTCTGGGAGCAGCTGGCTATGTTGAATCTTGCAGCTTTCCTGCAGCGTCGGTTCTGATCACACAGCACGTGC
Organism: Dipus sagitta; assembly: GCA_036346955.1. Taxonomy (NCBI): domain Eukaryota; kingdom Metazoa; phylum Chordata; class Mammalia; order Rodentia; family Dipodidae; genus Dipus; species Dipus sagitta. The sequence continues at coordinate 42,346,395 of CM070770.1, read as the reverse complement.
ACTTTGTAGTGCCCACGTCATCACTTCACACACCAACAAATGCTGCCTGGAGCACCTTGACTCAGATTCAAGGCTGTTGTTGTATTATGAATTAGTGTGTTTATGAATGTTGGTGTTTTTTTCTGTACATACAAGGTTTTAATGCTTTTATAGAAACAATATGTTTTATGGAAAAGAAAAACTTTTAATATTTGAATACTGTTAGTCCTCAGAATGTAGATAACCAAATTAGTCTATCTTTGGATTGAATGGTGTTAGACTGTTTGACTTTAAAGATTGCTATTTGAATTACTAGCTTGAGTTTCATTAAAAAAATCATTAAATGAATTATGACTTGGAATCAGGACAAGTTCCAATAGTTTCTGAACTGTCTTAAATGTACTTCTGCCATTTCATACTAAACATGTATGTGAAATAGTGTTTTTAGCATTGATGATTATAAACTCAAAATACCAATCAGTTCTGAAAAGTGTTGAAGATGTTCTGTGTTAGTATCAAATATTCAGCCAAGATTTAATTCTTCTTATAAAAATAAGCAAGCACACCCATCTCATTAGTATGCAAATTTACTTTTGTGTTTAATAAATGGTAAGATTCTATGTATACCAAATAATTGTTTTAAACTAAATTTCTTCATGATCTATTATCAGCTAATGACCCATTTTATATACATATATACCTGAGGTTATATAAAACTGTTTTTGAGTGAAAGAGGACCATGAGTTGAAAAGTTTAGGAAGCTCTGCTTTAGTTCAGGTGATATGTCAAAAAGATATGAACTGGGATAGGTCAGTGACAATGAAAAGGATATAAACCGGGATAGGTCAGTGGCAATGGAAAGGAGCTAAGGATGGGGAAGAGCCTTTTAGAAAAATCACCAGAAGGTAACAACTAAAACACTTGGAGGGGTGGAGACATGGATAAAGAGGTCCAAAGATGACTAAGAAGTTTCCTTTATGGGTTGGTGGGGGGTGGGGGAGGCAAGTACCAGTTAATGGGAAGAAGGAAGTTAGGTGGAAGAGCAGAGTTGGTGAGAGGAGGCAGGACAGAAGTCTGGCTTCATAAGTGGTATGTTGGCTCTGACCAAAAGGAAGTTGGAAAGTCAGGGCTATAGTGCCAGGAGAGGCTGTGTCTGGAAAGAGGCATTTGGGAGTCATCCACAGAGGTGATAGTTGAAGCTGTGGGAGGGAAGGGATGGGACGGTGCAGGAGTGGCCAGGCTACTTAGAATCATTAGCATTGTTGGCCCCAACTTGAGAAAAGCAGGACAAATAAATGCTTGCAGAAGTGGGAAATAGTTCTACTGCCTTCCTGGTTCTACTTAACTGATTAAAGTTGTACAGAGTGAAAAACAGCTCACAGAAGAATTCAGGTTTAAAAAATAATTAGTTTTAAAATGTTTAATCCTACAATAATATGTAGATACGGATTGTGAGCGCTTCAGGTGAGCCCCTCTTTTATCCTTATCTGAGTTTCATTTTCTTTTGTGTGTGGTCACTCTGTGAGCATTCTTACAGGCGTTTTTCTATGTGATGATGTTGGTACACATGCATGCACATAAAAATACACTCTTGTTTTCATGTGTGGTTTTGTTTTTTATTAATGATCTCATACTATTTTTGTTCAACTTTAAAAAAAATTATTTTATTTATTTATTTGAGAAAGAGTGAGAGAGAGAGAGAGAGAGAGAGAGAGAAAATGGGCACACCAGGGCCTCCAGCCTCTGCAAATGAACTCCAGCTCCATGTGCCATCTTGTGCATTTGGCTTTATGTGGCTATTGTGGAAGTGAACCAGGGTCTTTAAGCTCCGCAGGCAAGTGCCTTAACCACTGAGCAATCTCTCTAGCCCTGTTCAACTTATTTTTATTTTAAAGAATGCAAGAATATTTCCTGGGGATATATAGCTCAATGGCAGAGTGCTTGTCTAATATGTATAAGATCCTTGGTTTAATCTCCAGCATTGCAAAAAACAAAAAAAAATCAAGTAACTTGATGAATAAAAATATTAAAATGTATTAAAATATAATAATAGGCTTTAGAAATATTTCCAAGTAAATTTATCTAACCTTGAGTTTTAAAAACAATGAATCCCATTTTCCTGGGTATTAATGTACTATGTTTTACTTACTCACACCTCTGTAGGTGGAATATACCTGGTTTCCAACTTTTGTATGTGTCTGTCCTACAGGAATTCACCTAGTTGACTGCTGTGCAGGGAAGAGGATACCATGAAAAAGAGTAAGTCAGGGGCTAAAGAGCTGGTTCAATGTTTAAAGGCACTTGCTTGTAAAGCCTGACAGCCTAGATTCACTCCCCAGTACCCACATAAAGCCAGATGCACAAAGTTGCACATGTGTCTGGAGTTCGTTTGCAGTGGCAGGAGGCCCTGGTGTGCCCAGCCCTTTCTCTCTCTAAGTACCTCTTTCTCTCTCAAATAAATAAAAATATATTTTTTGTTTTTGTTTTGAGGCAGTGTCTCCTAGCCCTGGCTGACCTGGGATTCACCATGTAGTCTCAAACTCACTGCTATCCTCCTACCTCTGCCTCCCGAGTTCTGGGATTAAAGACATGTACCACAACACCGGGCAAAATACTACTACTACTACTATTATTATTATTATTGGTTTTTCGAGATAGGGTCTCACTCTGGCCCAGGCTGACCTGGAATTCACTATGTAGTCTCAGGGTGGCCTCGAACTCACAACGATCCTCCTACCACTGCCTCCCCAGTGCTGGGATTAAAGTCATGGGCCACCATGCCCGGCCTAATATTTTTTTTAAAAAGCAAGTCATAAATTTATGAGTTACCAGGGGCAAAAGGAACAAATAGGAAGAAAGGAGGCTTGGACTACCACTTTTAAGGTTGTTGATGTGGGCTGGGGGAAGGACATGTTCATTTGAGGATGCAGAAGCAGATGGGAGAGGTTGAGCCATTTGCCTGACCTTTGCAAGGTAGAAACATGAATGAGATGAACCCTAATGATTGCTCACACCCCAGGGGTCAAGTACTATTATGCCATTAACCTCATTCTTATAGCAGCAATTTCTGCTTCAGGTTCAATCACTTGCTGTGTTCCAACCTTGACAGGACCCTCTAGGTGCCATTAGGCTGGAGGAGCTGTGAGCTGTGGGGAGAAAGGTGGAAGGGGTATATGCTGATGAGATGGGGACCTCTGCCTCCATCCCTTTGGTCCACACCAAAGTTGAATGGCTTAAAAGATGGGGGGTTTGAAACATTTTCCCATCTACAACTAGAATGCCTGGTATTGAGGCAGCTGCAGTAAGGATAGCTGGGAAAAGATATGGAGGGGACCCTTTTCTTCACCTGCTTCCTCTCAACTTAAGGGACCCTGGTTCTCTCTCTCTCTCCCTTTCTGGTGTTCCTACCTTTCATCTTCTGAATCACATCAAATCTTATCAGTAACTTGGAGGCATAAGTATTTATTTTATCTTATCTTTTATTTGAGAGAGATGAGAGAGAGGGGGAGGGAGAATAGGTGTTCCAGGGCCTCCAGCCATTACCAACAAACTCCAGACGCATGCACCACCTTATGCCTCTGGCTTACATGGGTCCTAGGGAATCGAACCTGGGTTCTTTGGTCTTGCAGGCAAATGTCTTAACCACTAAGCCATCTCCCCAGCTCTGGAGATATAAGTATTTTTTTCATTTTTATTTATTTATTTGCAAGGAGAGAGAGAGAGAGAATGGGCATGCCAAGGCCTCCAGCCACTGCAAACAAACTCCAGGCGCATGTGCCCCTTGTGCATCTGGCTTATATGGGTCCTGGGTCCTGGGTCCTTTGGCTTCCCAGGCAAGCACCTTAACCGCTAAGCAATCTCTCCAGCACTGGAGACGGAAGTATTTTATACAAGCCAAAAAGGCCCTCATTGTCTTCCCTTCATTTCTGCTGCCTTCTCTTGCTTGGGACTAAGAGAAGATTCTCCCTGGGGCTAACCTGCAGGGAGCCCAGCTGGTTCTTTCTCATGGTACCAAGCTAGGCTGTGGAAGCTGCTCGATCCTGGGTGAGACTGCTTGGTGAGCAAGCTTCAGAACCATTGACATCTTTTATAGAGAAAGCCTTACTGGGAATTTCTCCCCCATCTGGTTCTCTGAGCTTAGCGTCTCCCAACCCAAGTCCTCCCTGCTTGCAGCCTGGTGAGGTCTGGTTTGTCTTAGTTTTCTCTGCTTCTACTCTGGCCAAACTAGACTCACTCTCTAGGCTGCTGGGCCAGTGAATGGGCTCATTGTCTGCACAACCTCCACTGGTGTGTGTCTGCATACACCCGTCTGTGGGAGAGTAGCTGCACCCACCCCTGCTGCTGCATGCTCTGTGCCTTACCACTCCCCTCCCTATCCTGCTGGCTACTCCAGCCACAGATGCCCCATTTTTGCTGCCCAGAGCTCCATGAACACACGGCGTCTTTCCATCCTGTGCTTTCCCTTGGGTGGATCACTCTTCCCCACCCAGCTTTCCTCTGCAGTGAAAATTAGGTTAGGCATCACTCACCCTAGACAGCTTTCTGTGACACCCCAGCTCAGACAGCCCACACTGCTTGTGTTTTGTGTTTCGTGTCTGCCTCCCCTATTCCACTGTAGTAAACTGTTACTTCTCTCTCTCTCTCTTTCTCTCTCTCCAAGGCTGAGCCAGGCCTAGTATCTACTGGGGACTCAATCCATGCTTGTTGAACCCACCAAACCCAGGGCAGGGGGCATTTTTGTGGTCTTACCCCACAGTAGGTCCCTAACTTCATAGCACCATCATACTATTTGAACCACATGTTAACAAAACTCCCTGAGAGGCCTCCCTTTGTACTAATTTGATTGTGTTCTGTTTGGATGGTCTGCAGGTACAGCACCAACCATTATCTTTATACTTCAGACAGTTTCTGCTTAGGAAGAGTGGAGAAGTGAGGAGAGGGCATGCTACCCACTGCGCAAGGCCGTGGGAGGCCACTGAGGTGCTTGAGGTTTCCCAAACTTTCCTGTGCCCAAGCACAGTGACCATAACACAACTGGCCTATTTCTTTTTACCAAGCACCTTGGCATGCTCAGTCTCATTTGACCTTTCTTACAAATCACCTTGTGAGGTAGAAAGGACCCATTATACAAAATGAAACAAACAAGGTTGATTCATTTACTTATTTTACAAATACTTATTAAGCTCTTACTATCTCCCTGGGGGAGGCCTTGAGAACATAACAGAGAACAAAGCCAGCTCTCAGGAAGTTTTGGTTCTAGTCAGAGTCAACAAATAAAAAATAAGTGTGCATATAATTAATAAATATGATTTATAGGGACAGCACATCCTAGGGAGATAAGCAGGTAGGGCAAGGTTACAGAAAGCCATGGCTGTGTGGAGAGGGACTGCTTCCTAGCAGGCAAAGCCTTTCTGAAGAGATGATGGCTGAACCGAGTCAGAAAGTGAGATGGAAAAGCACTGAGGTCCCAGGGTGCAGTTGTCCCTGGGCCCCTGAAGAGGGCTCTTTCCCAGCATCCTTTGGATTATTTCCCTCTTTACCATGTTTATAGATGCCCCTGAGTTATGTCAAGTTCAAAACATGGATTTACTTAATGCCTCTTTAAGCAGGCAGTGGATGAGATGTATTAGAGAGCCTTGGAAACTTATTATGCACAAACCCCCATTCCATCAATTTGAGTATGTACAGACAGCCCAGAATCAAAGTGCCCACCAAGGGTTCACCTTTTGTTTTATGTAGTACCTTTCTCAAAGACTCCTTAGGATTAAATTTTACCTCTTTGCAGGTCATCACAGAGGGTGTCAGAGACCTCAAGGCAGCTAAGAGATTAGCATCCTGCCATTTTTAAAAAAATTTATATATGACATAAAATTTAACACTTTAGCCATTTTAAACTATACAGTTTAGTGGCATGAAGTATATTTACATTGTTGCGAGACCCTCTCTGTCATCCACCTCTCTATTTTTTCTTTTCTCTATTGTTTGTTTTGAGACAATCTGACACAGTAACAGAGGCTGGCCTTGAACTCACTATGTACCCCAAGTCAGACTCAAACTGAAGGCAGTCCTCCTGTGCCAGCCTCCTGGTTATAGGCACAAGTATTGTACCCAGTTCTTTTACTTTTTCATCATCCAAACCAAAACTGTACCCACAGAACAGTAATATTTTCTTGTCAATTTTTGAAAGCCCCTTGTGAACCATGAGCAGTGAGGGACCAGATGCCATTTTACTGGCCCTTCCCTGATGGCAGGGCCTCCCACGCTCAGTGCAGTGTCCTTCAGATTAGTTCAAAGAGCACTGGAGCCAGAATCACCTGGAAGTGATGATGATGGGGAGCAGGTATGGGTTGCAAATGCATGCCTCGCCATCCCTTCCTGAAGCAGAATCCCTTGGGTTCCATCCTAGCAAATGTGTTCTTACCAAGTTCCTTCACCCCATCACTCTGCTGCTGATCAAAATGTGAAGCTCACTGTCTCAACCTCATGAGAAGAGCAAGTGAGGAAGACTGCTAGTGGGGTAATGAGGTGGTAACTTGCAGAACAGGCCTCTATGCAGAGCAGCTTACTGGATTTGCTCTACTTTAGCTTCCTGAGGCTAACTGTACAACTTGAGTTTGCCTAATCTCTCTGTATCTTGGTCTTATATTAATTTAGAAATTATAATATTGGCATGGTACTGCACAAAAAGAATAAGATTATACACATGAGGTGTTTATCATAGTGCCTTATGAGAAGTAAGATGTGGGTCTGTGTGTGTGTATGGTACCCAGGCATGTAGGCATGCATGTTCATTATGTGTGGGTGGGGACACGTGTGTATGTACACTTTATTTCCCTACCTTATTTATTTATTTATTTATATTTATTTATTTATTTTTGGTTTTTCATGGTAGGGTCTCACTCTGGTCCAGGCTAACCTGTAATTAACTATGTAGTCTCAGGGTGGCCTCGAACTCATAGTGATCCTCCTACCTCTGTCTCCCAAGTCCTGGGATTAAAGGCATGCGCCACCATGCCCAGTTTCCCTACCTTATTTATTGAGATGTACTCTCACACTGAACCCGTAGCTCACCCATTTGGGTAGGCTAGCTAATCAATTTGCTCTGAGGATCCACCTGTTTCCACTTTCCAACTACTGGGATTATAGGAATGCAACATGACACCTGACATTTACATGGGTTCTGGGGATCCAAACTCAGGTCTTCACACTTGTGTGGTGAGATTTTTACCAACTGAGCCATTTCCCAAACAATTCTCTTGTTATTATTATTTTTTTTTTTTTTTTTTTTGGTTTTCCAAGGTAGGGTCTCACTCTAGCTGAAAATTTGTTTTTAATTTTTATTTTTATTAAGTAATGGATTTTATTGTAATGTTTTCATACATATATATTATTATACTTTGTCCTTCATCTTCTCTGTTTCCCTTCCCACCTTACTAGGCCCTCTTGTCCCCCAAAATAGTCCATCCTTTTGCTTTCATGTCATTTATATTCCACGACTTTCTCTTGCTTCCTTCTCCTCCTCCCTTTAGACCTCTTCCTTCCTTCACTTAGTTCCTCTGCTATTTTCATGTCACATGTACACATACCTGTATATATATAAATCTAGATTCCACATATGAGAGGGAATGTGATATTTGTCTTCCTGAGTCTGGCTTGCTTCATTTAATCTCATCTCCAGTTATATACATTTTCCTTTAAATGTCATAATTTAATTCTTTTAAAAACATTTTTCAACATTTTATTTTTATTTATTAGAGAGAGAAAGATAGAGGGGAGGAGAGAGAGAAAGAGAGACAGAGAGAGAGAGAGAGAATGGGCACGCCAAGGCCTCCAGCCAGTATAGATGAACTCCAGACGCAGGTGCCACCATGTGCATCTGGCTTATGTGGGTTTTGGGAATTGAACCTGGGTCCTTAGGCTTCACAAGCAAGTGCCTTAACCAATAAACCATCTCTCAAGCCCATAACTTAATTCTTTTTTTTTTTTCTGAGGTAGGGTCTCACTCTAGCTCAGGGTGACCTGGAATTCACTATGTAGTCTTAGGATGGCCTTGAACTCATGGTGATCCTCCTACCTCTGCCTTCCAAGTGCTGGGATTAAAGGCGTGAGCCACCACACCCGACGTAACTTAATTCTTTACAGCAGAACACAATTCCATTGTGTATATGTGCCACATTTTTTAACCCATTTATCTATTGTTGCACCTACAGTCTGATTTTATATCTTTGGTGTTTGTCAATAGTGCAGCGATAAACAGGATGCACAAGTATCTCTGTGGTCTGGTGACTTAGAGTCCTTCAATATATACTCAAGAGTGGTATGACTGTCAGCCAGAATAGCTCAGTTGGGAGAGCATTAGACTGGAGGAGTGCTATGGCAGTTCTATTTTTAGTGTTTTGAGAAACCTGTGTACTGATTTCTATTGTGACTGCACTAGCAGTGCATAGGCTTTCCACATATCCTCACCAGCATTCATTGTTACTTGTTTTCTTGATGGTATTCATTCTGAGTAGGGTAAGATGGGAATCTCAATGTAACTTTAATTTATACTTCCTTGGTGACTAAAGATATTGAATACATTTTCAAATTTTTTGGGGGGGATCAAAAGGACTTCCTGTTAAAATATGGTTTTGTAGGAAGGAACGTGGTAGGGGCTCAAGGGTGATGTTCTAGACACTGAAGTAGTCAGTAGGCTAGGCTCAGGGAACTGGGTGGGAATACTGGACCATCATGAGTGAAGTGTCTGTCTGTTTGTCTGTTGGTGGATGGAAGAGGCGAGTGTTGATTAGATCAGCCTTGAACCTTGCTCCATTTGGCCTAATTAAATATGACATGTTACCCCAAGTGAGCAGATATCCTTTTGATCAATATTAATTACTATATTAGAGCACACTTATAGAAAATTTATATTCATTGCCATTATATGGTTTGGCATATAATATTTAAAAATATTTGGGCTAGAGTGGTAGCTTAGCAGTTAAGGTGCTTGTCCTAAGAAGCCTAAGGACCCAGGTTTGATTCTCCAGGACCCATGTAAAGCCAGATGCACAAGGTGGCGCATGTGTCTGGAATTCATTTGCAGTGGCTAGAGGCCCTGGTGTGCCCATTCTCTTTCTCTATCTGCCTCTTCCTCTATCTCTCCTAAATAACCAAATAAATAAATTATATGTATATACATACATATATGTATATATATACATATATATGTATGTATGTGTATATATATATGTGTATATATATATATATGTATATATATATATATATATATGTATATATATTTGTTAGGTACTTAGCCAGGTACAACTTGAGCCCCCAACTACTTGAGACAGCTGAATTCCTTGATCTAAAGCAATAGAATCCCTTGGAAACAACTGTGGGCCCCACAGAAAAAGCCTATCTCTTTTTTTAAATTTTTTTGTTTACTTTTATTTATTTATTTGAGAATGACAGACGGAGAGAGAAAGAGGCAGAGAGAGAGACAGAGAGAGAGAGAGAGAGAGAGAGAATGGGTGCGCCAGGGTCTCCAGCCACTGCAAACAAACTCCAGATGCGTGCGCCCCCTAGTGCATCTGGCTAACGTGGGTCCTGGGGAATTGAGCCTTGAACGGGGGTCCTTAGGCTTCACAGGCAAGCACTTAACCGCTAAGCCATCTCTCCAGCCCAAGAGCCTATCTCAATATTTAAGAAAAATTGTCATGTGGGTAAATGAATGAATCTTAACCTTTGGCTGATACAAGTTTGAAGATCAGGCAGTGTTCACAGATTAAGACAGATGAGACTGCACATAATTTTAGGGAGACAGGGAAGTGTGATTTTTCTAGTTGCTTCTTTTTAAAGCTAACATTTTGAGCTTCAGTAAAGAAATTGATATTTATATGGATTTTATTATGCCCCAAACTATTTTAGAGCACATAATAGCATTATATATTACTATATTTAAGTACATTGTTATTGTCTTAAAAAGCAGGATGAAATATATGCCATAATTACTTTTTATTAAAATACCCCTGGCATTATAAAATTAATCACATTAATATTTGTGATAATGCCAGAACTACCAAAAGTGAGCCACACTTCCTATTCTTAGCAAGTCTAGTCCTCCCTGTGCTGTGACATGTTGAAAGAGCCACCTTCATCTAGGTTCTGGGATTTGCTACTTCATGGTCCCACCTCTGTACTGCATGTCACTCTACCTCCCTGGGCACCCTCCCCACCACTGGCAGAGTCTTAGGAAAGACCTGAAGGCTGGTCCTGCAAATCAGCTGGTTGCAGATTGTGGACTGTGCAAACAGCTCTGTATGTTTAACTTGGGGTTACACCATCTTGAAAAATAGCAAAAATGCCAGAGTATTGACCTGCAAATCACATAAAAGTAGACTCCAAGGCAAAATAAAGACCGAAAACTTGTCTGCTTCCCCCTTTTTTTTCAGTCAGGTAAGAGGTATTGTTTCTCCTCTTTGGAAGAGGACTTCTCAGTGGGTAAGTCAGAGGCACAACTAAAATGAACTTTGAGTCTTAACGAGGTGTTCTATTTGCATTTTAAACTTGACTCAAAACAAGCTGTTAGAATGACATCAACTGTTTGAGTCAGATGTTGGCCTGGGCGTCCACCCAGAATTTGAGGTCATTGGAGGCATCCATGAGGATGACTAGAGGGCCCTTCAAGGTCTTCATTGGTGCTGGTGTCAAATGTAATATGGGTTTAAAGAAGAGCATGGCTGCAGATGACCGTCTTGTACATTAAATACGTGGATTGAAATGCTTTCCATCTGCCAGGGCTTTATGGGAGAACCCCGGTGAGACTGGAGAGTCATTTGATCTGGGAAATGTTTTACTTAGTGTGGTGATGAAATGTAGGCTAGGTAATTGTTGGTAAGGACCCACCCAGAGGGCGAGCTCTGTTCTGCCACAAAGAAAAGTTTGCAGAAGCCGAAATATACCTTCCTGTGATGAAATCAGGATCATTTTACTTAGAAACGGTAAGGTGAGAACATGTTAGGTTAGTAGAGAAGTTCTATTGTGTTTATCTCATCCCGGGTGAGTTTTCATCACATGTATTTTTAATTATTTGGAAAACACTTAGAGTAATTTGAAAAAGAAAATCATTTAGCAATGGGTGTATTGGTATTGCTTGTCAACTAAAAATTGCTTATCCCATGAGCTGCGGTTGCCCTGGCTTCTTATATTTTACATGCATAGAACACATGATGTGAGGCCTGCTGGGAAGCAGCTCAGGGGCGTCTATACTTTCTTCATCCCCATCCTTTCCAGGATTCCATAATGTGTTGCCTTCCCGTGGAATGGGAACCTTCCAGGGCTTGTCCAGGTGGTTCTGCTGCCTCTGCTGAGACTGTGGTTAGCAAGGAAGGGCAGAGGTGTACCCGTGAGCCACGGTCAGCCCACAAACTTCCATCTCAGCTGTGGGAAGTGAGTGTGACCCCACTCAGCAGTTTGCCCTGTTATAGTGCCTGAAGTACTTTGGGAAGTCTTCTCTGCTGCATTGAGTCCATGCTGATTTCTGTCATCTCTATGTGTAATTTTGATCACAAATTACACATACAATTAGTCATGATTAGTATGCATACTATTGAGTGATTCTCTCACCTTCTAGCTGTCTGTGGTATAATAGTGAGTATTTTATGGTGTTCATTCATGTCCTAATTTTTTCTTTATGGCTCTTTAATCATGATGATTGCTCTGTAGACAAGGAATATTCCTCTGGTCACCTAATCATGTGGTACCTTGTAATGTACTAACCTCCCAGTAAGCCTCTGGAACTTGAAGAACTGCTTGCTTACTTTGCTATATAGGATGAGAAGTACTGCTCATGAGAGAGAACTGATCTAATACAGCAGTAAGGGAGCAAATATTTATTGAACCTTTATTATTGAAGTGCTGAGGAGTGATTTTAAAAAAATGATGTGAGCCCATAATGGAAGCATATGATGACTTCAGAAAGCTTTTCAAAACAATGAGAACTAAAGGTAGTCTTTTCCTGAGGGATTACTACTGCACAGGATAATAGGGAAGGTTACACAAGAGTCTACAATTTTCTTCCATTTTACAGTTGAAGAAACCCGGGCTTAGCACAGCTGAGTTAGCTAACATCAGTGCATTAAGTGGTCAAGGCAGGCTCTGAACCCAGATGGATTCCACAACACTGCTGTGGAATGGCCATTTGAAAATGTCAGCATTATCTCCTGTACCCGAGCAGGCTGTTTGCTACCCAGTTACTCAGCCGAGGGAGCAGGTGCGCTGCAAACGCAGTCTGTGGTCCATTCCACAAGCTGATGTGGGATGAAGCTTAGCATTGGGAGAGTAAACCCACGTGGTAGGATCACCTCAGTCAAGTATTTCAAGCTGGGTGTGAAGATTCATACCACATTCCCAGCATTTGAGAGACTTAGGCAGGGAAATTTCCTTAAGTTCGAGGCCAACCTGGGCTACATAGTGAGACCCTGTCTCAAAACAAAACAAAATAAAACAAAACAAAAAGATGTGTAGTATTTCTCAAAAAAAAAATCTCTATCATTTGGGAGCCCTTCTACTTTATGCTCTTACTCCCTCAGCCCCTGGTGACTACCAATCAGATTGTATCTTTTTTATTTATTTACTTTTTAAAGATCTATTTTTAGTTGTTTATTTATTAGAGAGAGAGAGAGAATGGGTACACCAGGGCCTCCAGCTACTGCAAATGAACTCCAGACGCATGTGCCACCGTGTGCATCTGGCTTATGTGGGACCTGGAGAATCGAACCTGGGTCCTTAGGCTTTGCAGGCATGTGCCTTAACTGCTAAGCCATCTCTCCAGCCCATCAGATTGTATCTTTACAGCCCTCTCTTGCATGTATTATAACAGTATTGTCCTATGGAATTTGAGGGCATTATGGAAATATTATGTATATACATTCTATATATATGTATATATGTCTCTTTATATATATATTCTACATATATGTGTTTTCCAATAGAGTTGTTACTAACCACATGTGACTCTTGAATACTTGAAATGTGGCTAGGATAACCAAGAGACTGGATTTTTACATTGTTTCTAATTTTAGTTTACTTTAAATTGCTACATGTGGCTGGAGACTAAGTCCACAGCATAGTTTTAGAGGTTAAAACACATAGAACAATTCAGTGTCTGGTTTCTTTCATGCAATGTAATATTTCTGAAATTCATCCATGTTTCTTACATGATCAAATCATTCTTTTTATTGCCAAGTTGTTTATTCATTTTATGGTTTTATGTATTATTTACAGTTTGAGGATATTGTGAATAAAGGTGCCATGAACATTTGTTTACAAGTTTATTTGTAGATATATGCATTTACTTATTTATTTGAGAGCAACAGACAGAGAGAGAAAGAGGCAGAGAGACACGGAGAGAGAGAGAATGGGCGCGCCAGGGCCTCCAGCCACTGCAAACAAACTCCAGACGCGCGTACCCCCTTGTGCATCTGGCTAACATGGGTCCTGGGAATCGAGCCTCGAACCGGGGTCCTTAGGCTTCACAGGCAAGCACTTAACCACTAAGCCATCTCTCCAGTCCTACTTTTATTTTTCTTCTGTGTTTTTGGGTCACTTGTTAAGCATATGTACTCTTATATTTTCAACAGTGTTGTAGGATCTATGCCACATGATCTTAAATTTTGGTATGGTTAATCATTTTAATTTTAGCAATTTTGGTGGCTGTGAAATGCTACTTTATTGTGATTTTGATTGGCATTTCCCTGATAGGGGGTGATATTAAACATCTTTTCACAGGTCTTGAGACCATTTATATTTTCTCCTTTATTTGGCATGTATATGCACATGAGGTGTAGACTTGTGTGTATGTGTGTTTGTAAGTATATGGGTGCACATTTGTAGGGAGCATGTGTGTAGATGTATGCTTGTGCATATGGAGGTCAGAGGTTGACCTTGCATATCTTCCTTAATAGCTCTTCATTCTTTTTGAGACAGTCATTCACTGAACCTGGAGCTCACTGATTTGGCTAGATAAGCTATCCAGCAAGCCCCTGGTTTCCTCCTGACCCTGCCGCCCCAGCACTGGGATTATGGTAGCTTGCTGTCATGCCTGGCTTTTACATGTGTTCCAGAGATCTGAGCTCAGTTCCTCATGCTTGCATGGTAAACACTTGACCTATGGAGCCATCTCCCCAGTCCCTCAGTGATTTGTTTTTGGAGAGTAAAAGTTTTTGATTTTTGTTGTTGTTTTGGTTTTTCAAGGTAAGATCTTGCACCCAAGCTGACCTGGAATTCACTGTGTAGTCTCAGGGTGGCCTCAAACTCACAGCAATCCTCCTATCTGTGCTCCCGAGTGCTGGGATTAAAGGCGTGTGCCAGCATGCCCAGCAAAGTTTTGAATTTTGATTCAGTCTCTTTTATTTCTTAATGGTTAGTACTATTTGTGTCCTAAGAAAATGTTTTGTGTCTCAGTGTCATGAAGATTTTTCCTGTTTATTCCTAGAAGTTTTATAGTTTTGACTGTCTGCTTGGGTCTGTAATCCATTGTGAATTAACTTTTGCAAATGATGTGACATAGTAGAGCATATTGCAGCTAAGGAGTGGGAGTCCTGTGAGCCCTGTCCCTCTCCATCCTCAGCTTCAATTTATTCTGTACTAATGCTTTCGGCCCCTATATGGAGGAGACAACTGAGTTTACTGGGGTGGTTTCCTTTCCTTACCATTTTTACAAATGAGCATTAACTTGATATAGACAAATTTTTGTTACACTCCATTTTATGATATTGGCAACCTTATTAACATATTAGTTGAAAAATATTTCTGTAGCTTTCTCATCTATATATCAACAAACTTCTCATACATAACATACACAGCATACAAAGATTAGGGTCTCTCTAGGTTTTGTGCATCCGAAGACTGCTATTTCTGACTCTGAAAGTTTTCTGATAGAGTTGAAGTCATGAAGGGTTAAATCTTTGTGGTCTTGGACAAGGACCCAGATGAGTACACCAGTGCCTTGGGGGAATGTTTAAAAAGCTTTATTTCCTGTGAGTTATGGAATTTCCATCATAATAGTTCAGAGACAGGAGGTCAGGAAGGAGTGGAGCAGCAGATACTTGGAAGAAGAAATAGTAGAGTCTGACTTTGCACACTTCTACTCACATGCTCCATAAGCATGCGACAAGGAGAAAGGGAGGGAAGAGTAGTGAGGGCAAAAGTATTTTCTTTAATCTCTTTTTTGAGTGGGCCTTGGGGTAAGAGAATGCATAAACAAACGACTGTCTTGTGGTTGGTTGTCTGTAATATATAAGTACTCAGAGCAACTCTAAATGTGCAAGTAGGCCAATTGAATTGTTATCAACTTTGACAGTTTCTTCAGTGTTTTCTCTTCCATGATGCTGAAATCATGGAGCAAATTTAACTTTGTTAGCTAGGAGGAAATGTTCTGAGTCCTTAGACAAGCTATGGTTATGCACTGGGTATCACTGGGCATCCCTCCCCCTTTATCTTTTGTTTTACTGTTCCCTCTGTTCGAAGTCTCCTACCTTTCTGTAAAGTCACAGCTTCAGTCCCCTGTCTGTCAAAGCTTTTCTGGCTTCCTGGTCTAGAGCCACCTTACTCTCTGACCTATGCAGAATATAATAGGTATATGATAAAATGGACAATTAGCTGATAAGTTTTTTATTGGCATATATTCATTTTACATAATACAGGATTTTACATTTTCAAAAAATATATGCTACACTTTGAGTGTACACCTCCTAATAAGTCCGTTTTGTTATTTTTAAGCTCTACCTCTTTCTAATACCTATGATAAGAAAAGATAGCATGTTTGCATTAAATGTTTTTCTCAAGTAACTATTCTTTATGATACATAGGATTCCATGTGGCTTAGGAGAACAAAATTAGAAAAGTCCTAAGAATTAGTGAATACAACTGTCATGCCAAGGCAGGCATTTTCCATGGAGCTTCCTTGTATCACAGCTCTGTACTCTTCTATAAATCATCAAATACACTGAGCTTCTTCTCTAAAATGGAGATAATAGTAGCACACACCTGTATTACTTAGAAAGAGATGTGGAGACACAAAATTCCTTCCCAAGATCCAGGAAGCAGGTACTGAGGTTTCCATCCTGTTTCTTAGATATACAAGGCGTTCTTATGTTCATCTCGTCATCGGAGATCCCTGTTCTGGATCTAGCCATCAAGTCTTCCTTCAAACTAGCAGGAAGGCTAAAGAGGAGAAAAGGGCAATCTTCAAGGACATGTCCCCGAACTTGAAAACCACTTTTGCTTTTATCTCATTAGCTATAACTGAGTCACATGGCCACATCTAGGTGTAGGGGGTAATCATAGGCTTGCTTGAAGTTCAAGGTTCTATTACTGAGGAAAACTATGAGCACAGATGTTGGGGGCAACTAGGAATCTCTGTCACTTTACTGACACTGTTACTGTAAAGATTAAATAAGATAGTATATATACAGTAATATATACATGGTGATTAGAATATGTCTTATACATAATACATATTCAGTAACTATTAGCTATTATTTTTATAGTTAAACTTGTTAGACAGCCATCCATTCACTCTATTAATTTGTTCAACATGCTAGAACACCCTTGATGCTGAATGTAGCTGTGTTGAAATCCCTCTTCTATCAACAACTAAAAGACGACCATCGTCAAAGATGGTTTCCCCTTTGTTGAACAGCTCTAAAAGTCAAGAAATTGTATATTAGAGTAATCCAAAGCTTTCCTCCCTGATAATTCATATGGCTCAGCTCTTATATTGCCTTTTGAGACAATATGAAATGAGTCCATTCCTCATTTTGATTCTTCAAATAGATGAAGACAGCCATCAACATTCTCACTTCATTTTCTGGCTTTAGACATGCATCTTATTATTTCATTTTTTTTTCTAATACAAAGTTTGTGGATTTCTTCTGTAAAGGGCCAGATGGTAAAAATTTTTGGCTTTGTGGACCACTTGGTCTTTGTCACAACTTCTCTGTCCTACCATCATAATGTAAAAGCAGACATAGATATGACTCAAATAAGTAGATGTAGCTGTGTTGCTATAAAATTTTATTTATAAAATCTGGTGGAATGCCAGCTCTGGGCCTCAGGCTGTAGTTTTCTGGCTCACAATTTAGCCCATGAAAGCTCATAAGCACCATTATTCTTGGCTGATATTCTCCCATTCTGAAGCTAAAAACTTCCTCTGTCACTCTCAAATCTTAATATATTTTATCAGGTTTTCTTATCTTACTGCTTTGTCCACAATTTTCAATGCCTCCTGCACTATCCTAGCTCTACATTTTGGTCATTCAACTTGGACATGCTGCCTTGACCACCACCACCCCAGCCTCACCACCGCTGTGTTCTTCCATATCTTTAGCCTATACATTTTTTGTTCTCTTCTAGTGTGGTCCTTTTGTCTCCCCCATAAACTTGTCCACTTTAGAAAACAGAAGAATATAAATTTATATCTTTTTCTTCAAACTTATTAGGCTATGGTCTACATTCAGTGCTTCGAGTTTTCTTTAGCTATAGTCTAATTCTTACTATTACTCTAATTGTAACCTAATTCAAGACATCTTTAAAAGTCAACCCAGGAATGCCAAAGAGGGAGTACATTGAAAATTAATATTTATTGATTGGCCAGTCACTTCTGATATATAAAATATGTGTTTCCTTTCAATACTATAGATATAGAAACCATATAACAAGAATGATAATTTAGCTCATTTATAGTCATACAGCTGAGATTCAAGAAACTGAATCTAACTATAGAACTGAGATGAAGATCCAAATGGATCTGGTGAGGGATGGATGTCTGTCTGTCTGGCAAAGGCAAATTTAACACCATGTCACCCAAACCACAAAACTGCTCATCGTAGTTGTCCTTTCTCATGAATAACATAGAAAAACAAACATTTTCCCTGGCTTGATTTTTTCAAAGCATATCTTTTACAACCTATGAGAAAATTATTTTATTTTTATTTTATAGGAAAAGAAATCAAACCCCAAAAGCAAAATATTTGCCTCAGGTGCCAATTCCTATATTTGGATTTTTTGATCATTTCAATTCACATTGCTGTTTCCTGGGAAGTATACCCACCTCTTCATTTTGCTGACTCTTATTTATATTTAAAAAATCAGCTGTATCATCATCATCATCTCTAAGAGCTCACCCTGGAAATCATTCCAGCCTTATCCTGACATCTGATTAAGGTGTTCTTCCTTTGTGTTAACACAGATCATAGCCCTCCCAGTTTGTAGCATACCTAGACTAATAATTTATTAGCTTGTAAAGAAATCAAAGGCAAGATATTGCCTCATTTAATTTTGCACCCAGTAAATATTGTTGAAGAAAAGGAATGGTCTGAGATAGAGCCAAGCATAGGAAGTCATGCCCTTGTGATGCTGCTCATTCCTGAAAACAGCTGGAGGCGAAACAAAGATCATTGCTTCAACAGGCTGTCTATAATCCTCAGCCTTCCTGAGAAACAAACTCATAAAAAATAGATTACTCCCACCAGTCATGAGTCCTTAGAAACCTCAGAAACCCAAACCCATGGGCTTTCAGACTGGAAGGAAGAGAAAGCATTATAGTTTATGGATAGAAGAATTTTTGGAGTGAGGCTTCTTGGATTTGTGTCCTGTCTCCACCATAGTCCAGCAGGATGACCTTTGGTAATTGACTTAGCTTCTCTAAACCTTGATTTCTAGTCTTTCAGATATGGATAGCAGAACTTATATTAGTTATCTGTTGCTGTGCAACAATATTCCACAAAACTCATGACTCAAAACAATAAACATGTATTATCTCACATCTCTCTGTGGTCAGGAATTTGGGAAAGGGCTTATGTGACTGAGGGTCTCTGGTGAGGTTGCAGATGTAGGCTACAGCTGGAATCTTTCAAAGCCCTTAACTGAGGTCAGAGGAGCCACTTCCAAGATTGGTACACTCACACAAGTTGCAGGAGTCTAAAGAGCTTTCCTCAGAGACCTTTCCTTACAATATAGCAGCTAATTGCTCCTTGAAGAAGTGAGACAGGCCAAAATAAAAAGGAAGTCCCAATAACATTTGTGACCTATTCTTAGGAGTTCACACTTACTTCCATCACATTCTATATGGTAAGTGGAAATAACTAGTATAGCCTACATTCATGGGGAGAGGAATTAGATACCAACTTCTGAAAAACTGATCAAAGACTTTATGGACATATCTAAAAGCCCTGATTCCATAGGGTTGTATTACATCATAATTGCAAAAATACTTAGAACAAGGCTTAAGCAACACCAAAAATGTTTTCCCCTCTCTCCTGCCTTGAATTACTTACCTTTATCATAGATGAAAAAGGATAGATTAGCTGTCATTCTGGAAGCTTTAGCTGAAAAAAAAAATCTCTTTAAAAAATAAGCAAAGAGATTGAATCCAAGTTAGTACCATAAAGCATGAAAGTTTTCAACATCATTTTAAAATAAAAAGTTGTCCCTAAATATATAGTGTGAAATTTAAAAAGAATGTATAAAATCATGTATAACATGAGTTGTTGTTTGGTAGTTGTGGTGGTTTGATTCAGGTGTCCCCCATAAACTGAGGTGTTCTGAATGCTAGGTTCCCAGCTGATGGAGATTTGGGAATTAACACCTTCTGGAGGCAGTGTATTGTTGGGGGTGGGCTTATGGGTGTTATAGCTAGTTTCCCCATGCCAGTGTTTGGCACACTCTCCTGTTGCTATTGTCCCCCAATGTTGGCCAGGGGGTGATGTCCACCCTCTGCTCATGCCATCATTTTCCCCTGCCATCATGGAGCTTCCCCCTTGAGCCTGTAAACCAAAATAATCCTCTTTTTCCCCACAAGCTGCTCTTGGTTGGGTGATTTCTATCAGCAGTGTGAACCTGACTACAACAGTAAAGTGGTACCAAGAGTGGGGTTGCTGCTAGACACCTGATTGTATGGCTCTGGCCTTTTAGAGCTGATTTTCAAGAGGAATGTGGAAGGATTTGAAACCTTTGCCTAAGAGATGCCTTGCAGTGCTCTAAGTACAGCTTGATGGACTATTCTGGTCAGAGTTGAAAGACCTGAATGCAGTAAGAACTATGGACTGTGAGGTTTGGCTTATGAGGGTGAGAAAGAGCTTTGCTTGGACTGGACTAGCAGTTTGTGTAAGAAGTTTGCTGTTTTGCCCTGGTCCTAAGAAGTTGTGCAGGATTGCTTTGCATAGAAATGAACTGGTATGGGCTGGAGAGATGGCTTAGCGGTTAAGCGCTTGCCTGTGAAGCCTAAGGACCCCAGTTCGAGGCTGAATTCCCCAGGACCCACGTTAGCCAGATGCACAAGAGGACGCATGCATCTGGAATTCGTTTGCAGTGGCTGGAGGCCCTGGTGCGCCCATTCTCTCTCTCTCTCTTTCTCTCTCTCTGCCTCTTTCTCTCTATGCCTATTGCTCTCAAAATAAAAATAAAAAAAAAAGAAAAAGAAAAAGAAATGAACTGGTATGAGCAGAGGGATATAGCACAGAAAGAAAAAAAAAATTGGGTGAACTGCTGCCTGTTCAGCTGCAATTGAGAGAGTACAACCATTGGGATTGGGCCAGCTGACCTGTATTGGGGCAACAGGAAGAATGTAGACTCTTTGGAAGGGGCCTGACTGTTCAAGGAGTGTCCTTCAAAGTCTGCTTTATTCCCCCCTGGATTAACAAATTGGCACCCTACCTGGTATTGTGGAGTATAAGAAAGGGAGGGTCATTGAGTTTGCAACACGGTCTTTTGTTTTGGAAATGGCTATGGGCAATGTGAAGCAGATTTGCTGGTTCATGACCCCATGGGGCCATGAGGATGAATTTTGGATTGCAGTGGAGACCCAGTGGAGATGCCAGGACCATGAGATGGCTGCTAAGGACAGCTGCTGGCCCAATGAAGTTTCCCATGGCTGTGAATAGCACTAGCTGGAGGGGTGGAATTGGAATGCCAGAGACTTATTGCTGGTTAGAATTATCGAACTTGGAGATTTGTCACTGGCTAGAGTTGTTGGACTAGAAGCTACAGAGTTTGATGTTTGCCCTGGTTGTTTTAAATCTTGTATTGGTTGAATATTTCTTTGCTATGCCCAATGTCATCTTTTGCAGTGTGAATGTTTATTCTGTGCCATTATGTGTGGGTTTTTTTTTTAAGGTTATTTTTTGGTATTATGGCTCAGTTAAAAGACCTTGGATTATGGGGATGTATGAACATCATTAGGATTGATAAAAAACTATGGGGACTTTTGAAGATAGACTGAATACATTGCATTTTACATCATGGATGGTTAACAGTTTATGGGGGCCAGGGGCAGAATGTGGTGGTTTGATTCAGATGTTCTCCATAAACTTAGGTGTCCTGAATGCTAGGTTCCCAGCTGATGGAGATTTGAGAATTAACGCCTTCTGGAGGCAGTGTATTGTCGGGAGCGGGCTTATGGGTGTTATAGCCAGTTTCCCCATGCCAGTTTCCCCATGCTAGTGTTTGGCACACTCTCCTGTTGCTGTTGTCCACCTTATGTTGGCCAGGGGGTGATGTGTACCCTCTGCTCATGCCATTGTTTTCCCCTGCCATCATGGAGCTTCCCCTCAAGCCTGTAAGCCAAAATAAACCTCATTTTCCCACAAGCTGCTCTTGGTTGGGTGATTTCTACCAGCAATGTGAACCTGACTGCAACAGTAGTTAAAAGTTACATCTCTATGGATATTGATGCATTCAGAGTGTTCTGAAAGGAGGGTCCTCAAAGCACCAGTGATACTCATCTCTGGGTTGTAGTATTTGTGCCAAGTCTCAAAATTTATTTTCCACACTTTTTGAATTTTTATAATGAGCACATTTATAAAAACAAAATAGCCATCAAAACAAAACAGAGTAAAACAGGAGGAGCATGTAAAAAGTAGAAAGGGTTAGGGTGTTGGGCTAGGTCGTGCTGTACAGAGCTGTTTCAGTTCCCCAGAAAAATGTGACTGCCAGGGTAGCCCCTCGTTCCCCAGGCTAGTTATTAAGTTCTGCCTCTGCTGGGAGCTGATACGAGACTATGTTGTGCCCAACAGGACACATATGTATGGAAAAGGGGGCAGCTGATGACATTTTGAAAGAAGAGGTTATGAGAAAGAGGGACATCTGTGCTGAACAACAAAGCAAGGCAAAGCTGGTGCTGACCTTGGGGTAGGAGTGCTATTCCCAGGAGTTGCCTCAGGAAGAAGAGGAATGAATGGCCTACCTGTAAAGAGCACCTACTGGGCTCCAGGTGCCTTGTTCATCCTTTCTAACTGCACCTCCCATGTCAGATGGAAGCTTGAGTGCCTTTCTTTGTCAGTAGAATTGTAAGCAGGTACTGGCTATCTAGCCTATATCCCAATAACCAACATAGAGAAGAGATTCAAAAATTTGCTTGGAGAATAAATATAAGCTGATACCTTTCATAAATCAAAATATTTTGTTTTATGTCCACTGATATTCACCTGAAAATTTTCTGACTCAAATGAAACAGAAGGATTCTTTTAATATGTTGTATATTTTGTGTGGTGTGTGTGGGGGGAAATAACTAGGAATGCTGCCTTAAAAGTGTATTTTGAAATAAATATTTAAAAGTATTATTTGTTTCATATTTGTTCCCTGTATTCTTTACCTTTTGTTTCCCTGGCTTTTGAAAATTAATTGAATTTTTAATTACTTTATTTTTTCACTTATTATCTGTCTTTTTTCTAAGTGGTTGCTTCAGGATTTAAAGTATATACCTTTAGTTACTTCCACCTTTAAGTGATATTGTAATGATTCATGTAGGAACTAGCCTTATAATATAATGTAACTATTTTGCTTGGCCTTGTTAAGTGGTTTAGAAAATGAGAAAATGTGTTTACTCACAAACAGTCCTTTCAGGCCCTTTATTCCTTTACATAGATAAGATTGATATATGTCATTTTCTTTCAGCATAAAGGCCTTTCTTTGTTATTTCTTATATTTCAGACCTGATACTAATGAATTCTTTCAGCTTTGCATGACTGAACATTGTTTTAAGAAACTTCATTTTCACTTGTAGAAGACATTTTTGCTGGATATAGACTTCTAAGTTAACTACTCTCCTTGCTTACATTGTTTCTGATGAGAAGTTGGCTATCATCAGTGAACTGGTCTTATTTCTCTAGCCTCCTTGGCCCTCCTGAAGTCACAGGTTTTTCTCTACTCAAAGAGACTGCTGGGTTCTACCTGGGCCTGGAAACTCTCTAAGGAGTGAGCCAGGGTGTTATTGTGCTCTCCTTGTTTTTCTATTGATTCAAAGACCACGCTTCTATGTTGCATGTTGATTGTATGAAAAACATAGTTTCTCTCCCCTCCCCCTGATTTTTAGAAGTTACTTAAGACAGGAGGATAAATATGGTACTTGTTTGGGCAGAAGATAAAGTTCTTAATTATTAATCCAATGCAATACATACGTAAAACATTAAAACTAACTTAAAAAAATTTTTTTTTGAGGTAGTGTCTCACTCTAGCCCAGGCTGACCTGGATCTTACACTGTAGTCCCAGGCTGGCCTCCAACTCACAGCAATCCTCCTACCTCTGCCTCCCCAGTGCTGGGATTAAAGGCATGCACCATCACACTGGCCTAAAACGTTTGACTGCAAAAATACTTTCTAAAACTTGATCTATATTTTCTATTATCTTACAGTTATCATTTTTTAAAACCTATATAGAGCCACAGTGTTTGACATTATCTGTTTTCTTACAGGAAACGCTCAAGTTGGATTTTTAAATTGTCTGGTTAATAATGAACCACAAGCTGCAGAATGTGATCCTGAATAAAATCCTTCCAGAAATTAGCTTCACAGCCCAGTGGAAAGAAAATTGATCTGCCGCCTTAAAATGCTGGTGTAGAAGAAAGTATTCACAAGAAGAAATTACTACTGGAAAAGTGTATTTGGCTCTTACTGCACCTGAATGAAAGGAACATCCAGCTTGTTTCTCGGAAGGACCTGAATTACCTGAGATCATCCATTCCTAGAAATCTTGACATGACCATGAGGAAGGAGGAACCGAGATAACTGAAACCCCATGAGTTGGTCAGGATGACTTCTGAAGAAATGGCAGCTTCTGTCCCCATGCCTGTGACTCTGAGAAAAGCGGTGTCTGTCCAGTCAGCGGCAGAGGAAAGGTGCGAAAAGGCCGCAGACAGCAGTTTCCCCACAGCACCGGCCGTCAGGCAGAGTGGGCCGGTTTCTCACACCATCTCCCAATGGAACCAACTTACAGAAGAACACTCTGGAAGGAATTTGCCCAAGGTTCTCTCGGTGGCGAGGGGCAAAACAGTGAGTGACGAGAGCAGCACAGCCTGCCGGGAGGAACGCTTACCCGAGTCGGTGAGCAGCCCGGCCGGCAACCGCCAGGGGCCCAGGCCTGAGCCTCCGGGCCGGCCGCGCCCGGGACGCCGACGCCCAGGAAACTGGAATTCCTTCCCCACTGGAAAGAAAGGTGTTCCCTGGAATTCAACTGGAAGCAGACGGGGCCCCCGGGGACGCCACCTTGGGAAATCCCTGTGGGCTCGCAGAAGCCGGAAGCTCTCGCCCTGACGGCGACATGGCCGTGTTTTGTTTTCCTTACGAAGTAGACAGGAGAGTGATGTCAACCCCGTTTCATACTCTGTCAGAAAAGTTCCTTCTGGATGACTGTGGAAATTGTGTTCCACTTCCGCGAGGGCAGCAAAACACAAACCACGTGGCGTATACTTGTAAACTGATGGCGCTGGCCCAAAACTGTGGCCCCACGAACGGGCAGCCGCCGTGCGCTCCCTGCCGTACCGGGCCCAGTCGGTGCCCGTGCTGGGAAGGCGCTTGCAAAGCCCGCGCGGCCTGCTCAAGCCAGAGCCCGTGCAGGGAGGGCTTCGCCCACGGCCCGCCTGCCCAGGACGAGTGCCCTGAACACTGCGAAGATGTAGACGAAGAATTTCTCAAGGGCAAAAGGGAGCGGTCTACCTGGCTGGTCAGGAGATTCTGTAAAAATGACAGAGAGGTTAAGAAATCTGTGTACACTGGGACGAGAGCCATCGTGAGAACCCTGCCTTCTGGCCACATTGGGCTGGCTGCTTGGAGTTACGTTGAGCAGAAGAGAAATGGTCTCCCACTGCCTTGTGGGAGAGTCACAGAACCTCTGTCAGCAATGGACATAGGGCAGAGTGGGAGCCAGCATCTGTCAGAAACCCGGTGGCATTTGGTAAGAGTTTGTTTCTGTTTCTTTTAGTCATTTCTTTTTTCTTTTTCTTCTTCTCCTTTTTTTTTTCCCCCTAGAATTCACTGTGTAGTCTCAGGATGGCGTTGCACTCACAGCAATCTTCCTACCTCCCGAGTGCTGGGATTAAAGGCCCGTGCCACTACAGCTAGTCATTTCTTTTTATCCTTTCTTTTTCCCTTCCTAATCCATTCCTCCCTCCCTCCCTCCCTCCTTCCCTCCCTCCCTCGCTCCCTTCCTTCCTTCCTTCCATTTTTATCAAAATTGTTTTCAGATCTTAAAATACAACCCAGGCTGGCTTGGACCTTGTATGTATCCCAGGTTGGCCTTGAATTCAACCTGTTGAATGCTGGCATTGCAGGTGTACACTGAATCCTCTCATCATTTTGTTAAACTTGATTGTTTAGTCCAGTTTTCCATTGTTTGAATCCAGGGACAATATGAAGTAAGATTTGGAAAATCATGATTCGTAGGGGATCACTTGTGGTTATTGGAAAGTAGCTGTTCTATAAGACAGAGTTGTCCGTGCAGCCATTTAAGTAACAAAATGTTCTCAGGAGCAGAGGAATTAGAGATTCCTAGTAGTAGAAAAATGGCTATCCACTGGCTATTTTTGGAGATAAATGCCTGTTGTTGCCTTTATGTTTGTAGACCTAAAAGGACATAAATCTGGTGCATTACGTTTTCATACCAATGGTCTCTGTCTCTTCTCTGTTAAACTTTCTTGCTCCTTTGCTGGTGCCTAAATTGTATTAAATAAAATTGAAAACATTAATGAAGGGTAAATTGTGTTGACATACATTTATCAACTGCAAGATCATTTTTGGAAATGTGATATAAACACCCTCTTAGCACAGTAGGCAGCATGTCAGCCTCATAAGCTGAAAATGTGATATAGCAGTATAAGTATAAGTGTTTCTTCATTAACATAGTAATTGATATTGTCTAGCAATGTGATAACTACCATACTTTCCAAGCAGTAATGAATGTAAGTAGGGGACTTTTGTTTGGGACTTTTGTTTATGGTTTGTGTGTATCTATACATGTGGTATGTATGCATTTGTGTGTATGCACATGTACATACCCCATGCACACACATGTGGTAACCAGAAGAAGACATTGGGTATCCTTCTCTATTGCTCTTCCACTTTATTTCCCTGAGACAGAGTTGTTTCTTGGTTAGACTGTCTGGCTAGGGAGTCACACAGTCCTATCTCTGCCACCCTTGGTGCTGGGGTTACTGGATACACAGCCATGCCTGAAGTACTGGAGATTGAATTGAGGTCCTCATGCTTATTTAGTAAGCTGAGCCATCTCACCAGCCTCTAGTACGTTCTTAATTTTAGCATTGTAAGCTCTACATGCTGGGAAACCCCCCAGTCCTAGGGAAATTGAGTTGGTCATCTGAAATATCAATGGTATTTTAAGATGTTTACCACAACTGTGAGATGATGTGACAATATCTGTGATTTCCATTCAATACAAGATCACAGTTACTTATGCTTGTACTGAGGCTTTCTGCCTATGTCATAATTAACAAGAATGCTACATTTCCATTTAAAATTAGTGAAAATTAATTTTTTTTATTCTCACCCAAATTTTTAGGTCTTCTGAATTCTTTTCACAGTCCTCTGTCTTTAAGAATCTCATTCTAGGGCTGGGGAGTTTGCTCAGTTGTTAGGGTATTTGCCTACAAAGCCTAATAACCCAGATTCCATTCCCCATTACCCACATAAAACCAGATGCACAAAGTGATGCATGCATTTGCAGTTCATTTGCCCTGGTGTGCCCATTCTCTCTCTCTCTCTTTCTGTGTCTGTCACTCTTCTCTTTCTGTCTACATACAAATAAATAAAAAGAATCCCATTCTAGATTCAATGGAGATTTGGGAGAGGGATGGTGGTGGGAGGGGATTTTGATTGTGGTATATTGTTTATATTTATGTGTTGCAGTCAGTTCTGCACTGCTGGACAAACACCCAACCAGAAACAGTTTTGGGGAGGAAAGAGGTTTATTTCAGGCTTACAAATTCTAGACGAAACACCATCAGTGGCAGAAGAAGCTAGCTCATTTCCATAGATTCAAGCAGAGTGACACCACCAACAGCCAACACCACAAACCTGCGAGAAGTCAACTGCTCTCCACATACCTTAGGACTGGACTACTAGATCTGCTGCCTGTATCATACCTCTTCCCCAGTAGGGCTCAGTCAACTGGACATTTAAGTTACAAGCCTGAGCCTATGGGGCCACACACATTCAAACCACCACATTATGGAAGTTGTCAAATAAAAAGTTTTTTTTTTAAAAGAATCCCATTCTAAAACATATATGATCAAGCCACCTGCTCAAAAATTAAAGTTCACTTCTAAGGACTGTACCATACAACCTCTTACTTGTTTCTTTCTTTGGAGTTGGGGGTGGGGTAGGTTGAGATAGGGTCTCATATATATAGCCCAGGTTGGCTTTGAACTTTTTGGATAGCTGACAATGAGCTTGAACTCCTGTTCCTCCTGCATCTATCTCCCAAGTGCTGAGATTATAAGCATGTCCTACTGTGATGACTTGAATGTAAATGTCCTCCATAGCCTCATAGTATTTTTTAAAATGTTTTTTAAATTTTTATTTATTTATTTGATGGGGGGGATGGGTGCACCAGGGCCTCCAGCTGCTGCAAATGAACTCCAGATGCAAGTACCACCTTGTGCATCTAGCTTATGTGGGTGCTGGGGAATTGAACCTGGGTCCTTTGGATTTGAAGGCAGGTGCCTTAACCACTTAACAATCTTTCCAGCTCCTCATAGTATTTTTTTTTTTGATTAAGCATTCTATATAGCCTCCAGCAGGTATGTCACTGGGGAGAGGGTCTCTGGTTTAGCCCTACTGTGTGTGTTCAGAGCCAGCTCATGCTTGCTGGTGCTAGCTGAATTCTCTCTGTGCTTTGGATGTATGATGAAGTGAGCCAACTTCCTTTGTCATGATGCAGCTTCCCTTCAGAACTGTAAGCCTGAAAGAAACCCTTTCCTCCTATAAGCTGTTTCTGGTTGGGTAACTGCAACACCCACCACAACCCACTCACCTGCTTATTATCCTGTTTAAACAGACTTCATTCCTTCAGCTCTTCTTCATGGGAAGTCATTTCTATAATTTTCATATTTGAGTTTTTACAGTTGTTTCAAAACCTGTCCTAGAGATAAATAGTCCAGTAAAACACCAGCTTTTATAGAAATATCACTGGTGTATTTTCACTCTCATTATCATTATTGATGATGGCAGTTGATGTTTATGAAGCATTTAACGTGTGCCTCTTATGGCATAGTATGTGCTCAGTGTCATGCAGTCCTCCCAGCTACCCTGTGATGATGTTGTGATTGTTAACCCCACTTTGTTGTTAAGAAAGCTGTTTCTAGGAAGTCTTGTAACTTGTCCAAAGTCACACAGCTAGCAAATGGCATAACTAGAATTCTAATCTTAACAGTTTGCTCTTAGGTGGTTTCTCAACATCATGAAAGACAATTCAAGTAGGCTTTAAATTTTTTTATTTATTTTTGCATGTGCATGTGTAGTGTGTGGTATGTGTGTGATATATGCACATGTGTCTACAGATGCATGCATCCCATGTGCACACATGCAGGGCCCAGAGAAGACTGTCCAATGCTCTTCTCTATCACTTATCTGCATATTTCCTTGAGATGTAGTCTCTCTTTCAACCCGGAGCTGCAGTTTTCTCAAGTCCCAGTGATTCTCTAGTCTCTACTTCCCACAGAATTGGGCCTATCCCCAGCTGTGTATGTGGGTGCTGGGGAATCTAACTCCATGGACTCAGCCCTCAGCCCTCAGCCCTCAGCCGTCGGCCCTCAGCCCTTGAGGCAGGTGTTCTTAACCACTGGGCCATCTCCTCAGCCCTCAGAGCAAAGACTTCTTATTTCATTATCTGCTGACTGAGTCATGCAACTTGTTGATGTATGTTTCATTTCAGACTTGGTCACATTATAGTGATGATAACCATGGTTGCATATTGCAGTGTTCAGACCCCACCAAGACCCTCTGAATAAAAGTCATAAGGTCAGGCACATTATAAATATTTTTTTAAGTTCCCTTGGTGAGTCTATGGGTTCTGAGTTTCGAGACATTGACTTGGTACACTGAGCTCTTTGCTTTTGGATCAGGACACATAGGGATAGTTACTTTTGCCTTATAGATCCCGACATTGTCTGGGCTCTCAGAACATTAGGGACCCTACGTGATGAGTGAAAGCTTGAAGGCTTTTCTCTGTTTGCTGACCACTCCCATTGTGGAATCATTCTCCCACCCCTTCATCTGATGCCACCTAAAATCTGTGTCACAGGTGAGTCACTCCCCACAGGCCTGTCTGTCCTGCTCTGCACTATGAAGCCCTGCCCAGTGCCTCTCACCATGGAACTGCTTCTGAGGACAACATCCCCCCCCCCCCGAAAGGGTACAGGTCAGGCTGGAGAGATGGCTCAGATGTTAAAGGCACTTACTTGCAAAGCCTGACAGCCGGGGTTAGATTTCCCAGTATGCGTGTAATGCCAGATGCACAAAGTGGCACATGCATCTGGAATTTGTTTGCAGCCAAAAGACTCTGGTATGCCCATACACACACACTCTCTCTCAAATAAATAAATGAACTTACAAAAGAATTATATATTTATAAAAAGAAAGGGAGTATGTCTCAAACATCTTGCACATGTAAACATTAAGAATACATGAGAAACTTCAGGACAATGGACTGAATGGAAGTAGATCACTAAAGAGCTATTGTCATAGGCATCTGGGGTAGATTCCGTCTAGCTTGCTTCTCTTGGAAACCCTTAGGCAGCTGCTTATAAATACCTTCACTGTTAAGGCCCTGGGCTTCTTAATTTCCAGTGAAAAGAACTGATGAGATGATGCAAATTGTCTCCTCCCTGCTTGGTCTCTGGAGGCTGGGAGAGGTCAGCACAAACCATCGGAGCAGACTTCAGGAACTTCTGTCCTCTTTGTCTTCACAGACCTCCAGCAGCCTGTGGGTACTTTTTATTAACCCTTAAGATTGATTCAGATAGGGATGGGTCACTGTCCTTCTGTCTTTTCTCAGGGGAGATTTCTGAAAGGATGATCCCCATGCACACCACACATGGCAGCAATCCACCAGCCTTTTCTAAAGTGTGGTTTTCCCTGCATCTTTTTCTGTAGTTCAGAACCTGGCAGAAAGTTTGCACAGATGGAATCTCTCCACTTGCCCCTGCTTCTGTGAATGACTTCCTCCATCACAAAGATCTGTCCTGATTGCCTGCTCTCACTCTCTTTTCTGATTATTTCCTTCCTGGTTTGCCAGTGAGATTACCTTGTTAATGATAGGAACTAAGCCTAATGCTCTTTTGCTCTCCATAATACAAGGGTAATGCTAAGTATGTAAAAACAAGGGCAATGCCCATGGTTAAAAACAGTCCCTCAAGTTAGTCAACTTGAGTTTAAATTATGACTCTGACTCTATAAGTGATTGGCAGGTTGTTTAATCACGTTATTTCTGAATACTTTCATGCAAATCAGGAATGACTGGGCTATTGTGAGTGTCCAGTGAAATGTACCCTCAGCACAGGGCTGCAAACAGTGAATGCTACTGCCCCCTCCCAGCCTTTTACCAGTTTTGTGGTGGATTCATTCCCACCCTCATTCTGCTCTCTGGTGGCCTCCCACACAGGGGAATTTCCAGTGGTATGAATTTGAATGTAGGTCCCTGGCTGTGCAGGCTCTGCATGGCAAACTACCAAATGCAGATTGAAAGTACAGGAAAGAAAACAGCTGGGACTGTAGCTCAGTGGTCATGCTCTTGGCTAGTATACTTAAAGCCCTGGGTTCAATCCCCAGCACTACCACATTCCCCCAAATTACATTTGACTAGACCTTGAGGCAGGATGATTGTAAGTTCAAAGTCAGCCTGGACAATTTAGAAAGACCCTATCTAAGAATAATTTTTTTTTTAAAGGGGATGGAGAGATGGCTTAGTGGTTAAGTTCAATTCCCCAGTACTCACATAAGCCAGGTGCACAAGGTGGCACATGCATCTGGAATTTGTTGCAGTGGCTAGAGGCCCTGACATGCTCATTCTTTCTCTATCTGCCTCTCTCTCTCTCATAAATAAATACATAAATAAATAAATATTTTTTAAAGCCTGGGCATATGCCTCAGTAGTATGGTGCTTGCCTAGTATGCATGATGATGTAATTTCCAATACCTAAAAAAGAAATTGTTCTGAACATGTATAGGTTCTTTTTTCTTGCCATTATTCCATACAAAGTATACTTAAATAATACATCATATTATTATCATATAATAGTAGTAATGTGGAGATGATGAAAGGTGTATGGGAGGTTGTGTGTGGGTATATGCAAATACTATACAATTTTTTTTGTTGCTGTTGTTTTTCAAGATAGTATCTCGCTCAAGTCCAGGCTGACCTGGAATTCACTCAGTCGTCTTATGGTGGCCTTAAACTCATGGCAGTCCTCCTACCTCTGCCTTCCAAGTGCTGGGATTAAAGATGTGTGTTACCACACCTGGCTCTGAACAATTTTTTTATAAGGGACTTGAATATCTTGGGATTTTGGTTTCCATAGGCTCCTGAAATGAATCGCCCACAGATAATTATTAGGTGCCTGAACAATCCTTCCCAAACATTGCAAGAATGTTACCTCTCCAATTAATTCTCTTAATGTTGTTTTTTTTCCTTGGATGTCTTAGTCAAAATGGGCCAGTTTATGTTTGCACAGCTGTGTAAGGAAAAATGGATTTGATGAAGACATTAATGAGGATTAATGCTTGCTGGCTACCTAGATTGCTAGCCTCCTCCTGATTGTAAAAAATTAAAACCGCACCCCATTATCCAGTTACACTTGTACTCCCTTCTGCTCTCAACTTATTGGCTCAACAAAGTGAGGTATTTTGGCAAGTGGTTTAAGCCTCCAGGTCAAAGGTTAGTTACGGGTGTTTATCCTCCTAAGAAATTCTTTTCCTGTCTGAATTTTGGGGAGTTCAGATGCCTAGAGTTATCTTAAAGGTGAATTTCAAATACAAGAAGTTCCAGCTTCTGCCCTGGCTGATCTGCCCATGTAACCTGAGCTGTACCCACTAATGGTGGAACTCTCAGAACAGGGCTGGGTTGGCCAAGGCAGAAATTCCACCAGCTCCTGTTAGCTTCATGGATTTCCTTTTCCTGATTCACAAGAGGATTCACTATACAAGAATATGTATGGAAAACTAGAAAAGGATCATATTGAATAAGAACAGTAAAAATAAAGAAAATAAAAAAGATAAAACTTTTTTTAAAAGACTAGAAAATCTATAAACAAAAAGGAAGTCAAAACCAGCTTTTTTAAATGAATAATAACTTTTACTTAACCCAATATGCCCAAAATATTATTAGAGGGTAACAATTGTTAGTGAAGTATTTGACATTGCTTGAAATCCAGTGTATATTTATACAGTCTGCACATTTCAATCACACCTAGTCACATGTGATATGCTCAGTAGCCACTGGTGGCCCTTGGCCTCAATATGACAGGCAGCTCTGTCTTCGTCTCGTTTTTTTTTCACAGTCCACTAAGAAAGTGTACAGCACCTCTTCACCTGACATAGCCGCTCATTCACCAGGCATTTGTGTTTGGGTAGAAATAAAAATAGCTGTAGCTGAGTGCCAAGCCTATAAGCCTAACTACCCCAGACCCTGAGGCAAGAGCATCTCAAATTGGATGCGTGAACTTTAAAGCATGTTTGAGGCCAGCCAGGCAACTTGGTGAGACCTTGTGTCAAAACAAAACGAAAGAAGAGATGTGGGTTGTCCACTCTTGCTTGAACACTTGCCTAGCATATGAAAGGCCCTGAATTCAGTCCCTCAAAACCAGCTTTTATATCCTACTTGCTTCTTTCGAAATTGTTTTTCCTTTAGCATCAAGCACAGAAACTTAAACTGAGCACACAATAATATGTTGAACAACAATATCTTTTTCAGGATACATGTGCTTGATTCAATATATAAATTTTCCATTCTCCTGGCACCTAAGACCTTGTACTTGCTAGGCAGGTGCTACACCATTGAACTATATTCACAGCCCTGTTCTTTTTCTTAAACATTTATTTATTTATTTATATGTGTGTGTGAGCGAGAGGTAGATATAGACAGAATGGGCACACCAGGACCTCTAGCCTCTGCAGATGAACTCCAGATACATGTGCCACCTTGAATATCTGGTTTTACATGGGTACTGGGGAATTGAACTCCAGTCCTTAGATTTTGCAGGCAAGCACTTAACTACTGAACCATCTCTTCAGCCTCCTATTCTTTTTTCAAATTTGTATTTGTGTGTGTTTATATACGCACATGCACACATGCACACACACACACACACACACACAAATGCACATGCATGCCAGGGTTTCTCGCTGCTGCAAAAAAAGCCAACACATGTGCCACTTTGCATCTGGCTTTACATGGGGGCTGGAAGTTCAACCTTGCTAGAGAATCGAGTCCTGGCCAGCAGCATATGTCTTTAACTGTTAAGGCATTTCCCCAGCCCCTCCCCAGTCCTGTTTTGTCTCTTTTAAATTGTGCTTAACTGAACCTTAGGAAAGAGATAATGTCGCTGATACGTGTAAAGGGTCCCTGTTGGTAATAAATTCATCTTCTGAGTTGTAACACGAATGAGCAAGTCCACTGAGCCGTGCTGCTCAAGGTCTGAGGTAGCTGTAGAAACAGCACCAAGGCATTGTTTCCTGCTCTGGGAATTTGGTTGCCCTGGAGCTCAGGGCCAATTCGGACCTTGAAATAATTAGAATTTCGTGAGGTGCTTAGGCTAAACTGGGAGCCAGTGCCTAGTGAGACGTGGCCTTCTCCTCCCTTCCTGAGGCTTTGGTGGGCTTCATGACATGGGGTTAGGATGACGCTGGCCTCTCCAGCAGAGTGCGGGGAGAGGGGGTTCCACACAGTATAGTCATGTTCAGGGCATAAGTGGAAAATGTGATGAGCTGTCCGAGGCCAGCTGTGGAACAGTTGAACTACTTTTCTTTACTAGCTGCCTGGGGACAGTGTGGAATAATTTACTTCCTTGTCTCTGTCACCATACCAGCCCTTCAGCTAGGATTTGATGGGATGAAAACCTTTACCTTGGGCTCTGGGGTTGATACATTCATGGCCACTGCTGTTTTCAGGCAGCCTTAGGGCAATATCAGCATTAGTAATTTCACCCCTCTTGATGTCCTGAACAACAGGGCTAAGCAGTGGGAGAAATCCATCCCTTAGAATGGCCATGAATATATGTGGCCTGAGAAGGTTCAGAGCCTGTGGGCAAGGACATGCCAGCAGGGGGAACCCTGATCTCATCTTCCCCTAGCACTTCCCCCCCCCGCCCCAGGCCACAGGCTGCCCATGGAATGTGGCCACTGAGTCATGAGCAGAGGAGTTCCCCTTCTGGGTATACAAGGATGGCAGACTCATGGGGCTTACAGTCATCTTGGGGTGGGGGAGAAGTTTCCTCCTCGATGACCAAGTGATTCAGCATTCAAGGATTTGAAGCATCAGCTTGGGGCTGAGTGTGACCGTCTCTGACCTCCATGACTAGACTAACAAGCAGCTTGGGCAGGCCATCCCTGGAATACTGTCAGTGGTGCTCACTCATGTCCTGGTCCCCAGAGAGCCCGTGACACCCATATGATATCCCTTTAGTGGTTCTTTGTTCAAGAAGCTGGCCTGGACACCTTCAGAGCTGCACGTTAAATACACTTGGCGCTAAAGTGTGCAAAAGCCTAATCCCTACATTAGGTCTGCTGCTTTGAACTCCAGCTCCTTTCCTTGCATAGGTTCTGATCCCTCAAACCCTCAGAAAGCTTAGCCTCAGTCTTTAGTAACATGAAGACCTGTGGTTCCTTCAAGGTTAAGAAGCACCCTTGTCCTTAGAAGCACAAAAGCCAACCTCCTTGTAGAGAGGAGAGGGACTCTGACTTCTCCTTTTTAAGCAGTTTCATTGAGATACAGTTTACCCTTGAAGTATGCAGAGCATTCACCACAGCCAAATTAGAGCACTTTCATCACCTCCAAGAGAAGCCTTGTGCATCATGCCTCTTTTTCTACCTCTTGTCTTCTTCCACGGCCCTAAGCAACCACTAATCTTTCTGTAGAAATCTCTCTTGTGGACATTCATATGAATGGGCTTAAATAGTGACTGGTTTCCCTTGGCTTAGCATTTTCAAGGTTCATCTATACCACTGCATGTATTGCTACTTTATGATTCTTACTGTATGGACTCACTGGGTCATATGATAGCTTTAATGTTTTGAGGAATTGCCAGGCTGCTTTCCTAAACAGCAGCACCATCATATATACTACAGTAACACATGAGGCGCTGATTTCTCCATACCCCTGCAGTATTTGTAATTGTCTATGTTTTTGTTTACAGCCATCCTAGTTGGATAGGAAGTGACATTTCATTGTAGTTTGATCTGCATTTTTCCAGATGGATGATGACTTTGAGCATCTTTTCATGTGTTTGGTGGCCATTTGTAAATCTTTAGGGAAATACCTAGTCAAATCTTGGGACTGAATCCAGGGTCTCATGCATACTAGGCAAGAGCTCCTGAGCCACTATAGCCCTTTACCCATTTTAAAACTCAGTTATCTTTTTATTTTTGAGGTCTTTATATATTGTGGATATAAGTCCATAATCACATATATGATTTTTAAAAATATTTATTTATTTATTTGAGAGAGAGAAAGAGGCAAATAGGGTTGGGGGGGGAGAATGGGCACACCAGGGCCTCCAGCCACTGCAAACAAACTCCAGACACATGCGCTACCTTGTGCATCTGGTTTACATGGAGACTGGGAATTGAACCTGGATCCTTAGTCTTCACAGGCAAGTGCCTTATCTGCTAAGCCATCTGTCCAACCCCAGATATATGATTTTTTTGTTTATTTTTATTTATTTATCTGAGAGTGACAGAGAAGGAAAGAGGCAGAGAGAGAGAGAAAATGGGCACACCAGGGCCTCTAGCCAATGAAAACGAACTCCAGATGCATGCTCCACCTTGTGCATGTGGCCTACATGGGTACTGGAGAATCTAGCCTTGAACCGGGGTCCTTAGGCTTCATAGGCAAGTGCTTAACTGCTAAGCCATGTCTTCAGCCCCAGATATATGATTTTTAATGTATACTTAGATGAAGTCAAGAATATGGCAAAAAATTAAAAAAAGGTTGACAGCTTTAATATACAGTGAAGCTTGTTAAATATGTGCTTTGGACATTATAGTAGTTGCCTTCTTGTTGCTGGGACAAAACACCTGACCAAAAGCAGCTTAGGGGAGGAAAGGATTTATTTCAGGCTTAAAGTTTCCAGGGGGGAGCTTCATTATGGTGGAAGAAGCTGGCTCACTTCATCACACATCCACAGCAGACTGGAGCTGACTCTCAACACAGTAGGCTGAACTCCAGTGACAATGCTCCTCCAGCAGAGCTTTCCCTGCTGGGAAATCAAGCAGGAAGCTCAATCCCAAGACACCTGAGGCTATTGGGACATTGATGTACATTCAAACCACCACTGCCATCAGGCTCAGCCTTAAGTTACACAGCAAGCAGCAACTTTCAGTTACGATCCCTTAAATAATTTTACTCTCCCCCCAAGCTCTGGTTTATGTAGCTTTTTGCTTTCTCCCTCCTTGCCTTTGACCTCATCATTTTATTGTATAGATTATTATTATTATTATTCCAAATTCTGTATCCCAGAGCAGTGGCTGGTAATAAAAATTTCATTGTGTGGACTGGCACACCACAAGAAAGACATCAAACACTTGTGGTTGACTTGGAGCCTTCATGACAGAGTACTTCATTATGCCCAGCTGCAGTGAGACAAGTGAGGTGCCACACTCTCAGGCCTCACAGTGCTGCCCTATGCTTCCGAGTGACTGCTCCCTGAGTGCTGGGCAGCTCATGCATCTCACTTTAGTCCCAGCTCTGGGCACAAGGATCAAGGAAGTCTGTGGTATGGATATTGTTTCCTTAATTCAGGAATGGCCTTTGACTGAATTCCCACACACCTCAACACAGATATTCTTAAAATACTAACAAAGAGGGGTTTCTACATTTTTATAGGGTGAAAGGAAAAACAAAAAAAAATATTTTATGGCAATTGAAAATATATGAAATTCAAATAGTGTTGGTAAATTTAAGTTGTTTGAGTACAGCCTTCCTTTCTACACTTCTTCCTTCCCACCTTGTCTGTAGCTGCCCCACACTGTTAACAGTGGACTTGAGGGGCTGCAAAGATGAAAACATCTGTGATCTGCTCCTTTGTAGCAGAAGTTTGCCTATGCTGGCATAGAGACTCCTCTAGACCTGGCTAATTCTGCCCATCCTTGGCCTTGAGCTTTGGGTTGCATCCTCCCTTTGGTATTCTTCCTGCCAGCCCCACTCCCACCAGCACTCTAATGCAGAGTTCCTTGGCAGGTCAGGCTCCATATGCAATTTCTGAATTACAGATGAAGGGAGTTTCTATGTCCTCCTGATCTCTTCTTCCAGGCCCATGGTGTACTTGTTAGCTAACCTCTTCCAGACGGAGCACATGATGTGCACTACCTAGAACAGAATTGGGATTTTCCACTGAAATTCAAAAGGTTCTTTCGCAGGCTTATGAACCCAGACAGCCATGCTCTCACTCCCCAGACTTAGCCATAGAGACAAAAATCGGCCACGTTTGCATGCCTTTCTCTCCGGCTCTCCTTTCAGCTGACTGTAAAAAAACCCTGGGAAGGTTTCCAAATGCTTTGTGCAATGGCCCTGTGTTGCTGTGGTCATGTCTGGGACAAAAGAAACCCTCTTCTCCAGGGGCACTGTGGGCTGCCCTTCAGAAACCCCAATCCTGGCCAGGCAGGGTTGCCATGTGGACCAGAGGGAGTCCAGCATCTGCTTTTCAATGAAGGTCAAGGGCAAGGGATAACATGCTATGGTTGTAAGTTGGAAAGCTCATTCTTTGGGTTCCTTAGACCGCCTGGTCCTGGTACTTTCGATCATAGACCTAAGGCAGGTCTTTCTTAAAAACAAACAAACGACCCAAATACCCAGGTACCCACTTCAGCTCTTCCCCTAGTTGATGTGTGACCTTGAGCAACTCATTTTAGGTCCTGAAATTTTAGTATAACATATAAGGTCAGCTATATGTATATTAATTAGCTGGCATATATCAGATACTATGCATTTAGTTGGCATATGTAATTTAATAAACTATAAGTTACGTATGTCTTCCTTACTGTAGAAACCCACCCATCTTGGACACCTTATTTAAATCCTGACCTCCTTGGGGTTTGACTTGAAGTGAATCTTGTCCCTTCTCTGCACTTCATGTAGCAGAAAGGTAGAGGAGGGTTGGATGCTCTTTATCACGGGATAAGTCTTGAAGGCTCTTAGCCAGGTGTGCTGGCACATGCCTGTAATTCCAACACTCAGGAGACTGAGGCAGGAGGATTGTGAATTCCAGACCAACCTGGGTGACATAGCAAAACCCTGTCAAGAGAGAGAGAAAAAGCAAGCATTTTCTGGGTGTGGGTACTTGCTATGTTTTAGGGCCCGTCCTTTTCTCTTTCATTTTCAGTGACTGTCTACAAGGCAGGGATTATTAACATTCTCACTGAATACCCAGTAAGAGTCACAGGACCTCAGTCAGTGTCAGGACTTGGAGCTAGGTCTGGCTGCCTATAAAGTTCATGTCCGTAGCCTCTCTTCAGCTCCTCTAGAAGGTTCTGATGCAACTTGCTCCTGTAACTTGGCAAAGGTACTATTCTCTTATTAAATGTGCAAATGCTGAGCTGGACCAGCTTTTGAGCTCTTTCTTTAAATATGAGCTGGGTGTGACCTTGTTGGCTATTGAAGTGGGAGAGTGAGGAACAATACCAATTCTTAATGTGAGGGGCGGGTTGGCTATTGAAATGGCTCAGATTTATTTTTATGACTCAGCCCACTAGGGGTGGAAACCAAGCCCTAAGGTTTGATTTTTTTTTTTTTTTTTTTTTACTGAATTGCTGTAATTTAGAAGCACATTTAAGAAGTTTTCTAAGTTAGTAAGCAAGAACAAAGTTGAAAGCAAACTACACACATGTGAGTCAGAATCTATAGCTCCTTCATGATCAGCTGAAATTCCCCAAAACTACTGGAAATGTAATTTAGTATTTTTCCATTTTAAAGTTTTCTGGGATCTTAAGGATTCTGACCAACTGACCAGACAATGGAGAAATGACTCAATAGCTTTACTTTGCAGAGTCATGCCATTAGATGTAGTTGCTACTATTGTTGCTCAAAAGGTTGTAAAGCAGGAGAAAAAAAAATTGAAACTGGTTGTGTATTTAAGAAGTTCGTAAACATAATAAAATCTCCCTGCAAGAATAACTTTTCTCCTGTTAGTCCATGCTCTGAGGATTCAGAGTGCAGTGCCTTGGGGAAAAAGCTATTGCAGTCAAGCCAGAGACAGCCTGTTTTGTCTTCATAAGTGCTGCAAGCATCAAGTCAAGCCTGCTCCCCCACCTGATTCATGGGTTTTCTTCTCATGGTGCTGGTGTGAATGAAAATGACTTCATTTCCAGCTTGAGATTAGATAACTTTTATCACTGACACCTACTTGGTCTTTCCCTATATTTTAATAAGGAATCGGTTTGTTAGGAAACCATGTTGAGTAGCTTTACTTCAGAGAGATTTAGCACCAAATTATAAATGGTGACACTTTAATAGTGATTGTGATGTGCCTTGAGAGCCAGCGTGTGGGAGTCTGGCAGTTGGAAAGTCCCGTGGCTTCACATTTTCCAGGCTGTGTACCCTTCCATCAAGTAGTAATTCCTTAGCACTGAAAATTTCTCCTCTAGGACAGAGAAAAGTTCATCTGAGTTCTAAATTATTTAGTACCACATGCATTATTTTCCTCTTTAATGAGACCCAAAAAATGGTCCTAGTTCCTGAATGGACCAGCCTGTTCTCCTTTTGATGGCCACAAACCAAACATGGGCACCACAATGATGGTGTGTCTCTGGCACCACTGATATTTTTTTGTGAAGAGAATGCCATTATTATGGTGACCATATTTTCCAAATAAAAAAATTGGGAACTTTTTATTTACAGGAAAAAAGGGCAGAATATTTGAAATTGAGAGTGACCTAAGAAATCAAGAATAAATGTCTTTGGTAGCTGTTTGTGGTAGTTTGACTCAGGTGTCCTCCATAAAGTTAGCTGTTCTGAATGCTTATGTTCCCAGTTGATGACAATTTTGGAATTAAATCCTGAAGGCAGTGTATTGTTAGAGGTGGGCTTATGGGTGTTATAACCAGCTTCCTCTTGCCAGTGTTTGACACACTCTCCTGTTGCTGTTGTCCATCTGATGTTGGCCAGGAGGTGATGTCCACCCTCTGATCATGCCATCATTTCCCCTGCCATCATGGAGCTTCCCCTCGAGTCTGTAAGCCAAAATAACCCCCCCTTTTTTTTGCCACAAGCTGCTCTTGCTTGGGTGTTTTCTGCCAGCAATATGAACCTGACTGCAATAGTAAAGTTGGTGCCGAGAAGTAGGATTATTGCTGCTAGACACCTGACTGTGTGACTTTTGGCCTTTTGCAACTGATTTGCAGGTGGGATGTGGATGATTTTGAAAATTTAGCCTAAGAGACACCTTGCAGTACTGCAAGTACAGCTTGATGAACCATTCCGGTCATAGTTGAAAGACCTGAATGCAGTAAGAACTAAGGACTATAAGGTTTGGCTTATGAGGGTAAGCGAGAGCTTTGCCTGTACTGGGCTAGAAGCAGTTTGTGTGAGAGGCTTGCTGTTATGTCTGTGTCCTGAGAACTTGTGCAAGGTTGCATTGAATAGAAATGGACTGGTATGAGCAGAGGCATATGGCACAGAAAGAAATGAAATCTTTGGGCTGAAACTTTTGCTCATTCAGTTGCAATTGTATGAGAGATTACAACTTTTGAGATTGGGCCAGTTGACCTGCATTGGGACAACAGGATGAATGCAGACCCTTTTGAAGGGGCCTAAATACTGTGGTATTGTATTGTTTTCCAAAGTCTGCTTTATTCCCCCCTGGATTAACAAGTTTGTAGTGCACCCAGTATTATGGAGTATAACAAATGCAGGGAACCTCTTGGATCATTGAATTTGAAACATGGTTTTGTACTTTGGAAATGGCCATGGGCAGTGTGAAGTAGGCTTGTTGTATTACCTGAGTGTAGGCCTGATGGAGCCATGTGGATGAACCACTGTTTGCAGTGGAGACACAATAGAGATGCCAGGACTATGAAATGGCTGCCAAGGAGAGTGGCCAGCACTGGATGAAGTTTCCTGGGACCGTGAGTACCCTAGCTGGAGGGGCAGCATTGGATCTCCAGAGACTTGTTGCTGGTTAGAATTACCAGACTTGGAAATTTGATACTTGTATTGGTTGAATATTTCTTTGCTCTGCCCAATATCATCTTTTGCAGTGTGAATGTTTATTCTGTGCCACTATGTTTGTTGTTGTTGTTGTTGTTGTTGTTGTTTTTTATAATGGCTCAGTTAAAATATCTTGGACTAAGGGGATGTTTGAACATCATTGGGATGGATAAAAACTATGGGAACTTTTAAAGTTGGGCTGGGTGCAATGCATTTTACATTATGGATTGTTCCATTTATGGGAGCCAGGGGTGGAATGTGGTAGTTTGATTCAGGTGTCCCCCATAAACTTAGCTGTTCTGAATGCTTAGGTTCCTGCTGTTGGCAATTTGAGGATTGAATCCTAGAGGCAGTGTATTGTTGAGGGCAAGCTTATGGGTATTATAGCCAGCTTCCTCTTGCCAGTGTTTTGTACACTCTTCTGTTTCTATTGTCCATCTGATGTTGGCCAGGAGGTGATGTTCACCCTCTGCTCATGCCATCGTTTTCCCCTGCCTTCATGGAGCTTCCCCTTAAATCTGTAAGCCAAAATAAACCTTTTTTTCCCCAGAAACTGCTCTTGGATGGGTATTTTCTGCCAGCAATGTGATCCTGACTACAGCACTGTTGATCGCAATATGAGGGAAAGAGAATATGAGCAAACCAGTGCAAATATAACTTATTGCTAGAGAAATCAGGTGTTTGGTGGCT
Source organism: Dipus sagitta (assembly GCA_036346955.1). Taxonomy (NCBI): domain Eukaryota; kingdom Metazoa; phylum Chordata; class Mammalia; order Rodentia; family Dipodidae; genus Dipus; species Dipus sagitta. The sequence goes on along the minus strand of CM070770.1, from coordinate 42,304,046 downwards.
CACTCAACACTCAGGTGGACAGGGTGAGGCAGAAGAATTGCATATTCAAGGCTTGTCTGAATGACTTGCTGTTGAGGCAGAGACCAATGTGTAGAGTCAACACAGCAGAACCCCGGAGAATACAATGAGTGTCTTTCTCAGCGTTTCTGTATTATTTTGTTTTTGCCAAATATATTTGGTAGGCACCATGTTCTGGAAGTGTGAAGGTAATGAAACAGATCTGTTCTATCCATGAAGGTATGTTCAATTAAATAAGGATGTCCCATTCCAGGGGCTCTCCTTGAAAGGCAAACCCTAATTTCTACTTACATTGTGATTAAGTGACCTTCTGTGAATGGTTTGAGATTTGGAAAATAGCCTATCCAGCCATCCAGGATAAAGATGTCTTGGGTCAGACTAATGTCTATAAAGGTTGGTTACATTGGGTCAGGGTTTTTTTTTTTCAGACTGAGTAGAGGGAAAAAGTATTTAGAAATATTTTGAGTAAAAGTAAAATGATAAGTTCTATATACAACATAAACGTGTATACAAACTTAGCCATGGTTGTATAGTCTTTCCCAATAATTTTTTTTGATGGACAGTTCAAAGGCAGCACTAAGCCCATAATGCACTTTTGGTTTGACCTGAGCCTCATGGGCATGAAGCTCGTTCTAGAACGTAAATTGGAATTTAGCCCAAACTACCCTACCATGGATGGGTGCCCTTATACAGGGCATAATACATCCAAGTGGACACAGTGATTCAGGGAAACAGCACAGGGAACAGAATCAGAAGAGGCCAAGGCATCAGCTGTTTTTCTCTTGGATTCCACTATTATGTGCTCAGCCCAGTGGAGTCCATTAAGATCTAGTGGCCTGAAGTACAAAGAAATTAAATTATCCTCTGCAACTGCTTTTTCTAGGTGAATATTGAACAAGTACTTGGTAACTTTTTGAACTACAAAAATTTTCTAGTTGGAAGACCATGCTCTATAACATTAATCAGCCCTTCATTTTATTTTCATTTTTTGTCTTTGTGTGTGTGTGTTCATGTGTTAGTGTGGGTGTGCATGTGCCACAGCATGCATGTACAGGTCAGAGGACAACAACTTTGGGTTCCATTCCTCACCTTCCACCTTGTTTGAGGCAGGGTCTATTATTTCACCCCTAAGTAGGCCAGGCTAGATGTTCCCAGAGCTTCCTGGATTTCCCTGTCTCTGCCTCCCCTCTCACCTTGGCATACTGGGATTATAGACATGCACCACTGCATCTGGCTTTCACAGAGTTTTTTTTTTTTTTTTTTTTTTTTTGAATTTGAACTCCAGTTCTCATACTTGCCTGGAAAGTGTTTTAGCTACTGAGGCATCTCCAAGGATCCTCAATTTTTATTAATATATTTGTATTTCCCCAAGTGATGGGTTCATTTTGACCTTTTAATAGATACAATGTACTTTAACTATTTTCAACCCCCATTGTCTCTTTTTAAAAGTATTTTTATTTATTTATTTGCAAGCAGGAGACAGAGAGAGTATGGGTACATCAGGGCCTCTAGCCACTACAAAAGCTCCAGATGCATGCACCCCTTTGTGCATCTGCCTTTATGTGGGTACTGGGGAGTTGAACCTAGATCATTAGATTTTTGAAGGCAATTGCCTTAACTGTTGAACCATCTGTCCAGTTGTATTGCTATTTCTGTCCCGTCTTTCCTCTTTCCTTTTACACATCACTGATAGTATTCATTTTACTTCCATGACCCATTGTCCCCTAAATTTTTTTTGTTTGTTTTTCGAGGTAGGATTTCCTCTGTATTCTCAGGGTGGCCTCAAACTCAGGGTGATCCTCCTACCTCTGGCCTCCCAAGTGCCACCATGCCCAGCTCTAAATTTTTTTTTAATTTTTTTATTATTTTTTTGTGTGTAGTATATGTAGTTTAGTGTGTACTATGCATGGACTGAGATTACAGGAACTTATGCCATGTCCAGCTTTTTATGTGGGTTCTGGGAGAATTAAACTCAAGTGGTCTCAGGCCCTCCCAGGCCTTCATGCCTAAGCAGCAAGTGCTCTTAACCATTGAGCCATCTCATCAGCCCTGTTATTATTATTTTGTTAGTATGTAAAGTTTCCCCTAAAGTTAACACATGAGGGCAAACGTGGTACTCACCTTTATCAAGCTGTCTATTACAGTTAACATGATGTTCTCTAGTTCCATCCATTTTCCTGCAAGTGAAACAGTTTTGTTCTTCTATGTCAGCCTACCATTTCTCGGATAAAATGGCTGAGGCCCTGGGCATGTAAAGTTACTTGACCTTACTTGACAGGTTGACATAGCTAGTGATAGAAGACCCAGAATTAGAATCTGGATCTCCATCAACTGTCTCCTTGATTCTAAAATAGGATAGATCCGTAACTTTCTAATAGAACTGTCACATCATAGACACTGCTTATGTCAGATTCTGAACCCTGTGGTTTTAGGGCTTCTGGGACACCTTGATCCCCAAGATACTGCAGCACCTGGAAAGAGTTCACGGAGGGCTGGGGGGGGGGGGTTAAGGCATAGTTTCTCTATTTTTCCCAACGTTTCCCAATGTGTCATAGACATTAGTGCATGGCTTATCAGATTTGTCCATTTTGGTTTTCACAGCACATCCTGGCTCCAGTTCAAACAGCTGGCTCATCTTGCAATAGCTTGTCAGTGCTTTGAGTACTTGGAGTTGCCTTTTTCATATGAGTTAGCCAGGGTTTGTGAGTTCATTTCTCCCCTTCATCTAGTTTCTTTCCATCTTCCATCTGGCAGGTACTTCTATCTGGTTAGTGACTGTAAGTTCTTCAAAGCATGCAGAGCAGCAGTAGGATCCCTCCCAGTCTCTCAGGAGAATATTTTCCCTTATTCTTTTTGTTTTATTTATGGGAAGCAGAGCCAAGTGTGAGACATGGCCCAGCAGGAGGGACCAGACCTGGCCCAGGAAGAACCAGTATGGCCTGGGCTGCATGGACTGGAGGCAAGAATCCAGGCTCATAAAAATAGCACTGGAAGGGTCTTTTGAGACCATCAGCTCCACACCTTCATCTTACAGAGAAGGAAAGTGAGGCTGAAAAGAGAGATAACAGTCTTGCCCAGGAGTGGTCAAGCATTGATTTATGAGCCAGGTCTGGAGCTCTGGTTGATCTCAAGCCAACTTCCTGCCCTGCACCAGGCTCCAAGCACCATTCCTGATCCATAGAGGTGGAGCTGAACTGATGGGATTATAACAGCTAAATTACTGAGGGCTCACAGCTGTGTGGTGGTTAAAGTATGAGCTGGGAGCCATCTGCCTGGGTTCAAATTCTGATCCTGCCCTCAGTGATCTAGTACAAGTTACTTAACCTCTCTCTGTCTCTATCTCTAAAGTAGGGATAAGAATTTAAACTACTACTTATGGTGGTTGGAAAGAATAATAGATTTTTATGTGTTAAATGTTAACATCTGTTAACAAAAAAATGTTCTAAAATCTTAAGCACTTACTAAAATACCTGACATTGAGAGAATGTTGTTTTTCTATGATTCCTACTCCTTGGTTTTAACCACAATGCTATATTACCTTCCAGTCAACATAGTTCTCTCTAGGGGCCCTGTGAAAGAACATTTTGTGGGAGATAGGGTGTAAGCACTGTGGGAGAGTTGGTGTGGTCTGAGAAAGACTTCAGGAGGAGGTGGATTACCAGCTTTTGCCAGGAGATAGAATTGCTTTTCTTCCACTAGTGAGAAGCTGAAATGTTCTACCATGAGAAAGCTGACCACCTTCCCCCTTGGTAAGAGTTCATGTGATTTATTCAGAATATGTTGTTGATTTCAGCAGCCTTTTACCATTGTGTTTTAGCCATTTCTTTCCCCCCTCCACATTTTATTACTTCACATAAAATTTAAAGTGAAGCAATGGCTGCCAATAGAATGGGAATTTTCCCCTTTAGTTTTCAAGTACCTATTGTAAAAATCGCCTTCCATACTTGCAAAAAGTTGTTTACATCTGTTGATATGAGGCAGAGAACAGTAAACAGATAAAATATTTGCTGTTGATCATTTTTCTGGAATGACATAAGCAAGCTTATGACTATCACAAGTAAAGCTAATACTGTTTTAAGTCCTACACCTAGTCGTATGGGCCTCCTCTCTTGGCCACCCAAACATCTGTCTGCCCCTCTCAGCCCAGGTACCACTGTGGTGAGTCCCATGTGGTGGTTTGATTCAGGTGTCCCCTATAAACTTAGGTATTCTGAATGTTAGGTTCCCAGCTGATGGAGGTTTGGGAACTAATACCTCCTGGAGGCAGTGTATTGTTGGGGGTGGGCTTATGGATGTTATAACCAGCTTCCTCTTGGCAGTGTTTGGCACAATCTCCTGTGGTTGTTGTTCATCTGATTTTGGACAGGAGATGATGTCCACCCTCTGCCCATGCCATCATTTTTCCCTGCAATTGTGGAGCTTCCCTTCGAGTCTGTAAGCCAAAATAAACCTTTTTTCCCACATGCTGCTCCTGGTTGGGTGTTTTCTGCCAGCAATGGGAACCTGACTGCAACATTCCATTTCTGTCCTTACAGAGCATATTGCATCTACATGCACTCTTAGGAACAGTACCTTCAGAGTAAACGTCACTGAATTGTACACTTCAAAGTGGGTAATTTTTTATGTCAATTCACCTTAACAAAAATAGATTTTAACTTTAGTCATTTTTAAGTTTATATAAAGACAGTGTGTCATCTGTTAGGGCTTCTTATGCAATGTTGTGTTTCTGTTCGGTTTGTTCTTGTATGCGTTGGTGTAGTTCACTTGTTTTGATTACTACATAATGTTCTTGTCTGTGAATATACCCTAGTTATTCATGCATTTTCCAGCTGATGAACATTTAGACATTTTACGATTTTATGCCACCCTTCCTTGACAATTTTTGGATCTATTGTTCTTCTGTGTGCCCAAAAATTTCTCTTGTTTACATACCTATGAGTATAATTGCTAGATCATAGAGTGTGTGACTGTTCCAATTTGTAAGACTGAGGTATAACATACCTGCAGAAGACTATAGAAACCATACAACATGTCCAGGTCAGAGTATTTCCTAATGTGAACACTGATTTAACCAGCCCCAAACCAGAAAATGGAGCCTTCACACCACAGAGACTTGATCCCCTTCCAGTCTCTCTCCACTTAACCATAAAAATCACCAGTACTGTCTTCAAACACCATACATTCATTTGGCCTAATTTTGAACTTAACCTGAATGAATTTTTAAGTCTCATACATTATTTCTGTGAGATTCGTCTCTATTGTTGCATGTATCTGCAGTTTGTGTATTCGCATGACTATTTTCCACTCTCTTTCATGAGAGGCCTACTTTTTCATCCGTTTGCCTGTTACAGTGGTTTGGGTTGTTTCAGTGTGTGTGGTGGTGGGGGTATTTTAATAGTGCTAGTCTGTTGCTTATGTCAGTGGGTCCCCTTTTCCTGTCATGCCCCTATTCACTCCACTACTTAAAATCTTAGCTATTTGACATAGTGTAAGTATATGTTATCCCACCTGTGAAGATCTATTTTGTGTTCTCTGCCAAGGAATCTAACCATGTGCCCTATGAGTTGAACTCTTGACAATTTTTTCAAGGAGACATTCTCTCTCTCCCAGGCTAACTGGAACTCACTCTGTAGCCCAAGGTTGGCCTCAAACTCATGCACATTCTCCTACCTGAGTCTCCTGAGTGCTCGGATCATAGGCATGAGCCACCATACCCAGCTGAGTTGAACTCTTACATACAATACTCCAAAGCCTTTTTGAAAAAAAAGTTTTGAAAATAATTATTGTCTAGGGCTGGAGAGTTGGCTTAGCAGTTAAGCGCTTGCCTATGAAGCCTAAGGACCCCAGTTCAAGGCTCGATTCCCCAGGACCCACGTTAGCCAGATGCACAAGGGGGCGCATGTGTCTGGAGTTCATTTGCAGTGGCTGGAGGCCCTGGCACGCCCATTCTCTCTCTCTCTGTCTCTCTCTCTCTCTCTCTCTGTGTGTGTGTCTCTGTATGTGCCTCTTTCTCTCTCTGTCTGACACTCTCAAATAAATAAATAAAAATTAAAAAATTAAAAAAATAATTATTGTCTAACAAACATAAACTAAACTAACAGGGTCTAACTAACTATATTTGCCAAGCAGAAATTCAAGTAGATTTTCCTGAAAATATAAACACTGAGTTCCCCTGTAGTCATATTCAAGGAAATATGGGGATAAATAGCTTCCAGGAATTTACTCAAGTCAGGATATGGTTGGCATAAACACCTTCCATTTTATCATTATCTAGGTGAAGGTGCATGCCAGATTCATAGCATAACATGATGGGAAAAGGATCAAGGTTTCCAGTGACCTATGTGATTCAGCCCTTAATTATTGCCAGCTCATAGGATGGGATATGTGGAAGAAGTTGAAGCAGAGTACATATTGATATTAGTTTATTTTTTAATTTTTTGATACTAGTTTATTTTAATCTCATCAGATAACTAGGCAATGGAAACTTGTTCACAAGATCTACTCATCTACTTGGGGGTCCAAGGGCTCTGTGACTGAATAGTTGTTCAATATGTATTATTTCTTTACTACTGGGACAGAATACCTGAATATACTAAATTGGAAAATGTGATGATGAAAGTAAATTCCAAACCAAACAAATACGGCTTTCAGAGTTACTTAGAAGAAACCGCAATTGTAATTGCAGAGCAACCGATTCACAGCTCTTCATAAGAACAATGCTGTCATACTAGCCTTGGCCTATTTAGATAAACACCAGCATCACTGTGGCTCCCTTGAAGAGAAACTGATCTATCTGAAAATGAAATATGCACATCTCAGAACTGGTGAGAAATTTCTGATAATATTGTCAAATACTGGCCAGTGTTGGAGGCCAAAGTTATCAGAGAAGTAAAATATTTATTTATATATATATATATTTTTTTTTTTGAGGGAGGGTCTAGCTCTAGCCCAGGCTGACCTGGAATTCACTATGTAGTCTCAGGATGGCCTCAAGCTCACAGCGATCCTACCTCTGCCTCCCATGTGCTGGTATTAAAGGTGTGCACCACCACACCCAGCTCAAACTCTTTGAGAAAACAAAATAACTACTAGTGAAATAAACTTGGATTCAGAATTCAAATGTGCTGGGTGGGACTAAATACATACAGTTCACAGGTCTTAAATTCATTTTTTGCTGTTGGTTTGGTAGTGCTGGGGATCTGATTCAGGCCATTGCACATGCTAGACAGATACTTTACCAAGTAAGCTACACCCCTAGTCCCTTGGTGGTTTTCTTTTTCCCTGATTCATTTTATTTCTTGTCTCACTTTGTAACCCAGGCTGGTCCTGAGCTACAATCCACTGGCCTCAGGCTCCCAAGTCCTGGGATTATAGGTATACAACATCACACCTTGCTTCGGGTATGGTTCTCGACAACAGCTCAGTCTGCTAGCGTCAGCATCCTTATTAGCAGGACCCAAGCTGTCCATGCAAACTAAGACCTACACATAGGCTTTGGGTCACCAGGCTCCCCCACCCAGCCCTGACCTTGAATGTCTTAATTTTGAATTCTTTTTTATCTTCTCTAACTAGATTTCTTCATACATGAAAACGATACAAAAGTAACACATTTTTATTACAAAATAAAATTGATGTATAAAATGCAAAAAAGGGATTGTTTCTCCTTTTGTAATTCTCTGGACCCATATCCTCCTCCTGAGTTAAGCTTTTTGATCTGGTTCTATAATTTTTCCTATGAATTCTTTGGGCATAGATTTCTTATTAAGTGCTGTGCCCTTTCTGTTCAGAATAATGCATTGAAGAAAACAGGTCCCCAATGTGTGCTCATCTGTCTAACAGTTGACTTGATTGTGGCTGAATGGGAGAATGTCCAAGTGGAAACCCAGAGGCTCTGTGAACCCACAGCAGGTTTTTCATTGTTCATTTCAGTTGCATGTGACAAGAAAAATTGCTAGAAACCCAAGCACTATGATTGCTATTTTTATATTTTCTTCTTCTTCCCAAATATCTAAAGAAAGAATAAATAAATCTTTGAGAAGAGACAGCTGTGATTTCCTCTCCCTACCTCCTTCCTAGAGAGTGAAGGGGAGGCTAGGAGGATAGGTACAGAACACTCCGTAAATCTGCTAGTTTGTATTGCCTCACAGTAAAATTTGCTGTGGTGTTATTTTTTATGGCTAATTTCTTTTACAGACTTTTTTTTTAAACAGTTGAAATTTTGCTGGTAAAAACACACCTGGACTCCACACAGCAATTTAAACATATTGTATCTTATTTCTTAAGTACAAAGACAGGCAGCTTTTCCCTCTCTTCTTTTCTCTCTCTTAATTTAAAAATATGAAGAAAGTCTTAATTGTCTCTTTTTACTTGGACTGAAATTTAATTCTTGCTTTGGGAATAAAGGAAACAAGCATCATGTCTCCTTCCCAGCTAACCAGTAGTTGCCTTTAAATAAAGTACAATGACTTTTGAAGACTGAAAAAATATATAGTGGTAAGGTGTGATTCATATTATTTCCCCAAAGTTTCATTTTCATTTTTATTTTATTATTCTCTGACTCCATGACTAAACGTTTATTTGGTACTTGCAAATTGAAACAGGCTGAGTGGGAACAAGCCATTTACCGTTGCCATGAATGGCCTTGGGTAGGCTTTTCAGTCGCCACTGAACCTGAAGTGTACTGCCCCAGGAAGCATTTCTGAAGAGAAAACTGCTGGAAAGGCCTTCATTTCTGGGAGTTTTCATGGTACTGGCACATATTATGCAGGCAGCTGAGCAAGCAGTGACCAGCTGGGCACTGGACGGCCCCCAAATGCCCTGCTACAACAGTGCTGTCCTCAGCAGTTTACTAGATCGCTCTGAGCCTGTTTTTCCTCACCTGCAAATGGAGAATAATGAAAATCACACCTAATCCAGAGTCCTGAGGACTGGATAACTGAAATAGCTCCAAACATGGCAAATAGAAATTGCTCCACAAAATTGAGCTACTAATATCATTATGATCTCCATGATGACTGCTAGTACCCATGGAGTGGGACGTGCTGGAGAAAACACAGTGCCCTCTATACCCAAGTGGGAATTGTACCCATTACCAGAGTCTTGGTTTCTTAGCATGTGACATGTTTTAACTCTGCCTTGTGGGAGTTGTTTACGGTCACCTCTCTTCAACTGTAAGCCTTCCAGTCAGAGGGACCAGCTCATATATATTAATATTATAATTATATTTTATAATTATACAATAATAATATATATATTACTAATATATATTAATATTACCCCCCAGTGGACTCCCAGGGTACCTTGCAGTTAGCAGATACTCAAGAAAGGTTTATAAAACTGCACTGGAAATGTTATAAGTCGAGCACTGGGTCTTGCTTTGGTGAGGGCTGGGGGCTGAGGTTCGGTGTTTCTCATTCCTGCCAGGAATTGGAGCTGCCAAGGTGCTAGTCACAAAAGTAGGCGCCAGCATTGGAGTTTCTCAATGAGGTTGAAAAGTAGAGCAGACTTGGAAAACAGATGTGAGTCCATTTTACAGTGGCCAGATTTGTCTCTGTCTCTCTTTAATCTCTAGTAATATTTTAAATTATATGCTCAGAACTTGAGATTCAGTTTGGTAAACTTCAGAATCCAGATTGAGGAAACAGTAGATTCTTATTGCCAGTATAAGTGATCAGATCACCAAGGGAAGCAGGTAAGTGTCAGAGTCTTTGGGCAGTATGGAGGAAGCCTTACTGTAGGAACAGTCAGCCTGCACTTTCACATGATGCCCCCAGGGCTGCTGTTCTTCCCCAGCCAGGAGGAAATCACTAAGTAAACTAAGAGATACATGCTCTCTGGAAAGTTATGCAAAGGCAGAGGTGTTAGGTCCTCCCTGCTAGGCCCTGGGCTCCAGGAAAAAGAGGAACCAACATTAAACCCAGCTTCACAGTTGGTCTTTCTTCTCACAGCCAGAGTTTTTCCCCTAGCTCATCTCTACTGTAGCACCTGTTTCTGCATTCCCCCAAACAGGCATGACTTGTGTGCACACGTGGTAATTTTCTTTTAAATTAGCAGAGGCTGGGTCAGAAAGGTATAGATACATTTGAGGTTCTTTATGCTTACGGCTGTCCTTTCATCTATAAGAAGCATTAGTGTACTAGTTATCTTTCTAGTCACTGGGATGGAATATCTGACCAAAGCAACTTAAACAATGAGGATCCTAAGGTTTGTGAGGACATAGTACCTTGTGGCAGGAACGGCATAGCACCTAGGACTCTGTGGTGGCAGCTTACAGCATCTCTTGTTAGGTGGTACTTGCTAGGAGACCAGGAGACTGGGGTGGGGAATGGGCCCGAGCTAACCCTCAAGGCCACACCCCATCTGCCTACTTCCTCCAGCTAAGCCCCACATTGTAAAGGGTTCTACAGCCTCCCAAACCAGCTGGCAACAAGTGCTCAAGCACATGATCCTGTGGAAGACGTTTCACATCTAAACCGTGCCAAGTTACCCCCAGAGTAGTGACTTTGAAAACAATATGGATTTGGTGTCTCCCATTCTGTGGAACAAAAAATGGCATGGTGTGGCTGAGCTCTCAGCTCTGACTTTCATCCAGCCAGCACCGAAGTATCATCAGGGACTGTGGTTCTCTTTAGGGTTGGTGTCCTCTCCCGCACTGACTGACTTGGCAGAATTCATTTCCTTCTAGTGCTCATCAACTACTCGTCAACTTATCTGTACTGTGAGACAGGGAAAGACACACTGTTAGTAGTGAATGACATGGAGACATTTTTGAACTTTTTATTGACAACTTCCATAAATACAAACAATAAACAGAGATCATAATCCCCTACCATTACCCCCTCCCTTTTCTCTTTCTCAAATCCCCCCTCCACTGGATCCCTTCTTCTTTCCAACTAGCCTGTCTTCTGTTTCGATGCCATCATTTTTGTTCCTTCCTATTATGCAGGACTTGTGTAGGTTACTACACCATTGTGAGGTCATGAACATCAAGGCCACTTTGTGTCTGGATGACAGCATTGTAAGCACTCCTCCCCTTCCTTTGGCTCTTACATTCTTCCCACCACCTCTTCTGCAATGGTCCCTGCGCCCTGGAGGGTGTGACAGAGATGTCTCACTTAGTGTTGAACACTCCACTGTCACTTCTCAGCACTTTGGTGAGTTTTGAGTTACCCCAGTGGTCTCCACCATCTGAAAAGAGAAACTTCCCTAACAAAAAGTGAGAATAGCATTACTATATGGGCATAAACATAAGAGTTTATAAAGATGGTAGTTTAGTGTGGTGGACATAATATTTGCATTTAGCCAGACAACAGTAGTAGTAACCCCACTAAGGCTTCTGATCTCCCCAGCCATAGGCTTATACCTAGGTTTTCAGTACCAGGCATGAATTCCCAACATAGAGTCATTTTCGAGTGCAGTTACCATTTCTGATTGCTTGCTAGCACTGTTAAAACAATTTTTAAAATTGTCAAGTGCTGCATGAACATCAGCTGTTATTATCATTGATATACATCTTTTTGGGGGATCTGGAAGTCTCTCAGTATTCTTTCCTTTCAGGACTGTGTTGGTTTCTAGAACTGGAAGATCCCCAGCAGAAATGTCAATGTCTATCACAACCTTTTACAAGAGTGCTCAGTAAACTCTGGAACATTAGCCCTAAAAGTTTTTTTTTGTTTTTTGGGTTTTTGTTTTTTTTTTTTTTTTTTTGCTTGTTTGTTTTTGTTTTTCGAGGTAGGGTCTCACTCTAGCTCAGGCTGACCTAAAATTCACTATGTAACCTCAGGGTGGCCTTGAACTCAAGGTGATCCTCCTACCTCTGCCTCCCAAGTGCTGGGTTTAAAGGCGTGCGCCACCATGCCCAGCCCTAGAAGGTATTTTTATTAGCAAACATTTCATGATAACCATGTTTGAGAAGCACTGTATGTCATAGCCCCTCTATCCTCTTCTGGAAAGGTAGCATCTGTTGCATAGGAAAAGTTCTTCAGTAAAGGGCTTGCATCCAAGCTTTCTTTGACTATTGAATGAGCATGCACGGCTGGTGCTCATTCATTCATGGCTTTTTCTCCATTGATCAGGATAAGCAGAGTTGAGTGTGTCCTCTAAAATGTGATGGCCAAGAGCCTGAATTAATGAGTTCTGGTGACCTAGGACATAATCCCTAACCTGTGTAGAATATTAGTTCCTCCTTGTTAAAATAAGAATGGGGAATTAATTACACTGCAGTTACTCAGTTCTAATATTAAGGGATTCTGTCATTTACTATAAAAGAATAAAGGAAAACTTTCATGTAAACATAACCTTGGCAGAAATGAAATAATAACAAAAACCATGCCATATGCACAAATTAAAGTCATCTGCTTGGCTTCTGGGAAACAATTGAATCACTTGACTCTTTCCTCATGAATTTTTGAATTGCATACACATAGCATGAAAATATGCACATATGAATATACAGCTTGTGTGGCTCTACATGACAGGTTCAGGTGCTCATTCCTGTGTTATACTTGACAGAAACAAGGGAGTAAAGATTTATTTTGCCTTACAGTTCCTAAAGATTTCAGTCTATCATTATGTGGAAAGCATGGTAGAAAGCACAGCCCAGCTTGTGATGGCAGAAACCTGTGGTGGAAGCTGTTCACACCACAGTGGACCAGGATGCACAAGAAGTGGCCAGGGATTATGTACCCCTAGGACCTTCCCATTGTGAGCCCTTCTCCAGCCAGGATTTACCTCCCAAAACTTTTCAGAATCTCCCCAAATAAGTCTACTAACCCCAAACCAAGCATTTAAAATATGAGCCTGTGGGGGTTATTTCAGATTTTTAACGTTATAACACAGGTCTACAAGGTTGGTGACAATTTACTGGGGAGAAGAGGAGTGTACCCAGACACAGACATGATGGAAAGGGGAAAATCAGACATGAGAAAAGGATAGAATAGAGAGCCTGAAATGATGTGAGGCTAATAGGCAATCCCTATTAGTTCTTGAGAATATAAATAACCTTAAGAAAAGTATGATTTGGGTCTGAAGAGATGGCTCAGTTGTTAAGGATGCTTGCTTGCAAAGTCTGATGGCCAGGGTCTGATTCCCTAATACCCACATAAAGCCAGATGAACAAAGTGGCACATGCATCTGGAGTTCATTTCCAGTGGCAAGAGGCCCTGGCATGCCCATTTCCTCTCTCACTCTTTCTCCTTTCTTTCTAGATTATATATATATATAATATATAATATATAATATAATATATATATGAATGATTTCAGGCTTGAGTGCATAGGAGAGAATTGCCACAAAGACAGGGATTGAGGCCTGAACCGCAGTGTGGTGGGGAAAGATGGGGCAGGGCTACCCCAATATCTGAAGAAATGTACAGGAAGAATTGTGGTGACATGACTCATGAGGTCTGATTTTTAGGAGATAAGGAAGAACCAGCTGTGGAGGGTGGAGATCTCCGAAAAGGAAGGTGGCAGTACAGCAGCTGTGTACAGAGGTCATGAGTTAGAGGTAAAAGGACAAGTTGAGGTGTGGAAGGGCAGTGAGGCAGCCAGATGAAGCTGACCAGGTGAGCACCTTGGAAAGTGGGACTTGTACCTTTGTGTATCAGAAATGTTCATCTTACGTGCCAAATCTGACTTATTCATGTGCCGCTGGGCAGATACCCAGCACTTTATCTGATACTTGGATCTTGGTCAAGGGGGCATTTATTGCAGCCAAAGCACCTGGCATATATAGTGCTTTTCTAGTTCCATTTTACTTTTTGAAATATTTTTATTTTTATTTATTTATTTGAAAGAGAAAAAGACACATGGAGAGAGGGAGAGTGAGAGAGAGAGAGAAGAGAATGGGCCTCTAGCCACTGCAAATGAGCTCCAGAAGCATGCGCCACCTTGTGCATCTGGCTTACGTGGGTCCTGGGGAATCAAACCAAGGTCCTTTGGCTTTGCAGGCAAATGCCTTAACTGCTAAGCCATCTCTCCAGCTTTACTTATTTATTTTTAGTGAATGTAATGAGTAATCCCTGTTTTACCTCAAGCCCTTTGTATCCACTTACTGCTCCTTGATGACTTCTGTTTGTTTATTTCTATCATGGCTTTTAAAGAAAGTGCCTGGGTTTGATTAAATTTGGGCACAGTGTTAAATTCTATCAAGTGGTAGTGGAAGTGTTATGTGTATTTTTTTTCTTCTTGGAATAGCCTCTAAAATCAATGTTCACATAGGTATATCTCTGATTTTCATGCATTTACTGGCATGTGATGTATAGGTGAGGGCTTAGGTGGGTATCAGAGACAGTCTGCCCTTGTAATTGAGGCTCGCTACATGCTTCTTGGTCAGGTTTCTTTCCCCATCTAAGGTTCAGCTCTGTACAATAGAGATAGTCATGCTATATTCTCCCTAATGTGGTGGTAAGACTTGAGTGAGGTGATATGTATGAGAGCTTAGCACAGTGCTTGGCACCTAGTAAGTACTCAATAAACAGGGATTACCGTCATCATCTTATTATTATTGGAAATGTAAGTATGGAAGGTCTACAACTGATACAAATGTCAAGAAATTTTAGTTATTTAGAAAAGAATAAAGGATCACGTCAGAAAAAAAAATGATTCCCTTGCTCTAAAAATCTGCTTCTTAGTTTTGTAAACTTGGCAAGACTTTACTTCCTTGCACCTTGAAGAAATGAGTACTATGTGGCTTGCCTTACAAGAAAATTACAAGGATTAGTGCATTTATATTGAACTCCTGGATTCTCTGATTGCAAAGTAGGAAATATTTTTCCACAGCTGGAGTGCATTAATGTTAGCATGAACCCAGGCACAATGACTGAATTTAGAGTCTTTTTTCTGCCTGTTTACAATTTTTCTAAAACTTCTGTGCTTCTTGGTCTCTGCTTGTCTCTGAGACATAAGAAATGGAAGAGCTCTTGTCTTCAAAGGTTCTGTGAGGAAGATACCATGGTGCAAGAATGCTGGGTACTTGGGTGACACAGTTGCAAGCAAAACCAGTTTTCTGGGTTTTTCTTATGATCCAAGCAAACTGGCCTCAAGACTTGTTTCTCACTGAGACAAACTAGAGAAGCCAGTTGTGTAGAACGATTGTAACAGAATGAGGCTTCTCATTCGGTGATCAAAAGATTAGCTTAAGCAAGTGGCTTCCAAATGACAGTCCCCAGAACCACATGGAAAAGGCACACCAATAACTAGCCAACAGTATTGTGTCTGTGGGTAGGGACCAAGGACAGCAAGGTCCCGGTTCTGAGTAAGGTCTCCAGGACGGTGCACAGCAGCATTAGCATTCTGTACACCAGCTGCGGCTCTTCCAACATACACAGCATTAGCCAAAGCGAGGTGGGCTTTTGTAGCTACTCTTAAGAAGACAGTCTCAGTGAATAAAGCACAGTCAAGCATGAGAGTCCGGGTTTGTATCCCAGACACTGTAGTGGGCTCTTTAATCCTAGCCACAACCTGCAGAGAGAAGGGAGGGGGAGACAGGAGAACCTGACATAGCTTGCAGGCCAGCTAGCCTGGTGAACAGAGCAGTGACCCAAAAGAAACCCTGCTTCAAACAAGGGAGGAAGTGAAGACCAGAACCCGAAAGCTGACTTTCATATGCATGCCATGGCATGCATGTGCTCGCACTCACATTACACACACACACACACACACACACACACACATACACAGGGCCCTAGAATTTTCTATTTTTGTTGGTGTTTCTTTTATTAGGTGAGTAAGAAAGTAAAAGTTTTATCCAGTTGTATTTTTTGTCTGCCTGTCTGTCTGTTTGTTTGTTTTGTAGTGCTGGCAGTAGAACCCAGGGCTTATGCATGCTACACAAGTACCCCACATCTTTAGCCCTTAATGGCATCTAAATTGTAACACATTGAAAACTCAAGTACAAAAGTTAGATTTTAATTTTACATGCCTCCCATGACACTTTGTGGAAGGGCAGCTTATGTGAGAGGTCAGTATCATGATTAAGAATAGATTCTTGCCAGGCATGGTGGCGCATGCCTTTAATCTCAGCATTTGAGGCAGAGGTAGGAGGATCAGCATGAGTTTGAGGCCAGCCTGAGACTATATAGTGAATTCCAGGTCAGCCTGGGCTAGATCAAGACCCTACCTCCAAAATAATAAATAAATAAATAAATCAAACAAACAAAACCCAGACTCTTGCACCAGCCTGAGTTTGATGGCTACATGCCTTTGTGCAGGTCTCTTGACCTGTGTGTCTCAGCTTCCAAGTCCAACTAACAGAATTTATCTCAGCAGTATCAGGAATAAAAGAATTAACAAACATAAAGTTTAGTCCTACTTGATACATAGAGTTAGTACTGGGTGCTTAATTTGTTAGCTGTTACAATTTTGATCTGGAGGTAAGGGGATGGGCGCTGGACTCAGATGGCTTGAACTTGTGTTCTTCTAGCCCTCCAACTTCAGAGCTGACCTTATGCAAATTACATCTCAGTCTTTATTTCCTATTGGTTACACAATTTTCACCTACTTGACTGGACTGATATGACAATTAGAGGAGAATTTGCAGAGCACTTCATAATTTTCATTATGGGCCTGCTATATATTAGACACTTAATGTGTGGTAGCTATTGGTTTCTTGGTTTTTCTTGTCTTTAGATAACAAAGACAACATTTTTAGCACTTGAGCAGAGAGGCAGGAAATCTGAGTATGACGGCTTCTGGAGGCTCATGTCCATCTTCCTGTGGAAGATCCTTCACAGATTTGGAGCTGGCCACTGAACAGTGCAGTCAGTTGTTTCTGAATTCACTCTCCAGACCACGGTGTTCTGCAGCAGATCTTGGCAACACATCAGGTTCTAGGAAAGTACATGAATCATCACAGACTCCCGACTCTGCACTTCTGAACCTCATAAAAATATGTGATTCTGTTAGCAGATCTCCTAAATATCCATCTTCCCTAATGTTCTCACCTCCTTTCATCTCCCCTTGTCTACCTTGGGTCCCTCCACTGCTTTCTCCTCTCCTCTCTGGTCTTCCCTCCTGCTGCCTTCAGCCCAGTCCTCAGACAGGTCTAGCCCTTCCTACCTGGACTTCTTCCACCTCATTCCTCCTGCTGCCTCTGCTCTGCTCCACTTAAACAGTTGCTCTGTGGCAGCACTCTGTGTCTGCCTCACTCACCACCCACATTCCACTCCTCTATTGTATGTTGTGTGGTGTATGCATTTTGTGTAGAGATGTGCAGGCCCATATGTGTGTGCATGTGGAGGCCAGCAGAGAATGCCAGGTGTCTTTTTCTTATCATTCATCTCGTGTAGTTCTTGGAGATGGGGGTCTCTCCCTCTACTTAGAGCTGCTGAACCCCAAATTGGCTGGTCTCTGACCCCTGTGGAGTGGGGTTACAGATGTGCATGATCATGACCAGCTTTTTATGTTAATTCTGGGGAGTTGAACCTAATAGTTTGCAGGCCAAGAGGTTCTCCGGGTTAGGTGCCAAGTGTGCTTAACTGATGAGCCATCTCTCCAGCCTTTGTATGACACTTTTGTCCTTAACTGAAGACATCCCATATGCACTGTCTTCATGTGTGGAAGCCTCACCTGCTTTGGGAAATGTGGACGAGGGTGTATAACTGAATTGCCACTTCCTGGGACTATCTTAGGATGTTCATGTCATCGGCCTGAGGTCCTTGCGATACTTTCTCCAAATCTCACTGATGTAATCCAAGACTAATACTTAGAACAGAGCCTGGCACACAATGAGTGTTGCGACATTGCCCAAACAGAGTGAACGGGCTCTTTTGTCTTTTTGCTGACCCTGCCCTGCAGGGATGCTTAGGGTGGCTCACCATGGGGAGTACAGAGGTGAACAAAAAGATGTGGTCTGACCCCTCTTGGAATGTGACATGAGGGAGGGGAGGGTGATACCATGTGTAAATTACAGCTGCAGTAAGCTTGGAGGGAAAAACTGAAGAGTTGCGTGGGGACTAAGGCATGGGGGTTGAGAGTAGCCCATTAGGGACTTTGTTAATAAGTGAACTTTCCTTTGTACCAGCAACATCAGTAACAGCTGTTAAGTCTAGGGCATAGGAGGAGGACAGGTGTTCCAGGCAAAGTATCATCTGCTAAAGATCCTTAGATGGGCATGATGGGCTGAATGTGCAGGAACAAGAATGAGGAAGCAAGTGAGGGCACTGAGGTGGGCGAGGATCGGGCTGGGGGCTTCAGAATTCATTTGATTGAGCCTTGATATTTCCTTACATCATGGCTATAGGCTCTTTACACATGTCTCCTTGCCCTCTGTGTTTCTGTGTATCATGCACTCCAGTCCCTATAAAGTCCCCTTTTCCTTGTCTCCAACCCCATGTTCGTGTTGAGGATCAAGCTAGTCATAGCTTGTTGGATGACTAGTAATGATGCTTGCACCAAGGCAGAGATGTGTTTCCCATCCTAACTTTGTCATGTTCTGAAAGGATAATGTTGGACAAGTTTCTTAACTTCTGCGGACATCCACCCAAAAATGAGAATGGTAATCTCTAGCCTCATGGATTTTGTAAAGAATAAATAAATGAATGTAGAAGCACTGAGTACAGAGCCTGGCTGTGTGAATTGCTTGTGGAATGGTGGTGCTTCTTGCAGGTGAAGGAGTTGTTAGAGCCCCTGCACAGCAGGAAACTAGGTAGCCCTGGTGCTGCTCATGCTTGGTCTGTCTTGGCAGATCCCTGAGTTACAACTGGGGCCAAAGCCCAGTTTTGTTTTTTTTTTTTTTTTTTTTTTTTTTGTGTGTGTGTGTGTGTGTTCTGGTCTCTGACCACTTTTGTAAACAATGATCCAAAGGCATTTTTCTCATTCCCTGTTGTACCTTCTGAGCACGTCATATCCATGTTTATAGTCCAGGTCACTGCTTCTCACTCAGCATCCCTCAGTGAAGCCATTCAGTGTTGGGTCTTCGACTGGTTTGTCTCTGATGGTTGCCCCCCATGGAACATTGCCACCCAGTCTCTGCCTTATTTTGGAACTTTATCTGCCCTGATCACTGGGATCTGATTTTCTGTGTTTCAGCCAATGTGGCCTAGAACCTTGATTATACTGGATAGATGGTGCAATGTATTCTTTTATTTCCTTGTAGCTGGGGGAGAAACCCTATTTTCCAGTTCTAGACCCACACTCATTTCTGGCCTTCTCATGGCCTCATACTGTTGCTGTGTGCTCGTCACCAATTATGCATTCACAGATCAAACAAAATTTACCTTACCATGCCTCATTTCCTGTGTGCTTTGTTGTTGTTTTGATATAGGATCTTACGCTATAGTTGAGGGTATCCTAGAACTCACTTTGTAGCCCAAGCTAGCCTGCAACTCATGGTGGTTGTCCTGTCTCGGTCTTCCAAGTGCTGGAACAGGTGTGTTCCCACATACCTGGCCTTTCTGTGTGATTTGGCCAGGTGGGAATAGAACTCACTATATTGTGTTTGCCTCTCTTGAGACATCATGCATTCTTTAAGGACAGTAATTGCACTTACTGTCTGTGAATCAAAGTTTCATGTGGGCCCAACAAATAAAGGTAGATATTTAATCAGTGATTTTCAAAATTAATTAGAGATTGTTATCCTTCTAGAAAAGTTGAGGCAGCCTTCAACACTTATAAGGGCAGTTGGCTGCTACAGGGTAGCAGGGAACAATCCCAGAGATGGTTATGTGTACAGAGGCTCCATGGGCAGTTGATGGATTCAGGGAGCTGGCGGCGGAGGGGGGCATCTTTTAAATAGCATTATGGCACAAAAATTAATGAGTAAACAACTTTTCCTTTCCCCTGCCAAAGTCTGTGTCCACTTTTCAGTGACTTTCTTATTTTCTCTTACCAGATAGGTGGTTCTGTGAGTAGTTGAGAGAGAAGGCAAGCTCATCTATAGGATAATAACAAAGTGAGAGGAGAGAATAACAGAGGCCACAAAGATCTGTGTGGAGATAGTGCAATCTTGGGGGAGATCTTTATGTGGATGAAGAACATTCTGTGCCACTGAAAGCTGTAAAGAAATAGGAGAGGGAATGAAAGAGGTGAATGGATCCCTCTAAAGATATGACTTAGGGATGAACTTCCTCTCTCTTTTTAAAAATAATTTTTTTCACTTGAAGCTAGCACAATGCTTAATACATAGAATGCTCTCATTAACTATTTACTGAATTAATTCCTTGAGAATTAGTTTTGATTGTAGGAATCATACCCTTACAAATAATAATATGCAGACTGAAGGCCCCATATTCACACCATTTTTACCATTAAAGGTCTGGAAGCATGATATTTGATAACTTAAGTCTAGAATGGTGGAAATGTTAGTGGAAACACAGAGGAACCTGTACCACTCCATCCCCAACTTCACAGTGTAATGGACATGCCCCTTGTTCAGTGCTGGTTCAGGACCAAGGACAGCATCTTCTGTCAGCTTCTCCTCACATTTTTGTGCTGCTCCTCCTAAGCTCCTGTATGATTTTAACATCCTGGGGCCCTGTATTTCCATTGCACATACTCTGCAACCATATTATCTGGGATCAATCTAACTACTGCCTTTTCCACTTCCTGGAATGGGCTACTAAGCTCTGCTGGAGACAACTGACAGTTGACAGGTGACTGCACCACAGTCTTGTCTCAGCTCCACTAAGTAGTCCCTTGCCATCATTCTTTACCCCAGGTATAAAATGGCTATTTTAAATCTGAATTGCTTTTTCTCTCTATGCCTTAGCATTCTCTTTCAGTCTCAGTATATATCTCCACCATTTCCATGAAAAATCAAAATTTAAAAGGTGACAATTCCTTTAACTACAGTACACACTTTCTGCTTTGTCTGTCCTCAAAGAAAAGGTGCTCTTTACTTTCCTTAAAACAAAACTCCCTTATTCTTCATCTTCTTTTCTTCCTTATCCCCCAAGTCCCCACATATGCTCCACCTTCCTCTGTCCTCTCTGGATCCTGCATAAAATACTGGTCAGTGTTCCCAGACAACTGTGAGGTTCTCTAATAATCACTTGAGTTGAGCCTTATTTGAAGACATGGACTTAGGGACCCTATTTCAGGCCTACTGAATCAGTCTTTGGCAGTGAGGCCCTATAAAAATATAAATATATATAATTTTAATATTTAATATTTATATATGTAAATATATAAGATCACCTGTTGATGGAGAGGTGTTAAAACTCTGCCTTTGTGCTTGCTAAACCCTAAACCACACTCTACCTAAGAGTAATAGATCTCTCTCCAAGATGTTCCCATCATTCCCTGTTAAAGTTCAAGACAGGATACATACACATGGCATATGGGAATGAACAATTGGAAGAGTGCTAATGAAAGGGACATTTACAAAGGTGTGGCAGCATGTGGAACACAAGTGAGGGCCAAGGAGCAACCAGGACTGACAATGGGGGCTTGCAGGTTAGAAGAGGGAACTGTTTCTTGTTGAGAGAGATAGAGCTGGCTGATCAGACTTGTAATTGGTGTATAAAAGCATCTAGCCTGCAGCAAGTGGTAGAAAAGGGCAGTGGGAAAAGGAGTCCTCCTCCTCTGCTTTGTCCCTCTGATCCCTTGTCAGTGCTCCCACTGAATGAGGCAGAGGAAGCTGTAAATATGAGTTTATGAGTGTTGGAGTCAGGTTTGCATTGCTGGTAGAAATCACCCAACCAAGAGCAGCTTCTGGGAAAAAGAGGTTTATTTTGGTTTACAGGCTTGAGGGGAAGCTCCACAATGGCAGGGGAAAACTATGGTATGAACAGAGGGTAGACATCATCCCCTGGCTAACATAATGTGGACAATAGCAACAGGAGAGTGTGCCATACACTGGAATTTGGAAAATGGCTATAACACCCATAAGCCTGCCCTCAACAATATACTCCCTCCAGGAGGCATTAATTCCCAAATCTCCACCAGCTGGGAACCTAGCATTCAGAAAACCTAAGTTTATGGAGAACGCCTGAATCAAACCACCACAATGAGGGACACTCTACATTAAAACTGGCACATTCTGACCCTGGCCTCCATAGACTTACAACCAACTCATGATGCAAAATGCATTCAGTCCAACTTTTAAAAAAATCTTCATAATCTTTCCCAGTCCCAACACTGTTTAAAAGTCCAAAGTCTCATCTGAGACAGTCTCTTAACTGTGAGCCTGAAAAATCAAAACACAAGTTACAATTTTCCAACAAATGTTCACAGAGTAAACATTTCCATTTCAAATAGGAAGAATCGGGCATGGGAAGGAAAGATTAGACCAATGCAAGATCAAAAACAAGCAGGACAAGCCAGGCGTGGTGGTGCATGCCTTTAATCCCAGCATTTAGGAGGCAGAGGTAGGAGGATTGCCATGAGTTCTAGGCCACCTTGAGACTACATAGTGAATTCCAGGTCAGCCTGGGCTAGAGAAAGACCCTATTTCAATAAAAAATTAAATTAAATTAAAAAACCAGCAGGACAAACACCAACTCCTACAGCTCCAAGTATAGCATCCAGAACCTGTGATGAAATGCTCTAAAAGGCTTCAAATTCTGTCCTCCAGCCTTGGATGCTTGCTTTCTGGGACGATCTATGTGAGGCAGAGCAAGCAACTTTTCTCTGTGATCAACCCATAGTCCTAGCATCTCCCAAATCTTAGGATCTCCACTGCAACCCACAGTTCATCTTCGCAGCTCTGGCCTTGGTCTCATAGTGTCTCCATGCAGGAGCTGAAACCCTGCTGTCCCACTGTCTGTGCTTGTACTCCATGACCCTATTTCCTGCACCTGTCATATTTCCAAAACCAGTTGCAGGGGAGCTACCAAATTTGTTAACCCAGGAAGTAGAATAAGGCCAACTTTGATAATTGGGAAACTCCATCCTTTGGGCCATCTCCTTTCCAGAGAATCTGTACTCTTTCTTTTTCCCAGGGTGGCTGGACAAACACCAATGGTGGTAATCTCTTAAACAATTCCATCAGAAGAAGCCAGTATCATGATCCAAACATGCTCACATTTTCTCTACCAAAAACACCAATTCATGACTTTGCTTAACTTCTCAGGGACATGAGAAAAACACAACCAGCGTCTCTCCAGAGAGTTTCTAGCCCAGTCCCAACAAAGTCCTGTTTCCCCTCTGAAACCTCATGAGCTGAGCCTTCATAAGTCCACACTTCTGTCTGCACATATGTCTCTCAAACTCTCACCACAATTGCCTCTCAAGCTCTGGTTACAGTGCTGTAAGGTGTTTTTAGTCCAAAGTTCCAAATCCTTCCATATTCTTCCTGAAAACCAGTTCCAAAATGGCAAAAACCACAGAGTCAGGCTCACTGAAGCAATGGTTCCACTTCTGGTATCAATTTTCTGGTACAGTACCTTTTCATTGCTGGGAAAATGACCAAAAGCAGCACATGGAAGGGAAATATTTGCTTTGGTTAACAGTCTTGAGAGGAAGTTTAAACATAGTATGGGAAACATACTGGGGACTGGGCACTACATCTTGTCACAAATCCGAGTGGAAGTAGCCCCCAAGCTCTGCACTCAGTGGCACACCTCCTCCAGCAAAGGAGCTACCTCCCAAAGGCTCTACCAGCCGAGCACTGAGCATGAAGCTAAATCACAGGCACATGAGGCTATGGGAGACACTTTACATTGAAACTACCACACCATGTGTCCCTGCCCTGGTGTGCTGCCTCACCACAGGCCAATTGACCATGGGCTGAAACCTCCCAAACTGAGCCAAAATAAACCTTTTCTGTTTGTGAATTCTTTGTTTCAGATGTTTCATTATGGTGAAGGAAAGCTGACCAATCCACCAAGTGACCAAGTAGGACTGGCCACTGCTTCCTTTGTGTCCCCACTGTGCCCCACATGTACCTGTCGATATCATGGCAGTTGACATGTGCAGTGTGAACTATGCCTGGTGCTGCGAAGTTCGCATGTGCCAACAAATTAGATCCCGCAACAGCTCTGTTGTTGCTACATCCCAGCTGAGGCTCCTGAGACACAGCATGGTCAAGTTGGGTTGCTGTGGGTCACCCTGGTGATACCTGAGGGAGTCAGGGTTTGAAGCCCAGAAGTCCAGGTCTACACTGCTCAGCCACTGTCACGGAGCCCATGGCAGCATTGCTGTTCATTGCGTTGATTTGTTCAGGTGCCTGTCTTCTGCTATTAAGCTGAACCCTTCGCCCAAGGCAGTGTGGCTTGATCTATCTTGGACTCATTATCCCCTTGCCATGGCCCAGCATTAAATACAAAGCTTGTTTAGCAGATGGTGAATACAGGCATAGTGAAGGGAAAGGAGTCTTACAAAGACCCCCTCTTGCAACTGAGCAGGCTGTAACCCATGCTACCATTTCAGGGATGGTTTGCCTGACTATGAAACCCATTGTTTCTACACTAACGAGGCTGCTCTCAAGAGGAAGATAAAACTTGAGAGCTGTACAGTTGTTGCCAAGCAATTGTTTATTTAAGGAAGTGATGTAACTCAGATTGAATGTCACTTGACATCAAGACCCACAGCAGTGAGATATGGAGAGAGGGGGCAGAGGCGTTTGCAGTGAAGCATTTTGATAGCATCTGACTGAATCTCACCTCTTCTAGAAGCGGTGACCTGAGCAGACAGACAGAAGGGGTCGTGATTAAGAAGCTTCTTTCCAAGGTGTAGAGGAGGACCTAACTAAAGCCAGGTCCAGAGGCCAGCTTTGGGGCTCTGGGTGCTAAGATATGAATAGAATACTTGGAAATAAAGTATCACTTTATTCTATAGGTAATTCTTAAGGAGGAGTTTGTCCTTTTTTTGTAGAACACTGCTTCCTTTAATTAAGAACTGTGTCCAAAGCATGCCCATCAGTTCTGGCCAGTCTCAGAGGGGGGAGGAAGTGTGTAGACACCAGCTTCAGCATACCGTACTATGTAGTGTCAATGAGTTGTGAAACTGAAAAATGCATGATAATTATCTTCTTATCTAACTTTTTGTTACTAGTTCTGGAGCTTGTGGGGTTCTGAAGATTCTTGGGATCCTGCTCTCCTCAGGACTGAGGTTACAGGTGCATGGTGCCACACCCAGATGTTTTACATGGGTTCTGGAGATTTGAACTCAGCAATCTCAGGTCCCCCCAGGCCCTCATGCTTGTGCAGGAAGTGCTCTTAACCACCGAGTCAGCCCCACAGCTCCTTATCTAGCTTTTAAACAATTTAAATGGTGGGAGGGAAACAAAATAAACCTTGAAAAATGCCATAAAGAAACCTAATTATCTGTATGTCCGCATGGTAAAAAAAAAAAAAAAAAAAATCTTGAAAAGATATCCAGCTAGGAAAAGCACTGCAGTCAATCAGTTAATTAACCACAGATATCTCATTTTTGATCCCTATGTGGTGGTACATGCTTGGAGGTGAAGAATCAGGAGTTCAAAGGCAGTCTTGGCTGCATATCTAGTTTGAGACCATTATAGAAAGAAATCTCTTATTTTTAAATATAAAGTGTGAAGCGTTTATTTTGTTGTTAGTAGAGGATCAGTTTTTTGCCTTAACCTCAACAACTACATGCTAATTGGGTATATTAACCATATTAATGAAGGGATGGGGAGACCTGAATTTGATTCACTGTA
The DNA here is from genome assembly GCA_036346955.1 of Dipus sagitta. NCBI lineage: Eukaryota > Metazoa > Chordata > Mammalia > Rodentia > Dipodidae > Dipus > Dipus sagitta. The sequence goes on along the minus strand of CM070770.1, from coordinate 42,278,474 downwards.
CCCATATAAAGAGTCCTGGTATGGCGGCCCAAGCCCGTAACCCCAGCTCTGGGGAGGTGGAGAGAGCCTCCTGAAGCTCTCTGGATAGCAGGTCCAGCTGAATTGGGGAGCTTCGGGTCAAATACCTGAAGTTGTCCACTAGTCTCTTATGTGCACACACATACATGTGCATATGCATATACACATGCACATCACACACACAAACACACACATGTGAGCACACACATATCAATGAAGCTGGGCCTGGTAGTGCATACTTGTAATCCCAGCACTCAAGACATGAAGGTAAGCAAGATCGTTGAGTCTGAGGCCAGTCAGGGATACATGGTGAGACCTCAAACAAAACAACAAATAAAGAAGCACATGTTTGTAAGGGTTGCCTGATGCCTGCCATTCCTCACTGGACCTTCATCCTGCTCAAGGCTTCATCCCAGGGAGGAAGAGCTGAGTTTCCTCTTGTCACCAGGAATGTTGGTCCCCCAGCTCAGGCTGACACATTCTTTGTGGTGTCTCTCGCTTCTTTTTTTTTTTTTTTTTCTCTCCCTTTCCTTTATTCCCTTCTTGGCCTGGGCTCTAATTGCTCAATTACTATATGACTGGCCCAAAGCATTTTCAGCAGGTTACTCCTTGGTGTAGAAAAATACCCTTTTGAGCAAGACTTCCAAGCCTTTCCACAACTGATGCCCCTACACATTAAGCATTTTCCCCAATACACCCACTGTTCACTTTAATTGGAGAGGTTTCCCACTCAGGTCTTCAGAGACAGAGGATTTAGGTTCAATACTGCTTTTGTGCTTTCAAGCCCCATTTCCTGTACTCCCTCTACGCTCAGCCTTGGTTTCCTTTCTCCCTTTTCTATAAAGTCTTCCTTGATCATACAGGCCTATAGCATTGCTTTCCTCTTGATGGTGACCTGGTACATGCTGTGTGCCAGCACCATGCTAAACACTACATTGGCTGGCACTCTTTTAAAAATTTTATTTATTTATTTGAGAGAGAGAGAGAGGACAGGTAGAGAGAGAATGGGTATGCCAGGGCTTCCAGCCACTGCAACTGAACTCCAGATGCATGTGCCACCTTGTGCATCTGGTTTTATATGGGTCCTGGGGAACTGAGTCGGGTCCTTTGGCTTTGCAGGCAAGCTCCTTAACCGCTAGGCCACCTCTCCAGCCCTTGTTGGTGCTCTTAATCTTGCCCGCAAATCTGGGACTTGCTTCCATCCCTATTCCACAGAGAGGCACAGCGAAGATCAGGGAGGCTAAGCAGGTTGCCTAGATTGGATCAGACGGTTAATAAGCTCTGCAGCTGAGCCCTGGGCTCAGACGACTATCAGGTCCATTAAACTAGCACCTCCCTGCCAGGATGGGGCCATCAACCTAAGTTTGTCCTGTGCTCAGACTGGCAGGGCTGGTGTGGTGTCCTGGTTGCAACCTGACTCCTTGCTCTTCTCATACCCTGAGGCCAGCCTGGCACAGCATATGTTTCCTGTGAGCCAGTGGCATTACCTTGAACCTGTTGGAGGCTCTTTATACTTCCTCTCTTGGCAAAAGGAGTCCATTACCTAACTACTCATTGTGGCCTTTTACCCTCTGCAATCCACCTCAGACAGTCCTGCCCACAGCGTGTATACTCACATTTCAAAATATTTTTTATATTTTTAAACTTTTTCATTGACAACCTCCATACATATATGCAATGTGCCCTGATCATAATCCCTTCCCACCGCTGTCCCTTGTCCCTCTTCCTCCATCTCCCATTCCCCTCTACTGAACAGTCTCTTCTTTCCACCTTGCACACATCTTAAACCTGCTTCCTCCTTCCTCTCCTCTCCCACCCCTGATGGTTACCTGGATGTCTTCCTCCTTCTTAGTCACCTTGTTGCTTCTTCTGCTTGCTGCCATATACTTTGCCTCCATCCACTCTCCTCTCTACTAAATCTTGTCTTCCCATTTTTGTTCTCTTACCTCTTCTCTTTCACCTATTTCCTTCTACTGGGGAGCTTCAAAGTCCCTAGATGGTGGCAAAGTAGGACAGCTGTGCTCCAGGGCTCAGTTCAGAGGGTGAGAGCCATTCTGCCTGGATGTGGCACTACCACTTTCATCCTTTGGACGTATGGTCAAAATTCTCTTCCTCAAGTTCCTCATCTGTAAAATGGGCTTGCAGGAAGGTACCAAGGCTTACATGTGATGCTCCTTTGATGTTTGGCTGCTGTTATCATTTGACTGTAAGTGCTTTTGGACTTGGGCAGGACCCCATAGTCCTCACATTTCGTCTTTCATATTTCTACTGCTTTGCACATATCTGTTTGACTCCTGCAGTCATCTGAAATTTTGATGGGAGCTTAGAAACTCTCCAGCATATCTCCTCATATTTCCATTTGTTTCTTTCCCCTCATAGGAATGAGCCGGGTTTTTTTTCTGACAAATTGGAGGTGGATGACACTTCTGTGTTATTATATTTAATTCTGAGAAGCACAGGACATATCCTGCCTTCCATTTCTTATGTAGTGAATAGAATCAGGTGAATGTGACCTGATAATGTCAGGTGGCCTCCTTCTTGAACTCTCTCAAGATGTGCCCTCACCTGCACAGGAGCACTGGTGGCAGTGTGAGCATAGTGAAGGTCCCTTGCAGGAGAGGCCGGCACCTCCCAGCACTCCTCTGGCATCTCCAGCTTCAGGGTCTCCTCTGTCAGGTGACACCAGGAGTCTCCCCACTTCCTGCCCCAGGGAGCACCTAGCTCTCCTTGTTCTGTCTTCATCCTCCTGTGCACAGTTCCACCTCCAACTGAGCATTTTCTGAATTTAACTCCCCTTAACCCAATCCATTCACTGTAGCTTATCTTTAAAATATTTTTATTTATTTATTTGCAAGGGGAGAGGAAGAGAGAGAATGAATGAGTACACCAGGGCCTCTTGCCACTGCAAACAAACTCCAGATACACATACCACCTTGTGCATCTGGTTTTACATGGGTACTGGGGACTTGAACCCAGGCTGCCAGGCTTTGCAAGCAAACACCTTTAACCACTGAGCCATCTCTCCAACCTTATAGTTTATCTTTTTTTAAAAAATATTTATTTATTTATTTTTAGAGAGAAAGAGAGACAAAGAGAGAATTGGTGCACCAGGGCCTCAACCACTGTAATCGAACACCAGACACATGCACCACCTAGTGGGCATGTGTGACTTTGCGCTTGCCTCACCTTTTGTTCATGGGTCCTTAGACTTCGCAGACAAGCACCTCAATGGCTAAGCCATCTCTCCAGACCCCATAGTTTAAATATTCTAACAAATTCATCTCCCCCATGCTATCCTTGATTTTTATGGATTAGTTTAGAATACTAATATGTATATCACCTTTTCTTTTTTAAGCACTTTACTGTATGCATATATTACATATTGGTCATATTTCTATTGAGTTACACTCATATCTCCTCTTCCCCACACCCATTCCACTGAAGGTCCTTCTCAGTTGGGCTATTGGTATTCACTAAGGAGTCATAAATTCATTAATCAGTTCTGGTGGAAGACAGTGCCTCAGGATGTACCTTCCCATCCTGTGGGTCTTACAATCTTTCTGCTCCCTCTTCCACAATGCTCCCCACCTAGCTGGATGTGTTATAAGTGTGCTTTTGTGCTAAGCTCTCTATATCCTCTGAATTTTTGTTGTGTTGTGATGAATTTTGAGTCTTCTCAGCATCTACTGTCATCTCCTTAAAACAGGTGTCAGGCGCAGTGAGAGCAGCACTAATGTTTAAATCACCACTTTCTCTGTAACGTCTCCTGGGCCCAGGCAGATGTGTACATCACCTTTCCTATGGGCACACAGTCTGAACTACAAATAACTAACATGTGAACATGTAAGTGACATGTCTAAAGTCATGCAGAGCTCAGAGGAGGACTAGAACTTGTCAGGGTGGCGTCATGGAAAGGGAGCTTTATGTTAGCATGCAAAGAGTGTGTAGAAGGAGGTCAGACAGGGGAATATGTGGTAGAGAGTGAAGTTACAGAAGCTGAGTTGATAAGGGGCAATGAAGAGGAGAAAGGCTGTTGGGAGTTTTTACTGCTCAGTAAATAGGAGCCATCCAACTGACTTAACTCACCTTCCCTTCCTGTCCATTTCATTGATGGTTTTAAGCCAGGGATGGCAATACTGAGCATTCCCCATGCTTCTGTCTACCCTCTGTGCTCACTGCAGACACTACCAATAATCATACCATGTTTTTCTTGATGAATTGAGGACCTCTCATCACCCAGCACCTCTAAAAGTTATGCTAACAGATTCGTTGACATAGCATATGAAATCTGTTTGCTGTGTGTACTGGGGTTTAGTCAGTCTGGTGATGATTTTTAACTGGGGTAGCTTTGTGAGTCACTTTATTGAGGAATTTAAATCGCATAATAGCAATGATATAATTGCTCACCTACATTATGATACTGTCTTGCTAGGATGTACATTTCAACATGATCCTTTCTAGAACACATTGATATTGATCCATTTATTGATGTTAATTGCTTCTTTTCACTGGGTCACAATTATGCATTGACCTATTCTGCAGAGCTTGACATTGATTTTCCTAAAGAACATTTCACAATACTAAGTGAGGCAATTATATTAATAAGTTCTAGTCCTTTCTTATCAAACAGGCAATTTGCCCCTTCACAAGATGTCTATACAGAGTACTTTTCTTGAAGTCAATAAGATTGTCAACATCTGGGCCTCTGTTCTTGTCTCCTCTGGACTCTGTTCTCGTCTTGCCTTCTTCCCTGTCTCTTGGCTTAATTCTTACCTTTCATGAACTGTCACAAGAATCACCTTTTCATGAAGTCTTTCCTGAAATTCCACCTCAGCTATCAGAATCGGCCTGTTTCTCATCTTGGTGCTGCAGCATTTTTTTGTTGTTGTTTTGTTTTATTATTGCTATTGTTGTTGTTGGTGGTGGTGGTAGTGGTGCTGGTGGTGGTAGGGTGGGTTTGTGGGAGCATGCATGTATGTGGGCATGCCAGAGTCTCCTGCCACTGCAAATAAATGCCCATCCAGCTTGGGAGGTTGGGGAATTAAACCTCTGACCAGCAGGCTTCATTTACAAACAAGCTACCTAAACCACCAAGCCATCTCTGCAGCCCCAGAATTTGGTTTTGCTCCTTCATGGGATGCTGATGAACTGTAGACATGCTCTTCTCCATCCAGGAAGCTGTCTGCTCTTTGTCCCTCCCTTATTTTATCACACTGTGGGTTCCAGGTGCATCCTTTCCTAGTGATTGGCACTAATGACACATTTTTAATTAGCAGCATTAAATCATTTTATAGAATTGGGCTAGTAGAATTTTCATTTTTGTTCACGCCCATTGCTCTTTGTGCTGGTGTACTCAGTGAAGCATACTTAGTGCAAACGTAGGTGACAAATCCATAAATGTGGACTTGGGGAGCCAGTTACTTGGAAAAATGACAACTCTTGCTGATTAAAGTGCGGTCTTGCTATCTCTTACACTGGCCATGCCATGTAATGGAAGCACTGTATCTGTGTCAAGCTCTTTTCACAGAGCCTACTCTCATTTAAGGAAAGGGCGTGCTTGGATCCTAGACTGGAAATGTGCCCATCATGAGACAAACATGAATTTCTGTTGGGACAACAGGTGATGTCCCCTTTCTGAAGTGGGAAGGCCAGGAGTATGAGAGGCCTGTGCTCTGACCTGGGGTGAGGGGTATTGTTTGGAATGTTCCCTGCTTTTCAGAGCTCCCTTCCTCCCGAGCCTTTGCCTCACTTCTCCACGTAGTAAATGGGTGGACGTCAGTGGAATTTATGTGTAAGCAGAATAGTTGATGTTTATTTCCTGAGTCAAGCACTGCCCTGAATACATGAGCTCATTTAAAATTTTCCAACAGTGCTAAGAGGCTGTAGTGTTAGGACCCATGCTTTATAGGAGAGGAGCCTGGCTTGGGAAGTTGAATGATTTGCTCAAAGTTGCCTGCTTGTCAAATGGAAAAGTCTGACCACATAGCATACTTTTTTCCCCTATTTTGACATTTTCATATGTATATATGATGCAGTTTGATGTTATTTCCCCCAGTTACCCTCTCTTATCTCCTATCACCCTCCCATTAATACTCTTTGTCTTCTCCATTAATCTCCATCTTAGTTTCGTGATTTTTTTTTAACCTATTGAGTGAAATCAGGATGGCTGGCATGATCGTGAATGGAAGGTTATTTACTGTGGGCTGGGCAACTTACCAATGGGTACACCACTGATGAACCTGACTTACTCCACCCAGAAACCATTAGCTGCCATTCGCTATTCTTGGAGCTGTGGGGTCTCATGTTTTCTTCCCACATTGATGGTGATGTATTAACAGGCTAACCACAGCTGTTGTGAATTTATGAGTGTAACAACCATATCCTAACCAGAAAACAGCATTTGATAACCCTCCTCCCCATCCTCCTGCTCTTACATTCTTTTTGCCTCCTCTTCCCTTGTGCCTTGACGCTGAGCACACCATAGTCACTTATTCTCAGCAATTTTGCCAGGTGTGCATCTCTGCATCAACCACTATCCATTTGCAGAGAGAAGCTTCTGTGACCAAGGCTTCAAGCAGGACTAATCTATGGGATCAGACACAGGTATTCAGAAGGTAGCTTAGCAGTTTGCAGAGTGTATGTTTCTTTACCTTCTTACTGCTGCCTCTCGGGTAGCCTAGGAGAGCCTCATAAAAGAACTAAGTAAATAAAAGAGTAGGGAATCTCTTTATTAGAGAGCACTCAATAGGAATATTGTGGCCAGGAATGGTGGCACACACTTGTCATCCCATTAGTCAGAAGACTGAATCAATGGGCTTGTGAGCTTAAGGCCAGGCTGGGCTACTTAGCAAGTTCAAGGCAAGCCTGGGTACAAAAAAAGACCCTGTCTCAAAAAAAAAGGTATTTTTCTAAGAGAATACTCAGGCTAGAGGAAAATGCAATATAAAAACTATGAATGGTTGATGTGATTGGCAACTTGAGATCCTTTGCATGTCACTGACAGGTGACTTCAGGGACATTGCAGCACAAGCTGAGTAGTCAAAGATTTAGTAGGTTTGGAGGCACCTCTGGGAACAACATATTTAAGGGCCTGGCTGCCTTGCCTGAACCACACAGTGTTGTCTTTCTTCCTGCCAGTAGGTGGAAATAGAACTGAATCTTTCAGCACTCGCTCTTTCAGATGAATCTTGGCAGGGTTGCTTTAATGCCCCCCCCCCAAGCAAGGAAAATTAAAAAAATAAAAGAAAAGAAAGAAAATCCTCAGGAGAAGTTCAGAGCTGCAGTTAGAGGATCGCAGTCAGTTGGGAATGCTTCCTCCAGTCTAATGGTTTTTACCTCTGAGAGGCCAGGGTACTCCTAAAGCTGCTAGTAGCTTTGGTATGCTATGGGCTCTGCTGGATACCCTCCTCAGTGGGTGCTTTACCCTGTCCTGACCACACATTCTTTTCTAAAACTTTTCCTTCAGTTTTAAACTCTAGCCCTTACTGTCAAGTTGTATCTTATGTTTATTGTCAAAAGCTGTGTTTTTGATATAAAATTTTACCAATTTAAACAGTACATGAATGAATAAAGTAGAAGAGGAACACAGCCACTCTTGATCCCCTTACCTTCTCAGCATATGCTTTTTAATTTTGTAATATATTCATTTGGAAGGGGAAACAGGGAGAGAATGGGCATGCTAGGGTCTCTTGTCACACATTGTACATCTGGCTTTATGTGGGTACTGGGGAATCGAACCCAGGTCATCAAGCTTTGAAAGCAAGCACCTTTAACTGCTGATCCATTTCTCCAGCCCCTCAGCATATTATTTGGATAGTTTTTTTTTTTTTAACATGGCTATCCAGATACTTTTTATACATATACAATCACAGTGTGTCCATTTAAGTAAAGGTAACATCCAGTTATAAATTCTCTGCTATATCTTGCTTTTATGACATCATTATATTCCGGGCTGCCCACAAATATGATTCATTCTAGTGATTTTCATCTAGGGACAGTGTTTCCCCCCTCTGTGACAATTGACAAACTCTGGAGACATTTTTGGTTGTCACAACATGGGTGGAGCAGATGCTGCTGGCATCTGGTAGCTGGAGGCCAGTTGCTAAACATCCTACTTTGTATAAGGCGAGCCCACTGCATCTGAGAATTAGCCAGCCTGATGTCGACTACTCAGGTGGAGAAACCCTTTCTGCAGAGTCCTAGTCTTTTCAGCAGATGCAAAGTATTCTACACTGTGGGTTTTGTTCCCTGTATTAATCTGCTTTCCTCCTGGTAGTGTTTTATATTATTTCCAAGTTAGTGATGGTAAAATCAATATTGCACAGTTCTACAACTGAGTTCTTTAAGCTTTTATTTTCCAAGATAAAGGCACAAAAATAAGCTTATTATAGGCACTTTATTTTAAAAGTGAAAAACTAGCCAGGCATGGTGGTGCACGCCTTTAATCCCAGCACTTGGGAGGCAGAAATAGGAGGATTGCCAAGAGTTTGAGGCCACCCTAAGACTACATAGTGAACTCCAGGGTAGCTTGAGCTAGAGTAAGACCCTACCTCAAAAAAAAAAAAAAAACGTAGAGATGGCTTAGTGGTTAAGGTACCTGCTTGCAAAGCCAATGGACCAAGATTAATTCCCCAGGACCCACATAAGCCAGATGCATCAGATGACACATGCATATGGAGTTTGTTTTCAGTGGCTGGAGGACCTGGTATGCCCGTTCTCTCTCTCTGACTCTTTATTAGCCCCTTTCTCTCTTTCAAATAAATAAATAAAAATAAAATTCTTTTAAAAAGTAAAAAACTGATACTTTACACCTTTAAATGCCCAATCCACGGTTCCAAAAAAAAAAATGCAAAAGATCAAGAAATAAAGTTGTTGCTTATTACAGTTCACAGTAAATGCAGGTTGTGGTGGCAAAACCTAACTAGAACTGACATAAGGCTGTTCAGTCTGTTTACTCCACTTACTGTGAAAGTTAACAGATTATGTTGTAGGAACATTACTGTGTTTGGTTATGTGATGCTGCTTCAGTCTGTCATCAGAATGTTATACAAGGTATTGTATCAATGCCTCACCCATTTTTGAATCTGAAACACAAGTCTGAAAGCATTTTAGCTATATGTGTGTGCATATGTGTATGCATGTTCATGTGTGTGTGGGCACACACAAATGTGTATGGGTATGTTTGTGTGTGTGTGTGTGTGTGTGTGTGTGTGTGTGTGTGTGTGTGTGTAGGACAGAGGTCAATGTCAGGTATCTTCCTCAGTTATTTTCCACTTTATATTTTGTTTTGACGCAAGGTCTGTCAGTGAACCTAGAGCTTACTGATTCAGCTGGACTAGCTAGCCAGCAAGCCCTAGGGATCTTCCTGTCTCTGCCTCCTCAGCACTGGGATTACAGGCACATGTTCCTATGCCCCACTTTCATGCGGGCACTGAGGATCTGAACTCAGGTCCTCATGCTTGTAGGACAAGCACTTTACCTGCTGAGCCATCTCACCCCCCCTTTAGCTTTTTTTTAATCTTTGTTTTTCAATTTTTGTTTTATGAGAGAGCAAGAGAGAGAGAATTGGCTCTCTGGGGCTTTATCCACTGAAATCAAATTCCAGATGCATATGCCACCTTGTGCGCATGCATGACCTTGCACACATGCATGACCTTGCACACTTGTGCTACCTTGTGTGTCTGACTTATATGGGACCTGGAGAGTCAAACATGGGTCCATAAGGCAAGCGCCTTACCACTAAGCCATCTCTTCAGCCCCCCTTTTAGCGTTTATTGCTGTTTGATAAATCAATTTGGATTATTGTGTTTACCTCAGGTATTTAACATTGTAGTGACATGTAACATTTAGCACCTAAAATTATTATATGTTGGAATAAGCACATACTGGTTCCTCTAATGATCTTTTTTTCGGTATTTAAAACTGCTTTTAGGGGCTGGAGAGATGGCTTAGCGGTTAAGCGCTTGCCTGTGAAGCCTAAGGACCCCGGGTTTGAGGCTCAATTCCCCAGGACCCACGTTAGCCAGATGCATAAGGGGGCGCACGCATCTGGAGTTCGTTTACAGAGGCTGGAAGCTCTGGCGCACCCATTCTCTCTCTCTCTCTCTCTCACTCTCACTCTTCCTCTCTCTCTCTCTGCCTTCTCTCTGTCGCTCTCAAATAAATTAATAACATTTCAATAAAAATATTATATAAAAGTTGTTCTTCCTTCCCCCTCACTCACTCATCTCAACATGTGTAAATCCTACTTGACATTAAAAAAAAAAAAAACTGCTTTTAGGCTGAGGATGTAGTCCATTGATAGATCACCTACCTAGTATGAACAAAGCTTTGGCTTAGATCCCCAGCACTAAAATAAAATATGAAACAAACTAAAACACCCTTTTAAAGGTGAGTTTATTCTTATATGGAGAAATTGCAAGTGTTCTGGTCATTATTCTTGCCAATGCCTTGTGGTATTTTCATGCAAATTAGCCTCTCAGGAGACCACAAAGGAGAGCCTTGCAAAACACCTCTTGTGTATTTGCAGTGTTGGCAATGGCTAGGTCCATACTGAGAGCTTACTACGTTTCACGCTTTATGATATTCTCAAATCTGGTCTTTACAATGACACCTCTGGGAGTTAGTCTTTTTGTTTTTATTTTAAGAGAGCTGGCTTTAAGAAACTGAGGACTTGGACACCAAGTAACATACCTGGGAAGACACAGAATCCCAGCCTGCAATTCTGTTGGTTGCATCCCTCCCCAGTGCTTTCCAACTCACTTACCTCCAGGTGAACAGTTTTAATATTTCTGTATTAATGGCCATGAATATTTGGAGAAAATCAAATTCATCCCAAATTGGTTTTGCCTCTCAAGGAACTGCACTTGGACATGGGGGCAAATAGACAAATGTCACTTGACTGAAGCAGATATTTTCATCACAACATTAAGAGGAAGTCATTGGAGCCAATCTGAGGTCACAAAGCTCTACCATCCAAAAACTCCAGTGTTGAGCGTTATTTGAAACAAGAAAACAGTAATGCCCTTTTTGGAACCTGAATTGCTGGGATAGTATGGAAAAGTTTCAATTATGTTTATTTCTCTTGGTTTAATTCCAAGAAATTGTCAGTTTCCATTATATAAGTTGCAGGTGTAAAGAGTATTATCTTCAGTTCTCTACAATAGAGCCAATCCAGGTACTCTTCATAGAAATTCTTCTCTAAAGTCAATTGGAGTTTGTGATGCCTGATTGATGTGTGTGTGTGTGTGTGTGTGTGTGTGTGTGTGTGTGTGTGTGTGTGTGTCCAGACTGATTGAGGTAAGACCCAAGAAAGATGCTTGTAGGCTGGTTCTGTAGCTGCCACTGGCATGATCTGCTCTGCCTCCTCCTCACTCTAGGGCTTTCTTCTGAAGGAACATGCAAACTGGCTTCCAGCATTCAACAGTCTTCAGTGCCTCTTCCCTACTATGTCCAGTGCAGCCAATTTGTTAAATGTCATGTGCATAGTGGACCGTACTATGGTGCAAGGGAGTCACAGAGTATGGACTGTGTGCAGTCCAGCTCAGTAATCCTGTTGTGACTTTGCTTACCAAACTTCATTTGTGCTTTTAGATAACTTCAAACCCAAGGGCCTTCACCCTTTGTAAGTTATCTTGAGTTCTTTGCCCTTCAGAGAAATCCTAAGGCCCAGGAAGGTGGCTCAGCCAGTAAGCGTGCTTATCCCGTAAGAGCCTGAGAGGGCCTCATTGGCCTGAGGTCATGTAAACAATTTACCTGTAACCCCAGTTCTGTGAGCAGTGGTGACTGGAGATTGGAGCGGGGCTCACTGATCAGCCAGTCTGACTGAAAATGGCAGCACCAGGTTCAGTGAGAGACTCCTCCAGGGAACATGCACATAATTGAAAAGAGGACATCCAACCTCTCCTCTGGCCTCCACATGCATGTACATGGGATGTGCACATCTTACACTCAGGTGCACACAGCACACATACTGCACATACACACACACAAAACAAGAAAAGTAAAGAAGACATAAGACATTTCTGTGACCCCTTACAGAAATACCCTCCCTGTCAGTATCCCTGAACATTCTGTGGTGGTTTCTGAACTTTCTGTCTCAAAACCTTGGGATGTACTCCTGCTCTCTGGAACATTCTCCTCCCTACCAGCCTCTTCTTACCTGATGGTTAAACTTCAGTTCATGTCCTCAGAGAAGGCTTTCCAGACTACCACATCCTTCCACTAAGAACAGCTATTTGTTGTAATTGAGTCTGTCTCTCCTATAAGATGGTGCAAGTTGTTAGGCCAGGACCCAATGAACTATTCCAGGGCAATAACTCTCGGTGCAGTGAATGAACAAGAAGGGCCTGTACATCTCTGGCCTCCCAGCCGTCTCTGTTTTTATTATTTCTTCACTTTATTTATTTGTGTGTACATGTGTGTAATGTGGTGTGTGTATGTGCATGTGTCCTCATGGTGCCCCATTTGCTCATCTGTGGAGGTTGGAGGCAGGTTTCTCACCTGTGGAGGCCAGAGTGGAACTTCTGTGGCCTGGTTTTGTTTTGAGCTGGAGTTTCCTTTTACTAATCCTAGAGTTTTTGGAACTCCAAAGATTCTCTGGTCTCTACTCCCCTGAGAGACTGGGGTTACAGGTCTGCGTGATAGAGCCCAGCTGTTTTTCATGCAATCCAGAGATCTGAATTTGGGCAGGCTCAGTTTCCCTCATGCCCTCCTGCTTGCACAGGAAGCTAGTTTAACTGCTGAACCATCTCTCTAGCTTCCCTCTACTTCTAGACATTATTTCATGGATCAAAGTGTGTGTTTCTTCACATCATTCACCTGTCCTTTTGTTGTTGATGTTGGGGTACGTGAGTGTGTGTGTGTGTGTGTGTGTGTGTGTGTGTGTCCATGGGTGTGAATCATGCACATGTGCCAGGGCAGATGTGTGGAGTGAAGGACAACTTTAGGTGTCAGCCCTCATCTTCTGCCATGTTTCAGGCAGGGCCTCTCATTTTCATTTTCACCCTTGCATTCACCAGGTTAGCTGGCTGGCAAGATTCTTCTGTCTCTGCCTCCCTTCTCACATAAGCATGCTGGGATTACAGACACATGCTACAGCATTTGGTTCTACACGGGTTCTGGAACTCCAAACCCAGGCACTCACACTTTGACAGCAAACACTTGATCCACTGATCCATCTCCCTGGTCCTCAGATGTCCTTTCTGCTGGCCTTATCTTCTGGCCATCACACTGTTCTACTCTAGGACACCCTGCTTCCCATTCTGTGCTCAGCCAACTTGCTCAAAAACTGACTTATGTAGGTAGTTCTCGAGACATCATTTTTTTTTTCTTTGTACTTACTTGTGAATGTCTCAGGCATAGCAAGAAAGTGCAAAAAAACTTAGGACAAATTGACAAGTACCCACCCAAACCTGTGAGTGACAATATTTGCCATGTGTACCTTAAATGTTATTTTTAAAGAAGTAAAATGTTACAGAGATAACAGAAGTTCTATTCTCTACCTTTTACTCTCCCTGCCAAAGGAAACACTGTATGTACCATTGCTAGAAGCATTGGAAAGTCTTATAAGTAGACAACAGTAAAATAAATAAATAAATAAATAAATAAATAAATAAATAACTTGCCATTTTGCTAGCCTTATAAGTTAGAAATATAGTCTCATTCATGTTTTTGCTTCTATATTCCTGATTACTAGTAAGGTTGAACACTTCTTGCATTTACTTACTATTTGAGCTACTTCTGTAAATCCCCTGTTTATATCTTTTGTCACCAATTTCTTTATTGATTTTTAAAAGTATCTGCATAGTTGGATTGCTCCTTTGCCTGTTATGTGCATTTCATATAGTTTTTGTAAACAATAACTTTTGTCTAGCTTTGTTTATATTTTCATCTGTTACAGAAAAGTTTTAATTTTTCATGTAATCTAATTTATTTCCTTGAGAATTTTAAAGAATATTTTTTCATTGTTTATTTGCGCATGTAGGGAGTGGTGGGGCTTTAGGGTCTCTTCCCACTTTGAATGAATGCCCGTCCAGTTTTACGTGGGTGGCTGGAGAATTGAACTTGGACCAGCAACTTTGTAAGCAAAGACCTTTAACTACTGAGCTATCCCTCCAGACTCTAATTAATTTAGTTTATCCTTTGTGGTTTCTTTGATGAAGATATCCTCTCTTTAGACAATAAGGATATTTTACTCAAAGCATTTTTTAAAGGTTTCCTTTTCACATTTTGATCTTTCATTCATGTAGAGTTTATTTTTAGTTTTTTGAAGTAGGGTCTTGTTCTAGGCCAATCTAACCTGGAATTCACTATGGAGTCTCAGAGTGGCCTCAAACTCATGGCAATCCTCCTACCTCTGCCTCCCAAGTGCTGGGATTAAAGGAATGTGCTACCGCCTGGCTGGAGTTTATGTTTCTAATAAGATAGAAATCTATTTATTTTAAACCATGGTGCCACAATCATTTGGGAATATTTCTTCCTTTGCTATATTTATACAAATACTTATTTTTCTTGTCTTATTGTACTGCCTAGTACCTCCAACACTAATAGACATGTAATGCCCTCAGCCACGTGCTAAATCTCATTTCATCTGATCCCAGTAATAACAACAATGTAGATGTTATTTCAGCTTTACAGATGAGGTAAATGAAACCTGGAGGTTAAATAAGCTTTCCATAATCACTCAGATAGTTGGTAACTAACAGTCTGAATTAAAACTCAGTTCGGAGTGACTTCTAAGTTTAACTGCCTCTTTGTCACTGAGCGTTGGGAGAAGCTATCCTTCCTTTCCACCTTGCCTGCTCATGTCCAGATTCTCTTGTTTCTAATAAGGAAAGAAAATTTTATTGAAGAGATGCCAGAAAAGCACTTCCAGTGTGTCTGAACAAAACTAATAGCCTTTGTTTAATTTAGACCTGCCAAGAGCAGATTAGAAAGCCTTATAAGTATGAAGCAGTTCTTCTTCCAGATGGTATAAGAATTCACTCAGGTAAGATAATCACATCTTAGTGCAACTTCAGAAATGGGGAGTAGATCTTCATAGAAGTTAACATTCTGAGGAATACTCACAAGTAACTGAAATGTCTTCTCTTCCTTCTTCCTTTCCTAACCTTTGTCCATAAGAAAGCCAAGACAGCTTACAAAGATCTACCCAATACAAGGTAGAGCAAGATGAGAAAAATCAGGGCAAAAAGAAAATAAATATGGTAAAATAATTCTTCTTAATACCTTTGCTAGAGTTTGGCTACATCATAGCTTTGGGCTTCCTAGCAACTGGAGCAAAGAAAACCTGTTCAGCTGTGTGGTTCACAATGGGCATGGGATGAAAATAGAATAGTTGCTAAGGGGACACTAAGCATTTCCTGATTTGGAGACTGGTGATAAGCTTTAGGACTATGGGTGATGCCATGAGCAGTGATGACCAGCATTTTCTCATTAGTAGGAAGCGCACCTTGCTTGGACTATGTTCTTGAACTGCTAAGCCCACAGTTGCTTGAATCAGGTAGATTATTATATATCAGGGCTCAGCACAGTGCCTAAAATAATAGGTGGCACATGATACAGTTTTGGAATGAATGTTATTAGTAATGTTTGTTAATAGAAACAACTGACCAGAATAATATATGTAATAATCAAGTGTAACTCTACACTATCAGTGAACTCCCTAGAAATGATATCTTAAGGGGTAGCTTTTAAAATTCTATGAACAATATCATCAAAATAATTAAATTCTTAGGAATGAATTTAACAAAAGACTTGTGAGATTTGCACACTGAAAACTAAAGAACCCCATGGGAAAACCAATGGCAAATGCTTGGAACAAGCATACAAATGCATTCTATGTGAAATTTAAAAGGCTGAGGTTTTAGGAAGATGGCTGTTTGATGGTCTGACATGGTCAAGGGCTATAATTTAAAAATCTAAGAAGAGTATTTGGGTCAGACACACTTTGGGGAATTCTCTGGGTTGATTAATTTTTGCAGCTAGGAACTGAAGATCCTGGATGCACATTCTTGATCAAGAACCTGAAGCGTGAGTATTATAGGCTGCCAATAAATGGCGCTGCTAGGGACTTAGGGGAACCCATGATATATGTGCCACAATTGCTTTATGTATTGTAAAAGCATGTGTATACACACACTGAATATGTGTAAACATACACATATTATTTTTGACACTGCTAGGCATCAAACCAAGGGCCTTTTACATACATAGCAAGTGCTGACATACTGAGCTATACCTCCAGCCCAGAAAAATACACATTGTGTAAAATAACCTCACATTATGTTTAGAAAATGGGAAACTACCTCAAATGTTTAACACTGCATAATTCATATGAAAGACTGAGTTGTGCTGATCTCACATAAACCTGTAATCTGATAGTCATTGGATATTGTCATTAGCTAATTTCCACTAAGCTCATGCAATGCCTGCCACCCACCAGAGCAGCACTGTTGATGCGGCTTCATGCAGTGCCCCACAGCTCTACACAGGAGATTGTCTGTTATCTCCTTTGACTGAAAGGAAAGTGAGGGGTGGGGAGGTTCGACCTTTTGTCCAGGGTCATTCTGTAGCGTGTAACAGACCTAGAAACTGACCTAGGTCAGGAGACTGTGCTGTCTATGTGTCCACTACCCTGAACTTCTCCCCATCTTCTTTTAGACTCAAAGCAAACCCCAGGCTCCTATGACTGACTAGGAGTGCCTCCCCCACTAGTATGGTATGGGGATATGCTTTTGGGGTCATGTTTTGAGCCTGTCATTGGGATATAACAAACAACTATCCCCATTTTAAAATCATCAGAATAATCAGGTAACAAGAAGGGTGTGCTGGCACACACCTGCCTCCCAATACTGCAGAGGCTAAGGAAAGAGGATTGCTATAAGTTCCAGGCCAGCCTGGGCTACGTGAGTTCCAGGATAGCCTGTGCTACAAAGTGGGACCACATCTCAGAAACAAAACAAAGAATAATCAAGTACAGTTTATATGGTATTTGCCAAATTTTGGCCTTAAAAATTTTTGTTGCTTAAGCAGGATCTGGACAATTGCCCAACCTTGTTCTAGTCTGGGCTTAGAGTCCATTGGTGGAGTTCAAATCCTGCTTTAGTATCAGAACCTGCAAATCATATTGCAAGGACAAAAGAGGCTGTCCCCTAAGGCACTTGGGTCACTGTGGGGCCTGGAGGAAGGTTTTAAGAATAGTAGCTGTTGGGGCTGGAGAGATGTCTTAGCCGTTAAGGCATTTGTCTGCAAAGCCAAAGGACCCAGGTTCGATTCCCCAGGACCCACATAAGCCAGATGCACAAGGGGGCGCATGCTTCTGGAGTTCATTTGCAGTGGCTGGAGGCCCTGGCACACCCATTCTCTCTCCCTTTCTCTGCCTCTTTCTCTCTCTCTCTCTCTCTTTCTCAAATAAATAAATAATAAAGTTTTAAAAAAACTTAAAAGAGAATAGTAGCTATAGAAACACAACTTGGCAAAGCTGGACTCCAGTAAGCATTTTCACAGAAAACAGTAGCCACTAGCAGTTGAGAGCAATGAGCAGCTCTGTACCACAGAACCTCCAAAGCCACTTGAGTACTCCCCAGGCTGGACTTTGGAATCTTAAACATTTTTCACATGCATTTTAAATCAAACCCAAAGGAAGAGATTCCCACAGTACAAGGAGGCTGCTGCAGCTTTGCATTCACTGGGGGAAGGACTCTGTGGTGCTCCTCTTGACTGGTGGGAGATAGGAGAGTAAGGGTAAGAGTTCAAGCTAAGAAGACAGGCATGGACGGAAAGTGGAGTCTGCGTCCTCAGCCAACTGCCACCAAGGCATCCATGGGCTATGTTTTCTACTTCTGTAAGAGCAGGTGGCTCGAATAACAGTCCCTTCTTGTACCAACATTTTGTGAAACCATAAACACCTGCTACACTTTAATGTGAACACTCCATGTGGAAATCTGTGTATGTGTGTGTTTGTGAGCAGTGTACATACGTGTGCACACATGTGTGCGCTCCATAAGCACATGTGCAAGGACCAGAAGAAGATGTCATATGTCTTTCTCTATCACTCTCCCACCTTATTTCCCTGAAGTGGAATCTCAGGGAACCTGGAGTTCACCAGTTGTCAATTAGACTGGCTGACCAATGAGCTCCAGTTATCCTTCTGTCTCCACTCACTCAATACTGGGGTTGCAGGCATGTGTAGCCATGCCCAGCTTTTTACACAGGTACTGGAACTCAAACTCACGTCTTTATGTTTGCACAGCAAGCATCTTACCCCAAGTCATCTCTCCAGCCCCATCTGATTCATGCAAGACTCGGGGAAGGCATTTTCCTGAACACCAGAGCTTATGAAGTCCTCTTAAAGTCTTGTACCAGGAGAAGGTTCATGCTTCTGCTTGCACCCCTGCACTGCTTCCAGTTGAGCAACATCAGTGATGCACCTTGGGGTGTTCCACTTATTGTTCCATCTTTTGAGCGCCTCAGAGCCACATGCATTGATCCCAGAGTAGCTTTTCTCAAACAACCAGGCCTCCAAATCTATCTTAGAACTAGATGTTGGTATTTATGTACACTACAGAAGCCACGACAAATCTTTTCATGGCGTAAGCAGAATAAAGGATTCCTGCAGAAGGCCATTGTACATGGATGCAGAGAACCACGACTACCCCTCACTGTCCATTGCACCCAGGGCCCAGAGCCTTTTCCACTCCCAATAAGGGTGAGGGGACAGCTAAATGTACCAGCGACCTACTCTGGACCAGACACTGTTCTAAATACTTTACGTGCATTTTCTCATTTAACAATCTTGTGTTTGGGATTACTACTGTTATTTGAAAATGAAGGAACTAAGGCAGCTTAGGTAGTCTGGCAAGACTTTGTAGCCAGGTGAGAGCATCTTTCTCTTTTGCTTTGGCCTTGAGGTCTTAGCAGTAAGGAGGTCTTGGCTTATCTGGTATTAGCTTATTTTGTGCCTAATTAGCAAGTGAAATAATCAGGACGAACAAAAGAAAGGAGAAGACTATGACCAATGCCCCTGAAAGACTGAAGAACCCTTAACTGGCTTCCGCTGATCCCTAGATCTGCTCTGTACTGATGCTGGCTCAGCGGATGTAAGAAGTCTTTGGGCTTCCAGAGACATCAGCCCACTTTGAGGGGCATGTTTTGGGGAATGGCTGTGGTTGGGCAATTCTTGCTGTGCCATTTCAAGTTGCTGCACACTTAGGTGTGTTAGGAGGCCACTTCAGGATGATCTGCATGCTTATTGATATGTAAAAACATCTAGAAGCATTCCCCAGGGATTGTCTGACTTCTAGAGTTGCCACTGAAGGAGGAACCAGTTTTGACCACAAGTCCTAAGTAGATCTTGTGTGGAGGCATCTTTGATGTCCAGTGCTCACTTTTAGCACTGAATACAAGAATGGCCAAGAGGATGGGCAGGAAGGGAGATTGTAGTGGTCTTTCATGGGCCAGGCCAATCATCCAGGTCTTGGCTGGAAGACAGACTGGTCACAGTAGTCTTAATTTGGTTATTGGGCTCAACTGGAAATGTACTAAACTCAATACACAGACATCTAAGTTTGACTAAATAAATATGACCATTAAAATAATCTAGAACCAAGTGTAGTGGCACATGCCTTTAGTCCTAGCACCCAGGAAGCTGAGATAGAAGGATTGTCATAAATTTGAAGCCAGTCTGGGCTACAGAGTGAGTTCCAGGTCAGCCTGGGCTAGAGTGAGACCCTGCCTCAAAAAAAATCTAGAATTTGTCCTTTTAAAATTATCTTTGCTTGTTAACAAATACTTACTGAGCTTTCCCCCTTGTACTGCGCTGGGCTCATAGCTGAAAGCAAGCTGATTTAGCTTGCCAATAGGATGCTCAGAGGGAGTGGGAGATTCTGCAGGCCTTGCTTGGCTGGCATGGGCAAGTGCTGCTTTGGGGAAGCAGTGCCTCTCGGAATCACTCTGGGTGGCTCTGACTTTAATCTGGAGATGATGTCCTTGCTCAAAACATCTTTTTGGAGCTTCCCTTTAGGAATTGCCTTTGCAGCTGCTCTGGGCCACACAGGAAAATCCATCTCAGTGTTTTATTTTATATCCACACCTAGCTTGTGACCAAACATGGTATTGCCCAGCTTGATGACCCACTTTGTCCCCAGACTTGGCTCTGATTGACTTGCCTGTGAGCCAAAGTTGCATCCACCCTATGAGGGTGGATATTCACCACCACCAAGCATATTAGGAGTAATTTGGATCATTTTGGAAGTAATTTTTCATTGGCTCAAGCTCCCATCGTGCTATTTCTGTTGTAACACTTGCCCATTCTCTCCTGTGGCAGAACCACCTCCTTCTGCCTCCCTTTCCCCAGGTTGGCTGGAGTTCTATGGAAGGCAGGACCATATGTCCACACCCTCTGCAAGTTCAAAAATGTCAATTTATTAAAATTGAGCATATGGAAGTTTCCAAAGAAGTGTCTCAGAATTGATCTGACCAAGGGGAACCTTTTTGGTTCTGGAATCTACCAGACCAGACCTGGTTTCAATCCCTTTTTATCTCCTTTATCAATTGTTTAGCCCTCTTCTTTCTCACCTGTGGAAAGGGGATAATTATACTTGCTTTGCACAGGCTTTTAGAGACAAGTGAGAATTCTCTATGTAGTGCCCTGAGAATTCTCTATGTAGTGCCCTAAGCATAGTGCCTAAATGGGAGTGATTGATTATTATTGTCATCATATTGTGGTAAATTCTCATTCCACACACATATTATTCTGTCTTTTGTTTGTTTGTTTGTTTGGTTTTCAAGGTAGGGTCTCACTTTAGCTCAGGCTGACCTGGAATTCACTATGTAGTCTCAGGGTGGCCTTGAACGCACAGTGATCAGTGATCCTCCTACCTTTGCCTCCCAAGTGCTGGGATTAAAGGCATGTGTCACCACACCCGACTTATCCTGTCTTTTAAAAAACAGTTGGATAACCCGCAAATATTTTCTCCCATTCTGTGGGTAATCTATTGGCTTTGCTTATTGTATGCTTGTCTGTAAAGAAACTCTTAAGCTTCATGTGATCCCATTGGTTGAGTGACGGTTTAAGTTCATGAGCTACTGGGGTTTTGTTCAGGAAGTCTTTTTCCATTCCTATATCATGGAAAGTACTTCCTAAATTTTCTTCCAGTAGTATTCGAGTTTCTTGTCTTATATTGAGATCTTTGATCCATCTGGACTTGAGTGTAGTGCATGGTGAAATGTGTGGATCAAGTTTCAGTTTCCTGCATATGGTTATCCAGTTTGTCTAGCACCATTTGTTGAAGATGCTGTCTTTTATCCAGCCTGTATTGTTTGGGCCTTTATCGAATATCAAGTAGCTATAGTTGCTTGACCCAAAATCCGGGTCCTCAAGTCTATGCCATTGATCTATACTCCTGTTTTTATGCCAGTACCATGCTGTTTTTATTACTATGGCTTTGTAATATAGCTTTAGATCAGGTATGGTGATGCCTCCAGAGGTATTTCTTTTGCTGAGGATATGTTTGGAAATGCGAGGCCTTCTGCCTTTCCATATGAAATTTGAGATCATTTTTTCTATCTCTGTGAAGAACACTGTAGGGATTTTAATTGGAATTGCATTAAATCTGTATATTGCCTTTGGTAGGATTGTCATCTTCACAATGTTAATTCTGCCTATCCAGGAACAGGCTGGAGAGATGGCTTAGCAGTTAAGGCACTTGCCTGCAAAGCCAAAGGACCCAAGTTCAACTCCCCAGAACCCACGTAAACCAGATGCACAAGGTGGCCCGTGCATCTGGAGTTCATTTGCAGCAGCTAGAGGCCCTGGTACATCCATTCTCTTTCTATCTGCCTCTCTCTCCAAAATACATAAAATAATTTTTAAAATAGTAACAATTCATCTAATAGGCACTTTTAAAAATTATGTGTAATAGAAAATGCATGCTGGAAGATTGAGAGTATAGTGAAGCAGTGGAGTGTGTGCTTAGGTTATGGTGAAATCCTAAACACCAGACAAAACAAAGAAAAGGAGGAGGAGAAGGGGAGAAGGAAGAAAAATTCATGTTGAAAGGGGTCCTAGAGTTCATCCTAATGTTACTGAGATCCAGAAAGGGAGGTGGACACAGATTGATAAGGTCACCTAACTGGTTGGTTCATGTAAGAACAGGGCCAGGCTGGAGCTTGTGCATGTGCATGTGTGCGTATGTGTGTGTGTAGCATTTGACTTTTGTCCCCATATTTGGAACTGCTTAGTGGTTATTTCATCCAAATGGATACCTTCCCTTCTGGAAGGATAGAAGATCATAAGAGGGAGTAAACAAAACTTATAAGGGTCAGGAAATAAAGGAAACTTGCAGGGCTCAGGAAGCTCCTAGAACCTACAGGATTCACAAGGCCTCTCCCCAGAGTTTCAATAGCATGAAACAATTGCTGGGGAAGGGAGATTGTCTATCCAGCAGAGCTGAACTGACCATAACTTGTACAGAGAGCTTCAAGGATGCAGTCTTTGTAAGTCATTACTGATGCTTTTCAGTAATGCAGTCATCCATGCTTCTCTAATAGACCCTAATAAACTCACTAGTTCACTAAGCTAGATTTGGGTAAAATTGTTTCTTTGGTCTGTCTTCAGTGCCATATCTTGAATGAATAGATGTTTGTTCATGTTTGCTTGGGAAAAGTTACACAATAGGAGAACTTAACCTTCTTGCACACAGGACAAGAACTCTGGGTCATGTTGCTCATGGACAACAGCAGCAAGAACTTCAGGTCTGAATTTAGAGAGCCATAAGCACATGCTTTCCACAGCTTTGTGAAGTAACACTTTGTCTCTCTGCGAAGGACAGAGCACAGTGCACACTGCGGTTGTGTACAATGCAAAGCAGGCAGAAGCAATCCACAGTGGTGGCTAAGGAGCCGTCAGACAAGCTTGGTGCCACAGCGTACCAGCTTACCTGTTCTTTATCCTCTAAGCTATGTGTGCTCCATCTATAGAAGAACAGTGATAGTATATATACCTTCTAGTGTAGTTGTAGGGGTTAAAGGAGCTAATACATGAGCATACTTAGCCTGGCACATGGTAGAAACTTTTGAAAATATAACTATTACAAACAGCAACATATGAAGAAAAAAGTCTCCCCACCCTCACAAGCTAACTTCTCGTACACTAGGAAGCCTTACTTGTTCTCTTTCCAAGTCAGACGCTGCTGACAAGCTTTCTCTTCCTGCATCCCTTTCCCATCCAAAGCAATGTGGCCTCTCACCTCCACTGTCTCACCCTGATTCAGAGCTCCTACGATCTTGAAGCAATCAATAGAAATTGCCCATCAGGAATTGGATTGGGGACTGGAGAGATGGCTTAGCAGTTAAGGTGCTTGCTTGCAAAGCCTAAGAATCCAGGTTCAATTTCCCAGGACCCACATAAGCCAGTTGCATAAAGTGGCACGTGCATCTGGAGTTTGTTTACAGTGACTGGAGGCCGTGGCACGCCCACTCTCTCTATCTGCTTCTTCCTCTCCCTCCTTTCTGTCTCTTTCTCTCTTTCAAATAAATAAATAATTTAAAATTTTAAAAAGTATTAAAAAGAGGGCTGGAGAGATGGCTTAGCAGTTAAGGCATTTGCCTGCAAAGCCAAAGGATCCTGGTTTGATTCTCCAGCACCCACATAAGCCAGATGCACAAGGGGGCACATGCATCTGGTGTTCATTTGCAGTGACTGGAGGCCCTGGCGTGCCTATTCTCTCTCTCTCTCTCTCTCTTTCTCTCTCTCTCTGCCTTTCTCTGTCTCAAATAAATAAATAAATAATATTTTTAAAAAATGTTAAAAAGAATAATTGGATTGGGGGCTGGAGAGATACCTCAGCAGTTAAGATGCTTGCCAGCAAAGCCAAAGGATCCAGGTTCAATTCCCTAGTACCTACATATAGCTAGATGTACAAGGTGGCACATGCACCTGGAGTTTGCTTTCAGTAGCTAGAGGCCATGGTGCACCTATTCTCTCTTCTATCTGCCTCTCTCTCTCTCTCTCTCTCTCTCTCAAATAAATAAACAAATAAATAATAAATTTGGATTTGGGGTCTGGGGACATTGCTCAGTGGTTAAAGGCACTTGTTTACAAAGCCCATTGCACCAGGTTCAATTCCCCAGCTACTCACATAAAGCCAGACGAGTATTTGATTGCAATGGCAAGAGACCTGGACACACACACACACACACACACACACACACAAATAAATAAATAATCTTTTAAGTAAAATAATGGGATTGGGCACTCTGCCCATGGGTTTTCTTGCTCATCAGCAGATATAGAAAGATACAGTACTGCCTTGAATAAATGCTGCCTTAGTTGGGAGGTGCTTATGCTTCGAAGGCATTTACCCTCCTGAGGACTCTGGTGTTTTGTGGCATGGCAGGAACCCACATCACTCCCCACTTGGTATTCATTTCTTCACATGTGAAACACCAGGTCTGTTTGCTGCCTCTTTTCTTCTTTGTCCTACTTGACTAAAACTATAAATAATCGAGAGTTCTTAATTTTTATTTAGAAAGTATATACACTTAACGAGACCAGAAGAATACAAATGGCACTAAAATCACAGAGGCCAAACGAATGTAACCCAAGAGTACTTTATTTTTTTCAGTATAGAAGTTGTATTTAGCAGCAGTTCTTGCAATGCCCTGACTCTGGACCTCAGCCCTCCCTTGATTCTGAACATTACATCATTTCATTTGGGCTAATGTAAACACTCATCACCCTGCACGTTACAGGATTCTTCACGATGGTTTAAGATTGACCTTCGGTGGGCCAGTCGTTGCGATGAGTGATTTCAGAAGGAAGTACAGCAGGAAGAGGCCTTAGAGGAATGAAAGAGGTGAGGCAGCTTCATGCGAGATTCTGCAAAAGGATTAAGATTTGGCACTAGGCTGGGTTTCTGTGAAGACTCTTAGGCAGAGAGCCCCAGGAGAGGGAAGCAGACTGTCAGCTGTGGTTCTGCACGCTCCCAGCCGGCCTTGAAGGGTGGGTGGTTCTCCTCTCCCTCTCCCTCGGAGGTGCCCAGTTTCACCTTGTTAAAGGATGGATGTGGATGCTGGAGGCTCAGAGACCAGGTAAGAGTTTCTGTTGTCTAAGAGGTATGCTAGGGTTCTTCATGCCTGCAGTTTGTGCACTGCTCCTTCACAAGTCCCACTGCGCAGTATTAGCCAAATGTAATTCTCTGAGACATTTTGCAGAGTATCACTGAAGTTTCCTTCCATGTTAAGAAAATTTCTAAAATGTTTTAACCCAAAACATGTAATTATAAAGGTGCAAGTTTTCCTTTCCCTGAAATCCCAGCTTTGAGTCACTTATTTGTAGATAAAAATAATCTATAAGACCTTGAGGAGGACCTGAGGATGTATGAGATGTGTGTTTTCAGCTCATTTGTTTCGCTTTTACAAGTGTCTAGAGTGTGTTATAGTTTAGTGGAAATATAATTTATGAAGTTCTTTAAGATACTAGCTTTTGATGTTTCATGAGTTACCCTTTTCTGCAGATTTTATTTGTTATTTTTTCTCTCTGGTTTTTTGTGAATATTATGATGGTGAAGAATATCTTCAAGTCTAAGTAATTTTTAAGGTAAAGGACTATATTTAGGAGTTCAGTGAAAACATGATTGATAGCATTTCTGATCAAAATGAGCCACATGCTTTTTGATTCTTCAAACATATCATTTTAAAATAATTTTACAAATGTCCATAGTTTGTGCAAAGGATGACACATTTTATCTGACGAGTTAAGCTACTTACCCACAAACATTAAAAGCCTGATAGATCTTTCATGAGATCAGCTCAATAAGAGATCTTTAGAAGAGTAGTTTTTTGCTCACCACCACAAACTCAATTCCAAATGCTGTTCCTTTTCTTTAAAAAAAAAAAAAATCAGAAGTTAAAAATAACCTAGGATAAAACTTGAAAACTGTTTTGTTTCTCTGTATTTGGCTAATTTCATTGCAAAGTACTGTGTTTAAGGAATTTAAGCTATGAAGACTACTCTCGAGTCCACTCACAAAACTCTATCTGCAAACTTCTATAACCCTTTGCTAGAACATATGTTTTACGGGTATTAGGATTAAAACTTCCAGTGAAGTCTTCCCTCCTTCTTCAGCCCTGGGCAATGGATAACAAACCTAAGAAAATAACTTGATAAATTATGTCTAGTCCCTGGCACAAGCTCATATTCCCTGTGTCCAAAGTCATGTAGAAAGAGGACATTTGGCAGATCTCATTGTAGCCAGGGTGTGGAGGACTTGGTAGGAGTGAACGTCTGTGATCTGTGGTAGGCAGAGAGATGCACTGACTCTCAAATACATCGATGTATTGAAAATAAATGTTTTCATTAAATGTCGAGGACTTGGATTACAGCTTTGATTTGATTGTGTGGAAGGGTGTCCGTGCATCCATTTCTTTTTATTGTTTTTGTTTGAAGAATCCTTATACTTTATACAACTCTGTTTTTCTCATGAGAACCTAACAGTAGAGTTTCTCATTGCTTTAGCATTTTATCCATTGCAAGTATTTTTATTTAGTGGAATGACTACTAATAATGGTTTTAGTTTGTTAGTGGGAGGGCTAGTAATGAGGATGGCTTAATCTGAGAAGGTGTCAGAACACCTATAATCTTTGGAAAAATTATTTCCAAGGTTAAAATGTGCAAGCTTAATTGTGCTGTGTCCATTCTCTTCTCATTATAAGAGAATCTAGACAGGACATTATAACAAATGCTTTTCATAATTGATCTTTAAAAAGACGTCCTTATAATGTGAAAAAAACAGTAAATCATGATTTTGTTCTGACTTTGCTAGCTGTCATAATGATAACATCTTAGGAAGTATCCTTAGTCTTCAAATATTTTTAGAAGACAAAACCAAAATATAACTTTTTTTAGTATATTATTTTATCTTCATTCTACCTTCGTCCTCTTACCTGCCATTTTGGAAAGAAGTAAAAGCATGCAGGGAAACAAGTTAGGAACAATTTTGTCAGACGCATGAGGGAATAATTATCATTAGTTGTCTTTCCTTGTTCATATCTTTTTAAAAAATTATTTATTTGAGAGAAAGAGGAAGATAGAAAGAGAGAAAATTGGTGCACTAGGGCCTCCAGCCACTGCAAATGAATTCCAGATGCATGTGCCACCTTGTGCATCTGGCTTATGTGGGTCCTGGGGAATTGAACCTGGGTCCTTTGGTTTTGCAGGCAAACACTCTTAACCATTAATCAATCTCTCCAGCCTTTTAATTTGTTCTTGATAAAGGCTATTTTTTTGTTTTTATTTCTGTTGAAATAGCACTGCAATGAAAAAAATACCAAACTAAAAAAAAGTAAACCATGAAGCCTCTTCCATGGAGTAAATTTAGAATTCTGAAATTGAGTAAACAACACTTTTAGAATGATGCTTCTCCAACTTGACTATGTATCAGCAACATAGCAGAGTTGGATAAAAGACAGCTTACTGGACTCAAATGGATGTAGATAGATAGGTGATAATGACCATAGATAGGTAATAGAATATATAAATGATAGCTGATAGATAGGTAATATAATAGATCAATTGATAGATGATAGATGATAGATAAATGAGAGACCAACAAAGAGTCAATTATGCCTGTAGTTCCTAATGAGAAGGGGGAACTCGAAGGTCCTGGTGAGAGCAGGAGACAGAGGTATAAAGAGAAAACCTTTTGAGTTTCCCAGGAACCAAAGGCTCTCGAGGTAGTTGACAAAGAAGGAGAAGAAAACAGGGCATGCTACCTTATAAGCAACTATTTTAAAGTGATTTTAGTGCATTTAATTCCTTTTCTGTGTGTAACTGTAAGTTTGTAGAACTATGTGCCTAGATTTTATGTTTGCAGAATTGAAGTCATGTGAATTTTACACATGCAAAGTGACTAATAAGTGCTCTATTTTATACAATATTCATTATATCTGAACTATCAACCTATAAAATGTCCAGCATATTTCTTTTAATGTTTCTGCTACTTTTAGTCAGCATCACTCAGATGAAAACCTGCCATTTGGACAGTCCAGCTATTTGAAATTCTGGCCTATATCTACTTGCCCTGACTAAATAAGTATTTTGTAATTGTATGTATGAGCTATACTGGTACATTACAAAAATGAATCTGTTTGTGGTCAGTCACTAACATTGTTCAAAGCATTTGTAAGAGATCAAAAAAGAAAAAGTGTGTCATGAAACAGTTATTAGAGAGGTGGTGAGATCCAAGGATGTTCAGTACAAAAATGCTATTGGGAACTGTCCAGTGGGTGAAAATGGTCAAAAGTTAATGAAAATATGTCAGTAGAGAGGAGTTATGGGCCACCTGACAGGGATAATAAGATTGTACTGGAAACTGGAATTCGACTGCTGAGTTTGAAAATCAGGCCAATTAGTAATAATGAGGGTGTTTACTCACTTATAGGTTGGCAAAATACCTCCCTGGGATGAATTAGGACAAATGAACATTTCCTGTGCTAATGATTTTATAGCAGAAAAGGGAGAGATGCTCTGTGGAAGGAGCAGTGTATCTGTGTATGAGCCGCTATTATTTAATGATTTAAGTTAGCAGTCGGCCACAAGAACAGAAAGACAAAATAATGTGCACATGACAAAGCTGAGTAATTGTGAAAGACTTAATAGGCTTTTAGAATTTCACCTGATAATTTTTTTTAATGAGGTTAACTACCAGACACCTTATGGGAAGCATAAAGTGTGACAAGATTTGAAAGAGCCTTTAGGGATGAATAGTTGAGAACTTGGTCCAGTAAGAGCAAAATAATTCTTTGCCTAACTCTTTCAAGTTTTGTGTGGAACCCTCTATGTGCCTTAATTTATCTTAATGTTAAGCCACTGCAGGTTAGAGTTTCACCTGGGGTAATAATTGTTATTCACACATGAACTCAAAGAGAATTACCCAAGGCAATGACACTTCACAAGAA
The DNA here is from genome assembly GCA_036346955.1 of Dipus sagitta. NCBI lineage: Eukaryota > Metazoa > Chordata > Mammalia > Rodentia > Dipodidae > Dipus > Dipus sagitta. The sequence continues at coordinate 42,249,497 of CM070770.1, read as the reverse complement.
AGAGACATTTTCAAGAAAATAGAAAGTTAATTTATTTGGAAAAATAGGAAAGCCCACCTAGAAAGCCCATGAAAAAGACCCACACATATTTAAAGGAACATTCTTTTGATATTAAGACAAACATAACAGAACCTTTGTTAGAGGAATCTTTGTGGATGATCAGAATATTCTTTGGAGGGTAGGAAAATGAGCCAATAGGCATAATAAATTATTTGGCTTGCTGTTTTCAGAAAAAAATATGTCAAAATGAGTACCATACTCAAATCTTTATAAGCAGAGATAACAGATCAAGTTGTGGTAGATGCACAGAATGTTCTAGACCTAGTTGACAAACTGGATTTGAATAAATCACAGGGACAGGTTGGCCTTCATCCAAGAGTCATAATGGAATTCCAGACTGAAATCATGGGACTCTGAGGGAAAGCAACTAATTTTTACCTTCAAAAGTCTAGCAACCCCTCAACTTTAGTTGGTTGGTAAAACTGCCTGGCTACATTTCTTTGAACATAAGTAGATTATGTGTATAAAATATGATCAAATTATATATTTGGGATAGAAATGATTTTGAATTCCCAAGCCCTATATGTCACTGTCGTGAAGGTCTTTGTGAACATTTCATTCTTTAAATTGCTGAGATTTACCAGTCCTTTACGATCATGGAAAATAAGCTTATCATAATTCATGGGAATTCAGTAGCAAAGGCACAGAGAAGCAAATGGATAGTGACTCTCGTGTCTTGAGGATGTATTCATCATACAGTGCTGCTTCATGAAAGGGCAGAGGATTTCTCCAGGCTCCCTGTCCATTAACTAAATAAATGGCCCATGGAGGAGTTGAAAGGTAATCAGCCTTTGGGCCCCTAACTGTGACATCCAGCTGCTTGATTTTCTTGGTGGCCTGGCTCCACTCCCAGCTATCTCTGGCCATCTTCCCCATTGTGATCCCTGCGGCCTTTGACCCTGCAGCCCAGGTGCGCTGTGTTCTGCTTTGCTGTTGGTAGTTCTAATCTCGATTCCCCGTGACCTGCATATCGTGTAGCAGGAATATTGTGGGGAGGAGACCTACACAGAATTAGACAGAATTTGGGCTGGGCAGAGCAGAAAGCTCAATGCAGAGAGCTGGTCACGGTAGAAAGCTAACAGGAGTAAATAAGAGATGTGACCTTCACTCCCAAAGGTTATTCAGTCATTTAATGTATATTTTTGAGCTCCTGGAATGAAATGCACTGGGATTATAAACATGAATAGATAGCTGCATTGAGAAAGAAAAATACATAGTTTACTAGAAGAGGGCAGGGCGTCTCACCCCAGGACCCATGACTATGAATTTTTGTTGGGTGGGGTGGGTCCTGTACATTGCAAGATGTTCAACTGCATCCCTAGATTTCACTAGATGCTAGTAGCATCCCCCTACCACACTTGTAACAACACAAAATATCTCCAGTTAATGCTTCCACTGTCCCCTGGGGCCAAAGCCAGACCCACCTGAGGACTACTGCAGTAAACTCGGATAGGTGCCCAAAAGGAAAAACACAGGTTGTTGTGGACACTCACAGTGTGTGCCCCTAACCTAGCCCTGGCAGCGAGGCTAGGCAATCGAGGACATGTGCAGGGCAAGAAGCCCATAGAGCCCTTTGTAGGAGGAAGATTGAAGTAGAAGAAACAGCTAGGCAGGGAGACCATAGGGTGGAAACCCTGGACAGGCCTGAGTTAGTTATTCTTGGCGGTGGTGGAACCCACATTTGGAGCAGCCTGGTCACAGTTCACACTGAGCATCCAACAGCAGGTTAAAACCTTTTGGGTGCTGCACAAATAGCCAACAAAGGTGTGATGTTGACTTAGAGGGTCGTGTTTAGGCCTGTTGGTCTCAGTGCCTAAATGGAAGAAATGGGCACCTAATCCCCCTCTTACTCCCCTTCTTATTGTCTATAAAAGTAGAATTCTGACTAAATTCACCACCCTTTAGCTCAGTATCTGTTTTTGGTTAGCTAGATCAAGATTCAAAACTTGTTAGAAAAGAATTTTTCTTCATGCATTGCTACAAATTGTGTCCGTTTTTTAATAACCACACTTCGTTTCTGAGATGGCTCCATGAGTACTTTTTAATGATCTTTAAGATGTCTCCCTTACCCTCTCCACTTACTCTTCATGGACTCCTTTCTGGAAGGAGATTGGTTTATATTTCTGCCAGCAGAGGCCAGTGTGTACCTGCTGGGGCTACCTGCAGGATCATGGACAATGACCACCTTTAGGTAAAATGCATCTGCATCTTTCTGTGCCAGAATCCTCTCTTTACATACTCCTTCCTGTTGGCTCCTTGGTTACCATTTCACCTTGGGGGCCCTTCAGTTCCTTACCAACAGTCAGTGACATTGAGTTCCTGCTGTGTTCCAACAGCAGCAGGCTACATGGAAAGAGAGGGAATAAAAGGTGAGAGAAGACAAGATAACTGGTTCTAGGATCATACTAGCAGCTTCCATCTAAGGCATTTCATTTGATACCCCCAGAAACCTTTCTAAGCCAGCATTATACCCCTCACTTTACAGGTGGAACCATACCCGACTTCATTCAGCAATGGAATATTGGTGGTATTTGAACTAACTGTGTGCTTCTCCTGCACTGTAGAGGAATCACCAGTGGGTCTGTCTTGCTATGGTTCAGCTCCCATGCCATTAGGACAAGCTTGTCAGAAGTCATATCAGGCTACAAGGCAGATCTGAACTTGAGTAACCTCCAAGTCTAAAAGTGAGATTGTCATCTCTAGATGTCCTGGGGGCTTCTGGTTATCTGGGTACATCCTTATTTGGGTCACCACATCATTGCCTAATTCCAAGCTTCTTGTGAGTGTCTCACATGCAGGGACTCCAGTGCCTTCTATCCTCATAGCTCTCCTGCTGCTTCTAGGACAGTACAGAATGAAGCTAAGGAGCCCAGAACAGGATTCAGGAAGTCTAGATTCCTCGTCCACTGCCTTTCACTTTGCTGTTTGGTCTTGTGTGTATTGCCGATTGATTTGCAACAAGATAAACCAGCCATGAACCCTGCTTGTCTGTCTCCACTGCTTGCCCTAAGTATATTGGCTATAGAAGCAGGCAGCAAAGATGCATAATTTATCACTAGAAAGTGGTACTGTGTCAGCAACAGCAGGAAAAAAACACTTAGGAAATAAATATGTGTTTATCAAACAAAGGAATGAAAGTGGTTCCATGAGTAAAGGAACCTTGGAACAAGAATCCAGCTTCCCTACTAGGCAAGCTACTGGAACTTTGAAAGGGAGCTTTCTGCACTTTTGTAATATGACTTTTTAAATACAGGTATTTATGGCTTCTATTAAAAAGAAAGTATCAGGCTACAGAGGGACTCAGTGGAATACTACTTACCTACCATGAGCCAGGCTCCAGGTATGATGTCCAGCACCACCAAAAACCAGAAAACAAAGAGGAATTATCAAGGATATTATGCATCTCACTGATTACCCAGCTGATTACTCTCTCTCACTGATGACAAAACTGAGGACAAGAGATATTGGTGGTTAGTTAGTTCATATGTAGACAGAGATAAGGTGATTTAACCTGTCAATTATGTTTTGTGGACTGTGAGTATAGGAAAAAAGAAGCCCTGAGATATTTTTCATTTATATTTTTTAATAATCTTTGCTGTAGTCTCCCAACAAAAGTTATTAAAGATTTAATTATGGGGTTGGAATATTCCATGTTAACAAGATGAGGACCTGTTCTGAAGTCAGCACTTCATAGTTAGGCTTCCGTAGAGGGAAAACTGAGTCAACAAGTTCTTACCGTATCTGTTCACAAACGAACCTGGTTATTCATTCAACCAATATTTCCTGTCAGCAGATTTACTCTAAAATGATTGTGTAAGGGTATGCAAGGGTCTCTTGCCACTGCAAGAGAATACCAGATGCTTACACTAACTTTTTTTGCAGATGGTTTTATTTGGGTGCTGGGGAATTGATCCCAGGCCAGCAGGATTTGCAAGCAAGTACCTTTAACCACTGAGTCATCTCCCCAGACTTTTATTCCTTTAAATAAAAAAAATCCCATTACATAAACTTCCAATATAAAATACAGAGAAAAGTATATATTCATCATAAGCCCACCACCTAGTTTCAACATTTGTGAATGTTGGTTTCATTTTTCACCAACCTCCTTTAAGGAGTTTTTCCCCTTTGGCTGGCATAAGGTAAAACCTAGAATTTTACAGCCCATTTCATAGTACACTTTTCTCAGACTCCCAAGTACCTGGAGTTATGGGTATGTGCCACCATTCTGCCCTGGATTTATCTTCGTTGTATTCCTCCTGTCCTAGGACTCTCATTTGTCACAGCTGATGCTGCTTAGGGTTCTGCGGTTGGGTCAGGTACCTGGTTGCCCAAGCACAATAAGTAGATGGGCATGGTGGTGCCTGCCTATAATCTCAGCACTTGGGAGATGGAAACAGGAGGCTTAGCTTCATATCAAGTTCAAGGCCAACCTGTGCTACATGATACCCTGTCCTTAAAAAACAACAAGAACAACAAAAAGGAAAAGAAAACACACTAAGGGCAGCATGGATTTTCTTTATCAGTGCTGATTGGGTTGAAGGCTCAGCTTGTGGGCTCCTGTGCCAAGCCATCTAAGAGATTCAAGGGAAGTGGTAGTACCTTGGCTGAAGAGTTTATCACACTGTTGGAAGGAACTACCAGAAACTCACAGATTAATACAAACAGTGCTGCGGGAAAGTCAGGTAAAGCTACACTTGGCTCAAACACCAGCCTTGACATTTAACAGCTGTGTGTGGTCCTGAACAACTTGCTTCACATCACTGAGCCTAATTCTTCATCTTTAAAAGAGGGAAAGAAACTGCTGACTTCAGGATCAGGTGAAAAGCAGGAAGCATGGGTCTGGCATTAAACATACTAGACGTGACAATAACCCTGTGGAGCTGCTTCCTCATGACAATATGCATCCACAGTCACCAGTGCTTTGCTGCATGCCAGTCCCATGCTCAGCACTTCCCAGCAACCTCATTTTATACATCCCCAAACTGAAACTTAGAGGACCAGACTGTGCACAGTAACCTCCGTAGTGAATTAGGATTTGAACCCAGATACACTGACTCAGAGTTCACACTCGACGCTGCTGAGATGGTATGCTTTTCTTTTTTTTTTTTTTTTCCTCCTTGAAATATTGTAATTTAATGACTAAACACACAGCAGACCAAAGAAAATATATTAAAAGCATTAAGAGAGAAGCATCAAGGTGATGGTATGCTTTTCTAAACAGGCTAATAAGGCTCAATATCTTTCTGAGGATATTGTTTTATCTGAAAATTTTATCTATTTTGTGGAATAATCATAAAAATTAAATAAAACAAGACAATATATTTTACAGATAGCAAATGCTCAAAAGTACTGTTTTCATAGTCATAAAACACTCAATTATATTGGTGGTTGGACAAGCCTGTGAATTGTGCACAACCAGCCATAAACATGAAATTAACATGGACAATTGAGAAAGTAACATGCATTGAAGCCTTTATGATAAGAGTAGGGAAGTACGATCCAGTAATCCTTTATGATGAGGGTGAAGAGGTATGATCCAGTCATCATTTATGATGAAGATGTGGAGGTATGATCTAGTGATCCTTTATAATGAGGGTGGGGAGGTATGATCCAGTCATCCTTTATGCTGAGGGTGAGGAGGTATGATCCAGTCATCCTTTATGCTGAGGGGAGGGGTACTATCCAGTCATCCTTTATGATGAAGATGGGGAGGTATGATCCAGTCATCCTTCATGATGAAGATGGGGAGGTATGATCCAGTCATCCTTTATGCTGAGGGTGGGGAGGTATGATCCTCTGAGGCTTTGGCCATCATAGGAGCTAAAAGTCATTCACCTGAGTGGGGGAGGTTGTGGTGGTTTGAATGTAAAATACACATACACACACACACACACACACACACACACACACACACACACACCACAGGCTCATAAGGTTGAGCATTTGATCCCTAGCAGATTGACACTGCTTAGGAGATATTTGGAACCTTTAGGAGGTAAAGTGTTGCTGGAGGAAGTTTGTTCCTGGGAGTGGACTTGAGGTTTTACAGTTCTGCCCTGCTTGTTCTGCATGCTTCTCTCTCTCTCTCTCTCCATCCTGTTATGCCAGTGTGACAGTGTGACACTGGCTTCCCTCTCCAGCCTGCAATTTCCTCCTGTAAGTTGCTTCTGATTACACATTTTATCCTAGGAACGAGAACATAACTGAATTGGAGACATACTGTTTTAAACCTCCTAGTGGTCCTGTTAATACAAGGAATGTTTAAATGGTCAGAAAGAAAAGACCTATGTGCACCAGCCCATTTCAAGGGACTCTACAAAATTATAAAGTTCTGGGTGAAACTCAGTACAACCTCCTTCTGGTCACGTGGTTTCCACCAGTTTTTGACTGTCTTTGCATCTCATTTTTATCCTAAGCTAAAAGGAAGATATGAAAGAACTTTTATTTCAGGGTTGTTAACAAATTATATGAGATAATGCAAGACCTAAGAGATGTCAAGAATCGAAGTGACTCCAGTCCCACTGCCGGGTTGTCCTCCCAACCACTGAAGCATCAGGTGAGGGTGCCTTCAAGGGCTCACTCCTTTCTGCAGAAACAGGACCCTAAGTAACAAACAGTGAAAATCAAGGAGAGGTCTGATGTGCCATCTGGGTCACAGCTTCTGCTCATGTTTTCTGGAGGGAGAAACTGATTCCCAATTTCTTGAAAACTTAGGAAAAGACCACCTGGTCTGAAATCATGAAGCCATTTGTGTTTGGGATTCTAGTTACTGTTAAGATTCTTCCCTTCTTCTTGGGCTCAGGGGTTGAGTGCCTGGGCTTTGGCAGGTAGGAGAGATGGTCAAGGTTACTAACCCTTTGGAGGGAGTTCATTGTGTCTATTCATTTAGCTGCATAAAAGCCACTGGAAAAGATGCGTGTACCAGGAATAATTTACGACAAGGCAGGTGAGTGATACCAGCTCAGGAAGATATAAAAGGTGCCACAGGGAACCCATGAGAGGCTTAGGTGGGACTTCTTGGAAAAGGCAGTGAGACCCTGAGACCCTGAGTATGATTTAGCCATAGTCACCAGGAAGAGGAAACAGTATTTGCAGAAACCTAGAAGTGAGTGAGAAGAATGAATTCCCAATGATGTTGGGCCCTCTGAGGGGAGCTCTTTCTGCAGTGCTACCAGGCTCCTGTAACTTTCCGTAGCGGAGATGTGATCACTGTCTGGCAGAGCTCTGGGAATTCTGGCCCTGGCTTACTGATGGAATAGGGAGTGGGGCAGGTGAAGACAGTCAACCCACTTGCAGGAGTTTTTTACCTGCTCCTCCACACTGTATGAGTAGCACATGGCTCACTCCTGTGGCCTCTGTTTTCTCATGAATGAAATGACTCCATGACGTCTTTTTCGTCCCATAGTTCTATGGGTATCTGAAATTATTTTTAAAGCTGAGGGGAAAAAAATCAAGTAACGACTGAAAACAGATTTCTGCCCTTATTAGGTTGCAGAATGGGAACAGAGACAGAACCTGGTATTGAGAAAGAATTCCAAGAAGCATTTGAGAAGAGGCATCTTTGATATTGAGTAGACTAAGACTTTGTGGCCATTCTAGTCAATGCTGGTCTTGAGCTACCAACAAACAAGAAATGAATCACAGGAGAAATCTGAGAAAGGGGAAAAGCCTGCTCAGAAGTTGATAGACATTTGAAAACAAGTGATGGGTCCTCCGCTGGGCGGGGTGACTTGCTTAGGAATATGGTGGCCAGTGGCCAGCACAGTAGGATGTGCCAGAGGTATGGTGGTGACTAACAGGCTCATGACAAAGAGCTGCACCCCTGGAGGTGTAGCAGAGGTTGTGAGAACAGGAGTATGACCCCCCCTGCTCTGGATGGAGAAGCTAGAGGAGTCTCACTTAGAGCTGAGAAGGCAATCTGTGGAGCTGTGTGAATGCCAGCCCCTGGGCAGTACTGGCATCGCATGTGTGGTGGTAGCTTGTGACCGGAGACGTCTTTGTGAGGCATGTGCTTGGAGCTGCCTAGATGACTGTTTGAGTGCATCAGAGTGGCAGGGATCTAGAGGAGAGGGCTTCAGATGCATGCTTGTCTGCTGAGGTGAAGTCAAATCTGACAAGGAACCCTAGAACACAGAGCAGAATGGGTCCTTTCCTGTGGTACTCTAACACGAGCCCAGTGTGCAGGATGAAACACTGTCACCAGTCACAACAGCAGCGACACCATCTATTGACTTCCAGACATCAGGCCAGGCTCATCATCTTCCCGATTTCCAGACTTCACAGCCCCTTCCAGAGGAAGCATTATTTATTTATTTCTATTTGACCTTGGGTTGTAGTATATCAGACAGGGCTCTGAGCCTCAAAACTATTACTAAGTTTTTTTTCTTTTTAAATATTTATTTATTTGTGAGCAAAGAGAGAGACAGACAGACAGAATGGGCATATCAGGACTTCCAGCTTCTGCCAATGAACTCCAGATGTATGTGCCTCTCTGTGCATCTGTCTTTATGTGGATACTGGGGAATTGAACTCAGGTTGTTAGGCTTTGCATGCAAGCATCTTTATCACTGATCCATCTCTCCAGCTTTACTTTTTATTTACATTTTCAAGGAGATTCACCAATTTTCTTCATTCTCATCACAAGACACACTAAAAATTATGTTTATCAGTCCTAAGCAGATGTGCCAGCTCATCATGCTCACGGGAATGTAAAACATAACATGGGATATTGCTATTTAAAATGTTTACTTTAATAAATGTAAAAATGTACTTTTGTAATAACTAGTCCAAGTATATGGTCCTCCCAAGTAAATGGTCTTTAGGTTTTATCATTCATGGTAGGTTGCTAAGCCCTTGTGTCACAAGAAAGACAGTATATTTCAGCACACTTAAGGAACCCATCCAAGGACACAGCTAGTTATCAGAAGGGCCAAACAAGAACTGGTGAGCCAGCCCTCACTTCTCAGGCTCTGGTGTCTGACCCTGCATCACCACTCTGGGCTATGTGTCTGCTCCTCAGCCCACCATGTGAGATGAGAGGCTCCTCATTCTCTGGGCTGTCCATCTGGGAGAGATGCAGACCAGACAGCTCTTAGACCAGAGAATCCCCACATGAAGACCTTGTAGAAAGCCGTGGGAGGTGAATAATAGTCACGCAGAAATACTTCAAAATAGCTGCTCTGTTTTGAAATTTTGTACAAAAGCAAAGAAGAAAAGCAGTGGAGGAGGCAAATGGCATATGTTAAAGAGTAGTCATTGGACGTCTGTAAAAGCCAGTATAAAAATAAGAAGTAAACTGTCCACTACAATAAAAGCTTAATGCACCTAAGATCTCACTGGAGTACTTAGGGACTTGAACAGCTAGCATCATAAAATCCATGTTTATTGCCCACTGCCAAGCACGATACTAAGCTATTGACTATTCACATTTATTCCTCACAACTACTTGATAAGATACACTGTCATATTGGGGTTGGGAAGATGGCTTAGCAGATAAGGCATTTGCCTGCAAAGCCAAGGGACCCCAGTTCAATTCCCCAGTACCCATGTAAGCCAGATGCACAAGGGGGCACATGCATTTGGAGTTCGTTTGCAGTGGCTGGAGGTCCTGTCACACCGATTCTCTCTCTCTTTCACTCTCTCTTTCTACCTTTTTCTCTTTCTCTCTCAAATAAAGAAAGAAAGAAAATATATGTTTTAAAAAAAGATATACTGTCATGTTATCATGTCCACTTCACAAACAGGAAAACTGAGATTTAGCTTAAGCTAAAAGAGTTTTTCAGGGTTACAAAAGAGTGAGTGGGAAGCCGAGCATGGTGGGGCATGCCTTTAATCCTAGTACTTGGGAGGCAGAGGTAGGAGGATTGCCATAAGTTCAAGGCCATCCTGAGACTACAAATGAATTTTAGGTCAGTCTGGGCTAGAATGAGACCCTACCTCAGAAAAAAAAAAAAGCCAAAAGAGTGAGTGGTAAAGATGGGCTTAAACCTGGACCAGCAACAATGCCTGACCTCTTCATTGGCTATGCTGCTAAGCCCCTAGCCATCAAGAATGTGGTCTAAATCCAGAGTTAGGACAAAGGCCACAGCCTTCTGACTTACCTGCTAGGAAGTAAAAAAAATCCCAGCCATTTGAATGATCGGCCTTGATCTAGAAGAGGACACTCAGAGGCCACTTATCAAGATCCGTCTTTGAAATTGTCCGTAACACCACTCTTCTGTTCTAATAATCAAGGCTCAAGAAATTTGCTGCAGGTAACAGCCCTTAAGTGTTGTAGCTGAAATGACCCAGACACAAACACCTTGTCCCCTCCTAGGTCATACTTCCCACCACCACATTGTGCATGTATATGCATGTGGGCACTAGTGTAGACACAGAAACAGACAGACAAATACACAGCAAAACAGCTAAGAATAAAATAGGCTTATATAATTCAAGCAAACAGTTGGTTGAAATTACAGACTGCAACACTGGTGGGCAACATGCCAAGGCATTCTAGCTTCATCTCTACCAACAAACTGCCTTCTCCTTTTTCAAGAGAAGAGGCATTTTGTTTTCAGCAATCCTTGCCGCAGGATTTCTAGTGTAAATCGCCCTTGGCCCTTCGTAAGTACAAACAAAGATCAGTTAGCTGAGACTTGTCTTACCTAACATATGGGTTTCCTTGGTACTTTCATGCACTGAAGAACTAAAAGAATCTGTGTGGCTGTGCTCAGTTGCCTTCTGTTGCCTCTGGCAACAGAGGTTTATTTTATAAACACATATACGATGCTCTTTATACAGCAGGCATTGGACAAAACAATGTGCAAATAGCAACTAACTTCACCAAAACCTTGCAAGGGGAAACTGAGGCAAAGGGGAGCTCAGTTGCTTGTCCTATTTCTGTACCTGACAGGTTAAAGAGCTGGGCTCCAGGCTCAAGTAGGCTCACTCCTGTGTACAGCACTCATGAGTCGTGAGAGGTTGCGATTTCTTCCACCATAGATCCCGTTTGTTGTCTTTATACTGGGCTTTTCTCACACAGAGGGTGAGCCTGAAGTTCATGTATTCCATGACCTTGGGGGCACATGGAGAACTAACCACAGCAAGCAATGGGAAATGAGTCAGAGCCTGTTTATGTTGATGATTTATTTCGTGAGACTGATTTGTTGCATGAGTGAACAAGTGAAAAGTAGCTGTTTGTGGCTTCTGTTTGCCACTTTGATATCCCATGATTTATTGCTTTTTGTATCCTAAGCCATGCAATTTAGATACCTACCAATTCCTATATTATGGTTCACAATTGACCTTCAGCTCCCTTCTGCATCTAGGACAGAGGTCTCAACTATACTTTCCTTCTTGTGTATTTCACTCCCTGTGCTAAAAATAAGGGTCAAGAGAACGCTTGGCTTCTGTATAGGACAGATGGCGGCTTCACTACTGGAGTACGGTTTACACTTTAGAACAGCTGCATGTATGGAACGAAGTTATTTGAGTGACCTATTTTCAGACCTTGACACATACATTTTGGCTTAAAATTCTGCATGCACTTTCTCAAAGAGCAAGCAAGTATAAACAGTCTCATATATTACCCTGTACGTTGGAACCCTGTGTTTTAATGGTTTCTCTTTTGACCTGCAACATAACATGTTAGTCATGGGAAAGAAAGTCCCTTTCACTGGTGTCTTTGTGGTGAGAGGGGAACTGTAGGAAGCTAGAGCTCTATGTGCCCTGGACATCATATGGGAAACTCTTACCTTGACCGAGATTTCTGGGAGTTCCTCTCCCTGGGGTCTCAGGTTATGGTGCTAAACATGGGTCTAGAACCAACTCACTTGATTCCAGGCCAACTGAGTAGGGCAATGCTGGGCAATTGGGGGTTCTCTGACCCATCAGAACTCCCTTCTTGCCTCTTGCAGACGTAGAGCCAATTCCAGTGTCTCCCTCTGTCATCTTACCTTTCAGACCTCTCTTCCAGGCTTCAGGCTCTCACCACCCTTCACCCAATTAGCATACTGACTATCAGTCCCAAGGCACAGTATACTATGGGTGTCCCAGAAAAGAAAAAAATGATTTCAATTACCTCAGTACTTCTGTAAAATTCTGTCATTGCCATTGCATCCATTGATGACTCCCAACTACCTAAAGAATGATCTCTGTTACCAGCAGGCATTCAGTATATACCTGGTGAATGAATGAAAAGGTCATCCTTTCCTGCTTGATTAATGAGTTTGTACCCCTTAGCCTCACATTCAAAGCCCTTTTGTCATCTAGCACTAATCCTTTCCCATTCTATTAACTTTTCCCTTTCTATCTTTTTATAATTTAAAAAAAAATCATTTCTAGCCAGGTGTGGTAGCATATGCCCTTAATCCTAGCACTGGGGAGGCAGAGGGAGGAGAATTGCTATAAATTTGAGGCCAATCTGAGACTACATAGTGAATTCCAGGTCAGCTTGAACTAGCGTGAAACCCTACCTAAAAAAAAAAAAAAAAAAAAGTATTTTCCAGGCTAGTGATTTATTGGATGTTCATGTCAAACTTTTCAACCACTTTACGAATATTAACTCATTTAATTGGTACAATGACCCTACGAAATCTGTGCTATCATTGTTACCATCTTACAAATGAGGAAACTGGGTTACAGAGAGATTTCCTTACCTCTCTCAGATATTTCTGGGATGGGCTAGAGCTTTGATTCAAACAATCATATAGCTTCATAGCCCATGTAAAATCACAGTGCCATGGCTAGCTTTTCTGTTTATTTACTTTTAGTTAGAAATGCAAACAATCTAGAAATGTGGAAAAATGGCATTTCATCACCTCTACAAAAATCAAGGTAAATAATGTATACAATTTCAGATAGTTTTTATATTTATGTAATTTCAAAACTAAGTATATATATATTGTCTATTTTGTCTTAATGTATTTTTTAATTTTTAATATACTTTATTTTTTATTTATTTGAGAGAGAGAAAGAGGCAGAGAGAGAGAGAAAGGAAGAGAATGAGCATGCCAGGGCCTCCAGCCACTGCAAACAAACTCCAGATTCATGTGCCCCCTGTGCATCTGGCTTACTTGGGTCCTAGAGAATCTAACCAGTATCCTTTGACTTTGCAGGCAAATGCCTTAACTGCTAAGCCATCTCTCCAGTCCCGTCTTACTGTATTTTTGAGAACTTATTTTATTCTTTTCCACTATTGCTTAGCACAGTGTATTTCATCAATCCCTGTTGATGAACACTTAAGACATTCCAAAGAATTTCATCTTCAGAACAGTTATGGACTGAACAACTTCATATATTTGTGTGCAATCTGAAATATTTCTGTAGCTTAGATTACTATAAATGAGGTTATTGAGTCTAGGAAGGATGCTGATAGCTGGTCCTCTCAAAAATCTGTGAGCATATCCTCTCACAAATAATGTCTGCCAGAGCCAGTAATTGTCTAATCCTCTGCACAGGAAGTGCAGCAGCTCCCTTTCTTACCATTCCCCTGGCTTCCGAGAACTTGCATTCTTGACTTGTGTCTCTTGCTTCCCCAGCACTGCTTGAGAACATCAGTTCCTCACTGCCCGCTCACTCTGGCTTATGCTTCTCTTTCCTCCTCCCGCTTTTCCCTTCCTTCTTCACCTCTCTCCCTCCTTCCTACCTCCTACCCCTCCTCCTCCCTCCATCCTCCTGTCCCTCTTTCCCTCCCCCCTCAATTCTGTAAAACCACAGTGAAGTGATAGTTCCGGGCTTCTTTGTACTAAAGGAACTTAGGGACTCTACGGAGAAGCCTGGGTTTTGTGTGCTCCTGGATGGGATGGTGCTTCATCCAGAAGGGCTGGTGTCTGTGTCTATCTGTGTTGGTAAAGATGAGACCACCTTACTTCCATTATCTGAGTCAAAACTATGAGTGGGATAAAGAAAGGACCAAGGGAGCTGAAGCAGTTGCTTATTCAGCAACATGTTCACACTACACATGGAGGACCTGAATTCAGATCCCAAGAGCCTGTGTAAATGCTGGGTGTGATGGCTTATGCCTATAATCCTAGCACTGAGGAGGCAAAGAGGGCGTCCTCGGGGCTTACTGGGTAGCTAATATAGCTGAATTTGTTCAGGTTCAGTGAGAAACTGTGTCTCAAAAAATAAGATGGAGAGCACCTAAAGACAACCACCATCATCCTCTGGCCTCCATACGCATGCACACATAGGTGCATCTTGCACTAACACACACACACACACACACACACACATGCACGCATGCACACGCCATCTGAAAAAAATGGAAAAGAAAAAAAACGTGGAACAAAAGGTTAACATGACAGATAAAGCTAGATACCATTTTTTCTTTGAGATAAGATCTTGATATATAGCCCAGGGTGGCCTTGAACATGATCATGATCATCCTGCTTCAGCTCTCTGGGTACTGATTATAGGTGTGCACTGTGTCTGGCCTGGGAAGGATCATTCAGAGATGAAGTAGATGGAAAAAGAAAGGACAGGACAGAAAGTATCTGAACTCCTTCTCGGTGCCCAACCTCCAATCTGGGTCTCTCCATACCTTACAGCATTTCATCCCCAGTGAGAACAGACTAAACAGATCAGGAATGTTCTGTCTGGATGCAAGGAAGGGGACATGAACAACGTTTCTAAAGTCACAAATAGTTCTCATATCACCTCCTAGAAGACACTCCTTGAAGTTCTAATAATGAGTTTTGGATGAGAAAGGGAGAATAGATAGTATTCCTAAGTAATAGACAAAAGTGTGTTACCACCGGGCGTGGTGGCACACACCTTTAATCCCAGCACTCGGGAGGCAGAGGTAGGAGGATCGCTGTGAGTTCAAGGCCACCCTAAGACTACATAGTGAATTCCAGGTCAGCCTGGGCTAGAGTGAGACTCTACCTCGAAAAACAAAAAAAAAAAAAAAAAGTGTGTTACAGATGCACAATTTAAACTAAATGTTTAGAAAGTTTTTTAAATGGTGGTAATAGATTATAATTGGTTCACTGAAGGGAGTTAGGACACTGGCCATTTGTGTTGCTGTCAGTGGCCCACCCGTTCGTGCTATCCTAGGGCCCATGAGGATGTTTGAGAATAAAAGGAGAGGGCAACAACATTCTGAACTCCATCTCTCTTTTAACCAGAATCTCACTACTTCTCATCCCCAGTAAGTTCTGGGTTTTCACATGAGAGCTCCCATAGGGAAAAAGTTCTCTGTTATTGAAAAAATAAAATCTACAAACATTACATTTGTTGCTTGTATTACAGGAGACAAGCCCTGGACTTGATGGACCATGTGTTCATTCTTCTAAGTATTTGTGGTGGACTAAGTTCTGCAGTTGATTATCAATCAAAGTGCAAGCTGGGTTTCACCAGCCTTGTAAGCCATCCCAAACTCTGGCATGGAAGAAGGCAGGTGAAGGAGGGGAAGTGAAGGTGCAGCATGGCAAACTGCCCCTGGTATTGGTTACTGGAGAACCTGTTGCCTGTACCCCACAGCACCCCTGGTAAGATCTGAGCTCACCTGCAGCACAGGGCTCATGACTGCTTTACCCACTGTGTGCCACTAGAGACAGGCAGGGAGGCAGGCAGCCCCAGACTCAGCCCCAGCTCAGATTCATCTCTCCTATACATCACCAAGAGACTTCTTCAACTTCTTCAGAAGAGAGCAGTTGATGTCTCTGCTTAGCAGTTTTCTTTCCATAGCTTTAAGATTTTGTAGCACTCATCTGCATATCTCTCTAAGCCCCGGTCTTGTTTGTGTGTAGAACATTCCTATTGGGTTGTTAGGAGGCCTGGCTAAGGTAATGCAAGAAGACATTTTTGCAGAATGGCTCGATAAGTGGCAGTGGTGTTGATGGTCTTAGTAGTTGCTGCAGTGTGAGGTCATGGTCATGCCTCCCATTGTTGCTGATATCCTGTCCCCTGACTGTGGACATGGAACAAAACTTTTGATTCCTCCCACGCTACCTGCTGCAGAGGCACTAATTCCCCACGGGATATCTGCCTGCTCCTTTCTTGTCCCAAAACTCACCTCATCAGTGCTGGTACATCTGTCCTTGCCCACACCGGAACTGTCAAAACAAAGGCCAGTGTATAATTAATTCACGACTGCACATGGCAGCAGATCTCTTTGTATGTTGTTGCCTTTAGAGAAGCACATTGTCTTTGAAGGCACATGTGTTGTCACTAGCTTGATAGTTGTCCTTTGCTGCAGTTGAAATGTAGAAATGTCCATGACTTGCCCTGCCTAGTGGGCTTGCAGAGCCATAGACAAGCAGAAACCCAGGTCCTTTGATTCCCACTTTATTATTCTTTGTCATTAAGTTTACATATCAGGATATATTGTTCTGTTTTGATTGATGTGAATGTGGAAGTGTTGCTTAGACTCTGGAAGCAGAAAGACAGTAAGAACTTGACTTCTCCATGGTGACAATACTGAAGGAGGTGCCAGGACAAGGGAAAACATGGCAGGTGTTAATGAAAACAATTTATTTTTAATCTGCTCTTCTTTCAGAGTTCTTAACTGATCCCAGCAACTACAGTGTATCAAATTTATTATGCTCCCAAAGGCCACAATACATACCTAAGAGGAGGAGAAAACATGTGTCAAAAAATAAATTTAAACAATAACTGAACTGTTTGAATGAACAGAAAATTGTATCATGCTTAAAAGAAAGACATTTTAAATAAAACCATTTTGCCTCTGTAACCAGTAAACCCATCCATTTCAAGGACATATTAGCCTTGTCTCTGTGCCAAAAATCCCAAGACCTTTCATTCTTGTTCTCACGATCCATGCAGTGCTCTATTCAGAAAGTTCTGGGGAGATTTTTTTCTTCCTGGCTGCTTTGATGTTTCTCTGATGGATACACTTGGGGTTTCAGGTGCTGTGTGTTTTTACGTTAGAGCAGAGCTGGGGGAGTGTTTCACAGACTTTGAGGTTGTATAGAATCTATTAGCAAGTCCTATTTGCCCCTCAAAATGAGGTCAGAAGTATATACCTTTCAGAGGGCTGTCAAGAAAATAATTGCAAATGCAGAAACAGTTTCATGCCCAAATATGTATATCAACACAGTTTTCACCACAATAAAAAGCTGGAATGACTTAAATTTACACTGATAAGAGAATGGCTCATGGCACTGGGGTTTGGTCATGGAGAGGAATCTCACACAGCAAGAAAAATTTAGAGCCTCTAAGACCATGGAGAAAAGCTTAATTAACACATTATGTGGAAAATACAGGCTGTGCCAGGTGGCACACTCCTTTAATCCCAGTACTCAGGAGGCAAAGATAGGAGGATCGCCATGAGTTCAAGGCCACCCTGAGACTACATAGTGAATTCCAGGTCAGTCTTGGCTAGAGCAAGACCCTACCTCAAAAAAAAAAAGAAAAAAGAAAGAAAGAAAGAAAGAAAGAAAGAAAGAAAGAAAGGAAGGAAGGAAGGAAGGAAGAAGAAAAAAGAAATGCAAAGTATGGGGCTGGAGAGATGGCTTAGCGGTTACGGGGCTTGCATGTGAAACTTAAGGAGCAGGTTCAATTCTCCAGGACCCACGTAAGCCAGATGCACAAGGTGGTACATGCATCTGTGTTCGTTTGCAGTGGCCAGAGGCCCTGGCACACCCATATTCATTTCTCTCTTCTTCTCTCTCTTTTCCTCTTTCTCTCTCCCTCTTTCTCTCAAATAAATAAAAATAAAATATAAAAAATATTTTAAAAAGAAAATGAAAAGTATGAATTGTATTTAGTGACCACAACTCTACATAAAAGTACAGTGATAGAAACATCACCTGTTGTCTTTTGCTTTTAACGTTTCTATAATAAGCATAGTTAATAAATAGACAGGAAAGGTTTTTTTCCTTTAATAAAAACAAAAGCAAATTCATCTGTTGGTAATTTTCAGTTCTGTTTCTGTTTGTTTATTAGTGCTGCCTAAGGTTATTGGAGATTCCTAGACCTTAGCCAGCTGTGGGAGCAGACTTACGCACTATAAGAAGTTTAATGGGATCCTTAACCTCTATGCATGAGATAACAGTAACTTGTTCTCATATATGACAGTCACACATCACTGAATGTCACTTGAGGGGCAAATCTCCTGGTTGAGAGCCATTGTTCTAGAATCCACATACCCATACTTTTCCAACTGCTTACTTCATAGGAAACCTCCGCAAGTAAAGTGCAAGTGACTATTCAGTTGTCAGATTATTTTTAATGAAGTGTGTGAAAATCTAGGGATTCATTCACTAATGCACAAAACATTTTTGCCAACAAGGGGTTTAGTATGAAAAACTCATGGCACTAGGTAAGCCTAACCCTTCTCACTGCAGACAGCAGGGTGGGCTACCATGGAGGAATTTAAGCAAAGGCGGAGTGAGGAAGGCAGCCTGCAACTGACAGGGCTCATAAGAACTGAGACATCGGCAGTTTGGGTCACAGGAAGGAGGTAGAAGCCAAATTCCCAGCCTGAGAGGAGAATGAAAGCAGAAATGCTGTTGACTAGACATTGTGGAGCCTGCACCAGAGAACTAAAGCTCCTTAAATTCCTCCTGACAGGGCACAGACTTGTCCTCAGAGCTGGGGCCTCGCTCAGCTTGCTGGTGGGAGGAACAGCTCCTTGGGTGAGAAGGTGGAAGAGTGGGCAATTGAGAACCCCTGAAAGGTGCAAGCTGCTCCAGGGCTTGGATTAAGACAGACAAGTGTGCTTGGTATGGAAGGGAGAGAAGAAATAGAACTGATTTTTCTCTAGGAAAGATCTGTGGAAGTGGGTCAAACAGTATGTTCTTTGTGATTTGATGAGTGATACCCAGTTATCTTTCACACTTGACAGCATAATGATCAATGGGTAAGATGTAATTTTGGTACTTCATAGTTCTTGAGTGACGTATTTATTATTTTAGATGTTTGTAGAAATTGAAGGCTGTGGCAGGTTTTTTTTTCATTTTTATTTTTCATTTTATTTATTTTTTTTTTTACAGTCAGTTTGGTACCATTATTAGGCTCATCCATGACCTAACCCCTCCCCTTGGCCCCTCCTTGTTGAGGTATATGGGTCATGCATTGTGGAGTTAGCCCACAGTTATGGGTAAGCTAAATGTCTCTGCATATCATGACCCAACATGTGGCTCTGACATTCTTTCCGCCCCCTCTTCCGCAAAATTTCCCTGAGCCATGTTGGGTCTGCTTCAGTGATGAGGTGTTGGGGGGCTCTGAGGCTCTGGCTCTCTGATTTGGTAGGAGTTGATTTTTCTCTGTGCTGATCTCCTTCCCCCTTGTGCTGGTATCCGGTTCATCAGGAAAACAGCGCCCTTGCTTGTTTCTCCAATTTTTCTTAGTTTCAGGCTGTGGCAATTTTGCTTGCATGGCCTGTTGTTGATCATGTCTCTGATTTATGTAAGGTCTAGCCCAGAACACAGCCCCCACTCATAAAATTTTTTCCATGGGAACATATATGTTGCTTTATGACAATGAACTGCTAGGTGTATTTTCTAGAAATACTGTGTGGCAAGAAAGATCATCTATACAATTGGTGTTTATTTTCTCTGTGAGATTTCATGTTCTTGTCCTCCTCAATAGCTGGCTTATTTTCTGTCCTCTGATATATATGAGAGGTTCCATTGTTGTTGTTGTTTTTGAGGTAGGGTCTCACTCTAACCATGATCCTCCTACCTCTGCCTCCTGAGTACTGGGATTAGAGAAGTGCAGGTGTGGTGGCATATGCTGGTAAGAAATTGCTGAATAGGTGAAGGCAGAAGGATCAGGAATTTGAGGCCAGACTGGGCTACACACAAAGATAGATAGATGACAGATGATAGATAGATAGATAGATAGATAGATAGATAGATAGATAGATAGATGATAGATGACAGATAAATGGGTAGATAGATAAGATGATGCATACATACATAGAAAATTACTAGAGAACTAGCAAGATAGTAATTCAGATTAAGAATTATATGTAAATATATTTTATTTGATGAAAGAAACTATTCAGTTAAGTTGAATGGTATAAAATTTCCAGTCAAGTACCAGCAATTTCACATGCCTCAGCCTAATACTAATGTTGGCTATGAGGAAAATTTTTGTGAAGTGAGTATTTTGTTTTTTATTGCTTTCTTAAAACTTCAGAGGTTTATTTCCCTGAAGGCAGACTTAAAAACCTTGGCTGTGTGTCATGTTGGGCATGGCTGGAATTCAACACATTGTTATTGCTTAGGATGTTGTTTCCACTGGAACAAGAGTTCCCAACCCTGGCTGCTCACAGAATCACTGGGGAACTCTCAAGATACCAGTTCTACTCTGGGCTGAGAAGTTGGTCTTTGGGGAGTGGTGTATGGAAGGGCAAGCCTCTGCTTTGGGGAGTGTTGACCTCAGGTAACACCAAAGTGCAGGTGGGTTTAAGAACCAGCAGGCAAGGGTTTTCACACTGAATGGGTGACATGGTTTCTCTGTGCCTTGGAAATATGAAGATACCACCTCAGCTCCTGGACTATTTCCCAAAAGATCCAAAAATGAACTAAAACATAAATGTCACTTGATCAAGCTCCTGTTTTGGTTTTCATTCAACAGAATATTGGTTGAGTGCTTACTATGAGCCTATATCTGGGTATTTTGTGGAAATCTTGACAGTCTTAAAAAAGTTTTACCCGTTTAGAAAGCAAGGCGAGGCCTGGAGAGATGGCTTAGCAGTTAAGGTGCTTGCCTGCAAAGCCTAAGGACCTAGGTTCGATTCCTCAGTATCCATGTAAGCCAGATGTAGAAGAAGGTGGCACATGAGTCTGGATTTCATTTGCAATGGCTGGAGGCCCCAGTGTGCCCATTCTGTCTTTCTGTCTCTCTGTCTCTCTCTCTCTCTCATTAACAAATAAATAAAAAGAAAGGAGAATGACTGGGGTATAGCTTAGTTGGTAGAGTGCTTACCTAGTATGCATGATAAAAACAGTCATGGTGGCTTATGCCTGTAATTCCCAGTACTTGGGAGGTAGAGGAAGGGGGATCAGAAGTTCAAGATCATCCTCAGCTACATAGTGAGTTTGAGGCCAGCCTAGGATACATCAAACCCTGTCCTTAAAAAAAAAAAAAAAAAAAAAAAAAAGCCAAGGAATTTCTAGAAAAGACACATGTCTAAGAACTGAAAACTGAAGCATAGTAGTTTAGGTCCAAGTGGATGGAAAATGGGGAGTAATGGCTAATTGGTATGAGACTTCTTGGGGTGATTAAAATGGTTTGAAATTCCTTGTGGTGATGGCTGTACAACTCTTGAGTATGTGAAATACCATTGACTTATACACTTTTAAGTGAGTGAATTGTATGGAATGTTAATTATATCTTACTAAAGCTGTTTTTTTTTTTTTTCCTTAAGCTAAGAGTTCCCTTGGCTGGAGAGTCCAAACACAGAATAAGTGAATTAGTGACAGCAGAGAAAAAAATGTTGTGCAGTACACTCATTCCTTTCAAAAGTGACAGAGCTTAAAATAGGGACCATAACTGAAACCAAAGTAAAGCACATTCAATTTGGAAGCATTTGGTTGTCACCTGTATTCCAAATAGCTGCTGAGTGTCCCAAGGGGAGGATGGGGTTGGAAGGCATGAGATGTCCTAGGCCATCCTGTGAGAGAGGCAAAGACATTCAAGGACCTGTCCCAGACACTGCAGCTGGTCATTTCTGTGGGTTAATTCGTTAGTTGTCTCATCTTTGTCTCCATTTTACCACATTGGGACCGAGGTACCCAGAAAGAAACTGTCCAAAGCCACAGGGTGAGTTAAGTGGTGGCATTAAGGTGACCTTAAAGAATGGTAAGGACTCTGATAGGAGTGTGCAGAGGGCATGTGGGGTCAGAACAGGCAAAGAAGTGTGAGTGTAAAGTGACAATGGGCTCAACTCGGATAATAATGAGGTGGCTACAAGGATGGGCCGGGAGCAGGGAAAGGTCACTGAGCTCTCCTGACTGTGCTAAGGCATCCAAATGCATCACTGAGGTCAGTGGGTCAAAGCACAGTTTAGAAGGCCATGCTTAGCTTTCCAAATACAGAGACATGTGCCTGTGTGGCAGAGCTTTTCACTGGGTCTCTTCTTGTATCTCACCTGGCGCATGGGTGGAAGTACCAGAGACCTGCCAACTCTCCTGGTCCTGTGACCTGGCCACTTTGGGACAGCCACCAATCAGTAAATCACAATGGCCTGGGAAGGAATTGACTTATGATTCTTAGTTCCTTGCAAAGTACTGATTGCGAAAAACACCTGAAGGAAGCAGAGGATTCAGAGTGCTTCCTAGCCAGACAGATCCTCTAGGGAGCAAAGGAGAACCTCTTCTCACATGCCCGTTCTCTTCCTTCCCATTGGGATCCCAGTAACGGGTAGGAGGAAAGGGGGACTGTGAGCCTGTGACCATCCAGGATCTCTGCTTCATGTCTAGTTTCCCAGTAGCTTTTCAACCCTATGATTACACATTGACTCTCTCATCTTAGCTTGTTCCATCTCAGGACAGCTCATTCATGAGGCGTTTGCCAAGATCTCTTCCTGTTCTGAATTGCTGTCCTCCTTAGATTTGTACATCACGCCTGTGGCACCTTTCTTGTAGTAGTTTTGCTTGGCATTATAATCTCCACACTGCACCTAAACAACCAAGACTTCACAGTGTAGCTCTTCTTACCCTACTTCTTTATCCCCTGAGGCTCACTGTGGGTCAGTTCTCCTATACCCATATCACCTGCACGACCCAAGGCACCTAGCAGCCCTTCCTCCCAGTGAAATCAACCTCTTTCCAGTTCCCTGGCCTTCTCTGCTCTCCTGGAGTCCCAGGCACCTTCACCTCTCTCCTCTCACTCGTTATCTGCTGCTTGTCTTCTTACTTCACTTTCCCTCTTCCCTGCCTCCCCAGTGATCCCTGTTCATGTGAGAGACACTGGATGAAGCAAAGTGCGTCACTGATTAATAGCAAACACTTCCTGGCGCAGGATGAAGGGTGATAATTATGTACTGATGTTCAAAACCAGGGCTAGCGGCAGGTTTTGAACATCTAACTAATCTCAGACATGCCACCTTCAGTCCTCCCTTCTGCCCCTGCCTCCCCTTTCTCTCCAGCTTCAAACATTTCTCTTTTTCTCTTCCTCTCTCTCTCTTGAGTACATCCTCACCAAATCCTTCCCCCCCCCCCACACACACACACTCCTTATCTACTCACAATCATAATCCAGATCTTATTCAGCTTCTTATTTGTTATACTTGCAACCTTTGACTTTTTCTTTTGTTTTGTTTTGTTTTGTTTTGTTCTGTTTTGTTTTGTTTTGAGGTAGGGTTTCACTCTAGTCCACCTTGACTTTTTTTTTAACTTGTGTCTGAAAATAGTAATAACTATGATTGTCTGGTCTGTGTGTGTGTGTGTGTGTGTGTGTGTGTGTGTGTGTGTGTTCTGATTGACTGTGAGGTGGGGAACAGATCCATAGCATTGAAAGAAAAGATTACCAAGCCTGCTCTGGAGTTCTGTGTAATGTGTGCAGGGCGAGATGGAAGAGCTAATGATTATACCTGTTGGATGAACTGCTGGAACCCCAAGTTCAGACAGCCAAGGATATCCAAACCATCCTTCCTAGCACAGAATATGGCCTGCCTCACCTTCTTAAGAAATTGCATGTGCCTCTCTCTGGAAGAAGGGTGAAGAACTAGCAAGGAGCCATTTAGAGGAAGGGCATCAAAAAGCAAGTGAGATCCTCTGTGATCAACCCTGCACCCTGATTTCCCAAAGTCAGATGCTCTGCTCCATGCCCAGACCTTCTGCCTTCTGTTCTGCAGCATGTCACCATCACTCCTGAGACATGAGCAATTCCGATAGACTCGCCCCTCTATGTGGACCTTCTCCTACTATGAGTGCTCTTGCTCATGCTCATGAAGTGGATGGCTAAGCTAGGCTGAGGATTTTGTAGTGAGTACAGAAGATTTTGAAAGAAGAGTGTGGAGAAGTGCCTCCTGGGGAATAAAAGGTGGTCTGACTCTTGGGACATGTGTGACAGGCAGAATTCTCTAGCTGAACTGCACTGACTTCTCAAAAGCCATCTATTGATATCCAATGCCCAGCTGTGGAAACTATTGGTATTTAACAGAGGTGTGGCACAATCATAAGACCCCTTTTGATACAGTTCAGTACTATATGCACTGTGTCTTCTTTGGCTCCTGTCCACTGTGCTAGGAGTGAGCCTCAGGAGTCCTGTACCTCCATGTAGGGTATTCATCCTGGGGACTCATGCCAAAGGCTGGTTGCAATGACTTTGTTTGCCCTGCCTTTGAAAAGATGGTAATATCAACTTGCCTAGTAAATACTGATGCCACAGGCGAGCAAAAATCAAATCAAGGATCATTGCATGAGTTCCAACAATAAGCCAGAGATTGCTGGACCATGGAATGCACAAAGGAAGAAAGTCTTTGGAATCCCACAAGTGGCTGATCCCATTTGGCTGGTCATAACTGAAATGAGTGTGTGTACAGTTGGCATTGCCCTTACTTAGGCACAATCACATCTGCATAATGCCCTTTGTAAACACTTAGAGAACAAATACTATATACAATTGTTTAGGGCTGCCTCAAAGTGAAGGACAATAGTATAATAGTATTTTATCTTATTACTTTTTAAACGTGTGTGTGTGTGTGTGTGTGTGTGTGTGTAAGAGAGAGATGTGGGGAAGGAGACACTTAAGCATGCCATGGTGCACATGTCAAGATCAGGACAACCTCAGGTGTCAGTCCTCCCCTTCTACCTCATTTGAAGCTGAGTCTCTTGTTCACTGCTGTACACAATAGCTAGCTGGCCTGTGAGCTCCTAGGGATTCTCCTGTCTCCACCTCCTATCTCATTCTAGGCACACTGGGATTACAGATGCTCATACAAGTGTATCCAGCTTTACGAGGGTTTTGGTTCTAAACTTCAGTACTCACGTTCACACATCAAGCACTTTATCCACTTAGCCATCTTCCAAACTATGACAATAGTATTATAATTTGTTGTAAGAAACCCAAAGAGTCTGGAGTCAGGGAAAGCTCTTAAGTCTACTCTTTACACAGTAGGGTTTTGTACAATTATTTTTTATACCAAACACTGTCGCCTGGTGCTTTCAACAAACGACCTCTTTGTTTTGATAGCCAAGAAAAACCTTAAACTCACTTGAGACAACTGAACAGGCGTTTTAAAATTACAAAATGTAAGAGCTAAAATGCTGTGTTTAGGGAATGTAAATTAGAAAATTTTATAATGGTTTTGTTAATTTTTAATAAGCTGCATTAGCCAGGTGTGGTGATGCATGCCTTTAATCCCAGCACTCAAGAGGCAGAGATAAGAGGAACGCTGTGAGTTTGAGGCTGCCCTGAGACTACATAGTAAATTCCAGGTCGCCTGGGCTAGAGTGAGAACCTACCTTTAAAAAAAAAAGCTACATTAAAAACATAAAACAGCCTTTAATCCCAGCATTCAGGAGGCAGAGGTAGGGTGAGCACCATGAGTTTGAGGCCAGCCTGAGACTACATAGTGAATTCCAGATCAGCCTGGGCTAGAGTGAGACCCTACTTCAAAAAGCCAAAAAAAAAAAAAAAAAAAACCCTATGGTTTGTTGTCTATAAGTATAGAAGTTGTATATATTTAAAAAAAAAACATAAAACCTTAAGTTTTCATAGGCTTTCAAGTTTTGTTCAACTTGAGGGTTTCCTAGAATGGTGTGTGTTATGGTGGTTCGTGTGATTTCTATGGAGTTTTTTGAAACACAGTTCATGGTGACCATATCTTTCTTATCTGTCTACATAATGAGGATAGATGATGTGGAAGATAGTAACTTTCTCATACCCTTTAGTCCCGTCAAGGTCAAAATGTTTTCTTTTTGACCTTCAATCTTGCAGTATAATCCTAGCCCTGAACACATGTACTCCTACACAAACAGAGCTGGGCCTCTGTAATATAACAGAAGTATGCCTGGCATGGATGGATAGACAGTCCCTGACTTGTTCTCATGAATTTGAGTACAATTCTACTGTCATCACCTACTTACTATTATTAGCATTTTAGTTCTCTAAGAGAACCTCAAAGGTGGAAAGATTTTCTTTGTTTTTCAGATTTATACCTCCAGCTAGACAGGAAAAGCCCTAAACAAATATCCGTACTATGGGACATTTCTGACACTGTGAGTGCAGATAAGGTAGTCTCCAGTTACATGCTGGGGGTAATGTGTACATTATCCCTTCTCAATGCCAACTGTATACTGTCCTTTCTCATTCATTCTCATTGGATGGATGTCTATATATATATGTAAAACTGCCAAGTTATAAGAATCTTAGCTCCATTCCATTGCTACCATAGGGGCAGAACCTGTGTCTGGAGTTGTGTTCTACATTCAGCACTATACTTCTGGAAGATGATAAGTGTCTTCAGGCACAGAAAATATAACCCTTGCCTATGCTTATATGGTTGTTTAGAAGATATTTGTTAAACTAAATTGTTCTGGGCCAGATTATATGTACTTTTAAGGACTCAGAAGGGCTTCAACCATGTGGCACTATGCTGGTCCCTTTATTTAGGACAGTTGTACCTCTCATAACCTCCTTATCATTGCCCAGCCAGCTCTTACATTAGGTCGTCCCTTAGGTGTTCCCTTCTAGAAGAAGCCACCCATGGCCTGCTAAGACTCCCCCTGTATTTCTGTAGCATGTTTTGCTCATTTGTTGTAGGACATACAATGCATGCTGTATTACAACTGTCAAACATCTTTTCCACCTTCCCTGATTCTCAGTAACTTTGTCGAAGGCAAAAAGCTGTGTTATGCATCATTCTGTCTCCAGCCCCTAGCCAGCTAGACATCCAGAAAGTACTTGTTGAATGAATGGATGGATTGATGGATAGATGAATGAAATCCAAGGAGGGTAGCATTTTTAGGCATAAATTTCTTCTCCTTCAGAAATTCAAGTGCAGCCAGAGATTGTGATCATGTCTGCATTGTATGCTACCTAGGCTTTTCAAAGACCCACCAAATTGGCCACAGTGCCTGGGTCTGGGTTGATCCATGGACCCTCCCAGAGGTTGTCCTTTGCATGCAAGGCTCTAAAGTCTCCCCATTCGGCTGAGCTGGTTGCCTATTTTGCACTCTTCTCAGCTCCTACATCTTGTCTAGTCCCTATTGCTATCTCCCTTCTAGTCTTCCATAGGCTCCATGTCTTCCTGACCAGTCTGAGTTTGGTGAACAACTCTGTGTCCCAGAAATGTAGCAGTCTATGCACTGGTCACTACCTATTCCATTTGCTCTGCATGGAGTGGGTTCATCAATATGTTGTTGAATCTGGTTCTACCACTGGGTAGCACTTGAACTTGTACTGCTATCAAAACAACTCTCTGAAGAGATGGCTTAGTGGTTAAGGTGCTTGCCTGCAAATCTTAAGGACCCAGGTTTGACTCTACAGAACCCATGTAAGCCAGACACACGAAGTGACACAAACGCACAAGGTGTCATATGCACACAAGGTGGCACACATGTCTGGAGTTCAATTGTAGTGTCTAGGGGCCCTGGCACACCAATTCTCTGCCACCCTCCTCTTTCTCATAAAAATATAAAATAAAAATAGACAACTCTCAAGTCTCCCCAGTAGATGTGGGGCTCTGACATAGGTGTTGTTCCTACAGTAGCTAAATTAATCAAGAACTTCAAAGTACACTTGCACTGAGTCCTGCTTTGGAGGGTGGTGGCCCATCTTGGCTCAACTACCTATTTCTTGGGAGTTTGGGGAAGGAAAGTCTCTGGCTTCTCTCTGAGGACCTTTCACGTAGCTCACATCAATGGGAAAGGGAAGGTCGTATGGTGAGGAACATAAGGAAAACTAGATCAGAAGAAAAGGCAAGATGAAACTCACAAGAAAGAAAAAATGAGAGCTCTGCAACTGGGAAGGGGCAAGAAATTTGGAGAGTAAAGAAACCATGAAGCATAAGAAGAAGTTGGAGAAAACACTTCCTAGAGCAACTTAGAAGAGAGGAGACAAATGAGAGAAAGAAAGATAGCTATGAAGAGAGAAAGGGTTATACAGTAAGTGCTATATTAACCAAAGGGAGTAATGAACTCCCACCTGTTGAATGCCCCATGCACAGAAGGAGCACACAAGCCCAAAACTGAATGCAGAGTTTGGCTGTTCACCTATGCCACTGAATATACCCAGGCATCTCTGCATAGGTTCATTTGCAGCTACTGGGGGAAGGCCATCCTTCAATGCCTATAACCTCAGTCCCAGCCCAGGAGGACAGAGCCTGGATAGCAGTATACACCAATTCAGATGGCCTAACAAAGGGAAGGCAGTGAATAAACAGATGCAAATGTATCCCTGAATATAGGGATATAGTGGAGTCTCCACCACCTTGAGGGTGAGTCTCGGGTAGAGGGTGAGGTAGGTGGTTTGGGGAAGGAAGAAAAGTTGTCTAAGGTCCTGCAAACCAGCAGCGTGGCTTTGGCATTCTAAAGGTTCAGACATAGATGCTATTATGACCATATGAATACTGGTGAAATTGGAGACAGTCTTACAGCTAACTGCTTTTCTTAGTCATAAAAATCCTGTAATTATATCTACTAAAGAAGCACAAGAGTCTGGCATGATTAATATGACACAGTGATCTCTTACCATACTACCCTAAGGCCTTTCTCTCTGCTAACCATCTCTAGTTGTCAGAGCACTGTTCTAGGAGGTCCACCTCTGCCTCAAGCCATCCTCAGGAAGACTGGGGTTAAAAGTCCAGGAGGAGGGCTAGAGGGATGGCTTGGCAGTTAAGGTACTTCCAGCACCCAGGTTCGATTCCCCAGGGCCCATGTAAAGCCAGGTGCACAAGGTGGCACATGCATCTGGAGTTTGTTTGTAGTGGCTAGAGGCCCTGGCACACCCATTCTCTCCCTCTTACTCTCTCTCCCTCTCTGCCTCTTTCTATCTCTTTCTCAATATAAAGTAAATAAAATAAATAATAAATTTTTAAAAAGTCCAAGAGGAACCAAGACAGCCCACACCACAGCACTATTATGGAATTTGATACACAAACCAATGGAATGGGACAGAAACCCCAGAAATGGATCTATGTAGGTCCAGCTAAATCATAGTCTACAAAGGTACCAGAAACATGCATTGGAGAAAGGACAGCCTCTTCAGCAAATGGTGCTGGAAAAATGGACATCCATATGCAGAAGAATAGAACTTCACTCCTCTCTCTTACTATATACAAAATTCAAGTTAAATGTAAGACTGATGCACTATGAAACTACAAGAAAAAAGTAGGCATGGACCTTTTGGATAAGATGCCCCAATGTCATAAAGCCTCTAAGTCTAACTACTTCTTTGCCATGCACTTTTCTACTTCCTATGCATGTAAATATTAATGAAAGTTGTATATGTCTTCAAAAAAGATGCCTTAAAATATAATAAAATAATAAATAATAAAATAAAAGCTTCTGTAAAAAGAAATGGTCAACAGAATGGGAGACAATATATAGGATGAGGGAATATACTTTATCATTGTGGCATTCTATCTGTCAAGGAATTAGAATCTAGAATAAAGAACTTTAAAAACTCAATATGAAAATGATAATAACCCATTAGAATAGGCAGATGATCAGAACAGGCATTTGTTTTACAGGAGGAAAGGTGTATTTTGTCTCATGGTTTGAAGTTACAGGCCGACATGGTGAGGAAAGTGTGACATGGTGAATGAGACATCCAGAGCAGTTTGTGGCTGTGGCAGCAGGATGTGAAGCATCTTTTTCAGATATTGTCAGAACAGGAAACAAAGAAAAGGGAGCAAGGCCAGGCTATAAATCTTAAAGTCCATTACCCAGTGACCTACTTCCTCCAGTCTCCCAAAACAGTGCCACCAGCTAGCGACCAAGTATTCAAGTACACATGCCTATGGGTCACATTTCATATCTCAGCCATAACATTCTGTCCCTGTCCCCAATAGGCTCATGGTCATCTCTTAATGCAAAATGCATTAGTTTCTACTTCAAAAGTCCCCACAGTCTTACAGTTCCAACACTGTTCAAACAGCTAAAATGTCTTCTGACTCAAGGCAATCTTTAAACTGAGTCCTATAAAATGAAAACAGGGCTGGGGATGGTGGCACATGCTCTTAATCCCAGAATTCAGGAGGCAGAGATAGCAGGATTACAGTGAGTTCAAGGCCACCCTGAGACTACATAGTGAATTCCAGGTCAGCCTGAGCTATAGTGAAACCCTACCTCAAAAAAAAAAAAAAACACATAAAAACAGTAAAAATAAAGAAATACATATGTTAGATTTATAGAGTAGCACAGAGTAAACATTCCTATTCCAAAAGGGAGAAATGGAGCCTAGCAAGGAAAGATGGTGGCAAACACTAAATCTAATGGCTCCCTGTCTGACATCTATGGCTCTCGTGGCCCCATGTGGGCTACCAGTAGGCCAGGGTAGCCCCACTACTCCAGCTCTGTTGCATTTGGCATATGAGACCCCTCAAGCCAGCTACATGTGGTACGTGCAGCTTTCTTCTGTGAAGACCCCAGGTTTTTGGTGTCTTCAGTATCCTGGGGTCTCCACCACAGCCTAATGGCCTCACACACAGCCCGCTCAGAGCTCTACATTGTTTCCTGGCCTCAGCAGCCATCTGGAACCTTGACACACGTTTTCATGACTCCCTCACTCTTGTACTTTGCATGCCTATAAAACCAGCACCACTTCAACGATGATGCCAAGTTTTGCTGCCAGCTTGAAATGTAGCCTGGCCCTTGGGCCATATCCTTGTGTGCTTTTTCAGGTGAACCTGGGAAATACTACTCTAGGTGGCTGTTGCAGAACAGGGAATTCCTTGAGCCTTCCATGAGTGGGGTTGTGTCCTTGGGGTACTTTTTGTGTTGTCCCAGCAGAATAGACATTTCTCAAAGGAAAACATAAGTATATGAATAAAGTGCTCAACAGCACTAACCATCAAGAAAATTTAAATCCAAGCCACAGTGAGGTATCACCTCACCTCAGTCAGAATGTCCATTAGCAAAACAGCAAAAGATAACAGAAGCTGGCAAGGATGCAGAGAAAGGAGAAAAAGGAACCCTTACACATTGTGGCTGGGACTGTAAGTGAGTATTTCCATGATGGAAAAAACAGTATGTGACTCATCAAAAAAAAAAAAAAAAAAAACTAAAATAAATCTTTCATATGATCCAACTATCCTACTTCTGGGTATAATCTAAAGGAAATTAATCAACATATCAAAGAGAAACTCATACTTTTGCATCTATTGTTCCATTATCCACAATAGCTGAAGATAAGGAATTAAAGGAAATACCCATTTATAGGTAAATGGACACGGAAATGTACATATACACAACAGTTTTATTCAGCCATGACAAAGAGTAAAATCCTGTCATGTGTAGCAAGATGGATAGATTGGAAGCATATCATATTTATGTGAAATGAGCTAGGAAGAGAAAGACAAATATCACATGTTCTCTTTCACATGTGAAAGCTAAAACAGCTTGTCTGAAAATAAAAGAGAATGGGAGGTAATTACTAAAGGCTTTGAAGAGCTAGGTGAGGAAGAAAGAGAAGGAGATTGGCTAATAGGTACCAAAATAAAGTTGAATGAAGGGAATAAGTTCTAGTGTGCTATAGCATAGTAGGGTGATTACAAGTCACGGTAACCTATTACATATTTTATGATGATCTAGAAGAGAGGAGCTCACAGGCTCCAAACAGAAATAATGAGATACCAATGCTAATTCCCTGGTTTTGATCATTGCACCTTGTAAACACGGAGTGAAATTTTTGCATTGCACCCTACAAGTGTGTTTAATTTTATGTTAGTTTAAAAAAGAAAACATAAAGCAAATATCATAGTAAGCAAGAATGTAGGAGAGAGCTGTGGTGTTGGTCCAGAAGCAATGAGCCAGGCAGGAGGGCACTCTGAGCAGCAAAGGTAGAGGCATCTCTGCTCCTTCCCAGCTGGGAAGAAAGAGGGAAGTT
Organism: Dipus sagitta; assembly: GCA_036346955.1. NCBI lineage: Eukaryota > Metazoa > Chordata > Mammalia > Rodentia > Dipodidae > Dipus > Dipus sagitta. The sequence goes on along the minus strand of CM070770.1, from coordinate 42,217,484 downwards.
AGACAGCAGAAGGACAGCAGGAATTCAGGCATGAAAGGGTGTCACACAGGAAGCAAATAGCTTGGTCCTGTGGTTGGCATTGGTCCCCTCCACCTGTCATGGACCTGTAGCAGCCCAACGTGGCAGAGTGTCAGGAACTTTCTGTCCCTCACAGCTTCCCATGTGCACAGCTTAGCAAGATCCCTGCCCTAGAGACTCTGAGCCAGGCGACACGCGCACGCACTCTGTAGGATTTGTGGAAGTTTGTTTTTGTCTTGCAGGGGCTTTGTTCTTGTGTGATTCATCAGATGACCCACTGTTCCTTAGAGCTGCAAGAAGCCTGGCAGGTCAGGCCATTAAGTTCCTTCTGTGGGCCTAATTCATAGCCTGACATCACGAGCCTAACGACATAATCCATTTGTCCTGATTTGATTTTTTCATTTCAAGAGGCTCCCTTGGCAGCCAGGTTTTCTCATTATGACATGACATGATTCATCTGCATGGTAATTCCCATTAGAATAAGCATCTCTGGCATGATTCATCTTTGCAGATACTAAGCTGAAAGCATCTCTTAGAAGAAGGCCTGTTAAATTCGCAGCCACAGGGAAGTTCAGGGAGAGGTGCTCCTTCCCTTGCCTCATGTAGTTAGTTTTGTCGTGTATTAGATTCTGACCTAGGGGTGTTGAAAGAGTCTTATGTGGTTCTTATTCTAGAAAGGAGATGACAGTGTAGGGGTTTGAATATGAAATATACCCCATAGACTCAAGTGTTTGTAATTAAGCTTCCTACCTAGTCCCCAGCTGGTGGTGCCTTTAGAAGGGAGAGCCTTGCCAGCTGAGGGGTGTCACTGAGCATGGACCTTGAGGTCTTGCTCTAGCTGCTACTGTCTGCTGCAGATATGTCAAGTAGTGAGCTGCCTGCCAGGCTTTCTTCTGCCATGATGAAACTTCCCCTTGAAACTCTCAGCCTGAAGTAAGGCCTTTCCTTCCATAGATGCTTCTGGTCGGTTGTTTTGTCCCAGCAATGAGAATGTAACTGCACCAAACATGGACATTAAATGTAAAGAATCACTTAGGGAGTACAATCAGAGATCAAAGATACCATGTTTTTCTTAAGGTTCTTGGTAGTGGTTCTGAAATCAGGAATCAGAGTCTTCTGGACAGCTGATGAAATACAGATTGCTGGGTTTCAGTCTGAGTCTTTGACTCAGCAGATCTGGGGCCCAACAACTTTTATTTCTTTTTTCTTTCTTTTTTCTTTCTCTTTATTTGCATGTATTGTGTATGTGTGTATGTGTGAGAGAGAGAGAGAGAGCAATGTGCATGCACAGGTATATGAACACCAGAGGACAGCCTCAGGTGTCGTTCGTTGGGAGCACTGCTCACCTCCTTTGAGACAGGGTCTCTCATTGTTCTGGAGCTCACATATTGGGCAAGAGTGGCTATTTTTCAAGTGCCAGTCTCTGCCTCCCCAGAGCTGGCATGTACCACCATACCTGGCATTTACATGGATGATAGGATCAAACACAAGTCCTCATACTTACAAGGTAAGCACTTTACCAAAAACATGCTGGAAGATTCTGCCAAAAACTTGTTGAGGACATAGAATAGACAGACTCATTCATTTCATCAAGAGGTATGTATTGAAAAGCTATAATGCCAACTACTGTTCTGGACACTGGAGATTCAGCAATTAAAAACAGAAAAGTCCCCACAGAGCTGAGCTTCTCATGGGAGGAGAAAGGCAAAGAGGTGGAGGGAACCTTATTCCACTTAATCCTTTCTTAAAAGTGCTTCATTTGACATCTATCATAGATTCCCTAGGGGTTCAGCTTGATAATTAGCAGCACTGGGTTAGAGAGCCCTGACACTAAATCCTAACCATGTACATTTAAGTTCCTTACTTTCAAGTGTTGACCATAGCAGGGCCTCTTCATTGAGCTATTCTGATGCCTACCTGGAATCATGTCTCAGTGCTCAGTGCCTAGCTCATTTTAAGCAACCCATAAATGTTGAGGCCATTACCAGTATTATGACAGAGCTAATGGGCCACCTAAGTAACTAGTCCTATTCCTGCTGAAAGATTTCAGAAGATATGCCATCAGATCCTAAAGCATCATAATTTTCCATAACTGATCCCAGAAATAGAGCCATCTCCTCAGACCCAGGACTTACATTTCTAACAAGTTTCCAGGGCATGCTACCAGTGCTGGCCCAGACCCTCAGTTTGACTCCTGTGCTATAAGGCTATAGTTGTATCTCCATTGCACCTCCCCTCCACTGCCTGAAGTATGCTATGTATTGGCCCTGAGCTGGGAACGGTGTTGAATAAGACATGGCACTCACATTCTGGAAAAGAGGTGACCTATATTTAACAGGGTTTTGCATTGGGTGTAATTGGGGCAAGGGATAAAAATGTGATTATTTCTTGCAGAAGCCCAGGGGTGGCTATAAAGGAGGAAGCAGAATTTTAATGAAAGGGTGAAATGTAAGTTAGTTGTGTGGAAGGGTATTTGTTGCTGTGAAATTCCAGAATGTCAGCAGTGCTGGGACATCCTTTCACCTTTCCTAGATGATTCCCATGGCAAATAAAAGTTTGGCTTGCTTCCTGTGGAAGCCACTGGCACAACTCTAGTTAATTGGCTTGGTGCTGGCAAAGCCTTTATTTTTGGCTCTTTGGAATCATGTTTGACCAGTGTCTCGTGCATGGTCTCAGTTCTCTCAGAAGAATGGAATTCTCCACACAGTCTCTGGAATGGAATGTGGAATCAAGAGCAGAGGAAACACAGCCTGCTGCCAAAATCCTGCCTCCTGCCCCTGCCACTTGGGCTCCAAGCTGCCTCAGTAGCCACTCCCCTAAAACCTCTCTGTTTTTGTCCACTCTTAGGAAATCTGGTGTTTCTTTTATCATTGCCTTTTGTTTACACATTGGTAGACACCCATTAGAAATGGTCTGCAATCTTTTAGCTTCTTTAGCCTTCTAGAGCACTGCTTTTAGACTCCAGAAGTTAGAGGACAGGTGTGTGAGACAAGTAAAGGGGATTCCAAACAAAAGCTCACAGCTCCTACACTTCATGCCAGGAGGGGAGCCCCTACCTTGTTACCCACATTTAGCAGAGTAAAAATTGATGTGATTATTTGACTTTCTAGCACAGGGCTCCTTAAAAACCACATTATGGAGGAGGATTGGTGTGCTATGACAAGGAGATAGATAGTTACTACTGAGCAGTGATAGCTCATACTGAATAACACTGACGGGGAACAAGAAAATATAACTGTATTAGAGAATAATGATGAACAAAATCACCATCAAAGTTAAGGTTAATTGATACCTTCCTCCTCACTTAAAGAGATCACAGAACAAAAACTCTAAAAAGTCCTTTGAGATAGATTTGTCTGGCCTTTTCATGTCAAATATAAGAATGCTGGGGTAAGGGCCAAGGGCAAGGTATAAGAATAGGTAGGTGCACCATTTGCCCAGCATTAATCTATGTTAGTAGATTCTGGGTCTCTCCAGGGCAGAGTTTGTTTGTTCTTAAAAATAATTGTTCTCAAACATCTATCACATTCTCTATAATACAACTCAATTATTTGTTGAATGGATTTTATTTACAAAGGCCATTCAATGAATCTATATGCTGGGGTTTTTTTAGGGTCCTATAATCCTTTCAAATCATCATTTTCATGAAAAATTGACATGAAGAACAGATAATATTATGTTCTGTTGACTGACTCAAATATGATAATGAGATGGTATTAAACAGTCTTTCTGAGTACTGGCCATATTTCATTAATAACCATGAGAAGCTTATTTGGCAAGAGCTGTTATAAATACTGTTGTAAAGATTGGATGTGATTTTGTGTGACTTCGACATGTGATGGTCACCAAACACAGTTGACAGTGCAGTGTCATCTGATTTAGGAGAGTCCAGTGGATTGATGGCCAAAAACATACTGGAAGATTCTATCAAAAATTTGTTGAGGACATAGAATAGACAGACTCATTCATTCCATCAAGAGGTATGTATGGAGAAGCTATAACACCAAATACTATTCTGGACACTGGAGATTCAGCAATTAAAAACAGAAAAGTCCCCACAGAGCTGAGCTTCTCATGGGAGGAGAAAGGCAAAGAGGTGGAGGGAACCTTATTCCACTTAATCCTTTCTTAAAAGTGCTTCATTTGACATCTATCATAGATTCCCTAGGGGTTCAGCTTGGTAATTAGCAGCACTGGGTTAGAGAGCCCTGACACTAAATCCTAACCATGTACATTTAAGTTCCTTACTTTCAAGTGTTGATCATAGCAGGGCCTCTTCATTGAGCTATTCTGATGCCTACCTGGAATCATGTCTCAGTGCTCAGTGCCTAGCTCATTTTAAGCAACCCATAAATGTCGAGGCCATTACCAGTATTATGACAGAGCTAATGGGCCACCTAAGTAACTAGTCCTATTCCTGCTGAAAGATTTCAGAAGATATGCCATCATATCCTAAAGCATCATAATTTTCCATAACTAATCCTAGAAATAGAGCTTAAAAACAAAACAAGAACAAAATTGGTTCCCCTTGACTATCCCTTCAAGTTTCAAGTGGAGACAAAGCCCCTTGGGCTATCTGGAAGAGTAGGCATTCTTCCTGAGCAGGTGCTGGCCACTTCATGCCTTTCAGGACATGAAAATCTTTTTTGTTTTTTCAGCTTCAGTATGTTTGCTCTATTTTGTTGTGGATCTGTACTAGTGCTTGTTTCTGCAAGACAGCCCTCTTTCTGGAATCACAAGGAGCTTTACTTGTTCCTGTGTTTCTGCAAATGTCTAAGCATTATTAATGTTTCAGCCAGTAACTTCATAATATTATGGTTGCCTTCCTTCAACCACTCATCCAGGCCACGCCATCCCATAACACCTGCCATTATGGGAGGAGTGTGAGTCCATGGAGAGGATCCATTCGCAGTTGTTGTTAACTTTAGGAGCCCTGAGGAGCACTGATTACAGCATTGATCTTGCTATATATAATTTTAAGTCTTTCAGAACTTAACAATGGCTAAATGTAAACTCCTCAATTACTTTCTTTACTTCCAACAACAATGTATAATCTATATTCAAATTAGCTTGACTATATAAAACGGTAGGGGTGTGTGTGTGTGTGTGTGTGTGTGTGTGTGTGTGTGCTGGAGATTGAATCCAAGGCCTTATATAAATACTAAGCAAGTGTTCTACCACTGAACTGTACCCCAGTCCAGTCTGTGACAGTGGGAAAGAGGAGAGCAGCCTGGCCCAGAAGAGAGGAACCAAGACCAAATGCCCTATTGGAGTTAAAGCTGTTGTTAGGAGAGTTGGAAGCACTGTACCAAGGTGGCATAGTGGGATCTGAAGTCAGAGATGTAGGGTAGACTCTGGAAATCTGAAGAACAAAACAAAGTGGTCCCTTTTATGGACTTCTGGTGACGGGGAGAGTGCATCTAGGCAAAGACTACTAGAAGTCACAGAGGCAGATAAAGAAAGTCTCTAGTCCTTCAGGGTCTCTGAGGGAAAGGGACTATTCTGCCACCCTGCTCTTAGATAGGACCCAGGGCCGTAACTCAGGCAGCTTTGGGTTTCCCTGACAATAGGGAGCTAGTCTTGCCTCTTATTTTCTCAGACAGCAGGAGGGCTGGTCTTGCATGTCTGGCCTTGGACCTCAGGCAGCAGGGCCTCATAAAGTGGTAACATATGTTCCAGCAGTCTGCAATTGATAATGAACTTATCTGGTGTACTTGTTTACTGCCCATTTTCTCCACTAACTTGTTCACTGTTGGGTCCTCAGTAATTGGGCCAGTAAATGTGAGTTGTTGAAGGAATGAACAAATGAACAAACAAATGAAGACATAGCTGCTTGGCAAGCTGGGCTCCTGTGTTATAACGTGTTCATTGTATCCCAGAAATAATATTGGCCCGCGTGGGGCAGGAGCCTCTTCTTTTCAGCTCCTTCTATTTCTACATTAATCAAGTGGAACAAAGTTTATGTCTTTCTTCACTTTCTGATTTAAAACTATAAATTTCCATATAAAGGAAATAGATTTGGTGATTCCTTAGTCATAACTTGACTATTTTCTTGTTGTTGTTGTTGTTGTAGAGGCAAGCCCAACAGTCTAGACTGGCCATTTTTAATGTGAGAAAGTGAGAGTGACAAAGAGTGACTGAGTGAGAGAGAGAGAATGGGTACTCCAGGGCCTCCAGCCACTGTAATCGAACTCCAGATGTGTGCACCCCCTGTTGTGCATGTGCAACCTTGTGCACTTATGTTACTGTGTGTCTGTCTTATGTGGGACCTGGAGAGTCAAACATGAGTCCTTAGGCTTTGCAGGCAAGCACCCTAACTGCTAAGCCATCTCTCCACCCCTGACTATTTTCAAAAACAATTTATGTGGACAATTATGAGTAAAAACAACTGCAGTGTAAATATCAGTGAAGCCTCTTGCCCAATAATAACATGGTCTCGAATAATGATGTGGAATTGAATCTTACCATTGAGCCATGAGTGTGACCACACTTAATACAATGATAAATCTGGGTCACAGAGTTGGAGAAACATGTTTTTTAATCTTGGCTTAGCCTCTTACTAGCTGGGTAAGACTTGCTGTATTTCTCCAGCTCTTTAGGTTTGCTTTCTCACCTGTAATATGAAAGCAATATGATATAGGGCTATTTTTGCAGGATCAGTTGAAATTAAGTAAAATACTGTGGTGGTGCCTGGACTGGCAGTGGAGGATCTGAGAGTTAGGGTGGTCTCACTGTGTGTCTGCCTCTTGACAGACTATCAGCCAGTAACTGGGCCATGGTATCTCATCCTCCAGAAAGCTAACTCAGGCTTCTTCACATTATAATTGTTACAAAGTTCCTTAAAGCAATAAGAGAGGAAAACCTTCAATGCAGAAATTTTTCATGATCATCTTGCAGATTTCTAGTGGCTAAGCAAACAAGGATAGGGAAAGTTAGTAAGGAGAATATTTGTGCCAGTTTTTATATTATACCCATCATGACCATCATTGTTAACACTGTTTGCTGAGCATTTACTGTCAGATGCTGTTTAATCACATTATCTTTATCAGAGCTTGTCATTATAATCACAACTGTATGAAGCAGATACTTCCATGTCCATATACTGGAGAAAAAAAGGTAATGAAGGTACAGATGGCAAAGCAATAATCTATCCAGGGAAGGTCTTATAGCTGAGAAGCAGGGCGGGGAGGTAGGGTTCAGAGCAATGGTCCAGAACCATCCTGAGTGATCTAGTAAGAAGGAGTAACCTGGTTTTGACATGGCCCCTGAATGTTACCAGCCCTCCCACCACTTTGTCCATGCTTCAGCTTTTTATCCCATAACAACCTTGAATTCTGTTTGTGTAGAATTGGCATGACTTGTATTTATTGTTCAGACCTTGGTATAAACTTGTGATCTGTTTGCAGATCTTTATGGTGGAGGTGTTAGTAATTGTGGTGACAGGGTACGATTCATTCTTACAGTTCCTCACTTAATGTTTCTTTGCACAAGTTTGAGGTGAGTTGCAACCTTTTCCCCTTATCCTTAGCAATTAACATGAGAATAGCACACATGAAACATACTTGAGGGACTCAGTATATGTTTATTGCATAGACTGTAATCCTTATTCATGTATCACTAAGGTAAGGACAACAAACATATATACTACTTATGTCCAGATATTGGCCAGGTGTGATGAGAGAGGTGGGGACTGGCACCAGCTGGAAACTTGTGGCTTACCAGTTGGTCTATGTGTCCATGGAATGCTTGGCCATTTGATACCTGGTGGGAATTCTCAAGACTATTAAATCATTCCAATGTTCAGGGGGTGCTTTCACTTCAGATGTGTATGTAAACTTTAGTGGTTTGAAACTGTGTTGGATAAAGTCAATCTGTTGGCTGAATCTTGTTAATGGCCATCAGTTTGTAACCTCCCTGTATTAAATGTTTGTTGGCACTTCTGTGTTACATTATAGCTGACCTGAAGGTCAGAGATGGAAGGCCAATAGAGATGATGAAACAATAAGATGATGAGAAGAAAGACTTTAAGAAAGATGGGGAAGCTGGGCATGGTGGCACATGCCTTTAATCCCAGCACTCAGGAGGCTGAGGAAGGAGAATTTCTGTGAGTTCGAGGCAACCCTGAGACTACATAGTGAATTCCAAGTCAGCCTGGGCTACCATGAAACCCTACCTCAAAAAAGTAAAAGAAATAAAGGAGAAAGAAAGAAGATAAATAAAGAGAGAGAGAAGGAAGGAAAGAAAGATGGGGTCTTGTGTATTTCAGAGATTCTGCGGATGCAGGAATAAGAGAAGTCGTTTAGAGGGGCTGAAGTGATGGCTCAGGTGTTAAAATACTTGTCACTCAAGCATAAGGACTGGAGTTCAGATCCTCAGCACCTGGTGGGTGTAACAGTGACCTATAGTCCCAGTGCTCATCAGGCAGAGACAGGGAATCCCTAAGGCAAGATGGCTGGCTAGACAAGCCAAATCAGTGAACTCTGCGTTCAACTGAGACACTCTGCCTCAGGAAATTTAAGGTGGAAGGAAGAAACCCAAGGTCAACCTCTGACCTCCACCTGCACAAGCACACATGTGCATGCACTCCTGCGTACATATGTACCACACACATACCCACTCACATATGTACATGCACACACCACACATATACCAATACACATATGTACATGCACATACCACATACATACCCATACACATATATACATGCACATACCGTGCACACAAAAATAGGGGAAAACAGTCTATTAGACTAAAATGAAATTATTTCATGTAGCACTTGATATACAGATCTAAGTGTACTTTAGAAAACAGTCAGATAACATGAGAAATGCTCAAACATTCAAGTAAAATAAAATAAATTTCTGCACTCTAATACTTCTAATTGTCTTTAACATTCTGTTCGGCAATATAAATGCCCAATAGGGAAATATTTACTGCTTTCAAGTTTCTGTGATCAAGGAATCCTTGTGCCATTCCTTCCTTTGGAGGTCTTAGGTTTTGAGGACAACACATTGTAAAGGTTGTATAAGGGACTTAATGAGCCACTAGGAATCTAAGAAGGTGCAATGTGAAACACTAAATGCATGAAGCCTTGAATGAGAGCACAGTGGGCCAGTGGAGTAGCTTGGCACATCAATGGCATAAGCAGTCCATTAGTGACTAGGGTTGTCTGCATGCTTATCTTTTTTTTTTCATGTGTGTGTAGAGTATCTGTGGTATGATGTGGTATGTGATGTGATATGTGTGTCATATGCACATATAGATACAGATGAGTGCACCCTAGGTGTAAGCACATAGAGGCCAGAGGATAACATGGGATGTCATTTTCTTTTCATTCATTCACCTGTTTCTTTGAGACAAAGTTTCTCAGTGAACCTGGAGCTATGGTTTTCTTAGTCAGGGAGCCACAGTGATTCTCTACTCTCTGTCCATGTCTACTCTGAGGACTAGGGTCACAGATATGTATGGCCATACCCAGCTTTTCGCATGGGTGCTGTGGAGTATAGCTCCACAGACTCTGGATCTCTCAGACCCTTATGCTTGTGCAACAAGTGCTATTACTCACTGAGACACCTCCCCAGCCCCACATTAACCTTTTTAAACAAAACATTTTTTAGCCTCATTCCTCTGCTGAAAACAAATACAGAGCGTTAGGGCTGCTCACATGGGTTGAAGCTCTTTGCTTTGACAGTCAGGGCTCCTCTTTATAACAGACCATCTAACCTTCCTCGTTGTCCACTTAAGCCCGCTCCTCACTCTCTGCCTTCCACACATTGCCCTACTTGCTGCTAGTAAGGCACGTCCACATTCTCCAGCCTCTCCACTTGCACATCTCTCTTGAGTTACTTTCTTCGCCTGTTCCAGTGAGAGCCATGCCTGCTTTCCAAGGCTTATGCCAAACCTGGATTTCTCTATAAAGCCTTTCTAGGCCAGCATTCTTTTACATAAACTTCTAAAGCATTTACTGAAGGGCTTATATGAGACTTGCCATTCTGAAGATTGCCTGTATGATGTGGATCTGAGAAAAAAATCATGTCCTGAGTGCTGTACTTGCCCTGCCCAGGGTTAGATGACTTGATTCAGCCACACATAAAAGCCCAGGTATAACCCCATCACCCTGAACATCATAGCCTCTGTTCTATGGTTACACAACCTCCTGTCATTTCTTAAGGGTGGAGGAGTGCATTTCTTGCTGTAGACTTACCCTATAGTAATGGGTGCCATTTACAGACATTAAATCAAGTATGTTATGTGTGTTGTCTTAGTGGATTTAACAACATCCCTAAAAGGGATGTTATTATCCCCACCTCACAGAGGAAGAAACTGTCTCAACACATCCAAGTTACTTGTTCATGTTCATTACCAGCTCTGACTGGTCAAGGCAAAGCCAAATATCCAATCTCACATACCTCACCCCAGTGCCTGGGATGTGTCCCTGCATACCAACTCCATGGCCTCACTGGTATCCAGAAATTTATGACAGAGAAGAAAATCTAAGAACTTACACTCAGCCTCCAAGTGCAAGTACATAACAGCAAGCAGAAGAAAGAAGAGTAGAAGTCTAGTGATGTTGAGTCTATTTTGAATGCTACAGGGGCTCTGGATTTATTGTAGGGTCTCATAAGGACTTAACATAGCTAAATAGAAGGTCTCTAGAAGGCCTTGGCTAAGGTGAAATCTGGAAGGTACAGCACCATGAGGGGCACATGAATCACCTGAAGAATGTATATCAGTCTCCCTTTTATCCAGATGTTGATGTCATCAAAGAGGGCACACACCATTGCCACCCTACCCTAAGCTCTTTGATGTTCTGTGAGCTCTTTGGTGGGGAAAACAGTTTGATTTGCCTATGTTAGACACAGTGATTGTATATAAATATGTTATAAGTATTTATGGGTTTGAAGTCAATCACAGCAAGTTGGTAAGGAGACATGATGGATATAATACAGAAAGCTTGCATATTCTGCTACATGGGACATGTCTTCATTGTTGTTCACACTATAGACTGGCTTTCTAGAATACTTGAAAATAAACTAACACAGTAATGTCAAACCTCCAAATATACAGGCCTCTTCTTCAAAACCAGACTGTGAAATTCTGAAGCACAAGAAGCGGGTGGCATCCTTTACAATTGCCCCATGTTTTGTAACATAGTGTGTTATACAGGTCAGGGTCTGTCTTCACGATTGTTGAATGACTGGATTAGAGTAGACAGGAGACACAGCAGGGAACCTGTCCCAACAGTCCACTATTCCTCAGATCATCTGGTGAATTCAAATGATAAAGAGAGAGGAGCTCGTGAAAACGAGAGCAGAGAATGAACAGAAGCTGTCAACTCTGACGGTGGGAGGCAAGGAAGAGGGAAGAGAAGAAAAAATTTCAAAGATTTGATCTCAGCCTGTTGATGGGAGGAATATACCAGAGAGAGAAATAGAGAAGTTCTCCTTCATGTGATCCTCTTATCCTCACTTCACTTTGAAAATTGGAGCAAGAATTCCCTGTGAATGTCAGACTAAAGCATTTATGGAGACAGATAGATGAACAGTCATGTAAAAAACGAGCAAGAGAAATTTGTCCTTGTATCTGTGCAAAAGAGCTCTGCTCTCCTGTGAAGGAGGAGAAATTTGAGCTGAATGTATTTTTGGTTGCTACAGCTTTAAGTGCTCTGTTTGATAGCAAAGTTGTTTGAATGGCCTATTTCATAACTACACATAGCTTCTCCAAATAAATGGTGTCTGTAGAATGTTCAGGTTAATGCATGAGTCCAGTGCTCCAAAGTGTTTGCGCTTAGAGCAACTGAGCCTTCTTTCTTAATAAGTCATCTTGGCATTTTGTCAACAAGCTAATTTGCTTTTCTAAGAGACTAGATTAATACTTCCTGTGCTTTGTGCTATTCGTAGATCTACAATGCAGTGAGAAGAGAAGAAACAGAAGATACAGTTGGATCTCATCTCCATTTCTTCACAAAGCTCCCAGCCTCCGAGACAGCCCATGGAAGGATTAGCCATGGTCCATGCTTAAAGTACTGTGTCCGAGACGCCGGGTGTGAATACCGTGCCACCCTCCAAAGGACATCCATATCTCAATACATCACTGGTTCTCTCCTTGAGGCAACCACCTCTTTAGGAGCAAGAAGTGGCCTTCTCAATACTTTTGGAGGATCCACTGGACGAATGATGCTAAAAGGTAATGTCTGATATTTTGCCTTTTGTTTTTAGTCTTTAGAGAATAATCTCAAATAAAGTAAAATATATCTCCTGATGGAAAATTGAGTTCACAAACAGCAATTCTAAGTAAAAGTAGCTGCTTTAGAAGACTATGAAGAGCCAGTCACCTGTTAAAATTCCTTAAGACCAACAGCCCAAACACTAAGCATTAAGATTTTGAAGCTTCTGGATTGGGGAGGTAGCTCAGCAGGTAAAGTGCTTGCCTCACAAGCATAAGGATCTGAGTTCAATCCCCAGTACTCACATAAAAATGCCAGGTACAGGCTGGAGAGATGGCTCAGTGGTTAAAGGCACTTGCTTGCAAAGCCTGATGGCCTGGGTTCGATTCCCCAATACCCACATAAAGCCAAATGCACAAAGTGGCATGTGCATCTGGAGGTCATTTGCAGTGGTGGGAGGCCCAGCATGCCCATGCCCATTCTCTCTCTCTCTCTCAAATAAATAAAATAAAAATATTGTTAAAAATATTCCAGTGTACTGGCACATTCCTGTAATTTTAGTGGTGGGGAGGTGGAGACAGGAGGATCCCTGGAGCTCACTATCCAGCCTAATGGGTAAACTTCAAACCAGTGAAAGACTGTGTCTCAAAACAGGTGGATGACATCCCTGAGGATGACAGCACATGTTGTCTTGTGGCCTCCACATGGACACACACATACATACACCCCTATATTTTTTTAAGTAGAAGTTATTTTTTCCAAAAACAGTAAATGGTTAAAATACTATCTTTACTTTTTCCTATTATTTTATTTTATTTTTTATTTATGAGAGAGAGAGCAAGAGGAAGAGAGATGATTGGCACAGCAGGGCCTTAGCATTTGCAAATAAACTCCAGATGTGTGTGCCACCTGTGTGCATGTGTCACCTTGTGCATCTGGCTTACGTGGGCTCTGGGGAGTTGAACCTGGGTCCTTGGGCACCACAGGCAAGCGCTTTAACAGTTAAGCCATCTCTCCAGCCCTATCTTTACTTTTTAAAAATTTATTTAAGCAGGTGGTTTCTCCTAACGATAGTCTTTGAGTAATTTTAACTACTATTACAGGATACTAGTAGACAAACATGGGAACATGTGGTCACATTGAAAGCCAGCAATGGTTGGTAGCAGATTAAAATGTAGATATCCTTCATATACAGAGTGAGTAGGTTCACACTGACCAGCCAAGACCACTTTTCCATCAGTATTATCTTTAAGGACAAACTGAAAAATGAAAGCCAATGTAAAATGGGGTCCCTGAGTATCCAAGTTTCCCTGCTACTTTCCTGCAGATAGGCAGGCCAGAAATGGCACTGTGCCTGGGAGCCTCAGAGGCTGGTTCACTGCACAGTTGTCACAAACTGTTTGGCAGCCTTCCCTTGGCAGGAAACAAGAAGCCAGACAGGGCCATGCAGTGCTGTGTTCCACTGCCCGCGGGCTGCTCAGAACTTCAACTGACATCCGGCAAACCTATCCAGGAGAGTAGCTAATGTCCCTTCGCAGTAAGTCCTGAGATCAGGGATAACTGGCCAGTGACCTTCATCCTTGTTCTCTTGTGTCACCTCCCCCACCCCCGACACACACACATCTGAGTAGGTCTAAGAGGAAGGTTACTCCCACTCTATGTACCATACTGGGTGCTATGCTGCATGGCTTTCAGAAATCACTAACTTTCTCTGGGGAATGGGCTCAAATGAATGAAAGGAAAGCACACAATTTGGGAACAGTAATCTGCGACATTAATGGGGAGAAATTTGGTTTCCTATGTACTTCATTGTATTATATGCCCCCTCCTAGGTGCTAGGTGTAAGAGCTGTGAAGGGAAAAAGTATAATTCCCTCTCTCATGGAGTGTATGCTGTTTACATGGTAAGTCCTTTTCCCTACATACAAGATTAAAGGTTTCTCCACTCAGATGTGGCCCCCAGAGATTGTGAGGCCGACATTCTCCATCAGTGCTCTTCCCAGAACATTGAACTGAGATTAGCATGTGGAATTGGGATGGTTTCAATGCATGTGACTATATTCTGAGACCTTACCATGAGAGTTCACCAATCTGTACTTATCAGTTACTCCGTACTTATCAGATACCCCCAGTACATTGTGTTCAGCAGAATGTAGGTGGTATGGGAGAATTCTACTGAAGTGTTGCTAGGTTACCAGTTTGTAATATATTTATTAGGAGGCCAGACTAGAATGCATAAATTAATACTAGAATAATGTGAAATTACACAGATGAATTAAGCCTCATATAATGGATGTGAAAGGCTCTCTAAGTGTTCAGAGTAGGAAGTGTGGAGAGGGAGTTGAAATGCAACAGATCAGAAATGATGCCTTTTCTTTCTTCTCCCTGAATTTGGTAAGGGATAGATCTCTAGAGTCCCAACTAAGACAGGAATGCCTCCAGTCTTCCACAGGTCTGTGAGGGAGAAAAAGAAAGGCCACTGGTCAGTGCCTCTGCTGTTCTGATGGCAGCTTGATCTAGATTGCTGTTTGTATTTCCTTGTTCAGAGTAGAGTCTCATAAATCATTATTTCCAGCCCAGAGGCTCATTGGACTATCAGCCAATGTGTGATCTTTCAATTGGTGTTTTAAGCAAGCTGGGAGTTTGTTTAATTTTCTGTTTTGCAGTTCCTTAATGGTTTCTGATAACCCTCTAATTAGCTCCTCCTGAAGAGGACAATTAGCTGACTGCCTTCTGCTCTGAGCTTATTTTTGTAGTTTCTAATTTGCTCTCCTGGAAGCCATTTTCAACTTCAGTTCTTTCTTTCAAAGTGTTTGTATATCTTAGCTAAATATGTTTCTTCAACTTGCAATAGAAAATATGCATAAAAAATCATATGAGGGGGCTTGAGAGATAGATGTCTTAGCGGTTAAGGTGCTTGCCTGCAAAACCTAAGGACTCAGGTTCAGTTCCCCAGTACCCACGTTAGACAGATGAACAAGGTGGTGCATGTGTCTGGAGTTTGTTTGCAGTGGCTGGAGGTCCTGGTACACCCATTCTCTCCTCTCTCTATCTGCCTCTTTCTCTCTCTTTCCCTCCCTCCCTCCCTCTCAAATAAATAAAATAATTTTTAAAAGTCATAATAATAATAAAAATATATATATGAGGTAAATAATATATTAGTAATCTCAAAAGAGCCATTCCATAATATATGTATATTTCAAAACATTGTATTATACACAATAAATGCACAAAGCCCTTGTCAATTTAAAAATTAAAAGAAAAGCTGGGCATGGTGGCTCATGCCTTTAATCCCAGCACTCGAGAGGCAGAGGTAGGAAGATCACTGTGAGTTCAAGGCCACCCTAAGACTACATAGTGAATTCCAGGTCAGCCTGAGCTAGAGTCAGACTCTACCTCGAAAAACCAAACCAAAAAAAAAAAAGAAAGAAAGAAAGAAAAGAAAAGAAAAGCCAGATGAGTCTTCAAAGTCAAAGGTATTGACAGAATTATAGGACAGAATGTAAGATCAAAATATTGGCTAGTAGATCTTGAGCCCTATAGCAGTATGCTGTCACCTGGGGGTCTGGAGGAGGTGCTGGTCGCTATAATTTGGTTGGCTTCATCTCTTATTGTTCAGTGTGTCTCCTGTGTCATACTTTGGTTGACATCTCTCAGCTTTGAATTGTTAATAAAGGCTTAGGTGTAAGGATACGAGCTTGGTGGCACACACCTAGAATTGATATACTAGGGATGCAGGAGGATCACAAGTTTGAAGCCGGCCTGGACTACATAGCAAGACCTGTCTCAAAACCACCAAGAAGTTTGCCGGGCATGATGGCACACATCTTAATCTCAGCACTTGGAAGGCTGAGGTGGGAGTATCACTGTGATTTCAAGGCCAGCCTGAGACTACATAGTGAATGCCAGACCAACCTGGGCTAGAGTGAGACCCTACCTCGAAAAACCAAAGAAAAGGAAAAAAAGAAAAGAAAACCTACTTAAAAAAACTCTAAAAGAAATATCTACCATCTATTCAGCTTCTGGTTTATAAGTGGGTAGTTTATGTTCTAGAAATTTATTTCTCAGAGCTGTGTGGAATTTAGGCCACTTTCTTGGAGAAGCAGTACTAAATATGATTTTTCCTGAACTATCCAAAACCTCTTTAACCTATACAAAACTGAAATAAACATATTTCCCATGGAGCAGGTTGGGCATGTGCAACAATAGTAGCAAGTTAAAGGACATTTCTTGGGCTGGAGAGATGGCTTAGCGGTTAAGGCACTTGCCTGCAAAGCCTAAGAATCCAAGTTCGACTCTTCAAAAGCCATGTAAGCCAGATGCACAAGGTAGCATATGAGTCTGGAGTTCATTTGCAATGGCTATAGGCTCTGGCACGCCCATTCATTTTTTCTCTTTCTCTCTTTCACTAATAAATAAATAATTTTTAAAAAGATGTTCCTTGCTGAAAGATTTTTCATATTCTATTTATTTAAGAGAGAGAAAGAGGGAGAGAGGGAGAGAGAGAGAATGGGCGTGCCAGGGCCCCTAGCCACTGCAAACAAACTTCAGATGTATTTGCCACCTAATGCAACTGGCTTACGTGGGTACTAGGGAATCAAACCCGGGTCCTTAGGCTTTGCAGGCAAGCACCTTAACCACTAAGCCATCTCTCCAGCATTATAAGAAATAATTTTAATTGAAGATGGGTGAAGAGTTAAATTGAAATTTTTATTATGAGGTTTTGAAAAGAACTTTTAGCCATTGCTGAGATTTTAGATGTTGGCAGTATAAGTTCTTACAGTAAATTACTGTTTGAATCTCATACCTTATATGAAATAATCAGAAAATTAGCTCAGGTTTTTAATGTAATGCTTACAAATGAAATAAAAGGGAGAGAAGATAACAGTATAAGCTTCCATTACCCCCACCACCAGAGAAAGGGAAAGGAAGCAAGTCCAAAGGATGACCTCTTCCATGGGAGAAATCATGTTTGAAGTTTATTAAGTGGAATTTGGGAAGGTGGAGGAAAAGGAAGCAGAAAGATTCCACTTGCATGAGGCATGGTGGTAGGAATAGAAAACTATGGCAATAGCTACAAGGAGCCCGAAACAGGGAGTGGAGAGTTAGTGTCTGATGGGTACAGTTTCCAAAGGCCGGGATCCCAAAGATGGGTGGGAGCACAGCAGTGTGACTGTACTTAATACTGTGAACTGAACTTCAAATACTGGTACAACACATTCAATGTCATTTAAAGGAACTGAAAGTTGGAGGAGGGTCACGGTATATGTATCTTTCTTTGCAGGTCTATATGAGCTTGCAAAGGACTAAGGAGTTTTTCTCCTGGAAAGCGCTGATCACAGTGGGGATTGCATCAGCCCATAGGAGAAACTAGGAAGAGAGACTGCCCAGCAGTTAATCATTCCCGAATCAGGGGCTGCTCACTAGGGCTTGCCTGTCCAGAGTTCTTCAGGGGACAACAGAGAGCTGGCCAGCATCAGAGCACAGGCACGCCTGGCTTCCTGCCTTCAGGCATTTCCCAAACTCATTGACCAGCCAGGATCTGCTCTTAATTGTAAGGGTGCACTGCCTTAAAATGGGAAAGCAGAGAGCTTATGGCCTTGGGTCAGGAGCTTCTACTGGTTTGATAATTAAGCTCCTTTTACTTCCTGTTTCTGTTTGCTTCCCCTCTCCTCCTTGTTAGAATCTGAGGACTAACAGTATACATCAGGAACAGACAAAAGAATCACTGGCTTTATTATAAGCATGAGACAACTAGGTATCGTGGTAAACATCTGTAATCACAGCACTAAAGAGGCCCAGGCAAGAGGATGGAAAGTTTGAGGCCACCCATAGGTTATATAACAAGGCCCTATCTCTCAAAAGCAAGCAAATAATCAAAGTAACAGAGACCACATAAACAAAACTCCACAAAATAAAGTAAAAAGGAATAAGAAAAGGTGAGATACTCCACAGTAATATCAAGTTTTGAAAGGGCAAAATCAAAAAAATAAAATCATGATATAATGATAATTATTTCAAATAATGCAGCAAGTGTTCTCAAATATGTACATGGCACCAGCTGGCATAATAAATTTAATGCAGCAAACAAAATTATCCTTCTCACATTGTTGCTGAGTAAAATGTATAAATTAAGGGACCAAATATTATGTAGTATGTAGTAGAAAAGAAAAATTCACTCTTCATTTTAACAAGTTTGATTACATGTAGAGCATGTATAGAGAACAAATGTATTAAAGTTATTATTCATAGGCTATAAGTAGAAACTATGAATGTAAAACATGACCTATAGATTTAATATTATTATTCAAAAAGAAGAGATTTCCTTCTGTAATTAAATGTACCTTTTCCAGGATAAATACAACTTCTTATTCTAGCTTGTTTTTTTTCTGAAATATTTAATTACAACACTGGAAATCCATAATAGACAAGTCTGATAAATTTTCAAAATATTTTTCTTTTAGCACAAGAATTATATCCTATTTGCATCTTTTCCTAAGGTTAATGGCTTTGCATATTAAAACAAGTAGTCATAGGAAAACATACAGAGAAATGCATGACGATACCTCATAAATAGTTTAGTTTATAACAGCTGTCTTGGTTGACTTCCTCATAATCAAAACAATTTTATCCTTAACATACCTACCAGGCAGAGAAGGTATGTACATAGTTCTGATTCCAAGGTTCCAGTTTGTTTGAAGAAGTATCCCAACTTATTAGTTTTGTTGCCTTGAAATTATTTTTTGGTGTTTAAAAATAAACTTTGGGGGCTGGAGAGATGCCTTAGCAGTTAAGGTGCTTGCCTGCAAAGCCTAAGGACCCAGGTTTGATTCCCCAATACCCACATAAAGCCATATGCACAAGGTGGTACATGCATTTGAGATTCATTTTCAATGGCTAAAGGCCCCGCTGTGCTCATTCGCTGTCTCCCCCCTCTCAAATAAATAAATAAATAAAATATTTTTTAAAATAAAAATAAACTTTGATATAATACTGGTTATATTTCTGTACCACTTAACCAATTAAGAAATATTCATTAGCTGCCCAGTGTGACCTACAGTTGTGTAAACTATGGGAAGAATGCAAAAGGTCACATTTGGAACTCTTCAGTTTGTAAAATAGTGTTTCTCATTCCAGAAAAAAACCATGTAATGTTGGGCTTCAAGCCTGCTGAAGTAGCTCTTGCCACCTAAAGAGAATGCATAAGCACTGGACTACTGAGTTGAAGCAGGGCCAGTGTATCATAGTCAGAAGTCTAGCAGGCAGAGGACAAAACCCCACTGCTTTTGGATTGCAAGAAGTTCAGCATCATCCAAGAATGGGATTCCATACACGCACGAGGTAACCTCAGAGTATGACTCCTCCCCAGCTGAAGTCTAGAAGTGTGACCCCCATGAACAGGTGTGCCCTCACCACCCACTCCATGCCAAAGTAAGAATAAGTCTAGTTTGAACAGGATACTTGGTTGCAGTCAACTCTTACTTGGGTTAATTTTGCCCAGAAACTAATTAATGCAAAGAAAACATCCTGTCCTGAATCTTAGTGAGTATTTTCTCTGTGAGAGGGAGAGATGAAGGGAATAAATCAGATGACTAAGGCTGGGCAAATTCTAATCAGAGAATTCAGAAAGGTGATTAGTGAGGACAGTAGTGCCAGACAGGCACTCAGGGTTTCAAATAAAAATGTCAAGTCTTGATTACATATTCCAGAACTTCATTTGCAGGATCATTATTTGAAATGCTACATTCTAATCTAATCTCATAGTGATTAGATTCCAAGGCTTCCTCCAAAACTTGCTGAATATTTAAAGCGAAAAACAGTGCTAAAAGATGAATTTCCAGGGGCTGGAGAGATGGCTTAGCAGTTAAGATGCTTGCCTCTTTCCCTCAAATAAATAAATAATTTAAAAAATTGGGCTGCAGAGTTTGCTTAGTTGTTAAGGTGCTTGCCTGAAAAAGCCTAAGGACCCAGGTTCGATCCCCCAGCATGCACAAGGTAGTGCTGCATGCATCTGGAGTTCATTTGCAGTGGGTAGAGGCCCTGGCACACCCATTCTTCTCTCTCGGTCTGTGTCTCCTCTCTCTCTCTCTCTCCATCTCTCTCTCATTAATTAATTAATTAAAATATTTTTTAATAAGGAAAGAGTCAGGCATGGTAGTGCACACCTTTAATCCCAGCACTTGGGAGACAGAGGTAGGATTGCTATGAGTTTGAGGCCACCATGAGACTACATAGTGAATTCCAGGTCACCTGAACTAGAGTGAGACCCTACCTTAAAAAACCAAATAAGTAAATAAATAAGAAAACAAATTTGGAAAGGTTTTGTGGGTTCAAGTTCCTTATTTTTTTCCAGTATTCCTGTTGTCAGTAGTCATAATCAATACCACTTGGGCCTCACATTCAAATGAAAAAAAATCAGAAGAGAGACCTAGTGGTTTTATGGAAGTAAGCAATGGTGACGGGGGGTCAGAATGTATAATTCAAGTGCTATTTTAGGCTTTCTCAGTAGCAATATTGGGAATATCAATCTCTGACTTGCTTCATGGTTGAGAGAAATTGGATGTGAGAATCACTGTGTCTTGAGATTGATTCTTGACATCAACACTGTCATCTTAAAGCTCTACACTTCTGGGCTTCAGTTTCTTTGTCTGTAAAATGAGAATAAGATCAACAACTTGATCCAGTTGTTTTCAGGATTGTGTCATAATGTGCATAAAGAACTTAGCATGGTATCTGGTACCAAATATGTCTTCAGTGAAGCTTGAGACAGAGATGGTCATTGGAGGTGATGATGGTGGCAGTGATGACTTTATTATACAACATTTACACACCAGCTCCCTCATGTTGGTTTTTTGAGGCAAGCCCAACAGACTGGCCTTTTTATGAGAGAGAGACAGAATTGACATGGTAGGGCCTCAGCCACTGTAAATGAACTCCAGACATATGTGCCGCCTTATGCACATGTGTGTCCTTGTGCTTGTGTATGCATCACCTTATATGTCTAGCTTATGTAGGATCTGGGGAATCAAACATGGGTCCTTAGGCTTTGCAGGCAAGCGCCTTAACCACTAAGCAATCTCTCCAGCCCACCCCCATACTGTTTTATTTCAGAGGCTCTACTGCTAGCTCAACCATACGTGCATAGCAAGAAGGAAAAGCACCCCCAGGTGTCCCTGGCTGTGGGCCCAGAACACTGGCAACTTAAGGGATGCCTGAGAGGAGGTATTGAGTGGCTGGAGGCTGCCCCTTGTAACTCCATTAGATTTTCCTTAGTTCTCATGCATTAGGCCATTTATTCATCCACTTAACATTTATTGAACACCTACCCCATACCAAGGGTAGAGCAGTAAAGTAAACAAGAGGTGGTCTTTACTCTCAAGGAATGAATGCACTGCTAATGGAGGAGGTAGGAAGATAAACATGCGATTTTAGCATGGTATAAATGTTATAGTTGAAACATGCATACCACAAAGGGGTACATAGAAGTCCCTCAAAATCACAAGTGAACTCTGATGTTTCTAAAACTACTTAAGAGCCTGGAGAAATGTGAACAGGTATTTAATCAGGGCAGCTGAGCCCTGATTTAAATTTTGGAGCTTCTGTTGTCTCTGCCTAATCCTCTGCTGATGTTGGCATGATAGGAAAGGTGCCAAGCATTCACTCTTGTTACTGGGAGCCTTGTCTAAAATCTGTGATTGTTATGAAATGCAGCATTCATGTTAAAATTTGAACTTTAAAAAAATTATTTATAAAAGCAGAAATAGAGAGAAGAGAGACAGACAAAAGAGAAAATGGGTGTGCCAGGGCCTGTAGCCACTGAAAACAAAACTCCAGATACACCTGCAATTTTGTGTATCTGGCTTTGCTTGGGTACTGGGGAATCAAACCTGGGTCCTTAGGCTTTGAAGGCCTTAACTGCTGAGCCATCTCTCCAGCCCAAAATTTGGATATTTTAATTGAGATTAATTACTCATTACAATAAATGATTTTTCTCATTACATGAAACTAATCCTTTTTAGACTTTCTAAACTGTTTATTATTTTAAAGAACTAAAGCTCACTTACATGAGCTGTGAAAATTCTTGCCCATGGGAACATTTATAGAACATAATGGAATATGCTTATAATCTGTTTATAATAACATGTGGGTCAGTAGCAAATATTTAGGACTTAAAAAAAGAGCTCTCAAAATAGTCTGATTCATTATTTAAGCTTCTGTTGGAATTAAGTCTTTAAGAAATAATGAAGCAACCAGCAGTATAGTTAAAGGCTCATTTTTAAGAGTGTTATATTTTCAATTAGTTTTAACAGAGATATTTCACTGTCTTCAGGAAAGTCTGCATGTGTGGTAATTTAAGTTTTCTTAATATCATATTTCATCTGACAATTTTTTTGTGTGTGGTGCTAGGGATTGAACCCATGGCCTTGAATACATAAGGCAAGTACTCTACCACTGAAGCTCAAAAAAAAAAATGTTCTTATAAAAGTAATTTCTGGCCAGGTGTGGTGGCACACGCCTTTAATCCCAGCACTCAGGAGGCAGAGGTAGGAGGATCGCCGTGAGTTTGAGGCCACCCTGAGACTCCATAGTGAATTCCAGGTCAGCCTGGGCTAGAGTGAGACCCTACCTCAAAAAACCAAAAAAAAAAAAAAAAGTAATTTCTGGGCTGCCTGCAAAGCCAAAGGACCCAGGTTCGATTCCCCAGTACCCACATAAGCCAGATGCACAAGGGGGCACAGCACATGAGTCTGGAGTTCATTTGCAGTGGCTGGAGGCCCTGGCATACCCATTCTCTCTCTATCTGCCCCCTCTCACTCATAAATAAATAAATAAAAAGTATTTTCCAAGCCAGGCATGGTGGCTCATACCTTTAATCCTAGTGCTCCAGAGACTGAAGAAGGAAGATCTCTGTAAACTCAAGGCTAGGCCTGAGCTAGCGTAAAACACTGCCTCAGAAGAAAAAGTGGTTACACATATTAATTCCACAGATGCTTCCATGGAAGCTTGAGCAAATGTGTGCTTTAACATTTCTGAGGTTTTCCTCCTGACTATGGTGGATACTTCCCTAAGCACACTCAGTCATATTTTTGCATTAATAAGCATGCATATAAATATTGACCTCAAGCAGATATTCTGGCAAATATGGAGAAGAAGGGGGAGTACAAAAAGTCTCAGAGATCCTGGAAACTCAAGGTCTAGGCTGGTAGACTACTCAGTCTAGAACCCAAATCCTTAACTACTGTTTACCAGCCAATGAGGATAAAGCCAGCATTGATCCCCTGCTGATTCCCAAACCCATGTTCTTAACCTCCAGGACAGGGTTTTTTGAACTTCTTCCACTTGTGACCCATTTTCACCTGAGAAAATTTTATGCAATACAGGGATGGAGGTATATAACATAAATATACAAATTGTTCATCTAATAATAAGTAAATCATAATGAAATTTATTTTAAAATAATTCTTTGGGGGCTAGACATATTGCTTAGTGGTTAAGGGGCTGGCCCGAGAAGCCTAAGAACCCCAATTCAACTCCCCAGATCCCATGTAAGCCAGATGCACATGATGGTGCACATATCTGGAGTTCGTTTGCAGTGGCTAGAGGTCCTGATGTGCCCATTCTCTCTCTCTCTCTCTCTCTCTCTCTCTCTCTCTCTCTCTCTCTCTCTCTTCTATCTCTTCTATCTCTCTCTCTCTCTCTCTGCTTGCAAACAAGTGAATAAGTAAAACAATTTAAAGGAGTAGAAAACTATGTGTGTGCAATTAAAACATTGCTGTTCATAGCATACAATAGCTGTGACTCTGAACTGAGGTGTTTCACACAGTGTTTGTTGGTGTTGTGTGGTGTGACAGCATGCATCATGCAAAATGCACATGCTGTGAAGTAACACGGTACAACAGGGCAAGGGTTGCCAGACACACATTGGATATATTATGCATTTGATATGCAATTAATTTTTGTTTATTGCTTATTCAGAAACCTTTTACTGTTGCTAAATTTTTCACAATTCTACATTTTATTACATGATCCCAAATGGCATCAAGAAACTATAATTTAAGAAGCTGGGCTCTAAAAATATTCTTTTTTAAATGTTTTGTTTTATTTTTATTTATTTATTTGAGACTGACAGACAGAGAGGAGGAGAGAGAGAGTGAGAGAGAGAGAGAGAGAGAGAGAATGGGCACGCCAGGGCTTCCAGCCACTGCAAACGAACTCCAGACGTGTGTGCCCCCTTGTGCATCTGGCTAACATGGGTCCTGGGGAATCGAGCCTCAGACCCGGGGTCCTTAGGCTTCACAGGCAAGCGCTTAACCACTAAGCCATCTCTCCAGCCCTCTAAAAATATTCTTTTTTATTTTTATTTTATTTTATTTTTTCTCAATTTTTTTAAACATTTTCCATGATTATAAAAAATATCCCCTGGTAATACCCTCTCTCCCCCCTTTCCCCCTTTGAAATTCCATTCTCCATCATATCTCCTCCCCATCTCAATCAGTCTCTCTTTTATTTTGATGTCATGATCTTTCCCTCCTCTTATGATGGTCTTGTGTAGGTAGTGTCAGGCACTGTAAGGTCATGGATATCGAGGCCATTTTATGTCTGGAGGGAGCACGTTGTAAGGAGTCCTACCCTTCCTTTGGCTCTTACATTCTCTCCGCCACCTCTTCCACATTAGACCCTGAGCCTTGGAAGGTGTGATCGAGATGTTACTTGGTATCTTCCACATAGGGATCGTGTGCTTCATACTGTGTGTGTGTGTGTGTGTGTGTGTGTGTGTGTGTATTGTTCATGCATTAAAACTGAAGCACTCCATAGTATGTGAGATTCTTAGAACACAATACAGGGCTCACATAAGTGGATGCCTATAGAACCAGGCTGGTAGGACAGTGAGGTATGGTCAGGTGTAGTGAGAGTGGGGCTGTATGTCTCATCTACCTGTCAGAGACAGCCCATTGAGCAGAGGGAGCAGGTGGTGCTGCATTGCCAGGGAAATCAGAATTCCATGTCTTAATGAAAAGATTACCATTCTGAATATACATACTACAGCTGTCACAAGAAGACACACATAGTCTGGATGTGGCCTGCCACAAATGAATTTTGCTCATCTGATAAAGTAAAATGGTGCTAGGACTCAGAGCAATCTGTATTGTGTTCTGAGCATCTTACATACCATGGAGTGCTTCAGTTCAAGGATTCAAGAGGCTGGTCTGGGAGTTGGGACAAAGTTGAGACTAGCCAAGAACAGGTGCAGGTCATCTTGGCACAGGCTTGTGCCTGAGGGCTTCCTGGAGATACAGAAAGTGGACCAGGCAGGGGAGGTATGTGAGAAAGTGTGATGGCCAGAGAGCCTGGGAGACAGGAAGTGATCCAGGTGCTCCTGGAAAGGAAAGGTTCATTTGGCAGATGTGGCTATAGGTCAGAGAGCAAGCCAAATATCTGGTCCTAAATGTCAGAGATCTCTGTAGGGACCTACTAGGTTGGATTTTAGGAAAGTGGTCTGTGGCCCAGAACCCAGAGGCACCCTCTGCGAGGAGGGTGGCAGTCACAAACCTGAGTGAATATTTCTGAGTTAGGAGCTGGTGTGCTCTAAATAAAGGTCCAAAAGCCAGTGTGAGTGCTCTTAGTTTTCATTGGCATGAGTCAGTGGTGGCAGAAAAGGGGCCAGATTTGAAAATTCAACATCACTGAGAGAAAAATGAAATGTAATAAAAAAGTACAGTTGGTTAAGAATGGAGGCATTTTTACTACAACACAGCACCACTGTAAAATAATCTCTACACTTGTGCCAAGGGGTAGATGCTGCTCAACTTCTCCCCTGAGTCAGGGCACTTGCTGCTCCTGGTGAGGCTGGCTCAGCCAGAACCTCTGAAAACAAGGCCTCCTTGGGGCTGACAGGAAGTATAGATCTTGCCCAAATGTGGAAAACCTTTAGGGATGCTAAAACCATTAGGGATCTGTAACCTTGACTTGAACCAAGCAGAATAAACAAACCCTTGCTCAAATTGGAACTCGCTGAACGCCTTGCAGTTATCCAAGGGGAAAGGCTGGAGCCTCCAGGGTCTTCGAGTGGGTTAATGTCCTGTTTCAGCCATTTAGCTTCACTTTGTCCCTTTTTTATTGTTGTTTTTTTTAATATCTTAACATCTCATTTGCCAAACTACAGATAGCTTGAACTGTGAGCCCATAACATACACTTTTCCTTTCTCTGAAGATGGGATGTAAAACCAAGCTAGACCCATTGGAAGCATGTTGCAAATTCAGGAACAGGGTTGGAAAGGCTCCAGACAGCATTCACAGTTTCCATGGATAGAGTCTTGGTGTATTCCCAAACTCGATTGCTATTTTCCATGCCCTGTGTCACTCTTTCCAGCTTAACAGTTTAGTTTTCTATATGCACAGTGTAGTAAAACTGTATGGCTATCTCCTCCTCACAGTCAAGTGACATCATTTGCAGATCTGTTTTGATCTCAGTTTTTAAAAGTAAGCAGGCAGAGCTGGGCATGGTGGCGCACAGCTTTAATCCCAGCACTCAGGAGGCAGATGTAGGAGGATCGCTGTGAGTTCGAGGCCACCCTGAGACTACATAGTGAATTCCAGGTCAGCCTGAGCCAGAGTGAGACCTTACCTCAAAAAAACAAAATAATAATAATAATAAGCAGGAAGATTAGAGAATTATGAATGCTTATTCCTTCAGCAAATAGTTACCTTAGTACCCACTGTGGGCTACACACTGGTGGGTACTGTTTTGGGACAGCAGAGTGGAGAGAATAAAACAACACCCTGATCCAGCAATATTCACAGCTCAGTGAAAGGTAGAAATGGACATTTATACAGGAAATCAAGGCAAAGAACAGCTAAAACCTGAGTCCTCAATGGTTAAAAAATCCAGAGTTCACAGAAGTATAATTGGAGCTCTTCTAGAGCTGGATTCAAGCCATTACTCTGTTTCTGGTTTACCTGTAGGAAATCATTGTAATATAATGAAATACAGAAAACATTTGCAGAGAACCTAAGTTCCTGTTCTAGCTAGGATGAAACAATGGGAGAAAGAACTGATTCCAACTCTGGGAGTTGATTACTTATTTGACTGACAGACAGAGAGACATGTGAACAAGTAACAACTTTGTTGAGTGACATACCAAGGCAACTGTCAGTGATTAAGAATGTGTGACTTGTCCTTAACACCTTTCTCCATACCTCTTCTTGCCCTCTCATGGTCTCCTGTTTATCTTCAGAGCCCATACCTGTCCTTACATACACATTTAAATGCACACAAGCATTCAAGGTAAGAATTAGAGCTAAATCCAAAGTGTACCACATACACATAGAATGAGCTGGACAAGTTATTTAATTCTTCTCTTCCTAAGTTTCATCATTTTAACTATAAAATGGGTCAGTGCACTTGCCTTGGAGAAGTATAATAGGATGAAATAAATGAAATAATAAATATGAATTGATTAAAATATTGACCAAAAATGTGAAGATGGAACCAATAAAACATTTAGAAATATCAAGAACAAAGTTTTAGCATCAAGAGGGGTCTCTGGAAGGGTCTAAAAGGGTCAAGTTTGGCAGAAGGAGGGAATGTGGAGTGTCTGGGGGTCTCTGGAGCTATTCTGGGTCCTGGGTCAAGGCGAGCCTCAGGAGGACTGGGATCTGGACAGTAGTTCTGCCTGGCTTTTGCCTTCAAAGTTCATGTTTCCCATCCACACCTGTCCCTGTCCATGATCCCAATGTGTGTCAGCTCTGTGTGGCACCTCCCTGCCACAGGTTCTCAAAAGCTGATATTTTTTTAAATTTTTGTTTGTTTATTTTTATTTATTTATTTGAGAGCAACAGACAGAGAGAGAGAGAAGCAGATACAGAGAGAGAGAATGGGCGTGCCAGGGCCTCCAGCCACTGCAAACGAACTCCAGACGCGTGGGCCCCCTTGTGCATCTGGCTAACGTGGGTCCTGGAGAATCAAGCCTCGAACTGGGTCCTCAGGCTTCACAGGCAAGCACTTAACTGCTAAGCCATCTCTCCAGCCCAAAAGATGATATTTTTAAGGCAATTTTTTTTTTCTCATGCGAACCTGTGACTCACACATGCATTAGACTCCTTGGTCCCTGTTTCAAGACAGGTCAGGTGGGTTCAGCCAGCCGAAATTTTTTTCTCTAAACTAAAGAGAGAAAAAACTAGAAGAAAGGGAAAGTGGGAAGTAAGGTAGAAGAAGGCCAAGGGAGGAGGAGAAGGGAAGGGAAGACAATCTCCTTGGAGTTTACATGGAAGCATACAAGCCTTCCATTTGTTGTCTGGCCACTGTGCGAGGCTTTTTATTTATGTTTGATGATCTTCTCAAAACAACCTGATGAAAAAGCCGGGCGTGGTGGCGCATGCCTTTAATCCCAGCACTCGGGAGGCAGAGGTAGGAGGATCGCCGTGAGTTTGAGGCCACCCTGAGACTCCATAGTGAATTCCAGGTCAGCCTGGGCTAGAGTGAGACCCTACCTTGAAAAACCAAAAAAAAAAAAAAAAAAAAAAAAACAACCTGATGAGATAGAATTGTGATCAAGGATGAGAAAACTACAATTTACAGTCTTGAAGTTGGTGCCCCTAGAAATATCAATGATGTAAAGAGACTGAGAAGAGGAAAGATAGCTGGCAGCTTTAAGTCCGTATGTTACACAGAGCTGTTCTTTTCTTGTCCCAAACTAGCTTGTCTAGTCTGCAAGCCCAAGGCCTACGGTTAGACTGCAGGCTGTTAGAAGACTGCATTGTGATATCCACCCACCCCCCACATACACACATACACACACATCTCAAACCTTAGAGATGTGCTGAAGACACACATAGAATGTGTTCATAGTTGTGAAAAGTTTAGGACTATTGACTAGTACCATCATCCAGGAGATGTTTTGTACAGGAAACTGACCAGGTGAGCTGCTCTGAGGCTGAGGACAGGGTTAAGAAACAAGGGAGTAGTAGCCAAGCAGAATTTGAATGTGGCTTCATCCCACTGTGGAGCACACACTCTTGATCACATGTTGTTGGTCATGGATCCCTAAGGAAGTCTCTGGTACAAGGAAGCCTCTTCAGGAAGGAGGGTGCCTGGGACTCTCAAGCCTGAAGCCCTGGGGTGCATAGTAAGCAGTGGCAGCGGTACAGCAGGGGGTCACACACACCAGATGTTGGCAGCCTAGACTGTCCATGTCTGTCTGCAAGAGCCAACACCTTCCTTAATAGACCCCAAAGAGAGAAGCCAACACCTTTCTTTCCATATCTGATGACTGTTTTATACCAAATCAGAAAGAAACTGACCTCAGGAAGGAAATGTGAGGTCCCCAGTCTGGTATAAGTCACATTGTTTACTTTAAACTTCTCATTGGACTGGCCTCCATCCTTCTGCCTCCCATTGTGATCATGGACGGCATATCACAATGACAAATGGTCTTTATGATCCCCTAGACTTTGGTCTGATGGGAATTTCATAGGAATTCTCTTTGGTCTTTCATAGCACAGAACAATCACAGGCCATTGCTAACATATCCAGGCTGAAGTAAAAGGAAAACAATGACAAAGGAAAGAGCCAACCTCTGAGACAACTGCTGGATGAATGAATGCAAACTTGGTCTAGTACGTGGAGGAAGAAATAACAGATGCCTCCCAGATTTAGGACCTGAGAAAATATTACTGTTATTCAAAAGAAATAAATTGAAACTTTGATACAGTTTGGCTGTGTTGACTTTGAGAGGCTGGAATATTTGAGTAGACCCTCCCAATAGATGCTTCTGGACTTGATCAGAGTGAGACCCTACCTCAAAAAAAAAAAAAAAAAAAAAAACTAAGGCTGGAGAGATGGCTTAGCGGTTAAGTGCTTGCCTGTGAAGCCTAAGGACCCCCGTTCAAGGCTCGATTCCCCGGGACCCACATTAGCCAGATGCACAAGGGGGCGCACGCGTCTGGAGTTCATTTGCAGTGGCTGGAGGCCCTGGCGCGCCCATTCTCTCTCCCTCTCCCTCTTCCTCTCTCTGTCTGTCATTCTCAAATAAATAAATAAAAATAAACAAAAAAAACTAAAAAAAATAATTTAGTGAAAGTGTAACCCAACTTTAACAGAGAAGAATAGTAGCTATGCAGTGTGGCTAATGACCTCATGATTAGGCAAATTAAAATCACCATGGTGCCTAGTGTGGTGGCGCACACCTTTAATCCCAGCCCTTGGGAGGCAGAGGTAGGAGTATCACGGTGAGTTTGAGGCCACCCTGAGACTACATAGTGAATTCCAGGTCAGCCTTAGCTAGAGCGAGACCCTACCTTGGAAAAAAAAAATCACCATGGAGTTGTCATGTGGAGAGAGCTTGGTAATCAATCAACTTCAAAAAACTATGGATTTCCCTTGAGTTATGGCTCAGGTCAGTACACTTATTGTAGTTTTCTTCTTATTTCTATGCCCATCATACCTGTTTCTAGGCCTCATTTCAACTCCTGAGAACTTTTTAGTCCTTATTCATTTTAATTTTATCTTAGGAAGGCTCACTTCCAAATTGTAATTATTACAGGTAAGCAGATATCTTACAAATATGTAATTCTGATTTTGGTCTCTTGCTCTGGGCTAGAGTAAGACCCTATTTTAAAAAACCAAAAACAAAACAAAACTGAATTCAAAATTAGCAAAGGACTTGAATAGATATTTCTCTACAGAAGATATACAAATGGACAGTAAGCCCATGAAAAGATGAGTCAAAACCAAAATAAGTTACTACCTTATGCCCACCAGGATGGGAAATAAAAATAAAAGAAGTAAAAAGACAACATATGTTGACAAGGATGGAGAAGTTGGAGACATATATGGCTGAAGGCATAGAAATTGTTGCAGCCACTCTAGACAACAATCTGAGCATCCTCAAAGCCCAAAACACAAAATTGCCATATGATATAGCAATCTGCTACTGAGTAAAAAGCCAAGAGAAGCTAAAAATTAACTACAAAAAAGTGTCTAAAAGACCATAACAGAATTGCTCATAATAGCTGAAAATTTAACCCAAATTTCCATTGTTTGCATTTAGGTGCATGATGTATAAACAATGTGGTATGCACACAGAATGGGCTATTATTCAGTTATAAAAATGAATGAAGCACTGGTACACAACCTTGGTAAACAGTGAAAACATGCTAAGTGAAAGAAACCAGATACAAAGAATATTAACACTAGTTTTTACTATACTCACAACATTTCTGACACCAAACTTATGAAGGATTTCCACAACAATACAGAGTTCTCCCCCAACACAAACTGGGTGTTCAATTTAATTTAATTCTGTCACTTTCTACATGGAGTTACAGCACTAAAGGCTTAGTTTCATAAGACAGCCCCCATGTCCAGTTATCAATCAAAGAACTACTGAAAATCAAACACAAGGTTAGTTTTAGGGCTAGAGAGATAGTTTCATGGGTAAAGTGTTTGCCGTGCAAGCATGAGGACATGAGTTCAGCTCCCAGGACCCACATAAAATGCCAGGCACAGTGGAGAGCGCTTGTCATCCCAGCACTTGGGAAGCAGAGACGGGGGATCCCCAGGGCGAGCTGGCAAGCTAGACTAGAAGAATCAGTGAGCTCTGGGTTCAGCGAGAGGCATTGTCTCAGTAAATAAGATAAAATGTAATAGAGGGAGACACCCAATATCTATCTTTGTCCTCTACATGCACGCACACACATATATACACATATACATGTATACACAAGTACACACATGTGCAACCACATACATACAAACACTCATGCATACATGTACACACCACACAAACATACACATGCAAAAAAACTAGATCAGTTTTAGAGTTGAGGAAATATGTACTGTGGCGTTTTTTTTAATTAGAGAAAAATATGGATTTGAGAAGATGGCTAAGGGCTAAGTAGTTAAAGGTACTTTCTGCAAAGCTTGCTGACCTGGGTTCAACTCCTAAGCCTCCCATATAAGCCATATGCAAAAACAAAGGTAGCACAAGTGTCTGGTGTTCATTTGCAGTGGCAAGAAGTATGCACATGCACGCATGTGTGTGTGCGTGCACACACACACACACACCTACAAATAAAATAATTTTAAAGAAGAAAAATGTGCTTTTCTCATCCTAACTTTGTAAACACTGTATGAATAATAGACAACATGAAATGCTACAACAAAAAATATTAGGAGAAATTATTGGATGGTGAATTGTTGGCTAATTTAATTTTTTCCTTGGATTTCTTTATATCTTCTTTGGTGCATTTCTTCGAAATCAGAGACAAAAGGTCTCATTAGTGAGACTTTAGTTGGATCTTTTTCTCTGAGATGCTTCAGTCCAGTAGATACTTTTATCTAACCAGGCCTTAACTTGTAGTCCGTGTATATTTTTTTTTCTTTTTTAAGTAGTGACTTAGAAATGGTGTGATTCATTGATTTTGTAGCTCACTTTTTCAGGGGAGGTAGAGGACAAGCCAGACACATTTATTGCAAGATTTATTTTGATACTCTGAAAACCAGTAACAGATAATGAGGAAAAAAACATCAATTTACTAGCCATTTTCTAAAACCATCACTTCCCCATTGAAAGCAATTTTCACTTCTGTCTGACCTTTAGTGTTTTAAAGCCAACTTTGAATCTTTTCTGAAAAAAAAAATCAATATCCTTCTCTCTGTGTTATTTTATATAATTGGAAGTGTTCTACCAAATGTGCAATTGAGAATCTGAAACTTAACTTTTTAAAATAACTACAAAATTCACTCAAATATAATCCATTTTCAAATGAAAATGGGTAGAACACATACAAGAAGTTTTTCCTGCTTTCTTTCCTAGCTATAACTTAAAGTACTTTTCAAAAGCAATATCACAATATTTATTGGAAAATAACTAAACAGCCCAAAAGCTGGGCCAGTTTTTTGAGCATGAAAAGATTAAATTTTTGTTTTCTGGGAAGATTTTTCATATATAATTTTTTGGGGGGGAGGTTTCAAGGTAGGGTCTCACTCTGATCCAGGCTGACCTAGAATTAACTATGTAGTCTCAGGGTGGCCTCAAACTCGTGGCAATCCTCCTACCTCTGCCTCTGGAGTGGTGGGATTAAAGGCATGTGCCACCATGCCCACCTTATATATAACTTTCTAATTTTATTTATTTATTTGCAAGCAGACAGAGAGATAGAAGAGAGACATACACAGGGAGAATGGGCATGCCAGGGCCTCTAGCCACTGCAAATGAACTCCAGATGCATGTGTCCCTTGTGCATCTGGCTTACATGGGTCCTGGGGAATCGAACCTGGGTCCTTTGGCTTTGCAGGCAAACACCTTAACTGCTAAGCCATTTCTCCAGCCCTCACATATAATTTTTATCTAGGCATGTTTGTTTGTTTTTTTGAGGTAGGGTCTTGCTGTAGCCCAGGCTGACATGGAACTTACTATGTAGTCTCAGGCTGGCATCGGAGTTACAGTAATTCTCCTGCCTCAGCCTCCTGAGTGCTGGGATTAAAAGTGTGCATCACCATGCTGGGCTAAAATTTATTTTTATTTGAGGAGAAAGAGAGAGAGAGAGAGAGAGAGAGAGAGCATACCAGGGCCTCTAACCACTACAAACTTCAGATGTATGCGCCACCTTGTGCATCTGGCTTTACATGGATACTGGGGAACCAAGCCTGGGTCCTTTGGCTTTTCAGGCAAGCACCTTAACTGCTAAGCCACCTCTCCAGCCCTTATCTGTTTTTTAAATATTGTTATATGTGCATTACTTATAAAATTAATCAGTGTACCCAGAACCCACGTAAAGCCAGATGCACAAGGTGGCACATGCATCTAGAGTTTGTTTGCAGTGGCTAGAGGCCCTGGTGCACACTCTCTTTTTAATTAATAAATAAAAAATACTTTTAAAGCATTAATCAAAACAGAACTTTGTATATTGGACAGATATGCAAACATTAGTCTACAGTTATTAAATTCCCTCATTAGTATCATAATATTCAATTTGCTTTTTTTCATCTAAACTAGTTGTGAAAAACTTTCAGTTTCAATACAGATAACTATCTCACTTAGTCAATTTTTTTGCAAGAATTTCTGCTGATAAAATCCTAGAGTTAGAATGGCTCTGACAAAAGGTATGCATTACAATTTTGGCTTGGCTTCCAAGAAAACTGACCAGTTCAACACCATCTGCAGAGAGCCAATAAAAAGGCCTCAGAAGCAGAGCAGTGCAGCAGGATGTCTCAGGTTTTGATAGGATATCCTGTGAAGTCATTGTTGGACAGTTTCTCTACTGGCTTGAGTAGGGGGCGCCTTCTAAATTCATATTCATGTAAGATATAATGTAACTCTCCAACTTCCCTCCCTGCCCAGAAAAGAAAGGGTATGGTGGGTGGACTGTGTGCGTGCATGCGTGCGTGCGTGCGTGTGTGTGTGTGTTAGAGACCTGGTCAATGGGCAATCAGGAGACGACTGTCTTCTCTGCTTAAAAAAAAAAAAAAAAAAAAAAAAGCACTCTTCAAAATGCTCAGTATAAAAGAGGAGCATTTTAGAGGAAACGATGTCATGAATACTGGTAACCTGACAACCAGCCCCAGGATTATGGTGACAGACATGATGATTAATCAAAATGGAAGTCCAGAGGTTACACAGAAATAAACATTAAATCAGACTACCAACAGGCCTTCCATGGCTCTGGGACCATTGTGGAAGAGGGGGCAGAAATATAAGAGCTACAGAGTGGGTAAGAATACCCTGATGCATGGTCCCCCCATTACCCCATAGGGACTGATTGAGGCCTTCATGACCCCACAATGAATACCATAACTTAACTAAGGAGGGCCCCAGAGTAATGAGAGCTGGGGTGAGGGAATGAAAAAGCATAACGTGTGTATATGTTTGTGTGTGTGTGTGTGTTTATTTTTAAAAGAGGGGATATTTTGAGAATCATAACAAGACTAAAGTTTTATTCCCACCTTTGGTAGTATGGGTTTCTCTAAGAAAATTAATGTTTCTGACTAATGTTTTACCATCTATGGAATGGAAATAATCCCACCTATCTTTTTAAAAAATATATATTTAAGATAGAATGAAAGAGAGAGAGAGACTATGTGTACATTAGGACCTCTTGCCACTGCAAACTCCAGATTCATGTGCCATTTTATGCATCTGGCTTTACATCGATACTGTGGAATTGAACCTGGTCCTCCAGGCTTTGTAAGCAAGTACCTTTAATTACTGATCCCTCTCCCCACCCCCATACCCATCTTAAACAAGGCTCTTTGTGAAAATTAAATTTGTTACTTAATGTAAAAGGCTAATAAATTGTGAAGAGCAAGAGTTAAGTGAGTAGCTACTGTTAAGATGATAAATAAGGGCTGGAGAGATGGCTTAGCAGTTAAGTCACTTGCCTGGGAAGTCTAAGAACTCATGTTTGACTCTCCAGGTCCCATATAAGCCAGACACACAAAGTGACACAAGGGCAAGGTCGTACATGTGCCCAAGGGGGTGCACTCTTCTGGAGTTTGATTGCAGTGGCCAGAGGCCCAAGCACATCAATCCTCTCTCTGTCCCTCTCCCTCTCTCACTCTCACTCTCTCTTTCATGAAAAAGTCAGTCTGTTGGGATTGCCTCAGAAAATAGAAGATGCTAAATGATGGTGTTGAGATGCTACAAGATGATGTTGAAATGATACTTGGATGCTAGATGATGATTCTGAGATGCTACAATATGATGCTGAGATGCTAGATGATAATGACCAAGCCAAGAGTATCCTGGCAGATTAAGTTTTGAGCAGTTTTCCTGAAAAAATACTTAAGGACACTGCTATCATTTTAGTTAACACCTCTATGTAACACTACATCTTCTCTACCCATATTCTGAAGCCGTCTTGTGATTTCACCATAGCACTTTTACCACATTCCAGTATGCAGCATTATGTTTGTAGTTTATCTGTGTCCTCCGTTAGGAAGTTCTATATGAGAAGGGATCACTTCTTGTTCACTAAACCTCAACATCAGGGTAGTCAGAAACAAAGCTGGGCACCTCATGAATGAATGGATGAATCTCTACTCAGTGTTTCCTTCCCCATTCAGATGTACTGGTTGGTATGAAGGCTGGTCCCTAGGCAGCTCCAACTCTGCATAGGGTAACAGAATACTGGGCCAGGAGCCCGAATCTTCAGGTTCTCACTTAGTTTTTGCCAATTCCAGGGCTGACCACTCACAAGTTGGATTCTTGAGCAAATCATGTGACAAGTTAGCTCAAGGCTTATAAAACATAAGAATAGAAATGTCTGCCTGTCACGTGAACAATGACCCCCTCACATTATGGTGAGGTTGCCTTGTGAACTCTTTGCTGGACTCT
Source organism: Dipus sagitta (assembly GCA_036346955.1). Taxonomy (NCBI): domain Eukaryota; kingdom Metazoa; phylum Chordata; class Mammalia; order Rodentia; family Dipodidae; genus Dipus; species Dipus sagitta. Next base: position 42,180,966 of record CM070770.1, on the reverse strand, counting down.
GGGTCAAGCTGAAGACGCTTGGGTGGGATCAGGCTCTGAACAGCATTGTTTTCCTGAGTGCAAATGCTGCCAGCTTTCCCTAAAGGCACTAGATGAACAGTTATTATGAGAAAACTCTCAGAAAGTGTAGATGCTTTGTCCCTCAGGTCCACCCGGGTGTGCACAATTGTTCAATTTGGGGCCAGCCCCTGGGAATGGCCACATATAGACATGGTCGGAGGCTAGAAACCAAAGAGGAAGGATGGAGAGAGGAGAGAAGAGGCCTCTCTGGTGATGTGTCAGCTTCTCAGAGCAACACCTCTCAAGAGCTTTGCCTTGGGGTCCCCACCCTCCACAGTGAGGTGATGCCTAGACCCATGATAAGACAGAGAAGTCTAGATTCATGTTTCTCTATTCCTTCATGAGCCATTCCTGGTCTGTGATGTTTTCAGGAAAATAAAGCTTCCTTCTTCATTTCCTACAGTGACATAGGCTTTAGCAGTGAAGCATAACTTTCAGTTTCCTAAATAGGCACAGCCTCTCTCTCCCATCTTTAAATGAGATTCCGGCAACATGGCAGACAGCTGTGGAAGATCCCCAGGCCTCAATTGCCCCGCTGGGAATCATGAGAGTGTTGAGCAACATTTTGAAAAGATTGTAATTCCCATGTAAATGATGTAAAGACAGACAACAAGGTTGGGGAGAGCTGAGATATGATATGTCATAGTCCCATTGTGGGAATGAGTAAAGGTGTTGAGAAATTCAGCAGTTAGGGGGAAGTGCCTATTTAACTTTATTTAACCCAGTATTTCCCCTAAATTGTTAATCCAGAATCATGTTTTGCATTAGTCCCATAAAACACACTTTGGAAAATGCTGACTTGAAGCATGGGCATTCTTAGGAACTCCTGGGAAGGAAAGCAACGGGTGCCCAGGGCTCTGTGTGCTCGCTGGACAGGAACCATCCATCCTCCTTTTGGACACCTGAAGAGGCCATTCGTTAGATCACTTCAATAAGCACAAATAATTGATTCACATAACTAAACTTTGTTGAGGTGCATCTGTAAGTTAGAATGTTAATGTGGCAGTGTGCTGAACGATCAGGACACAAGGTCTGCAGTCAAGCAGACTCTGCTCAGGTGCCAGCTCTCTGACTACTACATACAATCCCCTCATGTGAGGTGCAGCTTCGTGAATAAAATATGGGTAATAATACTGCACCTGCTGAATCACAATCCAGAAAAAGCACTCAGTTCAGGAAGCTTTAATTTGAGCAGAGAATTAGAATTTGAGATGACTTTGTCTCATGGCACACATGTAGGCATGACAGTCTCTAGAGCTCACTGTTGACCAAGTTGCTGCTGTAGAATAACTATTATAGAGGAGCACAACACTCATAGCACTGCTGAAAATGAGGCAGTTCATTTTTGTCTTGTTTCATTTTTGCTTTTGTGAGACAGGGTCTCATGTGGCTCAAAATGACCTCAGACTTGCTATGTGGCCAAGGCTGATTTTGAGCTCCTGATCCTCCTGCCTCCACTTCCCAAGTGCTGGGATTATAGACATCATGCCTGGCTGAGACAGATCATTTTATTCACCAGAATTTTTCTGAAAATGCTTTGCAAGAGAATATCTGCAGGTCCTTTGGGCACACGAATGAGAAGGAAAGAGTAGGAGTCATAAGCTCCTACCTCCATAATCCATCATCAGATTCTACGAGGGACACAGAGCAGAGGGTGATAGGCAGCTGAGGGTGGGGCAGTGAGGCATCCAAAATAAAGAGGAGCAGGAGGTCTCAGTAAGGGTGAGAGAAAGGAGTGAACAATGGCTGCTCAATGTGTGAAACATGGGGAACAGAAAAGTGTATCCCAAGAAGACCTGCATGGTGTTTAGCCCTGGTACATGGCATAAGATTCCTGACTAACCCAACATTAAGAAAACCTACAGCAAAGGCTGACACACATTTTAAGCCTTCTAGCCTTGATTTGTGTTGTTTTCTTTGAGTATGATGTGATGGGGCCATTATGTTTATCTGGATTACCCTGACTAGCGTTCTTTTTCTTCTTTTGCTGTTATTTTTTTCAATCTCGTTTGTTGTTACTGCCTACCAGTCAGTCATTAGATCCTCAGTTATTGTGTTAATACATGATTTACATCTCAAGGTATCATTGTTTAAAATATATCTTAATGTTATTTAAGTATTCTATTGCATTATCTCTTCTTTATTATGTTAGACATGAGTTTGTTTCCTAAGTTTTACTAGTTATACTTATTTCTTCTACAGAGTACTTTATTTTGCAATCTTGTCTTAGAGTTGGTTACTTCTGAGAAAAGTTTCCATATGTGGCTAATTCCATTGTATATAAATTATCTGCATCCAAAAATGCCCCTGTCATCCGGATGTATTTTTACTCAATTTTCAGTAAATCTAGTTATTTTCTGAACTATTCAAAATATTAGAGTATGAGGCCATATTGTCTAGATTTGGGCATCTGCCTTATTTTTTTTTTAATATGAGCTTAGAGAGAACCAAGTATTATTTGGTAGTTCCCGCTTCTTGCTGACGTTGATTTTTGGTAGTTTGGTCCACCACAGAGATAAAGTATTGGAAGAAGTGAATTCCCCCATCACATGTCTGCCTTTAGAAATCAGATAGAATCAGGAGTTACAATGGACACTGTGAATTTTGTAGGGAAGACAAGACTGAATGTGCTGTCTGCAGCATGTTTAAGACAGTCCAGACTTGCATTAATGGGAGCAATGTTATTCAAACTTTAAATATTCCTTTTCATAATTTTTGTTGAATAGAGTCTCACTGTGTAGTCCTGGATGGCCTGGAACTTACTATGTAGCCCAGACTAGCCTTGAACTTGTGATCTTTGTCTCAGCCTTCCTAATGCTAGGATTACAGATGAGCAGCACCATGCCCAACTTCACATTTTTAACTAGGCTGAAAGAATTCCTCCAAAGGGGGGAGCAGTTCCCATTCAATTGGCTCTGCCAAAACTCCCTCATTTCTTTTTACTCTGATGGTTAGCAAAGGAAGGTAAGGAAGCAAATGATGCTCTTCTAGGGTGATAGAGAACTTGCTGGACAATAAGCGCTAGATTAATCCTATACTCCACATTGGTGCAGGGAGGTCAGATCTAAAAAAGGTCTCCCCAATAAGCAGGACAGCGTGGCGCTAACTACTCACTAAGCAAAGGATTGGGCTAAGACATACCCAAGGCTTTGAATGGCTCTCAGTAACCTCCTGTCAGTGATAGCAACTTTGGTATAATGGACATTTGTTTTATTTCAGAGCGACAGCCAGGCATCTCTATGGCCACTTCCAACACCCTCCCTTCAAGTTCTGCCGGCATCAGCAAGGAACTGATCGATCTCCAGCCCCTCATCCAGTTCCCAGAAGAAGTCGCCAGCATCTTGACAGAGCAGGAGCAGAGCATTTACCACAGAGTCCTGCCTGTTGACTACCTTTGTTTCTTAACCCGGGACTTGAGTTCCCCCGAGTGCCAGAGGTCCCTGCCCTGCCTCAAAGCCTCCATCTCAGCTTCAATCCTCACCTCTCAGAATGGAGAACATAGTGCCCTCGAAGACCTTGTGATGCGGTTCAATGAGGTAGGAACCACTTCAGATGCTTCTGCACTGGAGCAGCTACCTATGTGTGTTTTTAACATATAAAAAAAATAGGTCTTATTATGGTTGTTTTTTTTTTTCAAATGAAATTATTTTTTTCTTCATTTCCTCCTCTTTCCGCCTACCCCCTTGTGTCCTCCCCCACTCACCCACACAATCTAGCCTCCTTTCTACTTTTATACTACATGTTTCCTCTTGTCCTTTCCCCCACTTCCTGTCACTTCTTGTTCCTAACTTTCAATGTTTGTGCACATATGGTTTTGAAATGCATTTCTTGTCTTGGGTTTGTCTGTCCTGCACAGATCATCCACCTCCCTGTCTTACCATTTCCAACAACAGACAATGGCCGAAGTTCTTCCCAGAAGATGAGATCAACACAATGCTATCTTCCTCCTCCTCACTGCATTCCACCCACCTCCACAAGTCTGCTGTATCTTATCTTCACTCCCTATCTTTTCTGCATCCACCAATCCTTCCCTTTGGACAACCAGACTTTCAACCCCTAGACTCTTTTTATTTTTATTTATTTAGACAGAGAAAGAGAGGGAGGGAGAGAGAGAGAGAATGAGCATGTCAGGGCCTCCAGCCACTGCAAACTCCAGAGGCACGCACCCCCTTGTGCATCTGGCTAACGTGGGTCCTGGGGAGTCAACCTGGGTCCTTCAGCTTTGCAGGCAAACGCCTTAACCGCTGAACCATTCCTCCAGCTCTCCAAACCGTAGTTTTAATACTCTTGTATATCACTTGTTAGCTTTAGCAACAATTCCCTGGTCACACCAACATCTCTAGTCACCTCCCCTTCCACCACCAGTATTTCCTCAGTAGAACCTAAAAAGCCAGTGCACCTGGGTTCCCTCACATGGGTACCATGGAGCAAGTCACAGAGAGGAATGAATCACCCCACTCCTCTCTGCATCCCATTAACCTCAGCCCCACCAAGTCACCTCCTAAAGTCCCTGAAACCAAGCTAGAAGCCATTTATGAAGAGAACAGGTATGGCTGAGGTCTGAGAATACAGAGGATGAAGTCTCAGTATGGAGTCTAGGGATTCAGTGGGATATCAAAGAGAGGGGACAAAAAGGAGATGTGGCTCTTTGTGAAGGTTGGGGTCAGGACATACTGTATTCTTAATATGGGGTCTAAGGGTAGTCCAGAAACCCCATGTCTGCTTTAAACCAAAGAATTTCATAAAAATAAGACTGAAAAGGATATTATTAAATTAATATATTTATTTAAGAAAGTACAAAATCAGGAGAAAGAAAATAGATACATTCCTGATGTCTGAGAGCCTATGTGGTAGGCCTGCAAGAAATGTAAAAAGAGAGTTTGAGAGGAAAGAAGAGAAAGTACAAAGAGCTCCTGCCATGTGGAAGACAGGACGGTAAAGAGCCCATGTGGGAATAGGGATCAGGTGTCCTCCCCCCATCTTAGCCCAAGTGGGCTGAGACAAGGGGGAGACTCACCAGAACCTGGAAGTTCACATGTGATAAACAGGCTGCCAAGAGAGCTTGCCTCCCCCCGTTAAATGTATTTATAACCTTACTGTAGTGGACTTTGCCTTCTGGCTCAAGATGAGCCAGAGTGAGAGTTGATTGGTCTGGGCTAGGAGTTGGCTCAGGAAGAGGCTAGCCATGGCGCCAAATTCTAGGGGCTGAACTTGACCAACCACAATGTCAGAATTAGATTTAAATTCTAGGAAAAGGGACCTCCCTCCAAGGAGAGGCTCCAGTTGTTTGTGGAAAAACAAATCTAGGGAAAAGATAAGAAGTCAGATCATACTTTGCTCTCTTGCAAAGTGGAGACGGCAAAGATAAGCCCAAAGACAGTCCTGCTTTTTTACTTTCAGGGGACCAGTCACCATAACTGCCTAACAAAGCTACCCAACTCTTTCTCACTCATGGACTTAAAGGACCCTTTCCCTCCCTACTCTGTCCGATACCTAGAATTTTCTCTTCTACATTTTACTGGTTTTAGATTTAATTTCTTTTGTCTTGATTAAATCTCAAATTTTTGATCTGAGTGGTGTTTATAATTGGTGGGTTAAACTCCACAAGTAGTTTCTTCTGTGGGTTATTAGCAAACTCTAGCTAATGCTATGAGACTCCTCCTGTTCTGCGTCATGAGTATCTCTGGTTGACCTAGGACCAATCAGTCTGTGTTGCTTTTACCCTTTCTTATACCCTTTCTAACTTTTTGCCGCACTACTCTACAGCTTTAGAGCTTGCCAGTAAAGATTCTGGTATTGGTGGCAAATGTCGCTAACCAGGATGAGGCCCAATGGAAAATATTACAGACTGAGCCCACATGGTTGTGTCAAGACATGTCTCACATAACATTCCTCAGGGAGAAGTCTGTTATCCTCAGGACTGGTTGACCATGGTCATACTAACCACTTGACACATACTACTTATTAGCTTTTCGCAACAGTCTTGGGCGACAGCTATTGTCATGAACCCCATCCTACTAATAGAGAAACTGAGGTGTCAGTTGAGAGTCAACAGCTCAGGCCTGAAGAGATGGCAGTCACGAGATCCAAACCCGGATATTCAGACCCTCCTGGAACCTGGGCTTTGACGCCCTGCAGTGTCCTGCCTCACCTGCATTGGGCTTCTACGGCTCCCTGATCCAACTGAGTAGAACAGCATGGTGGAGAGTTCCCAGCAGGGCTTGCAAACCACACTGCCCCAGAGCTGTTTTGTCATAAATCTCTTGATAGTCTTGAGTTCCCTTACTAATAAAAACAGACTGGAAAATGAAATTTCTCATAAGGTGAGGGATTTTATTGTGTTTTGTGATTTTAAATTTCCATGTCTATTCATTGTCACATCTATTCTTTTCTCTCTTCTCTCTCTCCTCTCTCTTAATTATACTAACTAGAAGTAAATTGTCTGAACTTTTAAAATCTAATTTTAGATCAAACTTGTACTTCTTATGCTCGCTACCACCACCTTGGGAATCAAAGATGAATCAATGATTTCAGGATTCAGAGTTGCTGCTGGTGTGACGCACGGCTGTGTTGAAGCACGCTCCACAGTACCTCTGAAAATAGTCGAGCTAAGCAACCTCAGAATGTAAGCAAGATTTCTGGGAAACCACTTAAGCTACTTAAGAGAACAGTCTTTTTTCAAGTATTCTCAAGCATCTATTTCAGTCGAATTATGGGCATGTTGATTAAAACATTGGTCTATGTGGTCATCATAGCAGATTCCAAGTGTTTGCCACTGGGTGGCCTGGATACCTGAGCTCTGGCCTCTTTATACCATAAGGTGAGAAAGCTATGCTATATTAACAGAGAGTTATTGCATTCAAATTTTCACCTCTTTACAGGGGTCTTGCCTCCAAATTAGCATGGCTTTCCACAGGACAGGACAGGAGAGGGGAAGGGAGAAGAGGGGAAGAGAGAAGAGAGGGGAGGGGAGGAGGATGGAAGCAGAGAAGAAAGAAAGAGAAGTGAAGAGAGGGGAGGAGAGAGAGAGGAGAGGAGAGGAGAGAAAGAGGAAAAGGAAAGAGGAAAGAAAAAAGGAACATGCATATATTTTAGAAAATGATCTTCTAATGGACATTTTCATACTTTCGAATTTTTCATTTTTTTAATTTTTTATTTATTTGCAAGCAGAGAGAGAAAGAGACAGAGAAAATGGGCATGCCAGTGCCTCCACCTGCTGCAAATGAACTCCAGATGCATGTGCCACTTTGTTCTAGCGGCTTTACATGGGTACTGGGGAACTGAACATGTGTTGTTAGGCTTTTCAGGCAAGCATCTTAACAACTGAGCCATCTCTCTAGCCTCCAATTTTTGTAGTTTTGTGTGTGTATGTTTGCATGTGTGTGGGTGCAATTACGTGTGTACACATGTGTATGGAGGCAAGAAGACAGCATCAAGTGTCTTCCTTGGTCACTCTCTACCTTTATTCATTGAGACAAGGCCTCTCACTGAACTTAGAACTCACTGATTCAGCTGGTATATCTAGCCTTTCTACTTTTTAAATTATAAAGCCAACTTTGCAGTGAAACTAGAATGGGTGATTGAGAATTGACTTTGCCTTGGACATCCTTTCCTTCTTCCCCTTATTCTCCTTCTATTTTATTTCTCTAAATCTTCTGTGCATCTATCCTTTTGCTATTTCTATTTTTAGTCTAATTTCCTATTGTCTAGAGTTTTGCCAACACTTCCTTATTCATTCATTAGCTTTCTCAGGGCATACTTACTGCTCACCTACAATGTTTCAGCCACTTTGACCTTTCTTCCCAGTAATGTACCAAACATATTTCTTAAAATAAGAGATTAATAATATTTAAGGGAATTTGTCATTATTAGCCCATATTATGCTTTGTCAAAATTAAATACAAAGTAAGTAAATAAATAAATAATTTAAACTGGGTGTGGTGGTGCACACTTTTAATTCCACCAATTGGGAGGCAGAGATAGGTGGATCACCATGAGTTTGAGGCCACCCTGAGACTACATAGTGAATTCCGGGTCACTCTGAGCTAGAGTGAAACCCTACCTCAAAAAAAAAAAAAAAGAAAGAAAGAAAAAATATAAGGGCTGGAGAGATGGCTTAGAGGTTAAGGCACTTGCCTGTGAAGCTTAAGGACCCATGTCTGACTCTCCAAAGCCTATATAATCCAGACACACGAAGGTGAGGCAAGTGCAAGGTTGCACATGCCCACTAGGTGGCAGCAGCATTTGGAGTTCACTTGTACTGGCTGAGGCCCTGGCACTCCTGTTCTCTCTCTCTCAAAAATAAGTAATTAATTAATTTTAAAAATTAAATACACTTTCCTCAAAGGGAAAGAAAATGTTTATTTCTAAAATGTTATGAGACCTTAAAGCAAGTTCTGTTTACAATATATAAGAATTGGAATCTTAACGAAATGTGGTAGTGCACGCCTTTAATCCCAGCACTTGGGAGGCAGAGGTAGGAGGAACACCATGAGTTCGAGGCCACCCTGAGACTACATAATGAATTCCAGATCAGCCTGGGCTAGAGTGAGGTGATACTACCTCGAAAAAAAAAAAAAAAGAATTGGAATTTAAAAAAAAAAAAAAGTAAGAATTTGGATCAGCCAGGTGTGGTGATGCATGCCTTTAATCCTAGCACTTGGGAGGCAGAGGTAGGAGGATCACCAAGAGTTTGAGGCCACTCTGAGACTACATAGTGAATTCCAGGTCAGCCTGGACCAGAGTGAGACCCTACCTCAAAAAAACAAAAAAAGAAAAAAAAGAAGAAGAAGAAGAATTGGGATCAACCCATCAACAGAAGACTAGAAAATTAAAATGTAGTACATATACACAATAAAATCTATCCAACGGTAGGAAAAGTGCAATTATGAAATTTGGAGAAAAATGGTTGGGACTAGACAGAATTATATTAAGTGAAGTAACCCAAGCTCAGAAAAACCAAAACCTCATGTTCTCTCTGATACACAAAGCCTAGCTTGTAATATCTATAAGTATGTACATATAGAGGGCAAACCATGAGTAAAACCTATTAAGATATAACAGTAACCAAAAGCAAGTATCATGACATAAGCAGAAAGAGGAGTTAGGGAGGGCAAAAAGAAGACCGAGATGTGTCAACAGAGGTGAGAAGAATATTCCAGTAGGAGACAAAGGTAGGAGAGGAGTGGGGGGAATAAGAATCAAATAAAACAAATTATATCTGAATATGCGAGAATTAATGAAATTTAAATCGTTGTATTCAAATTTAGAAAAATATTTCACAGCAAAAGAAACACCATATTGCAAACATGTCTGTCAGACGACAAGCATGTATCCATGTAGTCAGCTACCCTGTCTCATTGACTCAGCATGTATCCATACAGTCATTCTGTCTCATGTACTCAGCATGTATCCATGCAGTCATTCATCCTGTCTCATGTACTCATCAGACATCGATGCAGTCATTCATCCTGTGTCACATACTCAGCATGATTCCATGTAGTCATTCATCCTTTGTCATATATTCAGCATGTATCCATGCAGTCAGTCATCCTGTCTCATGTATTCAAAATGTATCCGTGCAGTCAGTCATCCTGCCCCATGTACTCAGCATGCATCCATGCAGTCAGTCATCCTGCCCCATGTAATCAGCATGTATCCATGCAGTCAGTCATCCTGTGTCATGTACTCATCATGTATCCATGCAGTCAGTCATCCTGTCTCGTGTACTCAGCATGTATGCATGCAGTCAGTCATCCTGTGTCATGTACTCAGCATGAATCCATGCAGTCAGTCATACTGTCTCGTGTACTCAACATGTATCCATGCAGTCAGTCATCCTGTCTCATGTACTCAGCATGTATCCATGCAGTCAGTCATCCTCTCTCATGTACTCAGCATGTATCCATGCAGTCAGTCATCCTGCCCCATGTACTCAGCATGTATCCATACAGTAAATCATCCTGCCCCATGTACTCAGCATGTATCCATGCAGTCAGTCATCCTGCCCCATGTACTCAGCATGTATCCATGCAGTCAGTCATCCTGTCTCGTGTACTCAGCATGTATCCATGCAGTCAGTCATCCTGTGTCATGTACTCAGCTTGTATCCATGCAGTCAGTCATCCTGTGTCATGTACTCAGCATGTATCCATGCAGTCAGTCATCCTGTCTTGTGTATTCAGCATGTATCCATGCAGTCAGTCATCCTGTTGTGTATTCAGCATGTATCCATGCAGTCAGTCATCCTGTGTCATGTACTCAGCATGTATCCATGCAGTCAGTCATCCTGTGTCGTGTACTCAGCATGAATCCATGCAGTCAGTCATACTGTCTCGTGTACTCAGCATGTATGCATGCAGTCAGTCATCCTGTCTCATGTACTCAGCATGTATCCATGCAGTCAGTCATCCTGTCTCATGTACTCATCATGTATCCATGCAGTCAGTCATCCTGTGTCATGTACTCATCATGTATCCATGCAGTCAGTCATCCTGTCTCATGTACTCATCATGTATCCATGCAGTAAGTCATCCTGTCTCATGTACTCAGCATGTATCCATGCAGTCAGTCATCCTGCCCCATGTAATCAGCATGTATCCATGCAGTCAGTCATCCTGTGTCGTGTACTCATCATGTATCCATGCAGTCAGTCATCCTGTCTCATGTACTGAGCATGTATCCATGCAGTCAGTCGTCCTGTCTCATGTACTCATCATGTATCCATGCAGTCAGTCATCCTGTATCATGTACTCATCATGTATCCATGCAGTCAGTCATCCTGTATCATGTACTCAGCATGTATCCATGCAGTCAGTCATCCTGCCCCATGTAATCAGCATGTATCCATGCAGTCATCCTGTGTCATGTACTCAGCATGTATCCATGCAGTCAGTCATCCTGCCCCATATAATCAGCATGTATCCATGCAGTCAGTCATCCTGTCTCATGTACTCAGCATGTATCCATGCAGTCAGTCATCCTGCCCCATGTAATCAGCATGTAATCATGCAGGCAGTCAACCTGTGTCGTGTACTCATCATGTATCCATGCAGTCAGTCATCCTGTGACATGTACTCAGCATGTATCCATGCAGTCAGTCATCCTGCCCCATGTACTCAGCCTGTATCTATTCAGTCAGTCATCCTGTCTCCTGTACTCAGCATGTATCCATGCAGTCAGTCATCCTGTCTCATGTACTCATCATGTATCCATGCAGTCAGTCATCCTGTGTCATGTACTCATCATGTATCCATGCAGTCAGTCATCCTGTCTCATGTACTCATCATGTATCCATGCAGTAAGTCATCCTCTCTCATGTACTCAGCATGTATCCATGCAGTCAGTCATCCTGTCTCGTGTACTCAGCATGTATCCATGCAGTCAGTCATCCTCTCTCATGTACTCAGCATGTATACATGCAGTCAGTCATCCTGTCTCATGTACTCAGCATGTATCCACGCAGTCAGTCGTCCTGTCTCATGTACTCATCATGTATCCACGCAGTCAGTCATCCTGCCCCATATAATCAGCATGTATCCATGCAGTCATCCTGTGTCATGTACTCAGCATGTATCCATGCAGTCAGTCATCCTGTCTCATGTACTCATCATGTATCCATGCAGTCAGTCATCCTGCCCCATGTACTCAGCATGCATCCATGCAGTAAATCATCCTGCCCCATGTACTCAGCCTGTATCTATTCAGTCAGTCATCCTGTCTCCTGTACTCAGCATGTATCCATGCAGTCAGTCATCCTCTCTCATGTACTCAGCATGTATCCATGCAGTCAGTCATCCTGTCTCATGTACTCAGCATGTATCCATGCAGTCAGTCATCCTCTCTCATGTACTCAGCATGTATCCATGCAGTCAGTCATCCTGTCTCATGTATTCAGCATGTATCCATGCAGTCAGTCGTCCTGTCTCATGTACTCATCATGTATCCATGCAGTCAGTCATCCTGTCTCATGTAATCAGCATGAATCCATGCAGTCAGTCATCCTGTCTCATGTACTCATCATGTATCCATGCAGTCAGTCATCCTGTCTCATGTAATCAGCATGAATCCATGCAGTCAGTCATCCTGCCCCATGTATTCAGCATGTATCCATGCAGGCAGTCATCCTGTGTCATGTACTCAGCATGTATCCATGCAGTCAGTCATCCTGCCCCATATAATCAGCATGTATCCATGCAGGCAGTCATCCTGTATCATGTACTCAGCATGTATCCATGCAGTCAGTCATCCTGCCCCATGTACTCAGCATGCATCCATGCAGTAAATCATCCTGCCCCATGTACTCAGCCTGTATCTATTCAGTCAGTCATCCTGTCTCCTGTACTCAGCATGTATCCATGCAGTCAGTCATCCTGTCTCGTGTACTCAGCATGTATCCATGCAGTCAGTCATCCTCTCTCATGTACTCAGCATGTATACATGCAGCCATGTATCCATGCAGTCAGTCATCCTGTGTCATGTACTCAGCATGTATCCATGCAGTCAGTCATCCTCTCTCATGTACTCAGCATGTATCCATGCAGTCAGTCATCCTGTCTCGTGTACTCAGCATGTATCCATGCAGTCAGTCATCCTGTCTCATGTACTCAGCATGTATCCATGCAGTCAGTCATCCTGTCTCATGTACTCATCATGTATCCATGCAGTCAGTCATCCTTTCTCCTGTACTCAGCATGTATCCATGCAGTCAGTCATCCTTTCTCATGTACTCAGCATGTATCCATGCAGTCAGTCATCCTGTGTCATGTACTCAGCATGTATCCATGCAGTCAGTCATCCTGCCCCATGTAATCAGCATGTATCCATGCAGGCAGTCATCCTGTCTCATGTACTCAGCATGTATCCATGCAGTCAGTCATCCTGTATCATGTACTCAGCATGTATCCATGCAGTCAGTCATCCTGTCTCATGTACTCAGCATGTATCCATGCAGTCAGTCATCCTGCCCCATGTATTCAGCATGTATCCATGCAGGCAGTCATCCTGTGTCATGTACTCAGCATGTATCCATGCAGTAAGTCATCCTGCCCCATGTAATCAGCATGTATCCATGCAGTCAGTCATCCTGTGTCATGTACTCAGCCTGATTCCATGTAGTCATTCATTCTTTGTCATATACTCAGCATGTATCCATGCAGTCAGTCATCCTGTCTCATATACTCAACATGATTCCATGCAGTTAGTCATCCTGTGTCATGGGCTCAGCATGTATCCATGTAGTCAGTCATCCTGCCCCATGTAATCCACACTTTTCCGAGCAAGGTTTTTTATGGATGTTCTCTCAGAAGCATTCTGCCACAGCTATCAGGCATGGACCCAAATAACTACCCAAAAAAGACAGAAAGTCATGTGGCATGAGTGGCACAGACAGTGCAGGCTAGTTTGTCACGGTGGGCAATCAGAGCCCCTTCTGCTAAGCTCTGGATTCTAGGGCTGGGTCTTGAGGGATGGCCCGACCAGTTTTTGTCATGAGCAAATGGATGTAGTTTGTTCTCGTCACCATCCAAACATACTCATGGGCTAGAGGTTTTCCAAGTTCTAAAACTCTGACATGCTGACCTATCTGTCATGATGGGAGAAGGCAGAAAATTCCTAATGCTGTGTTTCAGCTCAAAGTACAATTGGAAAGGTTTTGCTGAAAAAAAAAAGGTGGCTGGGAGGTAAATCACTGAGAAACAGCTTGATGTGGCTTAGAAGCAATGTCCCTCCCCCACCCTCTCCTGCTGAACTACCTGACAGGGGTACACACTGAGGGCCTTTTTACAGGCAGCTGCCTTCTCTTTGAAAATACCCAGAAGCGCATGGGAGGCAGTCCTGGTCCCCAAGTATCTGAGTCAGACCTGCACTGGTGTAGTCTCAGACTCCATTGCTTGGTTTGGGAGATAGATCCTTCTGTACCTTTCTCTCTAGCTATCGTCTTGACCTAAATCTCCAAGGAGCTAGTGTTCTCTCCTTTCTGGGTGAGCCACCTCTGTTCTAGCCCACACACGAAGCCTGTGGCCCTGACAGCTTCAAATCATGTCTTTCCTCCTCCCTTTCCTTCTTCTACCCAGCTTCTATCGCTAGGCCACATTCTCTTTGATCTTGCTTTTTCGTGCTCTTCTTACATTCAGTTCCCCCAGCCACTATTCATCTTCTCTAGAAGAGGCAGAGGCCTTCTTCCCCTGCACTTTTACTGCTAACTAGCATCAGCAGATAGAGATTGGAACGTCCCTCGCTCTTTTTGCTCCCTCATCTTGACTCTTTTCTTGTCAGAGCCGAGATGGGATACAGAGTGAGGGGAGTATCCTAGCGTCCCAGCCCCTCAGGCTTCCTTCACATGGCCTCTGCCCAAGTCCCATTATTTGCTGTGATGATTTCTGGGGTTGGAACTTGTCCTTGTCTGTGTCTGGTTCTCAGAATCTGTCATCAAAGCAAGCTTTTGGCTCCGTAACCCGTGATTGTGCACACCACAGCCTGCTTCTCTTCTGTGTCAGATAGTGCTGTCTCTGACAGGGCAGTCACCCTTAGTTTAAAGAGACCAGAGTAGAACCACTTTTTCCTATGTCCAAGAGGGCAGATTTTCTCATTGTATGGATTTTGGCAAGTCTATTTGTCTGGATTCTCTTTCAAACCAGCTGGTATGAGGGAAAGTCATGAGCTCTGCTTGAGGCTCACAGTAGCACAGGGATCCCATAAGCCTCTGCAGGGCTCCACCTGGCTCTGGGACCTGGCTCCCTTTTCCCATCCCTCTTCTATGTGGACAGCTGTGAGGTACCTGCCATCTGCTTTCTATTCCACACAGTTTTGGTAGCCCAAAATGACACTCCCTCCAGTTGAAAGGCAGTACTTGTCTATAAAAAATGTCAGGTATAGCTCTGCCAACATACAGGAAAATAAAGAGATAAATGGTAAGTCATCTTCCTAAAGAGATGGGCCCTTCCCTCCAGAAGTCCTTCTGTCCTCTTAAGTGATGGCCATCATCCTGAAAGCTTCTAACACTGAAAAGTCTGGCTGGTGGTAGCTGAGGAGAGACCATGTCTGCACAGAAAATAGAATGCAGAGCACAGGATAGTGGTCTGGGCAGGAAAGGTGTCTCACATCCAAGAACGCTTCTTCATTTGGAATGTTTTCAAAATAACCCTTCTTGTATTTCAATATTCAACTGTGCTATGAAATGTTTTTGATCAAAGCCACCACGACAGTACAAAAGCAGACAGCCAAGCAAATCGTCTGTTCAAGGCTACTATACAAATTTTCTTCCTCAAAGGGTTGTGCCCATAGGGGAAGGCCCTTGAGAGAAGTGACATTTCCTAAATTCTTCTTGACAAAAGCACATTTCCCCAGAGGTACACAGTTCCTCAGAGTTGCTCCTCTCCCCACATGCTCATGTTTGATAGCACATGTTGTATTCTAGGATTGTTTCACTGTACATCATAGACTAGCACTCATTTTATTCCATAACTTTCTGGACTGAAAAGAAATACAAGCCAGGCATGGTGGTGCACGCCTTTGATCCCTGCACTCGGGAGGCCAAGGTAGGAGGATCGCTGTGAGTTCCAGGCAAGCCTGAGCATATATAGTGAATTCCAAGTCAGCCTGGGCTAGAGCAAGACCTTACCTCAAAAAACAAAACAAAAAAATAAATAAACAAATACAATAGCCTTGACTGGGCATAGCAGTACACATCCGCGTAGTCCTAGCTATTCAGGAGGTTGAATTAGGAGAACCACATGAACCCAAGAATTTGACAACAGCCTAGGAAACCATCTCATGTGGAAATTATATATGTTATATACTATATATATTGTGTATTACACACACAAATATAGGGGGAGGGCACAATAATACCACAGAGGTCTAGTTGTATCATGCAGCTTAATTTCCAGGGCCTCTACCCACTGCAAACAAACTCTAGATACATGCATCACCATGTGCATCTGGCTTACATGGGTACTGAGGAATCGAACCTGGGTATTTAGGCTTCCCAGGAAAACACCTTAATCATTAATCCATCTCTCCAGCCCCAATCCCTCATCTTTAAATGAGGTAATATGTTAGTTTTATGTTCCTATGATCAAATACCTGAGAAATTTAAAGGGGGATTTGATCTCACAGTTTCAGAGAACTCAATCCATGATCATCTGGCCCTCACACACACCCAGAGGTGTGCTTTAATAATCTCCTAAGTGCTTTTCAGTCTAATCAAGTTGCCAAGTAAGTATATCCATGACAGGAAATGGCAGTATCTCCCTCAGGTGCTCCATGTGCATACTCAGAGATGATGTACGTCTTTAAAGGGAACAAAGACACAGCAGTGCTTCAGTGTTGTTTACCAAAAAAAAAAAAAAAACCCACTAAATTGCATTTTTCAGAATAACTAATCAATTACATTGTAAGTTTTTTATTATGATCACCAACCACTTAGCAGATAAGGAAATATAGGCACAGGCTATCTAAGTAAATGATCTAGTTTCAGAGTTTGAATTTGAACATAGGGATGTAGGGACTCTGGCTTCTGGAGCCTATGCTCTTGGTGTACATGCTGCTATTGTGTCAAACACTGAAGGGGCCATTATGTCTAAGCTTGGTTCTTTTCTTCAGAATGAAGCTACCTCCTTCTTGAGAGCAATCAGACCATTGCCTTCATTTCAACATGCCTGTGACTCTTTGGCCTCAGCCTCAACCATCCCCCCTGATACTGAAAATGCAGCATCTCCTTCCTACTGGGTGCTTGGAATGAGGGGACCCATTGGAGTCCTGTTTTCTTCTGGCTTAAAACAGGCCTCAAGGTGACCCTTCAACCTGGAGAGTGGTAGAAATAACACCGGTTCTAAGCCAGGCATGGTGGTGCATGCCTTTAATCCCAGCACTTGGGAGGCAGAGGTAGGAGTATCACTGTGTGCTCAAGGCCACCCTGAGACTATATAGTAAATTCCAGGTCAGCCTGGGCTAGAGAGAAACTCTACCTAAAATAAATAAATTAATTAATTAATTAATTAAATAAAAAGGAAGAATGGTTCTGGTGGAAACTGGAAACAATAGAAGATTTTGTCATATGTATTATTATTACTGTCATGATTATTATTATGAGAAATAGTAAATTTGATCAGAGAGACTTTCAGTAGCTCCTCAGGACCCCTGCCATTTGTGAGGTGTAAATACACTTCAAGGACCTTGAACACCATGGGAAGGACCAGGTGAGCTTCAGTCAGAGACTGGGCTTATGAGCCTATCTCCAGGACCATACCAACTTACCCTATTAGGATGTTTAGTTCAGCCCTTGAAAAACCACTGTCTCAGAGATCTTTACTGCTCATGCAAGAGCCACAGAGGAATGTATTTATGACTTGCTGAGGATCTACATTTGCCTAAAAGATTTAAACAATCATAAATCCAACTGCCTTCTCAATGCCTCTCCTGGGCTGTTTTTAAAAAATACCAAATTATGTACTAAACGCTGTTTTGTGCACAAACGTACATCTTAGAACAAGACAGGCAAAGCCTCTGCCTCACAGAGCATATGTTCTAATAATACCTACAAAGCATCTCAAATATGGCCAAAATACAAGTACTGCCCCTTCCTCTCCAGTTCACATCCTCCCAGTATCCTCCTCACTCACCCAACACAGCTGTCTTCCCCACCTTAGCTAATAACTTCACCATCTCCCCAGGTGTTCAAGCCAACAGCCTAAGAGTCATCTTTGACTTACTCTTTTCCCAAACCTCCTACATCAAAACCTCCAGAAAATCCCATTTGTTCAACTAGCAAATGCACTCCGATTGCACAGCTCTTTTTTGTTTCATGTGCTGCCACCTCAGAAGCAACTACCACATCCCCTCCCTGCTGCTTTGAGGCTGGCTCGCCCTGTAATCTATTTCCCACCCAGCAGCCAGAATATAAGTGTAAATGTCTCCCTCTCTTCCTGAAAGGCCACCCAATGGCTCAAGACCCTACTTCAGTTTGCTCCCAACTCCTTCTCCTGTCTAACTTTACACTATCTACCTTTCATCTCTCTGGCTGTTCCAGCCGCACCGACCTTCATTCCCGTCCCTGAGCATGTAGACTCATTTCCCTCACATGGCCACAGTGCGTGCTGTTCTTGCCACCTCAGACCTGTTTCCCTGGGTCATACCACAGCTGCAGCCTTCTCTTGATTTTATCTGAGCCCAAAACTCAGGAGAGGTATTAACTTGCTCTTTTCCCATCTCTTCAAGCTAGAAAGTTTTCTGTTTTGCTTGGGTCATATCTCTCATTCTGTACATATAGTAGCAGCCATATAATACATGGTCAACAAATGTTTAATGAATAAATGATGCTACTTGGTGCTATCAATCTTTCATTAAAATACATGCTGTCAGAAATAGAAACAAAAGTACGACATGCTCCTTTTTTGAGATATTCACGATCTAGTTTACAGCACATGAGATCTAAACAATGCCAAGCATCAACAATTATGGGGGAGGTGGAGGTCAGCAAGTGCTCTGGGTTATGGAAAAGAGGATGGTTTTTTTTTTCATGAATTCCGAGTATGAGCCCAGGTTCTGTCACTTTCCCCCTGTGAAAAGTGAGGATCATTGAGTGCTTGTCACTTTTTCATCTCAGCTTTAAAATGTCTGAGCAAAACAACCTAAGGGAAGAAGGATTTATTTTGACTCCTAGTTGCAGAGGTGTGAGTCCATCATTTGGGGTGGGCATGACATAGTACATCGGTTCATGTCATGGTGACCAGAATATAGAATGGGGGCAGCGGGAACAAGATGCCCCCAAGGATGGGCCCCAGTTACCTCCTTCCTCCAATAGGCCCTACCTTCCAAGTAGTTCTCAGTCCAGTAGAGTTGACAAAGTTAACCACCACCTACTGCTTTATTTTGGAAATAAAAGAACTGAGGTTCAGAAAGACTACACAATTTGCCCAATATTACACAGCCAAAAAGAGGCTAAGCCACAATGAAACTTGGTTTATTCCAAAACCTAAATTCCTTGCTATGTTGTCATAAATGCATAAAATATAGCATCTGTTGCAAAATAAATACTTGTTGTGGGATGCCATGAATAAATAAATGTGGGCACAAAATGCCAGTTTGTTTAAGTCATTTTAGGAGTCACCCAGTGAGATCAGGGTATGGTCTCCCAGCATGAATCCTGTGGGATGTTGGTGTGCTTTCTGTGGAGGAACAGTCCTGTGGTCTCACACAGAAGCCACACTGTGAGCAAACAATAAATTAACTATGTTTGTTTCCATTGAGGAATTTCACATGTCATTTGTTATGTCAGGCACATAGGGACTCTCCCATTTGAGCATTTCACAAAAATGGGTACTGAGTGCCTGTAAGGCCATACTCACTACAGAGCTGGCTTTGGGAAGACTTGTGGCCCAGGAGGAGGAAGGCATTGGCCTTTGGGCCTCTGCCTGCCAAAGCAGCCTACCCACAAATCCCTTGAGAGGTAAGGAAGGTGCCACAGAAGGGGTAAGCACCCACTGCAAGTCAGAGTGGGACAGATGTTAAGGGCTGTGAAGTTCAGGTCCCTTTTGCTTTGATATACGGGTAGACCATGTTGATTTACATGATGAGATCTTAATCCCATGATTCGGATTCCATAAGCCCCACGCACGCACAAGTTTCATTCTTTCTCATCACACCTCATACTTGAAAGGTTAAACAGACACTAAAATCGTGTGTATATATATCATTAGGGTAGAAAGCATGCAGGTTGGCCCTGGCAAAATGAAGCCAAGACATTTGTTGACATCTCCAGTCCTCACACTCCTCTCCCCTCTGCACTCCAAACACCCCAACGCATGTTAAAAATTTTCCAGTAAGAAAGACACCTTTTCCCCCAGTACTGGGCATGGAACTCAGGATTTCCTGCATCTTACGTAAATACACTTAACAGCTGAGCTGCTTCCTGCATCCCCAGAAAGACATTCTGAATTTACCAGCATCCCAAAGCACATTTAACCTGGAATTTCATGTTTCTGATCCTTCCCCAGTGTTACAAGAGCACACTTCTCTTAAAGCTTCCAGAGACCAGGCTGGAAAGGTGGCTCAGCAGCAGCTAAGGTGCTGGCTTGCAAAGCCTAATAACTCGAGTTCAGCTCCCCAGTACCCACATAAAACCAGATGCATGCACAGTGACACATGTATCTGGAGTTCATTTTAGCAGATAGATGCCCTACAATACCCATTCTCTCTCTCTCTCTCTCTCTCTCTCTCTCTCTCTCTCTCTCTCTCTCGTCTATCCCTCTATGCTTACAAGTAAGTAAATAAAAATGTTTTTTTTTAAACTTCCAAAGACCAAAACCCTTAAGGAACTTAAGACATCCTGACATATCAAATCACCCAGCAGGTAGATGCTTCCTTCCTCCACAGCAAGAGCCGAACAGTGCCAGCAGGAGACAGCTAGGAAGACATTTTGGGGAAGGGCTGCAGCTTGCTCACATGTGTTGGGGAGGATTATGCATCATGGACTGAAGAGGGAATGGGCTACAGGAGGACCAGAAGAAGAGCTGTGGTGTACCACAGAAGATGACCAGGGGATGCTTGCGATGAGAATGGGAATAAATAGAGAAAATGGTCCTAGGTGGTTAGAACAAATAATCACAGTCAGCCACTGACTGATTGGGTAGGGATGTTGAATGAGAGGGAAGGGTCAAGACTGACTTCACGTTTTCTAAACGGGCTGTTTATAGTAAGTGGGTGCCTGTGACATCACTCAGATACTTAACAAAGACCATCGAAGGTAGTTTATGAACATACACTGTTTCCAGACATACCAGGGTTTAAATCCTGACCCTCTAACTATTAGCAATGAATCTGGTCATATTATGTCTCTGAGATCCCAATTGCAAAGGGAGACTAACAATAGTTTCCTCATAGGTTGTTAGAAAAGGTTAATAATAGAATGCTTAGGATAGTCCCTGGTACACAGTAGGTAGCTAACATTTCTGTTACTATGACTATCATTATCACCATCACTGTCACTGTCCTGTGAGGAAATATCCTGCTGGGGGGCTTCAGATTTTACAGTGATTGTAATGTCTTGAAGTTACTATTCCCTAGGCAGGGGATAGGACTGGAACCCATGTGCTAGGACTTTAGACATGTCTGTAAAATTATCCCTTTAGAAGGGATGAGCAAGCCAAGAGAATCAATCTATAAGACATCAAGTGTGAGACAGCCACAGGCTTCAAGGATCAAGCTTTGGTAACACCCACTGCCGTGGTGAGTGATAAAAGGATCTCATATGTAGGAGAAGTAGGCATCACAAAAGAATCCAACAGTGTGAAAAAACCCAAAACAGTTAAGGAAACTTGAACAATAAAGTATGGTGGTCTGTGCATGTAATCACTTGGGAGGTAGGGGCAAGGAGATCAGGAGTCCAAGGTCATCCTCAACTATATATCAAGTTCAAGGCCAGCCTGGGCTACATGAGATCCTATTACAAAAAAAAGAGATAGATAGCAAGGAAGGAAAAAGGGGAGGGAGGGTGGGAGGGAAGGAAGATGGGAGGCTTCTAATGTGGACAGAGCAGGTACATTTCAGCATGAAGGACAGCTGTGAAGATGAGCTTCAGTTATTCTTTGCCACTGTGGCTGGTGCAGCTAAGCTGCTGTCATTTTGTGTTAGTACAGGCTGCCTCTGGAGGTAGCAAGCTTCTTGTAATGAGAAGAGCCTGGCTGACAGGCTGCAAACACTTGGAAAAAACTCATGATTTGGACTGGAAGCTTGACCTAGATCAAACCACATCCACCCCAACACCTATTTTTGCACATCCTGAGAGCCAAGGACAATGTTTATAGTTTTACTGCTTTTTAACAAAAAAGAATAATATTTTGTCACCAAATTGCTGAGAAGCAACAGTGCAGTGTTCATCACTAAATGAGACATCCTATATCCCCCCAAGGCTCAGGGATTGTTGCGGAAGAAGTAGCAGAAAGAAAGTAAGAGCCAAAGGAAGAGGAAGAGTGCTTTCATACTGTCTTCCAGACACAAAATGGTCTAGATATTCATAACCTCACAGTGGCTCATGCTACCTACACAAGACCCACATAATAAGAAGAATAAAAATGATAGTAGCTGGGCATGGTGGCACACACCTTTAATCCTACCACTTGGGAGGCAGAGGTAGGAGAATCGCCATGAGTTCAAGGCCACCCTAAGACTACATAGTAAATTCCAGGTCAGCCTGGGCTGCAATGAGACCCTACCTCAAAAAACAAAACAACAAAAAATAAATGATGACATCAAAATAAAACAGAGACTATTTCTGGCTGGAGAGATGGCTTAGTGGTTAAGCTCTTGCCTGTGAAGCCTAAGGACCCCCGTTAGAGGTTTGAGGTTCAAGGCTCAATTCTCCAGGGCCCACATTAGCCAGATGCATAAGGGGGTGCATGTCTGGAGTTTGTTTGGAGTGGCCGGAGGCCATCGCACACCCATTCTCTCTCTCTCTCTCTTTCTCTCTCTCTCTCCTTCTTTCTCTCTCACTACTTCTTTCTCTTTCTCTGTCACTTTCAAATAAATAAATAAAAATAAACAAAAAAAGAGACTATTTGGAAAGGAGGGATCAGTGGAAGGGGAATTTGGGAGGGGGAAAAGGGAAGGTGTTGGGAGGTGATTATGGTCATGTTATTTTGTTTATAGTTGCAGAAGTTGTCAATAAAAGTTTTTTTAAAAAAAAAAGAATAATATGTTTTGATAGGTGAACATTATAGAAAAAAATTCCAGTGACCATCATAAAGTTTTACAGGAACCCAGCCATGTTCCTTCTCTCCTGTTGTCCACATGCTACAGTGACAGGCCAGTTGCAACAATGATTAAATGGTTTACAAAGCCTAAAGTATTTGTCATGTAGCCTTTTCAATAAAAAGTGGAGCCAGGTGTGGTAGCGCATGCCTTTAATTCCAGCACTCGGGAGGCAGAGGGAGGAGGATCATTGTGAGTTCGAGGCCACCCTGAGACTACATAGTGAGTTCCATGTCAGCTTGGACTAGAGTGAGACCCTACCTTGAAAAAAAAAAAGTGGGCCAACTCCTCACTGAAGTACTCCAGTGGTCTTTTTACAACTGCAAGATTCTGGGAGAAAAGTGTGTGCCTGAGATTTGAGTAGGAGGCAAAGGATCATCAGGAGATGGTTGTCAAGACAGACTGACTGCAGGGTTGGAAAACTGGGAAGGAAAGAGAAGGAACTATGGAGAATGGATGAGAGAAGTCTTGTCTGAGAAGGTGGAGTAAACAAAGGTGCAACTGGAACAGGAAGGTGCTTGGGGCGGGGGGTAGGAAGACACAAGTTTAAGTATGAGGGAGCAGGAGCATAAAGCTTGATGAAAGCAATAGTACTGGTACCTGTTTTATTTTACAGTATCGTTAGATATATCTGCTGTCATATCTCTCAGCAGAAAGGATTTTCTAAATGTTCTTGTTTATAAATGTGCAGAAGACTTTTGCACAGAGAGCTAGGCTTTTTTGGCCAAAGAAAGTGAGCACTTGCTGGTTTTCAGGCAATCCTCACAAAAATACTGAAGTGTATTTATGCTCTGGGGCCAAAACGAATTTCAAAATGACATTGCTCAGATATGTAATCAGCCAGCTTTCCTCTTCTGCCTCCACTTGGTTTAACAACTTTGTCAGAACCCTTCCTCTGAAACCTGCTTCTGCAAGTCAGCTAACTAATGCTGTCTACCGTCCTGTAAACATAAGCGCCTTTCCTGCTGGGGTGCTCCATGCCTTGCTCACAGGCAAACGGGTGAAATTAGCAGGCTGGCTCCACTGAAAATATGCTATGAACTTGATTTCTTACATTTTACCGTGTGATTTTATGAATATCTCATCATCATCAAAGAACATTTACTTCTCACTGTTTTACAGTATGATGGGCGGGGCTAGGGAGATAGCTCCCTCAGTAAAGCGCCTGGCCTACAAGCCTGAAGACCTGAGCTTAGGTCCCCAGCATCCGTATAAAAGAACAGAAATGGGGCCATGTCCCAGACCTGGAAAGGCAGAGGTTGAGAGATCCCTGGGGCTTGCAAGCCAGCTAGTCTATCCAGATTATAAACTCCAGGTTCAGTAAGACAGCCTGTTTCTGAAAAGTAATAATAATGTGGAAGGTGATTGAGAAAGACATCCAGTGTTGACTTCTGGTACACACATACGCGCGTGCACACACACACACACACACACACACACACACACACACATTCATATGAACATGAATACACACAGGCATACCACACACATACAGAGAGAGAATTGGAATAAAGTAGAATAATATTCAAATATTCAATTTAATTTGAGGGAAAGGTTTCAGGGTGTAAGGGGAGGATCTCAAACCAGCTTTTCATAAGAGAGATTTAGGAGGAAGGGCCCCATTCTGGCACAGAGAAGTATAGCACCTGAGCACCCATACCTGTTCTCCCTGCCTTCTGTGCCTTCTCTTCCAGCAACACTTTTTCATTTGTTTGTTGTTTTCAGTTTGATTTTTATAACTGCTTTATTGAAATAATACCATAGACGCTTACACATTTGAGTGTACAGATCATTTTTTGTATATCCATAGATTTTGACAACAATCACCACAGTAAATTTTAGCAATATGTTCACCATCCGAGAACAAAGCCCATTTCCATCTGTGGTCATTCCCCATTCCTCCCTGGAGAGCACTTGTCTCAATTATGTCACTGTGGATTTACCTCTTCCAGATATTTCACATGAATAGAATATACTTTGATTCCTTACACTTAACATATACCATCAATATCCACTCATGGGCTGGAAAGATGGCTTAGTGGTTAAGGCACTTGCCTGCAAAGCCAAAAGACCTAGGTTCAATTCCCCAGTACTCATGTAAGCCAGATGCACAAGGTGACACATGCATCTGGAGTTTGTTTGCAGTGGCTGGAGGCCCTGGTGCATCCATTCTCTCTTTGTCTCTCTCTGTCTCTCTCTCTGTCTCTCTCTCTGTCTCTCTCTCTCTCTGTCGCTCTCTCTCTCACACACACACACATATGAATGAATAAATAAATAAATATTTTTAAAAGATTCACTCATGGGCTGGAGAGATGGCTTAGCGGTTAAACGCTTGCCTGTGAAGCCTAAGGACCCCGGTTCGAGGCTCGACTCCCCAGGACCCACGTTAGCCAGATGCACAAGGGGGTGCGCGCGTCTGGAGTTCGTTTGCAGTGGCTGGAGGCCCTGGCGCGCCCATTCTCTCTCCCTCTCTCTATCTGCCTCTTTCTCTCTCTGTCTGTCGCTCTCAAATAAATAAATAAAAAAATAACAAAAAAAATTAAAAAAAAAGATTCACTCATGTTGAATGCTGTGGCTGAATAATATATCCATGTGTGATTATACCATATTTTGCTTGTCTAATCCTTCCATGGGTAAACTTTTGGATGGTTATGTAGTCACACTGGATAATAACAAATTCTCATGAATATTTGGGTAATTTTTTTGTACTCATGTGTTTTCATTCTTCTTGGGTAGATACCTAGAAGGAAAGTTCCTGGGTCATGTGGTAATGCACGTGTTTTAACCTTTTGAAGATTTGCCAGACTGGATTCTAGAATAGCCATACCATTTTGCCTTCATACCAGTGCTGTTTGAGGACTCTGACTTCTCCAAAGCTTCATGAACACTTGCTATCCATTGTGTTGCGTTCATTTTGGCCAAGCCCAGAGGTATGAGGTGGTATCCCCTGGTTTGGATTTGATTTCTCTGGATGGCTACTGATGGGCATCAGTTTGTAACTCTTTCTGGATAGATCTTTATTCAAGTGATTTGTGACAATCAAACAGGAGATTAAGATACAGTTTCACCCTTCATATACTGGCTACTATCCTCCTGAGTCCTGGAGTGTTAATTTGACACCACGGGTGGGAAAAGTGAAAGCTTCTACTTCCAAGTGTGGGCAGAGGAGTGGACCCACCACTTAGGAGGCCCTCATGATCTGGAATATTGTGTATTAGCAGAAAAAATAGAAGATACTTATTTTCTAGGCATATGTCTACTCTCAACTAAAAACAGCACCAGTCTTAAAGGTAGGAGATGTAGTTTTAATTTGCAGTTATACTTGGTGACTATGAGCAAGTTGCCTATTAGATTACTTAGTATCCTTCCACCCACTCCCCCTTTTAAAAATATTTTATTTTATATACATATAGCAGGTTATACTTTTTTGTGCCCTTGCCCCAGCTTCCATCACCCTGAGGGACCCACCTCTGTGGGGCTGTGGTATTCACTGTGGGGTCATGAAGGCCCATCGTGCCTCAGGGTACTCCTACCCATTCTGCCACTCACCCCTTTTGATTCTTTTATTCCCTCTTAGAAGTATAATTTAAACTTCACTCTTTGACATTAATTTGAGTTTTGACAAAGTTGTATGTTGTATAATGACCACTGCAATCCTGATAGAGAATGCTTCCTTCATTCCAAAAGTTCCTTTTGTGGCTATTCCTTCTCTTATCTCAGACCTCTGAGAATTACTTACCCTGATTTCTTTCTTCTTGCCTATTACAGAATGTCATGTAAATGTAATTTACAGTAGGCATTTTTCATTTAGCATGATGCATTGGAAGGTCACCCATATTATTGTCAGTAATTGCTAGCATTTGATTTGTAGTCCACTGTATAGATCTACCATAGTTTATCCATTTATGAGTCAGAGGACATTTGGGTTATTTTCAGTGTTTTTATAATTAACTCACTAATTTATTCTCAGTCAGGTGACTGTAGGTTTGTATTTCTCTTCAGTAAATATTAGCTGTTTTGTAGTGTTGTACAAAGTGCCTGCATCATTTAGCATTCCCAACAGCAATGTGTGACAATCCCAGTGCTTCCATGCCCTCGCCAGAACTTGCTGCTGTCACAAACCTCTGTTTCTTGGTCTATAAATGGGACTGAATTCCCTGCCTTACTAGTCCTTCAGGATTGTTGTAAAGATAGAAACAAGGTAAAAAAAAAAAAAAAAAAAAAACATGGGCAGAAGTGCTTGGTAAACTGTAAGGTGCCAGGGCTAAGGAAGAAACCCTCTATGTGATAATGATCATGCCCACTTACATGGAAAAGCTGTTTCCCACAGGAGCTAAGTGCTTCATTTCCCCCATTACATCTTGGCAAAGTGAGTTATGACAAGTCTAAAACAACAAGCAGTTTTGTCTGAGATATATTCAGGAGTTTGTTTTGGCTCCTGTTTTTGAACTTCCACAGAAACATAAATGACCAAGATGTAAATCATCAAGTGGGAGTCAGTTTTGTAAAGAAAAATGACCCTTTGTGATGGAAGTCAGCAGGAATGGAGTGAGCACAACAGACAGGGTGACGTGCTACAGAGAAATAAATGCAGGCCCAACCAGGCGATGTCCCCAGGGAAAGGCCTTCAGAATATCTGTTCAGCAGTGCACAGGAGTGGTGTCCAACACCTCCTACCCTGATAAGGACGATGACAAAGCTCTTTAATTATTTTTATTAGAGAAGCAAAAAGACGAAAGAAACAGGCAAGCCAAACTCTTTGACCTCAGTAGGAGCTAATATTTACTACTAGAAGTATTTCTAGAACTGTGTGTATAAGCATTTTAGTGTGCACATGTATATTTTCTTGCTATGTCATCTAAGAAGGCACAGAAACATCTAGCCTTACAGGAGCAAGGAGCACACCTAACCCCTAAATCTTGGTCTCTAATACCATACTCCAGCACAAGGAGCCAGGGTTCCTTGAAGGCTGATTTTAGAAGCAATACAGAAAATATACAGGATGAGCAGGGTGTATCTTGGAGCAGTAGACAGTAAAGAAGTGCTCAGACAAAAATACAGCAATGGAATATGTTTAAAGGACACAGGAGCCAACTGAAAAAAGCTATGGCCAAAACTGGAGCAATCTGAGGGAAAAAAGGAATATTAGGTTACAGCCCAAACTACAAAATAAACACTCATGGATCTTCACTAATGTGGTTGAATAAATCATAAGGGAAAGTAAATAAATGGAGGAGAATAAACAAATCTCCAGTGAAAGTGCTCCAAAAGCTTATCATAACTGTTCTCATGGTGACTTCCTTCCCAAGAGTACAGTATGGAAAGTGGGGAGAAGGGAGAAGCTTCAGTCGAGCAACCTAACAAATCGTGCCTCAGCCAAGTGATCCAGTTAGCAGGGTGCATTATATTGTTAGTATATTGCCCTCAATACATGTACAAATGGTGCTTTACCTTTGCAGTCCCACAAAACCACAACACCAGCCTAGCTAGCCATGAGAAAAACACTAGACAAATCCCAATTTAAGTACAGTTAAGGAAGATGGCTCAGTTGGGAAAGCATTTGACACATAATTAGGAAGACTGAGTTCCACCCCTAGCACCCACATATAAGACCAGGTATGCATCACTGTGCCTTCAGTACCAGTGCTCAAGAGGCAGGTAGATGGATCCCTAGGGTAAGCTGGATAGCTAAACTAGCCAAACCAATGAGATCGTGATTCAATAAGAAAATCTGTCTCTATAAATAAAGTGGAAAGCCATTGAGGAAGACACCTGACATGAACCTCTGTCTTCCACACACACATACACATATATGTGTACCCACATACACATGCACCCACACATATACACATTTGCATACACACATAAAAAGCATATATGCATACACATGTGAAAAACACATTAACATACATACAAAAAAGTACATTATAAAAAATTCCTGTGGCTGGAGAAATGGCTTAGTGGTTAAGGCGCTTGCCTGCAAAGCCTAAGGACCCAGGTTTGATTCTCGAGGTCCCACATAAGCCAGATGCACAGGTAGGGCATGCATCTGGAGTTCATTTGCAGTGGCTAGAGGCCCTGGTATGCCCATTCTCTCTGTGTGTGTGTCTCTGTCTCTGTCTCTGTCTCTCTCTCTCTCTCTCTCTCTCTCTCTCCCATTAATAAATTTTAAAAATTAAAAAAAAATCCCTGACCAGTGCTTTGC
The DNA here is from genome assembly GCA_036346955.1 of Dipus sagitta. Taxonomy (NCBI): domain Eukaryota; kingdom Metazoa; phylum Chordata; class Mammalia; order Rodentia; family Dipodidae; genus Dipus; species Dipus sagitta. The sequence continues at coordinate 42,151,955 of CM070770.1, read as the reverse complement.
AAAACTGTTAAGGTCATGAAAAAGAAGAAAAGTCTGAGAAGCTACTATATCAGAGTGGGACCTAGGAAAATAATAATTATATGAAATGTGGAATGTTGTGTTGTGGGAGCCTATAATAACAACAAAGATATTAGGTGGAAACTAAAAAAAGAGAGAGAGAGAGAGAAAGAAAAAGTTTGGATTGTAGTCACAATGGTTTGAATATGCAATATGCCCCACAGGTTCATGCACTAAATGCTTGACACTATGTTGAAGGTGATAGACACTTTGGAAGGTAAGGGCCTACCAGAGGAAATAGGTCACTGGGAGCTTGCCTTTAAAAGATACACCTGGTCCCAACATTCCTCCCTCTCTCTCTCTCTCTCTCTCTCTCTCTCTCTCTCTCTCTCTCTCTGTCTCTGTCTCATTCTCTGTCTCACTTCCTATCTGCCATGAGGTGAATAACCGCTTCCAACACATCCTACCACCACCATGAGGTTCTGCCCAATTTCACAGATGAAGCAACCATGAACTTAACCCACTGAATCTCTGAGGAAAAATAAATCCTTCCTCCTTTAAGTTGTTCTCTTGGGTGTTTGATCACAGTGGTGATAAGACCAACTAATAAAATGGTTAGTCCTAATGTACAAATATTTATTCATTAATGACCAAATTCATTATACTCAACACAAACAGATATTGACTTCTAGATATATAGAACTCTCTGTACTAGTCTAGTTACTTTTCTACAAATTTTTATAAATATTCATAAATTAAGTGTATTTATTTGTATCATTTCAATTTGTTTTATTAAAATCTGAAATTCATAATCAAAGGAGAAATAATCTGCCAAATTTTTGTGTGTATACATTTGTGACAATCCTCTGAAGTAAATTTTATAGCTTACAACAGATTTTCAGATATTAACTACACATGTATGCAAGTATTTGATGATATCTAGAACGGAGGAGTGTCCAAGGATCCTAACATGAATCAAGACAATGAAGCACAGTGGTCTTGATTTGGATGAACATATAATAGAGGGCTGTCTTACAGTTGGGTGAATGTGTAATTCAGGGCTGTCTTACACTTATGTGAACGTGTAATACAGGGCTCTCTTACAGTTAGGTGAACTTGTAATACATGGCTGTCTTACAATTGGGTGAACGTATAATACAGAGATGTCTCACAGTTAAGTGAACATGTAATACAGGGCTGTCTGACAGGTGAATGTTTAATACAGAGCTGTCTTACAGTTAGCTGAATGCGTAACACAGGGCTGTGTTACAGTTAGGTAAATGTGTAATACAGGGCTGTCTTATAGTTATGTAAATGTGTAATATAGGGCTGCCTTAGAGTTGGGTGAATGTATAATACAGGGCTATCTTAGATTTAGGTGAAAGTGTAATACAGATCTGTCTTACAGTTAGGTAAATATGTAATACAGTGCTGTCTAATAGTTAGGTGAACGTGTAATACCAGGCTGTCTTACAGTTAAGTGAACGTGTACTACCGGGCTGTATTACAGTTGGGTGAACATGTAATACAGGGCTGTCATACAGTTAGGTTAATGTGTAATAAAGGGCTTTCTTACAGTTGGGTGAGCATGTAAAACAGGGTGGTCCTACACTTAGGTGACCATGTAATAGAAGGCTATCTTACAGTTAGGTGAATGTGTGATACAGAGCTGTCTTACAGTTACCTGAACGTGTAGTACATGGCTGTCTAACATTTGGGTGAATGTGTAATACAGGGCTGTCTTACAATAAGGTGTATGTGTAATACAGGGTTGTCTTATGTGAATGTGTAATATAAATCCATCTTGCAATTAGGTGAGCATGTCATACATGGCTGTCTTACAGTTAGTTGAATGTTTAATACAGGGCTGTCTTACAACTCAGTGAATGTATAATACAGGGCTGTTTTACAGTTAGGTGAACGTGTAATACAGGGCTTTCTTACACTTTGGTGAAGGTATCATAAAAGGCTGTCTTACACTTACTTGAACATGTCATACAGAGCTGTCTTACAGGTAGGTGCATGTGTAGTACACAGCTGTCTTACAGTTAGGTGAATGTGTAAGACAGGGCTGTCTTACAGTTCAGTGAACGTGTAATACAGGGCTGTCTTACAGTTAGTTGAATGTGTAATACAGAGCTGTCTAACAGTTAGGTAAATGTGTGATACAGAGCTGTCTTACAGTTAGGTGAAGGTGTCATAAAGGGCTGTCTTACAGTTAGCTGAATGTGTCATACAGAGCTGTCTTACTGTTATGTGAACATGTAATACACAGCTGTCTTACAGTTAGGTGAATGTACAGTACATGGCTGTCTTATGGTTAGTTGATTGTGTAAGATAGGGCTATCTTACATTTAGGTGAATGTGTAATAAATGGCTGTCTAACAGTTCAGTGAACGTGTGATACAGGGATGTCTTACAGTTACGTGAATGTGTAATATAGAGCTGTCTTACACTTAGGTGAATGTGTATTGCAGGGCTGTCTTATAATTAGGTGAATGTGCAATACAGAGCTGTCTTACAGTTAGTGGAACATGTAATACAGGGCTTTCTTACACTTGGGTGGGCATGTAATGCAGGGTTGTCTTTTTTTTGTTTTGTTTTGTTTTGTTTTGTTTTTCTTTTTTTCTTTTTTTCTTTTTTTCTTTATTAGTTAGTTTTGTATTCAGCAAATACAGTCAGTTTGGTACCATTATTAGGCTCATCTGTGACCTACCCCTCCCCTTGGCCCCTCCTTGTTGAGGTATATGGGTCATGCATTGTGGAGTTAGCCCACAGTCATGGGTAAGATAAATGTCTCTGCATATCATGACCCAACATGTAGCTCTGACATTCTTTCTGCCCCCTCTTCCGCAAAATTTCCCTGAGCCATGTTGGGTTCATTTTTGGTCTGCTTCAGTGATAAGGTGTTGGGAGCCTCTGAGGCTCTGGCTCTCTGATTTGGTAGGAGTTGATTTTTCTCTGTGTTGATCTCCTTCCCCCTTGTGCTCCACAATGCATGACCCATATACCTCAACAAGGAGGGGCCAAGGGGAGGGGGTAGGTCACGAATGAGCCTAATAATGGTACCAAACTGACTGTATTTGCTGAATACAAGTTAGTTGAACATGTAGTACATGGCTGTCTTACAGTTAGGTGAACATGTAATACAGAGCTGTCTTACAGTTAGCTGAACATGTCATACATGGCTGTCTTTCAGTTCTGTGAATGTGTAAGACACGGCTGTCTTACTGTTAGGTGAACGTGGTAAAACCAGGCTATCTTACAGTTAGGTGAATTTGTTATACAGAGCTGTCTTACAGTATGTGGACTGTGTAATACAAGGCTTTCTTATAGTTGGGTGAGTGTGTATTCCAGGGCTGTCTTAAATTTGGGTGAATGTGTAGTATCGGGCTTTCCTACTCTTGGGTGAACTTGTAATACAGGGCTGTCTTACAGTTACCTGAACATGTAGTACAGGGTTGTCTTACAGCTGGGTTAATGTGTAATCCAGGGATGTCTTACAACTAGATGAACATGTAATACAGGGCTTACAGTTACGTGAATTTGTAATATACAGCCTTCTTACAATTAGTTGTATGTGTAACACAGGGCTTACAGTTAGGTGAACATGTCATAAAGGGCTGTCTTACAGTTAGCTGAACATGTCATACAGGGCTGTCTTACAGTTAAGTGAACATATAATACAAAACTGTCCTAATATTAGCTGAATGTACAATACACAGCTGTCTTACAGTTAGGTGAATGTATAATACAGGGCTGTCTTACAGTTAGGTGATTGTATAATATAGGACAGTCTTACAGTTGGGTGAACCTGTAATACAGGGCTATCTTACACTTAGGTGAACTTGTAATACAGAGCTATCTTACAGTTAGCTGAACTTGTAATACAGGACTGTCTTACAGTTGGTTGAATGTGTAATACAGGGTTGTCTTACATTTGGATGAATATGTAATACAGGGCTGTCTTACAATTAGGTGAACATGTAATACAGGGATGTCTTACATTTACATGAATGTGTAATATATAGCTGTCATACAATTAGGTGAATGGGCAATACAGGGATGTCTTACAATTAGGTTAATGTGTGATACAGGGCTGTCATACAATTACGTGACTGTGTAATACAGGGCTGTCTTTCAATTAGATGAACATGTAATACAGGGATGTCTTACAGTTACATGAATGAGGAATATACAGCTGTCTTACAATTAGGTAAATGTGTAATACAGGGCTGTCTTACAGTTAGGTGAATGTGTAATACAGGCCTGTCTTAAAATTAGGTGAATGTGTAATAAAAGGATATCTCACAGTTAACTGAATGTGTAATACAGGGCTATCTTACACTTGGGTGAAGATGTAATATAGAGCTACCTTATCCTTGGGTGAAGGTGTAATACAAGGCTGTCTTATAATCGGTTGAACGTGTAAAACAGGACTGTCTTACTGTTGGGTGAACATATAATACAGTGCTGTCTTAAACGTGGGTAAACGTGTAATATAGGGCTATCTTACACTTAGGTTAACATGTAATACAGGGTTGTGTTACAGTTAGGTGAACATGCAATGCAGGGATGTCTTCCAGTTAGGTGAACATGTCATAAATGGCTGCCTTACAGTTAGCTGAACCTGTCCTAAAGGGCTGTCTTACAGTTAGCTGAACATGTCATACACAGCTGTCATACAGGGTTATCTTACAGATAGGTGAAGACGTAATACAGGGTTATTATGCAGGTGGGTGAACATGTAATACAGGGCTGTCTTATTTGGGGGTGAATGTGTAATGCAAGGCTGTATTACAGTTGGGTAAACGTGTAAGACGGAGCTGTCTTACAGTTAGGTGAAAGTATAATACAAGGCTGTCTTACATTTTGGTGAATTTGTAATACAGGGTTGTCTTACCATTAGGTGAATGTGTCATAAAGGGCTGTCTTACAGTTAGGAGAATGTGTCATACAGGGCTGTCTTATAGTTAGGTGAACTTGTAATACAGGGCTGTATTAAAGTCGGGTGAATGTTTAGTACCAGGCTGTCTTACAGTGGGGGTGAACACGTTATACACAGCTATCTTACAGTTAAGATCACATGAAATACAGAACTATCTTTCAGTTAGGTGAACATGTCATAAAGGGCTGTCTTACAGTAAGGTGAATGTGTTATACACAGCTGTCTTACAGTAAGGTGAATGAATAATACAGAGATGTCTTACAGTTAGGTGAACATGTAATACTGGGCTGTCTTAAAGATGAGTAAGTGTGTAATGCAGGGTTGTCTTGCAGATGGGTGAACGTGGAATACAGGGCTGTCTTATACTTGGGTGAAATTGTAATATAAGACTATCATACTGTTATGTGAATATGTCATAAAGGGATATCGTACAGTGAGCTGAATGTGTCATACAGGGCTGTCTTACAGTTAGGTGAATGTGTTATACAGAGCAGTCTTACATTTAGGTGAACATGTAATACAGAGCTGTCTTACAGTTAAGTGAACTTTAACACAGGACTATATTACACTTGGCTGAACATGTAATACAGGGCTGTCTTACAGTTGGGTGTTTGGGTAATTAAGGGCTGCCTTACACTTAGGTGAATGTGTAAAACAGGGCTGTCATACAGTTGGGTGAACGTGTACTAGAGGGCTGTCTTATACTTTGGTGAATTTGTTATACAGTGCTGTCTTACCGTTAGTTGAACATGTCATATAGGGCTCTCTTACAGTTAGCTGAACGTGTCCTAAAAGTCTGTCTTACGGTTAGGTGAACGTGTAATACAGTGTTGTGTTACAGGTGCATGAACATGCAATGCATGTAATACCTGGCTGTCTTACATTTGGGTAATCATGTAATAAAGGTTTTTCTTACAGCTCGGTGAACATGTAAAACAGGGTATCTTACAGTGGGGTGAAGATGTAGTATAGGGATGTTGTATTTTGGGGTGAACGTGTAATACAAGGTTGTCTTACAATTAGGTGGACGTGTGATACAGGTCTGCCTTACATTTAGGTGAATGTGTGATACAGGGCTGTCTTACAGTTAGGTGAACATGTAATACAGGGCTGTCTTACACTTAGACACATGCGTCAAACAGGGCTCTCTTACAGTTGGCCGAACATGTCATACAAGGCAGTCTTACAATTAGGTGAATGTGTAATACATGGCTATTGTACCGTTAGGTGAACTAGTAAAAAGAGTTGTCTTTCAGTTAGGTGAACGTGTCATGCAGGGATGTCATACAGTTAGGTGAAATTTAATACACAGCTGTCTTACAGTTCTGTGAACATGTAATACAGAGCTATCTTACAACTGCGTGAACATGTAATACTGGGCTTCCTTACACTTAGGTGAACGTGTAATACAGGGCTGTCTTACAGCTAGTTGAACATGTAATACAAGGCTTTTTTACAATTGGGTAAACATGTAATACAGGGAGGTCTTACAATTAGGTGAACATGTAATACAGGGTTGTCTTACAGCTACATGAATGTGGAATATAGAGCTGTCTTACAATTAGGTGAATATGTAATACAGTGCTATCTTACATTTATGTGAATGTGTAATACACAGATATCTTACAGTTAGTTGAAAATGTATTATAGAGCATTCATTCAGTTAGGTGAACATTAAAACATGGCTGTCTTACAGTTAAGTAAAAGTGTGATATAGGGCTGACTTACAGCTAGGTGCATGTGTCATAAAGGGCTGTCTTACAGTTAGCTGAACATGTCATACAGAGCTGCCTTACAGTAAGGTGGTCGAGTAATACAGAGCTGCCTTACAGTTAGGTGAACGTGTAATACAGGGCTGTTTTACAATTTGTTGACCTTGTAATACAGGGCTGTCTTACAGATTGGTGAATGTGTAATACAGGGCTGTCGTGCAGGTGGGTGAACGTGTAAGTCAGGATTGCCTTACAGTTGCATGAATGTGTAATACAGGGCTGTCATACAGGTTCATGAAACTGTAATACAGGGCTGTCTTACACTTAGGTGCATGTGTCATTCAGGGCTGTCTTACAATTAGCTGAGTGTGTCATAGATGGCTGTCTTACACTTACGTGAATGTGTTATACACAGCTGTCTTACAGTAAGGTGAACAAGTAATACAGAGCTATCTTACACTTATGTGCACATGTAATACTGGGCTGTCTTAAAGTTGGGTTACGTGTAATACATTGCTGTCTTACAGATGGGCGAGCATGTAATACAAGACTGTCTTGCAGGTGGGTGAATGTGGAATACAAGGCTGTCTTACACTTGGATGAAATTGTAATATAAGGCTATCATACAGTTACGTGAATGTGTCATAAAGGGCTGTCTTACAGTGAGCTGAATGTGTCATACAGGGCTGTCTTACCCTTAGGTGAACATGTTATACAGGGCTGTCTTACAGTAAGGTGAACATGTAATAAAGAGCTGTCTTACAGTTAGGTGAATGTTTAACACAGGGCTGTCTTATGCAGGGCTGTCTTATGCTTAGGTGAATGTGTAATACAAGGCTATAATACATTTGGGTAAATATGTAATACAGATCTGTCTTACACTTTGGTGAACTTGTAATACAGTGCTGTCTTACCATTGGGTGAACGTGTCATATAGGGCTGTCTTACAGTTAGCTGAATATGTCACAAAGGTCTGTCTTACAGTTAGGTGAACGTGTAATACAGTGCTGTGTTACAGGTGCGTGAACATGCAATACATGTAATATCTGGCTGTCTTACATTTGGGTAATCATGTAATAAAGGTTTGTCTTACCGTAGGATGAATGTGTAAAACAGGGTATCTTACAGTGGGGGAACGTGTAGTACAGGGCTGTGGTACGGTTGGGTGAACATGTAATACAGGGCTATCTTACATTTAGGTGAACATGTAATACAGGGCTATCTTACATTTAGGTGAATGTGTAATACAGAGCTGTGTTACAGGTGCATGAACATGCAATACATGTAATACCTGGCTGACTTACATTTGGGTAATCGTGTAATAAAGGTTTGTCTTACAGTAGGGTGAACATGTAAAACAGGGTATTTTACAGTGGGGGAACGTGTAGTACAGGGCTGTGGTACAGTTGGATGAACAGGTAATACAGGGCTATCTTACATTTAGGTGAACATGTAATACAGGGCTGTCTTGCAGGTGAGTGAACATGTAATACAGAGGTGCCTTACAGTTGCATGAAAGTGTAATACAGGGCTGTCTTTCAGTTGTATTAACATGTAATACATGGTGTCTTATAGTTGGGTGAACTTTGAATACAAGGAAAACTTACAGTTAGGTGAATGCGTAATACACAGCTGTGTTACATTTAGTTGAATGTGTAATACAGGGCTGTCTTATAGTTAGGCGAATGTGTCATAAAGGGCTGTCTTACAGTTAGCTGAATGTGTCATACATGGCTGTCTTACACTTAGGTGAACATGTAATACAGGGCTGTCTTAGAGTTGGGTGAACATGTAATACAGGGCTATCTTACAGTTTGGTAAACTGTGATACAGTGCTGTCCTACCATTAGGTGAATATGTCATAAAGGGCTATCTTACAGTCAAGTGAATGTGTAATACAGGGCTCTCTTTCAGGTGTGTGAACATGTAATATAGGGCAGACTTACAGTTGCATATACATGTAGTACTGGACTGTCTTACATTTTGGTGAACATGTAATACAAGGCTGTCTTACAGTAGGATGCAGGTGTCATACAGGGCTGTCTTACAGTTAGCTATACTTGTCATACAGGGCAGTCTTACAGTTAGGTGAACTTGTAATACATGGCTATCTTACCATTAGGTGAGTGTGTAAAAAGAGTTGTCTCTCAGTTAGGTGAACATGTCATAAAGAGCTGTGGCTTTTGGCTGAATGTGTCATACAGGGATGTCTTACAGTTATGTGAACTTTAATACATGGCTGTCTTATAATTAAGTGAACATGTGATACAGAGCTCTCCTAACATTAGGTGAACGTGTAATACAGAGCTGTCTTACATTTAGGTGCACAAGTCATACGGGGCTGTCTTACAGTTAGCTGAACGTGTCATAGAGGGCTGTCTTACACTTAGGTAATACAGGGCTTACAGTAAGTTGAAAAGTACTACAGAGCTGTCGTACACTTAGGTGCAGTTAGTTGAACATGGAATACAGGGATGTCTTATAGATATGTGAACATGTAATGCAGGACTGTCTTGCAAAACATTTATTACAGGGCTGTCTTACAGTTGCTTAAAAGCATAATTCAGGGCTGTCTTATTTTTGGGTAAATGTGTAATATAAGCCTATCTTACAATTAGGTGAATGTATAAAGCAGGACTGTCTTACAGTTAGGTGAATGTGTAATAGAGGGGTGTCTTACATTTAGGTGAATGTGTTATACAGGGCTGTCTGACAGTTAGGTGAATGTGTTATACAGTGCTATCTTACAGTTAGGTGAAGGTGTCATAAAGGGCTGTCTTACACTTAACTGAATGTGTCATGTAGGGTTGTCTTACAGTTACGTGAATGGGTAATACACAGCTGTCTTACAGTTTGGTGAATGTGTAATACAGAGCTGTCTTACAGTTAGCTGAATGTGTCATACAGGGCAGTCTTATAGTTAGGTGAACTTGTAATACCAGGCTGTCTTAAAGTTGGGTGAACATTTAGTACCTGCTTGTCTTACAGCTGCATGAAAGTGTAATACTGGGCTTCCTTGCACTTAGGTGAATGTGTAATGCAGGACTATCTTACAGTTAGTTGAATGAGTACTACAGGGCTGTCTTACAATTGTGTGAACATGTAAAACAAGGCTGTCTTACAGTTAAGTGAACATGTGTTGCAGGGCTATCCTACAATTAGGCACACATATCATGCAGGGCTCTCTTACAGTTAGCTGAACGTGTCATACAGGATAGTCTTACAGTTATGTGAATGTGTAATACACAGCTATCATACCATTAGGTGAATGAATAAAAAGAGTTGTCTTTCAGTTAGGCAAATGTGTTATAAAGGGCTGTCTTACAGTTAGCTGAACATGTCACACAGGGCTGTCTTACAGTTAGGTAAACTTTAATACATGGCAGTCTTAGAGTTTGGTGAACATATAATACAGAGCTGTCTTTCAGTTAGGTGAACGTGTCATAAAGGACTGTTTTACAGTTAGCTGAACATTTTATACACCACTGTCTTACAGTTAGTTGAACATGTAATACAGGGCTGTCTTAAACTTGGGTAAACGTGTAATACAGGGATGTCTTACAATTAGGTGAACATGTAACACAGGGTTGTGTTAAATTTATGTGAATGTGGAATATAGAGCTATCTTACAATTAGGTGAACATGTAATACAGGGCTGTCTTACATTTATGTGAACGTGTAAATCACAGCTATCTTACAGTTAGTTGAACGTGTATTACAGATCAGTCTTTCACTTAGGTGTACATGTCATGCAGGGATGTCTTACACTTAGGTGAACTTTAAAACATGGCTGTCTTACAGATAAGTGAATGTGTGATACAGGGCTGACTTACACTTAGGTTCACATGTCATAAAGGGCTGTCGTACACTTAGCTGAATGTGTCATACAGGGTTGTGTTACAGTAAGGTGTACACGTAATACAGAGCTGTCTTACAGTTAGGTGAACGTGTAATACAGGGCTGTCATACAGGTGTGTGAATGTGTAATAAATGGCTGTTTTATAGTTGGGTGAGCTTGTAATACAGGGCTGTCATACAGATAGGTGAACAACGTGTAATACAGGGCTGTCTTGCAGGTAGGTGAACATGTAATACAGGGGTGCCTTACAGTTGGGTGAACTTTTAATACAAGGCTAACTTACAGTTAGGTGAATGTGTAATACATGGCTGTCTTACATTTAGCTGAATGTGTAATACAGGGCTGTCTTATAGTTAGGTGATTGTGTTATAAAGTGCTGTCTTACAGTTAGCAGAAAGTGTCATACAGGGCTGTTTTACAGTTGGATGAACGTGCAATACTGGGCTTCCTTACAGTTAGGTGAACGTGTAATACAGGACTGATTTACAATTGGGTGAATGTGTAATACAGGCATGTCTTACAATTAGATGAGCATGTAATACTGGGTTGTCTTAACAGTTATGTGAATGTGTAATACACAGCTATCTTACATTTAGCTGAACATGTATTACAGAGCTGTCTTTCAGTTAGGTGAACATGTCATACAGGGCTCTCTTACACATTGTAAACTTTAAAACATGGCTGTCTTACAGTTAAGTGAATGTGTAATACAGGGCTGACTTACAGTTAGGTGTACAAGTAACACAGAGCTGTCTTACAGTTAGGTGAATGTGTAGTTCTGGGCAGTCTTACAGGTGCATGAACATGTAATACAGGGCTCTCTTACAGTTGGGTGAGCTTGTAATACATGGCTGTCTTACACATAGGAGAACATGTAATGCAGGGATGTCTTGCAGGTGGGTGAATGAGTCATACAGGCCTGCCTTACAGTTGCATGAAAGTGTAATATAGGGCTATCTTACAGTTAAGTGAACGTTTAATGCAAGGATAACTTACACTTAGGTGAACGTGTAATACACGGCTGTCTTATATTTAGGTGAACATGTAATACAGGGCTGTCTTACATTTAGGAGAATGTATAAAACAGGGCTGTCTGACAGTTAGGTGAATGTGTGATACAGGGCTGTCATACAATTAGGTGAACATGTGATTCAGGGCTGTCTTACAGTTGCATGAATGTGCAACACAGGGCTGTCTTACAGTTGCATGAATGTGTAATACAGGGCTGTCTTACAAGTGTGTGAAAGTGTAATACGGGGCTGTCTTACAAGTGTGTGAAAGTGTAATACAGGGCTGTCTTAAAGATGGGTGAGCTTTTAATACCTGGCTGTCTTACAGATAGGTAAACATGTAATACAGGGCTGTCTTGCAGGTGGGTGAACGTGTAATACAGTGATGTCTTACTGTTGCATAAAAGTGTAATAGAGGGCTGTCTTACAGGTGCATGAAAGTGTAATACAGGGCTGTCATACAGTAGTGTGAACATTTAATACAAAGCTAACTTACCCTTAGGTGAACGTGTAATACATGGCTGTCTTACAGTTATGTGAATGTTTAATACAGGACTGTCTTATGATTAGGTGAACATGTCATAAAGTGCTGTCTGACAGTTAGGTGAACATGTAATACAGGGTTGTCTTACAATTAGGTGAACGTGTAATACAGGGCTGTCTTAAATTTAAGTGAATTTGTAATACAGGGCAGTTTTACAGTCAGGTGAACATGTCATAAAGGGTGTCTTACAGTTAGCTGAACATGTCATCCATGGCTCTCTTACAGTTAGGTGTTCAGGTATTACACTACTGTCTTGCATTTGGTGAACGTGTAACACAGAGCTGTCTTTCAGTTTGGTGAATGTGTCATAAAGGGCTCTCTTACAGTTAGCTAAACATGTCATTCAATTCTATCTTACAGTTAGGTGAACTTGTAATCCATGGTTATCTTACAGTTAAGTGAAAGTGTGATACAGGGCTGACTTACAGTTAGGTGAATGTGTCCTAAAGGGCTGTCATACAGTTAGCTGAATGTGTCATTCAGGGCTGTCTTACACTTAGGTGAATATATCCTAAAGGGCTGTGATACAGTTAGCTGAATATGTCATACAGGGCTATCTTACACTTACAAGAACACATACATCACAGCTCTCTTAAAGTTGGGTGAATGTGTATACTGGGCCTTCTTATAGTTAGGTGAGCATGTAACAGAGCTGTCTTACAATTAGTTGAACATGTAATACATAGGTGAATGTGTAATACATGGCTAACTTAGTTACATGAACATGTAATACAGAGCTGTCTTACTGTTAAGTCAATGTGTAAGACTGGGCTGTCTTACATTTAGGTGAACTTTTAATACAGGGCTGTCTTAGAGTTAGATGAACGTGTAATACAGGCTGTCTTCCAATTGGGTGGACATGTAATACAGGGCTGTCTTACAGTGGGGTGAATGTATAATACAGGGCTGTCTTACACTTAGGTGAATGTGCAAAACAGGGCTGTCTTACAATTACGTGAATGTGTAATACAGGGCTGTCTCACAATTAGGTGAACCTGTCATAAAGGGCTATCTTACAGTTAGCTGAACATGTAATACATGTAATACACAGCTATCTTACCATTAGGTAAACATGTAAAAAGAGTTGTCTTTCAGTTAGGTGAACATGTCATAAAGTGCTGTCTTACAGTTAGCTGAACATTTCATACAGGGCTGTCTTACAGTTGTAAGTAAACATGTGATACATGGCTGTCTTACAGTTAAGTGCATGTGTCATACAGGGCTGTCTTACAGTTAGCTGAACATGTCATACAGGCTATCTTAGAGGCACATGAAAGTGTAATACAGGCCTGTCTTATATTTGGGTGAATATGTAATAAAGGGCTATCTTACATTTAGGTGAATGTGTAATACAGAGCTGTCTTTCAATTATGTGAACGTGTCATAAATGGCTGTCTTACAGTTAGCTGAACATGTCATACAGGGCTGTCTTACAATTATGTAAACTTTAATACATGGCTGTCTTACAGTTAAGTGAACAGGTAATATAGGCCTGTGTTACAGCTAAGTGCACATGTCATAGAGGGCTGTCTTGCAGTTAGCTGGATATGTCATACAGGGCAGTCTTACAGTTAGCTGAACGTATCATACAGGACTGTTTTATGGATAGATGAACAGGTAATACATGGCTGTCTTACCATTAGGAGAACATGTGAAAAGAGTTGTCTTTCAGTTAGATGAACATGTAATACAGGCCTGTCTTACAGTTAGGTGAATGTGTCATAAAGGGCTGTCTTACAGTTTGCTGAACATGTCATACTGGGCTGTGTTACAATTAGGTGAATATGTAATATGGAGCTGTCTTTCTGTCAGTTGAATGTGTCATAAAGGGCTACCTTACAGTTAGCTGAACGTGTCATACAAGGCTATCTTACAGTTAGGTGAACTTGTAATAAAGGGCTGTCTTAAAGTTGGGTGAATGTTTAGTACTGGGCTGTCTTACAATTGGGTGAATGTGTAATACATGGATGCCTTCTGTTAGGTGAATGTGTAATACAGGACTGTCTTATAGTGGGGTGAGCATGTAATACATGCCTATCTTAATGTTAGTATAACGTGTAATACAGAGCTGTCTTTCAGTTAGGTTTATGTGTCATAATGGGCTGTCTTACAGTTAAGTGAATGTATGATACAAAGCTGTCTTACAATTAGGTGAATGTGTACTAGCTGTCATATGGTTAGAAGAGTTGTCTTTCAGTTAGGTGAATGTGTCGTACAGGGCTGTCTTACACTTAGGTTGACTTTAATACATGGCTGTCTTAAAGTTAAGTGAACATGTGATACAGGGCTGTTTTACCATTAGGTGCATGTATCATACAGGGCTGTCTTACAGTAAGGTTGTTGAGTAATACAGAACTGTCTTACAGTTAGGTGAACATGTAATACAAGGCTGTCTTAAAGGTGCATGAAAGATTAACACAGGTCTATCTTACAGATGGGTGCGATTCTAATATAGGGTTGTCTTACAGATAGACGAACATGTAATACAGGGCTGTCTTGCAGGTGGGTGAATGTGTAATACAGGGTTGTCTTACAGTTGTGTAAAAGTGTAATACAGGGCTGTCTTACAGTAGGGTGAACGTTTAATGCAAGGCTAGCTTACACTTAGGTGAATGTGTAATACACATCTGTCTTACAGTTAGGTGAACATGTAATACAGGGCTGTCTTATGATTAGGTGAACATGTCTTAAAGGGCTGTCTTACAGTTAGCTGAACATGTCATATAGGGCTGTCTTCCAGTTAGGTGAACGTTTAATACATGGCTGTCCTTCATTAGGTGAATGTGTAATAAATACAGTGCTGTCTTACAGTTGGGTGAATGTGTAATACAGGACTGTCTTACAGTTTGGTGAACGTTTAGTACAGGGCTGTCTTTCAGTTAGGTGAATGTGTAATACAGAGCTGTCTTACAGATTGGTGAATGTGTAATACAGGGCTGTCTTACATTTGCATGAACATGTAATACAAGGCTGTCTTACAGTTGGGAGAATGTGTAATACAGGGCTGTCTTACCATTACGTGAACACATCATAGAGGACTGTCTTACAGTGAGCTGAATGTGTCATAAAGGTCTCTCTTACAGTTAGGGGAACATGTAATACAGGGCTGTCTTACACTTACTTGAACATTGTAATACAGGGCTGTCTTACAGTTAGGTGAACATAGAATACAGGTCTGTCTTACAGTTAGGTGAACACGTCATAAAGGGCTGCCTTAAGTTAGATGAATGTGTCATACAGGGCAGTCTTATAGTTAGGTGAATGTGTAATAAATGGCTAACTTACTGTTAGGTGAATGTGTAAAAAGAGTTGTCTTTCAGTTAGGTAAATGTATCATAAAGGGCTGTATTATAGTTAGCTGAATGTGTCATACAGGGCTGTCTTACAGTTAGGTGAAATTTAATACATGGCTATCTTACAGTTAACATGTGATACAGAGCTCTCTTATAATTAGGTGAACATGTAATACAGGGCTGTCTTACAGGTACATGAAATTGTAATACAGGGCTGTCTTACAGTTAGGTGAATGTGTAATCTCGGGCTTTCTTACAATTAAATGAATGTGTAATATAGATCTGTCTTACAAATTAGATGACCATGTAATACAGGGCTCTCTTATAATTGGGTGAATGTGTAATACAGTGCTGTCTTACACTTGGATGAACATGTAATACAGAGCTGTGTTACAGTTGGGTGAACATGTCATACAGGTCTGTCCTACAGTTAGGTGAAATTTAATACATGGCTGTTTTACAGTAAAGTGAACGTGTGATGCAGAGCTCTCTTACAATTACATGAAAGTGTAATACAGAGCTGTCTTACAGGTGTGTGAAATTGTAGTACAGGGCTGACTTACAGTTGGGTGAACAAGTAATACAGGGCTGCCTTACAGTTGAGTGAATGAGTAGTACAGAGCTGTCTTACAATTAGGTGAATGTGTTATAAAGGGGTGTCTTACAATTTTCTGAACATGTAATACAGGGCTGCCTTACAGTTGGGTGAATAGGTAATACAGTGATGCCTTGCAATTAGGTGAATGTGAAATACAGGGCTGTCTTACATTTAGGTGAATGTTTAATACAGGCTGTCTTACACTTAGGTGAACATGTAATACAGGGCTTTCTTACAATTGAGTGAACATTTAACACAGGGCTGTCTCACATTTAGGTGAACATGTCATTAAGGGTTGTCTTACAGTTAGCTGATTGTATCATAAAGGGCTATCTTTTTTTTTTCTTTATTAGGTAGTTTTGTATTCAGCAAATACAGTCAGTTTGGTACCATTATTAGGCTCGTCTGTGACCTACCCCCTCCCCTTGGCCCCTCCTTGTTGAGGTATACGGGTCATGCATTGTGGAGTTAGCCCACAGTTATGGGTAAGCTAAATGTCTCTGCATATCATGACCCAACATGTGGCTCTGACATTCTTTCCGCTCCCTCTTCCGCAAAATTTCCCTGAGCCATGCTGGGTTCGTTTTTGGTCTTCTTCAGTGATGAGGTGTTGGGAGCCTCTGAGGCTCTGGCTCTCTGATTTGGTAGGAGTTGATTTTTCTCTGTGTTGATCTCCTTCCCCCTTGTGCTGGTATCCGGTTCATCAGGAAAACAGCACCCTTGCTTGTTTTGCCAATTTTTCTTAGTTTCAGCCGGGGATAAAGGGCTATCTTATAGATAGGTGAATGTGTGATACAGGGCTGTCTTACAATTAGGTTAAACGTATAATAAAGGACTGTCTTACAGTTAAGTGAATGTGTCATATAGAGCTGTCGTACTGTTGGGTTAACGTGTAATACAGGGCTGTCTTACAGTTAAGTGAACACATAATACAGGGCTGTCTTACAGTGATGTGAATGTGTAATACAGGGATGCCTTACAGTTAGATGAATAGGTAATAGAGGGCTGCCTTACATTAGGTGATCATCAAACACAGGGCTGTCTTACAGTTAGGTGAATGTGTAATACAGGGATGTCTTACAGTTGGCTGAAAATGTTATACAGAGCTGTCATAGAGTTAGGTGAACATGTCATAAAGGGCTGTCTTACAGTTACCTGAATGTGTCATACAGGGCTCTCTTACAGTTAGGTGAACATGTCATAAAGGGCTATCTTACAGTTAGCTAAAATTGTCATACAGGGCTGTCTTACAGTTAGGTGAATATGTAATAACAGGACTATCTTACAGTTGGGTGAATGTGTAATACAGGGTTGACTTACACTTAGGTGTAAGACTTTGTAATAGAGGGCTGCCTTACATGTAGTTGAATGTGTAATATGGGGCTCTCTTACAGTTAGGCGAATGTGTAATACATGTCTGTCTTCCAATTACATGAACCCATAATATAGAGCTGTCTTACAGTTATGTGAACGTGTATTACAGAGCTGTCTTACACTTAGGTAAACATTCGTAAAGGCCTGTCTTACAGTTAGCTGACCGTGTCATACAGGGATGTCTTACAGTTGGGTGAGTGTTTAATATAGGGTTGCATTACAATGAGGTGAACGTGAAATACAGGGCTGTCTTAAGGTTAAGTGAACATGTAATACAGGGCTGTCTTACAGTTGGGTGAACGTGTATATAGGGCTGTCTTACAGTTGGGTGAACATGTAATACACAGCTGTCTTATAGTAAGGTGAATGCATAATACAGGGCTGTCTTACATTTAGGTGCATGTGTAATACAGGTGTGTATTACATTTAGATGAACGTGTAATACAGGGCTGTATTACAGTTAGCTAAACATGTCATACAGGGCTGTCTTACATTTAGGTGAACATTTAATGCATGGCTGTCTTACAGTTAGGTGAACATGAAATACAGCCCTGTCTTACAGTTAGCAGAACGTGTAATACAGGGCTTTCTTACAGTTAGCAGAACGTGTAATACAGGGCTTGCTTACAGCTGGGTGAGCGTGTAATACAAGGCTGTATTTAAGGTGGTTGAATGTGTAGTACTGGACTATCTTACCATTGGGTGAAAGTGTAATAAAGGGCTGTCTTACAGTTAGGTAAATGTGTCATAAAGGGCTGTCTTACAGATAGGTGAACGTGTCATAAAGGGCTGTCTTACCATTAGCTAAACGTGTCATACAGGGCTATCTTACACTTAGGTGAACTTTTTTTTGTAGTCAGTGAATACAGTCAAGTGGGTACCATTGTTAGCCTCCTTCCTAACCTCCCCTCTCCACAGGGACCCTCCTTGTTAGAGTATATGGGTCGTGTATTGTGAGGTTAGCCTTTAGTTTTGGGTAGGAGGAAATGTCTCTGTGTGTCATGACCCAACGTGTGGTTCTGACATTCTTTCCACCCCCTCTTCTGCAAATTTCCCTAAGCCATGTTGGGTTCATATTAGGTCTGCTTAAGTGTTGAGATCTTGGGAGCCTCTATGTCTCTGGATATCTGGTTTGGTAGGGGTTGATTGTTGTCTGTATCTATCTCCTTCACCATTGTCCTGGTTCCTGGTTCACCAAGAAAACAGCATTCTTGCATGTTTCCCCAATTATTCTTTGTTTTAGCTGGGGCCCTTTTGAGATATGGTGGGGTGGTTAGGTAAATCTGTAATAAAGGACTGTCTTACACTTGGGTGAATGTGTAATACAGGGCTGTCTTACAGTTGCCTAAAAGTGTAATACAGCACTATCTTATAGTTCGGTGAACTTGTCATAAAGGGCTGTCTTACAGTTGGGTGAATCTGTCATGCAGGACTGTCTTACGCTTAGGTGAACATGTAATACAGGGCTGTCTTACAGATGCCTGAAAGTGTAAATACAACACTGTCTTACAGTTCAGTGAAGGTTGCATAAAGGGCTGTCTTACAGATGGGTGAAAGTGTAATACAGGGCTCTCTTACAGTTAGGTTAATGTGCAATTCAGGGCTGTCTTACAGTTGGGTGAACATGTAATACAGGCATGTCTTACACTTGAGTGAATGTGTAATTCAAGGCTGTCGTACAGTTGGGTGAACATATCATAAAGGCCTGTCTTACAGTTGGGTGAATGTGTAATACAGGGTTGTCTAACACCTTTAATAGAGAGCTGTCTTACAGTTGGTTGAACGTATAATTCAGGGCTGTCTTATCCTTGGGTGAATGTCTAATATAGGGCTTTCTTATAGTTAGCTGAACGTGTCATACAGGACTGTCTTACAGTTCTGTGAACGTGTAATACAGGGCTGCCTTGTGGTTGCATAAAAGTGTAATACAGTGCTGTCAAACATTTGGGTGAACTTGTAATACAGGGCTGTCTTACAGTTATGTGAACGTGTCATAAAGGGCTGTCTTAGAGCTAGCTGAATGTGTCATAAAGGGCTGTCTTACAGTTAGGTGAAGGTGTATTACAGAGCTGTCTTAAAGTTAAGTGAACTTATCATAAAGGGTTTTCTTACAGATATAAGAACATGTCATACAGGGCTGTCTTAAAGTTATGTGAACATATAATACACAGCTGCCTTACAGTTAGGTGATCGTGTAATATAGAGCTGTCTTACCTGTAGGTGAACATGTAATTCAGGGCTGTCTTACAGGTGTGCTGTCTTACAGGTGTGTAAAAGTGTAATTATGGGCAGGCAAACAGTTGGGTGACATTGTAGTACAAGGCTGTCTTACATTTAGGTGAACGTGTCATAAAAAGCTCTCTTATACTTAGCTGAATATGTCATAAAGGGCTGTCTTATAATTAGGTGAACATGTAATACAGGGCTGTCTTACAGATAGGTGAACATGTAATACAGAGCTCTCTTACAGTTAGGTGAACATATAAGAAAGGGCTGTCTTACAGTTGTGTGAAATTGTAATACAGGGCTGTCTTACAGTTGGCTGAACATGTAATTAAGGGCTGTCACACAGCTAGATGAATGTGTAATGCAGGGTTATCTAACAGTTAGGTGAATATGCAATACAGAGCTGTCTTACAGTTAGCACAACATGTAATACAGGGATTTCTTACAACTGGGTGAGCGTGTAATACAGGGCTGTCTTAAAGATGGGTGTATGTGGAGTACTGGTCTGTCTTGCACTTAGGTAAATGTATAATACTGGGCTGTTTTACAGTTGTGTGAATGTATAATATAAGGCTGTCTTACAAATGGGTGAACATGTAATACAAGGCTGTCTTAGAGTTAGGTGAACATATGATATTGGGCTGTCTTACAATTAGATGAAGGTGTCCTACAGGGCTGTCTTACAGTTAGGTAAAGGGCTGTCTTATAGCTAGTGTAACATGTCATACAGGGCTGTCTTACAGTTAGGTGAACATGTAATACAGGGGTGTCTTATGGTTGCGTGAAAGTATAATACAGGGCTATAAAACAGTAGGGTGAACTTGCAATACAGGGCTGTCTTACAGTTAGGAGAATGTGTAATACAGATCTGTCTTACAGTTATGTGAATCTGTAATACAGAGCTGCCTTACAGTTAGATGAACGTGTCATATGGGGCTGTCTTACAGTTGGGTGAGTGTGTAATACAGGGCTGCCTTACAATGAGGTGAACATGAAATATAGGGCTGTCTTAAGGTTAGGTGAATATGTAATACAAGGCTCTCTTATAGTTGGGTGAACGTGTAATACAGGACTATCTTACAGTTGGGAGAACATGTAATACAGAGCTGTCTTACAGTAAGGTGAACGTGTAATACAGGGTGTCTTATATTTAAGTGAACGTGTAAAACAGGGCTGTCTTACATTTAGGTGACTGTTTAATACAGGGCTGTCTTACAATTAGACTAAAATGTAATACAGGAATGTCTTACAATTAGGTGAACTTGTAATACAGGGAGATCTTACAGTCAGTTGAATTTGTGATATAGAGCTGTCTTACACTTAGCAGAATGTGTAATACAGGGCTTTCTTATAGGTGGGTGAGCATGAAATATAGGGCTCTCTTAAAATTGAGTGAACATGTAGTGCTGGGCTGTGTTACAGTTGGGTGAATGTGTAATGCAGGGCTTACACATAGGTGAACTTGTAATAGGGGGATGTCTTACAAATAGGTGAATGTGTAATGCAGGTTTGTCTTACAGTTACGTGAGTGTGTAATATAGAGGTATCTAGCAATTCAGTGAATGTGCAATAAATGGCTGACTTACAGTTGGGTGAATGTGGAATACAGTGCTGTCTTACAATTAGGTAAACATGTACCACATGGCAGTCTTATAGATAATTGACTGTTTAATACAGGGATGTCTTACAATTAGGTGAATGTGTCATAAAGGCTTTCTTACTGTTAGCACAATGTGTCATATGGGGCTGTCTTACAGTTAGGTGAACGTGTAATAGAGGGCTGTCATACAGTTAGGTGAATGTGTAATACATGGCTGTCTTACAGTTAGGTGAACATGTAATGCAGAGTTGTCTTACTGTTAGGTGAACATGTAATACAGGGCTGTCTTACAGGTGCATGAAAGTGTAATACAAGGCTGTCTTACAGTCAGGAGAACTTATTATATAGGGGTGTCTTACAGTTAGGTGAACATGTAATAGAGGGCTATCTTACAGGTGAGTGAACGTGTAATACATGTCTGACTTACAGTTGCTTGAAAGTGTAGTACAGGGATGTCATGCAGTTTGGTATACATGTAATACAGGGCTGTCTTACATCGGTTGAACATGTAATACTGAGCTGTCTTACAGTGGGGTGAACGTGTAATACAGGGCTCTCTTATGGGTGCATGGAAATGTAATACAGGGCAGTCAAACAGTTGGGTGAACTCGTAATACAAGGCTGTCTTACACATAGGTGAATGTGTAATACAGAACGTCATAAAACTCAGTCAACATGTAATACAAGTCTGTCTTACAGTTAGGGGAATGTGTAATATAGAGTTGTCTTACAGTTAGATTAACATGTAATACAGGCCTGTCATACAGTTAAGTGAACGTGTAATACAGGGCTGCCTTACAGTTAGGTGAATCGGTTAAACAGGGCTCTCTTACACTTGGGCGAACTTGTAAAACAGGGCTGTCTTACAGTTGGGTGAACATGTAATTCAGAGCTCTCTTACAGTTCTGTGGACATGTAATACAGGGCTGTTGTATATTTAGGTGAATGTGTAATATACAGCTCTTTTAAACTTAGGTGAATATGTAATACAGGGCTATCTTACAGTTAGCTGAACGTGTCATACAGGGCTATCTTACAGTTTGGTGAACATGTAATACACAGCTGCCTTACAGTTAGGTGAACATGTTACACAGAGCTGTCTTACACTTAGCTGAAAGTGTAATACATGGCTGTATTACAGCCAGGTAAATGTGTAATACAGGGCTGTCTTAGAGTTAGGTGAACATGTAATACAGGGCTGCCTTACGGATGCGTGAAAGTGGAATACAGGGCTGTCGAACAGTAGGGAGGACTTGTAAATACAGGGCTGTCTTACAGTTAGTTACACATGTATGTAATTCACGGCTGTCTTACAGTTTGGTGAACGTGTAATACAGAGCTGTCTTATACTTAGATGAACATGTAATACAGGCATGTCTTATAGTTGCATGAAGGTGTAATGCAGGGCTGTCTTATGGTTGAGTGAATGTGTAATACTGGACTGACTTACAGTTAGGTAAATGTGTGATACAGAGCTGTCTTACAGTTAGGCGAACATGTCATAAAGGCTGTATTACAGTTGGGTGAATGTGTAATAAAGGGCAGTCTTACACTTAGGCAAACGTGTGATACAGGGCTGTCTTACGGGTGTGTGAACATGTAGTACAGTGCTGTCTTACAGTTAGGTGAAGGTGTGACACAGAGCTGTCTTACAGTTAGGTTAACATGTAATACAGGGCTTCTTATGGGTATGTGAGATCGTGTAATACAGGGCTCTCTTACAGTTAGTTGAATGTATAATACAAGGCTGTCATACAGTTAGGTGAATGTGTAATACAGGGCTGTCTTACAATTAGCTGAACGTGTAATACAGGGCTGTCTTACAGTTATTTGAAAATGTAATACAGGGCCATCTTACAGTTAGCTGGACATGTACTACAGGGCTCTCTTACAGTTAGGTGAACCTGTAATACCGGGCTGTCTTACATTGATATGAACGTGTAATTCTGGGCTGTCATACAGTTAGTTGAATGTGTAATACAGGGCTGTCTATGACTTAGGTGAACGTGTAATACAGGGCTGTATTACATTTAGGTGAATGTGTAATACAGAGCTGTCTTACAGTTATCAGAACATGTAATACAGGGCTGTCTTACACTTGGCTGAACTTGTAATACAGAGCCGTCCTACAATTAGATGAACATGTGATTCAGGGCTGTCTTACAGTTGGATGAACGTGTAATACTGGGCTGTGTTACAGTGGGATGAACTGTAATATAGGGCTGTTGTGCAGGTGGGTAAATGTGTAATACAGAGCTATCTTCCAGTTAGGTGAACATGTAATACAGGGCTGTCTTACACTTAGTTGAACGTGTAATACAGGGCTGTCTTACATTTGGGTGAATGTGTAATTCAGGGCTGTCTTACAATTATGTGAATGTGTAATACAGGGTTGTCTTTAAGTTAGGTGAATGTGTTATACAGGGCTGTCTTACAGTTAGGTAAACTTGTAATGTAGGGCTGTCTTAGAATTAGGTGAATGTTTAATACAGGGCTATCTTACAATTAGGTTAACATGTCATACAGGGCTGTCTTACAGTTAGGTGAATATGTAATATAGAGCTGTCTTACAATTAGGTGAATATGTAATACAGGGCTGCCTTCCAGTTAGGTGAATGGCTAGTACAGGGCTGCCTTAGGAATTACATTAACATGTAATATATGACTGTCTTAAAGTCAGGTGCACATACAATACAGGACTGTCTTACAGTTGGGTGAATGTGTAATACAGGGCTGTCTTACATTTAGGTGAACATGTCATAAAGTGCTGTCTTACAGTTAGCTGTTTGTGTCATACAAGGTTGTCTTACAGTTAGATGAACATGTAATACACAGCTGTCTTACAGTTAGATGAACATGTAATACAGAGATGTCTTACAATTAGGTGAACATGTCCTAAAGGACTGTCACAGTTAGGTGAATGTGTCATACAGGGCTGTCTTACAGCTAGGTGAACGTGTAATACAAGGCTTTCTTACAGTTGGGTGAACGTGTAATGCAGGGCTGTCTTACAGTTAGGTGAATATGTAATACAAGTCTGTCTTACAGAGTTAGGTGAACGTGTAATACAGGCTGTCTTACTGTTCGGTGAATGTGTAATAAAGGGTTTTCTTACAGTTAGGTTAATGTGTAATACAGGGCTGTCTTACAGTTAGGTGAATGTGTAATAGAGGGCTGTCTTACAGTTAGGTAAATGTGTAATTCAGGCCTGTCTTACACAAGCATAGGGAGGAGCAAAGATATTTCAAAAGTAAATAGAATTACAACCCCTCTCCCAAAAAAGAAATAAACAAGGATATTTATAAGATTTCTTAACAGGATAGTGTTGGAATCCATGTAAAGAAGTTCACTTTTTTTAAAAAGCTATCTCCCTTCCCAAAATAGAAAGACCCACAATGTCCTTTATTTATTTAGAACACTTTGCCCCACTGAAAATTTTTTGACAAATTTCAGTTTAATCTTGATGAAAGTTTTAATAAGATGTATTTTTTAAAGACTGAATGGCTTTGAATTTACATGAGCCTCATGTGAAATATTTATTATGCTTCTTTTGTTTGTTTGTGTGATGAATGCATGCTTGTATATGTGCATAATAAGGGTGTGTGTGTGTTACATGCACATGTCCACTGTAATGGAGCCACTAGCCTTAGATGGCCAGAGGGGAACGTCAGGTATCTTGCCCCATTGCTCTTTTGCCTGGTCTTGTTTTTGAGTTAGAGTCTTTCTTTTCACCGTTTCTGGACCTTCCAGAGCTCCATCGATTCTTGGGTTTCTGCTCTCCCATGGGACTGAGATTACAGGTACACATGTCCACCCCTAACTGTTTTATGTGGTATCTAGAGATTTGAACTTGGGCAGTCTGAGGCAGCTCAGGCCCCATGCTTACATAGGAAGTGCACCTAACTACTGAGCCATCTCTCCAGCACTGTGAGCACCAATGGCCCTACTGAGGAGGACCCTCGGGGAAATGGGGACCAAGGGAGAGGGGATGCAAGACTATCACCTATGTAAAATAAATATTTAAAAAGAAATATCCAAAGAAATAGCTGATTACAAATATTTGAAGGGCATTCCATAAAACAAAGAAACATGGAGAAGAAATTTTCTTTTTAAAAAGCCAGCAATAGCTGGGCATAGCAGCACATGCCTTTAATCCCAGCACTCAGGAGGCAGATGTAAGAGGATTGCCATGAGTTCAAGGCCACCCTGAGACTACACAGTGAATTCCAGGTCATCCTGAGCTGGAGTGAGACCTTACCTCAAAAAGCCAGCAGATAATTCTGAATATTCAGCATAAAATCTAACTGCTCTTTCTGACAGGTTCAAGTCAAAATCCAGGTTGGCCTTATCTCATTATTCTGAACATTAGTTTTCTTTTCACATTAACAAATAAGAGCAGAAAGATCAGCTTACCAATGTTAAAGAAGCCAGTATTGATTAACATGACTGCCACAGGTAGAATAGGCTTACATAATCAACACTAAAGGAAATCTCCCATATTTTATTCCTGGACACAGGCACCCTGCCCCTGTCCCCCAAGTTAACAATGTGTTCATAGTGTGTGAGCACATGTGTGTGTCAGTACAAGTATGCATGAAAAGAATATGACTTTTGGTGTCTCCCTCAATTGCTCTCCACCTTAGTTATTAAGGTGTTGTCCCCTTTATTTATGGCGACTGGGTCTTTCATTGAACCCAGAGCTCTGATTCAGCTAGTCTATGGCTTACCGTAGTGTGCACTTCCCCAACATTTTCATGGGTGCTAGAGATCTGGCCTCAGGCCCCCGTGTTTGCACAGCAAGCGCTTTACCAACTGAGCCATTGTCCCAGTTCCTAACAGCAATACCTTTAAAGGCCATGTAGCAGTTTTGTCTTCCCTTGCTTTCTGGTGAGTTTCCTGTAACAAAAAGTTTCTGGCAGCATGCTTTTCATTCAGGTCCAGCTGGGACTGTGACAGACTGAACTAAGAACCCCCCCCCCAAGAAGCTGGCACTCCTCCACCGTCCCCTCCAGCCCACAAGGCTCTGGCTGCCTGCCAGGCCTTCTGCTGGGTTTCTTCTCCTGAGACCACACCTGGGATCTGTGTGCAGTATTTTTCTCTAGGTCACTTTGCCACTTCTATGCTCAGTTACCATTTGTTACTTGGTGACAATGTGAGGAAGTCTTGGGGATAGTTAGTATAAGTACTGCAGAAGTAGACAGTTACCAGTATGTGCCATTCATCCATTGGTTTGTTTCACCCCAATGGAAGGCTGTCTCCTCACGGTGGCAGTCTATCATCTCACCCCTGCAGCTGCCTGACCCAGGGAACCAAGTCTGTCCTCTCCCAAACTTACCCAGCATCTGTTCAGTACTTTGCCTAGGTAGTGTATCCTCCAAGGTTTCTTCATATGATTCCTGCCTAGTTGGTTAAGTAAAATAGTTATGGCCTGACCATGATAGTTGCTCTAACCTGATTCATAGTCATAATAGCAACAATTAGTTGAGTACTTGCACAAGTGAGCGCCATGCAACGTGTTTCACTGATCTCTGTCAGGCACCATCACAGCTTCCCCACATCAAAGCTCCAGCTGTTCCTAGTAGATAGACATAACTTACTAAACATTTCCTAGTTCACATTACTGTAAGTGGGAGGACTCGGGTTCAGGGTAGTCTGTGTGCCTCCAAAGCTCCCACACACAGTGACACTCCAGGTGGATCGTGGCTTTGTCCCACACTCTGCTCCTCACTGTGACCTTCTTCTCCACAGCACTTCTAACTCCCTCATCCACCCTGCACATGTAGCCACACCAGCCCCTCCTAGATGGTTACATACACCAAAACATAAAAGTGCAATGAGGAATGCTTTCTTCGTAGTAATGTTCTAGGCAGAAATTATGATCTTTTAAAAATAGTTAAAATAGTTTTATTTATTTGATAAAGAGAATGAGGGGGGCAACTTCTTGCCACTCCAAGACACATGTACCATTTTGTGCATCTGGCTTAATGTAGATATTGGGGAACTGAACCCATGCCAGCAGGCTTTGCAAGCAGCACCTTTAACCACTGATCCATCACCCTAGCCCCAGAAATTATGATTTTTTTAAAAAATACAATCAATTGATCACACTTAATTTGTGAGTCTCGACCACATGTGTGTTTGTATTGTACATGTATGTACAGTTTTAGGAGTTGTATTCAGGGTTTCATACATGCTAAGCACACACTCTTAACATGGAGCTATAACCTCACTCTTTAAACTGCCATTTTTAAAAACTTTAAAATGTAGAATTCTTCAGGTCGCATTCAACTTTTGTCTCTTACTTTTTGATGAACGTATATTTTATAATAAAAATGCCATAATCTGGAACACCTTGATTCCTAAAACTGTTTCATCCATGGCCTCATAATTCTGTTTGAAGTCTTCCATGGACTTGGTAGTTTGCTGGAGCTAAGCTTCCATAAACAGAAATGAATAGATATGAGTGGGCTGGGAGTGTATCAGGTGGTAGAGTTCTTGCGTAGCATGCACAAAGCCCTGGGTTCAGTCCCCAGCACTGCATAAACCAGGCATGATGGCACATGCCTGTAATTCCAGCACTCTCAAGATAGAAGCAAGAGGATCAAAGATGTGAGGCTAGATGCACAAAGTGGCCCATGCATCTGGAGTTAGTTTGCAGTGGCAAGAGGCTCTGATACACCCATGTGCACGCTCTCGCTCTCTCTCTCACTCTCTCACACACACACATAAATAAATAAATAAATAAATAAATAAATAAATAAATAAATATTTTTTTAAAAGGTGTGAGCTATATCTGCCTCCTTCCTAGACTCTCAGTTTTATTTATACCCTGATGTCAATGACTAGAGGAAAAAGCACTTGGACCCCAGGCTTGGCTGCCCTTCTAAGAAGCAGAGCAAAATGCAAAACAAGTGAAGGTTGAATTACTGATCTTTAATTTGAAACAATATTGGGTACTGGAAGGAACAAGAGTCATCAGATTTTAATCTGAATCTTCCACTAACTGGCCATCTGTGGCTTTAGTAAAGGCACCTCTCTGCCTCTTATTTGTCTTGCCTCTAAATTGTAAAATGTCAGCATAGGATTATTTGTTAGTCTTATTTATGTTTCCTTCTACTTGCAAAGGGAAAAGGTACTTGAGGAATCTTTCAAATGGCAGAATAAAAAAAGGGTTACAATCGTGGAAGCAAGACTATGTGAGCAAGGAAATAAATGCCACTGACTACAAAGTTGTCAGAGCTTCCTGATTGCCTAGGCCAAAAAAAAGGTGAGATGGTGTGTAGTGGTGTTCTCAGCATTGCAAAAAGAAGTGGGGAGTGGAGAGGAGGAAAGAGAGGGAGGGGCAGAGGCAGGCAGCAAGGATGCAGCAGAACATGAAATCAGAAACCTCTGCATGAGTCCTGGAACTTCGGGAGCAGCGACCACCAGCTGCTGTGTGTCTTGGGGAAGGCGGATGGTGTCTTCTAGGGCAGAAACATTTGCAGAAACAATCTCCACTGAGCTGTATTTTATACGGACCCTTACGTAGGATATAATTCAAAAGCATGACTCTAAAGCTATGGTGAACTGAAGTAATCCAGTCTAGGTGTTGCTGACTGCATTCTTCCTGGGCATAGGGATAAAGCTTAGAGAATATATGGAATGAATGCCTGGCATGAACCTCAGAGTGTCTTTCTGGAATTCTAGTTACCTTAGCCAAAGTCTTGAAAAGTGTGACATGCTATAGGTGATTGAATATTGGCCTTCCTGATAAGTCCTTTTATATGCTAAAGTAATTCACATTTGAGAAAGCGATCCTTTCTTCCACTCCTTTCCCGTCTCCAGGCGACTCTCACCTTGGACTTGCAAAGAGAGCCAAGAAACTTTATTTTTTATGGTGACCCATGGTGAGGGAAGGAGGGGGAGGATTTCATTTCCTACTGTATAAAATGCTATATTGTTTGAGTTTTTTAGAAGCATGTATTTCTTTCAGTGATAATGCTTAAACCAGAAACCTTGTGAAGGGGGATGGAAAGAATGAAGATGAAGGACCACTGCATGGAAATGAGTTTGGAAAAGGTCTTTAACAAAGAGAATAAACTGATACACATAATGCTGTGGCCAGTCTGGTCACTTAGATGTTGTTCCACATATAGTGGTTGAATAACTAAATAAATGGAAAAGGGGGCCAGCTGGCAAGAGTCTGAGGGTAGACAGTGCCACCTGGCCATCTCACCTAGGAAACAAATTACTATGGTTTCTTTAAACCACTTTGCTATGAGTAGTGTGGCATCCCAACACTGCTTCCAATATGAGCACCCCAGGTCTCCACGTGAATTTGTCAGCTAGAATCATGTTTCAGAGGCAGGCTGCCAAAAATAAAAGTCTTCCAACCCAGCATGGTTGGGAACGAGCTCTTCCTCCTGTCACCAGCCTGCCAGCACTTGTGGTTGCTCTTGAGGCCATGCCTGTAATGTCACCCATTTGTTCCCTGAATCATTCATCCAAAAATCTCAATTGATTGCTGGGCATTAGTTTAGGTTCTGGGGATCCTGCTGTGAAAAGCCACATAAAACCCCATGCCTTCATGGAGCTTACCTTTAAGTTCAATGGAGACAGTTGATTTTAAAAAGTTAGAAAAATACATTGATTGGTGAGTATGAGGGTGAACCCGGGGAGAAAATGATGACTTTCTGGTGGAAACACCTGGTAGACACCAACCTGACCAAATGATCAAAATTCTCTTGCCAGTGGTACAAGGGCCTCCATCACCTCCCCTCTGTCGTGTGCCCACTGGGAGGATGCAGGAGCTCAGCTTCATCCTCCACATTCCTGGCAGCATGGCATTGGCTTAGTATGGTCATGAGGAAATTTCAGACATAACCAGGCTGGAGGACATCCTATAAACTACAAGGCCTGTAGGCTTTGAAATTACATGAAAACATGTAACTGAGAGAATGTGAGAGAGATTCTCCAAGAGGTCAAAAGAGACCTAAGAACAAAATGAAACCATCAGCATCATTGAGGAGTTTGAGGGAAATGTGGAATCTTCTGTTTCCATACCTACCCATTGAGGAGTCATCTACATTTTAACAAGATCCCCAGCAATTCCTGTGCACATATAAAGTCAATGATAGCCAGAGGCCTAAGGTCTGTAACCACAAATGTTCATCAGAATCACTTGGGACAGTGCTTATTCTATGCTCTCCAGATCTACTGAATTCATGCCAAGTGGTGGAGTATGCAATTGGGTATTTTTTTAAAACTCTCAGAAATGGTTCTAAAAGTGAGCTACACTTAAGAATTCCTGGCCATCAAATGCTGTTATCATTTACATAAGTGGCCAAAGCAGGTTCAATTCCACCTGGGCTTCAGAACACAGATTAGAGAACCAGGCTAATCATAACTACAAGTCCTGCTTCAAGCACCAGTCTGTGACCCCGAACGAAGACTGTAATGCAGGGCTGGAATGTAAGAAAATATTGTTGGCTCACAGTTCAGGAGTTTTCTAGAACATTTAAGTGGACTTGAAAAATACTTTTTAAACAATCGTTTGCACAAACATCGTTCTCTTTCCAGTCCTTGTTTGGCATAGAGTTTAATCAGATTTGAAATGTTGAGTGTTCTTTGTTGTGTATTTCTTTTCTTCCAGGGCATGTAAACCAGGACATCTGGATTTTATCATTAAAATACTAAAACATGTCCAGCAATTTTAGGAAATTTAGGGAGAGTTTATATGCTACAGGTGTTGGACATATTCAATAGAAGGCTTAAATTTACTTATTTAGAGTTAAAAGGTTTTTAAAAAGGTATGCATACCAATTTTGTTTCAGCAAAATATTTGAATAAAACATTTAAATTTTGACTCTGTTGCCAAACACTTACAAAAATGGGAGAAAGTACAAAGAAATCTCTTAACTGTTTGTGAAAATATCTAGTTTTCATATATTCTTTATTTTATATTATATATTCAACTCTCATCAACCTATAGCAAAATTTGCTTTGGCTTTCTCATTAGCACTTGTCAGTCTGCTTCTAGTGTTTCATGCACCTTAAAAGCATCATCATTTACTAACTTCTTCTCTGTCCCCAGAAAAAAATATACATAAATTTGAATTTGAAGCCTGGGCTGGGTATAATGTAGGCATATTCTAAACATGTTTATGAGAAATGATGCTGTCTAGCAAAGTGCCCAGAAAGGTACCAGACAGAGAGAGCCAGTGAGGAAAATATAATATGAGATTTAAAAATTATCATTCCCAAGTTCAAAGAAACACCATGTGAAATGTGGTTGCTTTAAAGAACCAACTGCCATTAGACATCATTGACTATGTGCTTATTAATACTAATAAGATTGACTAAACTTCCTACTGTGCTTATAAACATATAGAACATGTTCACATTATTGCCTTTAAATCTGTTATTCTATAGGTAGGTGCTATTCACAGACTAGCTTTATTTGACTTTATTTGACCTTACTTTTATTGATTGATTGATTGGTTGATTGATTGATTGATTGATTGATTGAGGTAGAGTCTCACTCTAGTCCAGGCTGACTTGGAACTCAGTCTGTAGTTCCAGGCTGCCCTCAGACTTACAGTGATCCTCCTACCTCTGCCTCCTGCATACTGGAATTAAAGGCTTGTGCTACCACACCCATCTTATTTTACTTTTTCTTTCAGTTTCTTTTATTCCTTTATTTCAGAGGAAGGGAGAAAGTACGGGCACACCAGGGCCTTCAGCCACTGCAAACAAACTCCAGTTGCATGTGCTACTTTATGCATATGGCTTATGTGGGTCCTGGGGAATCAAACCTGGATCCTTTAGCTTCGCAGGCAAGCACCTTAACTACTAAGTCATCTCTCCAGCCCTTATTTTACTTTTTTATTGATAGTTTCATACATGTACATAATGTATTTTGATCATAATCCCACCTTACATCCTTCTTTTGTCCTCCCTCTTCTTCCTTCTACTGAACCCTTTCTTTCCAACTTTTGCCCTCCTCCATTATCCATGAGTCCCAATACTGTAGGCCCTTGTATAGGCCTTGACAGCCACTGTGAGGTCATGGATTGAACCACCACCTCATGTCCAGATGACAGCATTCCTCTCCATACTTTAGCTCTTACATTCTTTTTTGTTTGCTTGTTTATTTGCTGTTTTTCGAGGTAGGGTCTTACTCTAGGCCAGGCTGACCTAGAATTCACTATGTAGGCCCAGGCTGGCCTTAAACTCATGGCAATCCTCCTCCCTCTGGTATTAAAGGTGTGCTCAACCATGCCCAGCTGGCTCTTACATTCTTTCAGCCACTTCTGCATCTGAACCTTGAAGGGTGGTAAAGAAAAGAGCCACTGTCACTTCTACTCAGGACTGGGACAAGTTTTGAGTCTTCCCATCTGCAAAATGAAACTTCTCTGACCAAAAATGAGAGCAGAACTAGTCTATGGATATAAACATAAATATTTAGAGGACAATTTAATGGGCACAATATATGTATAGCCAAACGACAATAGTAGCTTCCTCTCTAGGGCCTCTCATCTTTGCAGCCATAGGCTTCTGACTAAGTTTTCAGTACCAGACATGAGCTCCCTCCCATGAAGTGGGCCTCAAATTTAATCAGAGAGCAGGTGGTTACACCCATAATAGATATGTCACTATTGCATCAGTGGGTACATCTTGCATAGACTAGATTTAAATCAAAGTTATGGGAAAGAGAAAGAAACATGGCATAGTTAGTAAGTATTAGGGTTGAGCCTTAAAGCCAGCACCCAGACTTTAAACCTGGACTGCCCACAGCATCTAGTACAGAGTATCCAGTCAACATGCCAAAAACCATACAGCAATCTTTTGTTTTTTGGCTTTGGCTTGGATTTTTTTAATTGATATAAGATGTATCACTTTTTAATAGTTGAATGTCATTTCTTATTTTCAGTTTCTGTCATCTGCACCATAAACACCTCCCAAGAAAATATTTCTTTAAAGTGATTGCCTGAACCAGACATGAAACATGTCTTTCCCCCTCTACAATACTCACTTTCTGTTCTAGAAAAGCAATGGGCGTGATGATGCATGCCTTTAATCCCAGCACTTGGGAGGCAGAGGTAAGAGGATCACTGTGAGTTGGAGGCCAGCCTGAGACTAATTCCAGGTCAGCCTGGGCTACAGCGAGACCCTATCTCCAAAAGAAAAGGAAAAATGAAAGAAAAAGAAAGAAAGAAAGAAAGACAGAAAGACAGACAGACAGACAGACAGACAGAAAGAAAGAAAGAAGCCGGGCGTGGTGGCGCACGCCTTTAATCCCAGCACTCAGGAGGCAGAGGTAGGAGGATCTCCATGAGTTCAAGGCCACCCTGAGATGACAGAGTTAATTCCAGGTCAGCCTGGACCAGAGTGAGACCCTATCTCGAAAAAAACAAAAAAAAAAAAAAAAAAAAGAAAGAAAGAAAGAAGGAAGGAAGGAAGGAAGGAAGGAAGAAAGAAAGAGAAAAAAGCAAGGCTGCTGTCTGACTCCTCCCTCCTCTTATATTGCCAGGCATGATGGGCCCATCCCTCAGTGGGTCTGCCACTTTCACAGGTCTGTCGACACACTGACTACCCTGAAGAAAACAAGCAGGCTTTCACTTAGTCCCCTCAGCAACATTACTCCAAGTCCTGTCAGCTGCATGTCCTGTATCCAAAATAAATCCCCCACCACCACCACCACCACTTCTGGCCCAAAGTTCACATTAGCCTCTCTCCTTACGAGCGACGTTTTGGATTTCTGCAAACCTAACCTTGACTATGCCCACAGAGCTTATCACTCGGGTCTCCAGGCCTTAATTCACTGTTGGTGGTGACCATGGCTCCCTCCCTTCCTGAAATAGAGCCTGACCAGAATGTTCCCCAAAAGCCTCTTGCTGCCACCTTCCTCCCCTCCGGGAAGCATGGAGGTTTCCTTCCCTTGGTCTCTCCCTCTCCATCCCTAATAAAGACGAACAACCACCACACCATTAATTCTCTCCTGCTTCTCCTGGAGCCTCCCTTCTAGAATTCTGCTCAATCTCCATCTTCCTCTCTCCACTCCCTTCTGAAGCCCCATCTGCAAGGGCACAGCTGGTATCCCTTTCTGGCCGGAGCTCCAGGGGAAGAGTTCAAGCCCCAGCATATCTGAAATTCTCCAGACAGGTCTGCCGCCACAGCCACCTCTTGGACCCCCTCCAGCGTGTGGAGGGCTGTGTCCCCATAAGCCCTGAGCCCCACGGGCACTCTTGTTTCATTGCCCTCGGTCCTAGGCTTTTGCCTGCCCAAGACTCACTGCCACCATCTCTGAGGTCATGTTTGCGGCAGCTTCCAAAGTTCCTGGCCTTCCCCTTCCTCCTTGCCATCAGACCAGGGTAGCTCCTTCCCGGAATTCCCCACACCATCACCAGCTGAGCCTGCCTGCCTATGAGCACCCACGGAGGGATACATCAGAGCATCTTCACAGACAGAACTGAAGTCCAACACACTACAACTATAGGATGACCCAACATCAGAAGACCTAGGGTCTAGCCCTGCGCTGCCCCTCCTTCGGTGAAACTTTACAACATCTGACCTCTCTCCTCTGTTTCTTTAGAAGATAAGGTAAATGAGTTAAATAACAGCTAAGGGGTTTTTGTGGGGAGGGTTCCAATTCCAGTATCCTAAAGTCCATTCATTTACTAGTTGCTACACACAGTATATAGTAGGCCCACATGGTAAAAGCTGATCTGTGCTCTGGACAACTTCTTCATGGTAGCCTTGGCTATGAAATAACAGTTTTCCTTCTGTGTGCCATAATCCCTTCTTAAATTATAAGACAGAACCTCCTTTGTGTCTTTCTTTTAGAGTTCCTCCAGTGACATGCTGATTCTGAATATAGGACACCAATTATAAATAAAATCCTATGCTACCCTTTCTACCTCCACCTCTCACAGTTCACCCACCCCAAACAGTTTCTAGAGATGAAGGGATGTGTTTTCAAGTAACCAGCTACATGTAGGCATCAGGTTTGAAAAACTGGAAGTGGACATAAGCCCAAGGGAGAGATAAAGGACTGAGATTCCATCACATGCTCAAAGGAACCTGGAAACACTGAATATTAGCTTCTTCTTGGAGACTTATACACACCATCATACGAAAGCCTCCAAGACATCTTGTCAGTAACAAAGCTTTCTTTTAATTCCTGTATTTCCTGAACTTATATGGTGCCAGACACTTTCTCACAAAATTTTTAACACCTGACAGAACAGGTGCCCTGGAACATAGTTTGGGAAACATTACCTCAAAGCATGGATGACCTATTTCTGTCTGGAGCCTGCAGAGCAGGAGGAGATAGCAATGGCTATTGGGATATTTACTAAGAATCTGCTACTTAAAGAACATGGGGCAGTAACATAAAAGTGGCAGATCAGGTGTCTTGCCCATCAGTACTTCAAAATTCAGTGTCTCTGAGTGGCAGGCAATTAGCAGAAACAAGACAAGTAAGTGTCTGGAGCAGGCCACTGGACAGTTGTTTGACACCCCAAATTGAATTTTGTGCTCCCAGCTATAAGCACAGGGTTCCTTTGCTTTGAGCCACAAGAAAATTGACAATTTACCAGCTACATGATCTTGTTGACGGATGCTCATTTTACAGGTTAGATAGTGATTTTACAGGTTAGATAGTGGAACATTCTGAATAATTTTATCCTGAGCAAAACCTTCTAGAATTGCATTTCATTTATAGCTCTGTTTGTTTTTATACAGAATTGGGATGTGTTCTTTGTCCCTCCCAAAAAATAATTAGCCTTTTTATAAATGGGTTTTATTTATTTGTTATTTATTTATTTATTGTTGTTTGTTTATTTGTTAAGGTAGAAAGTCACTATGTTGACCAAGCTAGTCTGGAACTCATGAATTGATGTGGTCCTCCTACCTCAGCCTCTTGAGAAGCTGGGACTATGGGCATGCACCAGCATGCTCAGCAATGACTTTCTTTTCACAAAGCAGGAAAAATGTTAAAATGGCCACTGTAACATGAGTGGTTGAAGCTTACGTCATCGAGTGCCCTGAGAGCAATCCAGTTCACCCGTTCTTTCTAGAACACATGCCTTGGCTTTCCAGGGAGCTGTCCTTTGAGAACCTGTTTGTGACTTACCACCACCACTTCCCCAGGATCTCCTTCTTGCCTAAGTCATCTCCATGTGTACCCTCGAGCACACCTCCTGCTCTGCCTCTTCCAGCCCCACACTTCTAGCTTTCATAGACCTTCTATTGATAAGCTTTTTCTGAGCATTTGTCTCACCCCTCTCCTGCCTTCCTCCTCCCTCTCCTTCCTGGCCTCTTTTTAAAAAATGAAAAAAATCACTCCTCTGGCAGCCCTTGTCCTTGGGAAATCCCTATTTGCTAATCAGAGGAGGGAAGGTCAGGCTGTAATAAAAAGTCACGATGTTTCCATAAGGGCTACAGTTTAAGGGGGGGCTGCTGCTTATTGCTGTTTTAATTATCAATATTGGTTGACATTTATTGAGCATGTACTTGGCTCAGCATACTGGAACCCTTCACATATATTATCCCTTTTACTAGTTCCCACACCCCTTATAATAGAGGACATTTGATTATCCCTACTTTACAGGCAAAGATATTGAGTTTCAAGGTAATAAAGAAACTTGCTCCAGGTCAGAGAAAGAGTAAAAGGCACCAAGGAGTGAACTTGCATGTTTTTGGCTCCAAGTCCTGTGTTCTGACGTACCTACTCCCCTGTCTCGCAGCATATTCCTTCACCCCCAGGACAGACAAATTAAGGGGAGAGTATGTGCGGTTCATCAGATTGGTTTCCCCCAGTGAATTCCATTCACAGATGATCACCTACATACATGCACTGCACAGACAGAATGGCTTCTTCTCGGCACACTATTACATTTACCGTGTCTAGCAGGCCTGGGAAGCAACTGATCTCTGGAAGCTATCAATATCCTTCATTTCTTCCCACAGATCTGTCTTCACAGAGACATCTGCTGACACAGGCAGATGACTTGATTCCCTTCCCTTCTCCCCTTCCTGACTGATCACTGGTGCTGCCTGGGTTGTTGGCCTCCAGCTCCTTGCTCACCATCTGTAATCGGTGGACACCTGGATTTCCTGCCTTCACATCCCTGTGGCAGGTGCCCACCTTCCCTGGGTCTCAGTGACTCACAGCACATCTCCAAACTGATCCTACCCAGTCAGATAGTTGTCATTCATTCCCTTTACCTAGGTGGTTTGGCCCCTGGCCAGTGGTTTCTTTATCCAAGAGAATTATTCAAGTCACTTCAAAATGGGCCCCTTCTATTCTAGAGCAGATGAGAAGTCTTCTACTACCCTCAGTCTCCAGGGCCCAAATGTCTCAAGGAAATAGAATCTTCTGGGCATGGACCAAACTGTAGGATTTCTTTTTTTAATATTTTTAAAATTATTTTTATTTGTTCATTTGACAGAGAAAGAGGGAGAGGGAGAGAGAGAAAATGGGCATGCCAGGGCCTCCAGCCACTGCAAACGAACTCCAGATATGTGCGCCCCCTTGTGCATCTAGCTAACGTGGGTCCTAGGGAATCGAACCTGGGTCCTTTGGCTTTGCAGGCAAATGCCTTAACTGCTAAGCCATCCCTCTAGCCTCCAAAGTATAGAATTTCTGTATGCTCCCTGGGTGTCCTTCCCCAGCCCCAGCCTTTTGAGCTTCCTGGGTGAAGAGCAAGCTGACAAGTGATTGTGATGGGTCATCGGCTCTGGGGTAAGTGACCACACCTTACTTCTCACCTTGATGCCCTGAACATCCTCATCTTCTAAGAAGGATAGAACTAAAAGGGAGGTGGTTGATGCATTTTATGCATAACTTAAAACAAGAGGTGGATCCGCTCTTGCTATGCGGTCAGAACCTGTGTGAAGAGGCCTGTGTAAACAGGGCCTCCAGATAGCTCCTTCTGCAGTGATGGCAGCCAGAGGGCACGTTACTTTCTCATTTCTGTGAACAAACACCTGACCAGAAGCAGCTTGAAGAAGGAAAAGGGTTGGTTGCAGCTCAGTTTTGAGAGGATACTTTCCACAGGGCAGAAAAAGAAAGGCAGGCCAGCTATCAAATTACAGCCTGAGCCAGGAAGCAGAGGACAAATAGGAAGTTGGGAAGGCTATAAAACCTCAAGGCCAGCACTTCCACTTCCCCTCACCCTGTAAGAACCCACTTCCTCCAGCAAGGTTCCACCTCCTAAAGATTCCACAACCTTCCCAAACATCACCACCAGCTGGTGAACAAATGTTCAAATCCATGAGCCCATAGGGGAAATTCTCTCTTCAAACCACAGCAGGAGGATAACAGTTGCAGTGCAGGTTCATACTTGTAGCAGGACGCTCTGTGAGCACAGAGGCCCCACTAGCTGTCTGAATTCCAGGGAGACGTCCTCGAGGAGGTGGCATCTGGGATACTGGAAACCTAGTGGATGGAAGGATGGAGGGTGAAGAAGGGATTAAGAACTGGGGTCAGGATGGGTGTGATGAGGCTTTGAGTCCTTCAGGTAAGAGCCTCCAGTTCACTCTTGGATATTCAAGACAAGAGAAAGCTTTGAATGCAACTACAAAGAGGTGGTGGCTAAATCCAGGTGAAGCACGTATGGAAAGAATGCAGGAAAAAAGAAAAAAGAAAAAAATCAAGATGATTCAGAACATCAGTGTTCAAGCACCAACTCACACCAGCAGCATCTGGTATTATAGGCGTGGGCTCTGGACAGGCCTGCCTACGCTGTGACCCTACCTCTGCCATTGTGATCCTACCTCTGCCATTCACAAGCTTCGTGACCAAACCTCTCTGGGTTTCAATTTCTCTTATACAAGGAGAGTGATTACGACAGACCCAGTGAGAATTCCTTGAGATGAAGCAGCAACAGTGATTTCTAGCACTTCCCCAGCTCCGTAGAAGGAAGATGCCACAGACACCAGCCATCCTTCAGGGACAGCATAGACACCAGTCATCCCTCAGGGACAGCAGCTCTTTGAGAACTCCCTTTTGGGTATGTCCTGACTGGTCTCTGCCCGGAGCACCTCACTATCTCCAGGAGTAAGATGCAGCGATAGAATCTCTGTGTGCCTTCTCCCACACATTCTTTCATCTTATGGATTCTGGAATTCAGGAGATCCATCCCTATTCTTCAGGTCACAGATAGATAGTTGATCAGATAGGAATATCAGTAAGCAACTAATAGGTCCAGTGTCACCTTCTCTGTGATTTCCCAGAACACTAACATTCTATTTCTAAAGGAAACCTGATTGGGTTGTATTTGTCAGTTGTTAAGCTCCCAGTAGTCTTTGCTAAGAGACTTCTACCCCCCACCCCACCACGCTAGCCCAGAGTGATTGTCTGGGGCCCAAATCTACAAGCAATTTACTGTTAATTAATCCCTGTAAGAGAAAATGGAAAGTAGCAGAACCAAGTTAAAGGCATGAACTTTTGATTTGTCTCATCCCTGGTTCATAGGTGTCCAACCTTGAGGCTTGCTAGTGTAGTCATGGAACCATAGGTTCCTCATCTTAAAAGGGGAAAAGTATTAGTATCAGCCACATATAGCTGAGATGGTTAAATGGGACAAATAGTGTCCTTCTCACAAATATATGTCTGACACATGAAAGCTTTTATTCTTTTTTTTTATTAGAGAGAGACAGAAGGAGGGGGAGAGAGAGAGAATGGGTGCACCAGGGCCTCTAGCCACTGCAAACTAACTCCAGACACATATGCCACCATGTGCATCTGGCTTATGTGGGCTCTGGGGAGTCAAACCTGGATCATTAGACTTCACAGGCAAATGTCTTAACTGCTGTACCATCTATCTAGCCAAGCTTTTATTCTTATAATTATTAAAACCATGGAAAGATGGACTAGGGATGTAGCTCAGTGGCAAGGCACATGCTTAACATGCACAAGGCTCTGGATTCAATTATTGGCACCAAAAAGAAAACTCATGTGTAGATAAAATTGTTTCATAAGTGACCCTAAAGAAGGATCCGGATTATTTTGAACTGGCAGCTCATGTGCAACAAGACTTTTTATGTAACAGTTATGGATTTTAATCACATTATATTAAAATGGGATAAAAAAGACTAGGTTATCCTAGGGATGTCAGTAAATGCTTTCACAAAGGACAGAATCTGCGTGAGAGGAGACTTACTTTAGAATAACATTCCATGATTAGCTTTAGAATGAATGATCCATTCAACTGGACTGTGGTCAGAGGAAACTAACACAGCCCACATACTTGCTGGCATTCTCCCAAGTCTCAGCATATTTCCTCTAGTCAATCTTATGACAGTAAATAACTCTAGTGAATATAGAACCTGATTTCTGAGTATTTAGGGAATTTATAAGTGAAGAATTTGGGAGTAAACAACTGTCTTTTGCTAACTATGGCCAAGAAATTCTGCCAACAGTAGGACCATGGCTATAATATACTCTCTATCCTCAAGGATTGACAGCATGTAGAAGGTATGTATATGTGCCTCTGACTTACTTGCAAAGTATGATGTCTTGGCTTTGTGGGTATTTTTTATTAATTATGTACTTTACCATATGACTATATTGCATGTTGGCAATATTCCCCTCAAATTATTTCTCCCTCTTCTGCCCCATTCCACTTATAGCCCTCCTCAGTGGTATTGTTAATATCCAATGTGGGGTCATAAAGGCCTCAGTCTTTGTTGGGGGCACCATACCTGAGGATATTCCTACCCACCCCATGGATCTAACAGTCTTTACACCCCTTCTTCCACAATGTTTCCTGAGCCTTGGTGGACGTGTTAGAATTCTGACTTAGTGTTGAGTTCTCTGCAGCTTCTGAATTTTTTTCTTTGATAAGTCTTGAGTGATTGCATTGTCTGTCACCATCTAGAGCTGGTTGTTAGGCTAACAGTGAGAGTAGTACTTGGGTTAAAATTGCTACTTCCCCTACAATCTCTTGGAGCCCAACAGCTGTGGTAGAGGTGGTCTCATGGTAATCAGTGGGCTTTCTTTTCTTAACATATTGATGGGTCTTGGTTCTTCCTGGTATTCTCTCCATCTGTGAAAAAAGCAAATTCTCCAACTAAGAGTGAGAGCAGCTTGGATTAAATGGGATAGGCATGGTTATTTGAGGGATGTTTTTTACATGCATACCCACTCTTAGCCAAAGAGCAGTAGAGGTTCTCTCTGGAGTCTATGAGTTTCCTATCCATAGAATTACAACTCGGTTCTCAGTACCAGGTATGAGTTCTCTCCCATTGAGCAGGCCTCATATCCAATCAGAGAGCCGTTGATTACCCATGTAGGCTGTGTGCCACTATTGCACAGGTGGGTACCTCTTGCCCAGTTGGTTGATTTTGTAGCTTGCAGGATCTCCTGCTTGTTTGTGGTGTTGTTGACCATTATCTCCCAGCAACTCTTATAGTACTTTTCAGCCCTATGAGGGCTAGCCAGCACGGAACTAGCTTTCTTCTAAGTTCCAGCATGATCTCTCAGTGGGCTGTGACTCAATCTGTGGTATCTTCAGTAGCAGGGTCATACCTTTTAGTTCTGGTGGATAACCAAGTGCTTTGGCAATAGCATGCATTGTTTTGGGACCTCATGGGTCTCCCTGACCAACAGCTCACTGTGAGGTAACCCAATTCTGGCACTGGGATTTACCACCCAGAGCCCATGATTTTAGGATTAATCTTTCTCCACATTCTATAGGGCACTTCCGCCTGGACAATCCCCACATCCCGCTTATTAAGGGGCTGTAGATTACTATACAGGAGAAAGATTCCCATGGTACTATTCATGCTGTAATTAGTTCTGTGTAATTCTCCCTATCCCCCCAAGATCCTTATACCCCCCTGTATTCTGTCCCTCACCTAGCTTGTCAAGTATCCCCTCCTGTCATCCATCCCTATTTCTGCTTTCTCCTAGTCTCATTATAGTCCTATATGCCAATATCCTTAATGCTTATTACCACTTACAATCAACTCAGGTTGGTCCAAGGTACGTAAGAGGAAATGTGGCATTTGTCTTTCTGAGACTGTGTGACTTCACTTAGAATGATTTTTTCCAAGTTTATCCCTTTTCCTGCAAATTTCATTATTTCATTTTTCCTTGCCCCTCAGTATAACTCCATTGTGTATGTGTACTATATCAACATTATCTATTCATCAGTTGATGGGCATATATAGGATTCCAATTCCTAGTTATCACAAATAGAGCAGTGATAAACATGGCTGAGCAACTATCTCTCCAGTAAAAAGTGGAGGCATTGGTGTATAAGCCCAGGAATGGTATAGCTGGATCCGATGGGAGATCTATTTTCAGCTTTTGATG
This sequence comes from Dipus sagitta, assembly GCA_036346955.1. Taxonomy (NCBI): domain Eukaryota; kingdom Metazoa; phylum Chordata; class Mammalia; order Rodentia; family Dipodidae; genus Dipus; species Dipus sagitta. The sequence continues at coordinate 42,109,490 of CM070770.1, read as the reverse complement.
ACTTTCCATATTGCTTTCCATAGTGGCGTACAAGTTTGTACTCCCACCAGTAGTGGATGAGGGTTCCTCTTCTGGGCTTTCTTTCAACTTTTTTTTTTTTTTTTTTGGCAGGGGGTCTTCAAGGTAGCATCTCAATTTAGCTCAGGCTGACCTGAAATTCTCTCTGTAGTCCCAGGCTGGCCTCGAACTCACAGTGATCCTCTTACCTCTGCCTTCTGAGTGCTGGCTTAAAGGCATGCGGCACCATACTCAGCTTTCTTTTAAATTGTTTTACAGCCTCCATACATACAGACAATATACCATGATCATAATCCCCTCCTACCACCCTCCCAAATCCTTTCTCCACTGAATCCCTTCTTTCCAACTAGTCGCTCTTCTATTCTGACATCATCATTTTTCCCTCCTATTATGCAAGCAGCATCAGCCACTGTGAGGTCATAAATGCCATTAGACTACTTTGTGTCTGGAAGAGAGTATTGCAAAGCAGGTCCTGCCACCTCTTCCACAATGGTCCCTGAGCCTTGAAGGGTGTGATAGAGATGTCTCAGTGCTGGACACTCCACTCTCTTTTTCTCAGAACTTTGATGCATTTTGAGTCTCCCCAATGGTCACTGCCATTTGAAAAGAGAGGTTTCTTATGCCTTTAGATTGAAATTCCTTTTCTTGTCTTGGCCTTCTTATGCTTGTTCCATCATTCCTGTCCCCATGCCTAGCATAGTTCCTGGCAAGTGGATCGGCATGCAGAAGCCATAGAGAGAAGAAGCACTGTTACAAAATAAAAATAAAATGTCCGGGGAGGGACTAAGCACTTGGAGACTCCCAAAAGTCCAGAGTTGCAGCACATAAATGCCTAAGGTTGGCCTCACATTTATCCAATGAACTGACTACTATTCAATGATTTGCCTGTGTGATTCTCTCCCAGAAAACTTTAAGATCTAATCTTGTTTCCTGGTGCTCAGCATGCTTCAGGGCACATAGTAGGTATTTATTAGAAGAGAAAGAGTTCTCTCAAAACAGTGTATATTTGTCAAGGGTTTTGTTTTCAGTCACCCTTTAGCAGCAACACAATTCAAACCTACATGAAGGAAAAGGAAAAAGAGAAGAAAAAAATCTATTTTTACATGGGGGTTGTTAGAAGGTTTTAAGGATGACAGAATATAGGAATCTGCCTATGTCCACTGGAATCCATCTTTGTCTTTCTGTTATGTTGGCTTCATTTCTAGGCTGGCTTTCTTGACATTGTAGCAAATATAACTGTTGACAGTCTCAGGGTCATAGCTTTACAGTTTTTAATTACAACAAAAAAAAAAAAAGGTGTCTTTTTCTGGTGGCTTCAACAAAAGCCTCACGGGGGGTTCTAGTTGGCCTGACTTCAGTCAGATACTTATCTTTGGACAAATTGCTGAGACCAGTCTCAAACATAATAGTATAGTCAGCCTCATATAATCTGTGTAGATTAAAAGGTGTGATATAGCTAAAACAGAACAAATATATCAACGAAATTACTAACATATTCATGACTTGCATAGAACTAGAAATAGGAGAGAATAAAAAATGAATCATGGAATAGTGTTGGGATGTCAAATGGGTAAGTGGTGGGCAATAGTAAGAATCAACACTGGAGATTTAGCACTTGTTCTGAAAACAATGACGATGTAGTTGGTAGGGGGAGGGATGTGTCCCTGATACTTTCCCAAGTTTCCGAAGAAGCCACCCTCAGTCCCCTCTCCCCTGTGTCTTGGTGGTACCATCCCCGCCTATTGGCGAGGCTTTTCTACACCCACTTCATGTCAAGGAAGGTGTGGGGGAGTAGGGGACATCCTAATCCCTGTGCTCTTGTGGTCTCAGCCTCGGGGGAACTTACATTTTGGGGAAATTAATATTTTACAAGATACTATAAAGCTGAGAAAGAAAGCCAGCATAGTGGCTCACCCCTCTGATCCTAGCACTCGCTCAGGAGTGAGGAAGAGATGACCTGTGAACTTTCCTCCTGTTAGGAAGGATTTTGTTCAGGGCACTCCCTTTTCTTCTGGTCCAGCCATGACATAGTTAAATTCTGTATTTGGAATTCAGCCAGTCACCAATCACATAACAAGGTTAATAGCAGTCACAGCAGCTGCCACTGCCTGGGTCTAGCAGAACACATGGTCCAGCTCTTATCTACACTCAGTGGACCTGTTGAGATCTATAGATATCATTGCCCATCTCACAGTCACACTAGTTTTCTGAGGCTCAGAGCAGTTAGGCAGCTTGCCTGGGAGACAAGTATAGGGAAGCAGCTGAATTGGGAGTATAATGCAGCTCTGCCCACCTCCAGTGCCCTTGACCTGCACTGGGCCACCTCACCCACCTCACTGTACTTTCTCCTTCCTGGTTCCAAAGGGGCTACAGCCTGGACTCAGGTACAGTTATCACAATGAGGCCAAAGTGACTGGTTTACTGCATGGGACAGGCACAGTACTGGAGCTCTGACCTGCCCCACGGTGCAGAACAAGGGCATTGCACCCCTGCCTTGTTCTTAGACTCCAGTACAGTTAGGAATCACCAAAGACCCAAGCCCTGCCCTTGGAGAGTCTGATTTCTACCTCAGTTTGAATGAAGCCTTAGAATCTGTACTTGAACAGACACTTGATACCACTACCAGTGTCCTGATATGTTTTCCACATGTGAGGAGCACAGCCTAGACATGGGTGTGGCTGATGCATGTATGATGTATATGTGTGCTTGAATGCCCTAGTCCATAGAGGGTAGGCATGCATGTGCGCTTTGCACAAACTGCTCAAGAACAGCTTTGTTAGATTTCATTATCTTCTCTGTATTTCACCATCTGAGCCCAAACTTCACAGCATGGTGACCAGAAGCCCAGGGCAGTTTACTAACTTTCTAACAAATCCCTTTTTGTACATGTGTATGCATGTGCATATGTACAATATGTTTGTATATGTGTATTATGTGGTTGTGTGTGTGTGCATACTCGTGTGTGTGAGCACATGCCACAACACACAGGTAGAGGTCAGAGGACAACTTTGTGTCAGTTCTCACCTTTTGCTTTCAAACAGTCTCTCAATGTTCACTGCTGCAAATGCACTGGGCTAGCAGGCCTGTGAGCTTCTGGGTGATTCTCTTGTCTCCTTCCCTTCTCACCCTAGGCCCACTAGGATAAAGCATTCTGGAAACCTGAATTCAGGTACTCATGCTTGTAAGGCAAGTACTTTATCTACTGAGCCATCTTCTAGCCCTTTTGAACAAATCTTGTACTCAGAATACTCAAAAAGTTTTGGCAGAAATTCATTTGTCTCCTTTTTCTGGACCTGGGAACAGCAATAGGAAATGTTCGGGCTTTTCCACAAATATAATTCCTGAATGCTGAGAATCCTCCCTGCCCATGGTCTCTGGGGACTCTGGATGGCCTGCCTGTTGGCCAGAGGCACCAAGCTTCCCCATCCTGGAAATGTGGGAAAGATGGTCTCTATCCTTGAGAACTCAGGGTCTGCTAGGGCAGATGGAACAGACCATGTGAAATTCAGGCACACAAACATAACAAAAATAAACCAACTGCACATCCATGTAGTAGAGAGAAATCAAGTGCAGACTGTGGAATAAAGGTCCTACTTTAAGTTAGAGACTAGGAAGGAACTGAATGTAAGGTGTCAGGTTAACCACCAAAAAAAACCTTCCTGGCCTGGAGACATGGCTTAACAGTTAAGGCACTTGCCTGTGAATCCTAAGGACCAAGGTTCGATTCCCTAGTAAGCATAATGCACAAGGTGGTACATGCATCTGGAGTTCATTTGCAATGGCTGGAGGCACTGGTGCACCCCCATTCTCTGTCTGTATCTGCACCTCTCTCTCAGATAAATAATAAATAAATAAATAAAATGCCTTCCTCAAGGAAGTAAGCATTCATTTATTCGTTCACTCATTTACTAAGTCTTGTGGGATTCACAGAGGGAAGATCTTGGCTAGTCACTGATAGGGTTACTGCTGTAGGCACAGCAGTCCCAACATGTGCTTCGTGGGAACACAGCACCAGATGTGTGCTGCAGTGAAGGTGGTGTGGGGCATTGTAACACACAGATGTTTACATAGTCCAAGAGGAAAGTCAAATAAATGCTGAAGAGGGATTCCCAAAGAGAGGGTTGCCTCTTCCTGCTAGGCCAGGGGCACAAGTTCAAAAAGGAATGAAGGCTGTTGGCCTACCCACTTTATCTTCCCATTCAGGCTCATGTACCACCATGTTGACACAAGTTCAAGCTTGTCCATACAGCACTCCCACCTCACGGGCCATTATGATCTACTCTCAGGAGGACTGAGCCTGGAAATGGTCTTGGGGCCATTTGATTAGAGAACTTGGAAGGCCTGGGTCTACAAGGGGTGAATGATCCAGAAATAGGCACATAGCCCATGGGCAGTCATGTGTTCTCCACCTACTCACTGTGCAAAGAGGCACAACTGGGCAAGCATCAGGTAGGGCCCTTCTGACATGTGAAGCCCACAGATACCATCTTAGTGGCAAGTCAACGAGACGTAGGCCTAAGGGATAAGGAAGCATGGGCTAATAAAAAGCTGAGCATGGAGGAGCCTTCTGTGAAAGGAGCAACATTCCAATGTCCCTGAGATGGGAAGGAACCTAGTTTACTTCTCTAAAAGGAAGGGCATGAGAGAGCGGTGAGGTGATGGAGAATGGATATGGGCCTGGTGAGTCAAGTGAATCATTTGAGTTTATAAAGGACCATAGGAAATGTCACTTTAAAATTGCAAGAATATTCTTCCTAATTGATCTCCCGTGCAGCCAATATGGCATTTGATATGGAAAGAGAGAGAAAAGTGTTTAAAGTTTGGCTAGACCTATAAGTACCTAAAAAGGCAAAAGAAGTGAAGATGATTGTGCATGGCGCAGACCCCTATTATTCCAGCTGCTGGAGCAGCTCAAGCAGGAGGATTGTAAGTTTAAGTCCACCCTGAACAATTTAGTGAGGAAACTAATCTCAAAGAAGGGGTAGGGATGTAGCTCAGTGTTAAGAGTGCTTGTCTAGTGTAAGCAAGGCCCAGAGTTCAATCGAGAGAGAGAGAGAGAGAGAGAGAGAGAGAGAGAGAAATTGAGAGAGAGGGAGGAAGGGAGGGAGGGAAGAAGGGAGACTGTGAAGGATCTATGGGCATGGGTCAGGGTTCAAGATCATCAGGATAAGGCAGTCTTCTAGGAGAGGATCTTGAAGACCTGAGCTGAGGGTCTAGAAATTGGGCTTGATAACCTGCTACAGGAAATGCCTGCATGCTTTAGGGACAGTCTCTATGCTGGGGAAATAATACGCTACGTGATATTGGTATTTTTCTTTATGACTTATTATCCTGAAGTTCCTTCTGAATTGGCATCACATCTCATTTTCTATTTAGCAAACATAGCCACAATTTATGCTGTGAGCAACATTTTCACATCATTGAATCTCTTTTTTAATCTCATTTATTTTGTTCATTTGTTTTGTCTTGATGACACTCTCACTACTTAACCAATAAAATTATGAATCCATTAGGCCATAATAAGAATTGTCCCTGAAGTGTTTAACCAGATGTTACTGTGTGTGTGTGTGTGTGTGTGTGTGTGTGTGTGTGTGTGTGTGTAACAGTGCTTACATAATCTCAACAACCAGGGGCCCTTGGGGACTCACACTCACGAATAGAACAGTTGGTTTAAATTAGGTTTCCATGTGAAATACAGTATCGCTATTTTTTCCTTAGCATTGTGGGAAAGTGTATGGAAAATAATTGACTGATAGTAAATAAATCTGTATGCATGATCAGGATTGAGACATAAACCAACTAGTAGTGGATGCCTACTCTGAAGTCTGCCTCTCCCACGGCAGAAGTTAACCCTTTCCTGTCACTAAAAGAACACTGCCTTTCCAGAGAGCTTGATTTCCTATGAACTTCAACAGGAAAGGCACTAAAGCCATGGGAAGTTTCAAGCCAGAGGCCTCAAGCACTGAGCTGGGTGACTCTGAGGAGTCATTTTAACTTGTCAAGATCTCATTTCCATTTGTAAGGAAAACGGCTTGATTTGTTGCCCATTGTAGAGTGGGGCCTACCAAAAGCAAATTAAGCTAAAGAAAGAATTGGATTCTGTTGGAAAAATAATTTTTTCATCTAAGAAAGCCAGGGTTTTATAAAATTGACTTTTAAATGTATGAGGGGACAGGACATGGAGACGATGAGTAAGGGGTTGCTTGTAGCTACAGGAAACGTTCTGGGCTGATCTGCACAGGGCTTGTTTTAGAGGCTTGAGTCCAGGTCTGCTTGATGATGCCTGAGGGCCAGTATTCTCTAGAGCAGGTAGAGCCCCTGGGGTCAGGCCAGCAGTTTATTCAGAAAGGAATTACCAGAGTCCTCGTTTTACTATCCAAAGTATCATGACCTCAGAAAGTCACTTCTCTGTGAGACATAGATTTTTTGGTTGGTTGGTTTTGTTCTTGTTTTCATTTATTTTGTTTGTTTTGTTTGTGGTACCAGAGATCATACCCAGGGCCTTGCAAGCCACAGATTCCTGACCTGAAAAAATGGGGCTGGACTGCCCTCTATGGTTGCTACTGGCACTAAATGTCATTAATTCTTCTCATTGTTTTCCATTTGGGAGCTGTATGCCTTCCTCGTTGGACTCCTATTACTCTGTTGTCTGGGTCACTGTGAGCTCTATCTCAGCCTCAGCCTCCCTCAGGCTGGGGAAAGTATTGCTCCCTGGGTTTCAGCACTGTTGGTGACCCATGTCCAACTAATGGGGTCAAGTAGGGTCAAGATCACTGCTTTGTTGTACCAACTGAATTCATCCACCCAGATGTTAGCCAGGGTAGAGAAAGCAAGTCAGATGAACAGCGCTGTCCGAGCACCACACGGCAGCACTGGAGCCATCTTAGAACTTAAAGAGATGACTGAGAGCCGAGCGAGGTGGCGCACGCTTTTAATGCCTGCACTTGGGAGGCAGAGGAAGGAGTATTGATCGCCCTGAGTTTGGGGCCAGCCTGGAACTACATAGTAAATTCCAGGCCAGCCTGGACTAGACTGAAACTCTTTCATGAAAAAACAAAAATAAAGAGAGAGAATTTAAAGGCTGCCTGTCAAAAAGGAGATATAAATGTGAGTTATTAAAATTGATATGCTAAACTGTATAGTTAAAAAAAATCATATTATAATAACTTTATTCCCAGAACTTGCAAACATTAGAGTTCCTGTGTGCACATGCGGCAAGTAGTGAGGGATTCCTAGTGCAGCCTCTGAAGTTCAAAGCTAGCCTTCACTACCTTGTTTGAGGACCCTCAGCAAGCCTCTTGGGTTATGAATCATCCCTGACTCAGGATGGTAGTGAGAGATAAATGAAGTGACATGGATACAATGTTTGGAATGCTTCCTGGCACATAATGAATGCCATGTAATTATTTGTTTTTATTATTTTGTCACTAAAAGAACATAGTAGATAACATATTGTAAAAGATTATTCAAAATATTTTTGAGCCGGGCGTGGTGGCGCACGCCTTTAATCCCAGCACTTGGGAGGCAGAGGTAGGAGGATTGCCGTGAGTTCGAGGCCACCCTGATACTCCATAGTGAATTCCAGGTCAGCCTGAGCTAGAGTGAGACCCTACCTTGAAAAAAACAAAAAAAAACAAAATAAAATAAAAAACAAAATAAAATAAAAATTAAAAAAAACAAAAACAAAATCCTCTAGCCCAGGATGACCTGGAGTTCACTATGAAGTCTTGAACTCACAGAGCCCCTCCTACCTCAGCCTCCCTTGTGCTGGGATAAAGGCATGGGGGCGGGGGGCATATCCAGCTACTTCTGTATTTTTATTTATTTATTTGTTATTTATTTGAGAGAGAAAGAGGCATATATAGATAGAGAGAGAAAGGGTATATGAGGGCCCCCAGCTACTGCAAAAGAACTCCAGTCACATGTGCCACCTTGTGCATCTGGCTTACATGGGTCCTGAGGAGTTGAGCCTCGGTCCTTAAGCTTCACAGGCAAGTGCTTTAACCACTAAGCCATCTCTCCAGCCCCATTTTTGTCTTGTTTGGGTTTTTTTTTATTTGTTTGCTTGTTTTTTGAGGTAGGGTCTAACTGTAGCCCAGGGTGACCTGGAATTCACTATGTACTCTCAGGGTGGCCTTAAACTCACAGTGATTCTCCTACCTTGGCCTCCTGAGAGCTGAGATTAAAGGTATGCACCCGCCCAGCCATTTCTGTATTTTTTATTTGCAATCCACATTTTATTGTTTGATAAATGTTTCAATTTATGGGATAAGTACATTGATTGTATTTAACATACTTTTTGTTTTATTCTTGTTTTTCTTTTTTTAAATACTTTATTTATTTATTGGAAAGAGACAGAGACAGATAGGATGGGCACAGCAAGGCCTCCAGCCACTGCAAATGAACTCCAGATGCATGCAAAACCTTGTACATCTGGCTTATATGGGTCCTGGAGAATCGAACCTGGGTCCTTTGGCTTTGCAGGCAAGCGCCTTAACCGCTAAGCCATTTCTCCAGCCCCTTGTTTTTGTTTTCTGGGGTAGGGTTTCGCTCTAGCCCAGGTTGACCCAGAATTCACTATGTAGTCTCAGGATGGCCTTGAACTCACAGTGATACTCCTACCTTTGCCTCCCAAGTGCTGGGATTAAAGATGCGTACCACCATGCCCAGCATATTTAATCTTGTGCATATATATGAGGTATTTTAATCATCTTCACCCTCCATTATCCCTTCTTATCCCTTTCCCATTCGCGCTAACCCCTTTTCTCTTCCCAGCTAGTCTTCCATCAACTTTTATATCTTTACTGTTGTTCATTTTGTTTTTGTAACCCAATGCATTTAAAGAGGGCTGCAAGCTGGGCGTGGTGGCGCACACCTTTAATCCCAGCACTCGGGAGGTAGAGGTAGGAGGATCGCCATGAGTTCAAGACCACCCTGAGATGACAGAGTTAATTCCAGGTCAGCCTGGACCAGAGTGAGACCCTATCTCGAAAAGCCAAAAAATAAAAAGAAAAGAAAAATAAAATAAAGAGGGCTGCTTATAGGAATATAGGTTAGGAGTTATTGGCAAAAGCATGAGCAACTTACCAATGGCTACATCACTGAAGAAAGTCCCTCCCCTGGCAACCAGTAACTTCAGGGAGGGGCCTCATGAGCCCCTCCCCACCCCATGATGGAATTTTGAGAGGCCCACTTTGGTACAGGTAATCACATCTACTGAGAGTTCAAGAGTTCAATTGGTCATGGCATACCCAGAAAACACTGTTCTACAATACTCCTCCCTATCCTCCAACTGTTACATCCTTTCTGCCCACTCTTCTGTGATGTTGTTCCCTGGGTCAAAACTGTGCACTCAGGGCTAGAGAGATAGCTTAGCAGTTAAGGCACTTGCCTGAAAAGCCTAAGGACCCAGGTTCGATTCCCCAGGACCCACGTAAGACAGATGTACCTGGTGGCACATCTGTCTGGAGTGTTTGCAGTGGCTAGAGGTCCTGGTGTGCTCTCTCTCTCTCTCTCTCTCTCCCCCCCCTTCCTCTCTCCCTCTCTCTCTCTCTCTCTCTCTCTCTTTCTCTCTCTCCCCCCCCTTTCTCTCTCAAATAAATAAATAAATAAATATTTAAGAGAAAACTGTACACTCAACAATCTCTTATTCTCAACACTTGGACCACTTGAGTCTCTTCAGTAACTGCCACATGACTATAATAATTTTAGTCTCACAAAGTTGTCTATAAGGAGGGATTTTACCGCTGCCTTTAAAAGTGAAGATGAAAGCCGGGCGTGGTGGCGCACGCCTTTAATCCCAGCACTCGGGAGGCAGAGGTAGGAGGATCGCCGAGAGTTCGAGGCCACCCTGAGACTACAGAGTGAATTCCAGGTCAGCCTGAGCTAGAGTGAGACCCTACCTTGAAAAACCAAAAAAAAAAAAAAAAAAAGTGAAGATGAAGGTGCAGAGAGACTGACGGCCTGCCCCGAATCCTGTGCCAAGTAGTGATGGAGCTCTTTGCTGAGTTCTTCTGTTTCTAATACCAAACTACTTAAAATTTAAGAAAAAAAAATTTTTTGGAAAAGTATTTATCAAGCCCCTAGGGCATGGCTGCAGTGACAGTCCCTCCTCATCTTCCAGGTAAGCTCCTGGGTGACGTGGCTGATCCTCACAGCAGGCTCCATGGAGGAGAAGCGGGAAGTCTTCTCATATTTGGTGCACGTGGCCAAATGCTGCTGGAACATGGGCAACTACAACGCCGTCATGGAGTTCTTAGCTGGCCTCAGGTAAGGCAGTGTGAATATGGTGATGTGGTGGTTCCTCATACCACTCAGGTGACTCTGAATTAATTCCCTGGGCAGCCACATTTAAAAGGCTAAGCAATGGTTGGCGACGATTTTGGAGAATGCCCTACCTGTCTTCTCCCAGCACCACAAGCCCTGCCCCTCAAAGATACTGCAGAAAACAGCCTCTATAGGCCCATTACAATCCTGCCTCACTATGTCTGCTCTAATCTCAGGTGCTTGGCCAGAGTAAGTAGAATGGTTGCAGAACCCATTGATCTTTTCACTGACCCCTCTCTTTCTGCCCATTAAACCTCACTGATTCAGCCCTCTCTCCTGCTCTGTCAACTGCCCAGAAGTGTGAGCTCTGGACCACTACCTTCCTTTAGCAATAACAGTAACTAACACTGACAACAAGCTTCCAATACTGTTAGCTTTCCTTAGTACTGAGCACCCATTGCCTGTCCAGTTCAAAATAGCTAACTACATTCTACACAATATATCTTTTAATTCTCAAAACAGTTTTTTTATGGTAAGTAGGAACTAAAGAGAAATTGAGTCGATTATCCAAGATCCCCTGGCATGGTGGGATATAATCCAAGCAGCTGGGTGGGACAGGGTTCCACTTAGGCTGGCCTCAAACTCATCATACTCCTGCTTCACCTCCCAAGTGCTGAGATCATAGGGATATGCCACCATGCACAGCTGACTTGGATTTAAGGGCCCCATAATCTTGATCCCTCTGTTACCGATTAAGCTAATAACAAAACCTCCATCCCACCATAAAGCTTCACCTTTCTTACTGCCTTTCTTCCTCTTCTAGTTGGCATAAAGTAAGTAGTCCCATTCCTGTGGAAGGAAGCTTGATGTATGAGAAAGGACAGCCTAGTTAATAAGCAGTACAGTATTAAAGTTTTAAATAATTGAATAATTAGGGCTGGAGATATGGCTTAGCAGTTAAGGAGCTTGCCTGCAAAACCAAAGAACCCAGGTTCGATTCCCCAGGACCCACGTAAGCCAAATGCACAAGGTGGCACATGCGTCTGGAATCTGTTTGCAGTGGCTGGAGGCCCTGGCACACCCATTCTCTCTCTCTCTCTCTCTCTCTCTCCCTCCCTCCCTTAAATAAATAAATAAATAAATAAATAAATAAATAAATAAAATTGAATAATTAGTAGTAGGGAATCAACTCTTGGTTTCCCAGTGGAATAGCTGTGTGATCTGGATAAGACACTCGACCTCACTGAGCCTCGGTTTCTTTGTAAAATAAGGAAATACCAAAAGAGCACCTAGCTGTCCAGGCCGGTGGACCTGGCATGTGATAAAGGCCCCATCAAGACAAGCTACTGCTACTGTTTCCTGAGGCTCACCGTCCCTATGAGAGTGCTCACTGCAGGAAGGTCTTGCTCCATGACAAGATTTTTCTTTCATTCTCCAGGTCCCTGCATAGGGATTCCAGTTTGAAGAAATGAAAATTTCAGGAGGATCTTTTTTTTCCTTTGAACTTTCTTTTTTTAATTATTTTTATTTTATTTATTTCTTTGAATGAGTGAAAGACAGAGAGACAAGAGAGGCAGATAGAGAGAATAGGTGCACCAGGGTCTTCAACCAAACGAACTCCAGACGCATGTGCCACCTTGTGTATCTGGCTTACATAGGTCCTAGGGAATCGAACCTGGGTCCTTTGTCTTTGCAGGCAAGCACCTTAACCACTAAGCCATTTTTCCACCCCTCCTTTGAACTTTCTTAACTAGGAATAAACTCATATGGCCATGTTATCGGCTTTAAAAACGGCTGTGTACCAGGCATACCTCAAAGAAGAAAAACTCAGTGGAAGAACAGGAAGTTATATCCATATGACCCTGGTCTTATGGGTGATGGGTTTCCTATAAATGAGTCTGTTACATTTATTTTAACGCCGGGTGTGGTAGCACACGCCTTTAATCCCAGCACTCAGGAGGCAGAGGTAGGAGGATCAACATAAATTCAAGGCCACCCTGAGACAACAGAGTGAATTCCAGATCAGCCTGAGCTAGAATGAGACCCTACCTAGAAAATCAAAACGAAACAAACATTTAAGAAAAATATTGTGATAAAGTGTCTTCTTTGCTGGTGCCTATACTTGTATTTCATTGGCAACGTGGTGCTGGCTGGTGTCTGGGACCACCCCTTCTCTCCCTATGGATGTGACTGTCCTTTTAGCAAGTGAATGTCCCAGAGACCAAAGCAAAAGCTGTAATACCTTTTTTTAAAATATATTTTATTTATTTATGTGAGAGAAAGAGGCAAAGAGAGAGGAAGAGAATGGGCATGGCAGGGCCTCCAGCCACTGCAAACGAACTCCAGACGCATGCACCCCCTTGTGTATCTGGCTTACGTAGGTCCTAGAGAGTCGAACTAGGGTCCTTTGGCTTTGTAGGCAAACACCTTAACCGCTAAGCCATCTCTCCAGCCCTGTAATACTTTTTACATCCTAGCCTCAAAAGTTATCCCCTGTTACTTCCTCCATACTGTATTGGTCACTCAGAATCATCTCTGAGACACTGTGGATATATCCCACACAAAAGCATAATACCAGGAGTTATGACCATTGGTGGCCATCTTAGAAACTGACTGTCATGTACCATGTTTCATATTCTATCCATATAAGAATAACCTCAAAATGACACTTGGAGACCTAGAGAGAATTTGATTTTTAGACCCAATTTAGTTTGAATTAAGAATTCAAGAAAGCCTTACACCCAGGAGATCCTCTTAGACAAAAACTAACCTCATGGGGCTGGAGAGATGGCTTAGTGGTTAAGGCACTTGCCTGCAAAGCCTAAGGATTCAGATTTGCTTCCCCAGGACCTATGTAAGTCAGATGCACAAGATGCTGCATGTGTCTAGAGTTCATTTGCAGTCGCTAGAGATCCTGGCATGCCCATTCTCTCTCTCTCTCTCTCTCTCTCTCTCTCTCTCTCTCTCTCTCTCTCTCTATCTGCCTGTCTCTCTCTCCCTACTAATGCTCCTGTATTTGTCTTAACACTAAAATTATCTTTATGAATACTGGGAAGTGTACCAGGTAGAATTAGCTCTTTCCTAGGAACAATATATACAGGAGATGAGTTGTCAGTTGTTCTCTTTTGTGTGTGTACATGTGTGCAGGATATGTGTTGGAGTGTGTGTGGTATGTATATGTGTGGTATATGCATATGTATGTGCAGATGTGCATACCTGATGCATGTATGGAGGACATATGGTCTTCCCACACCAACACTCATGCATGTGTTTCCTTGAGATGAAATTTTTCACTGATCCTGGAGTTTTCCATTTTCATGTTCCCCAGAAATTCTCTGTCTCTGCTCCCCACAGGACCGACATTATAGTTATAAGCATGTGTGGTCCAACTGTTCATATGCATGCTGGGGAATTGAACTCAGGTTATTTCAGATCCTCATGCTTGCATCAGATGTGCTCTTACTCACTGAGGCATTGCTCCAACCTCTTCGTTTGTTTGTTTGTTTGTTTTTGGAGGTAGGGTCTCACTCTAGTCCAGGCTGACCTGGAATACACTATGTAGTCCCAGGGTGGCCTTGAACTCACAGTGATCCTCCTACCTCTGCCTCCCAAGTACTTGGATTAAAGGTGTATGCCACCACACCAGGCTCCAACCTCTTAAATATTCTTTATTTTAAAAAATATTATTTATTTATTTAAGAGAAAGATAGAGGGGATGACATAGACAGCGAGAGAGTGAGAATGGGCACAGCAGGGCCTCCAGCCACTGTAAACAAACTCCAGATGCATGTGCTACTTTGTGCATCCAGCTTTACACGGGTACTGGGGAATCAAATCTGGGCCTTCAGGCTTTGCAAACAAATGACTTTAACCACTAAGCCATCTCTCCAGCCCTTAACTATTCTTTTGATGTGAAGACAGGGTTTATGTTGTGTATTTTGGGACTTGAAAAGCCCTGAGATGCCAAATAACTTAACTACATCAAGATAACTAAAGTTTTTCTCTTTATACTTTCTCTCTTTTTTAGCAATTAGATGGGAAGTAACATCCTCATTGTTAAATGGCTTTTGATTTATTTTTTAGATATTATACATTTTGCTTCCTCTAACTGAGTTTTTTAAGGAAACAATTTGAAGTTCAAAGATGTTTATTTAGTCATGCTTTTAATTCAGAAGAATCCAAATTGACATCAGTGGGAAAATAGTTAAAGGAAATAATATGATGCATCCAGATAATAATATTTAGCCATCAAAAAGCAAGATGAAACCCACTCCCTGCAGAGACTGACTGAGGCTTCTCAGTGCCCACGATGACTACTGATAACCCCAATGGAGACCCTCAGCCAAATTGGGGTGGGGAGAGCCTAAGAGTACAACCTTTTTATTTTTAGTTTGAATTAATAATTTTGTCTAAGAGGATCTCCTGGGTGTAAGGCTTTCTTGAATTCTTAATTCAAACTAAAAATATTATTTTACTTTTTATAAAAAAAAACAATAAATAGGGTTGGAGAGATGGCTTAGCAGTTAAAGCACTTGCCTGCAAAGCCAAAAGGACCCAAGTTCAATTCCCCAGGACCCATGTAAGCCAGATGCGCAATGTGGCACATGCATATGGAATTTATTTACAGCAGCTGGAGGCCCTGGCATGCCCATTCTCTCTCTCTCCCCCCCTCTCTTTCTTTCTCTTTCTCTCTCTCTCTCTCTCTCTCTCTCTATATATATATATATATATATATATATGTGTGTGTGTGTGTGTGTGTGTGTGTGTGTGTGTGCATATATCTCTCTCTATATATATGCATATATATCTCAAATCAATAAAAATATATTTAAAGTACCCGTAGTACCAATTCTCATTTTAACAAAAAGTAATTGATTTTTACTGATTTGTCTTTTGTCCCCAAGTATAATTTGATGGCTCCATTACTCATATAAAGAGAGATTATTATTAATGAAAACCATATCTCATCTATTTATTCATTACTTCCTGTATTGCTTTATAAGAATCCATTTAAAAAGCAAGCTGGACTTCTTCCTGGGTTTGAGGGCCACCTCATCTGAAAGGCAGGCCTTCCAAGACATCTCAAGCCCAATTCTTTCCATAGTACCTGCTATGGACATAGAGGAGACACCAGCACTTTGTCAACTCTGCAAAAGCAAGACATCCACTGGAACTTTCTCTCTCTCTTTGCCATTGGGTAATTCCAGCCTGTTCCTCATCTTTAGTCAAGGGTCATATACCAGGGCATGTGATGAGAAAACTGCTCAGGACACAGATCAACATCTCCAAGAAGTTCACTTGAAACCTCCTACATTTGGGGTGAACGTCTTTCTCACATAAGCCCTCCCACATTTCTCTCCTAAGAAAGAGTCCCAACCTATTTGTGCAGATCTAGATTCTCTGTGTGGACTGAAGGAGAGTGAGAGCCCACTGAGGGCAGAACAGTTTGGACCCTCCTCATGATGACATAACTCCTCCACTTAGAAGGTAGGGTATAGTGTCTCCTATTGACTTCAGTAACAATTTCAAAGTAGGAAAATTTCCATTTAACATCTTCTTATGAAAATAATGCTTCAAAACAAGGTCCTTCAAAGCAGGGTGGCAGCTTCATGTCAAACTGGATTTGATAAAAACAAATTCTTCCCAAGAAGTCAAAAGAGCAGGCTTCATGAGTCTACCTAAGACATTCGAAGATGAGGAGGAGTAGAGAGGTCAGGTTTTCTGTGGATAACCCTACATAAACATGTGGACAAACCATGTTACTATGAACTGGCATTACCTGAAGAAACCACGTCTACACCAAAGAGCTCATAGACTGATCTTGGTTGTGAAGAGAAGGAATATTTTAAATTGAGAGCCAAAGTTCTCTTGGGCTGTGTTTAGTCTCTTATAGCCACTTACTATCAACCCTGTATTTGCCCTAATTTCAAAGTTTTACTAGGTAAAACTGGGGATGTATCACAGACCTCCAGCTTCCACCCACCCCAAAGCTAAAAACATGGTAAGATGACATCTGAAATCTGCAGACAAGATTTCTCTGCCTTGCTTTATCCCACCTTCCTGAGGCTCCCAACAGTAGGCATTGATTTATGACTATTTTGTTCTTTGACCTCTTTCACAGTGGAATATGTCATTCAGAGAACTTGTGTCCCTGTTTCTGGCCCATGTTAACTAATATTTCACACAGAATAAACCATTTTCTTATATTCCTTAAGGCAGAATTGTTATTTTACATCAACATCAGCCATTGTGTTTTTCTTTTGGCTGTAGCTGCCAGGAAAACTGCACCAGCGCTCAGGGTCTAGCTTCCATACTTAACCTATTATTGTGTATGTGTGTGTGTGGTATGCTTGTGTGTTTGTGTGTATGGGTATATATGTGAGCACATGAATGTGGAAGCCAGAAGCCAATGTCTGGTGTCTACCTCAATCGCTCTCCAACTTTTCTTTTCTTTTGAGACAGGGTGCACACTGAACCTGGAGCTCACCAATTCAGCTAGACTAGCTAGCCAGCAAGTCTTAAAGATGCTCCTGTCTCTACCTCCCCAGTGCTGGAATTATAGGCATGCTACCACACCAGGTTTTTACATGAGTAATGGGGATCTGAACTCAGATCTTCATGTATGCACAGCAAGCACTTTACCAATGGAACCATCTCCCCAACCCCTAGTTAACCTATTTTTGTTTGTATCTATCCTATTCTATTTTGTGGTTCAAGATACATAAATAATAATACTCTTGTCATTTGGGGAAATATAAATCCTAACTAAATATTAACAAATAAAGAACCCTAAGGAGGTAAAAAGAATGGATCTATATGGACTTTAGCCTATGTTAGCTCTTGTTCAGTCTTGAAAGAGAATGTCATGTCTTTGCAATAGGTCAAGAAAAGTTTTAAAAATGTGGCAGTTCATGGACCAGTCTGACATTGAGACCATGCGGAGCCTGAAGGATGCCATGGCTCAACACGAGTCTTCCATGGAGTACAGAAAGGTGGTGACCCGGGCCCTGCACATCCCTGGCTGCAAGGTGGTTCCCTTCTGCGGGGTGTTTCTGAAGGAGCTCTGTGAAGTGCTTGATGGAGCCTCTGGCCTGCTGAAGCTGTGCCCACGATACAATTCCCAAGAAGAGGCTTTAGAGGTAAGCCTTTCTAAACCAGCAGCTCTGAAGAGTCCCCTCTGGCCCTTTGTGGACTCACTGCCACAACAAGAAATGCTTCTGAGTCCAGAGTAATCCTTGTTAGGTTGTTTGTGAGTAGCAAGTAGGTTCTGGAAGGTTTTAGAGAAAATGAAGCCAACTGGCATGAGGCTCAGTATTATTACATTTGGTTTAATGTGACACTTTGAGCACAGGTGGAAAAGTGTGTTGTTTTGGATTTTAATTTTACAAGTTTTTCTAACTGGGCAAAACTATCTAGATTCAGAGGATAAAGACAGAGTAAGAGCATTAACTTTTCAGTATCAGTGGAGGAAAGAGGGGGAGTAAGTCAGTGCTTTGTGGAGGAAGCCAGTGCCTCACATTCCAGGCTCAAAACTCTGCTCCCATCTGCCTAGGCACAAGGCTCTTATTCTTGGTGCTGGAAGTGGATAAGCTAGTGTTAGCTGAGGGCACTGGGCTTTGGGAAGAGAGGCACTGCACAACTAGAAGGGAAGCAAAAGGAAACCTCCTCAGGTATTTAAAGGTGAAAGCTCTGGGCTGGAGAAATGGCTTAGCAGCTAAGGCACTTGCCTGCAAAGCCAAAGGACCTAGGTTTGATTCCTCAGGACCCACGTAAGCCAGATGCACAAGGTGGTACATGCATCTGGAGTTTGTTTGCAGTGGCTAGAGGCCCTGGCGTGCCCATTATTTTTCTTCTTCTCTCTCTCCCTCTTTCTCTCTGACAAATAAATAAATAATATTTTATAAAAATAAAAAAAGATGAAAGGTCTGGAAAAAAGTGTCATAGAGAATTTGAGGTGTCCTATATTTGGAAATCCCAAGCCCAAGTCTAGGGTCCCTCTCATCATGACAGGGCTCATGACTGACACTTCACATGCATGCACACATGCACATGCACATACACACGTGAGCACACACACACATACACACACACACGAACAGCTTCTTGATGAAAGCAGGAACACTCAGAACTTCCTCTTATCTCATGTCCCCTGCAAACTAAAGTGTCAGTGGTATCAGGAAATCTTGACCACTAGCTTATCCGTGGGGAAAGAGGGGGAGGAAGCCTCCCGCGCTCCACTCTCAGCTCCCTTCTGTCCTGAGAAGAGGGAACGCCACATCTCTTGGCCCAGCTGTGGCTCTCCCTTCTGATATAAGAAAGTTCAGCATCAAGAATACAGACAATAGCAGCTTAAAACCCAGCAAGAAGTCACTGTCTTCCTGTAGGGACACATGGGGAATTAAAAAAAAAAAAAAAGCAGTTTTCCTTGAGCCCTCTTGTTTCCTCTCATTCAATAGCATAGTGATCTTTTGTCATGGTTTTTCTCAATTCTCAGCACAAGGAAAAAAAATAACTCTGCCTCTCCTCTTAAAGTGGCTAATCTTTTCCCCAGGGAACTCGGAAATAATGTTACTTTTTGTGTCATGAATTTGAAGTGTGTTGATTTTTAAGGGTCCTGAAGTTGTATCAGTGGGAACAAGGGTGATTTTTGGTACTTCGTGTGGTGAAATGAGAAACTGTTTTTCCTGGAGGTTCTTGTCCATAACACAGACACAGATGCTGTCACGCACAGCTATTAGGAGTGTTTCACTAGCCAAGTGGACTACTCAGACATATTCAATTGCAAGAGCAAATTCCTGATCTTTTTTCCCTATAGTTTGTAGCAGATTATAGTGGACAAGATAATTTCTTACAACGAGTGGGACAGAATGGCTTAAAGAATTCGGAGAAGGAGTCCACGGTCAATAGCATCTTCCAGGTCATCAGGAGCTGCAGTCGAAGGCTGGAGGTGGAAGATGAGGATAGTCCCAGTGAAGGGGACAGCTCCAGGAAAAATTCCTTGAAGGACAAAACCCGATGGCAGTAAGTTTAATATTCTAATGGGGGAAATGAGCTTTTCTTCTTTTTTTATTTTTCTGTTGATAAGTTTCATTTCCCTACTTCAGTTTAGTTTCTCAAGGACACCTAGTAGAAACTCATCATTTTTTTTTTGTGAATAGCCCATGCTGCTTTATCTTCTAACCTTACCAATTCCCTTATAAAAATAATATTTTATTCATTTATTTATGTGAGAGAGAGAGAGGAAGAGGCACACAGGGAGAATATGGGCACACCACGGCCT
Source organism: Dipus sagitta (assembly GCA_036346955.1). NCBI lineage: Eukaryota > Metazoa > Chordata > Mammalia > Rodentia > Dipodidae > Dipus > Dipus sagitta. Next base: position 42,089,926 of record CM070770.1, on the reverse strand, counting down.
CCTGCCACTGCAAATGAACTCCAGATGCATGTGCCATTTTGTGTATCTGGCTTTATGTGGTTACTGGGGAATCGAACCCTGGTTGTAAGGCTTTACTGCTGACTGCTTTGACTGCTGAGCCATCTCTCCAACCCACTTATCAATTCTTTTTTAATATTTTATTTATTTATTTGAGAGAGAGAGAACAGAGAGAAATGGGCAGACACAGACAGAGTGCATATGGGTGCACCAGGGCCTCCTACCACTGCAAAGGAGTTCCAGATGCATGCAGAACTTTGTTCATCTGGATTTGCCTGGGTACTAGGGAATCAAACCTGGGCCATCAGCCTTTTCAAGTGTGTGGGGCACAGTGATTTGCAGATGCTGAAGGCCAAAGGAACTGTGCTTTGTTGACTCGACAAATAATAGCCTGCAGCCCCATTGCTGTGGCAATACCCAACCCCATGAAAACTGACACAAAGAAAGAACAATCTCACGGTCCACTGGTTCTCCTGGTGGGCACGCTATCCTTAGGATTCCTCTCAAAGCCATCAGCTGCTTCTGCCAGAAAACCCATGGGACTCACTCCCAGAAACCCTGAAAAGCTATCCTAAAAGTCTCGAGCCTCAGCAGAAAGGGAATAGAGTTTAGAGAATCTCAAAGTGTCATCTTAAGGCTGTCCATCCTCTGCATAGGTGAAAAAGTGGTTCCCAGAGAACTGAGGTCAATTACCTAAATAATAACAATGCCCAGGCATGATCCTGACCATGCACTGGGTCTTGGACAGGAGTCTTTGTCCCATGGTAGTAAAGACTTCTCTTGTGACTGGAGAGGAGCTAACCCTCAGCCTCTTTTTGTATCTAGTGCCTGTGGATTATGAAGAGCTGACCTTGTTTTTCAATCTTGTGTGTATTGTGTGTGTGTTATATATATGAGTGCAGGCATGCATGTGGTCAGAGGACAACCTCAGGTGTCATCTTTCACTTTTTAAAAATTATTTTTATCTATTTATTTGAGAGAGAAAGAGAGAGTGAGAATGGGCATGCCAGGGCCTCTGGCAACTGCAAATGAGCTCCAGATTCATGTGCCACCCTGTGCATCTGGCTTATGTGGGTTTTGGGGAATTGAACCTGGATCCTTTGGCTTTGCAGGCAAGTGCCTTAATTGCTAAGCCATCCCTCCGCCCTCTTTCACTTTTTTAGAGGCAAGCTCTCTTTGTTGTTCTCCACTACATACACCAGGCTGCCTGGCCTGCAAGTTTCTGGAGATTATCCTGTCTCCATCTCTCATTTTGCCATAGGAGCACTATGCACGCTACTGCATTAACCTTTACATGAGTTTGGGGATTTTAACTTAGGACCTCACACTTATACAGTAAGTACTTAACTGAGCCATCTCCCAACCCACAACTGAATTCTTTAAAAAAAAAAAAATCCCAGAGCCGGGCGTGATGGCACACACCTTTAATCCCAGCACTCTGGAGGCACAGGTAGGAGGATCATCGTGAGTTCAAGCCCACCCTGAGAATACGTAGTTAATCCCAGGTCAGCCTGGACCAGAGTGAGACCCTGCCTTAAAAAAACAAAAAAAAAAAATCCCAGTTGTATTTTATACAGTCTATAAAGCTTATTTATAATAACTTTTTATTTACCAGCATGGAAATAAATAACCTATGCCTGTATGAATGTTTACATGACAGAAATGTAAGAGTAACCTGAGGCTCCATTTATGGAAAATGGGAAGGAAGAATGGAAAAGTGGGTAGAGAAGTGTGGTGGCTCCCATGGGTGCTGCAAGTGCTTATACTAATTTTCAACACTGTTGACCATCCTTGGTGCGTTGCTGCCTAAGAAAGATATACAGAAGCAGTATATAAGTGGATACTGAAGTAGATGAAACTTTGGAGCGGAGGCTGCTTAAAGCTTACAGTCTCACTGTCTGGGACTGCATCTTGGCCGAACTACTTACTATTTGCTTAGTTTATAAGACTAACTTAATCTTTCAGAGCCTTGGTTTTTGTCTTCTGTAAAATGGGATTAGGAATGCTGCTTTATAGGGTTGATGTGAGGGTTGTATGAAACAACAGAAAATATCTATGACAAGTCGCTTGGAAAAGGTGATTTTCTTCTATATTAAAACATCATATTTAGGTGTCACTTGACTCAAGTACAAATAACCATGATAAATTTGTAGAAAGTAATGAAACCTTACAAAGAAAAGGTATAACCAAGTTGACAAATAGCTCTTTGCATAATACAAGATTTCCATCAGGGAACATTAGAAAGTGCTTAACCATCAGCCGGGCGTGGTGGCACACCCCTTTAATCTCAGGAAGAAATAGGAGGATCCTCACGAGTTCGAGGCTACCCTGAAACTGTATAGTGAATTCCAGGTCAGCCTGGACTAGAGTGAGACCCTATCTTGAAAAACCAAAAAAAAAAGAAAAGAAAAGAAAGTGCTTAACCATCAATTTTTGCTTTCTCACTAAAGAATGCTCTAGAAGCTCTTCTGTGATAGAATAAAAGCCTTCCTGTAATGAGGTAGTTTCCAGTTTCGTTGCTGGCTGACCACATCTTTGATCTTTGGTTAACATTATTTGGTTACTAAATAACTCAGTGTTCCACCTTCACTCTGTCTCCTGAGAAAATCAGGCACAGAACCACAGAAAATTCACTGTGTCATCTAACAGACAGAAGCTACTACTAGCTTCCTGCTTGAAATGAACTTATTTCATTACAAACAATTGTCAATTTTATTTTGGAAATTAGTCCCTGGAAGAACGCTTTCTAATAGGATTATTACCATCTGGCATTGGTTCCTTTTGTGTTCTAAAATAAAAACTGACGCCAAGAAAGATAATGTCCCCTCTTGCCAGTTTACATCATCTCTGGGAGGCAGAAACAGACTTCAGAAAGGCCATATCATGTCTTCTTCCCAGATGCTGTTTTTCACAATGACTACTTTTTCACTGAAAAATGCCTGATTTCTCTCAAATTAATTAAATGAAATATGTAACCCACACCATTTTTCTTGCTAAATTAAATCTGTTTGCTCATTTGTTTGTTTTTGAGACAGGATCTCTCAGGATGGCCTGGAACTAACTACTATGTAGCCCAGACTGGCCTCAAATCCATAGCAATCATCCTGCCTCAGCTTCCCAAATGTTGAACTTATAGCTTTTTTCACTCTTAAAAATCTAGCACTAAAGTATGATGTAATGTGATAATGCAACTTCCAGGGCCCAAGAAACAGTACAGAGAAAGTAGCAGATTAAATATGAGTTCTGGGTTCAACAGATGGCTCAGGGGTTAAGGAGCTTATCTTCAAAGCCTAATGACTTGGGTTCGATTCCCCAGTACCCACATAAAAGCCAAATGCACAAAGTGGTGCATGCATCTGGAGTTCGTTTACACATACCCCCAGCATGCCCAGTCTCTCTCTCTCTCTCTCTCTCTCTCTCTCCCCTTGCAAATAAATATTTAAAAAAATAAATATGAGTTCTGCTTTCACTACTAACCTGAGAACCTTCTCCAGGGAGATGGCAAATACTGAAGAGACTCAAAATTCATCAAAGCAGAAAATTAGAAGCTACCCAGAGCTCAAAACTAAAGGAGACTTACAACATGCTCTCAAAGGCTCAGGGAACATTGAGGAAGAAGGAGTAGAAAGAATGTAAGACCCATAGGGTGGAAAGGTGTACTCTAAGGTATTGCTGCCCTCCCCCCCCCGAGGGACTGACCCCACAGTGAATAACAACCCCAATGAGGAAGGCCATCTGTGTAATGGCGAGGAGGAGAGGAAACAGAAGAGAATATAGCCCAATAGGAATCTGTACAATTTATAATATGTTCATATATTAAAGTTCCCAATAAATAAATAAAAAATTTAGAAGTTGGTGATAATAGTCCCAGAGAAAAACTTGGAAGTGGCCTCTGAAGAAAAAAACCTCTAGATCTGGGCGTGGTGGCACATGCCTTTAATGCCAGTACTCTGGAGGCAGAGGTAGGAGGATTGCCATGAGTTCGAGGCCACCCTGAGACTACATAGTGAATTCCAGGTCAGCCTGGACTAGAGGGAAATCCTACCTCAAAAAACAAAAACAAAAGCAAAAACAAAAACAAAACAAAAAAACCCTCTAAAGAAATAGTTAGGCTGGTCAGCCTGGAAAAGAGGAAGAGAAATAATTTGGAATGAATGACCCTTGATCTTCCTACATTTTTTTTTTTTTTTTTTGAGGTACGGTCTCACTTTATCCCAGGCTGACCTGGAACTCACTATGTAGTCTCAGGGTGGCCTCAAACTCACAGTGATCCTCTTACCTCTGTCTCCCAAGTGTTGGGATTAAAGGTGTACACCACCATGCCTGGCTCTTCCTACATTTAAATATAGCAGTGCCTTTTGCCAAGCCAGACACTGGGTTGGGCATTTTCTAAGCATTATAGTTTTTGATCTTCATCGTTACTCTGTGAGATGTGCATTGTCTTTGTGTCATTTAGCAGATAAGTGAGGAAGACTCAGAGAGTTTGACTATTTCACTCTGAGAGGTGATAGAGCTGAACATCTAGCCCAAGCGCCTGCAGAGGCGCTGTCCTAGCCCCCATGACAGAAGTATGAGACAGTTGTGTAGGTTAACATAAGCATTTGCTTTCAAAACATTGTTGTTGAGAGCAATTTCAGGGTAGACCTATACAAGCATAATTTTCTTTTCTATTTTTTATAATGACACAGAACAGTAGGAAAGTGCACAAATGTAATATGTTTTCACCTAGCATGCAAGTCTTGGTTTTTATTTTTAATTATTTATTTATTTATTTGTAAGCAGAGAGATACAGAGAAGAGAGAGAGAATGAGCATGTCAGGTCCTCCAGCCACTGTAAACCAACTCCAGATGCATGTGCCATAGTGTGCATCTGGCTTTACATGGGTACTGGACAATTGAACCCGCTTTGCAGACCTTAACCTTAACCACTGAGCAGTATCTCCAGTCTTTAAATATTGGTTTCTAATGCTGTTCTTCTGTAATTTTTTTTTAAATCAGGCTTTCTTGGAGAAATGGCTAGGGCAGGAAGTGATGAGCCTGGAGCAACTTCTTGTGCCAGAAAATAAGAAGTGTTCAAAAATAAATCAAAAAGGGCTGGAGAGATGGATTAGTAGTTAAGGTGCTTGCCTGTGAATCCTAAGGACCCATGTTTGACTTTCCAGATCCCACATTAGCAAGACACACAAAGGTGAGGCAAGGTTGAACATGCCCACTAGGTGGTGCAAGCATCTGGAGTTTGATTACAGTGGCTGAGGCCCTGGTGCACCAATTCTCATTCTCTCTCTCTCTCTCTCTCTCTCTCTCTCTCTCTCTCGTGCATGCTTTCACTGTCTCTAAGATAAAATAAAAATAATATCTTTAAAATGTTTAAATAATCAAAAAGACAAAAGCACCTCATAAAACTGATGGAAGGTTGTGAAAGAAACACATACCTGAAGAGCTCCCAGTGGCCAAAGCAGCAAAACAAATAGAGTAGTATTAAATTATAAGGTACTCAAGGAATTAAATAAATATCCATGAGTTCATATAGTCATAAGCAGATGTATAAATGAAAAGCAAACAAATGGGGAGAAGAGGCAAATTTCCAATGCAGAAAACTTCCAAATATGTAATTTATAAGGTTCATCATTTACTCAGAGGTAGAACATAATACCTCACTCCTTAAGTGTAATCTGGGCATAGTGACTTTCTTCTGGAGAGAATACCACCCCCGTCCCACTCAAGGTCAGCATCAGCAGGATAAGTCCTGTTGGCAGTATGCGCAGTTTGTAAAGTGATAGGAATGACAATTTATCCTGTAAACTTCCTCACCAAAACTCATAATCCCAAAATGTTGAGAAAAATATCAGACAAATCCTAATTAAGGCACTTTTAACAAAATGCGTAATTATGGGCTGGAGAGATGGTTTAGCGGTTAAGCACTTGCCTGTGAAGCCTAAGGATCCCAATTTGAGGCTCGATTCCCCAGGACCCATGTAAGCCAGATGCACAAGGTGGCGCATGCATCGGGAGTTCGTTTTCAGTGGCTGGAGATCCTGGTGCACCAATTCTCTCTATATAGCTATCTCTTTCTCTCTGTGTCTGTTGCCCTCAAATAAATAAGAATAAACAAAAAAATTAAATACCTAATTATATTTCTCAAAACTGTAATGATCACCAAAAGTAAAGAAAGTTTGACAAATCATTATAATCAAGAGCCAAAATGCACTCTGGTAAATAATTCCCCACCCATGCTCATGCAAGCAACACAAATCAAACTCATTGGGACACACAAACACAGAGAGAGAGAGAGAGAGAGAGAGAGAGAGAAAAGACAGCAAAGTAGAAGAGGGAAGAAACTCAGTGGAAGGGAGTGAAACGGGGGGACAAAAAAAATAATGGATGATATTATAATCAAAATATGTACATGTACAAAAATTTTCAATAAAATAATATTCAAGAAGAAAAAAAGAAAAGGCTAAAGACATGATGAGTAAATGTAATATGATAATTTGGGGTATAGCCCTGGAAGAGGAAGACTTTAAGAAAGAAAGAGAATCTGAACAAACTGTAGACTAATTAGCAATAATGTGTCAGTAATGATTCATGAGCTATGCAGATACACCACACTAATGTAAGATGTCCACAGTAGGAAAAGTTTGTGTGGAAAATATTACATTTTTAGTTTCTCTTTAAAACTAAACTGAAATAAAAAGTTAATAAAATATGTGAGCAGGATATAGTAGCTGAGGTAGAAGGATAACCATGAGTTCAAGACTAACCTGGGCTACAGAGTAAGTTCCAGGTTAACTTAGGCTAGAGTTAGAGTAAGACCCTGCCTCAAGAAGAAAGAAAGAGAAAGAAAGAAAGAAAGAAGAAAGAAAGAAAGAAAGAAAGAAAGAAAGAAAGAAAGAATCAAGGAAGGAAAGAAAGAACAATGTCTGAACAATCAAGTGACTGTGTGTAACTTCCACCTAGAGCTAAAACATTGCCAGCACCTAGTAATTTCTTGTTTCCCTTCTCAATTATGTCATCACCTTTCTCCCTAAAGATGACTACTGTTATGGGTTTTATGATAACAACCTGCTTTTTTGCAGTTTTTCCACTAATTTGCCTCCCTGAACAGTATAAAGTAGCTTTGGCTAGTTTGGAAATAAACATTTACATGACTATAACTATGGCAGATGCATTCTTGTCTGTTTTGAAATTTGTCTGTATAGCTCCATGTGAGTAGCTGTTGCTTATTCATATTCATGGCCATACAAGATTACATTACATACCTAGGCCAAAATTTGTGTTTAAGTCTTGTTGGATGTTTAGGTAGTGAGACTTTGAAAATAATTTTATCCTATATTTGTGAGACAGTCAAAATGGGTATGTCATATAGACTTTTTTTTTTTTTTTTTTTTGAGAATACGTTTCTGAGGAGCAATGAGGAAGAAAGAAGCCACAGTCTGAGAGCAGAATGGTGATCTTCAGTGGTCATAGTCTAAATGAGAGGCTGCGAAATCCTGGGGCTGCTGCTCACAGCTGGCTGAGAGGAGCCCACTGCCCAAGGGCCTTCCTTCCCAGAAAAGCATGGGCCAGCTCCCTCAGTTTTATCCACCACTTTATTAGTGATATCTTCAGACCAGGCAGTAGAAACCTTGATCTCACTAACAACTTCTTTTGCTTTGGGACAATAAATCTGTGTTGGGTAGGTTCTAGATGGCCAGATTTTTTAAAAGAAAAGGCGGGGGTCCCAGTAAGATAACCTTTGCCTTCCCTGCAGATCCTCCTGACGACCCTGTTTCCTAACATAAACTTGTTTCTCACAAATGAAGAAAGAAAGATAAGGCCACAAGTAGAACAGGTTTAGTACAAAAGTATTTAGCAGAGTTCCTAGCATAAGAGGGAAGACAAATGTACAGTGAAGATTGTTATTGTTGGTAATGAAATTACAATAATTTCTCTACCTACTTTTTTCTTATGCCCACAGTCAGACATTTTGCTAAACAAGAGATTTTAGAATACTGCTGTAGCAGACAGCTTCAGGTTCACTGAGATGAACTTTCAGACCAGACACAGTTATGGAGGAAGGGATATGTATTGAAGCTTACAGATCCAGGGGAAGTTCCATAATGGCAGAAGAAACTGGCCTGCCTTCACAGGACCAAGCAAAGAGAGAGAAGCACAAGCCAGAAAGTCAAAAGCCACAGCACACTTCAGGAACTCCAGCTAGGTACACTTTGCATATCTTTAGACTGAAATCTGAAACCCACCACCACACCTTAACATCCACCCAGTGGCACTGCCTCCAGCCAGGTGGCTGCAGATGCAAACTACAAACAAATAAAAAACTGAATATATTGGGGGCCATCTATTCAAACCACCACAACTGCTATTAAAAAAAACTCTAGGATGGGAATCTAGGTCAGTGTTAAAGTGCCTGGCTAGCACACACAAGGTCCTGGGTTCAGTCCCCCAGCACTACAGAAAAAAAAATACCCTCTTAAGTTTACCCCTTTATATTTTCTATGCAAATTTGAATTTGCACAGGATGAAAAATGCAGCCTAGTGTGTGCGGAAGGCTTTGTGTTGGTATCTTTTCTGATTATAAACACAGCCAATTTGTATCTCTATCAGGTTTATAATTGGGGATTTTCTGGATTCAGAAAATGACATCTTCGAGCAGTCCAAAGACTGTGACCTTCATGGACCAGAGGAGTCACAGAAAGCCTTTGACCATGGGACAGAGCTAATCCCGTGGTATGTGCTGTCCATCCAAGCTGATGTGCACCAGTTCCTATTGCAAGGGGCCACAGTCATCCACTACGACCAGGATACACACCTCTCTGCCCGTTGCTTTCTCCAGCTGCAGCCTGACAATAGCACCTTGACCTGGATAAAGCCCCCCACCGCCTCGCAGGCCAACACGAAACCCAAGCTTTGTGTGCTGAATAACACAGCCGAGCCCGGCAAGTTCCCATCACAGGGCAATGCTGGGCTGAGCGGCCTGGCGGAAGGGGTCCTGGATTTGTTTTCAGCAAAAGCTGTGTACATGGGACACCCTGGCATTGATATACACACCGTGTGTGTTCAGAACAAATTGGGTAGTATGCTTCTGTCAGAGACTGGAGTGACACTGCTCTATGGGCTTCAGACCACAGACAATAGGTTATTGCACTTTGTAGCACCAAAGCACACAGCTAAAATGCTCTTCAGTGGATTGCTAGAACTCACCACGGCCGTGAGAAAAATAAGGAAGTTCCCTGACCAAAGACAGCAATGGCTGCGGAAACAGTATGTTAGCCTCTATCAGGTAAGGGTGCCCTGTCCCTCTCACTCAGTCGTGTAATCTTCTGGAGCCCACACTCAGGAATAGAAGTGATAACAATGCCTGTTTGAAAGATGTCTATGAGATTTAACTGAGTTGACATGTATAAAGCCTAAGTGTAAATTCATGTGTGTGTGTGTACTCATATTTTTTATATTTTAAAAAATATTTCTTTATTTGTGTGACAGAGAAACACACGGAGAAAGAGAGAGAGAGAGGCAGAGAGAGAGATAAAGAGAATGGGCATATCAGGGCCTCTAGCCCCTGCAAATGAACTCTACACACATATGCCCCTTGTGCATCTGGCTTACATGAGCACTGGGGAATTGAACCTGGGTCCTTAGGCTTCACAGGCAAGCACCTTAGCTGCTAAGCATCTCTCCAACACTCTTTTTTATATTTTTATGAAAGTAGTGACTGTGGTGATTGCAGTTCTCACATCTGGAAAGAAAAACAATATAATATTTTCACTAACTCAAGCTTTTAATTATATTATAAGCCTGGTGTGGTAGCACAGGCCTATAAGCCCAGCACTTTGGAGGCTGAGGCAAGAAGGTTGTGAGTTTGAAGCCAGCCTGGGCTCTATAGCAAGACTGTGTCCCATTAATTTGATTAAGTTCCTTGACACTAGGAATGTAATCTGGTGGGGTTTTTGTTAGGTTTGATTTTAGGTGATTTTTCTTTTCTCTCTCTCTCTCTTTCTCTCTCTCTCTCTCTCTCTCTCTCTCTCTCTCTCTCTCTCTCTCTTTGAGGTAGGGTCTTGCTCTAACCCAGGCTAACCTGGAATTCACTGTATAGTCTGTAGTCTCAGGGTGGCCTCAAACTCACAATGATCCTCCTACCTCTGCCTCCTGAGTGCTGGGATTAAAGGTATGTGCTACTACTCCTAGTGGGGTTTTTTTAGTTTATTAATGACTACCACTTTGGAAACTTCCCCAAAGTTCTCATTTTCAATGTCTTTATGAATTTTCCCAGTTGATGGGCTAAAGCACATCACTGGGACCACCAGGACAATTGGAGACACAAGGAAACCCTCAATAGGAAGTCCCAAAAGTCATAAAGTACAGTCACTTGGGTGGACAGATCTTTGTTCTTTGGTGGCTGTCTGAGCTTATCCACCTCTGGGAATTTACTGGGACAGGTAATAATGACTTCTTCCTAGGAGGACGGTCGGTATGAAGGCCCAACTTTGGCTCATGCAGTGGAGTTGTTTGGCGGCAGACGGTGGAGCACTCGAAACCCCAGCCCTGGGACATCTGCAAAGAATGCTGAGAAGCCCAGTATGCAGAGAAACAACACCCTGGGCCTAAGCACGACCAAGAAAAAGAAGAAAATGCTCATGAGGGTAGTGTAAATTTGTTTATATGCATAGCACAGCCTTGCGGGGGGGGGGGGGGCTACTGTGTGGTCTACATTGTCATAAAGCATCCTTGTCATTTAAGTTGAGGACAAGATAAGGTATAAAACAATGACACAAGGGTTTGCCACATTCCTCTTGAATGCCAAGGCCAGTGGCAGTAATCAAACCAACCCTAGGGGAAAGACAAGGTCCTTTTAATGACACAGAGTGATAAACACAATGTAAACAGGAAGAATCGTAAGTGGTCTGCACAGCGCTAAGTGAGCAAAGAAATGAAAAATATAGTACCAAGAGGCAGGCAGTGAAGACCCAGAGCAGCTGACTCAGGGGTCTTAAAGCATGTATGGGAGTTTACCAAACAGACAATACACAGGAAGCATCTACAACCAAGGAAACAGCAGAGAGGCATGTACAGGTTGGAGGTCTGGAGCATGAGTTCTTGGTGAACAGGAAAGAACTAGAAAAGAACAGAGATCATAGGCAGGAGTGGGGTCTCATGCTTGTACTCCTAGCACTTGGAAGGCTGAGGCACAAGGATTGTGTTAAATTCAAGATCAGCCTGGACTGCATAGTAAGACACTGTCTCAAAAACAGAAAAAAAAAAAAAAAAAGAAAGAAAGAAAGAAAAAGAAAAAAAAACAAGAAGCCAGGCACGATGGCCTGCCCAAGCTTTTTTTTTTTTTTTTTTTTTTTTTTTTTGCTGACCTGGAATTCACTATGGAGTCTCAAGGCGGCCTCGAGCTCATGGCAATCCTCCTACCTCTGCCTCCCAAGTGCTGGGATTAAAGGCGTGTGCCACCACGCCAGGCTGCCCAAGCTTTAACTACAGCATTTAGGAGGCAGAGGCAGGAGAACTGCTGTGAATTTGAGGTCAGCCTGGGACTACAGAGTGAGTTCCAAATCAGCCTGGGCTAGAGTGAGAATATACCTTGGGGAAAGAAAGAGAGAGAGAGAAAGAGAGAAAAAAGCAGGGATCACATTATGAAAGCCCTCAATGCTATATGCAAAGCATATATTATTAGTTATATTATATAATACATATTCTCACTATGCCATAATACATTGTTTCATAGCTATCTAGAAAAGTCCCACTCTTTGTACATAGGAGGCTGTTGATGATGTGTGGCACTTTATCGCTTCTAAGCCTGTTGGTACACAGGGATTCCTGGGGTGGGTGTGCCTCTCTCTTCCGCCTCCCTTGCAGGGGAGCATTATGTGACCTGAGACCACTTGGGCAATCTTACCTAGGTCTTTACGGGCCTCATCAGGGGGACAGGATTAAAGGGCATAGGTTAGAAAATAGACTCCCACCAGAGGAGAAGAGAAATACAGACCAGGAACCATAGTGAGTTTTCTGTTCTCAGGGAGAGAGTGGAGAGGCGACTGACGATGAGATGGCGACCCGAAAGGCCAAAGTGTATAGAGAGTGTCGAAGCCGGAGCGGTTCTGACCCTCAGGACATTAATGAGCAAGAGGAGTCAGGTAACCCAGCATGTGCACATCTGAGATTTTTATGTTTTAATTTTAGGGGAAAATACTTATTTGGCTTTGATCTGTGATTTTAAGATTGTGAGCGTTCTGAATAAAACTCAGGCTGGAGAGATGGCTCAGTGGTTAAAGGCGCTTGCAATGCCTGGAAGTCTGATGATCCGTGTTCAATTCTCCAGTACCCACATAAAGCCAGACGCATAAAGTGGTGCGTGTATCTGGAGTTTGTTTGCAGTGGCAGGAGGCCCTGGCATGCCCCTACTCACTCTCTTCCTGTACACTTCTTTCTCTGTCTCCCTCTGTCTCTAAAATAAATATTTTTTTAAAAATAAATAGCTGGGCATGGTGGTGGTGCATGCCTTTAATCCCAGCACTCAGGAGGCAGAGATAGAAGGATCATTATGAGTTTGAGGCCAGCCTGAGACTACATAATGAACTCCAAGTCAGCTTGGGCTAAAGCGAGACCCTACCTCAAAAATAAATAAGTAAATAAATAAAACTGTCTTGCCGGGCGTGGTGGCACACACCTTTAATCCCAGCACTTGGGAGGCAGAGGTAGGAGGATTGCCATGAATTCAAGACCACCCTGAGAATACATAGTGAATTCCAGGTCAACCTGGGTTAGTGCGAGACCCTACCTCGGAAAAAAAAAAAAAAAAAAAAAAAAAAAAAAAAAAAAAAAAGCTGGAAGTGGTGGCATATGCCTTTAATCCCAGCACTTGGGAGGCATAGAAGGATCGCCATATTCAAGGCCACCCTGAGACTACACAGTGAATTCCAGGTCAGCTTGGGCTAGAGCGAGACCCTACCTCAAAGGAAAAAAATGTCTTAATCTCATGATGAAACCTGAGAGGTATTTCCACAAGCACACTACACTTGGAAGAAAATTCTGATTAGCTTGATATTATTGTCAGAGAATCTTAGTGATATAAGGTACACCTTGTTGGAGGCCAGTGACTCTCAAATCTGACTAGATGCTGGAACTTTTAAAAAGATGCCTGAGGAACTGGGGTGTGGCTCAGTTGGTAGAGTGCCTACATGAAGCTTTGGGTCATAAAATCAGGTGTGGTGACACAAGCCTATAATCCCTGCATTCTGGAGATAGAAAGAGAGGTTCAGAAGTTCCAACTCATCCTTAGCTACAGAGCAAGTTTAAGGCCAGTCTGGGCTACATGAGACCCTATCTCAAAAAATAATAATAATAAATATGTGGGTGTCCCAGCCATAACCATGACCAAGAGATTCTTTGCCTGGGACTTGGGCCTCTGTGTTGTTCTGTATGCTCCAGGTGATTCTAATGTATAGCCAGTTGGAAATCTGTGGACAGGCTATTCATAGATTGGTTTGCCAACTTGCTTTGTGTGGTTTATAAGGGAAGAATGATGTGAGTCACTGCCTTTTCCCCCTCCCTTTCATTATCGCAGAGATGAACGCCATCGCTGGCCCTCCTGCCCTCATCCCTTCCAGAAGAGCCCACTCTTTGACTACAGCTGGGTCCACCAACTTGGCTTCTGGGACATCATCCCCCATCAGGCCAGTCTCCTCCCCTGTGCTGTCTTCTTCAAACAGGAGTCTGTCCAGGTGGGGCCTTAACATGATGAAACAGAGGGACCCTTCCTATCATTCGAGTTATGTGGAAGGGCATGCACTTCCATAATCTATGCAGAAAGCATTTCTTAATTGTGACTTACATTTAAACTGAAAACTAAAAAACCCTCCATTTGATATACTCATACTTCCTCATGTTGCTAATGAAGCTAATGCTTCTAATGGTTTGAGAGAACAGTAACAGTAATGAAAGCCAACAGGAATCCCTAAATCTGCATCATCCCAACTGACTAATGTCAGTGGATCAAGTTAAATTAAGTTGAAAATTCAGTTCCTCAGTCACATTTCAGCTTCTCTACAGCCACAAGCAGCTAATAGTTACTGTATTGAACGCTGCCAACAGATAATATTCCTACGCTACAAAAAGTTCTATTGGATAGCACTAGTCTAAATAAAAAAAAATAAGTCAAATCTTGCTAATTGGTGAAATGTATTTATTTCACTGCTACTCTTCCCACTCTTCTCTAAATTTAGATTTATAACTAAACTAAACATGCAAGTTGTTTACATTATGTTTTCAATCTATACAGTCTCATGGGTAAATGAAATAGTCAGATGACTTGCATGAAGGGAAGGGAATTTTCCTTTAATATTAGTCACTCCTGAGCAGGAAAAGGCAGGACAGAGTGAGGGGGGAGGAATCTTTTGAAAGAGAAATTAACGTGACAAGTCCAAGGCCAGAGGGCCTAAACCCAGAATGAGAGTAGTCCCTGCCCAATGGGGTATTCTAGAAATTAACCTGACAAGTCCAAAGCCAGAGGGGCTAAACCCAGAAAGAGAGCAGCCCCTGCCCACTGGGGTATTCTAGGTCAGAAAGGGAAGGCAAGGCAGCAGAAGTGTCAGGCTGGATACTGGTAAAGGAGAAAGCAACCCTGAGCCTGAAGTTTGATCAGTGAGCGAGTTTCCTAGTGTGAGAGGGACACTGAGTCCCACCGACAGGAGCTAAATGGGCAACTGCAAGGAAGAAAGACAGGGAAATCATTTTTTAAATGGCTCAGTGATTAAAGGCAGTTGCTTGCAAAGCCTAAAGACCTGGGTTCAATTCCCCAATAGCCATATAAAGCCAAATGCACAAAGAGATGCATACATCTGCATTTCTTTTGCAGTGGTAAGAAGTTCTGAAGTGCCCATTCCCGCCCCCCTCCTCTTTCTCTCTCTCCTCTCTTCTCTCTCTGTTTCTCCTTACAAATAAATTAATAAAATATTAAAAATAAATAAGTGCAGCTTGGCATGGTGGCGCACACCTTTAATCCTAGCACTTGTGAGGCAGAGGTAGGAGGATCGGCATGAGTTCGAGGCCACCCTGAAACGACATAGTGAATTCCAGGTCAGCCTGGCCTGGAGTAAAACCCTACCTCAAAAAAAATAAAAATAAAAATAAATAAATAAGTGCAAGATATTTAGATAATGAAGACATCTTTTCCCTCTTCCTGAACCTCTCTACCCTGGCTTCCTTCCCTATACAGTACTACTACAAATCCGTCAGTTTGTAATACTCTTCCACTGGGAGAGGTGACCTTCAGATGTTAACACTAAATAGTTGAGAAAACAGTGTTAGTGGGATTGGGAGTAGACCAGCGATTAATTATATTTTCTGTATTTTCTTATGTACCATTAATATCCCCTCCCCTAAAAAACACAGGAAAAAATATCCTGTTCATTGAGCTAACTAAAAGCCATAGTTGGAACATTTCTTTTACTGCTCTTTGGGTAATCCACATGCAAAATAAAAATAAACAAAGTTGTGAAACAGCAAGGCTAAATTTCTGACTGAGTGGGATGGTATTTTTTTTATGTTGGATGGATGCAGCTTGGCAGGTGCAGACATAATCATCGGCAGAATTGGCTTTTTTCCATTCTTAATATTTTTCTGACTCACATTTTCCATTAATATTAAAAGCTCGTCCCTATTTTCATGGAAGAACTGGTTAAAAAGGGAAAAAGTAAAGATACTGATTCACTGAAAACTTTCTTCTTAACTGTGTTACTATAATTTAGAATACAGAAAAGAGCATGCATTATTTCCCATAGATTAGGACTAATCTTGGATCCTTGTTTTATATGACCTTGTTTCAGAAGGTTTGAACTTTCAAGGGTTTTTTTCTCCTTTTGATCTGTGCTTACAAAGAACTGTTTAAAAAAAAAAACTTTCAGGTTTTTTGTTTGTTTTGTTTTGTTTTGTTTTGCTTGTTTGTTTCTGAGCTAGGGTCTCACTCCAGCCCAGGCTGACCTGGAACCCACTTTGTAGTCCCAGGCTGGCCTCAAACTCACAACGATCCTCCTAACACTGCCTCCCAAGTACTGGTATTGAACGCGTGCACCACCACACCTGGCACTTTTTAGCTTCTTTTTTTTTTTTTTTTTTTTTTTTTTTTTTGGTAGTGGCGGGGGACGCTGACCTGTAATTTACTATTTAGTCTCAGGGTGGCCTCGAACTCACGGCAATCCTCCTACCTCTGTCTTCCAAGTACTGAGATTAAAGGTATGTGCCACCATACCTGGCTACTTTTAGCTTTTCAACTGAGCCACATGTACGACATAATCATGTACCTAATATATTTTTATCATAATCCCCTCTCCTATCTTCTTTTGTCCCTCCTCCCAGGACCCCTTCCACTGAACCCTTTCTAGTCCCTCTAATGTTTCAAAGCACCATCTTAATTGGTGGAGGAGTATTAAGCTCAATGCCATGCCCTTATTAAATAGGCTGGAAATGGACTGGAAAGGTGGCTTAGCGGTTAAGGCATTTGCCTACAAAGCCACAGGACCCTGGTTCGATTCCCCAGGACCCACATAAGCCAGATGCACAAGGTGGCACATGCATCAAGTTCATTTGCAGTGGCTGGAGGCCCTAGCATGCCCCCCTGTCTCTCAAATAAATAAATAATAAAATATTTTTAAAATAAATAGATAGGCTGGAAACGTGGTTGCCATACACAACGTTTGATTCTATCAGACACAAGATAGATGAAAGGAAGTAGAGAGAGTCTGGGGAATAGCATCAAGCTTAATGACTGGCAGTCCCTCCTTTTGCTCACATGACCTGTCTTTAGAGCAGAATGACTTCATGTGCCCATTTGGCAATGATGGTCTTTTTTTTTTTTTTTTTTGCAGTGCCTGGAGCAGCAGCAGCTGGCATGGGCGAGTCAAAGGTGGAACAAAGGGATTCCAGAACTTCATGGTTTCAGACAGTAACATGAGTTTTGTTGAATTTGTTGAGCTGTTCAAATCATTCAGGTAGGACACAGAGTTACCTCTTTCTCTGGCCCACATTTTTTTTCTTTTCTATTTTTATTGACAACTTCCATAATTATAGGCAATAAACCATAATAATTCCCTCCCCTCCCCCGCTTTCCCCTTCATAAATCTACTCTCCATCATATCCCCTCCCTCTATCAATTAGTCTCTCGTTTATTTTGATTTCATCATATTTTCCTCATTTTATGAGGGTCTTGTATATGTATGTGTCAGACACTGCGAAGTCATGGATATCCAGGCCATTTTGTGTCTGGAAGAAGACTGCATTGTGAGCAGTTGGCCCAAGGTTTTATAGCTGTTATAACTGGGGGTGTTTTCCATTCCTCTCTCAGTATAAGGAGCCGCAAGGATCTGAAGGACATATTTGACATCTACTCTGTGCCCTGCAACCGATCTGGCTCCGAGTCAGCCCCCCTGTACACCAACCTTACAATCGAGGAGAACACCAGTGACCTGCAGCCTGACTTAGGTTTGTTTGTTTAAAATTTGGGGGTTTCCCTTCAAGAGCTTTCTATCAACAATTGAAGGTGGGACATCCAATCAAGCAAGCTCTCAGCCTGATTCCTACTGTGATTACCTTGAACTTGGTAAAAATCCTCTGATTTATTTCAAAGGGTCATTTGGTACCGTGAAGTGAGTGCTACGGGCATGTTGGGCCAGGAAATTCATGATCACATGGCTCTGCCCATGCATTCATTCCAGGATATTAACCAGAGTGCCCTCCAGTCATGCTGACACCCTTTCCCAACCATTTGCAAATGTCCACAGCTATGGCCGATGTTCTAATTGAGAAACACCAGTGCTTTCTCCCACTTACAACTGGATGCTCAAACCCAGGGCAGTGGTTGCCCGCTCTTTGGCAAGGAGGGTCTTTGGTGACCTCAGTAGAGAAACCCTGTCTGAGTGTCCAGGGCGTTTTTCCACCCGTGTAAACCAGGGTATCTCATTCTTCTGCCTCACTCGCTGCCGCCACCATTACCATCACTACCAAAACCTTTTCTAGTCTCCTACACATGTTAAGCCTATTATTATTTTTCTTTATTCTTACCAGAACTATAAACACTATAAACACAAAAGAGCAAAAGAAAAAGCTTTCCTTTTTCATGAAGTTGCTTCATAACTATTTTTATAACCTTATGTTGTTTTATGGGAATACTAACTATTATTCAGCTGTCAAAATGTGCATGCCTATGGATTTGTTAAGTAATTGTACTTTTTAAAAATCATTACATAACATTTTGTGGAGGAATTTTGGGTTTATGGAAAATGCGGAGAAAGTATAGAGTTGCCATGTAATTACCTCACATCTCTGCCTAGGTATATGCTCCCACACAGATTTTTCCTATTTATAATGTTACGCAGCAGTAAAGTACATCTGTTACAATTGAGTTAATATTGACACATTATTATTAGCCAAATACCATAATTTTTGTCAAAGTTATACACTATGAGTTTTCAAAAATGTACAATGGCATGCATCTACCATTAGATTATGCAGAATAGATGCACTACAGTGAAAATTTCTTCTGTTCCACCTTTTCATCTTTCCCTCCTTCCCTCTAAATCTCTGGCCACTACTGATCATTTTACTAGCTCCATAATGTTGACTTTTCCAGAATGATTATCATTGCAAACATACAGTATGTAGCTTTTTCAGAATGACTTCTTTGAGTCAGAAATGGACATTTATGTTCCTCCATGTCTTTTTGCAACTTAAGGGTTAATTTTTTTAATAGACTATTCCATTGTATGGACTTACCAATTTGTTTATCCATTCCTCTTCTGAAGGACATCACAGTTGCTTCCAGGTTTTAGCAATTATGAATAAAGCAGCTACCAACATTTGTATGCATATTTATACGTGGACATAAGTTTTTAAATCATTTGGTTAAATACCTAAGAATGCAATTGTTGGATCATATGGTAAGCCTGTGTTTAGCTCTTTAAATTATCTTTCAGGGTGGCTAAAATTAAAACGAGTAGGCCTACCAAAGTTAGTGTGAAGGTGGAAAAATTAAAACCTTGGAACATTGCTGGTAGGGATGTAAAATGAATGTATGAAGGTTTCTTACTGAACTCAGCATACTCTTTACATATGATCCAGCAAGTGTGATCCTTGATAATTTGCATAAATGAGTTAAAAAAATCATATTGACACAAAATTGTACATACAGGCTGGAGAGATGGCTTAGTAGTTAAGGTACTTGCCTGCAAAGCCAAAGGACCCAGGTTCAGTTTCCCAGGACCCATGTTGGCCAGATGCACAAAGTGGTGCATGCATCTGGAGTTTGTTTGCAGTGGCCAGAGTCCCTCATGTGTCCATTCTTTGCCTCTCTCTCATACGCACGCGCACTTGCTCTCACTCTCGCTTTCTCTTTCTCTCCCTTTCTTTCTCTCTCCAATAAATAAAAATAAATTACTACTAATAATAATAATAAAATCCTACATACAGATGCTTATAGTTAAAATTAAAAGTATAGAAAAGCTAAAAGTATATCTATCTTTAAAAAAAAAGAGAAACATGGTTTTTCTCAAAAAAAATTTTAATTTGGCCTCCAGTCCACATTTGAATCTACATTTAGTTTCCATGTGATACTGGGACTCATGGGATTATAATATCATGAATGTAGTTCTATCTTAGATTCTTTTATGTATGTGTTCATTCAACTTTTTATTCCCTCTCCTCTGTGAAACCAGAAATGAGCACTGAGCTTGGCACCTGGTTTGGATAGATTAGTAAAGAGCTTCTCCAGTGTATTGACCGTGGCACCTTTGTCTCCAAGTGAGTTTTATGAAAGATGACTGTGACAAGAGTCCGTGTTCTGTGGGTGACTGTGTTTCAGATTTGCTGACCAGAAATGTCTCAGACTTGGGATTGTTCATTAAAAGTAAACAGCAGCTCTCTGACAACCAGAGGCAGATATCTGATGCGATTGCTGCCGCAAGTATTGTGACAAATGGCACTGGGATAGAGAGCACATCTCTGGGAATATTTGGGGTCGGCATACTCCAGCTCAACGACTTCCTGGTGAATTGCCAAGGAGAACACTGCACGTACGATGAAATCCTCAGCATCATCCAGGTCTGTGTGCCTGTGTGCCGTGCCACTGACTAGCCTAATAACTTCCTGCTAACACGCTCTCTTGCTGAATTGCTTTCAAGATCCTTCACATCTGGAACAAAATAGGTTTTGTTTTTTGTTTTTATTTGCAAGGAGAGAGAGAGAAAGAGAGAGAGAGAGAAAGGAGAAAGACATAGAGAGAATGGGTGCACCAGGGCCTCCAGCCACTGCAAACAAACTCCAGACACATATGCCCCTTGTGCATCTGGCTTACGTGGGTCCTGGGGAATAGAACCTGAGTCCTTTGGCTTTGCAGGCAAGTGACTTAACTGCTAAGCCATCTCTCCAGACCCCCAAATAGTTTTTTTTATTTAATTATTTTCTATTAGCAACTTCCATATTATAAACAATATCCCATGGTAATTCCCTCCCCCCCCCTTTCCCCTTTGAAACTCCATTCTCCATTATATCTCCTCCTCTCAATCAGACTCTCTTTTATTTTGATGTCATCAACTTTTCCTCCTATTATGATGGTCCTGTATAGGTACTGTCAGGCATTGTGAGGTCATGGATATCCATTTTGTGTCTGGAGGAGCACGTTGTAAGGAGTCCTACCCTTCCTTTGGCCCTTACATTCTTTCTGCCACCTTTCTGCAATGGACCCTGAGCCTTGGAAGGTGTGATAGAGATATTGTAGTGCTGAGTACTCCTGTCACTTCTTTCCAACACCATGATAACTTCTGAGTCATCCCAAGTTCACTGTCACTGCCATCTGAACAGTAAGAGACCCCAAATAGTTTTTTTTAATACTACATATATAAATATTCTTATTTAACATATAACTAACATACATCCCAAGACATTTCTGACTCAGTGACAATTATAAGGAACTTGTATATGATTCCTCCTTGTTATTCTAATATACACAATAGAATTAGTCTTCATTTTCAACCTTTTTGTGACTTAACAAATATTTATTAGCTCTATTCTGCCATGTCTTTATCAAGCATTGGGACAAATGTACATTTGGATTAAAGTTCTCATCCTCTATGCATCTTACACTCTATCAAGTGGGGCAGAAAATAAACAAAGATAATTTCAGGAGTGGATCATGAAAAAATGAGCAGGATAAGAAAATGGAGTATTGCAGGAAGACTGAGTCATTATGGGGAGGGAGAATATGGGCTTAGCTCTAAGTGACTCAATCAAGTGTAAGCAATTCCAAACAAGCAAACTTGCAGCAAGCTATAAGACCAGGGCAAGAGTGATCTAGGAATTGATAGAGAACATCAAAAAGCCCAGTGCGGGACTGGGGAGATGGCTCAGTCATTAAATGCTTTCTTGCAAAGCCCCATGGCCTGGGTTCGATTCCCCACTAGCCACATAAAGCCAAATGCACACAGTGCCACATGCATCTGGAGTTCATTTGTAGTGGCAGGATGTCCTAGCATGTCTGCTCCCTCTCTCTCTCATTCTCTTTTTGCTTAGAAATAATTAAATCTAGTGAGATGCATATCTTTAGTCCTGTCATTTGGAAAGCTGAGGTAAGAGGGTAGCTATGAGTTCAAAGCCAGCCAGGGGCTACAGAGTGAGTTCCAGGTCATGCTGGGCTAGAGGGAGACCCTGCCTGGAAAAGACCAAAACAAGAAAATAATAGAAAAAAAAAGAATATGTAAATATATATATATAGTGATAGAGGAGGTATATACCTCTCGCAGGGAATGGCAGACCCGATTTCAAATGGATACCCAGGGCCCAAACCATGGAAGCCTTTTAGGTCATGTGAAGAATGCTGACTGTCCCATCAACCCAGGCAAGAGGTGGTGGCTGTTTACAATAGAGGGTGGCAGGATATGGGGTAGTGGGACCTCAGTGTGGCTGTGTCACATGGAACAGAATTAGTTTCATCACACCTGATTGGGGATCAGTAACTGGCCAGTCATTGGATTTGATTCCTAAAAATGCTAACGCTGTGAGGGTTCTGCCATCTTGCTTGAGCATCCACTGGAACACGAGTACAAACATGGTACTAAGTACTTTGTAGAATCGGTTCATTTCACCTCCCACCACTTTAATGGTAGCTGTCACCATCAACCACATTTTCACCTGGAGAAACTGATACACCATGTTTTCACATAAACCTACCTTAGTCTCTCTCTTGCTCCTTTTTTTCCCTTTTAAATAAATATGCTTAGTATAATAAACTTACATATAATAAATATTTTCTTTTGGCCTAAAAACTACATCTTGCCACTACATTACTAAATTAGTTCAAATATTTGGTTTAGACATTTCCTGATGAAAACAGAACAGCTTTAACAAATGATGTGGTAACTTTTTTTTCTCTTCTTAGTTTCCTTTACCTAAATAATACTTTTTTTTAATCCCTTGCAGAAGTTTGAGCCTAGCGTCAGCATGTGTCATCAGGGTCTAATGTCATTTGAAGGATTTGCAAGGTAATTTTTAAAATATCATTTCTACATCATTTATAAGTATAAAATGAGTCCTCTGATACAATCTTAATAAATATGCTTCATCTAGGTTTCTGATGGATAAAGATAATTTTGCCTCGAAAAATGATGAGTCACAAGAGAACAAGAAAGAATTGCAGCTACCCCTGTCCTACTATTATATAGAATCTTCACACAATACCTACCTCACTGGCCATCAGCTCAAGGGAGAGTCCTCAGTCGAACTCTACAGCCAGGTACCAAAAATGTTGTTTGGGATGGGGTTTTTTAAGAGCCTTATGTAAAAAAAGCCACAAAAGCCTGACCCCAGACTCCTTTGAAAAACTTATAAACTATGCTATAAAAAATATGAGGAACCACGATGTGTGGGAAACTGGATATATATCCAGCAGTTGTTTTCTTTGCTTCTTTTTTCTTTGGTTTCTCTCTGTCTATACTTGACCTTTATTGTAGAAAGAGAGAAGAAAAAAAAACAATATTTGTTTGAGACTCAGCTTTTAGATCCTAGTCTGACATACTCCTACTAAAATTAGACTTTCCCATGGGAAAACTATCTAATCATTTCACTAAATGCTAAATAAATCAATAGATTGTAGTGGGAAAGCATAGTAGAAAATGCAACTTTCTTATGAAGCCAACCCCAAAATATTGTTTGTTTTGCTTTGCAATTTGTTGGATAATCAATCCATCCCTATGGTAACCAACTTAAGAAAAAATTCTGCACAGACCAGAGGCACAGTCCTCCCCACCAAAATTCATGGGAATGTTCTTTGAACTAGTGGGTCTCTAGACTGGGAAAAGCACATCCTTTTGACCTAGGCATCCAGCTCCTGATGACTTGCATATCCCTTGCCTCTGTATTACATTGTCTATGACTTATTCTTCTATACTATTTATGAATTTCTATAAGAAATCAGGAAAGAACCAGGTTAGGTCCATGGACTACAAATGTATAGTTTACAAGTTTGAAAATTCTAAATATGTTATTTACAAAACCAGAGCAGCAATAGGATTCCTTTGTTCTCCAGATTGGTCCAGATATTTATTTTAGAATGAGGTACCATTTCCTCACCAAAGCTTACTTAGCATGGAATGTGTGTTTTAAATGTGGAACTCTAAGGAATCCTTATTATAACGCAAAGATGTACCCTTAGAGCAGTGATTTTCAAAACAGGAATCTGCCCCTTAGCTGCTCACACTGCGATGAGCAAGCCAGAAAGGGTCTGTACTGCCCTTCTGCTAAGGTGCTGCTCTCTTACATGTGATATGTGTTTGTGTCCAGTGGCACAGAGGATCCCAAAATCAAAAGGAGTTTGAAACCATTGTTCTATAAGAAATACACGTATGTAGATTATCTATATATAGTTGACATGAATACCTATACATACATATGTACACATAAATATGGGTTTATACATACTCTTGGTTATATATCCATAGCTACATATATCTATATTCTTGTGTGTGTATTCCAGGAAAATAAGCAAGGACCAATTTCTTTGCTTTAATTCCCAATTCATTGCTTGGTTTTGAAAAATTTTAAACTCCAAGGGCTGAAGAGAAGGCTCAGTCTACAGTAAAGTCTTTGCCATGCAAGTGTCATGCCTGTAGTTGAGATCTCTAGCACCCACGTAAGTGCTGGGTGGGTGTTGTGGCCTACCTGTAACTCAGGAGGCAGAGACAGGGATCCCTAGGGCAAGCTGGCTAGCTAGACTAGCCTAATAGATGAGCTCTGGATTCACCTAAGAAACCCTGTTTCAATAAACAATGTGGAGAACAATGGACCTCATCCTCTGGCCTCCATACACACACAGAGAAACATATGTGCTCATGTACATACATGTGCCCACATACATGCAAACACACATGCACATGTGCACACATACCACACACATACAAAAGAAGTTTTAAACTTCTTAACATTATACCCCAAGCACAGATTTTCACAGCTTTTGAATAAGCCACAAAGACCATTACCATAGACTCACAGATGTGATTAAAACAAATGCCAAAAATACAAAAAATTTCTGCTGGGCATTGTAGCACATGCCCTTAATCCTAGCATTCGGGAGGCAGAGGTAGGAGGATCACCGTGGGTTATAGTATCACCGTGAGTTTGAGGCCACCCTGAGGCTACATAGTGAATTCCAGGTCAGCCTGAGCTAGAGTGAGATCCTAGCTCCAAAAACCAATAGAGAAAAAAAAAAAAAAAAAACATGCAGACCCCTTTTGCCTAATTTCTAATCCTTTTCCACTCTCCCTTGGCTCTCTTGCTTACTTCCCATGATTTCTCTGTGGAGCACATAGAAAGTAAAGGGGAGCCCTGTTCTCCTTACCTGGAATTTCTAGCCCTGGTTTTCCTTTTCTTTTCCTGTATGGAGATATTAAGGTCATGCAGACTTTGGCAACAACCTGTAACCTTTTCAAGCGAACTATCCTTGCTGGTCTTGTATGCTCACCACAGAGACGAAGCTGTCTCACTTCCACGTGCCATACTGCTCAGCTGTCGACTGCCCAAGGCAGTGTGCTGTAGATACAGTAGTGCTGCCAGACAGTGATAGCCTTGGAACTTTAGGCCACAAATACACTGAATCTAGCCAGTGGCTATATAAAAATATTTAAATAGGGCTAGAGAGATGGCTTAGTGGTTAAGCGCTTGCCTGTGAAGCCTAAGGACCCTGGTTCAAGGCTCGATTCCCCAGGACCCACGTTAGCCAGATGCACAAGGGGGCGCACGCGTCTGGAGTTCGTTTGCAGTGGCTGGAGGCCCTGGCGCGCCCATTCTCTCTCTGTCGCTCTCTCTGCCTCTTTCTTCCTCTGTCTGGCACTCTCAAATAAATAAATAAAAATAAACAAAATTATATTTTAAAAAAAGAAAAGAAAAAAATATTTAAATAAGAGACATTCCACTACCTGAGTTGTGTTGCAGAAACTCCAGATCACGTAGAAATAATTATGTGCCTTCTCAAATCAGTGGTCAGCTCAGTCACAGAAAAATCCACCCCTTGTCTTGGGTTACCTTTCCATGAAGTGATCATTTTTCAGATGGTATACAGATAGAGTCTCTAGCAGTCACCTTCTCATTTCAGACAAATCAGCAAACCAGAAGGGGAGGAAAGGGCTTATTTTGCCTTACAGTTGCGCAGAGCAGCTTCGTCATGGTGGGGAAAGCATGGCAGAGCAGACAGCCAGGGTTTCACAGCTTGTCACGTCAATGGGAAGGAGACAACCAGTGAGGCTAGCTCTGAACACCCAGTGTTTAGCCTCAAGTTGGTCCTCAATGACACACCTCCTCCAGAAAGGCTCCACTTCCCAAAGGCTCCACCAGCTGGGAACTAAGGAGGCCTAATTACAAACACTTGAGGCTATGAGGGACGTTTAATATTCAAACCACCAGAATGGAGGGCAAGATTGTGCCAATCAGATAATACAGAGCTACAGCCCATAAACATGTGTTGGGAATCCTGCTTCCAGAATTACATTCAGGGCAGCAAGTGGGTGTCATCTCAGCTGACCCACTGCAGTATTTCCCAGAGTCCTTTGCTGAAGAGGTTGTGAGATGATATATCAAAGCTTAAGGAGTAAATGTGTGATTACTGGTGTCTGCTATGCCTGGAGAAGAGGGGAGTTTATGGATTATTTAACATCTCTACTCCAAATACTACTGTAGGATTAAAGAGCCAGACAAATATTTAATAATGCCTTGCTTCTAATCTTCTTACTTGCTACATTTTCATAGCAAAGATGCTTCCTTATTGCTAAATTTGTGACTTAATGGTAGATTTTAAACTTACTGGCTTCATATAGATGTTTAGTAAGCTTTTAAGGGATCAGTGACCTAATTCCTCCAGGCTGTGACATCAGTACTTTCAGCTCCACTGATACCTACCTAGGTAGCTGGCCTGGATCTCTCATTTTGAGATGTGTCATTTCAAAGCCAAAAAAATAAAAATAAAAATATATTTTTTAAAGAAGAAAAGGGGCTATGTATTTTTGTGTCATATTTTACCTTCCAACAGTATTCAGTTCTCTCCCTTCCTCACCCTCTATTAACCGTGCCCTTTGCCCAAGATACAATACTTTTCTTAGTTTTTATGCCCTTCTTTATACCCAAATGAGAATGCTGACTGATGTAGAGCAATGTGGGTTCAGTTTGAGGCTTTATCTTCAGGTGCTCATCTGGGGTGGTTTCATTCATTGGTCACACAGGTCCTCTTACAAGGCTGCAGGAGCATCGAACTGGACTGCTGGGATGGAGATGATGGGATGCCTATCATTTATCATGGACATACACTGACAACCAAGATTCCCTTCAAGGTAATGCTTCACATCAAGTTACAATATATATTGATTTATTCAATTCAACATAGCGTTAGCTGTCCCTTGTAGTATGGAAACAAGGCTTGATATGAACAGTTTAATGTCTTTATATTTAGTTTGAAAATACATTCAGGAGGCTGGAGAGATTGTTCAGTGATTAAGATGTTTGCCTGCAAAGCCTAATGAGCCAGGTTCAATTCCCCAGTACCTACATAAAGCCAGATGCACAAAGTGGCACATGCATCTGGAGTTTGTTTGCAACAGCTGGAGGCCCTGATATACCCATTCTCTCTGTCTGTCTCTCTTCTATCTCTCTCTGCTTTCAAATAAATAAATAAATTTTAAAAAGAAAAAAAATACATTCAGCCCTCCTTAGCTATTGATTTTGCATCTATAGATCCAACCAATCAAACCATGGGAAATATGAAAACAAAATATGAAAACATTGTGCTTGTATATCACATTGGGGATCATATGTATCTAGAGATTATTTGAATTACATTGGAGGGTATATATATATAGATTATATGTAAATGTTATTACATTTTATATAAGAAACTTGAGTATCATATAAATTTTGCTATTTTTGGAGGTTCTAAGATTCAGTCTCCCACAGATCCTAGTAAATTTGAAAAGTTTAACACTATCTTTGGCTAGAATCTGCTGAATGCAACAATTAAGATGTTCTCTATGGCTGTGCACCTGCATTCTGACTGATCAGACTCTCATGAACTGTTTGGCTCTCACAGGAAGTGGTGGAAGCCATCGATCGCAATGCCTTCATCACCTCTGACCTGCCAATCATCATATCCATTGAGAACCACTGTTCATTGCCACAGCAACGAAAAATGGCAGAAATTTTCAAGGTGAGCTCCCATCTAAAAGGGAGAATATTATTGTCTATTTCCTTATAGTTGTCATTGAATTTTATATGGGGCCACAGTAGACCATACCACAGCTGAACTTTGGCCATAAACATGTACTGTTAGGTTCCCTCAAATCTGAAGAATGGGTTTGCACTGGGATGTTAGACCCTTTTCTAGAATGTTCCTTCTTCAGCTGAAGGGATATAAGTACTATCCTCTGGTCTCCAGACCCTTTCTGGAAAGCCTGGGGAGGGTAGATTAACTTTCTAACACTTAACACTCCTGGTGCCATAAGTCAAAGATCTAAAATGTCACCTAGCAGGAAAATTTGAAAAGAAAAAAAAAAAACTGAAAGTATTTCAGAGCAAATCACATATTCAGGTGAACTACACTATATTAGAGGGATCCACATTAGCAAAGAGCTTAGACTGGCCAGAATAGTTATTGTGTTAACAGTCAGCTTTTCTTAGACAGTGTAACGATGCAGATTTGAGAGCAGAATTTCCATTAGACTTCTCCCTTCCTCCAGTGAAAGAGGTATCTGTGGAAACATAGCTCTCATGGGAAGACGGGATGTTGACAGAAAGAAAGGTCCCTAGTACTAATTAATGCCAACCAGACTTCAGATTTCATGTTGTTTTGGCTTCCACTTAATTTTTCTTCTTACTTAATTAAAAAAAACTAGAGGTTAAAAATTTATATTTTTTTGAGGTAGGGTTTCACTCTAGCTCAGAATGACCTGGAATTCACTATATAGTCTCAGGGTGGCCTCGAACTCATGGCAATCCTCCTATACCTACCTCCTGAGTACTGGGATTAAAGGCATGTGCCACCATTCCTGGCTCAAAATTTTGATATTTTGTACTCACATCTTCATTGATCACCTGTTGTCTACCCTCTACCCATCTACCTCCTTGAAAGACATAATCTGCTTTGGAGACCAGTGCCCAAACATCTGTGAAAATGGTGTCTGGTTTTCTTTATCCTTGTTGGGACAGAGTGTTCCTATTGTCTTTCATCTTTATCCTTTCCCTGTCAGCTTCAAGGTTTCTATGTTGCTGACTTCTTATTCTCACTGGGAAACAGACCATGTTCTACAACCACAGCCTCTCACTGAATTGCTACTCTTTTTTTTTTCCAATTGGTTATTAAAAAAAAAAAGCTTGTTATTGACAGCTTCCATAAGTATAGATAATGAACACGATAATTACCTCCTTTCATCCCATTCTCTCCCTCTCAAATTCACCCTCCACTGAATCCCTTCTTCTTTCCAATTAGTCTCTATTCTATTTTGATGTCATCATCTCTTCCTCCTATTATGAAGGTCTTGTGTAGGTAGTATCAGGCACTGAGAGGTCATGAATATCAAGGCCACTTTGTGTCTGGAAGACAGCATTATAAATATAAAAAATATAAATATAAAAGTCCTACCCTTCCTTTGGCTCATTCATTCTTTCCATCATCTCTTCTGCAATGTACCCTGAGCCTTGAAGGGTCTGTTAGAGAAATCTCAGTGCTAAACACTCCACTGTCCCTTCTGCTCAGCACTATAGTGACTTTTGAGTTACCCCAGTGATCACCGCTATCTGAAAAGAGAAGCTTCTCTAACCAAAAGTGACAGTCTACTCTCTTCTCTAATACATCAGACCCCAGAGCATTTTTTTGAATCATCAGATCTTGTCCCCTCTACAAAGTGACTGAGATCTTTCCCTTGTCCTGAACACCTCCCTTCCTTCCAGTAGGAAATTGTATTGGGAGAATAGACAATGTCTTCCCCAGTTCCTATTGTTGGGATCTATAAAACAGTCCAGCCAGGCTGAAATATCTACTATATTTAGGAACTATAAATGCATTTGTCAATTACAGATAGGAGTCATTAATGGTATGTTTCCCTTTATTCCTTTTAGAGTGTGTTTGGGGAGAAGCTGGTGGCAAAATTCTTATTCGAAACTGATTTCTCTGATGGTCCAATGCTTCCATCACCAGACCAACTCAGGAGGAAAGTACTTCTTAAAAACAAGAAGCTGAAGGCCCACCAGACGCCCGTGGACATCTTGAAACAGAAGGTATTCCTCTCTTGTGAAGCGGGTTAGGAAAATTCTGTGGCCCCGACCAAAGAGTTGCCACTTGGACCTTGCCATTGACCAGCACAGCCAAATGCTAAAGATTAAGTTCTATTAAATGATATATTTTATTTTTGATTTTCACTTCATAGACCAACAAATTCTCCCATTCCTCTCACCTGTAGTTTCATCTTATATAGCTGTATGCATGTAGAATTATGCCTCTATTTCTTAATTTATTCTGAGTTGATTAATGAGTGACTATTGTCTCTGGAGTGAGCCTTCAGGATTTTCAGTCCCATAGCAGTTGCTATAGTAGTCCCTTTGAGGAAGGCCTGGGCTCCAATAGCAGCAGCTGTCTGACTCAGTCAGTGTGTATGGTCATGTGTTGGCCACAGGTACCTTAACTTCATTTCATGCAGAGGTCTGTGCAGGTGGGTCCAGGATACTGAGTGCATATGCCAGCCACAAGGTGGCCACCAAAATGACCGGTCCTTTTTAGGAGGGAACTGTTGGCCCAAGAACATTGCTTTTCATACAGCAACCACATGTTGCTACATGAACCTCCACCCCATGCGAGGGCAGGCAGCTGCACACCAAGAACACAGCAGAGCCCAGAGCTTCAAATGTTTCTCTGTAAGCCTCCTGGCCTCATTCCACTTCTGCTCTAGTGGTTTCCAGAGAACACAGACTGCCACACAGTGAATTTGGAATCTTTGTCCTAAGTCATTAATAAATAAAAAAAAGTCAAGTCAAATGAAATCAAGTGTCTAGTTGATCTATTTGAACTGTCTATTTGGAGCACATCAAACCCCAAAGCCTTAATTTGTAGACTTCCCAAACAGAGCTCGAATTTAAAACCTGAATGATACACAGCATGAAAGGTGGGGGACCACAAGGTAGGGAGCTGAATGACCAGGTGCTAGCCATGGTCTGTGTATAAACGAGCCATGGGACCTTGGGCCACTCAGTGTTTCCACATCTCCATTTCTTCATCTGTCAAGTAAGAATCAGTAAGTGGCCTCAAAGGGCCCTTCTGACATTGAAATCTCAGAAAATCTGTCCCACTGGAAATTGCATCCCAATATACCTCCTTACTCAGTGTTCCTACCATTCTGGAACATGAGGGGCTTCTCCAAGGGCCCTGGAACATTCCATTACCTGTTCCAATAAATACCAAGAAATTCCCAGATTGTCTAACATTCCTCTCCTGGGGTTTCAGGTAGCCCAAAGTCTTAGCTGAACTGGGGTCTTAGGTTATATCACCACTTCTAAATGTCCTCATGATGGAGAGGAAAGAAAGGCCAGAGGCTCCAATTTCTTGGCATAAAAGTGTTATGTCCAGGATGATCTCAAACCAGCCTAGCCTAGCAGGCCAGGGTTGCCTTAAGTGAACAGCCCAGGTCATTGTGGAGCCTCTTGGCCAAGTTTCTGCTAAAGTATCAAATCTTTTGAAAACCTGAACCTTTTGGATCTCTTTATTTTCCATATATATATGGTTGGTTTTTTTTTTTTTTTTTTTGAGACAGAACCAAGCTATGTGATCCAGTACAACTTGCAGTCATCCTGCCTTAGCCTCCTAAATGCTGAGATACAGATGTAACCCACCGTGTCCAACCTCTCATGCATTTTGTTTGTTTTTTGAGACCAGCTCTTAAAATGTCACCCTGGCTGGCCTTGAACAATCCTCCTGCCTCAATTTCCTGAGTACTGGAATCACGGGCATGAGCAGCCACCCCCAACTCTACATTTTTGAGAACATTAAAAAAACCTACCACAAGCCAGGCATGGTGGTGCACGCCTTTAATCCCAGCACTCAGGAGGCAGGGGTAAAAGGATCACCATGAGTTCGAGGCCAGCCTGAGAATACATAGTGAATTCCAGGTCAGCCTGGACTAGAGTGAGACCCTACCTCAAAAAACTAAAAACGTTAAAAATAAATAAATAAATAAGCTGGGTGTGGTGGCTCATGCCTTAAATCCCAGCACTCAGGAGGCAGAGGATTGCCGTGAGTTCGAGACCACCCTGAGACTCCACAGTGACTTCAGGTCAGCCTGGGCTAGAGTGAGACCCTACCTCGAAAAACCAAAAAAAATAAAAAAATAAAAAATAAAGATTTAAAAATCCTACCACAGGGGCTCAGAAAATGACTCAGCAGTTAAAGGCACATGTTTGCAAAAGCCTGCTATCCCAGATTTGGCTCAGGTTCAAATCCCCAGTGCCCATATAAAGGCAGATGCATAAAGTGGAGCATGCATCTGGAATGCATTTGCAGAACCAAGAGGTCCTAGCATGCCCATTATCTCTTTGTCCTTCTCTCTCTCTCTCTCTCTCTCTCTCTCTTTCTCTTTCTCCCTCCCTTCCTCCCTCACCTCACAAATAAAATATTTTTTCAAAATCTTACCACAACAAGAGCCAGGCATGGTGGCTGGCTCTTCTATTTGTTTGAGAGAGAGGAGAGAGAAAGTATGGGTGCACAAGGGCCTCTTGCCACTGCAAACGAACTCCAGGTTCATGCACCACTTTATGTGTCTGGCTTTACGTGGGTACTGAGGAATCAGGCTCAAGGCATCAGATTTTGCAAGCAAGCAGCTTTAACCACTTGGCCATACCTCAGTGCATCCATCATTTTCTTCATCCATTCATTTGTTTTGGACACCCTAACTTGGTTATAGTGTGCATGCATGTGTATATGCATGTTTGTGTGTGTTGGCATATGTGTGTCTGGGTGCATATGTATGTACATGCATACGGAGACCAGAAGTTGACACCAAGTATCTCCCTCAATTGCTCCCCACCTTATTTACTGAAGCAGGGTCTTTCTCATGAACCCAGAGCTCGCTGATTTGCCAAGTCTAGCTAGCCATCTGGCTCTGAGGATCTTCCGTCTCTGCCTTGCCTCCGAGTGCTGGGATTAGAGGCAAGCTTCCATGCCTACCCAGCATGTCAGTGGATGCTAGGGGGCAAGCTTCAGTCCCCATGCTTCCATGGGCCAGAGCTTGTTCCACTGAGTGATCACCCAGCCCTGTTTCTAGCTTTGTGAGACACCGCCATGTTGATTTCTATAGTGGTTGTACCAGTTTACATTCCCACCAACAGTGCATAAAGCTTCTTTCCCTCCCATCCTCCCAGGCATTTGCTGTTTACTTTCTTTGATCTTTGTGGGGGGGGGGGTAGTGTGGTATATGTGGTGTGTGTGATACGTGGTATATATATGTGTGTGTGCAGATATGTATGCCTCCCCCCACCCCCGCATGGGAAGGCTAGCGGACACCTCAGGTGTCCAGTTACTGCTTATCTGCATATTTCTTTCTTAAGACAGGATCTCTCCCACCTGGAGCTGCTGTCCATCAGTAAGCCCCAGGGATTCTGTGGTCTCTGCTGCCTACAGACTAAGGTTACACATGTGTTGTTACAGCCAGCTTTTTTTTCATGTGCACGTGTGTGTGTGTGTGTGTGTGTGTGTGTGTGTGTGTGTGTGGTGGGGACTGAACTCAGGGCCTTGTGCATACTAGTGAAGGGCTATCCAATGAGCTATATCCCCAGCCCTATACACCCAGCTTTTTACAGGGGTTCTGAGGAGTCAAACTTGGTGGTCTCCAGCCCTAGAATTCTTCATGCTTAAACAGCAAGCGCTTTAACCACTGAGCCATTTTCCCAGCCTATTGTGTATTTTCTTTCTTTCTTCCTTCCTTCCTTTTTCTTTTTTTCTTTGAGAGAGAGAGAGAGAGAATATGTGTGTGCCAGAATCTCTTGTTACTACAAAAGAACTCCCAACATATGTGCCACTTTGTGTATCTGGCTTTATGTAGGTACTGGGGAATCGAACCTGAGCCATCAGGCTTTGCAAGCAACAACCTTTAACTGCTGATCCATCTCTCCAGTCCCTATTGTATGTTTTCTTAACATTAGTATTCTGACTGGGGTGAGATGGAATCTCAAGGTAGTTTTAATTTGCATTTCTCTGATGTCTAAGGATGTTGAAATTTTTTTCAAATATTTATTGGATATTTATACTTTGCTTTGAGAAATATCTGTTCATATTTGTTTGTTAGAATATTTGATTATTTTGTGTGCATTTTTTGTTCTTTGTATAGTCTAGAAATAAATCTGTCAGATGTATAGTTGGCAGAGTTTGTTTTTCCCCCATTATGTAGGCTATCTCTTGACTTTGTCGATTGTTTCTTTTGCTGTACAGAAGCTTTTTAATGTCATGCAATCCCATGACTATTATTCCTGAGCTATTGGAGTCCTTTTCAGGAAGTCCTTGCCTGTGCCTTCCTCTAACAGTTTCCAAGATTCAGGTCTTACAACAGGTCTTTACTCCATTCTGATGAGGTTTTTCTGCAGTGTGTGAGATAGGGATCTGACTTCCTTCTGCATCTGGACAGATAGTGTTTCTAGTTGGAGAGGCTTTTCTCCATTGTATGTATGTTTTTGGCTCCTTTATCAAAAATTGGGTGGCTATGGCAGTGTGGATTTATCTCTAGATTTTCTAGTTTATTCCATTGATCTACATATCTGTTTATGTGCCAGTGCCATGCTTTTTTGCTACTATGGCTCTATAGTAAAATTTGAAATCAGGTTTCTTTTTGCTGAGGATTCCTTTGGCTATTTTGAGTCTTTTTGGCCTCCATGTCAAGTTTAGAATTGCTTTTTATACTTTTGTAAAGAATATAATTAGAACTTTGATGAGAATTGCATTGGACCTGTATTTCATTTTCAGTAATATAGACTAGAAATAGAATAGAAATAGAAATGAATTCTGCCAGTCCTCAAGCATGGGAGGAACTCCATGTCTCAGTATCTTCTCAGTTTCTTTCTCCATTGTTTTAAAGTTTTCATTGTAGAGGCATTTCTAGTTTGGGGATTTTTTGTTTGTTTTTGTTTGCTTGTTTTTGAGGCGATAATGAATGTAGTTTTTCCTGA
Source organism: Dipus sagitta (assembly GCA_036346955.1). NCBI lineage: Eukaryota > Metazoa > Chordata > Mammalia > Rodentia > Dipodidae > Dipus > Dipus sagitta. The sequence continues at coordinate 42,055,189 of CM070770.1, read as the reverse complement.
ATTTCTTTCTTAGCATTTTCATGGTTGGCATGTGAAAGAGTTACTGATGTTTGTTGGTTTTGTGTTTCTCTAATTTGCTGGAGATGTTTGTCAGATCTCAGTTTTCTGGTGGAGTTTCGAGGGTTTTTTAAGTATAAGATCAATCATATTTTCTACAAATATAATTTTATTTCTTTTCCTATTTGTTTCCCTTTTGTTTCTTTCACTTATCTTATTGGTCTGGCTAGGATTTCAAGCTCTTTTTAATGTTTTTATTTTTAAAATATTTTATTTATTTACTTGAGAGAAAGAAAGAAAGAGAGAGAGAGAATGGGAGCACCAGAGTTCTAGCCACTGCAAATGAACTCCAGATGCATGTGGCCCCTTGTGCATCTGGCTTACATGGGTCCTGGGAAACCGAACCAAAGTCCTTTGGCTTCACAGGCAAGTGCCTTAACCACTAAGCCATCTCTCCAGCCCTTCTTTATTTTTTGAGAGAGAGAGAGGGAGAGAGTATGGGTGTGCCAGGGCCTATTATCACTGCAAACAAATTCCAGATGCATGCATCAGTTTGTGCATCTGGCTTTATGTACTTACTGCGGGATCAATCCCAGGCCCCATCAGTTTATAAACAAGCACCTTTAACCACTGAGCAATCTCTCCCACCCTCAAGCTCTTTATTGAATAAGAGTAGAAAGAAAGAATACCTTTGTTCTGTTCTTAAGTTCAGAGGAAATGCTTTCAGGTTTTTCTTCATTCAGTATAATGCTGACCATAAGTTTGTCATATTAAGCCTTTATTTTGTTGAGGTATATTACTTCTATTCTTAGTTTCTTTGGGGGTTTTGTCAGGAAAGGACATTGAACTTTGTCAAAGGCTTTTGCTGCATCTACTGAGATGATCATTGTGATATCTGTCTCCTGGGTTCAAGCTCCAGCACAAGAAGAAAGAAGAAAGGAAGGAAGGAAGGAAGGAAGGAGAAAGAAAAGAAGGAAGAAAGATAGAGAGAAAGAAAAGAAGGAAGAAAGATAGAGAGAAAGAAAAGAAGGAAGAGAGGGAGGGAGGGAGGAAGAAAAGAAGGGAGGGAAGGAAAGAAGGAAGGAAGGGAGGGAGGGAGGGTGAAAGAGAAGAAAGAGGGAAGGAAGGAAGGAAGGAAGGAAGGAAGGAAGGAGAAAGAAAAGAAGGAAGAAAGAAAGAGAGAAAGAGGAAGGAAGTTAGGAAGGAAGGAGAAAGAAAAGAAGGAAGAAGGAAAGAGAGAAAGAGGAAGGAAGTTAGGAAGGAAGGAGAAAGAAAGAAAGAAGGAAGGAAGGGAAAGAAAGAAAGAAAAACCAAAGAGGAAGGAAGGAAGGAAGGAAGAAACAAAGAAAGGAAGAGACAAAGAAAAGGAAGGAGGGACAAGGGAGGGAGAGAGAAAGAAAGAAAGAAGGAGGGAGGGACAGGGGAAGGGAAAGAAAAAAAACTACCATGTGTTTCCTGTTCTCTTCTCCAAGCCAAACATTTCTTGTTGCGTCAGCTCTTCCTCACGGAATGTTTACTAAGACTCCTTACTTTCAGTGATGAATATTTTGGGTATTGTTAAATTTTTAATGTTGAATTTATCAGTCTTAAAATACAATTTCCATAAGTCACACTCTAGATGGCACCTGACAGGACAAGAACAGTGACCCCTTCACACACACACACACACACACACACACACATTTGAGTTTAAAACCTCAATTAAGGGTTTGGAATATAGTTCAGAGGCAGAGTGCTTACCTACCATTTGCAAGGTCCTTGGTCCCATTCTGAGCTCTGCAAAATAAATAAGTAAATAAACAAATAATGTATCTAAGTTAATGCAACTTTAGACTATCCTCTTTTTTAATTCTTACTCTTTTTTATTTCATGCATTTGTTTGTAAGGAGAGAGACTGAGAATGGGTGTGCCAGGGCCTCTAACCACTGCAAATGAACTCCACATGCTTGCACCACTTTGTGCACTTGCTTTATGTGGGTTCTGGGGAATTGAACCTAGGTCATTTGTTAGGCATTATAGGCAAGTGTCCTAACCACTAAGCAATCTCTCCAGCCCTCTTTTTAAATTCTTGAGTATACACTGGGCTCAGGTTGAGTTCATAGAAAACAGAATTCAACTTTTTTTTTTTTTTTTTCGTGGTAGGGTCTCACTCTAGCTCATGCTGACCTAGAATTCAATCTGGCTTCTCAAGGTGACCTCGAACTCACAGAGATCTTCCTACCTCTGCTCCTGACTGCTGCGATTAAAGGCATCTGCCACCACACCCAGCTTGGAATTCGACTTTTTTCATATGGACCATTCTGGGCTTCATCTCCCTATATTTCCCAGTTGATAATAAATTTTAACCTTTTGTAAATGAGAGCAATATATTAACTTTTCCTAACTTGTTTCTTCCTGGTTTGGGGGGTATGTTATTTCAGCCTATAAGTATATTTCTATTATTTTTTTAATTGTTTCTATCATCTGGTATAGTTTTTCAAACTGGTTTCATCCCAAGTGCCCTTGTGTCATCAGCTGCTTGGAGGGACCTGTGGCCCTTGAGAAAGAGACTCTGGAGTTGGAATGATTGATGTAGTCTCTTCATCTCACCCCCAGCTCAAATCCCCTAACCTGTACCTGAATGTCTTTATGGAAAATGCGTATTTATTTATTTATTTATTTGAGAGAGAGGAGAAAGAGAGAGAGTTAATGGATGCACTAGGACCTCCTGCTGCTGCAAACAAACTCCAGATGCATGTGTTACTGTGCATCTGCCTTAACACAGGTACTAGAGAATCAAACTTGGATTGTCAGGCTTTTCAAGTAGGTGCCTTTAACCACTGATCCATGTCTCCAGTACCTGAATATCTTTTATGAAATGACTTGGGCCCTATTTTTCTATATAATTAAGACATTGCAAAGAAGGATTTTAGCTCATAGCTGCTTGACCACCCCTCCCATGCTTCCCACTTTGTGGAAGTATTTGGGCCTTGACATACCACTTTCTGACATTGCTGCCCATGGTTCTTGAACTATCATTTCTTCATAGAGTTTTGACATTTTCTGCAGGGTGTCTACCAAGCTCTTTGCATCATTCCTACTAGTTGACATTATATAGATATGTGTACATATTTATTATAGACAAAAATTCTGTATCCTTTATTCAGTAAATTAACTCTCCTGTATCAGTTACTTTCCTATAGTTGCAACAAAATACCTGACAAAAGCAACTTAGGGAAGGAAGTGTTGATTTCAACTTACTATTACAGGTTACAGTGTCCCCTTGTGTGCATGTGCAATCTTGAGCATTTGTATCACTTTATGCATCTGGCTTATGTGGGACCTGGAGAGTTGAACATGAGTCCTTAGGTTTCACAGGTTAAGGCGCTTGACTGCAAAGCCAAAGGACCCAGGTTCCGGACCCCAGGACCCACATAAGTCAGATGCCCAAGATGGTGCATGAGTCTGGAGTTTGTTTGCAACAGCTGATGTGCCCATTCTCTCTCTCTCTCTCTCTTTCTCTTTCCTTCTCTGTGTGTGTATCTGCCTCTTTCTCTCTCTCTCTCTCTCTCTCTCTCCTCTCTCTCTCTCTCTCAAATAAATAAATAAATAATCTTTTTAAAGCAGAGAGATGGTATTTATTCAATGTGGCCACATTGGAAAGAGGAACAGATAAAGGATTCAATGACCCTCAAGCCCATCCTCCAGGTACTAAAAGGAACTTAGGTTACACAGAGGTCAGGAGGTACATAACTAGGCAGTCCTGGTAAAGGTGCACTCCTGCCCATCACTGCCTCAACCCCAGTTCTATGAAGTGGCCCTTGTTGTTTGAGAGGACAAGGTTGTTCTCTGGGGATTACTTCTGATTCAGGTGGCAGCCTCCCCATCATGGATAATCACCCTCATGAGGAAGGGGAAGAGGGTGTCCTACAAGGTTCCACTGTTCTGGGAATCCAAAGTGACTAAAGAGGAAAGGTTAAAGACAGTGAGTTTTCTCTTCCTCAGCCTTGAAGGAGATGGAGGTGAGACAGTTTAGACAGACACCTAGACTCACCTTAAGTGAGTAACATGCCTTTGTGCAGAGGTAAGCAAGTGACCCAAAGAAGACAGACACAAAATAAAGCAGAGATGTCAAGGTTCTATTTTGCTTTTAGTTATTTTGTGAGCCCAAGTGAGGTGTGAATGCCTTTCAGCAAAAGCAGCTTCTAAGTGCCTATTTTATATTGACATTTTATTTTAAATTAATCTAGGCACTTTCCTCTAATGAATCCAAATGGATTATCCACTTTTAATACCCATAGCAGGCATCAGGTGGGTGGTGCCATCAAGGTTGACAGTAGATGCTTAGGAAGTTGGCACATGCAGCCCTAACTATTGCTCTTCTCTCACAGGCTCATCAGTTAGCATCCATGCAAGCACAGGCTTATAATGGGGGGAATGCAAACCCCCTACCCACCACTAACGAGGAAGAGGAAGATGAAGAGGATGAATATGATTATGACTACGAATCCCTTTCTGATGGTAAGAGAAATAAAACCCATTTTTTCTTTTCTTTTTCTCTAAAACAAATGTCAAGCTCCATGACCAGCAATAGAGATTATTATAATATTGTTGGAGTTTCTGAATCTACTCACTTAGAGGGGACAGAGGACAGAGGAAGGAGGGCAAGGGATTTAACAGAACAGCACCATTTTCACCCTTTGAGGTTCTGTTGCAACAGAGGCTCTTGGCAGGGGTTTCGGACTGTGGCTGAGTCCTTTCTTCTACACCTCCGGCAGAGGACAGCATCACTTCACTGTGCTCTCTTTTCCTCCTGGTCAAGCTGTCACTCTGGTATTCTAGTACAGAAAAGAAAGACTCATTCCCCTTCCCTCCCTGGCTCACAGATCACTAAATCAACAAGACATTTCCTTCCGGCCCCACAAAGGAAAAAAAAAAATGAGTGATGGTTAATAACACATTGTTTTAAAAGTCAAATGAACTAGGTTAACCACAGGTTACTAAATGAAGGGTTCTTCTTACATGAGAATTAGGTTTCATTTGTACCAAATTAGTGTCATTTTCCAGAGTTCACAAAATGTTTTCTCCAGCACCATTTCTGATGTAGACTTTGATTTTGGTGACCTCTAAAGACAAAAGGATAGTAATGAGAAAATGCCAGAGTTCCTAATTATATAAAATGTTCTTTTATTTTTTTTCCTTCTCTCCTCCCCACCCTCTTTCTTTCTTTCAAGACAGGGTTGTCCTTGTATAGCCCAGGCCAACCTGGAACTATTGATCCTCCAGGTACCACCTCCTATATAAACATTATATATTGGGTTATGCATATATATATGCATATATATATACATATGTATATATGTATATATATTTGTGTCTCAATTGTCAAGCATTTGTCTAGCATGTGTAGAGCCCTAGATTTGATCACTACCCCCATAAATGTGCTTTATGTTGTCTAATTGTTATGATACCTATGCAGTTATTCCACATAAGCAACCATTTACCACTGGCATGAATACAACTAACCCACTCTTCACATCTAGTCTTATTCTATCCCCAAATAAAATACTAGACAATGTCCACTTAATATTTATCCTTTGTAATAATTGTTTCATGTCATTTGACCTGAAACTCCATGAGATAATAAAAGGGGGAAATTTTGACAATCATTCAATTTACAACCTCTTCCTGAAATGTCATGAGAATATGGAAATTTTCATATTCACTTATTCATCCATGTGGACTTACACTGTACTTGTGGATATGCCCTATCAAGGAACAAATTGATTCAGAGATGAAATGAAATCCACACTTCTGAAACAGACAATCCAGATGTTATTTGCCCCCACAAGAAGTTAGCTCACGAGAATATACATTTACTCTTTATCGTAAACTAATTCTGTGCTTTTTTTTGTACTTTTGAAAACAAGAAAGGAAACTTTTCAAAATTATCATTATAAAAAAGTCACTATAGAACTTTCATTTGAAATAATAAAATGTTTTGTTCAGAATGAACAGGCAAGAGAAAGATCTTTCTTATTGATTTTCCTACACCACTGAGTTTCTGAAATAGTTGCATGCATTTAAAAAAAAAAAGTACATGTGCTTGGGTAGAGTATCAGTGAGAAGTGGGGCCCCACCAGGCTTTGCTCAAATGGTCTCTGGGCCCTTGGGTAATGTCTCTTCACCACTGTAAGTACCTCTGATATGTCATGAAGCAATTCAGTCAAGTGTTTGTGATGTTCTCCCCCAACTTGAACACTAATGTCTCTAATCTATGACAACTAAAGTCCACTGTCACCACATGGTTAGTTCCCATTTCATTGAAAAGTTTCCCTGACTAACTGATTCCCAAACAGGCCCTTGCAGTTCTCCATGCTTTGTGAAGGCTGTCCTATGCAGGCTTCCATAGATGGCTTTTAATTACCTTGCCAAGCATATGCTTTTGATAACAGTTGTGGCAGCTCACTCATCATTCTGCTTTCCTCACCACTTTCTCCATCTGGGATGAAAGGAAAATAGAACTTCACCTGTGACAAGAAGGAACATTCCCATCCTCTTAGGAAGATTGCAAAGGTTTCTAAATTTCTTGTAAGCCCCATTGAGAATCAAAGTAGCTCTGCCCAATTGCCTTCCAGAAGCAAATGTGCTTTCAGAGTTCTGTATGCAAGTTCAAGAATTCCACAAGTCTCCTGAGGCGCCTAAAGACACTCAGGTTAAGAATCTGTCTCTAAGACCATGGTGCCCAGTTCACTGTGACACCCAGTCCCCCGTTTCCATACACATAAGATGAAGGAATTAACCTAAAGCCCCTCTTAGCTATAAACATGAGATTATGGGGCTGGAGAGGTGGCTTAATGGTTAAGACACCCACCTGTAAAGCCCAAGGACCCATGTAATCCAGATGCACATGGTGGCACATGCTTCTGGAGTTTGCAGTGGCTAGAGGCCCTGGTGTGCCCAACCTCAATCTCTCTCTCTCTCTCTCTCTCTCTCTCTCTCTCTCTCTCTCTTACAAATAAAGAAATAGATAGATAAATTAATGCAATTAAAAATTGAGATCATGTCTAGCTACAGAGTTCTTTAAAGATAACTCTAAGGAAGTTTAAAGGAAGGGTAATGTATTTTTGGAGTTGCCACTCTGCCTTTTGGATAATACATCATTAGTGAAAATTTATTTCATTTAATTCAATGAAATAATAAGTATAAACCTTGTTGTTTGCCTTGGATGGGTGTGAACATACATTAAAGCACACATTTGCATTCACAACTTAATGTAGGCTTATTCCTAACAATGGCTGCATGGGTCTAACTATTGGATGGATTTCTATAGATTTAAATTTAAGTCATCTCAGAAGTATTACAATGTTCAGTAACTGGAAACATATAATGCAAATATAGCAGGTTTGGCATAATTAGCATTAACAATGTTTGCATGTTTTTCTTTGGAGATAATGTTTCATGTGACCTAGACTGGTCTTGAAATCCTAATGTAACCAAGAGTGACCTTGAACTCTTGATGCTCCTGCCTCAGCCTCGAAAGTGCTGGGATTGGCTTCATGTCTTTTACTGCCAATCCTTGCATCCTCTAATAGTCAAAATATTAAATTTATATGACATTTCTTGTTTGATTCATCTTATAATCTAAGTTCTTGTTGCCTGTGCTGTTCTTCATGTCTCAGCTTAATTCCTTTGGCTCTTTGTTTGAATCCGCCTTACCCATACACCCATTCTGACTCTGTTTCTCTATAGCAGATGTCCTTCCTGCTTCCCCTGCTCCTAACAGTCAGGAAGGTAACACCATTTGAACTTGCTGTTTTAACTGCATGAATGTCAGCATTCTGTATCCCATTTCATGGGTCTGATTAGCATGACATTGTGACAGTTCTGTGCATATAAACGTAGTGAAATGACTGATCTTCTGGCAGCCTGCATGGCCAATTTGCTACAAGGTTATTTTGGTCTAAGCATTTGTGGACTGGTGAGGTAGTGACATGTTAGCTTTCCTGTTTGTCACTTTAAAAGCATTAGCATATACCTCTTATACCTCTGTACTCCTTCACAACGAAGATGCCAAGTGGCAGAATCTATGATTAGCAGTCACACTTCGGTATATTTAAACTCCGATTCTTCATGTTATCATTTAATAACAATCATGAAAACTTTACTTTCCAATTAATTAAAATTGGGGAAACCTTGCATTTTTACATAACACTTAGTCTTCTCTCATACATACTGGTTTTGACATTTCTGGAAGTACAAGAAGCAAATACGTTCATTCTAAAGGAAGAGTGGTTAAGTTGTGTCTGTACCATCTGGAGCTTCTCATTGAATCCTTTCCAAACTTGTGTACCATCAGCATGACACAGGATAGCGCCCTAATGTTTGCACAGTTCTGATTATCAGTGTGAAAATGAGCCTTCTCATTTTGCTTATGTCTGTATGGTACCAAAACTACTGGTAAGTGAGTTAATTAAACTGAAGTCAAACACATTACCCTCATTTTAAAACTATGCTTCAAGCCATCATTTTGGAAACATGCAGCCAGAGCCTCAGTCTAGCAGCTATAAGTGCAAGTCTCTATGTCCACACAATGATGCACGCATGGCCCTCAAGGAACGCATGTGGTCCTTTTCACTGAAACCAGCTGACTTATTTTCAGACAACATTCTGGAAGACAGACCAGAAAACAAATCCTGTGCTGACAAGCTTCAGTTTGAATATAATGAAGAAATAACCAAGAGGATAAAGAAAGCAGAGAACTCTGCCTGCAGCAAAGGAAAGGTGGGTGCAGGTTGTGGTTACCTGATGCTTGGACCTTGACATGCTGCCACTTTCAGGTGGGGTTCCACTCTGCCCCTATTCCTTCCCTTCACCTTTCCCCTCACCTTCCTCAGATGCCAAAGTCCACATGGTAATGTGATGGGACACCCACTGCCACCTGTGGAAGGTTGTCATTAGTTCACCCAGCCAATGCCGACTACAGGTATACGTGTGACAGGCACTGAAGTGGCACAGGAGGTGGGTTAGGGGTGGAAACAGGCCTATAGACCATGTTTGTAGGAAAGTAAAAAGAGTAGTGATCACACCGTATTGTCAGAGACTCAGGGAAAGGCTCTCAGTGAAAATGCTGTTTGAGAAGGCAGATTTGGTCAAGCAGAAGAAACAGGCCATTCAGGACAAAAGGACGTGCCTAGTGGTCCAGGAACTTGCAAGAGGTTTTAAAGGCATTTACACCAAGATCATAAAGAGGTTGTCAAGAGTTATCAGGAATAACACAGAAACCAGAAAAATGCAGGAGACAGCCACATCTTGCCCTCATATGCCTCAAGGCATATAGACACTGAGCAAAGCTGTCATGCAGTTGTACTGCCATTGTTGGAGGATAAAATAATAAAATGTTAAAAATTTGGGCCAAAACATATATGCCGAATCCTCTATTAATTCAGTAAATATGCATAGACTATTCCATGTGTACAACAGTGGATTCTGCCCTTAGGGGCTAAAGGATAAATTAGATTCATGCAGATTCATCCTGACCCTTGGGAAGCTTTTCCTCCAGGAAAAATACTAGGACATGAATGTAAAGAAAGGCTGGACAAGGAGAAGCAGCCTGACAATACCAGAGAAGTACAGGGGAAGAGCTTTGGAAACTTGGAGCGAGTAGATTATTATACTTCTGTGTGAATGGTACCATCTTCCCCTGATAGGTTTACGACATGGAACTGGGAGAAGAATTTTATCTTCCTCAGAATAAGAAAGAAAGCAGGCAGATTGCACCAGAGTTATCTGACCTCATCATCTATTGCCAAGCAGTAAAATTTCCAGGTAAGAGTAGGCAGTATCATCTATAACATATAAAGTTACCAGAGGATAAGAGTATACTATTGATCTAATTAGACATTGTGCGTGCTCTAAAATAACTAAGTTGTATGGCTGAAATCATGGATATAATACTTTCAGAATATTTATTGTTATCATTTACTTTGATATACTTGAAAAAAATCATAAAAAATGTTTGTCAGATGACATACTGTCTTTTCACAGTACTTAATAAGAACAGTAATAATTATTATAACACCAAACTAAAATGTATTAAAGACTTAAATGTCAAGGTCTATGCTCAATATTTTACATAGATCAATAGATCATCTCTAATTATTCATAATACATCTCTGAGATTAGTGGTATTACTGTTTATTTATTTACTTATTTAAGAGGCAGAGAGAAAGACACGAAGAGAGAGTGAATATATGGACGTACCAGGGCCTCCTGCTGCTGTAAACAAACTCCAGACACTTGTGCCACTTTCTGCATGTGCCTTTACATGGGTACTGGGGAACTGAACCTGGACATCAGGCTTTGCAAACAAGCACCTTAACTGCTGAGTCATCTCTCCAGCCCTGCCTATTTTTTAAAATTATTTATTTATTTATTTATTTATTTATTTATTTTCAGAGAGAGAGAGAATGGGCACACCCTCCAGCCACTGCAAATGAACTCCAGACACAGGTGCCACTCTGTGCATCTGGCTTACGTGGGTTCTGGGGACTCAAACCTGGGTCCTTAGGCTTCACAGGCAAGCACCTTAACTACTAAGCCATCTCTCCAGTCCTCTGCATATGTTTTTAGAGAGAGTGAGAGAGAGAGAGAGAATGAGAGACAGAGAATTGGCACACCTCAGCCACTGCAATTGAACTCTAGATGCTTGTGCCACATAGTAAGCATGTGTGACCTTATACTTGCCTCACCTTTGTGTGTGTGCATCTAGCTTACATGGGATCTGGAGAGTCAAACATGGGTCCTTAGGCTTTGCAGGCAAGCCCCTTAACCACTAAGCCATCTCTCCAGGGCACCACCCCCACATATTTTTAAATAAAGCAAAATCTAGAGAGAGATCAAGTATTTGCCCAAGATTTCAGAGCATATCAGTAAAAATTATTATTTGAGAGGTGTAGAAATTGACTGGAAATCTATTGGATCATGTCCTGAAAAGCCTGGCATGAAGATAGACAAGTTCCAGGTGCAGTTCAGACCAGGGCACTTGTTCTCCACACTTGTCACTGTGTTGGCTTATTCCCTTTGCATTCACAAGTTGGCTCTGTAGACTTCCAGAGTCAGTCAGTACAAGAAGTTCTTCAGAACTTTCATGGTTTCTCAATGGGTTCTTTACCCATACCTTAACCAATCCCTGAGCTACATAGTGAGGCTTCACCCCAGCTACAAGGATGGGATCATGGGAGGGGAGGAAGTTTTTCCAAGTGGCCCTTTCTAGAAGTACAATGAACTTATGTCAATGAACCACTTCAGAAATTTGCTCACCAAACACCCCCTGAGCAGAGCTATTGGAAGTTAGTGCTTGCTGGGTGGGGCCATGGTAAGAGGAGTCATTTTCTTCAGTGGTACAACCACTGCTAAGTCTCCCATGGTCCAGTAAATACACCCCACGCATGCTGATACAAGCAACCCTCATTTAACTCAGTGGGTTACAAAAAAGGAAGGGAAAGAAGAAAAAAACATGAAAGTAAGAGAGGAGAGTTAACATGCCAACCCTCATCATTTCTTGTTGTATTGGTGGACCTTGGATCTCGCCAGTATTTTCTGCCATTTGTAAAATAAAACTGATTCTCATGGGCTGGAAAGATGGCTTAGCAGTCAAGGCATTTGCCTGCAAAGCCAAAGGATCCCAGTTCGATTCTCCAGAACCCATGTAAGCCAGATGCACAAGGGGGCATATGCATCTGGAGTTCGTTTGCAGTGGCTAGAGGGCCTGATGTGTCCATTCTCTCCTCTTTCTCTGTCTGCCTCTTTCTGTCTCTCAAATAAATAAATAAATTATTTAAATAAAACAGATTCTCCTACCAAGAATGAGAGCAGCTTGGAGTAAAGGGAATATGCATAAGTATTTGAGAGACTTTTTGGTGTGTATGCCCACTCTTATCCATAGAGCAGTGGGGACTTGTCTCTGGAGTCTGAGTTTCCTTTCCATGGGATACCAACTCAGTTCCCAGCACCAGGTATGAGTTCTCTCCCACTTAGCAGGTCTCATGTCCAATCATAGATCAGTTGGTTACCCACATGGGCTGTGTGCCACTATTGCACAGGTGTGTATTCTGGCCTTACTGGCTAGTTTTGTAGCTTGTAGGGCCCCCTGCTTATTCACGCTTATTCATGACCATTGTCTCCCAGCAGCTCACATAGCACTTTCCAGTGGCATGAGATCGAGCCAAGGGAGAGCTGGCTCCCCTCACAGCTCCAGAGGTGACTCGATGTCCTGTTATCACAGCCTGTGATGTCTTCAGCAATAGGGTCTTACCTGTTTAGCTCAGGCAGGCAACCAAGTGCTTTAGCCAAGAGAAATAGTAAATGGTAAGATCATTGGTCAAAGTCTTAAGCCAACACAAACCCCCACTCTGAACCTCAGTTTTCTGTCTCTATTGCCTATACTTTTAAACACACTAGTCTATATCATCTTTGATGATGTTCTTGGAAGGTACATTTTCTTTTTCTTTTCTTTTTTTTGTTTTTGTTTTTATTTTTTAAAGAAGGGTCTTGCTCTAGCCCAGGCTGACCTGGAATTCATTATGTAGTCTCAGGCTGGCCTTGAACTCACAGTGATCCTCCCAAGTGCTGAGATTAAAGGTGTGTGCCACCACACCCCGGGGAAGGTACATTTTTGTCACAAAGACTTCCTAGCTTCTTCAGCTTAAGGAATCTCTTTCCAGCAGTTCAACTGTGAATGACTGGAATGATTTGGAATCATCTTGCCTCATTGGAGCTTTTAAATGGCTCTTCTGTGTTGGAGCCAGGTCTGTGTGGTGTGCACCATTTCCTCATTCAAAAACTATGTACTAAAAAAAAAAAAAAAAAAAAAAAAACTATGTACTGAGTTCCTGCTCTGCACCAGGCACTGTGCCCAGCATGAAGGACCCAGCGAATCACTGGAAACAGGAATGAAAAAAAGAAGCAATGAAACTTCAGCATTATGATAATATATATATCTCACTGAATTCCCAGACTAATCCTATAAGTGAGTTGCTATAATCACACCCATTTTGTAGATAAGGAAAAGCAGAGTCTGTTCAAGGATCATTCCAGAAGAAATTCAGTGTGGACAATATGGTGCTAAGTAAGGCTCAGGGTAATAATCAGTCTCTTATCTCTCAAAATTGAGTCATTAGCTTTCGTAAATTAAATATTGATGATAGTACATTCTTTACATGCATATTTTTAAAAATCAGGTGCACAATTAACTAGGTGTGTGTATGTAATTTTGTGATTAGTCTATAATAAGCATGCAATTCTTATTGCATTTGTCTACAGAGATTAAAAGCCCTCGCTGTGATTGCCTCCAATATGATTATTAACCATGCTGAAAATGCTAGTAGGTCTTCTTTGCTGGGTTACAAGGGAGTAGTAGGGCTTCAAAATAAACACAAGGATGGAAAATGTTAAGTTCCCTTGCCTGTAGTTTTGGCTTATTTATTTTCATTTTATGAGAACAGGCCTGTCAACTCTAAATTCATCTGGCTCTAGCAGAGGAAAAGAACGGAAAAGCAGGAAGTCCATTTTTGGCAACAATCCTGGCAGAACGAGCCCAGGGGAGACAGCATCATTTAATAAAACATCTGGAAAAAGTAAAGTCACCTCTTCAGTATCTGCTTGGTCTTGCATGCCAGAGGATTCAATGTTTTGCTACTTGACCACTTCCCTTGAATTTTTATATTCATTATTTCCTTAAATGTTTGCACTGCTCAAATGTGACACAATATTTTTAAATTGCTAATTTATCCTTTTAACTCACTAAAAATAACATTTCACTGGAGATTTTCTAACACTGTTTGCCTCAGAAGTAGAAACTTGAAGCACCTTAGACCATTCTAGTGATTCTTGGAACTGCACTCTTTATCCAGAAGATATATCCATTTTACTTCTAATTACTTTTCATTGTGAAAGTCATAAATTCTCATAGTTGAAAGCTCAAACAATGTAGACAATTATTAAAATTCCTTTCCACACTCAGTGTCCTGATGCTGCTTCCCAGAGGTAACCACTGGGAAGTTTATTGTGTTTTGATCAAGGAAGATGAAATCCTTTTAAGATAATCCAAATGAATATAGTCCTACATACCTGTGTACCTCTTGTACTTGCTGTAAATTTTTGCACACCTTCTGTGTACTTGTCTATCTGCTTCTCCTTCACACCTGTCTGGTATTCACTGATACAGTGTCTGGGTAGCTTCCTGCTTTGATTTTTATGGGTTTTGTGTCCTTGTACAGGTGTTCTGTAAAGATATATACACAGAACAAATGAAGTGCTGAGGCAGAGAACTTTCAGACTTGTAATTTAAATTGGTGTTGCTATCCTCATTTTCTTTCACTTACTAATTTTCCTTCTGTGGTGATGAGGACTGAGGGCAGAGTCTTGTGCATGCTGAGTGTGTGTCCTACCACTGCTGGCTACCCTCATTTTAAACTCAGTAGCCACCATGTTGTTTCAAGGTAGCAAACTCCCAAGTAAAATTCAATGTGCATTTCCTTGTAACTATTGATTGGCTATGTTGTTCAGATTTCTAAAATATTTAAAGCTGCAACACTAATTTGAGGCTAATCTTTTGGGGGGTTTAGGTTCCTATGAAGGAATTCGACAAACCTGGGAGGAATCTTCTTCCCCACTCAACCCAACCACATCCCTCAGCGCTATCATTAGAACTCCCAAATGCTATCATATCTCATCACTGAATGAAAATGCCGCCAAACGTCTGTGTCGCAGGTATTCTCAAAAACTGATCCAGCACACCACCTGTCAGCTCCTGAGGACTTACCCCGCCGCCACCCGAATCGACTCATCCAATCCCAACCCACTCATGTTCTGGCTCCATGGGATACAGCTCGTGGCACTCAACTACCAGACAGATGGTAATGGCCTGCATCCTTACCTCTCCCTGCATGAGTGCATATGATTCTGTGAACGGAAATCCAGCCCCCTCCTCTCCCCCGCTAGAGGCCAGAAAGAGTTCAGCCTGGGGCACACATAGTAAGGGGAAAAAAACACAAAGGATGGAAAAAATAAGGAATTGGATACAAAATTGTGCCCCTAATGTTTTAGAATTAAAGTAATAGAAAAAATGAAGGGGCTCGTTTAAAAGGGGGTGATGAGCCAGGCATGGTGGCACACACCTTTAATCCCAGCACTCAAAGGGCAGAGGCAGGAGGAGCACTATAAATTCAAGGCCAGCCTGGGACTCCAGAGTAAGTTTCAAGTCAGCCTGGGCTAGTGTGAGACCCTACCTCAAACAAAATGGGGGAGGGTGGTAGCACATTTTAAGGCCTTTTTTAAACATAAATTATTCCTTTTTTTAACACAAACTACTCTTGACAAGATTATATACAGTATGATTTTGAACAGCTTTGAGGTAAGAATTTCCTAACATCAATTAGTTAACCCATCTCGCTATCACTATGCAGTTGTTCCTTGCAGTCAGAAAGTAGGGTTGAGTGAGCTGGACATCACTACCTTATGTCAGAGAAAACAAAGTAATAGTATTGCTCCAAACACTGTGCAAATAGTCCCTTTGTTCAAGGTAACAGGATGACTTGTAATAAGTTCAAATTTTCTGAGAATCTAGAGAACCAGGCATTTTGTTCCTTCTTGGCAATGAAATAAAGTGAGGAAAGAGTTGATGAGGAATGTTTCCTAGAAGCTCTTGCAAAAAACCACAGTCTTTCCTTTGAAGAATTAAGCAGCCAGCAGCCCCAGTCATTCATTTCACGTGAACTGAATCTGATCCTAACTAACCGTGCTGAACCATAAACCACAGTTCAGCCCTGCTTCCAGCTGAGGTCAGACCACAGCTTTAGCTCTGAGACTAGCTAGCTACCTGGCACTGGTGTCAACCATGCCCACTACGGCTGACCCCAAAGATATCTGTGTAGAGATATCAGCCTTTTTTTTTTTTTTTTTTTTTTTTTTTTTTTGGTTTTCTGAGGTAGCCCAGGCTGACCTGGAATTCACTATGTAGTCTCAGGGTGGCCTCAAACTCTCGGCAATCCTCCTACCTCTGCCTCCTGAGTGCTGGAATTAAAAGCATGTGCCATCACGCCCAGCCTGAGCTATGGCTTTTGTTTTTTTTTCTGTTGTTGTTCTCAACTGAAATTAAGTAGGATGATGCAGGTGATGTTGATACTTAGCATGGTGCCTGGCACATGTAAAGCATTTCACAAATGTTAACTCTCCTTGTGTATGATAAGTTATAAAAATTATGTGGCCAGAGAGATGACTCAGCAGTTAAGGCATTGCTTACAAAGCCTAATGAGCCAAGGTTCAGTTCCCCAGAACCCACATGAAGCCAGATGCACAAGGTGGTGCACACATCTGGAGCTCATTGCACTGGCTGGAGGGCCTGGTGCACCCATTCTCTGTCTCTCTCTCTCTCTTTCTTTCTCTCTCTCTCTCTCCTTGCAAAATACATAAAATATCCTTTTTAGAAAATGCTTATGATTTTCACTCACAAATGGAAATAATGGTGAAATACTTTCAGAGCTATAAAAGTTTATTCCCCATTTCTTTTCAGTATTTCACCAGTGGCCTTGTGGGTTCGTGTCCCAGGCCCTGCCTGTATCCCTATGTCCCCTGAATCCTGGATGTGTTAAGTATAATGAATAGCTAACAGGATGGTTTTCTCAAGGCAATAGAAGTGTGTTTGGCTTTGGATGTGCACCCTATCCTGAAACGCCAAGACTGGTACAGATGCATTGACTCCACTGACGGCAAAGAGTGCCCAGTTAAAGGGGACACTGGGAGCTGCCACTCCTTAGGCCACCCCACAATCCAGAACACACACTCCTTAGGCCACCTCACAGCCCAGACCACACACTGAAGCTTCAGTTTGCCTTCCACTTACCTCTGAAGCCCAAAGACCGATCAAGCCAGGAGCCCCTGCTGAAGCTGCCCCACAAAACAGAGGCCAATGACTATGTGTGGTTTGTCATCAAGGTTCTCTGCATAGCCTTCCAACACAGCAGAAGACATCATCTAACCTCTCTCAGTTCAAGGCTGCAAGCCTGTTGTAAACATCTCCCCTAGCTGGTCAAGGCACAAGCTACATGCAGTCAGTGAGTCCATCTGGAGAAATGGCCTCATTTATGCAAACTGAGAATAAAGCCTTGCTCCACACTTTGCACATAGTGGCTAATTAATAAATGCATGCTGCCTGGAGCTAAAGCCGACTGCTCCTATCAACCCCACCACAATAGAACCTATGGTTCATGACTTTTGGTCCAGATATCTTCCAGGAACTTCTCTGTGAATTGCAAATCCAAGTACACAGATTAACGTCAACAATGGAATAACTATTTTTTTAATTGTTAGGTTAGGAAGTGCTTCATTTTCTAAGACCCTTCCTAATGTCCCTCCAGCCACCTAACCTTTCAGAGTGATCATGTCCTTCACCATTTCCTGGATGTCAAGGGACTCTCACATCCCGAAGGGCAGTCTTTTCTCAAGTGTCCTGCTAACTTGTCAATACTAAGAAGGTTAGAAGTGACCTGGAACCACAAGAGTCACAGGTACACACTCAGTAAAATCAGACTCCAAACCTGAATGCTTAAGTGTAAGCCAGTATTACTATGGTTAGGAGCACAGGTTGAGTGTCCTTTATCAAAAATGCTTGTGACTGGAAGTGTTTGGATTCAGAGTTCTCAGATTTTGCACTATTTATCCCATCATGTGGTTAGGCATGAATGTGCTGTCATGTCAGTGTTCATAAAATTTTGTCTTTTGAAGCATTTTGGATTTTGTCTTTTCACATTAGGGTAAATGTCCATTTCACATTTGCCCACTAAAGCAGAGCTCATTTGCTTTATTCTGAAAGCCCTCTTAGCCACATCTGTGTTTCTGTGTCATAGAGTGGCCAGGAAAGAGACCTGTCTCTCACTTCAGGTGACACAGCACGGCCTCAATGAACCAGCCACCTCATTACTGGAAGGGCACTGAGATGGGGAGCTTTGCACTAAGGTGACAGAGAGGGAGACCGAGGCCCAGGGAACTTCCTATGTCTAATACATCTTACCCAGGAATTCCTGCACATAATCTTGGCCAACCCCATATACGTGGAAAATTTTTTCACACAAAGACAAGAATGAGGGCCAAGTTCTTGTTGCTCCAAGGCACTTACTACACTTTTCCTTGATGTTGGTTCATGTAGCAAAGTTCATTCAGCACATGGAATGAATCTACCAGAGGGAACATTCGTCAGGTGTGTCTCATAAACCTTCTGCTCATTTGGGCCACTTTTATGCAGACTGGAGCCATCAGATGAGTGTGTGAGTGTTCAAGAGTCCAGAAACTTTGCGGGAATCCAGTCGTTAATCAAAAAATTGTGCCAAATAAAATTTGGCCACAAAACACTAAGAGCCTTTGTGAGAGTTCCTAAGGTTTATGATTGAGACAACTATGGATGTGATGTGAATCATATGTGGGTTTTTAAATATTTAACTACAACAAAACAGAGGTAAAAGTAATTTATGGGTTGAAATGAGATTTCAACAGAAAGCTGTTTTTCTTCTTATTCTTCTTTCTTATATAGTTAAGATTTTATCTTACCTTTGAAATAACAATAATTGGCCATAAAATTGTCTGCATGGTTTGGTGTTTGGGGATAAGAAAATGGAATGATTCTTTTCCAAAACAATGATTTCTTTCCAAAATTCAGTATCAAATGAGGGGTTTTTTGTTTTTGTTTTTGTTTTTCTTTTTGTTTTTGTTTTTGTCTTTGTTTTTGTTTTATGAGGTAGGATTTCACTCTAGCTCAGGCTGACCTGGAATTCACTATGTAGTCTCAGGGTGGCCTCGAACTCATGGTGATCCTCCTGCCTCTTCCTCCTGAGTGCTGGGATTAAAGGCATGCACCACCACGCCTGACCAAATGAGGTATTTTACCAGTGTTTTCTGATGGATAAGGTAAATTTTGACTTGCAAAGGCAGTTTTTAAGTTGCAGAACCTGGTTTGGGTGGGAACACTGGGCAATTCCATAGACTGTGTTCTTTGTGAAGACAGGGATTTATTTATATTTATTTATTTTTGAGGCAAGCCCAACAGACTGCCCCCCCCCTTCTTATGAGATGGAGTGAGAGACAAAAAGAGTGAGAGAGAGAAGAGAAAATTGGTGTGTCAGGGCCTCCAGCCACTGTAATTGAATTCCAGGCGTGTGCATCATCTTGTGTGCATGTGCGACCTTATGTGCTTGTGTCACCCTGTGCATCTGGCTTACGTGGGACCTGGAGAATCGAACATGGGTCCTCAGGCTTTGCAGGCAAATGCCTTAACCACTAAGCCATCTATCTCTCTAGCTCAAGACAGGGATTTTGATCTCTTGTCACCTGCTGTATGTCTGATGCCTAACACCCCCTGGTACACAGCAAGCACTCATCAGTCTGTGGAATAAATGTTTTATTCCCTCTTCTTCATGCTTGTGCTTCTGGAAAACAGATGCAACATTGTATTGAAGTACAAAGTAAATTTATGACACTCAAGAAAGAGCAGCAAGTGAACTGTGCTTGTTTATCTTTCAGATCTCCCTTTACATTTGAATGCTGCAATGTTTGAGGCAAATGGTGGCTGTGGTTATGTTTTGAAGCCCCCAGTTCTATGGGATAAGAACTGTCCCATGTATCAGAAGTTTTCTCCACTGGAAAGAGATCTAGACAGCATGGACCCTGCCATCTATTCTTTGACTGTAAGTATGCCCCCTACTGTCAGAATATGAGCTAGTTTAGAATTCAAGGCATTACAAAACTAGCATGCCACAGGTCTTACAGATTTAGGTTCCATAATAATTTTTATCAGAGCAGTGTCTAAGGTTAGGAGTGCTGTCATAGGCATGGTGTTTACCAGAGCTGTGTAAGAGGAGTTATGAGAGCCCTGCTTCATCTGATAAACTAACGAAGGTCATTATGTTTTCCATAGAATCATAACCATGAGTAGCCCCCATAAATGCTGAGCTCCCTGTTAGATTAGCTTATCTTAGCTCCAGAAAGTTCTAGGATCAGATAAACTGGCATCAGGGTGCAAATACAATGAGGCATCTTTTCTGCTTGTAGGTTAACCTGATCGTTCCTGGGCCTTTCCTTGTGCTTTTTTTAAATTTTTTAACTATTTTTAAAAATTCATTTTATTTTATTTATTTAAGATACAGATAGAGAAAGAGAGAGAATGGGCATGCCAGGGCCTTCAGCCACTGCAAATGAACTCCAGACGCATGTGCCCCCTTGTGCTTTTATCGCTTAAATAACTTATTGACAAAACTGGTCAACAAAATCTCCTTAAAAACAGAGATCTGAGCTGGGCATGGTGGTGCACGCCTATAATCCCAACACTTGGAAGGCAGAGACAGAGGTAGGAGGATCACCACGAGTTTGAGGCCACCCTGAGACTACATAGTGAATTCCAGGTCAGCCTGGGTTACACTGACACCTTACCACACGGGGGAGGGGGGGGGACAGAGATCTGAGCTGGTGAGATGGGTCAGTGGTTACAAGCACTTGCTATGCAAGCCTGATGACTAGAGCCCAAATCCCCAGAGCCCTCCTCAAACCAGACACAAGTAGCTCTTGACTATAATCCCAACATGCCTAAGGCAATGAGAGGTAAAGTCAGGAAAATCCCAAAACTTGCATGCCAGCTAATCTGGCATTCAGAGCAGCAAAAGATAATGAGAGACTGCATTAAGGTGGAAGGCAAGGACCAACACCATAAAGTTTTCCTACGACCAACACACACACACACCTGCCCACTCTTCACTCCGTTCTGCTTCCTCATTCATTTACTCTCTCTTAGATAACAGGAAAAAAATCTGGGCAGGAGATAGGAAAGAGGCAGAAACAAGATCATTTCTTCTATCTTTAAATCTTGTTCTTCCCTGTCCAAAGTAAGCCTGCTCATGACACCTCTCAACCCTGCACTATTCCCAGCTACGCATTGTCCTGCCATCAAGCTGCTTTTGCTCCTGCGCTAAGAGAGGAGGGCAGTAGCCTCTTTTCTATTAATGATTCTAGCTAGAGTATAGCTTATCTGTTTATAGGAAACTACAAATTAATTTTTAACCACATTCTGTCACCTGCATGAGTATTCAACATGATTTCATAATTATCAAATATATACCCTTGCAGAATTTTGAACAGAATATCAGTAGCAAACTTGTGTCCACATGGTGTGACGTTTTCTTTTAACTGTTTGGTTTTGATCACATTTGAAGTTTTAACTGTTGAAAGGTTATAGCTAAGTGAATGTTGCTGGCAAAATAGGCTTTTCATATGATTCTAGCCATGTGATGGCCTGATGACATCCTTGGTTTGCTTAGTAGTTTTATTAACCACCGACCTTGCCCATCACAGTGTTCTTTGTGGACAGAAGCTGGGAAGTCTGGAGGTGATCTTTGCTTCTCTTTCGTCTTCCATGACCTTGATCCCTTTTCTTCCTCTTCAGATTGTCTCTGGCCAAAATGTGTGCCCTAGCAACAGCACAGGAAGTCCATGCATTGAGGTCGACGTCCTGGGTATGCCCCTGGACAGCTGCCATTTCCGCACAAAGCCCATCCACCGAAACACTCTGAATCCCATGTGGAATGAGCAGTTTCTGTTCCGGGTTCACTTTGAAGATCTTGTGTTTCTTCGCTTTGCTGTTGTGGAAAACAACAGTTCAGTGGTCACGGCTCAGAGAATCATTCCACTCAAGGCTCTAAAACGAGGTAGAATAAAATTCCTAATAACATTATAGGGCCCTGGACAATTTTAAAGCAGGGACTAAATTAAGAATAAGAAACCCAAAGGATGAGGGAGAGCTGGAATGTGATGGTGGCAAGAGTGAGGTGTGGTTGGCAATGGAGCCTGCTGGGTGTCTGTGGTTGGAAGGAGGGTGGGTTTCAGTGCACAGCAGGGACAGAATCCTGAGGAAAAGTGAGCTTGGCTTGTAGACTGGCTTTGGAGTGTCCCTTGGGAATTTTGGCTTCTTACAACTGACCTGTGTATTACCCCACAAATTTTTGATATGCATAGGAATCATCTGGGGCTCTTGGCAATGGCATGCAGAAGAATTGAATAGATCTGAAGTGGGACATAAGATTTTGTATATGTGATTTATTTACTTGCAAGCAGAGAGGGGGAATGGGTATGTCAGGGTCTCTTGCCACTGCAAACAAACTCCAAATGCATGCTGTAGTTGTGCATCTGGCTTTACCGAACCTGGGCTGCAGGCTTTGAAAGCAAGTACCTTTACCATACGGAGCCATCTCCCCAGCCCCAGATTCTTCCTTTCTAACAGCTTCCAGGGATGCTAACTGCTGGTCTGCTCTGAGTTTCACATGTGCATTCCCCCAGCAGGCACATTCATGCTGCTATTCTCTGAGCTTCACAAACACGTTACAGCCTCCTGCTTTTTTTTTTTTTTTTTTTTTTTTTAGAGAAAGAGAGAGAGAATGGGCATGCCAGGGCCTTCAGCCAGTGCAAATGAATTCCGACTCATGCATAACCTTCTGCATCTGGCTTACATGGGTCCTAGGGAATCGAACCTGGGTCCTTAGACTTCACAGGCAAATGCCTTAACTGCTAAGCTATCTCTCCAGCCTGTGCTTTCTCTTTTTTATTTGTATGCAGACAGAGACAGAAAGAAGAGACACAGACTGAGAGAGAGAGCATGGGTATGCCTGGGCCTCTCGCCACTGCAAAGTCCAGGTGCACGTGAAACTTTGTGTTCCTGGCTACTGGGGAATTGAATCCAAGTCATTAGGTTTTGCAGACAAGCACCTTAACCGCTGAGCCATCTCTCCAGCCCAGCTTCTTGCTTTTAATTCACTTCCTGTTTCTCTTGTCCACTGTACAAGTAGCCCCTGGTTATTATGTGTTTGGCAGAGTATGCATGACAAGACCCCACAGCAGAAACTTATTTTCTCACAGTTCTAAAGGCTAGAAGATAGAAATCAAGGTTTCAACAGGCTTGATTCCTCATAGGCCTCCATCCTTGGTGTGGCTTTTCAAGGGGTACTCACATGGTCTTTGTGTGTATGTATCTGAGTCTGTCTGTGTCTTAATTTCTTCTTCTTTTATGGACATAAGTCAAATTGGATTAGGGTCTTCCCTCGTGGTACCATGTTAATGTTAAATGGCCTATCTCCAAGTACAGTTACACTCTGAGGTACCAGGGACTAGTTTTAACATATCACTTGGAAGTGAAAGGTGGGAAGGCACAGTTTGGCCTATAACTATTATAGAAATGTGAGAAAGAACAGAGAAGCAAAAGCAATACTTTGGGCTGGGGAGATTGCTTAGTAGTTAAGGCACTTACCTGAAAAGCCAAAGGATCCAGGCGTGATTCCCCAGGACCTATGTAAGCCAGTTGCACAACATGGTATGTGTCTGGAGTTTGCAGAGGCTGAAGGCCCTGGCACACCCATTCTCTCTCCCTATCTGCCTCTCTCTCTCTCTCTATCTATCTATCTATCATCTCTCTCAAATAAAGAAAATAAATAAATAAAATTTTTAAAAATACAATACTTTAAAATCACCCATCTTTCCATTTCTCAATCCAACTGTTCAGATACATGTCTTTTACAGGCTTTCATTTTTTGCCATGTACGACACACAAGATACAGTTTTAACAATTTTACAGCTTAAAATTTTCAATTTCTACTATGTGTAATGAACAGCCCTTCATGCTTAATAACTATGTGTCTACACTACCACTTTTCCTGGCTATATATTATGTCTCATATTTAGACAAACCAATCCTCTGTTGGAGTATCTATTGCTAAAGCTGCTCTAAGATGGATTATTACACCCTAGTAATGAGGGATGGTAGAGACTGTACTGTCAAAATGATCATGTTTCTCTAATATATATATATATATATATATATATATATATACACATATATATATATATATATATGAGAGAATGAGCACAGCAGGGCCTCCTGCCACTGCAAATGAACTCCAGACACATGAGCCCCCTTGTGCATCTTACTTACGTGGTTCCTGGGGAATTGAGCATGGGTCCTTAGGCTTCACAGGCAAGTACCTTAACCACTAAGCCATCTCTCCACCCCCTACTATTTTTTGTTTGTTTGAGTTAAAGGTTTTTCCATTTGAGTCTAAGTTAGAAGCAGTGCTGGTAAGTTAATTACTCCTCTGTGGTCCAATAACATTTCCAGGGGACACCTCTCTCCCAGTGAAAAGGTGCCTGCTGGTCACATGCGTGTTGCCATCCACAGCCCCCTTGAAGGTTGTATTTCTACCTGCCCTTTACTGATCTCCATGGAGAGCTTTGCATTGGTCAGTGGTACATGTTAAATGGACTTTCTGCAATTTTACATCATTCTAGGGTATCGACATCTTCAGCTACGAAACCTCCACAACGAAGTGTTAGAAATCTCTAGTTTATTCATAAACAGCAGAAGGATGGAAGAGAATTCCTGTGGCGGTACAATGCCAGCCTCTTCAGTAAGTAAATTCTTATTTCATCCAACATATTTGCACTGCAGGTAGACTTTGTTGTGGTAAGTGGTCAAAAAGTCATTACTTAGGTAGTGATGGAAATAATCACGGCTGGCTCTCAGCACTTGTGAAGCACTTTGCACATACACTGCCTCACTAGTCAAGGCCTATGCCCATTCAAGCTTAAGAGCCCCTGAACCAAAGCTTATCCTTCTAATACAGAGTAGTTCATTTAAACAAACAAACAAAAATCCACTATTTTAATTTACTGGCTGATTTCACTATGCTTCCTCTTTAAATTAAAACTGTATTTGACAATGCACTCATTGGTTTCCCTCTGTACATATTCATTCACTGATCATTCATGAATCATTCTTACACTTTAGCATAAGGAGCTTTCAAAGGCCCCTGAGCTCACACTGGAGTTCTGTTAGATCCCCTCTACCACTACCTCTAAATAGTCCTGCTTTCTTCTCCAACCTTCACTTTCCCCCACTCCATCTCTCTGTTTCCCTGGCCCTGTTTTCTTGGGTTTCTTTCCTTCCCTTCTTCCACCTTCTTTTACCTCTCCACAGCAAATTTGGCTACACATTCGTATCACCTGGGGGCGCACACCTTTAATCCCAGCACGCCACAGGTTGAGGTAGGAAGATCACTGAATTCCAGTCAGCCTAGGCTAGAGTGAGACCCTGCCTGGGGGAGGGGGGGGGGAGAAGAAGAAGAAAGAAAAGAAAAAGAAAAAGAAAAAGAAAAAGAAAAAGAAAAAAATGAAAGCATTCTTGTGCCTAGGCATACCATACCATTTAAGCCAGACTCTCTGACCATGGGCCCCAAGCATTCATCTTTTGAAGAACCTTAGGGATCCCAGTGAATGACCAGGAATGAGAGCAACATTTTTGTCAAGGTAGAGGGAATTATGGCTTCCATTTTGCACAGAAAAATGGCATACAGGTACAGAGCTGCTTGGTATAAAAGAGCAGGAATAAGATGTTTTCAGAGCATTTTATTTCCCTTTATTTTGTGGGATTTTTTCCCCATGGGGTTTTTTTTGTTGTTGTTTAGTTGGTTGGTTGGTTGGTTGGTTTGGTTTTTAATTTTTTATTTTTATTTATTTATTTGAGAATGACACATGAGAGAGAGAGAGGGAATGGGTGCACCAGGGCCTCCAGCCACTGCAAACAAACTCCAGATACACGCACACCTTGTGCATCTGGCTTACGTGGGTCATGGAAACTCGAGCCTCAAACCAAGGTCCTTAGACTTCATAGGCAAGCGCTTAACCACTAAGCCATCTCTCCAGCCCATGGTATTTCTTTGTTTTGGTTTTTTTTTTTTTTTTTTTAGTTTTAGACAGATTCTTGCTCCAAAGCTGATCTCAAACGTACAATCCTCCTGCCTTGAGTTCTGGACCGCCATGTCCAGCTTTTATTTACTTATCCTAGCACAGTTCCCTGAAGAAATATGGGACTCAATAGATATTATAGAATGTAAGTGAATATTCACATGTGTTTCATATAGCATCAGTCCCTAATTATAATGGAAAGAAACCTTGTGATTTAAAGTAAACTAACGGTGGATTGCTGCTAAGTTTCTATTGTAGGATGTACCATTGTCCCTTCCACCACACTAACATGAACTGGGTTATAAATGGGTCCTCAACTTTTGTATTTAATGTCCCTGCACATACTTCAAAGCCTTAGTACTTCTGTGCAGTCTAGAACTATCATGTAATTTAAAATGAATGAGAAACCTTGTGCTCTTCCTTGACAGATGTTTAATACAGAAGAGAAGAAATGTTCTCAGACCCACAGAGTCACAGTGCATGGGGCCCCAGGGCCCGAGCCCTTTGCGGTTTTCACCATAAATGAAGGCACCAAGGCGAAGCAGCTGCTCCAGCAGGCAAGTCTACCAAGCTCGTGGTTAGGGAGGTCTAATGTCCAGTGTGCATGGGTGTGTGTGTACATAAATACATGTGCAAGCATACACACATGCACGCACATGCATGACAGTCATGCTGATATTCTTTTTTTTTTTTTCCAGTACTAGGGATTGAACCTAGGGCACATGCTAGACACTCTCTACCACTGAGCCATAACCTTATCCCTTTTTTAACTGTTGATTTTGAAGCAAGATATTGCCAAGTCGTCCAGGACAACCTTCAGCTTACTCTGCAGCATTGGCAGGCCTTCAGCTTGTCGTCCTCCTGCCTCAGCCTCCTGTGTTTCTGGGATGACAAGCCTATGCCACCAGGACCCACTGTGAGATGTCTTCTTATTGTTTGTTTTACTCAACCTTGACATCCTAAGAATGAAGTGAGAGATGTTGGTACCACTAGACAAGCTACATTAACCACAGAGAAATTTAAACAATTCTTCAGCCACATAAAACACTAGGCTCTAAAAGCATCTAAACCACAGAGAATGACCATGTGTCATCTTCCCCTCAGAACCTAGACACAGGGCTGCATCTTCCTACTTAATATAGTACTTACTAATCACATGAGCTCAGTGAGATCTGTTTGCCATCCTAGAAGTTGGCCCAGATTCCTAGAGCGTCAGCATGGCCCACGCAGGCTGAAAGTCTCATCTCCAGCCACTCTAACTGAAAGAGTAGGCTGAGCAATAACCTTCTTTTCTCTTTCCCTTTGGCACTTGACCTTGAAGGCCTTTGGGGCTGTTATGCTTTGGCGGTGCCAAGAAGCATGGAGGTCCTAAAACAAGAAAATGAGAGCCTATGACCCCAAGTCCTACAGAAGAACTGGCTAAGCCCTTCATGCTGAGTCATTTCTGCCCTGGAGACTCTAACAAGTTCTGTGGCCTTCTGCAGGCAGAATCACTGTCCCGGGAGGACTTATAAGAAGGGACAACCAGAAACAAAGAGCAGTATCCAGAAGAGGGAGCGCTTCTCTCCGAAAAGCAAGAGAGGACCCGTATGACATTCCTTTCCTCTGCACATTAGACTCTCCCATGCTTGATTTGGTGGCTTAACATGCTGAGAGATTTCTTTGTCCTTAGCACATTTCCAAACTCCTCCTCCTTGAGGTTAGGACAGGGACAGCTACGACCATGGGCATGACTCTGGAGCACTCTCTGAAGCTAGGGTACATGATGAAATGTAGTAGGACTCATAATGCACTGGAGAATTAAAAACCAATCAAGCAGCCATTTAGAAGTATTAATCAAAGGTTCTGTACTTTTTAATGTTTTATTTATTTATTTGGGAGAGAGTGAGAGAATGGGTATGCCAGGGCCTCTTGCTGCTGCAAACAAACTCCAGGTGCATTTGCCAATTTGTGCATCAGGCTTTATGTGGGTGCTTAGGAATAGAATCTGTGCCATCTAGCTTTGCAAGCAAGTACTTTAACCACTGTGCCATCTCTCCAGCCCCAGCTCTGTCCTTTGAAGGCACATCTCTATGGTCAGCTCTATGCAGTGACATCATAGAAAACTGCTTAGTTGTCACATTTCATACTTCATTTATACTTCATTCACATTTCAAGCTTACTGACAGTTTTTTGGTTTGTTTTTACCTTGATTTTGTTTTCTCTTGATCATTTTTTAATCAGTCAGTCCGTAAACTTCAGTGTATTTTATCATGAAGGACTACTGTACTGTGGTTTTGTAAAATAAGGAAAACCTCCGATGGGCTTCCCATTAAAAAAAAAAAAAAAAAAACTCCATTTAAAAAAAATATTTTTATTTATTTGCTTGCCAGCAGAGAGAAAGAGAATGAGAATGGGCACTGAGAGCCTAGTGCCACTGCAAACAAACTCCAGACCCATGTACCACTTTGTGTATCCAGCTTTACATGGGTACTGGGAACTGAATCCAGGCCATCAGGCTTTACAAGTAAATGCCTTTAACCACTGAGCCACCTCTCCATCTCTCCATAATTTACTATCCTGCAAATAAGTCTGCAGGGCTGAGAAGAGGTGGTACTGATCCTCCCATGAAGATGGCAATGCTAAATGACCTTCTGGAAGCTTCCTGTCCTGAATTGTTCTTGTAATAGCAGTTGTGTGCTTATTAGTCTGTTTGCCTTGGTCCTGTGGACTCAACAACATGGTATCAACTTTAGAACAAGGCCGGGGTGGGGTGCTCAGAGTCTTCTGAGAACCCTCTGCTCCCACTCTCCCCAGCATATTACACTGTGGTGCTCCCACTCTCCTCAGCATATTACACTGTGCTGCTCCCACTCTCCTCAGCATATTACACTGTGATGCTCCCACTCTCCTCAGCATATTACACTGTGGTGTTCCCACTCTCCTCAGCATATTACACTGTGATGCTCCCACTCTCCTCAGCATATTACAATGCGCTGCTCCCACTCTCCTCAGCATATTACACTGCGCTGCTCCCACTCTCCTCAGCATATTACACTGTGGTGCTCCCACTCTCCTCAGCATATTACACTGTGGTGTCCCACTCTCCTCAGCATATTACACTGTGGTGCTCCCACTCTCCCCAGCATATTACACTGTGGTGCTCCCACTCTCCTCAGCATATTACACTGTGCTGCTCCCACTCTCCTCAGCATATTACACTGTGATGCTCCCACTCTCCTCAGCATATTACACTGTGGTGTTCCCACTCTCCTCAGCATATTACACTGTGATGCTCCCACTCTCCTCAGCATATTACACTGCGCTGCTCCCACTCTCCTCAGCATATTACACTGCGCTGCTCCCACTCTCCTCAGCATATTACACTGTGATGCTCCCACTCTCCTCAGCATATTACACTGTGATGCTCCCACTCTCCTCAGCATATTACACTGCGATGCTCCCACTCTCCTCAGCATATTACACTGCGCTGCTCCCACTCTCCTCAGCATATTACACTGCGCTGCTCCCACTCTCCTCAGCATATTACACTGTGGTGCTCCCACTCTCCTCAGCATATTACACTGTGGTGCTCCCACTCTCCTCAGCATATTACACTGCGCTGCTCCCACTCTCCTCAGCATATTACACTGTGGTGCTCCCACTCTCCTCAGCATATTACACTGTGATGCTCCCACTCTCCTCAGCATATTACACTGCGCTGCTCCCACTCTCCTCAGCATATTACACTGTGCTGCTCCCACTCTCCTCAGCATATTACACTGTGATGCTCCCACTCTCCTCAGCATATTACACTGTGCTGCTCCCACGCTCCTCAGCATATTACACTTTGGTGCTCCCACTCTCCTCAGCATATTACACTGCGCTGCTCCCACTCTCCTCAGCATATTACACTGTGGTGCTCCCACTCTCCTCAGCATATTACACTGTGATGCTCCCACTCTCCTCAGCATATTACACTGTGGTGTTCCCACTCTCCACAGCATATTACACTGTGCTGCTCCCACTCTCCTCAGCATATTACACTGTGGTGCTCCCACTCTCCACAGCATATTACACTGCGGTGCTCCCACTCTCCTCAGCATATTACACTGTGGTGCTCCCACTCTCCTCAGCATATTACACTGCGCTGCTCCCACTCTCCTCAGCATATTACACTGTGGTGCTCCCACTCTCCTCAGCATATTACACTGCGCTGCTCCCACTCTCCTCAGCATATTACACTGTGGTGCTCCCACTCTCCTCAGCATATTACACTGTGATGCTCCCACTCTCCTCAGCATATTACACTGCGCTGCTCCCACTCTCCTCAGCATATTACACTGTGCTGCTCCCACTCTCCTCAGCATATTACACTGTGATGCTCCCACTCTCCTCAGCATATTACACTGTGCTGCTCCCACTCTCCTCAGCATATTACACTTTGGTGCTCCCACTCTCCTCAGCATATTACACTGCGCTGCTCCCACTCTCCTCAGCATATTACACTGTGGTGCTCCCACTCTCCTCAGCATATTACACTGTGATGCTCCCACTCTCCTCAGCATATTACACTGTGGTGTTCCCACTCTCCACAGCATATTACACTGTGCTGCTCCCACTCTCCTCAGCATATTACACTGTGGTGCTCCCACTCTCCACAGCATATTACACTGCGGTGCTCCCACTCTCCTCAGCATATTACACTGTGGTGCTCCCACTCTCCTCAGCATATTACACTGCGCTGCTCCCACTCTCCTCAGCATATTACACTGTGGTGCTCCCACTCTCCTCAGCATATTACACTGCGCTGCTCCCACTCTCCTCAGCATATTACACTGTGGTGCTCCCACTCTCCTCAGCATATTACACTGCGCTGCTCCCACTCTCCTCAGCATATTACACTGTGGTGCTCCCACTCTCCTCAGCATATTACACTGTGCTGCTCCCACTCTCCTCAGCATATTACACTGTGGTGCTCCCACTCTCCTCAGCATATTACACTGTGATGCTCCCACTCTCCTCAGCATATTACACTGTGCTGCTCCCACTCTCCTCAGCATACTACACTGTGGTGCTCCCACTCTCCTCAGCATATTACACTGTGGTGCTCCCACTCTCCTCAGCATATTACACTGTGCTGCTCCCATTCTCCTCAGCTTATTACAATATGCTGCTCCCACTCTCCTCAGCATATTACACTGTGATGCTCCCACTCTCCTCAGCATATTACACTGTGATGCTCCCACTCTCCTCAGCATATTACACTGTGATGCTCCCACTCTCCTCAGCATATTACACTGTGCTGCTCCCACTCTCCTCAGCATATTACACTGTGATGCTCCCACTCTCCTCAGCATATTACACTGTGATGCTCCCACTCTCCTCAGCATATTACACTGTGATGCTCCCACTCTCCTCAGCATATTACACTGTGATGCTCCCACTCTCCTCAGCATATTACACTGTGATGCTCCCACTCTCCTCAGCATATTACACTGTGATGCTCCCACTCTCCTCAGCATATTACACTTTGGTGCTCCCACTCTCCTCAGCATATTACACTGCACTGCTCCCACTCTCCTCAGCATATTACACTGTGGTGCTCCCACTCTCCTCAGCATATTACACTGTGATGCTCCCACTCTCCTCAGCATATTACACTGTGGTGCTCCCACTCTCCTCAGCATATTACACTGTGGTGCTCCCACTCTCCTCAGCATATTACACTGTGATGCTCCCACTCTCCTCAGCATCAGCATATTACACTGTGATGCTCCCACTTCCTCAGCATATTACACTGTGATGCTCCCACTCTCCTCAGCATATTACACTGTGGTGCTCCCACTCTCCTCAGCATATTACACTGTGATGCTCCCACTCTCCTCAGCATATTACACTGTGATGCTCCCACTCTCCTCAGCATATTACACTGTGGTGCTCCCACTCTCCTCAGCATATTACACTGTGATGCTCCCACTCTCCTCAGCATATTACACTGTGATGCTCCCACTCTCCTCAGCATATTACACTGTGGTGCTCCCACTCTCCTCAGCATATTACACTGTGATGCTCCCACTCTCCTCAGCATATTACACTGTGGTGCTCCCACTCTCCTCAGCATATTACACTGTGATGCTCCCACTCTCCTCAGCATATTACACTGTGATGCTCCCACTCTCCTCAGCATATTACACTGCGCTGCTCCCACTCTCCTCAGCATATTACACTGCGCTGCTCCCACTCTCCTCAGCATATTACACTGTGATGCTCCCACTCTCCTCAGCATATTACACTGCACTGCTCCCACTCTCCTCAGCATATTACACTGTGGTGCTCCCACTCTCCTCAGCATATTACACTGTGATGCTCCCACTCTCCTCAGCATATTACACTGTGATGCTCCCACTCTCCTCAGCATATTACACTGCGCTGCTCCCACTCTCCCCAGCATATTATACTGCGCTGCTCCCACTCTCCTCAGCATATTACACTGTGGTGCTCCCACTCTCCTCAGCATATTACACTGTGATGCTCCCACTCTCCTCAGCATATTACACTGTGATGCTCCCACTCTCCTCAGCATATTACACTGTGGTGCTCCCACTCTCCTCAGCATATTACACTGTGGTGCTCCCACTCTCCTCAGCATATTACACTGTGATGCTCCCACTCTCCTCAGCATATTACAATGTGATGCTCCCACTCTCCTCAGCATATTACACTGCGCTGCTCCCACTCTCCCCAGCATATTATACTGCGCTGCTCCCACTCTCCTCAGCATATTACACTGCGCTGCTCCCACTCTCCTCAGCATATTACACTGTGCTGCTCCCACTCTCCTCAGCATATTACACTGTGATGCTCCCACTCTCCTCAGCATATTACACTGTGGTGCTCCCACTCTCCTCAGCATATTACACTGTGGTGCTCCCACTCTCCTCAGCATATTACACTGCGCTGCTCCCACTCTCCTCAGCATATTACACTGCACTGCTCCCACTCTCCTCAGCATATTACACTGTGGTGCTCCCACTCTCCTCAGCATATTACACTGTGATGCTCCCACTCTCCTCAGCATATTACACTGTGATGCTCCCACTCTTCTCAGCATATTACACTGCGCTGCTCCCACTCTCCACAGCATATTACACTGTGATGCTCCCACTCTCCTCAGCATATTACACTGTGATGCTCCCACTCTCCTCAGCATATTACACTGTGGTGCTCCCACTCTCCTCAGCATATTACACTGTGATGCTCCCACTCTCCTCAGCATATTACAGTGTGCTGCTCCCACTCTCCTCAGCATACTACACTGTGGTGCTCCCACTCTCCTCAGCATATTACACTGTGGTGCTCCCACTCTCCTCAGCATATTACACTGTGATGCTCCCATTCTCCTCAGCATATTACACTGTGATGCTCCCACTCTCCTCAGCATATTACAATGTGCTGCTCCCACTCTCCTCAGCATATTACACTGTGATGCTCCCACTCTCCTCAGCATATTACAATGTGCTGCTCCCACTCTCCTCAGCATATTACACTGTGATGCTCCCACTCTCCTCAGCATATTACACTGTGGTGCTCCCACTCTCCTCAGCATATTACACTGTGATGCTCCCATTCTCCTCAGCTTATTACAATGTGCTGCTCCCACTCTCCTCAGCATATTACACTGTGATGCTCCCACTCTCCTCAGCATATTACACTGTGGTGCTCCCACTCTCCTCAGCATATTACACTGTGATGCTCCCACTCTCCTCAGCATATTACACTGTGATGCTCCCACTCTCCTCAGCATATTACACTGCACTGCTCCCACTCTCCTCAGCATATTACACTGTGGTGCTCCCACTCTCCTCAGCATATTACACTGTGATGCTCCCACTCTCCTCAGCATATTACACTGTGATGCTCCCACTCTCCTCAGCATATTACACTGTGCTGCTCCCACTCTCCTCAGCATATTACACTGTGGTGCTCCCACTCTCCTCAGCATATTACACTGTGATGCTCCCACTCTCCTCAGCATATTACACTGTGATGCTCCCACTCTCCTCAGCATATTACACTGTGCTGCTCCCACTCTCCTCAGCATATTACACTGTGCTGCTCCCACTCTCCTCAGCATATTACACTGTGCTGCTCCCACTCTCCTCAGCATATTACACTGTGCTGCTCCCACTCTCCTCAGCATATTACACTGTGATGCTCCCACTCTCCTCAGCATATTACACTGTGATGCTCCCACTCTCCTCAGCATATTACACTGTGCTGCTCCCACTCTCCTCAGCATATTACACTGTGATGCTCCCACTCTCCTCAGCATATTACACTGCGCTGCTCCCACTCTCCTCAGCATATTACACTGTGATGCTCCCACTCTCCTCAGCATATTACACTGCGCTGCTCCCACTCTCCTCAGCATATTACACTGTGATGCTCCCACTCTCCTCAGCATATTACACTGCACTGCTCCCACTCTCCTCAGCATATTACACTGTGGTGCTCCCACTCTCCTCAGCATATTACACTGTGATGCTCCCACTCTCCTCAGCATATTACACTGTGCTGCTCCCACTCTCCTCAGCATATTACACTGTGATGCTCCCACTCTCCTCAGCATATTACACTGTGGTGCTCCCACTCTCCTCAGCATATTACACTGCGCTGCTCCCACTCTCCTCAGCATATTACACTGTGATGCTCCCACTCTCCTCAGCATATTACACTGCGCTGCTCCCACTCTCCTCAGCATATTACACTGTGCTGCTCCCACTCTCCTCAGCATATTACACTGTGGTGTCCCACTCTCCTCAGCATATTACACTGTGGTGCTCCCACTCTCCTCAGCATATTATATTGTGGTGCTCCCACTCTCCTTAGCACATTACACTGTGATTTTCCTCCAAATGAGAAAATGTTAACTCTGGCCATTGCAGGGATCCAGGAGTTATTTTCTTTTTTCCCTCTTTGTTTTTATTTATTTTCTTAATTAATTTTGTATTGACAACTTTCATAATTATAGCCAATAACCCATGGAAATGTCCTCCCTCCCCCCACTTTCCCCTTTGAAACTCCATTCTCCATCATATCCCCTCCCCCCACTCTCAATCAGTCTCTCTTTTATTTTGATGTCATGATCTTTTGCTCCTATTATGATGGTCTTGTGTAGGTTGTGTCAGGCACTGTGAAGTCATGGATATCCAGGCCATTTTGTGTCTGGAGGAGCAGGTTGTAAGGAGTCCTACCCTTCCTTTGGCTCTTACATTCTTTCTGCCACCTCTTCCTCAATGGACCCTGAGCGTTGGAAGGTGTGATAGAGATATTTCAATGCTGAGCACTCCTCTGTCACTTCTTCCCAGCACTATAGTGCCTTCTGAGTCATCCCAAGTTCACCTCATCTGAAAAGAGAAGCTTCTCTCACCAAAAGTGAGAGTAGCATTAATATATGGGTATGAACATTAAGAAAGGTGCTTACTGGGCAGTTTGGTGAGCATAGTATGTACATTTAGGCAGATACCAGCAGAGCAGACATTACACCCCTAGGGCTCATGACTACCCCTGACTTAGGTTTTCAGTATGAGGCATGTATTCCCTCATATGGAGTGGGCCTGCAGTCCAGTCCAGGGTTTCCCCCTGTTGCAGTCAAGTTCACATTGCTGGCAGAAATCACCTGACCAAGAGCAGCTTGTGGGAGAAAAAAAAAGGGGGGGTTATTTTGGCTTACAGACTTGAGGGGAAGCTCCACGATGGCAGGGGAAAATGATAGCAGGAGCAGAGAGTAGATATCACCTCCTGGCCAACATCAGATGGACAACAGGAACAGGAGAGTGTGCCAAACACTGGCAAAAGGAAACTGGCTGTAATATCGCTAAGCCAGCCCCCAATAATACACTGCCTCGAGGAGGCATTAATTCCCAAATCTCCAACAGCTGGGAACCTAGCATTCAGAATACCTAAGTTTATAGGGGAAACCAGAATCAAATCACCACACCCCCATAACAGGCATGCCACTATTGCACACACTGGCACATTTGGCCTGGCTGGCCAAATTCAAGGCTTGCAGTGTCTATTGTTGAGTATCTTCACTGGTGATTTCCCTCTCTCTCCCATTGAACTGCATGCAGCATAGCTTTTTCCAGCTTTTTGTCAGCTGGTCTACATGGAGAAGGTTTTCAGCTCAGCTCCGGCAGGATTTCTCAGTGATCTTGCAGCCCAAGTATGTGAGGTCTTCACCAAGGGCCTCAGCAATGGCCTGTAATATTTGGGGGGCATCAGGGACCTCCCTGGCCAACAACTCACTGGAAGGTATCCCATCCCTGGCACTGAAATTTTTCTAGTAACAATCTATGGCTTCTGGGTGTGCCATTGTCCAGAAAAGTAGGTTTCCATATGAATTATTCATATCCTCTTAGATTTTGATTAGCCCTCCTCCCACCTTCCCTTTACTCAATCTCTTCCCCTGACCTCACTTAGGCCTTTCCACCCCCATTAATCTGTTCTTCCTCTTATATATATATATACAATACCATCCTATTAAGACCCTTCCCTCCCTTTCTATTCCCTTTATATATCCTTTCTAGCTTACTGACCTCTGCTACTGAGTTTTATTCCAAGGAGTTGTTTTCTTAATACAGGCCAAATGGTGGCAGCTGTCTTTCATCACCAGGCTGCTTCTCCCATGAAGGCACCAAGGGGATTTCTTCACTGTCTGTCCTTTTGTCAGAAATCTGTACCACAGGAGTGAGATCATATATCAGTAAGACCATAGGGATGGTTAGTATTCACTAAGTTCTCATACTGTACCCATGCTGTGCTTAATGTCTCAGTCATCAAAACAAAGAAATTATTAGTATGAGAATTCCCATTTTATAGGTGAGGAAGGTCTCCCAGAGTTTACATATCTTGACCAACTCTTCAAAGACAGTAAGTCAATAGAGCCCTGTGCTTGCTAGGTAAGTGCTCTACCACAGCCATAGCCCCAGCTCAGGATAGTTAAGTCTTAAAAGGAAATCTCAGACCGAGAGATATTTGAATCCAGAGCACTGTTTCAGCCTCTCCATGCTGACTGTACAGGGTCAGTGGCCAACAGAAAGAAGCCCTTAGGCACCATATCAGGACTCTGTGCAAGAATCCCCAGCTGTTGCAGTTAGCTTCACATGCTGACACAAAACACCTGACCAAAAGCAGCTTGGGGGCTGTAGAGATGGCTTAGTGGTTAAGCGCCTGCCTGTGAAGCCTAAGAACTCATGTTCGAGGCTTGATCCCCAGGACCCACATTAGCCAATTGCACAAGGGGGCGCATGCATCTGGAGTTCGTTTGCACTGGCTGGAGGGCCTGGCGTGCCCATTCTCTCTCTCTCTCCTCTCCTCTCCTCTCCTCTCCTCTCCTCTCCTCTCCTCTCCTCTTTACTCTCTCTTTCTCTCTCTCTCTCTCTCTCTCTCTTCCCCCATCTCTAATAAATAAATGAAAGTCTTTTAAAATATATTTTTAAAAAGCAGCTTGTGGGCTGGAGAGATGGCTTAGCAGTTAAGAGCTTGCCTGTGAAGCCTAAGGACCCCGATTCAAGGCTCGACTCCCCAGGACCCACGTTAGCCAGATGCACAAGGGGGCGCACGCGTCTGGAGTTCATTTGCAGTGGCTGGAGGCCCTGTCGCACCCATTCTCTCTCCCTCTGTCTATCTGCCTCTTCCTCTCTCTGTCTGTCGCTCTCAAATAAATAAATAAAATAAAATAAAAAAGCAGCTTGTGCTGGATGACCTATATACCTCAACAAGGAGGGGCTAAGGGGAGAGGGTAGGTCATGGATGAGCCTAATAATGGTACCAAATTGACTGTATTTGCTCAGTACAAAACTAATTAATTAAAAAAAAGCAGCTTGTAGGAGAAAAGGGATTATTTTGACTTATACACTCGAGAGGAAGCTTCATGATGGCAGGAGAAACCATTCCATGAGCAGAGGCTGCACATCACCTCCTGGCCAACATCAGGTAGACAACAACAGGACAAGAGTGTGCCAAACATTGGCAAGGGGAAGCTGGCTATAACACCTGTAAGCCCGCCCCAAACAACACATCTCCAACAAGGCTCCAATTCCCAAATTGCCATCAGCTGGGGATCAAGCATTCAGAACACATAGTTTATGGGGGATACCTGAATCAAACCACCACACCATCAACTTAGATCAGATGAGAATCTAAGCCTGTGAGCCTTCCACGAGAAGACAGTTCTTCCCAGTGTGAGAAAGAGATGGTGATAGTAACAGATGGACTGGGTTCTGTGCTCTCTGTCCTTTGTTGTGAGAATACAAAGAGCTAGGTTGATGGTATAAGGAACCTAAGGTTTTAATTCAGTAAGACTTCTTGTTCTAACAGTGGGACAAATAGTTATACTATCTGGGAATTACGGATAAATTATGCTATTGACCAGAAGGGACATAAACAAGCTTTTTTGGATATATGAAAATTCTTAGGTCTTATAGGAGGAACTATGCAACTTTGTGGAGGTTTTACTTAAACGTATTTCATGCCCATCTGAGAATCATGAAAATAGCCTTGTTTTCAAAAAATGATTGTGTCACCCTTCAGAACTGTGTCTCATGCTGCCTTTGATTTTTTTTTTTTTTTTTTTTTTTTTAGATTCTGACACTTGAGCAAGACACCAAACTTATCACCACAGAGTATTTTTTGATGGAAGAAAAGTACTTTATATCTAAAGAAAAGAACGAGTGCAGGAAACAACCGTTCCAAAGAGCTGTGGGTCCAGAAGAGGAAATCATGCAGATTTTAAGTAGCTGGTTTCCAGAAGAAGGATATGTAGGCAGGATTGTCTTAAAACCCCAACAGGAAGTAAGTCCATCCTCAGCACAGCACAGTGAGGGCTCAGTATATGATCAAGCATTTTGCCATTGACTGCCACCCTCATATCCTGAACTACTTGTATTCCAACTTGGTTTGCATTATTCTTCTTAAGTAACTCAAAAAATGGCTTTATTTTTTTTTAGCATATATTCAGAAGGTTAACTCTAAGGTACAGAAATTCAGTCTAAAAATCCTTTTAAAAACAACGGGAGCAATAACTTAAAGGATGCCTGTGCATATTACCAGCTGTGGTCTAGTATTTTATTTGTATGCCTGAAAAGACATTGCTGTGAAGGTCATCTTACTGCCACAGGAGATATGGTTTAGGCCCCCCAGTGGATGTTTGCAACCTCAGATAGAACTAACATTTACTATACAAGCTTTATGACATAGTGACAGTTGGTTGGATCACCAAGACAGTGAAATAAGCCGGGCGTGCTGACGCATGCCTTTAATCCCAGCACTCAGAAGGCAGAGGTAGGAGGATGACCCTGAGTTCATGAGTTCAAGGCTACTCTGAGACTACAGAGAGAACTCCAGGCCAGCCTGAGCTAGAGTAAGACTCCACCTTGAAAAAACAAAACAAAACAAACAAACGGAAAAAAAAAAAAAGACAGTGAAGTGACTGATGGGCAAATAGTCCATTGAAAATGGATATGTTGGACAAAGGAATGGTTCATGTCCCAAACAGGATGAAACAGGACACATGCACAAAGTTTAAAACTGAGAAATTAAAGCCAGGCATGCTGGCTCATGCCTTTAATCCCAGCACTTGGGAGGCAGAGGTAGGAGGATCACCATGAGTTCGCGGCCACCCTGAGACCGCAGAGTGAATTCCAGGTCAGCCTGGGCTAGAGTGAGACCCTACTTCCAAAAACAAAAAACCTGAGAAGTTATTTATCTGTGTCATTTTCCATTAAACATTTTTCAGACCAAAGTTCTGAAACCACAGAAAGCAAACACTCAGATAAGGGGGGGGGCTACCACATTGTGTGATAGAGGATCTGTGGGTTTTCTGTAGATGGAGGTTGATTGCCTTCCTGCTAGTGCCAGGTAAGCTTTAGCTTAGCTAGAGATAGTTGGCTTGTAAAGTCTGTACAAATATTCCAAATTCCAAAAGACTCAAAAGTCTGAAACATGGGGCTGGAGAGATGGCTTAGCGGTTAAGGCACTTGCCTACAAAGCCAAAGGACCCAGGTTTGGTTCCCCACTACCCACGTAAAGCCAG
Organism: Dipus sagitta; assembly: GCA_036346955.1. Taxonomy (NCBI): domain Eukaryota; kingdom Metazoa; phylum Chordata; class Mammalia; order Rodentia; family Dipodidae; genus Dipus; species Dipus sagitta. The sequence goes on along the minus strand of CM070770.1, from coordinate 42,015,309 downwards.
ATACACAAGGTGGTGCATGCATCTAGAGTTCATTTGCAGTGGCTAGAGGCCTTGGTGTGCCCATTCTCTCCCTCTACTTACCTGTTCCTCTCTCTCTCTCTATCTCTCTCAAATAGATAAATAAAAATCTGAAATGTATCTGGTCCCAAGCATTTCAGATGAGGGTTAATCAGCCTATAAAACGTTCTGTGCTTATAAGAAAAAGGTACTATTTCTTTCAAAATATTCCACAACTCCACACAAACTAAGAATAATCTTTCAAAAAAAAAAAAAAAAGAAGAAGAAGAATCTCTCATCCTTGCTCAGAATTAGGAAAACTTGGTGTTATATGTGATCCCATGAAAGGAAGAAAATAACTACTTCCAAACTGACTGAACATTGGTTAGCTTCAGTCACCTTTGTTTATGGAACACTTCTTTTCTGAACAAACTAGTAAGCCCTCCCCTTTCTTTTTTTAATATTTTTATTTATTATTTGAGAGAGAAAAAGAGGGTGTGAGAGAGAGAGAGAGAGAGAATGGGCATGCCGGGGCCTCCAGCCACTGTTAAAAAAAAAAAAAAAAAAAAAAAAAAAACTCTAGATGTGTGCACCCCCTTGTACATCTGGCTTACGTGGGACCTGGAGAATCAAACCTGGGTCCTTAGGCTTTGCAGGCAAGCACCTTAGCCACCAAACCATCTCTCCAGCCCAGGCCTCCCCTTATTTACTGCCATTTTTGAAAATATTTTATTATTTATTTATTTGACAGAAAGAGAGAGAATGGGCACACCAGGGCCTCCAGCCACTGCAAACGAACTCCAATCACTTGTCCCCCCTTGTGCATCTGACTAACATGTGTTCTGAGGAATCGAACCTGGGTCCTTTGACTTTACAGGCAAACGCCTTAACCACTAAGCCAGCCCTCCAGCCCTTACTGCCATTTTTTTAAATGTATAAAATTATTTTACCAATGTGCACAATCAGATCTGATGACAAGTCAAAATAAAGATTTGTCTTTAGGCTTCACAGGCAAGCACTTAACCGCTAAGCCATCTCTCCAGCCCAAGTAAGAACTTTTAAGAATGGTATGAAATGATGAGCAATCTCTTTAAGTGGGGAGAAAAACAAGTTGTCAACTGGTATATGTAGGAGGGTAAAATCTTTACATAACAGAAGTAGACAACAACTTTGCACCTCCACTGCCATTATTAGAATGAATAGGGTGTGTGTTGGGTTACTTCTTGTTACTAGGGCAAGTTGTCTGACCACAAGCAGCTTAAAGAAGGAAAGGTTCTATTGTGGACTTCAGTTTCAGAGGGAAGTGTAGTATGGCGAGGACAGCATAGCAGGACCAAGAGGCTGTAGTCACACTGTCACATAATTAGGAAGGAGAGAGAGAACAGTATCTAAAGGCCCACTCCCAGTGACATTTCCTCCAGCAAGGCTCAACCTCCTAAAGGTTCCCACAGCCTCCCAGAACAGCTCAACCAGCTGGGGATTAGGTATTAAAACACATGGGAGTCATTTTTTATTCAAACCACCACAGGTCCAAAACTCCAGTCATGTAAATTGTAGGGCTATGACGGCAGAGTTGGTTATTTAAGAACTTGGGCAGGCCTGGCCGGCTGGCTCCAGCCTCCAGGAACCAGTCCTTTCTGGTCTTAGTTTGGCACCATCTGGTGGCAGATTTTGATTTTGACTTTATATCAATGGGGACAGTTGTGGGTCATGTGACCAGATAGAACTTCCAAGGAAGTGACAGCAAATCTTAAATTCTCTGATTCACTAGCATCATTTTCAGTAGTCTAGTCTGTGGAACATAGGCTAGAAGAATGCTCAGAATATAATTTTCTTAAGTCTTCACCTCTGACAGAATCAGCTACTATTTACTTCCCTCCCTTCTCTCCATGTTCTCATTTTACAGAAGATAATTTTATGCTTTTATCATTTGACAGTGGAGGGGGGCTGCCAAATGGGCAGAAGTCCTATGAGAAATTGCGTCCTTAGTCCTATAATTCCAATATCTTCTCTATTTTTTAAACTTTATTTATTTATTTATTTGAGAGAGAGAGAAAGAGGCAAATAGAGGGTGAGAGAGAATGGGCACATCAGGGCCTCCAGCCACTGCAAACAAACTCCAGATGTGTGTGCCCCCTTGTGCATCTGGCTTACATAGGTCCTAGGGAATCGAACCGAGGTCCTTTGGCTTTGCAGGCAAATGCCTTAACCAGTAAGCCATCTCTCCAGCCCCTGTTGTGTATTTTTATTCCACATATAGTAAAATACATTTGTGCAGTCATGACATGCGTACAAGGGTTATATGACCTCACATCAGTGAGACTATGTTTTCAGTTTGGTTTGTTTCTGAGAATGAGGTGAGAAAAAAGATGAGAATGAGTAAAGTTTACCTCATTATACTTCTGTACTGTTTGAAATTTTTTAATCACATTCATGTATTTGGAGAGAGAAAAAATGGATTTTACTGAAAACTAACTTGCCAAAGTATAATTCTCGTAATTATTGGGAATCCATAAGTATTCATTGCAATAAGGCTTACTTCCAGCCATTGTGCAGTAAAAACGGTTGGCCTTGTTCATCCTGCCTGGCTGAATACTTCTACTTCATATTTTATGTCTAGTATTTCTTACATGCTGAAATGTGTATGTGGGAATAGGTTTCCCCTAAATACTAACTTACTTTTTCTTATCCAGCTCTTGATAGTCAGCAAGGTAGTATATTTTCATTCTAAAACTTTATAGTTAATTTAGACTCTCAAAATCTTCAACTAAGGGATGGTGACACACACCATCCCAGCACTTGGGATGCTGAGGTAGGAGTTCATGGCCATCCTGGGACTACAGAGTGAGTTCCTGGTCAGCTTAGACTACAGTGGGTCCCTACTTCAAAAAAAAAAATCCATAACTTGTTGGGGGGCTAGGGAGATAGCTTGCCTTACAAGCATGAGAACCTGAATTCCATACCCAGGACCCACATAAACAAGTTAAGGGTACTGGTGTGTACTTGTCATCCCGCTGCTGGACAGGTAGAAACACGAGGATCCCTAGAATTCACTAGCTAGCCAGTCTAGCCTAATTGACAAGTTCCAGGCCAAAAAGAGACCCTATCTCAAGAAAATGTCTTGCAGGCATCTGAGGAACACCCAAAGTTGTGTGTTCCTGCATGTGTATACATGTGTGTGTGCAGACACACGAACATGCACACGTGTGCGCACACATACTCTCCACAACTAATAGGAGCAGGCCTATTCTGGGCCAGACCTTATGAGTCTGTCAACAGCAGCAGAAACCAACAGGTTCTTCCCTTCAGAAGGCAGGTACATCTTTTGAATAGTGTATGACATGCTAACTAATTTCAGAAGGCAGGTATATCTTTTCTATAGTGTGTGACATGTTAACTAATACACGAAAATGTACAACTAGAAGGTTGTTTTCACATTACAATACAGCTCAGATTTTTGCTAGATTTTCCTGCCCCCTGAATCACTTCACTGTTTATTCAGACCTTTTCCCTTTACAATGTAGACCTTAGAGGAGAAAAGCATTGTCCAAGACGACAAAGAGGTGATCTTGAGCTCGGAGGAAGAGAGTTTCTTTGTCCAAGTGCATGATGTCTCTCCAGAACAACCTCGAACCGTCATCAAAGCCCCTCGTGTCAGCACTGCCCAGGATGTCATTCAGCAGGTAAAACCTCACCATGGGACCCAGGTGTAGCTCAGAGGTGTGTATAATACTTGTGGGGCATGTACCAAGCCCTGGCTTCGATCTCGAACAAATGTATGCATTGATGGCTCATTTATGAAGTTCTAGAATGGGGGACCTGGAAAGGGATAGTATATCTCTTAAGGGCAGGAACTATTTGTAGATGCTTAGCTGGTGCTACAAGGAGCCTGGTTCTCTACAAAGCACTGATAATAATGGACTGAGGAGGTGGCTGAACAGAAACTATCCCCAAAATGCCTGAGCCAGGACTTCAAGACCTCCTCTGAAGGCCCTCTCAGAAGACAAGCCGGAGCCAACTCTGACCCTAAACTGACTTCCTTCCTGTAGGCCAGATTCCTTTGTTTCTGTGGTTCCAGAGAACCGTTCCTTCACTTATGGCTTGCTCATGGTTTGCACTCATTACACAGCTGTTCAAGAAGAGAAGCAGCACAATGGTGAAGGGAAGCTCTGCTTCTTACTCAGGAATCTTGAACAAAACCTCGCTCAGGGGCTGGAGAGATGGCTTAGCAGTTAAGCACTTGCCTAGGAAGCCTAAGGACACCCATTCAAGGCTCGATTCCCAGGACCCACGTTAGCCAGATGCACAAGGGGGCGCATGCATCTGGAGTTCGTTTGCAGTGGCTGGAGGCCCTGGCACACCCATTCTCTCTTTCTCTCTCTCTCTCTCTCTCTCTTCCTTTCTCTCTGTCTGTTGCTCTCAAATAAATAAATAAAAATTTTAAAAAATATGCCGGGCGTGGTGGCGCACACCTTTAATCCCAGCACTTGGGAGGCAGAGATAGGAGGATCGCCGTGAGGTCAAGGCCACCCTGAGACTACAGAGTGAATTCCAGGTCAGCCTGAGCTACAGTGAGACCCTACCTCAAAAAACCAAAAAAAAAAAAAAAAAAAAAAAACTTTAAAAATATGCCGGGCGTGGTAGCACACACACACACAAAAAAAAAAAATCCTGTACCTAATGTATATTTATAAAAAAAAAAAAAAAAAAAACTCACTCAGATCTGTGTCTTATACTGGGTGATGGAAAACTTCTTGTGTGGGGGAGGGGTGTGGAATCTGATTTATTTCCATTGTATAAATACTCCTCCTGTGTCTGATTTTACCAGCCCATTTCAGTTGCTATAGCAACATTAAGTGATAAGTCACCGTATAGATAATCTGGAGATAGTACAGTAGTACTTCCCTCACAAGTCTATTGTGGAAGTCAGCCAGGAAACACATGTGAGTTGTTTTATACAATACAAGCACCTAGCAAACACAACCTGAGTGTGATTATTGGGTGAATATTAGTAGCCTCTATAATTGATGCTGAATTCCAGATTTTCCTTTCTTTTACTCACCCTATCTCCTCCCCAAAGTACAGCACAATGCCTTGGCCATAAGGTTGTGACTAAACATGAACAAATAAATGCATAAATGATAGTCTACTAGATGATAATAGAGACCATGTGACTTCTAAAGTCCTTTTGACATCAATATCTGAGACTATAATAAAGAGGGAGCCTTGTGAGGGAGAGAGGCTGGGGGAGGGAAAGAATCTATATTTCACATAGCCTATATGTCTGTGAACTTTGATATGTGCAAGGAATCCAAATAGAGTCTTTTATTCTCTTACATAGCTTACTCTCACTAGCTGTGCTTACTCTGAAACCTGCTTAGGCTTTATGAGATTAAGCGCCTTATCTAAACCAGGCCTATTGGAGCCTCAGAGAGGGAATCTGAGAAGGTTTACCGAAAGCCTAGTCACAAGGTGGAAAGGAGGTATCAGGTGACCTGATCCAGAGCTCTGCAAGTCTGAATCACTTTTCCACCTTAAAGTTTTATGTAGGATGAATGCTTTACTCAACTGGTTGTAATTTATCTTTCAGACTTTATGCAAAGCCAAATATTCCTACAGCATCCTGAGCAACCCCAACCCAAGCGACTACGTGCTCTTGGAAGAGGTGGTGAAAGATGGCCCCAGCAGGAAGTCTTCTACCCCAAAGTCCTCGCAGCGGGCACTTTCGGACCAGGAGTGTGTGTTTCAAGCACAAAGCAAATGGAAAGGTGCAGGAAAGTTCATCCTTAAGCTAAAGGAGCAGGTGCAGGTGAGGGATATTGGCTGTCTTCATGAATCCCGTCACATCATAATCAGATTCGGGAGCTACTGAAATCAAGGAGAAAGTTGACAAGGAGTTGTTGAAGAGAATTGTGTGACTTTGTTTTCCGGGGGGAGGGGGGCAAACCAAACAATTAAGCATGCTCTTCTGTGTGGTTAAAACCCTGAGGTTGGACCATCTGTGGGATTATGACTTGTTGGGCATGGTGGCGCACACCTTGAATCCTAACACTCAGGAGGCAGAGGTAGGAGGATCGCTGTGAGTTCAAGGCCAGCCTGAGAGTACATAGTGAATTCCAGGTCAGCCTGAGCTAGAGCGAGACCCTACCTTAAACCTGAGAATGGAAACCTTTGGCCCACTTCCCAAAGATCTACTTGCCAGAGAAAGGAGTATAAAAAACTCCCTTTGGCTTAATGATACAGGACTCAGGAGCCTGGTTTACCTTTACATCAAACCGATTATCCACCCCCTCCCTGCACAGGCATCCCGAGAAGACAAAAGAAGAGGCATCTCTTTTGCAAGTGAACTCAAGAAGCTCACCAAGTCAACTAAGCAGCCCCGAGGACTCACATCACCACCTCAGCTTGTGGCCTCAGAAAGTGTCCAAAACAAGGAGAAGCTTGTGGGCACCTTGTCCTCCGGTGACACAATGGATTGTCCGCAGTGACTGAGAGCAGCATGTTAGACTCAGGTATTAATGTTACCTTGAAACAGCATTCTGCATTCAATTGAAACTACTTTGTATGATTCAGTCAGTAAGATGGCCTTGCGTCTTGTCCAAGATGACATCCCCTGAAGACAGGTGGGAATGGTCCCTTGAAACAGGACACAGGCTCATACTCCTGTATAACTCAGGCTTTATACTTCAGTATAAAGTTCTTGAGTCCTTAGTTATCTAGAGTCCTTAATTTGTAGATAACTAAGCAAAGGCCCCAAAAGGGTGACTAACTTGGCTACAGGCTCATGCAGCTTTTTCTCATCACGGTGGTGTCTTAATTATTAACTCATATGAACATCTTCAAGGGCTCTCTGGATAATCCATTTTGCTCCTTTGGATTCCTAGTCTAAATTGTGTCTCATTTGGCCTCAATGACTGTAGCTCCATCTTCCTAAAAAAGATGTACCAGGCATGTTGATACACGCCTATAACCCCAAGCCCCCGGAAGGCAGAGGAGGATCACAAGTTCAAGGTTAGCCTGGGCTACAGAGCAAGTTCCAAGCCAACTTGAGACATAAGACCCTGTCTTTCTTCTTTTTTTTAATATCCATCAGATATTTATTAAAGAAATGAACTATTTTATTTATGTTGAGGATTTGAGCAAGTAGACATATAACTTCTTAACTTCATCATAAATACAATATTTAATTAAGAGTATTTAGTGAACAGTGGGCTGATTCTAGATTTTGCCCTTGTGCTTAAATTTAAAATGCATGTGAAATTTTATATATATTAATATGTATGTTTACATGTATATTTTTTAATATTTTATTTATTTATTTGAGAGAGACAAATAGAGAATGGGTGCTCCAAGGCCTCTAGCCACCGCAAACAAATTCCAGACACATATGCCACCTCCTTGTGCATCTGACTTACATGTGTCCTGGGGAATTGAACATGGACTGTTAGGCTTCACAGGCAAGTGCCTTAGCCACTAAGCCAACTCTCCAGCCTGTGGGTACGTTTTTGGGGGGGGGTTGTATTTTTTTAATTAACAACTTCCATGATTGTAAACAATATCCCATGGTAATGCCCTCCCTCCCCCCACTTTCCCCTTTGAAACTCCATTCTCCATCATATCCCCTCCCCATCTCAATAAGTCTCTCTTTTATTTTGATGCCATGATCTTTTCCTCCTATGGTCTTGTGTAGGTAGTGTCAGGCACTGTGCGGTCATGGATATCCAGGCCATTTTGTGTCTGGGGGGAGCAGGTTGTAAGGAGTCCTACTCTTCCTTTTGCTCTTACACTGTTTCTGCCACCTCTTCTGCAACTGACCCTAAGCCTTGGAAAGTGTGATAGAGATATTGCAGTACTGAGCACTCCTGTCACTTCTTCCCAGTACCATGATGCCTTCTGAGTCATCCCAAGATCACTGCTATCTCAAAAGAGAAGATTCTCTACCAAAAATGAGAGTAGCATTAATATATGGGTATGAACATTAAGAGAAGTGCTTACTGGGCAGTTTGATTAGCATAGTATATACATTCAGCTAGACAGCAGCAGACATTACACCCTGGGGCTCATGACTACCCCTGTTTTAAGTTTTCAGTATCAGAGATGTATTCCCTCCCATGGAATGGGCCTCCAGTCCAATTAAAGGGCAGTTGGTTTTCACCATGACAGACGTGTCACTATTGTACCCATTGGCTCATTAGGCCTGGCTGGCAAAATTTAAGACTTGCAGTGTCCACTGTTGAGTATCTTCACTGGTGATTTCTCTCTTCCCCATTGAACTGCATGCATAATGGCTTCTTCCAGCTTTCTGTCAGCTAGTCTACATGGAGGAGGTTATCAGCTCAGTTCCAGCAGGATTTCTCAGTGGCCTTGCAGCCCAAGTATGTGGAGTCTTCAGCAATAGGGTCTTACCATCTATTCCTGGTGGGAAACCAAGGGTCTCGGCAATGGCCTGTAATGTTTGGGGGGCATCAGGGACCTCCCTGGCCAACAACTCACTGGAAGGTATCCCATCCCTGGCACTGAAAATTTTCTAGTAACAATCTACAGCTCCTGAGTGTTCCATTGTCCAAAAATGTAAGTTTCCATATGATTTATTTATATCCTCTTAGATTTTGATTAGCCCTCCCTCCACCTTTCCTTTACTCAATCTCTTTCCCTGACCTCACTTGGGCTTTTTCACCCCATTAATCTATTCTTCTACGTACATATATATAATACCATCCTATTAAGTACTCCCTTCCCTTCCTTTCTCTTCCCTTTATATCTCTTTTCAGGCTTACTGGCCTTTGCTACTGAGTTTTCTTCCTACTCACACAGAAGTCCATTCATCTGTAGCTAAGATCCACATATGAGAGAGAACGTGTGACATTTGGCTTTCTGGGCCTGGATTACCTCACTTAGTATAATCCTTCCCAGATCCATCCATTTTCCTACAAATTGCATAACTTCATTTTTCTTTACTACTGAGTAGAACTCCATTGTACAAATGTGTCATATCTTCATTATCTACTCATCAGTTGAGGGACATCTAGGCTGGTTCCATTTCCCAATTATTGTAAATTGAGTGGCAATAAACATGGTTGAGCAAGTATCTCTAAGGTAATGAGATGAGTCCTTAGGATATATGCCTAGGAGTGCTATAGCTGGGTGAAATGGTGGATCTACTTTTAGCTGTCTTAGGAACCTCCACACTGATTACCACAATGGCTGGACTAGATTGCATTCCCACCAACAGTGTAGAAGGGTTCCTCTTTTTCCACATACTAGCCAGCATTTTTGGCCATTTGTTTTCATGATGGTAACCAATCTGACAGGAGTGAGATGGAATCACAAGATAGTTTTAATCTGCATTTCCCTGATGACTAGGGATATAGAACATTTTTTTTAGATGCTTATATGCCATCTGCATTTCTTCTTTTGAGAACTTTCTATTTAGTTCCATAGCCCATTTCTTAATTGGCTTGTTTGATTTCTTATTATTTAATTTTTAGAGTTCTTTGCATATCCTAGATATTAATCCTCTATCAGATGTATAGCTAGCAAAGATTTTTTCCCATTCTGTAGGTTGCCACTTTGCTTTATTCACAGTGTCCTTTGCTGTACAAAATCTTTATAATTTCATGAGGTTCCAGCAATTAATCTGTGGTTTTATTGCCTGAGCAATTGGGATTATATTCAGAAAATCTTTGCCATGACCAATATGTTGAAGGGTTTCCCCTACATTTTCCTCTAGCAATTTCAGAGTTTCAGGTCTGATGTTAAGGTCTTTAATCCTTTTGGACTTAATTCTTGTGCATGGAGAGAGAGAAGAATCTATTATCATCCTTCTACAGATACATATCCAGTTTTCCCAGCACCATATGTTGAAGAGGCTGTCTTTTCCCTAATAAGTGTTTTTTGCGTTTTTATGGAATATCAGGTGGTCATAGCTACCCTGACTTACATCTGGGTCCTCTATTCTGTTCCATTGATCTACAAGTCTGCTTTTGTGCCAGTACCATGCTGTTTTTGTCACTATGGCTCTGACATATAGGTTAAAATCAGGGATGGTGATACCACCAGCCTTATTTTTGTTGCTCAATATTGTTTTAGATATTCGAGACTTTTTGTGATTCCAAATGAATTTTTGGATTGTTTTTTCTATTTCCGTGAAGAAGGCCTTTGGAATTTTGATAGGGATTGCATTAAATGTGTAGATTGCTTTTGGTAAGATTGCCATTTTCACAATATTGATTTTTCCAATCCAAGAACAAGGGATGTTTTTCTGTTGCCTAGTGTCTTCTGCAATTTCTCACTTGAGTGTTTTGAAGTTTTCATTGTAGAGATCCTTCACTTCCTTGGTTAGGTTTATTCCAAGGTACTTTATTTTCTTTGATGCAATTGTGAATGGGAGTGATTCTCTGATTTCATCCTCTGTGTGTTTGTTGTTTACATATAGGAAGGCTACTGATTTCTGTGTATTTATTTTGTATCCTGCTGCATGGCTGTAGGTGTTTATCAGCTCTAACAGTTTGCTGGTGGAATCGTTAGGGTCCTTTATGTATAGAATCCTGTCATCTGCAAATAATGATAACTTGATCTCTTCCTTTCCAATTTGAGTTCCTTTTATGTGCACCTCTTGGCTTATTGCTATGGCTAAGACTTCCAGTACTATATTAAATAAAAGTGGGGACAGTGGACACCCTTGTCTTGTTCCTGATTTTAGTGGAAAAGCTTCCAGATTTTCCCCATTTAGTAATATGTTGGCTGGAGGCTTGTCATAAATAGCCTTTATTATACTGAGATATGTTCCTTATATTCCCAGTCTCTGTAGGACTTTTATCATGAAGCGTTGTTGGATTTTGTCAAATGATTTCTCTGCATCTAATGAGATGATCATGTGATTTTTGCCCTTCAGTCCATTAACATAATGTATTACATTTATCGATTTGCGTATGTTGAACCATCCCTGCATCTCTGGGATAAAGTCTACTTGGTCAGGGTAAATGATCTTTCTGATATATTCTTGTATTCTGTTTTGCCAATATTTTGTTGAGAATTTTTGCATCTATGTTCATGAGGGAACTTGGACTGTAATTTTCTTTTTTTGTTCTATCTTTGCCTGGTTTTGGTATCAGGGTGATGCTGGCTTCATAGAAGGAGTTTGGTAGGATTCCTTCTTTTTCTACTTTATGGAAAAGCTTAAGAAGCAATGGTGTTAGCTCCTCTCTGAAAGTCTGGTAAAATTCACCAATTTGGGCCTGGACATTTTTTAGTTGGGAGGTTTTTGATCACTGCTTGGATCTCCATCTTGTTATAGCTCTGTTTAAGTGATTAATCTCATCTTGATTTAATTTAGGTAGGTCATATAAATCAAGGAAATCATCCATTTCTTTCACATTTTGATACTTAGTGGAGTATATGTTTTATAGTATGTCCCTTTGATTTTTTGTTTTTTTTATTTTTTTATTTTTTTCTTTATTAGTTAGTTTTGTATTCAGCAAATACAGTCAGTTTGGTACCATTATTAGGCTCATCCGTGACCTACCCCCTCCCCTTGACCCCTCCTTGTTGAGGTAAACGGGTCATGCATTGTGGAGTTAGCCCACAGTTATGTGTAAGATAAATGTCTCTGCATATCATGACCCAACATGTGGCTCTGACATTCTTTCCGCCCCCTATTCCTCAAAATTTCCCTGAGCCTTGTTGGGTTCATTTTTGGTCTGCTTCAGTGATGAGGTGATGGGGGCCTCTGAGGCTCTGGCTCTCTGATTTGGTAGGAGTTGATTTTTCTCTGTGCTGATCTCCTTCCCCCTTGTGCTGGTATCCGGTTCATCAGGAAAATAGCCCCTTTGCTTGTTTCTCCAATTTTTCTTAGTTTCAGCCGGGGCCCTTTTGAGGTATGATGGGGTGGCTCTCTCCTTAGGATCTACATCTGTCTGAAAAAGAGAAGCAGATTCTCCAACGGAGAGTAAGTTAGCACCAGGACAAATGAGATAACCCTTTTTTTTTTTTTTAATAGAGAATTTAATAGGTGTAGGCCCTCTTGTAGCCCACAATTGATGGTAGCTTGATATTGGAGAGTGGGCTTATGTTTGGATATGGTTCTGACTTGTTTCCCAGCTCCAGCTATGGGTCCCATACCACTGAGGGGATCAGTTAGCCAAATTGAGAGCAGTTGGTTCCCCGCCATGGCTGTGTGCCACCACTGCACTTGTGTGGGCATCACAACAAGTTATTTGCTGCTAAGTAGGTTAGACCATGCGTTGCTTCGACAGATATTGGTCATTTTCCCCCAGTCGCCCATGTAGCGCCTTCTGGCACTAGACGCACTGACTGTCTGGGGACTGACTCTCTTCCAACTTCCAGCCATGCCATTCTAATTTACATGTCACTCACATAAGGTGTCTTCAGCAGTAGGGTCTTACCACTAGCCTTTGGTGGGTCATCAAGTACTTTGACAGAAATCTGTCTGTCTTTTAGGAAACCTTGTAGGTCTCTCTGATCAAAAGCTCATTGTGGATGATAGCCCCATGCTGGTTCTGGGAGTTACAGGTCAGTGCCCACTAAGAAAATGAGGAAAAAGATAACTAATATACAATAGTTAGAGATAAGAGAGAGAGAGAGAGGGAGAGGGGAAGTGAGGGAGGGAAGATGTAGAAGATTAAGGTTAGTCGTGATCCTACCCTCTCCAGTGTCTTGTGGTTCAGGTGTTCCCTGTAAGGGCCTGGTGAAGGATCAGCCATTTGGTCTGTCTTTTAGTAAGTAGAAAATTATGGTACCATTGCCATTTGCGTCTAGATTTGTGTTTCCCAGCCCTTTGATGCCCTCCACTCCCTCCATCCCTGTGTCTAGTCTAGGAGATGCTTTCTGGGTATGTAAGGTATCTTGGGTAGATTCAGGTTAGGTGCTGTAGATGAGTGAGACTATGTGGCGATTTTTTTTCTGTGATTGGGTAAGTTCACTGAGAATGATCTGTTCCAGGTTCAACCATTTTTCCTCAAATTTCGTTGTGTCATTTTTTCTTACTGCTGTATAGAATTCCATTGTGTAGATATACCACATCTTAGTTATCCATTCTTCTAGTGATGGACATCTGGGTTGATTCCAGCATTTAGCTATTACAAATTGAGCCGCTATAAACATGGTTGAGCAAATCTCTCTAGCCTGTGTTTTGAAGGTTTTAGGGTAGATGCCCAGTAAGGGAATAATTGGGTCTGTTGGTATCTCTATACTCAGCTTTTTCAGAAGTCTCCATATTGCTTTCCAAAGTGGTTGTACCATCCTACATTCCCACCAACAGTAGATGAGTGTTCCTACTTCTCCACCTCCTCGCCAGCATTTATTTTTATTTGATTTTTTGATGTTTGCTATCCTTATTGGGGTAAGGTGGAATCTCATAGTTGTTTTAATTTGCATTTCTCTGATGATTAGGGATGATGAACATTTTCTTAAGTATATGTTTGCCATTTCTATTTCTTCCTCTGTAAACTGCCTGTTCAGCTCTTTGCCCCATTTTGTGAGTGGGGTGTTTGACTTCTTACTGTTTAGATTTTTGAGTTCTTTGTAGATTCTAGAGATTAGGCCTCTATCGGTTGGATAACCCGCAAATATTTTCTCCTATTCTGTGGGTAATCTATTGGCTTTGCTTATTGTATGCTTGTCTGTAAAGAAACTCTTAAGCTTCATGTGATCCCATTGGTTGAGTGACGGTTTAAGTTCATGAGCTACTGGGGTTTTGTTCAGGAAGTCTTTTTCCATTCCTATATCATGGAAAGTACTTCCTAAATTTTCTTCCAGTAGTATACGAGTTTCTTGTCTTATATTGAGATCTTTGATCCATTTGGACTTGAGTGTAGTGCATGGTGAAATGTGTGGATCAAGTTTCAGTTTCCTGCATATGGTTATCCAGTTTGTCCCGCACCATTTGTTGAAGATGCTGTCTTTTTTCCAGCCTATATTGTTTGGGCCTTTATCGAATATCAAGTAGCTATAGTGCTTGACCCAAAGTCCGGGTCCTCAAGTCTATTCCATTGATCTATACTCCTGTTTTTATGCCAGTACCATGCTGTTTTTATTACTGTGGCTTTGTAATATAGCTTTAGATCAGGTATGGTGATGCCTCCAGAGGTATTTCTTTTGCTGAAGATATGTTTGGAAATGCGAGGCCTTCTGCCTTTGCATATGAAATTTGAGATCATTTTTTCTATGTCTGTGAAGAACACTGTAGAGATTTTAATTGGAATTGCATTAAATCTGTATATTGCCTTTGGTAGGATTGTCATCTTCACAATGTTAATTCTGCCTATCCAGGAACATGGGAGGTCTTTCCATTTTCTCAAGTCGGCCTCAATTTCTTTTTTGAGTGTTTTTAGGTTTTCGTTGTATAGATCTTTCACTTCCTTGGTTAACATTATTCCAAGGTATTTTATTTTTTTTGTTGCAATTGAAAATGGGACTATGTCCCTTATTTCTTTCTCTGTATCTTTGTCATTTGCATAAAGGATGGCTACTGATTTTTGTGCATTGATTTTGTATCCTGCTACTTTGCTATAGGAGTTCATCACCTTCAGGAGTTTTGGGATGGAGTCTCTCGGGTCTCTTACATATATAATCATGTCATCAGCGAATAAAGCTAACTTAACTTCTTCCTTTCCAAATTGTATTCCTTTTATTTCCTTCTCCTGTCTTATTGCTTGAGCTAGGACTTCCAGTACTATATTGAAAAGCAGAGGTGAGAGTGGACAACCCTGTCTTGTTCCTGATCTTAATGGGAATTCTTCCAGTCTCTCTCCATTAAGTATTATTTGGGCCTTAGGAGCTTCATATATTGCCTTTATTAGGTTGAGATATAAACCAACCATGCCAATTCTCTCCACTGTTTTGAACATGAAGTGATGTTGAATCTTGTCAAAGGCCTTTTCTGCATCTATCGAAATGATCATGTGGTTTTTATGTTTAACTTTGTTTATGTGGTGTATTGCATTGACAGATTTCCGTATGTTGAACCACCCCTGTGTTCCTGGAATGAATCCCACTTGGTCAAGGTGGATAATGCTTTTGATGTGTTGTTGGATTCGGTTTGCAAGGATTTTGTTTAGGATCTTTGCATCTAAATTCATCGGGGAAATAGGCCGGTAGTTTTCTTTTCTTGTGGCATCTATGCCTGGTTTTGGAATTAGGGTGATGCTAGCTTCATAAAAGGAGTTGGGTAGCTTTCCCTGTTCACCAATTGTGTGGCACAGTTTGAGGAAGATTGGTTTGAGTTCTTCCATGAAGGTTTGATAGAATTCAGCTGAGAAGCCATCTGGTCCTGGACTCTTCTTTTTTGGGAGGTTTTTTATTACTTTTTCAATCTCCATGAGTGTGATGGGTTGATTGAGGTGATTAATCTGCTCTGTGTTTAGCTTTGGTAGATGGTATGCATCCAAGAATTTATCCATCTCCTCCACATTATCCAGTTTTGTGGAGTAGAGGTTTCTGAAATAAGTCCTGATGATTCTCCCAATTTCACTTATGTCTGTTGTGATCTCTCCTTTTTCATTTTGAATTTTGTTAATTTGAAGCTTCTCCTGTTTTTGCTTGGTCAGATTGGCCAGGGGTTTGTCAATCTTGTTTATTTTTTCAAAGAACCAGCTCTTTGTTTTGTCAATTGTCTTAATTGTTTCCTTCATTTCCAGTTCATTGATTTCTGCTCTGATTTTAATTATTTCTTTCCTTCTGGAGCTCTTTGGGTTGGATTTTTCTTGTTTTTCCAGTGCCTTTAGGTGGATGGTTAGGTCATTGATTTGGGACCTTTCTGTCTTTTTTATGAAGGCATTGAGTGCTATGAATTTTCCCCTGAGGACCGCCTTCATTGTGTCCCATAAGTTTTGGTACGATGTGTTCTCATTGTCGTTCAATTCCAGAAATTTTGCAATTTCATTCTTTATTTCACCCACTATCCATTTATTGTTTAAAAGTGTGCTGTTCAGTTTCCAGGTGCCGTTGGGATTCTTGGTGGGTCTTTTGTTGTTGATTTCTAGCAATATAGCATTGTGATCTGATATCATGCAGGGAATTTATGACAATCTTCCTAAATATGTGGAGGCAGTCTTTGTGACCCAGTATATGGTCTATTTTAGAGAATGTTCCATGGGCTGCTGAGAAGAATGTGTAATCTGTGGATTTGGGATGGAAGGTTCTGTAGATGTCCATTAGGTCTAAGTGATCTATGGTTTTGTTGAGCTCTCTTACTTCCCTGTTGAGTTTCTGTTTGGATGATCTGTCTATGACTGCTAATGGTGTATTGAAGTCCCCAGCTATGATGGTGTTTGTGGTTATTTGTTTTATTGTAAAGTAGGTTTTGTTTTATAAACTGTGGTGCCCCTGTGTTTGGTGCATACAGATTTATGATTGTAATATCCTCTTGATGGATCGTTCCCTTGATAAGTAGGAAGTGGCCTTCTTTGTCTTTTTTGATTATTTTTGGTTTGAAGTCTATTTTATCCGATATTAATATAGCTACACCTGCTTGTTTCTTATTCCCATTTGCTTGGAATACTGTTTTCCACCCTTTCACCCTGAGGAGATGTCTGTCTTTAATGGTGAGGTGGGTTTCTTGAAGGCAACAGATTGAGGGGTCTAATTTTTTGATCCATCCTGTTAGCTTGTGTCTCTTGATGGGTGAATTAAGGCCATTAATATTTAGGGTAATGACTGTGAGATTTGATTTGATCCCTGCCATATTGTGATGGTAAATGTGGGTTGGTGTTTTCATGGACTTTGAAGTTTTTTGTGCCTACTCTGAGTTTGGTTGTTGTGATCTGCTTCTTGTAGGCAATTGTGTTTGGTTAGTTTTTTCTTCTCTGTGGAGAATTTCCTGAAACACTCTCTGTAGGTTTGGTTTTGTGTTCATATAATTGTAAAGCTGAGTTTTGTCGTGGAATGTTTTTCTTTCACCATCTATTGTGAGGGATACTTTTGCTGGGTAGAGTAGTTTGGGTTGGAAGTCATAGGTTCTTAAGACTTTTCAGTGTTTCATTCCAGGCCCTTCTAGCTTTCAGGGTTTCCATTGAGAAGTCTGAAGTAATTCTGATGGGATTACCTTTGAAGGTGGTATGTTGTTTTTCCCTAGCTGCTTTTAGGATTTTCTCTTTGGTGTCAATGTTTAGAGTCTTAATGATAATATGTCTTGGAGAGTTTCTCCTTTGGTCCAGTCTGTTTGGAGTTCTATTGGCTTCTTGTATCTTGATGGGCCTTTCTTTTAAGAGACTGGGGAAGTTTTCTTCAATTATTTTGTTAAATAAGTTCTCCATGCCTTTGGTCTGAATTTCTTCTCCTTCTGGTATTCCAATGATCCTGATATTAGGATGTTTAAGTGTATCCCACAATTCCCTCATGTTCTGTTCACAGGAGCTTTTGAACTTACTGAAATTTTTGAACTCTCTAACTGTTTCTTCCATCTTGTCTTCCAGATCAGAGTTTCTATCCTCCACTTGGCTGACTCTATTCTTGAGAGCTTCTAGTGAGTTTTGGACTTGTTCAATTAAGTTTGCATTTTCTATTACTTTTCTATGTGTAATTTCCATCCCTTTGTCAAGCTCCCTTTTCACATCGTTTTCTGATTTTCTTGATGATTCTTGGAGTTCATCCTTGCATTTCTTTATGTCTTCATTTAGCATGGCCAGCTGATTTTTAAGGTCTTCTTTTTATTCACTCTCCCTCAAATCTCTTAACTCTCTTGAAATCCTTCCAATTTCTTATCTAATCCTTCCAATTTCTTATCTATTAATTCTAGTTTAGTGATGGCAGCATCCACACGATTGTCGGCCCTTTGTTGCTTTCCTGCAAGTTCTACCAGTAGGTTGGTCAGGGTTGCATTGCTCACAGCTTCAATTTGGTGTTCTGGTCCTATTGGTTCTTCTATGTTTTGGTTAGATGTATTCATTGTGGGACTGGGTGATCTAACTGGATTTTCTTGCATTTGATTTTTCATGTTATTTCTTTTGCGCTGTGTTCTGCCCATGACAGTGTATGGGCAGGTAGGTGGGCGTATCAGCCTGGGCTCAAGAACAATGGGAATCTTATGCATCCTGGGGCAGTTGCCAAGCAGCCTGGGCTTTGGCTCTCACTTGCCAAAGCCGCCTATCTACTGCCTGGCAGGGGTGCCAAAGTTGCCTGAGTTCTCAAGCGGTAATGTGCCAAGGCTGCCTGCATTCAAGCTAGGAGTGGCACTGCGGCACCAAGCACTGAAGCAGCCCGAACTCTGGCTGGGAACACTGAGAACAGGAAGTAGTCTGTGCTCCCCTGCCACAGGACAATGGCAGACGGCCGACGCAGCAGACAGGTAGGGGATGGCACCTGAGCTGGCGCAAGCGAGAGACACAGTCTGAGCTTGCGTGGCACCTGCTGTGGGACTGGGCTCGCTCAGTAAGTGGGTGAGTGGATGAGAGTGCGGAGCAGTCTAAGCCTCCGCACGCAGGGAACAACCGGCGCATGTTGGCAGCAGTGGCGGCCGGCGCAGCAGTGGCGGCAGCGGCAGTGCTGTGGACACGGCGGTTACTTGGGGTGAGGGGTGGGCTACCCACCCGCGAGGGGATCCGCGATTCCCTGTTCCCCCGCCTCTGTGCCCTCCCAGATTTCTCTCCCCTAAAAGCCACTATGTACCCTCAATATCTTGCCTTTCTTTCCCCGGAATTTGCAGCGCAGCTAGGCAGTCGCCATCTTGGCCGGAATTCCTCCCTTTGATTTTTTGAATTTCTCTGGTATCTGTTGTGATGTTGCCTTTTTCATCTCTAATTTTATTAATTTGTGTCTCTTTTCTCTTTCTTTTGGTCAGATTTGCTAAGGGTTTATCAATCTTGGTTATCCTTTCAAAGAACCAACTCTTTCATTAATTCTTTGGATTTTTTTTTTGGGGGGGGAGTTCTATTTCATTAATTTCTGTCCTAGTCTTTATTATTTCTTCCCATCTACTGATTTTCAGTTTACCTTGTTCTTCTTTTTCCAAGGCTTTAAGTTGAAGCAGTAGGTCATTTACTTGAGACCTTTCTAATTTCTTAGTATAGGCACTTAAAGCTATAAATTTCCCTCTTAGGACTGCCATCATTGTGTCCCAAAGGTTTTGGTATGTTGTGTTCTCATTATCATTTGACTCTATCAATTTTTTGTCTTCCTTCTTGATTTCTTCATTGACCCATTCATCATTTAGTAGTGTATTGTTTAGTTTCCATGATTTTGTGTATGCTCTATAGCTTTTCTTGCTACTGATTTGTAGTTTAATTCCATTGTGGTCAGACAGAATACAAGGAATTATTTCCATTTTCCTGTATTTGTTAAGATTTGCTTTGTGTCCTAATAGATGGCCTATTTTAGAGAATGTTCCATGTGCTGCTGAAAAGAATGTGTATTCTGCAGCATTTGGAGGTAAGGTCCTACAGATATTTGGGTTAGGTCCATTTGTTCTATGACCTCATTTAATCCAGATGCTTCTCTGTTTATTTTTTGCTAGGATGACCTGTCAATTGATGAGAGTGTGATGTTGAAATCACCCACTACAACTGTATTTGGTATTATTTGTGACCTTAGTTCTAATAGCATTTGTTTGATGAAGTTGGGAGCCCCATGTTAGGTGCATAAATGTTTAGGATTGTAATGTCCTCATGTTGGAGTGTGCCTTTAATCAATATAAAGTGACCTTCCTTATCTTTCCTAACTAATGTTGGACTGAAGTCTACCTTGTCAGATATTAGGATAGCAACCCCTGCTTCTTTTCTAGGCCCGTTTGCTTGAAAAACATTTTTCCAACCTTTCACCCTAAGATAGTGTCCATTCTTTGTAGAAAGGTGAGTTTTGTGGAGGCAAAAGATTGAAGGATCCTGCTCTTTAACCCAGTCTGCAAAGCTATGTATTTTGGTTGGGGCATTGAGGCCGTTGATATTAAGAGATATTATTAAAAGGTGTGCATTTACTTTTGCCTTTTTTTTGTAGGGTTTTACCTTTGCTCTCATATATTAATTAGTATTTGAGTATGGTTTGTTTTTTCCAGGTTCCTTATATGTGTCCTTTTCTTTCTCTTCAGCATGGAGGTTTCTTTCAAGTATTTTCTGTACAGCCGGTTTTGTCTTCAAATACTCCTTTAGCCTGCTTTTGTTGTAGAATGTCCTTATTTCTATTTGAATGGATAGCTTTGCAGGATAAAGTAACCTTGACTGACAGTTGTTATCTTTCAGAACTTGGAATACATTACTCAAGACCTTCTGGCTTTTAAAGTTTGTGTTGAGTAATCTGCTGTGATACTGATTTTTCTCTCTAACTGCTTTCAATATATTTTCTTTGATTTGTATGTTTGGTAGTTTGATTATAATATGGTGAGGAGAGGTTCTTTCCAGGTTTTGTCTGGTTGGTATTCTAAAGGATTCCTGTATCTGCATTGGCACCTCTTTCCCAATTTGGGGGAAGTTTTCTTCTATGATTTTGCTGAAAATGCATACTATGCCTTTGGAGTGAAATTCTTCTCCTTCTACTATGCCCTGAATTCTTATGTTTGATCTTTTCATAGTGTCCCGAATATCTTGAAATTCCCATTCATACTTTCCTATTAGTTTGTCTTTCTCTTTGTTGGACTGTATTAGATCTGCCACCTGGTCTTCTAGTTTAGATATT
The DNA here is from genome assembly GCA_036346955.1 of Dipus sagitta. Taxonomy (NCBI): domain Eukaryota; kingdom Metazoa; phylum Chordata; class Mammalia; order Rodentia; family Dipodidae; genus Dipus; species Dipus sagitta. The sequence goes on along the minus strand of CM070770.1, from coordinate 41,994,690 downwards.
CTGTCCTCTCCATCATCCATTCTAATGGTGAGATTTTCTATAGAGTTTTTTATTTCATTAACTGTGTCCTTCATTGCTAGTAATTCTGACTGGTTTTTCTTTGTTATTTATATTTCCTTATTTATGTCTTGCATTGACCTCTTTATTTCATTAATTTGGTTTCCTGTGTCTTCTTTGAGCATATTTATAATCATTCTTTTGAAATCTTTCTCAGGCATTTCCTCTAACTCATTCTTACTGGAGGTCATTTCTGATGCATTAATACTTTTTGGTGGATTTATATTGTCTTGATTTTTGGTGTTTCTTGTGTTATAATGTATATATAATTTGCATCTTGGATTAATTTAATGTTTGGGTTTTCTAGTTAGCTACAGTAATATTAGATGTATCAATCATTCTGATGTTATATATATTCAGGGTAGGAGCTTAAGGTGCTAGGTGTGGCTCTTAAGACTCTCAGAGCATCTACAAAAGTGAACCCTGATGTTGGATTTGCCTGCTATGAGAGTATTCAAGTAGGCTGAGTGGAACAAAATACAAGCAGATTCTAAAATTTAACTAAACAATGTATGCATTCAATGAAAAACAGCACAGAGTATTTATGCAAGAGTAGGTATTATGACAACCAGATCCTCTAACGAAGTCACTGTCCCTTAGGGTGTGTGGTGCCCCACACCCCTAGTCCTTTCAACAAGGAGGTTAAGATTTCTGGTCTGTTGAGGGTTCCAAGTCAACTTGTGACCAAGTGAGACCCTTCCCTAATGAACAACAGAAGAGGAAACAAAGCCACTATAAATCAAGAAGCAACAAATAACAAACCCAAAATATAGCTTATTTAAGAATGGCAAATCTACTACCATCATGAAAACAAATGATCATAAATGTTGGCAGGGATGTGGAAAAAGAGGAACCCTTCTACACTGTTGGTGGGAATGCAATCTGGTCCAGCCATTGTGGAAATCAGTGTGGAGGTTCCTAAAACAGCTAAAGATTGATCTACCATATGACCCAGCTATAGCACTCCTAGGCATATATCCTAAGGACTCATCTCATTTCCTTAGAAGTACGTGCTCAAACATGTTTATTGCTGCTCAGTTTATAATAGCTGGGAAATGGAACCAGCCTAGATGTCACTCAACTGATGAGTGGATAATGAAGATATGGCACATTTATACAATGGAGTTCTACTCAGCAGTAAAGAAAAATGAAGTTACAAAATTTTCAGAAAATTGGATGGATCTGGAAAGGATTATACTAAGTGAGGTAACCCAGGCCCAGAAAGCCAAGCGCCACATGTTCTCCCTCATATGTGGATCCTAGCTACAGATGATTGGGCTTCTGTGCGAGAAGGAAAAAACTCAGTAGCAGAGGCCAGTAAGTTAAAAAGGAGATAGAAAGGGAAGAGAAAGGAAGGGAGGAGGGTATTTATTAGGTTGGTATTGTATATATGTAAGTAGAAAGATTGAGATGGGGAGGGGATATGATGGAGAATGGAATTTCAAAGGGGAAAGTGGGGGGGAGGGTACTACCATGGGATATTTTTTATAATCATGGAAAATATTAATAAAAATTGAGAAAATTAAAAAGAGTTCCACAAAAAAAAAGAATGGCAAATCCAACCATCCATCAGATTTAACATATAATTTATCCTGATATTAGCACCTCCAATTCAGGCTTATTTGGCGGGTACTGACCTGGTGTAATCCCAGTTACCTCTTGGGATGATTTTGGTCTCAGTTATGCTGTGCTCCTGCTTGGGTCCCTCTTTGGTGCACCGTGGGTTCAAGTAGGCTGGCTGGGTTGTTGTATTGCTGCTCTGGTTGCCAGTGTTGAGTGGTATGAGCTCTCTTCCCCTGGTTTCTGGTGCTTGCTGGCGCTTGCACTGGCAGTGGGGCAGGGGAGGCTGTGGATGGTGGCTCTAGTTCTTCCTCTGGTCCACATGATCCTCTTCCTCATGATCTGCTCCTCTGTTGGTCACTGTGGTCCTACCTTCATGTTTCTTGAGTTTGTGAAGAGCTCTGGTGTGAGTGGGAAATTCCCTCACCTGGCTTTTCCTGCGGCTCAAGCTGAGCCTTACAAGCTGTGGCCCCACAGACCTGGTACTGCTGCTGCTAGAGCTACTTTTGCCTGCCTGTGTGGGCTCTGGATGCTCTGGATCTCTCCTACTTCTCTGCTGCCTTTGGTAATTTCTTATACACCTCACTTTTTAGTAGAAGAATGTATTTTTCTGGGGTGTTTTTGGCTTTTTCTCCCCTAGGCTGCCTTGGCATGGTTCCTACACCATCTTAACCAGAAGTCTCAACCCTGTCTTTCTTTTTAAACTTTTTATTTAAAACCTTCATACATAAAAGACCTTGTCCTGTCTTAAAGCCAAGATAAAACTGAAGAGGCATATAGAATGTGCTGGTTAAAAATAAAGTAAAATAGGGGCCTGGAGAGATGGCTTAGCAGCTAAGGTGCTTGCTTGTGAAGCCTAGGACCCAGGTGTGACTCCCCAGAACCTACATAAGCCAGCTATACAAGGTGATGCATGTGCACAGGTGACACATGCACACAAGGTGGCACACACGTCTGAAGTTCATTTGCAGTGGCTAAGGTCCTGGCATGCCAATTCTCTCTGTCTCATAAAAAAGTGGGGACTGGTGAAATGGTTTAGTGGTTAAGGTGTTTACCTGCAAAGCCTTAAGGACCCCAGTTAGATTCCACAGGAGTCACATAAGTCAGATGCATAATGGGACGCATTCATCTGGAGTTTATTTGCAGTAGCTAAAGGCCCTGGCGCACCCATTCTCTCTTTCTCTCTATCTGCCTCGCTCTCTCTCTCTCTCTCTCTCTCAAATAAATAAATAAATATTTTTTTAACTTTAAAAAAGTAAAGCAAAATATGGGCTGGAAAGATGGCTTAACCTGTTAAGGCACTTGCATGCGAAGCCTAAGAACACTTGTTCAAAGCTCCAGGTTCCGTGTATAGCCAGATACAAAAGCGATGCAAGCATGCAATGTTACACGTGTACACAAGGGGGCGCACATGCCTGAAGTTCGTTCACAGTGGCTGAAAGACCATTGCATGCCCATTCTCTCTCTGTCTCTGCCTCTTTCTCCCTCTATCTGTCTCTCAAAAAATTATTATTATTATTATTATTATTATTATTATTATTATTATATAAAAAAGTAAAACATCCTGACAGCCTTCATCCTGAGACTGCAATATGTTTGGGGCATCAGATAACAGTCCCCTGTTTGGCATTCACAAAGTAAATTTCATGCTATCTGAAAGCAGAGGGAATATGTATGTATAACATGAATAAAAGCATGTGAGGCAATTCAACAGAAGTTCCTTCTTTTCAATCACTGTCTTTTTTTGTTGGCTTGCTTTTTCAATATTTTATTTTTTTATTTATTTAAGAAAGACGGAGAGGGAGAAAATGGGTGCACCAGAGCCTCCAGCTGCTGCCAATGAACTCCAGATGCATGCACCACCTTGTGCATCTGGGTTACATGGGTCCTGGGGAATTGAACCCGGGTCCTTTGGCTTTGCTGGCAAGCACCTTAGCTGCTAAGCCATCTCTCCAGCCCATTTGTTTGCTTTTTGAGGCTATGTTGTCAGGCTGGGCTCACACAATCCTCCTCCCTCAAACTCCCAAGAAGTCTGAAGATTATACTCTGAAATGTTACCATGTTCAACTTGACCAAATCTCGAACCTAAGGGATTATTAAAGCCCACTTTTCACCTGTCCCACTATAGTTTTAAGATTGAAAATTCACAAGGGCAACAGAATAGTGAAGACAATGCTGCTTATACTACAGAGCTTCACCTTTTTTTTTTTTTTTGGTCCCAGAATTTTCCATTTAAAAAACATGAAACTATAGAAGCTCACAACACCAACCGTGTCTCTATGCTTAAGGAGAGTCTTCTAAATAATTGGTGCCCTAGGCTACAGTTTCCAGGCTCTTCCAAAACACAAGCAAGGCCACAGAAGGAAAATTCCCAGCCTGTCTACAGACCTAACCCTTTGATCAGGGATTCTGAGATTCAATATGCAGACTTCTCAGAAAGAAATCTCACAACTATGTCAACAATCCTTATCATGTAGCTTAGATAACAGTGGCTGTGCATGAGCAGTGCAGAACTGTGTAGCCCTTAGGAGGCTCAGCACCCTTTTCTGTTAAGAATATCTGCTATCCCAGATTTTAAAGTTCCAGACTCACGTTCATTTCTGCCCCAATACTGATGAGACAATCAGGGCCTCCTCTAAGCCCCAGTGAGCTTTAGGACTTAATGCCAATATTGAGCTTCTCCAACTTTTAGAACATGGCTCTCTATAGCAGTGAGCTTGCAAGTATGTGGATAAGGACAGTGAGCAAAATCCATACTCAGAACTTAGCCATTCCCAGGTATGGAGATGCAAGCCTGGCATCCCAGACCATAGAAGACCTAGGCAAGAGGATCAAAAGCTCAAGGCCAGCCTGGGTTACTTATCAAGACTCAAGGAAAGGAGAGGAGAAAGGGAACAGGGAATTAAGATAGGGAGGGAGGGAGGGAAGGAAATCTCAATATCAAATGAATTACAGCTGTGATATTACATACACATCTATATTATAATTTCTGTAATGAAAGAGTAAAATTACACCAAGCCTTTCAAGTTAACCAGAAGTGTATTATTCCACATAGAAGTGGCCTTCTATCTACTCTAAGACTGCACTGAGGATGTAAGAATACATACAACTCCACTACCTAAGATGTGGAGTGTGTACTATGATGGGTATTGCTAACTGCTTACATTTTTTAAGACACTGCATGAGGATGACAACAATTTAGATGACTGCCTTGGCAAGTAGACCTTGAAAACATCTAAATAACTTAATAGCTTTTCTGAATACTGGAGAAGTTTTTCTATTAAAATAGCCATTGGTACAACTATACACCCCTATGTGAGCTCCCTTAGGATAGTGTTTCCAAGAAAGGGCACTTGTTTAAAAAAAGGTTCTCATAAGAAAACAAGTTCAGTATTTTTACCACTTTCTGAGTGATGTAATATTTCATGTTATTTGTTCTAAAATGATTACATCTAAGGTTTCAACAATAATTTCTAAATATTATGCATCTTTTATCTGAACTGGTACACAGTTGAAGGAATTTCAGCTTTTCTTAAAGTTGAACAGTTTACTTGAATGCAATAAAAGGGGTTTTTGCTGTTGTTCAAGAATGTAGTGTTCCAGGACAGAAATAACTTCCTCCTAAGAACACCGTGTTTCAATATTGATAGGAACATATCACATTGATAGGAAATACACACTCCTCCAAACCAAGCCACCAGAGCTGTGGGTTTCTGTTAGCTGAACAATTCTGAACCTTATTGGGCTGTAAATATCTCTGCTTCTGCATTTTCAACATACTAACAAGCCTATGTATACAATGTCACAGGTGAAGATCTTCCGGCAAGAAGTTATCAAGAAAGGACACGGTGGAAAGAAATATAATTTCTGTATTTCCGTCAGATTTAAACTGGAAATTGATGACTTCTGAACTCCAGCTTTCTTCACACATGATGTGAGGTTCATGCTGAGGACAAAATGGTGCAGGGCTGCCAACCCATTTACTGAGGAATGAAGCAAAGAAACCCAGAACTGGCATTTCACAGATGTTACCAGTTGGACAAAAGCATCCCTAAGCTTGCAATGATTGACTTAAGAACAAAAGTCAACAAGCTTTGTCTGTAAAGGGCCAAAGAGTAAATATCTTAGGGCTGGGGCCAAATCTCAGCAGTGACTACTCAGCTCTGCCCTTGTAGTATGAAAGCAGCCAGACAACTGGTACATGAAATGAGCATGGGTGAACAATAAAACTTTATTGAAGGACACTCAAATTGGAATTTCATGTACCTTTCACTTATCACAAATATTCTATTAAGTTTTTTCAACCATTTAAAACTATAGAAACTGCTGGGCATGGTGGTGCACACCTTTAACCCCAGCACTTGGGAGGCTGAGGTAGGAGGATCGCTGTGGGTTCCAGGCCAGCCTGACAATTCTAGGTCAGCCTGGGTTAGAGCAAGACCCATCTCAAAAAAAAGCTGTAGAAACTATTTGTAGTTCAAGGGTCACACAAAAATACAGGTGGTAGGCTAGCTTTGGCCCAAAGGCCAGTCTGCCAACCCAACTTAAACAAAACTGAGAACAAGGGGCACAGAGATCTGTAAACAAGAAATTTACCTTTTTATGGCTAAGAAGTATAAACATAGGGGCACTGCAAATGTAAATATGTCCATAAGATTCATAAAAATTAATCTAACCTAGTTCTATGTTGTATACCAGGGTGTACTCTAGAGTATCATTTTGCATATAGAAATATTCTTTTTTAAATGTTATTACTCATATGTCCACAGATATTCCATTTTGGTTTTCACAAAATGAATTTAGAATGATGTATAATTTAATATCTGAGTCGTGATGTCTTAATAAGAAATCTAATCATTTTTTAAAAGCAAAAGTAGGTTGAGTTGGTGTTTAGATGTATTTATTTTGCAAAGTTTGTACTGACACTGTACTTGTGTATTTATTAGACATAGCTTTATTGATATTGCTATGGATTAGACACATTGGTAGTTCAATCTATTTCAAGACAATCCTTAAAATAAAATGTATGTTCTGGATATATGAAATTGGCTAGACTTTCATGTAAAACCATCTCACCTTCATCTCTGAGGAGCTATTGATCCATGTCATACTGGCCACATGTTATTTTTAAAACCTTATTTTAGGTCTAGAGAGATGGCTTAGCAGTTTAAGGCACTTGCCTGCAAAGCCTAAGAACTCATGTTCAAGTCTCCAGATCCCACGTAAGCCAGACCACAATGACATAAGCGCACAATGTCACACATGCACTCAAGGGGGTGTGCAGGTTGAGTTCATTTGCAGTGGCTGAAGGCCCTGGCACGCCCATTCTCTCTCTCTCTCCAAATAAATAAATAAAAGTATTTTTAAAGCCTTATTTTACAAAACTATCAGCTAAGTGCTGTGGATTCTTATTCTTGGAGTGAAGTAAATTGTGACTTCTAAAGCTGAAATATGTATTATTCTAAAATGAAACCTACACTTTATCTTTCCATTGGTACCATTTAATTTTAGAATATTTTTCTTCAGTTTCTAGGATACACTAAAAATCCTGGCCTTCACTTTACAATGATAGAAATGAATAAAATAATTCCCTTTTGCATATTTGGTCAGCATAACAAATGAAAGAAATAATCCTATTATTCAGAATACATCCAAAAGAGTCACTAGTATTATAATATCATGTTATACTTTCTTTGTTTTGTTTTGGAATTAGGGTGTTTCTGTAGCCCAGGCTAACCTGAATCTCACTCTGTAGTCCTAGGCTGGCCTTGAACTCACAGCAATCTTACCTCTGTTTCCCAAGTGCTGGGATTAAGGCATGCACCGCCATGCCTGGCCACCATTTTATACTTATTTATTTATTTATTTATTTTATTATTTTGAGGTAGGGTCTCTCACTCTGGCTCAGGCTGACCTGGAATTCACTATGTACTCTCAGGGTGGCCTCAAACTCTCTGCAATCTTCCTACCTCTGCCTCCCGAGTGCTAGGATTAAAGGAGTGTGCCACCACTGCTGGCCATTTTAAACTTTTTAGGCTATCTGGGTAAGAAGCTCTTAATCAGTAAAGTAGCTATGGGAAAGAATTTGAATATGAAGGCTAATTTTATTGCAATCGTTAAAATCTTCACTGAAAGTGAACCCTGTGTCAAAGTGGGTCTGGAAATACAGGATGAGAGCAAGAATCTAGAGTGATGTGTAGTGTTCAGAGTAATCTCAGTCACCCATTCATTTGGAACTAATAATAGATTACCAGGGGATGTTAAGGAGATAGCTGGGGATAAATGTATCAGTTGTAATGATGCTCTCTGGACACAAAGTACTCTCTTGAAGTAAGGCTTCTTCAAATGTCATCCTGAGCTAAGTACCAGTTAGTTACAAATTCTCTAGCAGAGGAGAGATATGAAATCTGGACTTGACAAAACTGGAGTCACAGTGCCTTGTTAATTAAATTTGTTTTTATAATGGCTTCCCATCTTGACGGCTCTGGGCTATAGTATGATGATATATCAAGTTCCTTTTTGATATATTTTATTTATTTATTAGAGAGAGATAAAGGCACATAGAGAGAATGGGAGCGCCAGGGCCTGTAGCCACTGCAAACGAACTCTAGACACATGTACCACCTTGTACATCTGGCTTACATAGGTCCTGGTGAATTGAACCTGAGTTCTCAGGCTTAACCATAGGCCATCTCTCCAGCCCAAGTTCCTTTTAAAAATTAATTTTCCTCTTCCTCTGTGCTCTCCTCTTCTAATATCTCAGAAAAACTAAAACTCAAAGCTTAATCCTGTTCCCATGATAATAAATAATAAGATTTTCCTAGCTGGTGTCCCTGTCTTACATTTAGCAGAATAAGAGGCAATCTGCCAGGAAAGTGATCATAAGGCAGCAGTCTACCCTTTCTCAGTAGCTTCTCACATCCCTGAGGCCAGAAAGGTGAACACATGGGCCCCCAAAAGTTATCAGAGAGCAAAGCATGCTTGCCGTTTAGACAGAGTCCCAACCATTCTCATTTTTATGATCCACTGTTAGTAATATATGTGGTCTCTGCAATCTCTGCCTAGAAGCAATCACCGGCTGAGGGCTAAGAGTTTTGACACAGGACTACCTGAAACAAATATCTCTGAAATACACACAGAATCTCCACTATTAATAAGCTATTCTTACACATCTCAGGTTCAAGATGCTAAAACCTTATTTTATGGCTTTTTCAGTGTTTCTTACTGAACACAGGGCCTCATGCTTGTTAGGCAAGCATTCACTCTACCACTCAAATAGATTCCCAGCCCTCAAATTTTATTTCAGATGACAGTCTCTGAGCTTTGAAATAACTCATTCTAACGCTGTATCGGATATTGTGAGGGACTGAACAGATAACTCAGCAGTTAAAGGCACTTGCTTACAAACCTGACATTCCAGGCTGATTCCCCAGTACCCATGTAAAGACACATGCACTAAGTGGTACATTGCATCTAGAGTACATTTATAGAGGCAGGAGGCTCTGGCATGCCCACTCACTGTCTCTTTCTCTGTCTTCAAGTAAGTAAAAATATTTAAGAAGTGTTGTGTGAATTTCTTGACTCAGCATCAAAGATCATGGAAACCTGAGGCTATTTTACTACTACCTCACCTCACTTTTAAGTGCCTAGAATAGTGCTAAACATATAGTGGGTGATGAATATTATCTTAAAAAATTAAGACTGGGGCTGGAGAGATGACTCAGTGGTTAAGACACTTGCCTGAGCCTAAGGACCGAAGTTTGATTCCCCAGATCCCACATAAGCTAGATGCACAAGGTGGCACACGCGTCTGGAGTGCATTTGCAGTGGCTAGAGGTCCTAGTGCACATGCACTCTCTCGCTTCTCTCTCTCCCTCCCTCTCTTGTCTCTAAAAAATAAGTAAGGGCCATCTAGAGATGGCTTAGCAGTTAGGGCACATGCCTGCAAAGCCTAAAGACCCTGGTTCATTTCGCCAGGACCCACATAAGCCAGATGCTCAAGGTAGCACATATACCTGGAGCTCATTTGCAGTGGCTGAAAGCCCAGGCATGCCTGTTCATTCTCTCTCTCTAAGCTCTAGACCAGAATGACTGCCTCTATGACTGTGAAACAATAAGGGATCTATATACTTGAGCTGCTGTCTGTTAAAAAAAAAATTGACAGGGCTAAAGAGATGGCTTAGCAGTTAAGGTGCTTCCCTGCGAAGACTAAGGACCAAAGTTCAATTCTCCAGTATCCATATAAGCCAGATGCACAAGGCGGCAAATGCCTCTGGAATTATTCGTTTGCAGAGTCTACAGGCCCTGGTGCACCCATTCTCTTTCTCCCTCCCCCTTCTCTCTCTGCCTCTAATAATAAATAGACAAAATGATTTTTTTTTAATTAGAGACCGAGAGAGAGAGAGAGAAACCTCTACCCACTGCAAATGAACTCCAGACGCATGTGCCACCATGTGCATCTAGCTAATGAGGGACCTGGAGAATTGAACCTGGGTCCTTAAGCTTCTCAGGCATAGCTATCTCTCTAGTGCATAAAATGATTTTTTTTTTTTTTTTTTGAGGTAGGGTCTCACTCTGGTCCAGGCTGACCTGGAATTCACTATGTAGTCTCAGGGTGGCCCTGAACTCACCATGATCCCCCTACCTCTGCCTCCGAGTGCTTGGATTAAAGGCGTGCGTCACCACGCCTAGCTAAAATGATTTTTTTAATTGAGGGCTGGAGAAGAGGCTCAGTGGATAAGGTGTTTGCTTACATGCAAAGCCTAAGGACCAGGGTTTAATTCCCTGGTACCCACATAAAGCCAGATGTACAAGGTGATGCATGTGTCTAGAGTTCCTTTATAATGGCTAGAGGCCCTAGCATGCCCATTCTCTCCCATCTCCTTCTTTCTCTTTCTCTCAAATAAATAAATACTTTATATAATTTTATCTATTTAAGAGAAAGAGGCAGAAAGAGAAAGAAGAGGGAGAATGGGCACACCAGGGCCTCCAGCTGCTGCAAACGAACTCCAGGTGCTTGTGGCCCCTTGTGCATCTGGCTTACATGGGACCTGGAGAATCAAACCGGGATCCTTTGGCTTTGCAGGCAAACGCCTTAACCACTAAGCCCAAACAGTTTATTTATTTTTTTTAATGAGATAGGAGCTGGAGAGCTAGCTTACCAGTTAAGGCACTTGCCTGCAAAGCCAAGGCCCCAGGTTCGATTCCTCAGGACCCACATAAGCCAGATGTACAAGGCTGCACAAGGTGGTACATGTGTCTGGAGTTAGTTTGCAGCAACTGAAGGCCCTGGCATGCCCATTCTCTCAACTAAATAAAATTAAAAAAAAAAAAAAAAAAGAGGAGCTTCACTTTGAGTTCCAGGCGAGCCTAAGACTACATAGTGAATTCCAGGTCAAGAGCAAGAGCCTACCTCGAAACCCTCAACCCCACCCCTCTCCCCCCACAAAATAAAATTGCACAGATTGAGGAGATATCTCAGCAGTTAAAGTTATCTGCTTACAAAGCCTTACTGCCTAGGTTCAATTCCTCAGTACCTATGTAAAACCAAAGGCACAGTGGTGCATATGGAGTTCATTCACAGTGGCAGTGGAATGCCTATTCATTTGCTCTTACATAAATAACACATTCAGAAAAATCTCACAAGCCAGGTGTGGTGGTGCATGCCTTTAATCCCAACACCCCAGAGGTTGATGTAGGAAGATCAACAGAAGTTCAAGGCCAACTACAGAGTGAGTTCCTTCCAGGTCAGCCTGGTCTAGTGCAAGACCCTGCCTCAAAAAAAAAAAAAAAAAAAAAAAAAAAAACAGAAAAGAAATCGCACAGGAACAGGAGTTGGGGCTGGGGAGATGTCTAAGATCCCCAGCACCCAGGTAACGGCTAGCTGAGCATGGCAGGCTGCCTGTAACCCCAGCATTCAGGAGGTAGAGATGGGGTATGTAGGGCAAGCTGCCTAGACCTGGGCTCAAACTCAGAGACCCTGTTGCACTAAAATAAAGTGATCAAGGAAAACATCTAAGGACAACCTCTGGCCTCTTCACACTTGTGAACGAGCATCCACACACGTCACCCACATACGTGGACACACATATACACATGTACCACACTGACAAAGAAAAAAATAGGAAATATAAAAAGCAGCTATTTTATTCAACTATTAGCAGAAAATATTTACACACACAATTCCCAGGCCATTCTTACAACATGGTAATAGCTATTAAATAAAATACAGCTTTATAACTATATATATAAGACTGTACATTTTAAAAATATTTTATTTATTTACTTGACAAAGAAAGAGGGAGAGACACAGAATGGGCGCACCAGGGCCTCCAGCCACTGCAAATGAACTCCAGACACATGCGCCCCCTTGTGCATCTGGCTAACGTGGGTCCTGGGGATACGAACCTGGGTCCTTTGGCTTTGCAGGCAAATGCTTTAACCACTAAGCCATCCCTCCTGCTAGACTATACATTTTACCTGCTACACAAGAGATATCTGTTGGGTACACTTGTCCCTAAAGCAGAATAGTGGGACTGGGCTTGGCTGTCTTTGCCTGAATCCATTCTTCCCCATTACCCACATGGAAGAAAATAAACAGAATCTCAAAGATACGAGAATCTTAGTCAAACGTTCTTTGAAAGTAGTCATAATAAACACTTTTTTAAAAAGGCCAAATTAGGTTACTTTAAAAAGTCTATCTTTAAACAAAAACCAATGAACATAAGTCCAATTTAAAGCAATTAAAAAATTCATAAAATGTTCTTTATTTCTCATTTTCATTTATGATGCTGCAATAGCATTAATATTTATTTAACATTACAGAATATTCGGAAAGCAGCTAAGTGATAAAAAGCATTCCTAGTCTTGATTTTTCTGTGCTCTACATACTAATATAACACTTACATTTCAATAATATCTACCCCAAGATTTCTGGCATGTCATATGGGGACTAACTAGGTGTGCACTCTACCACTGAACTACACCCTCAGTTCCCAAATGTATTTTTGTTTTTTTTTTTTTGAGACAGGATGTGATGGTTTATCTCTGGCTGCCATCATAAGTTTAAGAATCACTACAAAAACAGGTCTCTGGGCCAGTCTGTGAATTTTCTAGATTAGGTTAGTTGAGGTTGGAGGACCCACTCTAACTGTGGGTGGCACCATCTCACAGGCTGGGTTCCTGGACTGTTCAAAAAGGAGAAAGCTAGCTGAGTATTTAGCACTCATCTCTTCTCCTTCCTACCTGCTGGTGTGACAATGGGATTCTGGCTTCCTGCTTGCCTGGCCATAGTTATCTCCACTCTGGTGCTGTATGTCAAAATAAACTCTTCTTCCTTAAACTCATGTTTGTCAGGTATTTTGTCCTAGTAACTTGATAGACACAGAAGACCTTGCTCTACATTCATTCCAGGATGGCTTAAGCTGGCTATATAGTGTAGGCTAGCCTCAAGCTCATCATCTTCCTGTTTCTTCAGTGCTAAGATTACAGGTGTGAGCCCTCATGGCCAGCCTCAGGACCCAAAGGTTTTTTTAAGTTATAACTTAATATATACATTAATTTTTTTAAAGCAACATCATTATGAAAGAAACATCCATTCTAAGGGTGAATCCATCCTCTTCTTCACTGTTGCATAACAACATATCTGTGTATGTAACTGCACACGCCCAAGTACAGAAGACAATGACTTCATCCTTGTACTATCATAGGGATGTTTTCAAACATTTGCTGAAGTCCAGAGGTGTCTGAATAGCAACTTCATTGCAGTATTTTTTGACTAGTTGATTTAGATCTTCATTCAAAAATGTGTCCCTTTGTGAAAGTTTATCCTGGAAGAAGGTTAAAATTATTAGTTTAAAGCTACTTATGCCACAAATAGGAACGAAGCTGTGAGCAAGGCCAAAAATAGCAAAGGGCTAATGCCCATCTGTGGAATATACTACTGAGAGATGCTGGTCTTGAATATAACCTATATTGAATAAGTCAGTCTGACTATTCACCGTCATAGTATTCCAACCCCAAATACTCTTCCTAGTATCAACACAAACATGGGTCAAAACGACTGCACAGAGCCACACCTGATGGCACACACCTATAATCCTCATGATAGGTGGAGGAAGGAGGATTGCGAATTCAAGGCCAAGCTACAGAGCAAGATTCTGTCACTAAAAGATGGTAATAAAATTAGCAAAGTATACTTAAGAGTTGACAGGCATATTATTTTTTCTTCTCTATTAAAAAAAAAAAAAAAAAAACTCACCTTTTTGAAATATGAAGGTTCAACCGGAGGATTGAATGTCATGTCTGCCATACTGTAAGACTCAAAAAGTTCAAATGCAGATCTATAATCATAAACACAACTGGGGCTAGACAGATGGCTCAGTGGGTAAAGGTGCTTGCTTACAAATACAATACCACCATATCCATATAACTTCAATTAGATTGTATCCAACGAATGAAATCAAGTATCCACCAGGCACGGTGGTGCACGCCTTTAGTCCCAGCACTTGCAAAGCAGAGGCAGGTGGATCACCATGAGTTGGAGGCCACCCTGACACTCCAAAGTGAATTCCAGGTCAGCCTGGGCTAGAGTGAGACCCTACCTAGAGAGAGAGAGAAAGAGAGAGAGAGAGAGAGAGAAACTGGGCATGGTGGCAGGAGTGTGTAATCCCAAGAGTGATGAGGTGGAAACAGGAAGATCCCGGGGCACTTGCTGGCTAATTAGTTGAGCCTAACTAGTGAGTTTCAGATTCACTAAGAGACCCTGCCTCAAAAAATAAAGCAGAGAGAGATTAAGGAAGACATGGGCATTGACCTCTGGCCTCCACACACATACACACCCAGGTGTGCATTAATACAAGCATGCATACCAAATACACAGAGAGAGAGAGAGGGAGGAGGGGGGAGAGAGAGAGACAAAGTCTTTAACTCTACTGCAAAGGAAAGCCTATGGAAGGCTGCAGAGTTCATCTACACTTAGAGGACACTAGCTGGCTACTGCCATGTAAAAATACACACCAGAGTTACCAAATCTAGTACTCAAGAGAAGTTGAAAATATAAATTTTAGGTGAATTCTTCCAACATTTAAAAGATATAACTAGCCAAACATGGTGACATACCTATAATCCCAGCAGTACAGAGGCAAAGCAAGTAGGATCACTGCAAACTCAAGGCCATTTTAAGGGATTCCTAATCACAACTGTCAGAAAATAAATTTCTGCCTTTATAAATAACCCAAACTAGGAATATTTTCTTTATAGATGCATAAATAACAGATTAAAGAGTATTTACCATTTTCTGTAAAGATGAATGGTTCCTGATTTTGTAGGAATAAAGGGTAGCAATTTTTATTTAAAATTTAAAAGTTAATTTAAATTTAAAATGTTTCATATTAACTAACTGGTGGCTCACACTTAATAATTATACTACATAGGAGGTGAATGTTAGGAGGAGCACTATGAGCTCTAAGCCAGCCTGAACTATATAGTGAGTTTCAGGTCAGTCTGAGCTAGACACCCTACGTCAAAATAAAAAATTAGTAAAATAAGATAAATGAAAAATAATGGGAATGGGCTGGAGAGATGGCTTAGTGGTTAAGCACTTGCCTATGAAGCCTAAGGACCCCGGTTCGAGGCCCGATTCTCCAGGACCCACATTAGCCAGATGCACAAGAGGGCGCACACGTCTGGAGTTCGTAAGCAGTGGCAGGAGGCCTTGGCGTGCCCACTCTCTCTCTCTCTCTCTCTCTCTCTCTCTGTCTACCTCCCTCCCTCTGTCTCTCTTTGTCGCTCTCAAATAAATAAATAAAAATAATTTTTAAAAAATAATGGGAACAAAGAAAGCTCCTTTAAGCAGACCCTTATCCTATGTAAAAGAGAAAACTGCGATTGCAAGAAGTATCCAAGTGGGCTTCTAGTAAATGGCAGGGTACTCTGGGAGGGGTTGGCCATAGAAGAAACTGCTGCCTTTCTGGTCCAAACACCTCCTTTTTCTCTTTTGCCCTAATCTCCGCCCCTCTCCTGTCATATGGCAAGACCATTCAAAGAAGTTCACTTCGTTGGACATGGGGAACCTGACTGATATATAGTGTCTTACGTTTTTATAGGTAGGAAACTTTTCTTTCTTTCTTCCCTCCTTCCTTCCTTCCTCCCTCCCTACCTCCCTTTCTTCCTTTCTTTCTTTCTTCCTTCCTTTTCTCCCCCCCCCCGCCAGCATAGGGTCTCACTCTAGCTCAGCCTGTCTTGGAATTCACTATGTAGTCTCAGGATGGCCTCGAACTGACAGCGATCCTACTACCTCTGCCTCCAAAGTGCTGGGATTAAAGGCATGCACCACGCTCAGCTTGTAGGAAATTTTTCATAATTGCCCAAATGTGTTTAGTAGCCGGGCATGGTGGTGTACGCCTTTAATCCCAGCACTTGGGAGGCAGGGGTAGGAGGATCGCCATGAGTTTCAGGTCAGCCTGAGACTACACAGTAAATTCCATCCAAGTCAGCCTGGGCTAGAGCAAAACCCTACCTTGAAAACCCAAAATTAAAAAAAAAAAAAGTGTTTAGTAATTACATGACACAAACTACAAAATTATAGCCAGCATGTTTTCTGTATACAACAATCCAGAATTATGAAGTGAGACTTCCGGTTAAGATGGCGGCATAGGTACCACACCAAAGCAGCCTAGGGGAGAAAAAGCCGAAAAAAAAAAAACGTAGCAAAATACACAATTTTACTAAAAAATGAGGGGAATAGCAAATTAAAACGGCAGCCGAGAAGTAGGAGAGATCCAGAGCATCCAGAGCCCACACAGACCAGCAGGAGCAGCTCCAGCAGGTCTGCGGACTGTGGCGGTGGCCAGAAAGATGCCAGGTTCGGCTTGAGCCGCAGGAAAAGCCAGGTGAGGAGTTTCCACTCACACTGGAGTTCTCCGTAAACTCAAGAAACGTGAAGGGAGAACGGCAGTGAACAACGGAGGAGCAGATCACAAGGTAGAAGAACACGTGGAACAGCGGGCAAACTAGAGCAGCATTGGCAGCCTCCCCTGCCCCACTGCCCCACTGCCAGTGCCCGGCTCCGGCGAACAGAGCAGCGGTCCAGGGACCCGGCCACGCCTACTTGAACCGACAGCAGGACCCAAGCAGGAGCAGAGGTAACTGGGATTACACCAGGGAAGGGTCTCACCTGGTCACAAGCTGACTTGGAACCCTCAACAGATCAGAACTCTTAACCTCCTTGGTGTCAGGATTAAGGCTGTGGGTGGGGCACCATACACCCTAAGGGACAGTTAGAGGATCTGGTTGTCATAATACCTACTCTTAGATAAATATTCTGAGCTGTTTTTTCATTGAAAGTATACATTGTTTAATTGAATTTCAGAATCTATCTGTATTGGGTAACACTCAGCCTACTTGAATACTCTCACAGCAGGCAAACCCAACACCTAGGATCACTTTTGTAGATACTCTGAGTCTTGAGAGCCACACCTAATGCCTTAAGCTCCTACCCTGAAGTTATATAACATCAGATTGACTGGTACATCTAATAATACCCAGCTAACTAGAAAATCCAATCATTAAATAATCCAGGATGCAAAAATACATACATTATAACACAAGAAACACCAAAAACCAAGACAATATAAATCCACCGAAAAGTATTAATGCATTAGAAATGACCTCTAGTAGCCGGGCGTGGTGGCGCACGCCTTTAATCCCAGCACTCGGGAGGCAGAGGTAGGAGGATCGCCTTGAGTTCGAGGCCACCCTGAGACTACATAGTGAATTCCAGGTCAGCCTGGACTAGAGTGAGACCCTACCTCGAAAAACCAAAACCAAAAAAAAAAAAAAAAAAAAAAAGAAATGACCTCTAGTGACAGTGAGTTAGAGGAAATGCAAGAGAAAGATTTCAAAAGAATGATTATAAATATGTTTAAAGAAGTCAAAGAAGAAATCTAAGGAATCAAAGAAAACACAGGACACCAATTTAATGAAATAAAGAGGTCAATACTAGACGTAAATAAGGAAACAGAAATAACAAAGAAAAACCAGTCAGAATTACTAGCAATGAAGAACACAGTTAATGAAATAAAAAAACTCTAGAAAATCTCGCCAGTAGAATGGATGAAGGAGAGGACAGAAGATCTAAGCTAGAAGACGAGGTGGCAGACCTAATACAGTCCAACAAAGAGAAAGACAAACTAATAGAAAAGTATGAATGGAAAAAGATATTCAGGACACTATGAAAAGATCAAACATAAGAATTCAGGGCATAGTAAAGGAGAAGAATTTCACTCCAAAGACATAGTAGGTGTCTTCAACAAAATCATAGCAGAAAACTTCCCCTAAATTGGGAAAGAGGTGCCAATGCAGATACAGGAATCCTTTAGAATACCAAACAGACAAAACCTGGAAAGAACCTCTCCTCGCCATATTATAATCAAACTACCAAACACACAAACCAAAGAAAAAATATTGAAAGCAGTCAAAGAGAAAAATCAAGTTACCTACAAAGGCAAGCCTATCAGGATTACAGCAGATTACTCAACACAAACTTTAAAAGCCAGAAGGGCGTAGAGTGATGTATTCCAAGTCCTGAAAGATAACAACTGTCAACCAAGGTTACTTTATCCTGCAAAACTATCCATTCAAGTAGACAGAGAAATAAGGACATTCCACGACAAAAGCAAGCTAAAGGAGTATTTGAAGACAAAACCAGCTCTACAGAAAATACTTGAAAGAATCCTCCATGCTGAAGAAAAAGAAAAGCATACATATAAGGAACCGGGAAAAAACAAACAATACTCAAATACTAATTAACACAAGAGAGCAAAGGTAAAACTGGAAGAGCTACAAAACAATGGCAGAAATGAATAAAAACCTTTCAATATTATCTCTTAATATCAACGGCCTCAATGCTCCAACCAAAAGGCATAGGTTCGCAGACTGGGTTAAAAAGCAGGATCCTGAGCCGGGCGTGGTGGCGCACGCCTTTAATCCCAGCACTCGGGAGGCAGAGGTAGGAGGATCACCGTGAGTTCAAGGCCACCCTGAGACTCCATAGTGAATTCCAGGTCAGCCTGGGCTAGAGCGAGACCCTACCTCGAAAAACCAAAAAAAAAAAAAAAAAAAAAAAGCAGGATCCTTCAATTTGTTGCCTCCAAGAAACCCACCTTCTTAGGGTGAAAGGTTGGAAAACAGTATTTCAAGCAAATGGACCTAGAAAACAAGCAGGGATTGCTACCCTAATGTCTGACAAGGTAGACTTCAGCCCAACATTAGTTAAGAAAGATAAGGAAGGTCACTTTATATTGATTAAAGGCACCTTCCAACAGGAGGACATTACAATCCTAAACATATATGCACCTACCATGGGGGAACCCAAATTCATCAAACAAACGCTAAGGTCATAGATAAACTAAACACCAAACACAGTGGTAGTGGGTGACTTCAACACCCCACTCTCATCAATTGACAGGTCATCCCAGGAAAAAATAAACAGAGAGGCATCTGGACTAAATGAGGTCATAGAAGGAATGGACCTAACAGATATCTACAGGACATTTCATCCAAATGCTGCAGAATATACATTCTTTTCAGCAGCACATGGAACATTCCCTAAAATAGACCATATATTAGGACAGAAAGAAAATCTTAACAAATACAGGAAAATTGAAATAATTCCTTGCATTCTATCTGACCACAATGGAATCAAACTACAAATCAATAGCAAGAAAGGCTATAGGGCATACACAAAATCATGGAAATTAAACAACACACTACTAAATGATGAATGGGTCAATGAAGAAATCAAGAAGGAAATCAAAAAATTTATAGAGTCCAATGATAATGAGAACACAACATACCAAAATCTCTGGGACACAATGAAGGCAGTCCTAAGAGGTAAATTTATAGCTTTAAGTGCCTATATTTAAGAAATTAGAAAGGTCACAAGTAAACGACCTAATGCTTCACCTTAAAGCCTTGGAAAAAGAAAAACAAGGCAAACCCAAAATCAGCAGACGGGAAGAAATAATAAAGATTAGGGCAGAAATTAATGAAATACAAACCAAAAAAAAATCTAAAGAATCAATGAAACTAAGAGTTGGTTCTTTGAAAGGATAACCAAGATTGATAAACCCTTAGCAAATCTGACCAAAAGAAAGAGAGCAGAGACACAAATTAATAAAATTAGAGATGAAAAAGGTAACATCACAACAGATGCCAGAGAAATTCAAAAAATCATAGGGACATATTATAAAAGCATATACTCCACTAAGTATGAAAATCTGAAAGAAATGGATGATTTCCTTGATTTATATGACCTACCTAAATTAAATCAAGATGAGATTAATCACTTAAATAGACCTCTAACAAGCATGGAGATCCAAGCAGTTATCAAAAATTTCCCAACTAAAAAAAGTCCAGGCCCAGATGGATTCACTGCTGAATTTTACCAGACCTTCAGGGAAGAACTAACACCATTGCTTCTTAAGCTTTTCCATAAAATAGAAAAAGAAGGCATCCTACCAAATTCCTTCTATGAAGCCAGCATCAACCTGATACAAAAACCAGGCAAAGATAGAACAAAAAAAGAAAATTACAGACCAATCTCCCTCATGAACATAGATGCAAAACTCAACAAAATATTGGCAAACAGAATACAAGAATATATCAGAAAGATCATTCACCTTGACCAAGTAGGCTTTATCCCAGAGATGCAGGGATGGTTCAACATACACAAATCGATAAATGTAATACATTATATAAATGGACTGAAGGATAAAAACCACATGATCATCTCATTAGATGCAGAAAAAGCATTTGACAAAATCCAACAACCCTTCATGATAAAAGTCTTTCTCAAATGAATAAATAAACAAAAAAAAAAAATTAAAAAAAAAATCTAGGCCTGTGATGGTGAGATGCCTTAGTGGTTAAGATACTAGCCTGCAAAGCCAAAGGACCCAGGTTTGATTCCCCAGTACCCACATAAGCCAGATCCACGAGGTGGTGCATGTGTATGGAGTTTGTTTGCAGAGGCTGGAGGCCCTGGCACATCCTTTCTCTCTCTCCCTCTCTCTCTATCAAATAAACAAAATCTAAGCCTTTAAAAAATCAATTTCTCAGGTTGGGGAAATGGCTCAGTGGTTAAAGGTGCTTGCTTGCAAAGCCTGCCAACCCAGGTTCAAATTCCCAGCGCCCATGTAAAGCTGTCTCAAAAAATATGAAGCAGGACTGGAGAGATAGCTTAGCATTTAAGGTGCTTGCCTAAGAACTCTAAGGACCCAGATTCAATTCCCCAGAGCCCATATAAGCCAGATGCATATGGTAGTGCCTGCATCTGGAGTTCGTTTGCAGCAGCTAGAGGCCCTGGTGCACCCATTCTCACCCTCCTCCTGCCCTTTAATAAATAAATAAAAATATTTAAAATTAAAAAATAAAATAAAATAAAGTAAAAACATGGCCGGGCATGATGGTACACGACTTTAGTCCCAGCATTAGGGAGGCAGAGGTAGGAGGATCGTTGTGAGTTTGAGACCACCCTGAGACTACATAGTGAATACATAGCCTGGGCTAGAGTAAGACTCTACCTTGAACGCCCCCCTCAAAAAAATATACATATATATGTATACATACAGCACAGACATTCTAAGCCATCCTCCAACCTCTACTCATGCACTTTAAAGAGATGTTCTTTTAATCAGACTACTCAAAGTAAATGGTGATCAGCTAAATTCAGGTTTTTGTTTCCTTTGTTTAGTTTTGCTGGGCTAGGGATCAAACCCAGGGCCTTGTACATGCTCTACAAGTACTCTACCACTGAGCTATATAGATCCAGGTTCTAAGTTTTGTAGTTTTAGAATAAGGCAAGGCACATTTTCTCTCTCTCTCCTTGAAAATAAATACATATTTCTTAAAAAAGAGGGGGATGCACACTTCGACAGCACATATACTAAAATTGGAACACATCAGAGACTAGCATGGACCCTGAGCAAGGATGACAAGCAAATTCATGAACTGTTCCTTATTTTTGTTGTTGCTTTTTTTTTTTTTTGGTTTTTCGAGGTAGGGTTTCACTCTAGTTCAGGCTGACCTGGAATTCACTATGTAGTCTCAGGTGGGCTTGAACTCATGGTGATCCTCCTACCTCTGCCTCTTAAGTGCTGGGATTAAAGGCATGTGCCACCATGCCCAGCAGTTCCATATTTTTATATAAAAATGACAGACTTAAAAGGGAGGGTGGGGCTGGAGAGATGGCTTAGCAGTTAAGGCGCTTGCCTACAAAGCGTAAAAGATCCAAGTTTGATTCCCCAGGACCCATGTAAGCAGGATGCACAAAGTAGCACATGTATCTGGAGTTCATTTGCAGTAGTTGGAGACTGGTAGGCCCATTCTCTCTCTTTCTCTCCAACAAGTAAATAAGTAAATAATTTTTAAAAGAAGTGCTGGAGAGCCTGGTGTGGTAGTGCATGCCTTCATTACATACAGCACTTGGGAGGCAAAGGGGGAAGAAGGATCACCATGAATTCAAGGCCACGCTAAGACTACTAAGTGAATTCCAGGTCGGCCTGGGCTACAGCGAGACCCTACCTCAAAAAAACAAAAAAGAGAAAAGGGTTGGAGAGATGGCTTAGAGGTTAAGGTATTTGCCTGCAAAGCCAAAGGATCCCAGTTCAACTATTCAGGACCCACGTAAGCCAGATGCACAAGGGGCCACATGCATCTGGAGTGCATTTGCAGTGGCTGGAGACCATGGTGTGCCCTTTCTCTTTCAAATAAATGAATGAATACATGAAATATTTTAAAAAAAAATCCAGGCGTGGTAGCGTACTCCTTTAATCCCAGCACTTGGGAGGCAGAGGTGGAAGAATCACCATGAGTTCAAGACCACCCTGAGACTACATAGTGAATTCAGGTCAGCCTGAGCTAGAGTGAGACCCTACCTCGGTGGTGGTGGGGGGGGGGGCTTGGAGCCAGGTGTGGTGGTGCATGCCTTTAATCCCAGCATTTGGGAGCAGAAGTAGGAGGATCACCTTGAGTTCGAGGCCAACCTGAGATTATGTAGTAAATTACAGGTCAGCCTGGGCTAGAGCGAGACCCTATCTTTTTTTTTTTTTTTTTTGGTTTTTTGAGGTAGGGTCTCACTCTAGCCCAGGCTGACCTGGAATTCACTACGGAGTCTCAGGGTGGCCTCGAACTCACGGCAATCCTCCTACCTCTGCCTCCCGAGTGCTGGGATTAAAGGCGTGCGCCACCACGCCCGGCGAGACCCTATCTTGAAAAAAAACAAAACAAAACAAAAAAACAGGTGAGGGGCTGGTGAAATGGCCTAGCAGTTAAGGCTTATGAAGCCTAAGGATCAAGGTTCAAATCTCCAGTACCCACATAACCCAGATGTACAAGATGGCACATGTATCTGGAGTTCATTTGCAGTGGCTAGAGGCCCTGGAACACCATATTCTCATTCTCTCTCTCTCAAATAAAAAGAGGGAGCTGGAGAGATTGCCCAGCAGTTAAGGTACTTGCCTACAAAACCAAACAACCCAGGTTCAATTTCCTAGTACCCACGTAAAGCAGATGCACAAAATGGTGCCTACATCTGAAGTTCATTTGCAGCACCTACAGGCCCTGGTGCACGCATGTCATATTGATATTTCCTCCCTCCTCCAACCCCCACTCTCTCTGCTTCCAAACAAATAAATTTAAGAAATATTTTAGGGTTGGAGAGGTAGCTCAGTGGATGAGGCACATGCCTGCAAAACTTTACAACCTGGGTCCAGTTCCCCAGTACCTAGGTAAAGTTAGATCACAAAGAGTACAGACATCTGGAGTTCATCGCAGCAGCTAGATGCCCTGGCATGCCCATCCTCTTTTTAAAAATACAGAAATCCTTTTTTTTTTTTTTTTAATTTTCATTTATTTATTTGAGAGAGAAATAGGCAGGTAGAGAGAGAGAGAATGGGCACACCAGGGCCTCCAGCCTCTGTAAACAAACTCCAGACAGATGCGCCCCCTTATGCATCTGGCTTATGTGGGTCCTGGGGAATTGAACCTGGGTCCTTTGGCTTTGCAGGCAAGTGCATTAACCATTAAGCAATCTTTCCATCCCTAAAATTTTTTTAGGGGCTGGAGAGATAGCTTAGTAATTAAGGTGCTTGCCTACAAAACCAAAGGACTCAGTTCAATTCCTGAGGATGCATGTAAGCCAGATGCACAAAGTGGCACATGCGTCTGGAGTACATTTGCGGTGGCTGAAGGCACTGGTGTGCCGATTTTCTCTCTCTCTCCCCCCCTTCTCAAATAAATTAAACAAAAATTTTGAATAAGGCAGTGCTTTAGTTTTCATCCCAAGTTCTAAAACAAATTAAATAAATAAACAAATAAGTATAAGAATAAGGCAATGCAATGTAAAAATACTACCTTCGACCCAACTCAGGTTTTAGGGCTTCAGAGCCTTCAGATGGTGCTCCAGCAAGCACGTGAGCAGCGAACCTCTGCACTATGGGATGATAATGTCGCTGGATGGAAAGAGACCACATTTCTCACAAGTCAGCATTTTAGAAAATAAGCTTACAGCACAAACTTCAATAAAAGTGTATCAATTTTTAAAATTCAAAAACACATGCATATGCAACTTATTTCAGCCACATTCCTGCATAAAAAATATTATCTTTTGGCTGGATGAATGGCTTAGCAGTTAAGGCGTTTTGTCTACAAAGCCAAAGGACACAGGTTAGATTCCCCAGGACCCACGTAAGCCAGATGTACAAGGGGGCACACACGTCTGGAGTTTGTTTGCAGTGGCTGGAGCCCTGGCGCACCCATTCTCTCTCCCTCTCTATCTCCCTCTTTCTTTCTGTCAAATAAATAAAAAATATAAAGGTTATCTTTTGGCCAGGCTTCGTGGCACATGCCTTTCATCCCAGCACTTGGGAGGCAGAGGTAGAAGGTTTGCCATGAGTTCAAGGCCACTGTGAAACTACAGAGTGAATTCCTGGTCAGCCTGGGCTAGAGCTAGAACCTACCTGGGG
This sequence comes from Dipus sagitta, assembly GCA_036346955.1. Classification (NCBI taxonomy): domain Eukaryota; kingdom Metazoa; phylum Chordata; class Mammalia; order Rodentia; family Dipodidae; genus Dipus; species Dipus sagitta. Next base: position 41,970,049 of record CM070770.1, on the reverse strand, counting down.
GGAAAAATTATCTTTTGAAGAGCATGGTTACACATACCTTTAATCCCAACACTTGGGAGTCCAAGGTAGGAGGATCTTTGTGAGTCCAAGGCTAGCCTGAGACAACATTGTGAATTCCAGGTCAGCCTGAGCTAGAGCCAAACCCTACCTTGAAAAACCCAATATACATACATAATTTTTACTCACATAGGATTAAAACATAAATCTGATGACCAAGTTAGCAGCATAAAAGTTTTTTTTTTTAAAAAAAAGTAATTTCTAGGGACTGGAGAGATGACTTAGCCGTTAAGGCACTTGCCTGCAAAGCTTAAGGACCCAGGTTCAATTCCCCAGCACCCAAGTAAGCCAGAAGCACAAGGTGGCACCTGTGTCTGGAGTTCATTTGCAATGACTAGAAACCCTGGCCTGCCCACTCTTACTATCTGCTTCTCTCTCTGTGTCTCTCATATAAACAAATAACATATTTTTAATGTAATTTCTGGGCCTGGAAACATGGCTCAGCAGTTAAGGCTCTTACCTGCAAAGCCTAAGGACCCAGGTTCAATTCCCCAGTAATCACATAAACCAGATGCACATGCTGGCACATGCATCTGGAGTTCCTTTGCAATAGCAAAAGGTCCTAATACACCCATACTCAGTCTGCCTCTTTCAGACTCTCTCAAATAAGCCGGGTGTGGTGGTGCATGCCTTTAATCACAGCACTCAGGAGGCAGAGATAGGAGGATTGCCGCAAGTTTGAGGCCACCCTGAGAATACAGAGTGAATTCCAGGTCAGCCTGGCCTACAGTGAGACTCTACCTCGGGAAAAATAAATAAATAAATAAATATTTTCAAAAATAGAGAATTTTTGTAAAGTAATTTCTTTTTTATTGTTGTGGTTTTGTTTTGTTTTCAAGGTAAGGTCTCACTCTAGTCCAGGCTGACCTGGAATTCACTATGTAGTCTCAGGGTGGCCTCAAACTCATGGCAATCCTCCAACCTCTGCCTCTCAAGTGCTAGGATTAAAGGCATGCGCCACTATGCCCAGCTTTAAAAATAATTTCCATTTCTGGATGAAAATTTATAGCAGATAACTTCTGTGTTCTACAAGGCTCATCCTCCTTAGAGGATCATGGGCACCAAAAGTCATAGGTAAAACTATCTTGAAATGGGGTCTGCTGAAGTCTTCCTGGGTAGGATCCAATACAGATATACCTTAATAATAAATCTTTAAAAATAAATAAATAAAAATAAAAAAATTCTTTTATATACTGAATAGTGTTAGATCAAGATTTCAATAACTCTTTCATAAGCTCACCATACAAAGCTGTCAGTATTTTCTATATTTTTAGAAAATATACTCAGCAGCTTAAAGAATAGCAAGGGCAAAGAAAAATATGGCATATCAAAATAAGAATGCTAAAGAAGGCATTCCCGAACAAAATATACTAACATGGTGGTAATAATGAGGAGAGGAAGGCAGGAGAAGAGAAAAGAAAGCCACCCTTACCCGCAGGGCATGCAGCTCCCACAGAGCAGTGTTCTGGGCGTTACAGTACTCAGGCTCATCCAGTTCAGGGAGGAAGACTCCACTTCCCTGAGATTCATTATCAAGCAACAAATCTGTTTTGGGGAAAGTCTGCAAAAATGTCACATAAAAAAGGATTAAGTAAGTTAAAGCTTTAATTTAAAAAATATTATTGGCTTGGATTTGTATTTAAATTTGTGATTGTAATAAGAGATATAGGCTGGGGATATGGGGAAATAAGGTCTCTATGCCTACTTCTCCTAACAAATAATTTAAGTTTATATCATAAAAAAGAAAACTGTCTTGGCCAGGCACGGTGGAGCACGCCTTTAATCCCAGCACTCGGGAGGCAGAGGTAGGAGGATCACCGTGAGTTCAAGGCCACTCTGAGACTACATAGTGAATTCCAAGTCAGCCTGGGGCTAAAGTGAAACCCTACCTTAAAAAAAAAAAAAGTATTATTTTGAAACTTTCGGTCTCTGCTTGCAAATAAATACTTTTTAAAAAAATATTCATTACAGGACTAGAGAGATAACTTAATGGTTAAGGCACTTGCCTGCAAAGCCAAAGGACCCATATTTGATTCCCTAGGACCCACGTAAGCCAGATGCTCAAGGTGACACATGTGACTGGAGTTTGCAGTAACTGAAGGCCCTGGGACACCCATTTTCTTTCTTTTTTTTTTAAGATTTATTTTTATTTATTTATTTATTAGAGGCAGAGTGAGAATGGGCACACCACGGCCTCTAGCCATTGCAAATGAACTCCAGACACATGTGCCCCTTCTGCATCTGGCTTACATGGGACCTCGGCAATCAAACCTGGGTGCTTTGGCTTTGCAGGCAAGCACCTTAACCAGTAAGCCATCACTCCAGCCCACAAATCAAATAGTTATTTAAAAAGAAAATTTGAGAGCTGGGCATGGTGGTGCATGCCTTTAATACCAGCACTTGGGAGGCAAGGTAGGATTAGTGCAAGTTCAAGGCCACCCTGAGATACATAGTGAACTCCAGGTCAGCATGGGCTAGAGTAAAACCCTACCTCGGGGGTGGGAGGGGGAAATGTAGCCTCTATATCCAGTTAAAAAAAAAAAAAAAAAAAAAAACAAGAAGATGGGTATGGTGGCACACACCTTTAATCCCAGTGCTCAGGAGGCAGAGGTAGGAGGATCACTTTGAGTTCAAGGCCACCCTGAGACTACATGGTAAATTCCAGGTCATCCTGGGCTAGAGTGAAACCCTACCTCTGAAAACCAAAAAATAAAACAAGTAAAGAAGCATGAAAACCAAGCTCTTTGGATTTGAATCCCCTTTTACTATTTACTAGCAGTATGGCTTTGGTTAACTAACTTGCCTCCTCTGGATCTGTTTTCCCATTGGTAAAATGGAACAGTAAGAGTAGCTACCTCAGTTATAAACCTTAAGTGAATTCATTTTTGTAAAATGTTTATGACTGATACATAAGAACAATTTGTGAAACAGAGAACTAAATAAGCCAGACACAAACTAGTAATATTTGTATTGACATGAAAATATTTCCACTATTAATGTGTTTTAAAAAATAGTACAGCTGGGTGTGGCGGTGCACGGTGAAGTTTGAAGCAAACCTGGAGCTACAAAGTTCCAGGTCAGCCTGGGCTAGAGAATCTACCTCAAAAAAATTAACTAAATAAATAAGTAGTGCAAAACATAATCCCTTTAATCTCCATTCCATTAAAAAAAAAATGTGCTGAGTTATAAAAAATTCCAAAATGTCTGTTATGGGAGAAACCATCTGCTCTCTAATTGGACTGGAGCCCTCTCTGATGGAGGAGGTCATGAGCCCTAGGGGTATTACGCCTGCTGGTGTCTGGTTAAATGCATATATTGTGCTCACCAAACTGCCCTATAAGTACTTTTCTTTTCTTTTTCTTTTTTTTGTTTTTCAAGGTAGGGTTTCACTTTAACCAGTGCCGACCTGGAATTCACTATGTAGTCTCAGGGTGGCCTCCAACTCACGATGATCCACCTACCTCTGCCTCCCAGCTGCTGGGATTAAAGGCATGCACCACCACGCTCAACTTATAAGCACTTTTCTTAATGTTCATTCCCAGATATTAATGCTACTCTAACTTTTGGTTAGAGAAGCTTCTCTTTCCAGATGACAGTGACCTCTGGGATGACTCAAATGCCACCATAGTGCTAAGAAGTGACAGAGGAGTGTTCAGCACTGAAACATCTCTATCACACCTTCCAAGGCTCAGGGTCCAGAGCAGAAAGAATGTAAGAGTCAAAGGAAGGGTAGGACTACTTACAATGCAATCTTCCAGACTCAAAATGGCTTGGATATCCATGACCTTGCATGGTATACCTACTCAAGACTCTCATAATAGGAGGAAAAAATGGTGACATCAAAATAAAAAGAGACATTGAAAGGGGGAAAGGATATGATGGAGCAGATTTGTGAAGGGGAAAGTAGGAGATGGGAGGGAATTATCATGGTTTATTGTCTATAATTATGGAAGCTGTCAATAAAACAAGTTTTAAGGGGGCTGGAGAGATGGCTTAGCAGTTAAGGCATTTGCCTGCAAAGCCAAAGGATCCCAGTTTGATTCTCCAGGACCCACGTAAGCCAGATGCACAAGGGAGCACATGCCTCTGGAATTCATTTGCAATGGATGGAGGCCCTGGCATGCCCATTCTCTCTCTCTCAAATAAATAAATAAAAATATATTTTTTAAAACGTTTTTAAAAATTCCATAGTAACTCTAGCACCTAACTGGTAAAACGGCAATCCTGAAGTGTCAACAGATTACTTACTTTGCTTTTATAATCTTATGCACTCCTCTTATTAACTGATTGTGTTGCAAGTGTGAATGGATTTTAAGAAATGATCTCACTATATTGCTCAAGCTGGCTTAAAACTAGGTTCAAGCAATCGTCCTGCCACAGCTTCCTGAGTAACTAGGACTATAGGTGTGCATGACTACATCTAGTTATAAATTCCTTTAAACAAGGTAATACAAAAGGGACAACAGATGTGCATCATCAAGTAAGCAAAGTGCCACCACACAGTAAGAGCTCAGCTCTCAATTTACACCACTACTTACATGCATTAATATTCTGATAGTTGCTAAAATGCCAATGCTTGAATTTGGAAGAACTTGAAGAGCAAGCGTACAAAGGCGCTTGATGAAGGCAAGGGCTCGCTGATGAGAAACCTGCTTCCTGCGCTTGGTTAACATGACATCAAGGCACTGGAGAACAATCTCAACACCTTCATTAGTGGCACCTAAAACGTCATATAGATCCTTCAGAACACTGCAGCCTCCCTGACCTCCAGAACAAAAAGATGAACGATCATACCTCCTGCAAGACTTTTCCTAACCAATGTAGCAATGCAATAAGAGATGTTGTGGATTGTGTTAACTGAATTTTTAGTCAACTGCACAAGGTCTTTCTTTCCAAGTTTTACATAAGGTTAGGTACAGCTGCATGGCACTGACAGGCCAGTATTTTAGACATTAAGTCCTAATTCTCATTGGCTATAATTTTAGCCATAATATATTCTTAGAATACATAAAATTTTAAAAATTATAAATATTTATTTGAGAGAAAGAACAGGCGTCCCAGGGTCTCCAGCCACCACAAATGAACTCCAGTCGCGAGAGCCATGATGTACATCTGGCTTATGTGGGTACTGGGAATTGAACCTGAGTCCTTAGGCTTTGCAAGAAGTACCTTAACTACTAAGCCATCTCTCCAGCCCCCCCCCCAAATTTTTAAATAATATAAATATGTATTAAGAAGCATCTTCTGCGGACATGGTGGCACATGCCTTTAATCTCAGCACTTGGAAGGCTGACGTAGGAGGATCACTGTGAGTTCAAGGCCACCCTGAGACTACATAGTGAATTCCAGGTCAGCCTGGGGTAGAGTGAAACCCTACCTCAAAAGAAACAAACAGGGCTGGAGAGATGGCTTAGCAGTTAAGCTCTTGCCTATGAAGCCTAAGGACCCCAGTTCGAGGCTCGATTCTCCAGGACCCACGTTAGCCAGATGCACAAGGGGGCGCACGCGTCTGGAGTTCGTTTGCAGTGGCTGGAAGCCCTGGCGTGCCCATTCTTTCTCTTTCTCTCTCTCTCTCTCTGACTCTTTCTCTCTCTGTCACCCTCAAATAAATAAATAAAAATTAAAAAAAAAAAGAAACAAAGAAAAAAAAGCATCTTCTAAGGCTTGAGAGATATCTCAGTAGTTAGGGCACTTGCTTACAAAGTCTGCAGGCCCAGGTTTGATTCCATAGTATCCACATAAAGTCAGATGCACAAAGTGGGGCATGCATCTGGAGTTCTTTTACAGTGGCAAGAGGCCCTGCACGCTCCTATTCATTCTCTCTCTCTGCAAATAAATAAAAACATATTTTTAAAAAGGCATCTTCTAAACATACCTGCATGTAACTTGAACAGTGTTTTGTAGAGATGTGTATAGAATTTCATTGGATCAATATTGAGAACATCACCTTTGAGATGAAAATATAAAATTAGGTATGTTACTCCCTCCCAGGAGAAAGCAAACAAAACTTAAGGAAAAAAATCTCACCTTGTCCAGAGAGAATATGAAAAGCAGTCTGGACACAGTGAAGACTTTCTTGATAACTTAGGTCCTTCAAAACATAAGCAAAGAAATAAGAATGAAAACTGCCATTGGTATCTTTAGAAGGTATTTCATTAATAGTTACTTACACCAGATTCAATGAGAGTATGAAGAACCACTAATAAATCATCAAAAAACTCCACATTGATAAGATGAGCAAACCTAGAATAAAACAAAACTTAGTTAAGAGATAATACAAAAGCAGAAATAAAACAAGAAAATTAAACTTGGCTTTAAACTCCTTCTATAAAGCCAGCATCACCCTGATACCAAAACCAGACAAAGAAAGAACAAAAAAAAGAAAATTAGGGCTGGAGAAATGGCTTAGCAGTTAAGGCATTTGTCTGCAAAGCCTAAGGACTCAGGTTCAATTCCCCAGGACCCATGTAAGCCAGATGCACAAGAGAGCACATGCATCTGGAGTTCGTTTGCAGTGCCTGGAGGCCCTGGCGTGGCCATTCTCTCTCTCTCTCTCATAAATAAATAAATAAATAAATAAATAAATAAATAAATAAATAAATAAATTCTTTTTAAAAAGAAAATTACAGACCAATCTCCCTCATGAACATAGATGCAAAAATTCTTAACAAAATATTGGCAAACAGAATACAAGAATATATCAGAAAGATTATTCACCCCACCAAGTAGGCTCTATCCCAGAGATGCAGAAATGGTTCAACATATGCAAATCAATAAATGTAATACATCATATAAATGGTCTGACAAAAATCATATAATCTCAATAGATGCAGAAAAGGCATTTGACAAAATACAAAATGCCTTCATGGTAAAAGTCCTACAGAAACTGTGAATAGAAAGAACATATCTCAACATAATAAAAGCTATTTATGTCAAACCTACATCCAACAGAATACTAAATAGGGAAAAAACTTAAAGCTTTTCCACTAAATTCAAGAACAAGACAAGAGGATCACCATGAGTTCAAGACCACCCTGACACTACATAGTGAATTCCAGGTCAGCTTGGACTAGAGCAAAACCCTACCTCAGAAAAATAAATTAGGCCAGGCATGGTGACGCACACCTTTAATCCCAGCATTCGTGAGGCAAGGTAGGAGGATCACCATGAGTTCAAGACCACCCTGACACTACATAGTGAATTCCAGGTCAGCCTGGGCTAGAGTGAGACCCTACCTCAAAAAAAAAAAAAATTTTCCACTTCTAATGCTGGAAGAGCAGCAAAAATGGTTGCTAGAGGCTGGAGAGATGGCTTAGCAGTTAAGGTGCTTGCCTGCGAAGCCTAAGGACTCAGGTTCAATTCCCCAGGACCCACGTAAGCCAGATGCACAAAGGTGAGGCAAGCACAAGGTCACACATGATCACTAGGTGGAGCAAGCGTCTAGAGTTTGACTACAGTGGCTGAAGCCCTGGAGCACTAATTCTGTCTCTCTCTGAAATAAAAATAAATAAATAAATAAATAAATAAATAAATAAATAAATAAATAAATAAATAAATAAATAAATAAATAAATAAATAAATAAATAAATAAATAAATAAATAAATAAATAAATAAATAAATAAATAAATTAGGAGCTGGGCACTGTGGTGAGACTTTAATCTTAGCACTTGGGAGGCAAGGTAGGAGGATCACCATGAGTTCAAGACCACCCTGACACTACATAGTGAATTCCAGGTCAGCTTGGACTAGAGCAAAACCCTACCTCAGAAAAATAAATTAGGCCAGGCATGGTGACGCACACCTTTAATCCCAGCATTCGTGAGGCAAGGTAGGAGGATCACCATGAGTTCAAGACCACCCTGACACTACATAGTGAATTCCAGGTCAGCTTGGACTAGAGCAAAACCCTACCTCAGAAAAATAAATTAGGCCAGGCATGGTGACGCACACCTTTAATCCCAGGACTGAGGAGGCAAGGTAGGAGGATCACCATGAGTTCAAGACCACGATCACACCCTCCAAGGCTCAGGGTCCATTGGGAAAGAGAAGGCAGAATGAATTTAAGAACCAAAGGAAGGGTACCACTTCTTACAATGCAGCTGTCCAGACAGAAATTGGCCTCGATATCCACAACTTCACAGTGCCTACCAATACCTTCACAAGACCCTCATAATAGGAGAAAAGATTATGACATCAAAATAAAAGAGAGACTAAAGGAAAGAGGGAGGAACAGATTACAGGAAGTACATAAATAATCTATGATTATTTAAAATAGACTTAACACTCATGCCTGACCTACCAAACTGCTGGTGGATAACTGACCACTAGTACAAAAAAGAATAAGAATTGATAGATGCACCTTAGGAGCACCAAAAATCAAGTAATTAAAAGCCAGGAGTTAAGAGATTTTAAAAATAAAGTTTGAGGGCTAGAGAGATGGCTTAGCGGTTAAGGCGTTTGCCTGCAAAGCCAAAGGATCCCGGTTCAACTCTCCAGGACCCACGTAAGCCAGATGCACAAGGGGGTGCATGCATCTGGGGTTTGAAGTGGCTAGAGGCCCTGGGGTGCCCATTCTCTCTCTCTGCCCCTCTTTCAAATAAATAAATAAAATATATTAAAAATAGTCTGAGCAGGGGTGGGAGGGAGAGGCAGAGGTAAAAGAATCGTTATGAGCTTGAGGCCAGGCTAAGACTACAGAGTGAATTCTTGGTCAGCCTGGGCTGGAGCATGACCCTACTTTTGAAAAAACAGGAAAAAAGGCCCATTGTTATGAACAATTTCAAAGAAAAACTAAGGCCAATAAAAGAGTGAGAACTGAGACATTAAGACATTGTTAGGGGACTCTCTATAAGATTCATGGTCATTTTAGTCTGTTTTGTGTTTCATGTATTCCTATTAGCATCAGTCTAGAAAGAATGTCTAGGAAGAATCTAAAGTTTCAACCTACACAGCCCTTACTTGGCAAGACCTTCTAGAACTGCTGGCAGAAGAGGTGACCTCTGGGCCTTCTTCAGTATTCTGAAGTAGGTTACAAACACAATATTCAGAGTCTCTGTGTGCTGGAAAAGAAACAGACAATAATATTTTAGATTAACCTGGTATACTTTCCTTGAGTTGGAATTATGATTTTCAAAACTGAATTTTTTTTCTCATCCCTCACCATAATACAATCTATGAAACTTAAACAAAATACAATGAAGACACACATCTCGTGATTTCATAAAACTAACTGGCATCACACTGTACTTTCTTTTTTTGTTATACATTTTGTTTTTATTTGAGAGAGAGAAAGAGGGGGAGAAAGAGAGAGAGTGAATAGGCACTCCAGGGCCTCAGGCACTGCAAATGAACTCCAGATCCATGTGCCCACATGGGCCTGGAGATTCGAACCGGGATCCTTTGGCTTTGCATGCAAACGCTTATCCACTTAGCCATCTCTCCAGCCCCACACACTGTGCTTAAAATCAACTACCTAAGTTACATGAAACAAACCTAAATTATACACCTACAAGTTTAAACAATAAATTTCTAGTTAAAATTACTTAATAAAACATTCTGAAAGCATAACAGAATGTGAAACTGCCTACCAATTTAAGTTTCTTCTCAGTACTCTCTGAAGCTTCTGCCTCCCGAAGCTCTCGCTCCAGTTTCTCTTCTGCTTTTTTCCACTGAAAACACAAAAAAAGAAAAAAGAAAGAGTATATTCCATTGAGTGAAAAAACATACAGGATGTCAACATTATATATCACATACAGTAAGACCAAATATGAATATAAGCACAAGCAAGAGTGGAAACCCATGAATAAGAGACAAACTAAATCAGTAACACCGGTTGCTCCCTAGGTAAAGGCAGAACAAGATTGGTGAGAGAAAAAGAGGACTCCTACTCTCAGTAACAACTTCTTCTTTTTGAGAAAAAAGCGGAAGTCTTAGTATTTGCTCGTTTTAGATGGTAAATACTATCAGTTTCTATAATTATTTTAATTTAAAACTTTCAAAAAGGCCAGGCATAGTGGCACATGCTGTTAATCCCAGCACTGGGGAGGGAGAGGCAGGAGGCTTACCATGAGTTCGAGGTCATTCTGAGATTACAGAATGAATTGCAAGTCAGCTTCGGCTAGAGTAAGATCCTACCTCAAAAAACAAAAATTGAAAAAAAAAAAATGTAACGGGCTGGAGAGATGGCTACTGGTTAAGGCACTTTCCTCCAAAGGCAAAGGGCCCAGGTTCAACTCCTCAGGACCCACATAAGCCAGATGCACAAGATGGCACATGCATGTGGAGTTCATTTATAGTGGCTGGAGGCCCTGGCATGGCCCATTCTCTCTCTCTCTCTCTGCCTCTGACTCTCCCTCTCAAATAATATATTAATTATAAAATATTTTTTTAAAAAACATTCAACAGAAAGAACAGGCTGAGCCCCAAAATACTTCTGTTGATATTTAAACAGTATATTAAAAGATACTATATGGGCAGTCATTAAAAAAAAAATTTTCCACTTCCTAATGCTGGAAGAGCAGCAAAAATGGTTGCTAGAGGCTGGAGAGATGGCTTAGAAGTTAATGTGCTTGCCTGCACAGCCAAAGGATCCAGGCGGAATCCCCCCAGGACCCACGTAAGACAGATGCACAAGGTAGTGCATGCGTCTGGAGTTCATTTGCAGTGGCTGGAGACCCCAGCGTGCCTCATTCTCTATCTGCCTCTTTCTCTTTTCTCTCTCTCCCTTTCATATAAATAAACAAAAATTAAAAAAAAAAATTTAAAAAAAAAAAAAAGATTGCTAGGCTGCCTGAGGTAAAGAAGACTGGCAGAAAGTTTCCTTACTCTGTGATGATTATGAAACAGCTGCTATGTTTTAATTGGGTCTTTATTTCTCCTATCTACATCTATACATGTATAGTTCCAAACAGATATCCAGCTTATTTTATATATTTTACACAATACAATCCTAATGTATTTATCATCATTTGTTCAGAATAATTAAGTCTACTTCTGTCATATTTTCAAACTTTATTAGACCTGTGCAAAAGTGGGTATTCCTCAGAGGCAGAAGGTTCACTTCAGGTGAATTCCAGGTCAGCTTGGACTAGAGCAAAACCCTACCTCAGAAAAATAAATTAGGCCAGGCATGGTGACGCACACCTTTAATCCCAGGACTGAGGAGGCAGAGGTAGGATGATTGCCTTGAGTTTGATGCCACCCTGAGACTACATAGTGAATTCCAGGAGAGCCTGAGCTAGAGTGGAACCCTAACTCAAAAAAACAAAATAAATAAATAAATTAGGAGCTGGGCACTGTGGTGAGACTTTAATCTTAGCACTTGGGAGGCAGAGGTAGGAGGACTGTTGTGAGTTCAAGGCAACCCTGAGACTACATAGTGAATTCCAGAACAGCCTGGGTTAGAGCAAGACCCAACCTCAAAAAACAAACAAACAAAAAAAATTAAAATTAGAGCTGGAGAGATGGCTTAGCAGTTAAGGTGCTTGCCTGCGAAGCCTAAGGACTCAGGTTCCATTCACCTGTACCCACAGAAGCCAGATGCACAAGGTGGTGCATGTATCTGGAGTTCATTGGCAATAGCTAGAGACCCTGATGCACCCATTTTCTCTCTCTCTCTTTAATAATTTTTAATAGTCTTTTCTTGCTGGCATTGTGCGCACACCTTTAATCCAGTTTGGCTGCAAAGATGGGAGGTCCTGGTGTGCCCATTCCTTATCCCTCCCTCTCTCTCTTTCTCGCTCTCTGACACTACGCTTACATAGTGAATTCCAGGTCAGCCTGGGCTTAAGCAGGACCCTACTTTGAAAAACAAAATAAACAAACAAATATTATATTTAGCCAAAAAGATAGCTGAGCTTGCCTTGCAAGCATAAGGACCTCAGTTCAATCCTTCAATAACCACATTTTTTAAAAAGATAAATAAAAATGTCAAAAATAAAAACAATATTGAAAATAAGGATTAAAAAGGCTTACCTCTGGTCTAACTTCATAATTTCGGCCCTTCACAAAGCCAGAAATCACTTTAATTACACCAAGGGAAGCTTGACCTAATTTATCTTGTTTAAAGAGTTTCTTCACTGCCTCACAACACATTTCAGATATCTGAAAAAGAAAATGTTACACCACAGCAGTGTTTCTAATATTAGTACTTCTAATACTTCTGATCAGATAACCGTGGTCAGGGACCTGTCCTGGGCTAAGAGGCCTCAGTGGCCTTGTCCCCCTCCACTAGACTTCACAGTTAACACTCTCCTTCCCACCATCAAGACAATCCTAAGTAACCCTGCAAATATTGCCTGATGTTCACTAGAAGGAAAAAGGTCTTCCTGTTGAGAACCACCAAACTAAACTTATGTTCAAGTAATTTTCATAAAGCAACAATATTTAAGAAGTTCATAATATTTTGCTAGTAAACAACAGCTTAAAAATATTTAGGGGGGGGCTGGAGAGATGGCATAGCGGTTAAGCACTTGCCTGTGAAGCCTAAGGACCCCGGTTCGAGGCTTGATTCCCCAGGACCCACGTTAGCCAGATGCACAAGGGGGGTGCATGTGTCTGGAGTTCGTTTGCAGTGGCTAGAGGCCCTTGCACACCCATTCTCTCTCTCTCTCTCTGCCCCTTTCTCTGTCTGTTGCTCTCAAATAAATAAATAAAAATTTTAAAAAAATTTTTAAAAATTAAAAAAAAATATTTAGGGGGAGCTGGGCATGGTGGCACACGTCTTTAATCCCAACAAAAGGGAGGCAGAGGTAAGAAGATCACAGAAGGTTCGAGGCCACCCAGAGACTACATAGTGAATTCCAGGTCAGTGTGAGCTAGAGACCCCACCTCGGAAAACAAAACAAAACAAAAAAACCTTCAGGAGAATCACGTGGCATATAATTTTCTGGGAAGAATGATAATATAAATCATATTTAGAGCAACCCACCGATTTTGACACATCATTCATCAGAGGAACAATCAATACAATGATATTGTTGTGGAAGTTAAAATGAGGCAGAGCCACCAACAGCTCACACAGGCTCTTCACAGCCACTTCAGCCAGTCCTTTATAAGCCTTTAAGGACACTATATTATTTTTCTTCAGCTTCCTTTGCTTCCAGTCTAATGAAAAGATAAATGCAGTTGTTCACTTTAACCACTGGTCAAAACTTAAAGTAACTTTCTTTTTAAACTAAATGTGCATTTTATCACAATATAAAAACAAACACACATGCCTTTAATCCCAGCACTACGGAGGCAGGGTTAGGAGGATTGCTGTGAGTTCAAGGCCACCTGAGACTACATAGTGAATTCCAGGTCAGCCTGGGCTACAGCGATACCCTACCTCAAAAAAAAAAAAAAAAATATATATATATATATATAATATATATATCTGAAAAAAATAAAACACTTAAAAAGAAGAGGAAAGAAAAGAACAGGGGAGGACAGAAGAAACAAGACAGGAAAAAGAAAGACTTCAGATGGATGTGATAGTGTATTTCTTTAATACCAGAACTTGAAAAGCAGAGGTAGGAGAAGTGCTATGAGTTCAAGGCTAGCCTGGGACTGCACAGTGAGTTCCAGGTCAGCCTGGGCTAGAGTGAAATCTTACCCTCCTGAAAAATCAAACTAATTAAAAAAAAAGAGAGAGAGACTTCATAGTGCCTGATTGCTTAGAGAAAGTTTACCTGCATGGTCTTATTGAAAATTACTTGCCACACATAGGCAGCAACTGTAAGCTATACACTAAATTTGGAACTTGAGACTAAAACAATTAGAATCTACAGCATCTTAACTTTTAAAATCAATTACGTGTCAAAGTAGTAATTTGGAATCATATATAATCTTTTTGAGACAAGCGCAACAGACTAGACTTTATTTTTAACTGAGCGAAAGGGTGTGTGTGTGTGTGTGAGAGAGAGAGAGAGAGAGAATTGGTGAGCCAGGGCCTCTATCCACTGCACTAGAACTCAAGACGAGTGCACCCCATTATGAACATGTGCAACACAGTGGCTTGCGTCACTTTGTGCATCTGGCTTATGTGAGACCTGGAGAGTCGAACATGAGTCCTTAGGCTTTGCAGGCAAGCAACTTAACTGCTAAGCCATCTCTCCAGTCCTGGATATATATATAATTTAGTATTAAAGTTATTTTTTACTTAGTGTAGTTACATTTTCTTAAAATAATGTATGTGACACACATTATATTCTTATTGGACAGGGCTTGTCTGTACACAACTCCCAGACCCTTAGGAAAACAAATGCTTGTCAGGACGTTCCAGGTGGACACCAAAGCACAGAAGTGATTCCACTTCTATCCATGCCTCCCAACTCCACTAGATTCCACCACCTTCATGGCCTTTTTAAATTTTTTTTTTGTTGTTTATTTTTATTTATTTATTTGAGAGTGACAGAGAGAGAAAGAGACAGGCAGAGAGAGAATGGGCATGCCAGAGCCTCCAGCCACTGCAAATGAACTGCAGATGCATGCGCCACCTTGTACATCTGGCTTTCGTGGGTACTGAGGAATGGAGCCTTGAACGGGGGTCCTTAGGCTTCACAGGCAAGCGCCTAACTGCTAAACCATCTTTCCAGCCGGACCTTCACGGCCTTTTGGGGCAAAAGGAGTCAGTAGTCCTAGTCTGCTGATAGTAAACAGGGGAACCTTAGCACTAAGGAAAGGAGCCCAACAAGGTCAAATAAAAGCACCTTGCACAGAAAACTAAATTTCTTCTCCATGCATACTCCAATTTTTACAATGCTTTCCCATTTCTGAAGCAAATAAATAGAGGTTGGTAGGAGAACATATCATCATCTTAACTAATTCTTAAAATTAATTTTCAAGGCACTAACATCTATTTCAGGATACGGCCTTCTGACTTTCAAAATAAAATTTTAAAAGTAGTACAATAAAGCCGGGCATGGTGGCGCACGTCTTTAATCCCAGCACTCAAGGGGCAGAGGTAGGAGGATCGGTATGAGTTTGAGGCCACCCTAAAACTACATAGTGAATTCCAGGTCAGCCTGAGCTAGAGTGACACCCTACCTCGAAAAAAACAGGAAAAAATATACATATACAATAAATCCCAATTGTTCCTAAAGCAAGCAACAATCACATGACTACTTAATAAAGGACTACAGTAGCTGGGGGTACAGCTCAGCTGTAGGGTTCTTGCCTCACATGCATGAAGTTCAGAGTTCAATCCCTAACACCGAAAATAAATAAAATAAAATAAAAAGGACTGGAGAGATGGCTTAGCGGTTGAGCACTTGCCTATGAAGCCTAAGGACCCCAGTTCAAGACTTGATTCTCCAGACCCACATAAGCCAGATGCACAAGGGGGCACACGCATCTGGAGTTCATTTGCAGTGGCTAGAGGCCCTGGAGTGCCCATTCTCTCTCTCTCTCTGTCTGCCTCTCTCTCTCTCTCTGTCTGCCTCTTTCTCTCTCTCTCTGTCACTCTCAAATAACTAAATAAAAATGAACAAAAAAATTTTTTGAAAAAGGAAAAACAAAGGACTACACAACAATAGTGCTAGTACTGACAGCTAATGAAATCCAGCACATAAACATGTTAGGCTACGCACAGTTGTAAATGCTTTGTGTTTATAGATACAACTGCTTTTATGAGGTAAGTGCTATTATTCCCATTTTTATAGACAGGAAATGAGGCATAAAAAGGTAATTTGCCTATTACATAAATGATAAATGGTGGAAAAAGGCTGAACTCAGGATGTCTTTGGGCGGGAGGGGCCTCACATAGACTATTCACTATGTAGCCTTGAAATTCTGATCATCCTGCCTCTACTTCCTGAGTGGAATGCTGGAGTTACAGGTATGGATCACCACACCCAGATTATGTGACGCTGGTTTCATACAAGTAGGCAAGCATTGTACCAATTGAGCTCTACATCTCCAGCTGCCCAGAAGTGGCATTGGACTCACTCTGCTCTCAACATACACCACACCTACTCTCACCACCTATCACAGAACACAGAATTTACCTCAGTAATCACACCGTGGCTAGGTATGTTACACACCCTTTCTTTTCTTTTCTTTCTTTTTTTTTTTTTTTGTTTGTTTGTTTGTTTGGGTTTTTTTTTTTGTTTTGTTTTTTGAGGCAGGGTTTCATTCTAGCCCAGGCTGACCTGCACTCATTCTGTAGTCCAAGGACGGCCTCAAACTCACAACAATCCTGCCTCTGTCTCCAGAGGGCTAAGATTAAAGGTGTGCACACCACACCTGGCCAAATGTTATATACTTTTAAGTTATGCTTAACATACCTTTAACCATTTGCTCCAGATTTTCCAAATAAAATTTGTATTGGCTAACAAGGCCCTCTTCAAATTCTCTTAACTTTTGAGTTTCTTTGCGAATCTGAAAAGAACAAAATGATCATTTTTTTAAATCAAGACTATTAAATTCAAGTTAGCAAAATATGGGTGTCTTACTGGACATGGTAACGCACGCCTTTAATCCTAGCACCCAGAAGGAGGGGGTAGGAGGAAACTCAGTGAAATTCCAAGTCAGCCTGGGAGGGGTGGGGAACAGACATATATGCATATGGGTGTCTTGTGTAAGTCAAATGCTGGGGAGTGGGGAAGCAGTGACAGAACTGCATCATTCTATTCGCTCATCTCTAACTCTCAAAAATATTCACCTTATGTTACACAATGATTATCCCTAGCATTACCTTGGCAGATTTTTCTGCTTCTGTAAGGGGCCGAATTTTATATGAAGGAGTGATGTCCTTGAATAGCTCCATCAGGGAGACTATCACCAGCTTGCGAACAGTAACGGCCACATCAGGATCCTGTTCCATCAGCATAGAACGCAATTCTTTCAGCTTTTTAATCTGTTAAAGGAATAACTTTTAAGACTAAAGAAATCATGCTAAAAGTATTCAGAACAAAAGAAAAAAGCCCCACATCTGGCATCAAAACTGGAATTCAAATAAATACAATCAGAGTCTAGTCAACTCATATGGAACCGAGAGTTGGTATTACCTTACTAACACATACATCATTCAAGTTCTAGGGAAAAGGCAGGCATGGTGGCACACACCTTTAATCCCAACACTTGGGAGACTAATATAGGAGGATTACCAAGAGTTCAAAGTCAGCCTGGGCTAGCACGAGACCCAGCTTCAAAAAAATCCTCCCTCTCTTAGGCGGGTATGTTGGAGCACACCTTTAATCCCAGCACTCAGGAGGCAGAGGTAGGAGAATCACCATGAGTTTGAGGCCACCCTAAGACTACATAGTGAATTCCAGGTCAGCCTGAGCTAGAGTGAAGCTTTGCCTCAAAAATAAATAAATAAATAAATAAATAAATAAATAAAAGTCCATCCCCTCTAAATGGTAAAGTTTAAAGGTGATATCTTCAGTTTTGTTTTTAATATTTTATTTTTATTTATTATTTGAGAGAGACAAAGAGAAAGAGAAAGAGAATGGGTGCACCAGGGTCTCTAGCCACTGCAAACAAACTCCAGATGCATGCACCACTATACACATCTAGCTTATATGGGATCTGGTCAATCAAACCTTGGTCCTTTGGCTTTGCAGGCAAACGCCTTAACTACTAAGCCATCTCTCCAGCCCTAAAAGTAATATTTTTGTAATGCAGTTAAAAAAAAAAATACAAAGGAGCCGGGCGTGGTGGCACATGTCTTTAATCCCAGCACTCGGGAGGCAGAGGTAGGAGGATCTTCGTGAGTTCGAGGCCACCCTGAGAATACAGAGTGAATTCCAGGTCAGCCTGAGCTAGAGTGAAACCCTACCTCGAAAAACCAAAAAATAAATAAATAAATAATTAAATAATTAAAAAAAAATACAAAGGAGCTCAGGCTGTCCTGGAATTCACTATGTAGTCTCAGGATGGCCTCGAACTCATGGTGATCTTCCTACCTCCACCTCCCGAGTGCTGGGATTAAAGGCATGTGCCACCATGCCCAGCTGAAAACACCTTTTGAAACATATTACAATGTTACCAATACCAATCAAAAGTATTAGTGAAGCCGGTGGTGGTGGTGCATGCCTTTAATCCTAGCACCAGGAGGGAGATGTAGGGGGATCACAGAGAGTTCAAGGCCACCCTGAAACTACATAGTGAATTCCAGTTCAGACTGGGCTAGAGCAAGACCCTACTTCAAAAAACCAAGAAAAAAAGAGGGAAAGGGAAAGGGAAAAGGAAAAGGAAAAAGAAAAGAAAAAAAGCCAGACATGGTAGCATAGGCCTTCAATCCCAGCACTTAGAAGGCAGAGGTAGGAAGATCACTGTGAGTTCAAAGCCAGCCTAAGATTACACAGTAAATTCCAGGTCAGCCTGGGTTAGAATGAGACCCTACCTCAAAAAGCCAAAAAAAAAAAAAAAAAAGCCTGGCATGGTAGTGCACATTTTTAATCCCAGCACTTGGGAGGCAGAGGTAGGAAGATTGCCATGAGATGGAGACCACCCTGAGACTACATAGTGAATTCCAGGTCAGCCTAGGCTAGAGTGGGACCCTATGAATAAGTAAATAATTAAGGGTGGCACATGCCTTTAATCCCAGGACTCAGGAGACAGAGGCAAGAGGATCACAAAGAATTCAAGGCCAGCCTGAGACTATACAGTGATATCAGGTCAGCCTGAATTAGAGTGAGATCCTACTTTGAAAAACAACAAAAAAAACAGGAGGGGGGAGGGAGGCTAGAGGGATGGCTTAGCGGTTAAGGCATTTGCCTGCAAAGCCAAAGGACCCAGGTTCAATTCCTCAGGACCCACGTTAGACAGATGCACAAGGTAGTGCATGTATCTGGAGTTCGTTTGCAGTGGCTGGAGACCCTGGCGTGTCCATTCTCATTCCCCCCCCCTCAAATAAATAAATAAAAAGGAGGGGTTGGGAGGGCTGGAGAGAATGCTCAGTGCTTAAGGCTCTTGCTGGCAAAAACCTAAGGACCTGGGTTCGATTTCCCCAGTACCCACATAAAGCCAGATGCACGAGGTGACACGTGTCTGGAGCTCATCTGGAGAGGCCAGAGGCCCTGCCCATTATCTTTCTCTCTTTTTCTGCTTCTCTCAAATAAAAATAAAATATTTAAAACAAAAAAGAAATACAATAGGGCTGGGGAGATGGCTCAGCAGTTAAAGGCACTTGCTTGTAAAGCCTACTGGCCAGGATTCAATTCCCTAGTACCCATATAAAGTCAGTTGCACAAAGTAGCAGATGTATTTGGAGTTGATTTACAGTGGCCCAGACATGCCTATTGTCATTCTCATCCTCTCTTGCTCTCTCATTCTGCTTGAAAATAAAAATATATAAAAATTAAATAAAATATAGCCGAGCTACAATAATTTTATCAAAATACAAAAATATGCAGAAGTGAGAAACTGACTTCAGTTAATATGCCTGCTTTGAATGACTATTGTCTATTGAAACAGTATGGTTAAAGCAAGGCAGGTAAAATACGTTCACAGCTCTTACATGAAGATCTTTTGAGACCCAATTTTCAGGAGGAAAATAATGCCAATAGATACTGTCTCCATGATTTTATTTTTTTAAATATTTTATTTCTATTTATTTATTGGAGCAAAACAAAGAGAGAAAGTGGGAGTGTCAGGGCCTCTAGCTGCTACAAACAAACTCTAGACGCATGTGCCACTTTGTGCATCTGGCTTATGTGGGTCCTGGGAAATCAAACCTGGGTACTTTGGCTTTGGAGGCAAACACCTTAACCACTAAACCCTCTCTTCAATCCTGTCTCCATGATTTTGTAATGATAATAGAGACAAAAAATATTTTAACACTCTGTCCTTGATTCTGTTCCAGATATTACTCTCTCAGCCAGACACAGTGACACATGCCTTTAGTGTTAGCACTCTGGAGGCTTAGTTAGGAGGATCACCATGAGGCCAGTGTGAAACTACAGAGTAAGTTCCAGGTCAGCCTGGGCTACAGCAAGACCCTACCTCAAAAAAAAAAAAAAAAAAAAAAAAGTGCTTGCTTGCTTTCATGTAAGGTCTGCCAGCCCAGATTCAATTTCCCATTAACCATGCAAAGCCAGACACAAAATGTGGTACAAATATCTGGTGTTCATTTGCAGTGGCAAGAGACCTTGGCACACACATAACATTACATACACACACCAAGTGCAACCAAATGAAAAGAATTTTTGTTCTGTTTTTTTCAAGGCAGTTTCACCTTAGCCCAGGCTTGACCTGAATCTCTCTCTGAAGCACCAGGCTGGCCTTGAACCTATGGAGATCCCCTACTTCACCCTCCTGAGTGCTGGGATTAAAGGTATGCATCACCATGCCCAGCTTAAATAAAAGTATTTTTTTAGGGCTGGAGAGATGACTTAGCAGTTAAGGCGCTTACCTAGAAAGCCAAAGGACCTAGGTTCGATTCTCCAGGACCCATGTAAGCTAGATGCACATGGTGGTATATGCATCTGGAGTTTCTCTCTCTCTCTCTCTCTCTGCTTTTCTCTCTCTCTAATAAATAAATATGATTTAAGAATATTTTTTTAAAATGCCAGGCATGGTGGTGCACACCTTTAATCCTAGCACTTGGGAGGCAGAGGTAGGAGGATCACCAGTTCAAGGCTACCCTGAGACTATATAGTTAATTTTTTAAAAAAAGTAAGTAAACAACCCAATTTAAAAAAATGGGCAATGGGCTATGGGCTGGAGAGATGGTTGAACGGTTAAGTGCTTGCCTGTGAAGCCTAAAGACCCAGGCTCGATTCTCCAGGTCCCACGTAAGCCAAATGCCCATGGCAGTGCATGTGTTTGGAGTTCATTTGCAATGAGTGGCTGGAGGCCCTGGAGCGCCCTTTCTCTATCTATCTGCCACTTTCTCTCTGTGTCTGTCTGTCTGTTGGTCTCAAATAAATAAATAAGAATAAACAAAGAAAAAAATATTTTAAAAAAATGAGCTATAGAAAATATATTTTAAAAACAGACATTATCTCCTTGGTACTAGAAAAAGACCAGTACTATGCCAATGCACGCCTATGTTAAACTTTGTCTATTAAGTGCAAATATATTTATGATTCAGTAAACAAGTAATTGTCATGCTAGGATACTAGGGAATCAATACAACAACATATACTAGATATCAAATACTTATTCTCATCTAATCCTCACAACAAAGTTTTTAAATAAATACTCTCTCTTTTTTTGGTTTTTGGATTTTTCAAGGTAGGGTCTCTCTCTCTAGCCCAAGCTGACCTGAAATTCACTATGTAGTCTTAGGGTGGCCTTGAACTCACAGTGATCCTCCTACCTCTGCCTCCCAAGTGCTACAGTCCACTGCTTTCTGAGTAAAAAGTTCCTTATTTAAAACTCTACAGGCCGGGCGTGGTGGCGCACACCTTTAATCCCAGCACTTGGGAGGCAGAGGTAGGAGGAAAGGAAAGGAAAAAAAACAAGAGAATCTTATGTTTTATACATTTGCACCATATCTACTATGAGGAGCCCAAATCAATTAGCACTACTCACATTACTTTCTGGATCTGACAGTATGGCAGATGCCAAGTTAGCTATATGTATTTTCTTCTCCTGTAGTTTCTTCTTTCTCTCAGCCAAATGTTCTTCTATGGTGAGCTCTTTAACAGGAATCTCAGGGATCTCTGAAACAAATGTGATTTTCCTTCTTAAACATTCCTTTATCTATAAAAATCTAAGAAACTTAATAATAATAAAAAATGTAATAAAAAAAATATGTAGTAGTAATCAGTACTAATGATGACACCTAAAAATTTTGTATCTGTTACTATTTGGCATCCTCTCAACAATCATGTAAAGCAGGTACTATCATTAGACCTATTCTGCACATAAAGAAACAAGCAAAAGGAAAAACTCCTAATTTCATAAAGCTAACAGAAATAAGACTCCAATCCTGTAGAGTTTATACACTAAATCACTATGCTAATAAGCCCACAATAACTGATATTAACTAAGGAAAGGAGCACTCTGATTTTGTTTTGCTCACAATGCAGAATACTATCCTTTGTTTTCAAATCTATGTTGTACTGTGAATTATATAAAACATGTCCACCTTAGGAAACTCACAGGGAGGTAGATTTGTTTATTTTTATTTATTTGAGAACAACAGACAGAGAAAGAGGCAAATAGATAGAGAATGGGCACGCCAGGGCCTACAGCCACTGTAAACGAACTCCAGATGCATGCACCACCCCATGCATCTGGCCTACGTGGGTCCTGGGGAATCAAGCCTCGAACCAGGATCCTTAGGCTTCACAGGCAAGCGCTTAACCACTAAACCATCTCTCCAGCCCGGGAGCTAGATTTAATAAACACACAAACATAGTAACAAGCCTACAACTGATGACTAAAAACAGTTAAAAGGCTGAACTACAATCTCATGTACATTATTAATGGGATCTGCTAAGTAAAAGTAGAATGTAATCACCTTGTTTTGTCACTAAAGTTCTAAACTAATATGATTTCAAACAGTAAAATTTAAGTGAATTTTAATTAGGTAAAACTGTCCTAGCTGGGCAAGGTAGCCCCTGCTTATAATCACAGAAGAGACTAAGGTAGAAGTACCACAAGTTTGAGGCCACCACGAGCTATATAGTGAGTTCTGGGCTAGTGTGCACCCTGACTTTTTTTTTAAATAGTTTTTATTTATTTGTAAGCAGAGAAAGAGAGACAGAGAGAGAGAGTGGGTGTTCCAGGGCCTCCAGCCACTGCAAACCAACTCTAGATGCATGCACCACTTTGTGCATCTAGCTTTACATGGGTACTGGGGAATCAAACCCAGGTTATTAGCCTTTGCAGGCAAGCGCCTTAACCCCTGAGCCATCTCTCCAGCCTGAGATCCTGTCTTTAAAAATGACAAAACAGCCGGGTGTGGTGGCACATGCCTTTAATCCCAGCACTCAGGAGGCAGAGGTAGGAGGATAGCCATGAGTTCAAGGCTACCCTGAAACTGAATAGTAAATTCCAGGTCAGCCTGAGCTAGAGTGAGACCCTACCTCGAAAAAAAAAAAAATGACAAAACATATATGTTCTAGATATCAGAAACTCACATTCAAATATCTGAAAGAGATACAAAGTATAATCATCCTAAAAACAAAATGGCTTAATACCACACAATCAATTTTGTAATTTAAAGCTAAAAAGTAACACAGGTAAGTTGTCTCTCCACAAGGATTCAGCAGGCCAACAAGATGGCTCAGTGGTTAAAAGAGCTTGCCTGCAATGCCTGCTAGTGCCAGTTCAATTCCTAACCCACCCATGTGAAGCCAAATGAAAAATGGATTCAGAACAGTAACACTTAATATTCTTCCTGTGGGCTTTGAAATTGCAAATATGCAATTCTATAAATTTTTACATAATGAAAATAAAAACAACAAAATATCCAATTCCACAAGTGAGAGTTTCAAATGTAAGGTGAAAAAACATTCAAAATGGGACTGGAGAGATGGTTTAGCGGTTAAGCACTTGCCTGTGAAGCATAAGGACCCCAGTTCGAGGATCGACTCCCCAGGACCCACGTTAGCCAGATGCACAAGGGGCGCACGCGTCTGGAGTTCGTTTGCAATGGCTGGAGGCCCTGGCACGCCCATTTCCTATCTCTTTCTATCTGCTTCTTTCTCTGTCTGTCACTCTCAAATAAATAAATAAATAAACAAACATTCAAATGACCTTTAAATGGGCAGTATTCTAAAATGTACATCCTAGATTTTATCCACGATTATGCAAAGAAAATGTACTTCTGAATTTATGTACTTAAGAATTTATCAATTGTAAAGATGCGTATAATTACCTTCTTCAAGTTCTATCTCCTCTTCTTGATCTTCTTCATCTCTATGAATGTCAGTAACTATTTGAAAAATATATTATTAAAACTGTGATAATATACCTAAATGATGAAACAAAAGCAGAGTAATGGTGACCATAGAAGGCAGGACAGTGACTTACTTTCTGTGACTAAGAAGAGCACAAGGCAAGTTTTTAGATATTAACAGCATTTGTTTCTGGTCTAGATGATAGTTTTATGAGTATATGTTTTGTTGTAAATCACTATAACTTCATGCCTTTAATTTCTACCTATTTCTTTTTTACACACACAAACAGACACTATGAAATAGTGCTAGAAGCTGATAAAACTCCTGGGCTCAAACCCTATGTTCAATTTATAGAAACAATAAAATTTGCTGAAACAGACTCACTGAAAATCAACTCACACCAACTTTGGAGCTCGTTGTACTCACAATACAACAGACTCCTGAAATGATCATGTCTACTTCTAGCCAAAACCATCATTGCTATATGACTAACTGCACCTACTCTTCTTTAGTAGATATGACTAAGTGTAAAAATAAAATTAAATTGTGAATGGAAAACCTGCTATGATATAGCGAGGAACTGAAAGTTTAACTGAAGAACAGACTCACCTGGCTTCTCCCTGGTCTGGGGGATGATGCCGCCTTTGTCTTTGATAGGAAGCAAGTGAATTAGCTCCTTCTCTGGGGCAGTTTGCAGAGTTCTTGGTACTTTTTCATATTTATCTATAACACTCTCATGTTTACGTTTCTTGGCATGAACTGGCTCACTGCAGAAAAAAATTTAATTTTCAGTTTCAAAGGGTACCTTAAAAACTTGTCATTTACACTACCTACACAAGACCATCATAATAGGAGGTAAAAGATTGTGACATCAAAATAAAAGACATACTGATTGAGAGGGGGAGGAGATATGATGGAGAATGGAGTTTCAAAGGGGAAAGTGGGGGGAGGGAGAGCACTACCATGGGATATTATTTACAATCATGGAAGTTGTTAATAAAAAAATATTTTAAAAACCTGTCATTTAAAAAGTACCACTAGGGCTGGAGAGATGGCTTAGCAGTTAAGCACTTGCCTGTGAAGCCTAAGGACCCTGGTTTGAGGCTCAATTCCCCAGGATCCACGTTAGCCACGTTAGCCAGTTGCAGAAGGGGGCGCACACATCTGGAGTTCGTTTACAGAGGCTGGAAGCTCTGGCGCGCCCATTCTCTCTCTCTCTCTCTCTCTCTCTCTCTCTCTTTCTGCCTCCTTCTCTCTGTCGCTCTCAAATAAATAAATAAACAAAAAAATTTTAAAAAAATAAAATAAAAAGTACCACTAAATAAGCCATATGGAAACCTACTTTTTTGGATAATGGTACACCCAGAAGCCATAGATTGTTACTAGAAAAATTTCAGTGTAAGGGATGGGATACCTTCCAGTGAATTGTTGGTGAGGGAGGTCCCTGATGCCCCCAAAACATTACAGGCTATTGCCAAAGCTCTTGGTTTCCCATCAGAAATAGATGACAAGCTGCAAGGTCACTGAGAAATCAAGATGGAGTTGAGTTGAAAACCTCCTCCCTGTAGACCAGCTCACAGAAAGCTGGAAAAAGCTATGCTGCATGCAGCCCTATGGGAGAGAAAAGTCATCAGTGGTGATAACAACAATGGACACTGCAAGCCTTTCATTTGGCCAGCCAAGCCAAATGACCCAATGGGTGCAATAGGGGCATGTCTGTTATGGGGAAAACCAACCGTTCTGTAACTGGACTGGAGGCCCACTCCACACAAGAGAATAGATGCCCAGTTCTGTGAAAACCTAGTCAAAAACCTAAGGTGGGGGAGGTCACAAGCCCTAGGGGTGTAATGCCTGCTGTTGTCTGGCTAAATGTGTATATTATGCTCACTAAACTGCCCCCATAAGCACTTTTCTTAATGTCCATATCCATATATTAATGCTTTTGGTTAGAGAAGCTTCTCTTTTCAGATGGTGGTGACCACTGGGATGACACAAAAGGCACCACAGTGCTGAAAAGTGACAGGGGAGTGTTCACCACTGAAACATCTCTATCACAACATCCAACGCACACAGTACATTACAGAAGAGGTGGTGGAAAAAATATAAGAGCCAAAGGAAGGGTAGGACTGCTTACGATGCAATCTTCCAGAACCAATTTGGCCTGGATATCCATGAACTTGCAGTGCCTAGTACTACCTACACAAGACCTTCATAGTAGGAAGAAAAGATGATGAAATCAAAATAAGAAAGAGTAATTCAGAAGGGGAGGGGATACGGAGTGTCAATTGGTGGAGAAAGTAGAGGAGGAGAGGGAATTATCATGGTTTATTGTCTATAAAAGTACCATTGTAGGGCTAGAGAGATGGCTTAGTGGTTAAAACACTTGCCTGCAGAGCCAAAGAACCCAGGTTCGATTCCCCAGTACCCATGTGAAGCCAGATGCAAAAGGTAGTGCATGCATCTGGAGTTTGTTTGCAGTGGCTGGAGGCCCTGATACATCCATATTCATTCATTTATTCATTCTCCCTCTCTCCCTCCCTCCCTCTCTCTCTCTCTGCCTCTTTCTCTGTCTGTCTGTTGCTCTCAAATAAATAAAAATACACACACACACACACACACACACACACACACAAAATTTTTTAAGTACCACTGTAGGGCTGGGGAGAGGGCTTAGCGGTTAAGGTGCTTGCCTGCAAAGCCTAAGGACTCCTGTTGGACTCCTCTAGATCCACATAGGGTGACACAACAGTGATGCAAGCATGCAATGTCGCACATGCCCACAAAGGGGGCACACGCATCTGGAGTTTGTTCACAGCAGCTGAAAGGCCCTAGCGCACCCAGTCTGTCTGTCTGTCTGTCTGTGTCTGTCTCTCTCTCTCTGTCTCTCAAAAATAAAAAATAAAAAAGTACCACTATAAACCAAGCATTATGGTATATGACTGTAATGCCACTACTAGGGAGAAGAAAGATCACAAGTTCCAGGCTACATAGTGAGCCCTGTCTTAAAAAAAAAAAAAACAGCAAACAGAAATGAGGGTATGGCTTAGTGGTAGACTGCCTACCTAGAACATGCAGAGGTCTGAACCACAAAAAATAAAATAAAATAAAGTACCACTGACCTTTTATAGTGCTGATGTCAGGATTACTTCCCTCCCTCCAAGAGCTCCATCAAAAGAAAACACAATTATAACCACCTTTTTTGGAGACAGGGTCTCACTGCCTAACCCAGGCTGGCCTGGAACTCACTATGTAAATAGCAGTATGATGGGTTCTATGTATTTATTTTGATTAATTTTAGCATTTCATAATAGTTTGTATATGTTACAGTAATAAATAACACACTACAAATATTGTATGCACTGATGTCTTAATTGTATCTTTTTAAAATATTTCTAG
Organism: Dipus sagitta; assembly: GCA_036346955.1. Classification (NCBI taxonomy): domain Eukaryota; kingdom Metazoa; phylum Chordata; class Mammalia; order Rodentia; family Dipodidae; genus Dipus; species Dipus sagitta. The sequence goes on along the minus strand of CM070770.1, from coordinate 41,942,815 downwards.
TCCATATAGCTTTTTAAAAAAAACTATTAGGATCTCAAAAAAAAAAAAAAAGCCATGTGTAAGTGTATTCATAAAGTACAAGGCCATGTTGTTTAAGAATCAACTAAACAAAGAAATAAACCGTCTACTGAGCTCTGCTCAGTGGCAGTCTCTTGGCCAGTGAGGCTTATCCAAAGTGCAGTCATTGCTAAGTGAAAACTAGGTGTATAGGTATTAGCACTCAGACCAGAGCACAGCACACAGCAAGCATGCCAATAACTGAATAAATGAATTTGTAAAGTACACTACAATGAAGACTCAAACTACAGCTATATCTGGCTTTTACTTTATATGCAAAATAAAGATGAAAGTTCCAACAGATTCCTTTTGAAGAGCGCTCTACAGAGCCAAAAGTGACATTATGCTCTTTTCTTCCTCACAATCTTTCAGAGTACAGCATGGACTTTCAAATTAAAAGAGAAGAAAATTTAAAGCCCAATTCCACTTCTTATGACTGTGAAGAAGCACTACTCACCCCTCTACCTAACAAGGTATTGAGATTGAGATTCAGACCACAAAGAATTCAAGATTTCAAACAATTCAAAACAGAACAGCATTTTCCATAATTCATTATATTTCATTATTCAGAATCAAAACAAGTAAAGATGTATACTACATAAAATTAATTCATCATGCTCATGAAATTCCTTTATTAAGAACAAGAATTTTAAAAAGTTAAGAGGCTAGAGAGATGGCTTAGCAATTAAGGTGCTTTACTGTGAAGCCTAAGGACCTAGGTTCAATTCCTCAGTACCTGTGTAAGCCAGATGCATAAGGTCTGGTGTTTGTTTGCAGTGGCTGGAGGCCCTGGTGCACCCATTCTCCCTCTCTCTCAAATAAATAAATATTTTAAAAAAAATTTTTTTTAAAGAAACTTAGTATCAGTTCACTCTTTGTAAATACTGTGTCCAGAAGTGAAATCTTAAACTCTGTAAACATTGTGCCCCGGGATGAGCATCTTGAACTAACCATCTCAATATGATTCAGAGCCAATTTCTTAACACTGTACAGATATGCATAGTTATGATAAAGTCCTACCTGGAGGAAAGATCTCTTGTGAGAAAAGATGTTCTTTGCCCTAAATCCTTCATCAACTGTAAGTCATCTTCATCCATCATGTCTAAAGGAAGGGCTTCTTCTTCTTCCTCATCTTCCCTCTCAGTCCTTTGAGCTGCTACACAGAAAAAGGAAACAAGTATTACAGACATGAATTCTGAGTTTTCTCATTCCAACAGGAAAATCTGAAGCTTTTCCGGTACTCTAGTCCAATATCCCTACAGGGATCCCAAATGACATATTGCTATGTACTAGGACGCTCTGAGCTAGGCAGAGTGGCAGCATCTTAGCATGTGTGGTTCCTGAAATCTAAATGTCAGAAGCATTTCCAGATAATCACAACAACAAAAAAAATTCCGCATATATATTCATACAAGTGTCTCAGGGCATCTAAGACCAATGGCTTAGCCTCTAAACTACATCTCATTGCCAATGAATTTCACTTCTATTCCACTTTAGTCACCCTCTTCAAGGGCCATGTCCCAAGCCTTGATGCTTACCCCTTAGGCCACAACCCTGTGTCCTTCCAGCTTTCATTAGTTTATTTCCAATGTCCTTCTTCATTAAATATAGAAGCCTTAATTACTATACATTATTTTTGGGGAGGTGAGGAGAGGTTTTTTGTTTGTTTGTTTTTTCTCCTAGGTAGGGTCCCACTCTAGCTCAAGTTGACCTGGAATTCACTATGTAGTCTTAGGCTGGCCTGGAATTCACAGAGTTCCAGTACCTCTGCCTCCTGAGTGCTTGGGATTAAAGGCATGCACCACTATGCCCAACTCAAAATTTAACTTTCTGGACAACAATTAAGACTGGTCAACATTGCTATATAAATATACAGACTTCACAGAATGAAACTCCTAACTACTTTAAATGAACATTCCATTTCCTCAAACATACCAGGCTTTTTTTCTTCCACAGAGCACCTTTTATCCACCATCCCACTTCTAACTCCTATACCCATTTCAGTTCCTAATCTGAAAGGACCTAGCTTCCTGCTTTAGTGAGGAGAGAGTGAGAAGGATCATTCCAATTCCCATACTACAGTCAACAGAACTTACATCCAACTTTTCCTTATACTGACATCTGTGGGATGAGTTTATTATGTTAAACTGTAAGCATGAAGAAATCTTTTGCTTTTATTTTTATTACATAACTATTAACACAGTGTTAGGGGTTTTTGTTTGTTTGTTTGTTTTTGTTTTCTAAGGAAGGGTCTCGCTCTAGCTCAGGCTAACCTGGAATTCATTATGTAATCTCAGGGTGGCCTCAAACTCATGGTGATCCTCCTACCTCTGCCTCCCAATTGTTAAGATAAAAGGCATGTGCCATCACACCTGGCTTGGTTTGTTTTTTTGGGGGGGGAGGGGGGACTTTAAATTACCAGCTCTTTATTCTTAGAACTATCATCATCTTAATCCCATCATCACCTGAAACTGTCCCAAGTATCATATCCCTTCCTAAATGTATCAAAACTCACACTGGAATGGGCTGGAGAGATAACTTAGTAGTTAAGGCACCTGCCAGCAAAGCCAAAGGACCCACGTTCAATTCCCCAGGACCTTCATAACCCAGATGCATAAGGTGGTACATGCATCTAGAGCTCATTTGTAGAAATTGGAGGTCCTGGCATGCCCTTTCTCTTTCTCTCAAATAAATAAATGAAAATAAAATATTTAAAAAAAAAAAAAAACTCATACTGAAAAAGAGCTCCAGGTTGCAAAAGAGGATTTACTTTTGCACCTGTCTTTAAGTCTTTGCCCATCAGTTGAACAAACACAGTCACAAGTGCTACATTATACTTTTAAGTTGTAGAACTTAGAGAGATGAAACTTTAAAGTATTTAACTCACCAAACTCTTTTTTTTTTTTTTTTTTTTTTTGGTTTTTCGAGGTAGGGTCTCACCCTAGCCCAGGCTGACCTGGAATTCACTATGGAGTCTCAGAGTGGCCTCGAACTCACAGCAATCCTCCTACCTCTGCCTCCCGAGTGCTGGGATTAAAGGCGTACGCCACCATGCCCGGCTTAACTCACCGAACTCTTTTTCTTTCCTTTTTTAGATAAAGCACTTTGAGATTAAGTGCCTAACCAAGTCCACATGGCTGGCAACAAAACTGAAGTGGAAAGCCCATGTTTCTGGGCTTCCAGTTGAATGACTACTTATAAATTATAATGGTACTAAGGGACCAAACTATGTCAGAATTAAGAATATTATAAGCACACAGAAAGAATGAATACTTAGTTAACAGTCAAATATGAGAATCCTAAAAGTGTAAGTAAAGTTGTAGAACTGGCCTGGCTTAAAATGTTCATTCTTGTTTGTTTTTCGAGGTAGGGTTTCACTCTAGTCCAGGCTCATATGTAATTCACTATGTAGTCTCAGGGTGGCCTCAAACTCAAGGTGATCCTCCTACCTCTGCCTCCTGAGTGCTGGGATTAAAGGCATGCGCCACCACGCCCAGCTTGGTCATACCTTTTTTTTTTTTTTTTTTTTTTTTTTTTGAGAGAGAGTTAAGACAGTTGGCAAGCCAGGGCTTCCGCTGCTACAATCACACTCCAGGCACTTGTGCCACCTAGTAGGCATGTGTGACCTTGCACTTGGCTAACGGTGGGATCTAGAGAGTAGAACATGGGTCCTTAGGCTTCACAGGCAAGCGCCTTAACCACTAAGCCATCTCTCCAGCCCTGGTCATAACTTTTCCATTTTAAGTAGCTAGGGCTCTTGTAAAGTTTTACAAAATAACCTTGACAATTATCAGATAAATTTCATTCCAAGTTTTTAAGTAACAAGGAGTTTAGAAAAGGAAGTCCATGTTGGTAACCCTGTGGAGAATGCACCAGTGTTCTTAACTTAGCTTACTGCCAGTGAGTGGGAAGGCGGCAGCCCAGGCATGTTGTCTGGACATTCACATGGCTAGTGATGGTTCCCCCCAAGAACTCCACTTTCATATCTGCTCTCTAGTCAGACTAAAAGACAGGCTAGTTTTTTCACAATGTACTATATTGAAAGGCTTTGTTACAGACTCTGATAAAGCTTAGAGGAATTCTGTCCTTATCCTCTAAGACCTATAAAGATCTGAAAACAAGACGTGTTTACCGCAAAGTATTTTTATGAGAGGTACTTCAGGATAATAGTGAGCTCAGGGAACATGAACACTTTCACAGTTACCTTGTCGTTTGTTCTTTGGATCTTCCAGTGGAATGGGTTTCTTAGACACAGCATCTTTCACAGCTTGCCTTAGTTTCCTCTGCTCTTTTCTGTACTTCTTGATAGTGCTTTGTTGTTTAAATTGCTTATTTTTGAGCTTGTTTTCAAGTTTGACTTTACTTGTTTTTATCAACTTACGAAAGCTTGGGACCTGTTTTTTATTTCTTCTCTAGAAAACAACAGAAGGAAGAGTACATGTGGAAAAATTTATATCAGACCAATGTCATTATTTTAATATCTCACAGCCACGGATCTTGCAGAAGAACTAAAACCAACCAAGACCTGGGACTTGGAATGTCCAAAACTATTTTAAAATAAATACTTGTTATTGAAACCATTAAAAAAACTTAATAATAAGCTGGGGTTGGTGGCACACACCTTTAAGCACAGCATTCAGGAGCCAGAGGTGGGAGGACTACCATGAGTTTGAGAACACCCTGAGATTACATAGTGAATTCCAGGTCAGCCTAGGCTAGAACAAGGCCCTACCTAGAAAAGCCAGTAAAATAAAATAAATTTAAAAATAGATAATGCTACTCTTACTTTTGGTTAAAGATTCTCTTTTCAGATGGCAATGACCTGAGAAGATGTGAAAAGGAGTGCTAAGCACTGAAATATCTCTATCATACCTTCCAAGACTCAGGGTCCACTGTGGAAGCAGTGGCGGAAAGAATGTAAGAGCCAAAGGAAGGGTAGGACTCCTTACAATGCACTCTTCCAGACACAAAATGGCCTGGATATCCATGACCTCCCAGTGCCTGATACTACCTACAAAAGGCCATCCTAAAAGGAGGAAAAGATGATGACATCAAAATAAAAAAGACACTGAGGGAGGGGATATGATGGAGAGTGGAGTTGTGAAGGGGGGAATTACATGATTTATTGTGTCTCTCTCTGATTCTATCTCTGATTGCAAATAAATAAATAAAATTAAAAAACAATAAGTAAGTATAAAGATAGAAGAAAAGAACTAAAAATAAAATATGGCTAGGCATGGTGGTTCACTCAGTAGGCTGAATTAGGTGGATCACTGTGAGTTCAAGGACTGCTAGGGAAACAATGAACTCCAGGTCAGCATGGACTACAGTAACACCCTACCTCGAATAAATAAATAAATTGTAATCCTCCACAATGCACAAGAGCAATCAGTTATTCAACCTGGTTTTCCCATAACAGAATCCTGTCACTCAAGTGTCTAAAACCTAAAAAACAGCTTATGTTGTGGCAAATGGTTATTCAAAGCTCACAATACCTGTAGTTTAACACTTTCAGGACAAAATGGCTGTCTTTGACATTAACAACTGACATTTGTACACGGTTTTAAAACATACAAGATACACAAACTGCTTCAAAAACCTAAAAAAGAAAAAGAAAAAGAAAAAGAAGCTGCTATCCTCACATTCCTGACGAAGAAGTAAAGGCTCGAAGAGGTTAAGCAACTTGCCAAAGTTGTCTGGTTGACCCCTCATTCAGAAATCCAAATCACAGGACTCGCCTTAAGTCGCCCCCACCGCCTGGGCAAATCAGTAGCTTTACAAACGGCCTCTCCCAGGTCCGCGTGACCCATATGTGACCCATATAACACACTTCGTGGAGGGCTGGACACTGTTCCGCATCTGCACGGAAGCCTGACATCCTCGGGGTGCAGGCCTCTGCCGCTCCCGTGCAGCCGTGAGCGGCCACACTGGACGGCAGAGCCCAGGCGCAGTGAGGCCGGGAAGCCCAGCGTGGAGCACCGCCTCCCACAAGCGAGGACACCTACGGACAGGGGAGGCCGGGCCTGGCAGCACTTACCGCCTTCATCCTTGGACCTGCAAGGAGTTGCGACCTGACAAGCTCACCAGGGGAGAGAGGAACCCGGGAGCCCGGGGAAAACGACACACGTGCCCAAAGCGCCGCACCTCCCAAGCCGGAAGCTGCCTCCGGCCCCGCCCCACCTCCGTCGCCGGAAATGGGAGGCGGGACTTCCGTAGGCCGGCCAGGCGCCCTCCCTCCCGCGGCGTCCGGCGAGTTCACAAGCCGAACCCGCTGGCCTAGGCGCTTTGGGCCAAGGACCGTGGGCGGGTTGCGCTCATTCCTGGTCTCTGGTCGGGTTGCTTTTAAAGCCTCGGGGAAACAGGCTTGGCCTTTTCAATCCCCTTCGTGCATTTCATGCCTCGCCTCACATACCTTCTCCGTCCTGTTACGTACTGACTTTCCGAAGTCCAGCGTGCAGGAGCAGCTTACTCCTTGCCCTTGCTGCCCGGCCCTCGACAGGCGCTCTGGGCGCTTCGTCGAACGGCTACTGGCTCCTCACCACCTTCCGTCGCTCAAGTCTGCGATTCTTGATGCTTTGTTTTGAAATATTTTTGTTTTCATGTTAACCGTTATCTGATAAAGAACTGTATTAGTGACCACTCGCTGACTTTTCAGTATTTTGAAGCTATTAACTTTAGATCAATTCTAAATGCCTACTAATTCTGCCAAAGTCGCTAATTTTCGCAGGAGGATTTATGTATTGCAAGAATGCTTTTCCCAAAGATTTTTTTTCCCTAAATAATACTTAAAAAAAAAAAACAGCATTCCACGTCAGCTTATGAAAGAAAAAAAAGTGCTGTTTTAGATCTTGTCTTTGGAGGCTTAGGAGATGGCTCACTAGTTAAAGGTGATTTGCTGGCAAAGCCTGCCAGCCTGGGCTTCATTCCCTAGTACTCATGTAAAGCCAGATTGCACAAAGTGGTACAGGCATCTGGAGTGTGTTTGCATTGGCAAGAGGCCCTAGCAAGCTAATTTCTCTCTCTCTCTCTCTCTCTCCCCTCTCTCTTTCTCTCCGTGAAAATAAATAAAAATATTTAAGTAAATTTAGTTTTGTGCCATGCATGGTGGCGCACGACTTTAATCCCAGCACTTGCGAAACAGGAGGATCGCCATGAGTTAGAGTCCACCCTGAGATTACATAGTGAATTCCAGGTCAACCTGAGCTACAGTGAGAACCTACCTCGAAAAAAAATTTTTTTGTTTTGTTTTTGAGATGGGATCTTATGTGTAGCCCAGGATGGACTCCAACTCACTGTCCTCCTGACTCAGTCTCCCACGTGCTGATTACAGGTGTGGGCCACCATGTTCAGCAAGCATATGGTTAAGTACAGCCCTGACCCCCTTGGTCACAGCACTTAGCAGGTGGGATAAGCAAGTAGAGCCTCAGAGAATGCTGAGGCCATGACAGTGTTGGGTCTTACAAAGATGAGGAAACTGGCCCATTTCTGAATTTCACCTCAGACAGCAAGGAATCCCTTCTATCTGGCACCCTTCTTTCCACCTCCCTTCTAACTTCCCCTTGTTCACTTTCTGTCATTCCACACCCTGTCTTAGAAACAGCAGAGCCTGTCCCTCTGCGAAATTACTTCATCAGACTAATTGAAAACATCAGCCTGTGTTCAGCCCAAGTGTCTGAATTCCTTCCTAAACATATCAACAGTTACTCCCACACTTTCAGCTTTCCTTCTAGTATTTCCAAGGATGAGGTATCACTGTTCCTGTTCAAAACCAACTCCCAGCTTCTCTGGACTCTTGTATCAATTATCCTCCTCTCTTCTAGTCTTTCCCTCACCCTTTCCTTAATAGATCCACCTACCAATATATCCCAATCTCATCCACCTTTAATTTTTTTTCTAATAAGCTTTCCTTCTTTTAGTTGTTTTGTATTTTCCCTTCCATAAACATCATAAAAAACCTGATCTCTGTCCTTCCTCTTTTGTGTTATCATACTTCAAGTCAGCTAGTTTTATCAGAAACTCTTAGCCCATTTTAAGTTATAATCAACTAAAATCTCTGGATCATTTGAAAGTGTCTGTTGCCAAGCTAAATCTCCCATTTTGAATTTGATAACTTATTTGAAGTCAAAAATGGAAGTTTACATAATTCCTACTAACTTAATTTCACCAGTTCCTTATTTCTGCCCTCTTCAGCAGCCCCCTTCACCTACATTTGCTTAATCTTTCACTGTTAAGCCTCATCTGTGCTCTGCATCCTCTTGGCTGCTTCAGAGCTTTTCTGGACACTGGCTGATAGGGATTAATAGGCTATCCCAAACTAGCACTGCAGGAACTCAAAAATTCTTGTGAGCCCTTTTGGGAAGTCTCTTAAGAAACCATCTGGCTCTGCCTGTAACATTCCACTGAAATTGATCATAGAACGGTTACCAAAAATATCCCAATGGTGGATTTTTCTCTAAGTATACATTATTTCTCTCATGTAACCTTACTACATATCTCTGCTGCATTTAATGCTACACGTTTTACTTACATTAAAATGTAGTAGCTGAGAGCCCAGATGCCTCTTCCCCAGGTTCTGCTAGCTCTATTCCTTCTTCCTCGGGCCCTTCAGTGAAAGAGATGACCATTGCATCATTGTTCATAATGGCCAGTTTGTGGAATCAGCTTTGCTGCCTTTCACTGGATGAATGGGTAAAGAAAATGTAGAAGGGCTGAGGAAATGGCTCAGAGGGTAAAATGCTTGACACATAGGCATGAGGACATGAGTTCAGATCCCCAATTCCCACATAAGATGCTGGGCATAGCCAGGCATGGTGGCACATGACTTTAATCCCAGCACTCAGGAGCGCTGTGAGTTCAAGACCACCCTGAGACTACATAGTGAATTCCAGGTCAGCCTGCGCTAGAGTGAGACCCTACCTTGAAAAATAAAAATTAAAAAATGCTGGGTATAGGGGTAACTCCAGCACTGGGGAGGCCGAGATAGGAGGAATCATGGGACTTGATAACTAGCTAGTCTAGCCAGATTTGTGAGTTCTAGATTCAGTGAGAGACCTTGACTCAAAAAACAAGGTGGAGGGCTGGAGAAATGGCTTAGCCATTAAGGCATCTGCCTGCATAACCAAAGGACCCAGGTTAGATTTCCCAGGACCCACGTAAGCCAGATGCACAAGGTAGTACATGCGTTTGGAGTTGGTTTGCAGTGGCTGAGGGCCCTGGCACACCTATTCTCTCTCTCTCTCTCTCTCTCTCTCTCTCAAATAAATAAAATTAAAAAATAAAAAAACAAGATGGAGAGCTACTGAGGAAGATATCCAGTGTCAACCTCTGGCCTCCACGTGCATGCACTAGTATATACAATGGCACCCAAACCACACACAAACATACCACACGCATAGATGCCAAAGAAAGAGAGAGCAAGAGAAGAAGAGGCAGAGGAGGAGGCTGAGACTGGTGGCTAAGGCCTGTCATCCCACTTATTCAGGAGACTGAAGCAGGAAAATTGAAAGTTCAGGACTAGCCTGAACTACTGTAGCCTGGCTACAGAGTAAGTTCAAAGCCAGTCTGGACAACTTAGTGAGACTTGGCCTCAAAATAAAGAAAACTTTAATAAGCCAGTCTTGGTGGCACACATCTTTAATCCCAGCACTTGGGAGGTGGAGGTAGGATGATCGCAGTGAGTTCAAGGCCAGCCTGAGACTACATAGTGAATTCCAGGTCAGTCTGGGATAGAGCAAGACCCTACCTCAAAAATAAAACAAAAAAGAAAAAAGAAAGAGGGCTGGAGGGATGGCTTAGCAGTTAAGGCAGTTGCCCACAAAGCCAAAGGACCAGGGTCCTATTCCCCAGGACCCAAGTAAGCCAGATGTACAAGATGGTGCGTGTGTCTGGAGTTCATTTGCAGTGGCTAGAGGCCCTTGTGCACCCATTCTCTCTCTCTCTCAAATAAATAAATAAATAAATAAATTTTAAAGAAAGAAAGAAAACTTTTAAAAAGGACTGGGGGTAAAGCTCAGCGACACAGACCTGACCTAGCATGTTTAAGGTTATTGCATCAACCCCAAGTATCATAAAAAAAATAGTACTATGTATGGAATGGGGAGATGGCTCATCAGTAAAGGCACTTGCTTGCAAGGCCTACTGGCCTGGGTTTGACTCCCCAGTATCTATGTAAAGCCATATACACAAAGTGGCACATGCATCTGGTGTTTGTCTACAGGGCAAGAGACCCTGGCATGTCCATATTCTTCCCCTCTCTCACTCTCTCTCTCTCTCTCACCTTCTCTCTCTCACACACATATACATGCATAATAAATTAATTAATTAAATATTTTTATAAAGCAGAATATAGCTGGGTATTGTGGCACAACACCTTTAATCCTAGCACTTGAGAGGCAGTTGTAGGAGAAACATCATGAGTTCTAGATCAGCCAGACACTACATAGTAAATTCCAGGTCATCCTGGGATAGAGTGATACCCTACCTCAAAAGAAAAAAAGTGGGACATAGACATACAATGTACTGCTATTCGGTCATAAAGAAGAAAGAAGAAATTATGTCATTTTCAAAAACAGAGGTACAATGGGGGACCATCATAAACAAAATAAACCACACACAGACAAATCTTGTTTCCTTTCAAATCTAGGTTTTTAAGAAACAAAAAAAAGACATGAAAAGTAGATTAAGAAGAATTCAGGGAAGGAGGATTGACTGGTAAAGGGATAGGAGAAGGTGAAAATAATTCAAGTGTGTTTTATGCATTTCTGAAAGAGTCATAATGTTCTGGTCATGGTGGTACACGCCTTTTGTCCCAGCACTAAGAAAGCTACGGTAGGAGGATCACAGTGAGTTCAAGGCCAGCTACAGAAGTAGATGGCTACAGAGTGAGTTCCAGGTCAGCCTGGACTAGAGTAAGACCATGACTTGAATACAAACAAGCAAAAAAGAGGCATAATGAAACTCATTGTTTTGTACAAATAATCTTTTTTGTTTGGGGGAGGTTCAAGTTAGGGTCTCACTCTAGCTCAGGCTGACCTGGAATTCACTATGTAGTCTCAGGGTGGCCTCAAACTCACACTGATCATTCCACCTCTGCCTCCCAAGTGCTGGGATTAAAGGTGTGCACCACCATGCCCAGCAGGCTCAAATAATATACCTTAATAAAAATTTTTAAAAAGAAATGTCAGCAACCATCAAGGGGTAAGAAACAAAACCAAATCATTTCTCTGACATTGATTTCAGACTTCTAGTCTTTGAGATTATGAGCAAATAAATTTTTGTTGATTTAAGCCACCATGTTTGTGGTAATGTGTTACAGCAGCCAAAGAAAACTACTAGACCAATATTGATAAGTGTCATCAATAAGGATAAGTGTCATCCTTAGTGATAGAACAGACAACTCTGTCCCTCAAAGGTTTATAAAAGGATAGAGCCCCAACTGCAAAGACAAGCTGTACATCATCACACTTCACTGTCTATCACCAGTCTCACTTCACCCTACCATCAGTAGTTCCTGGACTCACCTTCAAAATTAAACCATCTGGGTTGGAGAGATAGCTTAGTGGTTAAGGCACTTGCCTGTGAAGTCTAAGGACTCATGTTTGACTTTCCAGATCCCACATAAGCCAGATGCACAAGGTGACGGAAGCAGGCAAGGTCACACATGTGCACAAGAGGGTGCACGTGTCTGGAGTTTGGTTTCAGTGGCTAGAGGCCCTGGCACATCAATTCTCTCTCCTCTCTTTTATCAAAAAAAAAAAAAAAATCCAGGTCTGGTGGCACACACCTTTAATCCCAGCATTTGGGAGGCAGAGATAGGAGGATCACTGTGAGTTTGAGGCCACCCTGGGACTACATAGTGAATTCCAGGTCTACCTGGGCTACAGTGAGATCCTACCTCGAAAAAATTTTTAAAAATCAAAATCAGAAAATAAGCTAGGAATGGTGGCACACACCTTTAATCCCAGCACTCAGGAAGCAGAGGTAGGAGGATTGTCACAAATTCAAGGCCATCCTGAGACTACATAGTGAATTCCAGGTCAGCCTGGGCTAGAGCGAGACCTTGCCTTGAAAAAACAAACAAAATAAATAAATAAATAAAATAAAAATAAACCATTTGCATCCAAATCCTTATATGTAAGTTCCTTATAGGGCTACCAAAACAACATATCATACATCAAGTAATGTAGCAGAACTTTATTCTTGCACATTTGTCAACATGTTGGCACAGTTGTTTCCTTTTCAGGGGTCTAAGGAAGTGTCTTTTCCATGCCTCTATTCTTTTCTGGTGACAGCTGGAAATCCTTGGCATCCTGTGGCTCATGGATGCCTTGCCCCAGTCTCTGCTTTCATCTTAACATAACATTCTCCTTTTGTCTCTGTGTCTTCACATAGCTGTCCCCTCTTAGAAGAACACCAGCAATATTGGGCTAAGGGCTCATCCTAATCACATCAGTTAAAATTGAGTATATCTATCTGGGCATGGTGGTGCACTCCTTTAATCCCAGCACTCGGGAAGCAGAGGTAGGAGGATTGTCATGAGTTCAAGGCCACTCTGAGAATACAGAGTGAATTCCAGGTCAGCCTGGGCTAGAGTGAGACCCTACCTCAAAAAAATTTAGTATATCTTCAAAGGCCCTATCTCCCTCAGTATATTTACAATGGTCATCTCCTCCCCTTATCTACAGAGGATATATTCCAAGGTCTAATACTATACCTTATATACTATGTTTTCCCCTTTTATAAAGACATGCTATGATAAAAAAAATTAATTCCTAAGTTAAACACAACATACTAACATTGTATAGTATTAGTAATATAATATAATAAGTAAAATAATGTAGTACAAGTACATGAATGTGGTCTTTCTGCACTGGGAGAAGAAACCACAGATATGAGTCAACCACTGTAACTTTGGAAGAGGAAATACAATTCAACTGTAACATTTTGGGCAACGTGGGACTTCAGCCAAAGATGGCTGACATTTATTTAAGCACTTTTAATATTTCCAAATTATGTTATTTCATCCTGTCCTTAATGATCATATGAGGTAAATATTAGTTCCACCTAATTAATTATTTTGGTTTTTTAAAATTATTTTATTTTTTAATATTTTTATTTATTTATTTATTTGAGAGATAGAGAAATAGGTAGGCAGAGAGAGAGAGAGAATGGGCATGCCAGGGTCTCCAGCCACTGCAAAAGAACTTCAGATGTGTGTGCCCCCTTGTGCATCTGGCTTACGTGGGTCCTGGGGAATAGAACCTGGGTCTTTTGGCTTTGCGGGCAAGCACCTTAACCACTAAGCCATCTCTCCAGCCCTATTTTATTATTATTTATTATTTATTTATTTATTATTGCAGAGGGAGAGAGAGAATGGGCATGCCAGGGCCTCTAGCCACTGCAAACAAAGTCCAGACACATGCACCAATATGTGCATCTAGTTTATGTGGGTACTGGGGAATCAAACCTGAGTCCTTAGACTTTACAGACAAGTGCCTTAACTACTAAGCCATCTCTCCAGCCCTGTTTTTGTTTTTAGAAGTAGTGTCTCACTTTAGCTCAGATGGACCTGAAATTCATTACTTAGTCCTAGGCTTGCCTTAAACTCATGGCAATTCTACCACTTCTGCCTCCTGATTGCTGGAAGAGAAAGGATGGGAGGGGGATATGTAATAGGATGATATTGTATATATGTAAGTAGAGGAATAGATTAATGGGGGTAAAAGGCCCAAGTGAGGTCAGGGGAAGAAATTGAGTAAAGGAAAGGTGGAGGGAGGGCTAATCAAAATCTAAGAGGATATCAATAAACCATATGGAAACCTACTTTTTGGACAATGGAACATATAGGAACCATAGATTGTTACTAGAAAATTTTCAGTGGCAGGGATGGGATACCTTCCAGTGAGTTGTTGGCCAGGGAGGTCCCTGCTGCCCCCTGTGGTGGTTTGATTCAGGTGTCCCCCATAAACTTAGGTGTTCTGAATGCTAGGTTCCCAGCTGATGGAGATTTGGGAATCAATGTCTCCTGGAGGGAGTGTATTGTTGGGGGTGGGCTTATGGGTGTTATAGCCAGTTTCCCCATGCCAGTGTTTGGCACACTCTCCTGTTGCTATTGTCCACCTTATGTTGGCCAGGGGGTGATGTCCACCCTCTGTTCATGTCATCATTTTCCCCTGCCATCATGGTGCTTCCCCACAGCCTATAAGCCAAAATAAACCTCTTTTTTCCCAGAAGCTGCTCTTGGTTGTGTGATTTCTATCAGCCATGCGAACTGGACTGCAACACCCCCAAAACATTACAGGCCTTTGACGAGGCCCTTGGTTTCCCATGAGTAACAGATGGTAAGACCCTATTGCTGAAGACGCCACATACTTGGGCTGCAAGGCCACTGAGAAATCCTGCTGGAACTGAGATGATAACCTCCTCCATGTAGACCAGCTGACAGAAAGCTGTAAGAAGCCATTCTGCATGCAGTTCAATGGGAAAGAGAGAAATCACCAATGAAGATACCCAAGCGGCCACTGCAAGCCTTATATTTTGCCAGCCAGGCCAAATGAGCCAACGGGTGCAAGTGGCACATCTGTCATGGTGGAAACCAACTGCCCTCTAATTGGACTGTAGACCTTCTCCATGGGAAGGAATACATCCCTGATACTGCAAACTTAAAACAGGGATAGTCATGAGCTCTAGGGGTGTAACATCTGCTGCTGTCTGGCTAATTGTATATACTATTCTCATCAAACTGCCCAATAAGCACTTCTCTTAATGTTCATAACTATATATTATTGCTACTATTTTGGTAGAGAACCTTCTTTTTTCAGAGGGCAGTGACCTTGGGATGACTCAGAAGGCATCATGGTGCTGGGAAGAAGTGACAGGAGTGTTCATCACTGCAATATCTCTATCACACCATCCAAGGCTCAGGGTCCATTGCAGAAGAGGTGGTGGAAAGAATGCAAGGGCCAAAGGAAGAGTAGGACTTCTTACAACGTGCTCCTCCAAAAAACCATCATAATAGGAGGAAAAGATCATGACATCAAAAATAAAAGAGACTGATTGAGAGGAGGAGGAGGGGGTATGATGGAGAATGGAGTTTCAAAGGGGAAAGTGGGGGGAGGGAAGGCATTACCGTGGGATATTGTTTACAATCATGGAAGTTGTTAATAAAAAAAAAATGTATCCTGGGCCGAGCGTGGTAGCTCAGGCCTTTAATCCCAGCACTCGGGAGGCAGAGGTAGGAGGATAGCCATGAATTTGAGGCTACCCTGAGACTACATAGTGAATTCCAGGTCAACCTGAGCTAGAGTGAGACCCCACCTCAAAAAAAAAAAAAAATAAAAATAAAATAAATAAAACAAACAAAAAACAGTGTATCCCATTATGCCTAGCAAATTAAATTTTTTGTTGTGTTTTGTTTTGCTTTTCAAGGTAGGGCCTCACTGTGGTCCAGGATGACCTGGAATTAACTATGTAGTTATGTGGTCTTAGGGTGGCCTCGAAATCATGGCAATCCTCCTACCTCTGCCCCCCCCCCCAAGCACGCCCAGGCTTTTGTAAATTAAAATTTTTGAGACAAGATCCTGCTCTGTAACAGCTATATAGTCCAGGCTGGGCTTGAACTCATGGAAGTCCTCCTGCTTCAGCCTCCTGGGTGCTGGGATTATAGGCAGAGATCACTATATAGTATGAATTTTTATTTAATAATCAGAGGATTCACTTCTACAGTGTAGCAAAGCATGGCTACATCTGTGAGCAGAGGTATATGACAATGCCAGTCCCACTAGTAAGAAGAATTTTTCCAGCAAAATGGACCATCAAATACCCAGAGCTCTTTTCCTACTCTACAGTGTTATAGATGAGGAGAAAGCTAAAGGATTTTCATGAGGTTGTGATTTGTTCTTTCTCACTGAAGATTTCTGCTGAGGAACTAAATGATGACATTTCCTCTCTGCTTACATGCATAGTTCACAGTCCCTCTGTATTCATTGCCTTTTAAAATCCTAGGGAAGGGAAATTATATTGCATGCACAAAGTCTTGACCAGTTTCTGATAGTCCCTGGGGCAACACAAGTTCCTCACCCTCCTTTCTGTACCAGACTCTACAAGGAACTCTCTGTGAAAGAGTGTTCTGTAAAACAAGGGTGTATTGTCTCTAGGTCTCTGTTCTAAAGTTGCTGGCAAATATACAGGGAAGAATGTAGAATAAAACTAACACCTATGGTACCATTCTCACAAGTCCCACAATGCCACTCCTGCTTATTCTAAAGCATTTTCTACTCTATCTATCAGCAAATTAAAGCCCTTTCCTTGGTTACAAGTTGGGAAATAGTTCTGCTCATGGGCTTATCCACATATACAAGGAAGTTGTGCTTGAGTAGATTTGTGCTTCTAATAGTTTCCTTCATTTTCCAAGCTGCTACTGCTCACTGCATTTTAAATCCACTTGGTCAAGTAAAGGGATAAAAAGTAAAGTAATCTGGAAATAAATATGGAATATTTTACTGATTTGTATATTGGAGTAGAAAATACAATATAAACTTGTTCTGGACTTGTTAAAAAAAAAAAAGTAAAGTAAAGGGATATCCATGAGATTGATGAGAGGTTTGGATGACCCAGTTACCTCCCTATCACATCAGAAAGAAAGAAGGAACATGTTTGCCCCCTAATGAATCTCTTTCTTGATCTCTTTAGATTAAAAAAAAAGGCTTTTAATGTCCCATTTAGGAGTTTATAACAGCCAGAATAAAAGAGATTTGGCTCAGGCTGGAGAGGTGACTCAGCAGTTAAGGTGCTTACCTGCAAAGCCTAATGATTCCAGTTTGATTCCCCAGTATCTATGTAAAAGCCAGATGCACAAAGGGATGCATGCATCTGGAGTCCTTCTGCAGCAGGTGGAGGCCCTGACATGCCCCTCCTTTCTCTTCCAGGCATAGGAGTTCAGGCCTTTAATCCCAGCACTCAGGAGGCACAGGTAGGAGGATTGCTGTGAGTTCAAGACCAGCCTGAGACTACATAGTGAATTTGAGGTCAGCCTGAGCTACAGCAGGCTCCTACCACACACAAAAAAAACAAAGAGGCGGAGGGAGGGGGAATGGATTTGGCAGTCTGAGGAGGTGGAAAAAATATGGGAAGTAGAGGAAAGGAAGCCACAAAATAGGCTTTAAAGTTGGCAAATGATTTACTGTGTCAATTCTACTAAAGGAATGGATTATCTATTACTGCTTGACACATTCCCTCCAAAACTGAGTAATTTAAAGCTATAGTAGACATTTATTACTTCACACCCCTTCCGTGGGTTTGGATTTCAGAGTGGCTTAGTAGGCAAGCTCTGGTTCTGAGAGTTACAATGTAGATGCCAGTCAAGGTTGCCGTCACCTCAAGACTATGCTGAGGCTCAGGGATTAGCCTCCAGTGTGCTTCCTTATAGGGCTCTGGCAAAAAGCTTCAGTTTCTCACTGTGAACCTCTCCACTGGACTACTTGACTGTGTTTATGACAGAGCATCTGACTTCACCTGAAACATGCTGTCTAAGAGAGAGCAAGCTCTAATGCCTTAAAGACCTTGTGGTAGAACTGTTCCTTTATGTCCATCCATTTTTTAGAAGTAAGTCACTTATTCCAGACAATTATTCCTGGCAGAGGAGTTAAGCTTCACCTCTTAAAGAAGGAATATCTAAACACTGAGGACACTTAGCTAGATGTGTAGGTCAAAAGCTAGAGTGTTTGCCTAGCATCGCAAGGCCCTGATTATTTTTATGAGTGAGAGGAAAAAAGTGAGTGAGAGAGAGAGAGAGAGAGAGAGAGAACTGGCATCAGAGCCTCTACCACTGCAATCAAACTCCAGATGCATGTGGCTTACATGGGTTCTGGGGAGTCAAAACTGGGTCCTTAGGCTTCACAGGCAAGCACCTTAGCAGCTAAGCCATCTCTCCAGCCCTCTTTTTGTTTGTTTGCTGGCTTGCTTGATTGTTTGGGTTGTTTTGTTTTATTCAAGGTAGGATCTTGCTGTAGCCCAGGCTGACCTAGAATTACTCTTAGGCTGGCCTTGAACTCACAGTGATTCTCCTACCTCAGCCTCCCTCCTGAGTGCTGGGATTAAAAGTATGTGCCACCACACCTAGAAAGACCCTGTTTCTTGTTTTGTTTTGTTTTTGTTTGTTTGTTTTTCGAGGTACGGTCTCCCACTTGCTCAGGCTGACCCGGAGTTCACTATGTAGTCTCAGAGTGGCCTCAAACTCACAGCAATCTCCTACCACTGCCTCCTAAGTGCTGAGATTAAAAGTATGAGCCACCACACCCGGTAAAGACCCTGTTTTCAATCCCCATCACCACAAATAAGCAAAATAAAATAATATAAAATACAGTTGTAGGGCTGGAGAGATGGCTTAGCGGTTAAGATGCATGTCTGGGAAGCCTAGGGACCCAGGTTCAATTCTTCAAGTCCCACATAAGCCAGGTGCACATAGTGGTGCATGCATCTGAAGTTTGTTTGCAGTGACGCACCCATTCTCCCTCTATCTTTCTCTCTCCCTCTCCCTATCTCAAATAAATAAAAATAAAATAAAATAAAATACAGTTGTAAGCCAGGTGCAGCGGTATACTCCTTTAGTCCCAGCACTCAGGAGGCAGGGGTAGAATGATTGCCATGAGTTCAAGGCCACCCTGAGACTACACAGTGAATTCCAGGTCAGCCTGAGCTGCAGTAAAACCCTACCTCGAGAAACCAAATAAAATAAAGTTGCAGACATATTTTTAATCCATCATAGTTAAGTTTAATGACCACTTATTATGCATCTTTATTGAGTCCTGGGCAGGGAATGAATTCAAAATTTATTATTTCCTGCCTGGCGTGGTGTTACACGCCTTTAATCCCAGCACTCAGAAGTCAGAGGTAGGAAGGTCGCCATGAGTTCGAGACTATGTAGTGAATTCCAGATCAGCCTGAGCTACAGGGAGACTCTACCTCAAAAAAAAACAAAATAAAAAAATTAAATAGTTAAAAAAATGTATTATTCCCTTCCACTAAAGAAATAGGAAGTGTTGGGCTTTGATTATTTTTGTTTTGTCTTATTACTTTGTTTTCTTGGTTTTTGTTATACTTAGGGGTTTATTTTTGAATTTTTGTTTTATTTTATTTTTGGTTTGTCAAGGTAGGGTCTCGCTCTAGCCCAAGCTGACCTGGAACTCACTCTGTAGTCCAAGGCTGGTCTTGAACTCATAGCAATCCTCCTATCTTTGCCACCCAAGTGGTGGCACTAAAGGTGTGCGCCACCACACCCAGCTATCTTTTTGAATTTTCCTTTTTTTTTTTTTTTTGTTTTGTTTTGTTGTTTTGTTTTGTTTTTCAAGGTAGGGTCTCGCTCTAGCCTGGAACTCACTATGTAGTCTCAGGGTGGATTCAAACTCATGGCAATTCTCCTATCTCTGCCTCCCAAGTGCTGGGATTAAAGGCATGTGCCACCATGCCCAGCTTCTTTTTGAATTTTGAAGATGGTGTCTTGCTACATAATAGCCTAGGATAAACTGTAACTCCATATGTAGCTTAGGCTAGCTTTGAACTTACATTCCTCATACCTCAGCTTCCAACTTACAGATAGATTAAAAATGTGTACTACCAGGCTGGAGAGATGGCTTAGCAGTTAAAAAGCCAAAGGATTCCGATTTGATTCTCCAGAACCCACGTAAGCCAGATGCACAAGGGGACACGTATCTGGAGTTCGTTTGCAGTGGCTGGAGGCCCTGGTGTACCCATTCTCTCTTTCTCTCTCTCTCTCTCTCTCTCTCTCTCTCTCAAATAAATAAAGCAAATATAGTAAAACTAAAGCTGGGCGAGGTGTCGCATGCCTTTAATTCTAGCACTCCGGGAGCAGAGGTAGGAGGATCACCAAAAGTTCAAGGCCACCCTGAGACTACATAGTGAATTCCAGGTCAGCTTGGGCTAGACTGAGACCCTATCTCAAAAAAAAAACCAAAAAAAAAACAAAAACAAAAACAAAATCCTTATTTTTCAACCTGGGCCTACATGGTAGTACACTTATTTTTTGCGGGGGGGGGGGGGGGGCGTTTCGAGGTTAGGGTCTCACTCTAGCTAAGGCTGACCTGGAATTCACTATGTAGCCTCAGAGTACTGGGATTAAAGGTGTGCACAACCATGCCCGGCCTAAAATAAGGAGTTTTTATGTAGGTAGATAAGAGCCAA
Organism: Dipus sagitta; assembly: GCA_036346955.1. Classification (NCBI taxonomy): domain Eukaryota; kingdom Metazoa; phylum Chordata; class Mammalia; order Rodentia; family Dipodidae; genus Dipus; species Dipus sagitta. The sequence goes on along the minus strand of CM070770.1, from coordinate 41,922,562 downwards.
TTTTTTATGTTTGTGGTATATGTATGTGTGTATGCAGGTTCATATGTGTGTTGGCACACATGTGTGTATAGGTGTATGTGCATGTGTTTGTGTATGTTTGCAGAAGCCAGACTTTGGGTGTCTTCCTTAATCACTCTCTACTTCATTTTTTTTTTTTTTAAGAGAGAGAGAATTGGCACACCAGCCACTGCAATCGAACACCAGACAGGTGTACTGCCTTGTGTGCATGTGTAACCTTGAGCATGTGTCACCTTGTATGTCTGGCTTACGTGGAGTCTGGGAAGTTGAACATGGGTCCTTAGACTTCACAAGCAAGCCCCTTAACCGCTAAGCCATCTCTCTAGCTCTACCTTATTTTTTGAGACAAAGTCTCACATTGAACCCAGGGCTCACTGATTTGGTTAGACTGGTAAACTAGCGACCTCCAATGATCCTCCTCCCCAGTGCTGAGATTACAGGCATGTGCCAATGCGTCAACATGCTTGGCTTTTTCTGGGCACTGGGGTCCTCAACTTTGTGTGTCAACCACTTTACCCACTGAGCCATCTCTTCAGCATCATGTGTCTGGTCAGCTCTTTCCTTTAAAAATTAAATGTTTTTGTTTTCTTTTTTCTTTTCATTTATATTTAATTATTAATTAATTAATTAATTAATTAATTGTTTTTTCAAGGTAGGGTTTCACTCTAGCAGCCCAGGCTGACCTGAAAATCACTATGTAGTCTCAGGGTGGCCTTGAACTCATGGTGATCCTCCTACCTCTGCCTCCCAAGTGCTGGGATTAAAGGCATGCACCACCACACCTAGCTGGAAATTAAATGTTTTAAATTTTTTGTTGTTGCTGTTGTTTTTCGAGGTAGGGTTTCACTCTAGCTCAGGCTGACCTGGAATTCACTAGGTAGTCTCAGGGTGGCCTCAAACTCATGGCAATCCTCTTACCTCTGCCTCCCAAGTGCTAGGATCAAAGGTGTGTGCAACCACGCCCAGCTAAATTGATTTTTGAATGCTTCTAAGTGAGGTATGCACTCAGTTTGTACTCTTTACTTCTCTACTCCTTATTGTCTAATACAAAGTATGTCCAGATTTTTAGCATTGAGGCACAATGTTGTCATCTATAAACTTCACACTTGAGAATCACCCAAGTAAGTTACAAGAAATTTCATAATGTTTTGAGTCAGTTTACAACTTTGTGTTGGGCTACAGTCATATCTATCCTTGAGTAGACTCTGATATCTATAAGATTTATCAGTCCTTGAGGCCCCATGAGTATGAGATCCACGAAGACCATACTGTTTAATAGTAGTCCAGCCCATTTGTACTGTCTATCCCAATGACAGGTGTTTCCTCTAGATTTACTTTGGGTATTTGGTTTAAAGTAGTGTTTGCATAGCCACCTCCCTTTTTCCATTAGCTACTACTAAACCCTTGTTTTCTCTCTTTTCCTTATTTCCCTCCTAGTTTATTTCTCAATTTCCTGCATCCTAAATTGTTTATGAAAGAAAATAAAAATAAAAACAAGCCACAATCTCCCTTAGTAGTATAGATCCAGAGCAAGTTTCCCAGATCCCCATCAGGAACTCATATTGCAAAGTCAGATGTCAAAGGTAATCACTGGCTTCTAGTGAAGGTTTCTGGGATTTTTTTCCTTGACACTGGAAGTACTGTAAGATTACCTTTTAGTCCCTAATTTGCTACTTTTCTAAAGTCCCCTTTCAATCCACACATATTTCCACATATGACATAGAATGATCTAGTCACCAAGGTGGACAAGAAGTGTTCACTAAGAAGACAAGAAGTGTCCACTAAGAAGACAAGAAGTGTCCACTAAGCACATACAACTGAGCTATACCCTGAGCTTACTGTTTAATGTTGACATAGATTTCTCTTGGTGATGGGACTATAGTCATGTTTTTGCATTCTTTTCTAATGCAAAATGGCTTGCTTTAAATTGTGATTCTTTTGTAATCAAAACGTGTCAATGAAGCCGGGCATGGTGATGCACGTACTCCAGAGGCAGAGCTAGGAGGATTGTCATGAGTTTGAGGCCACCCTGAGACTACGTAGTTAATTCCAGGTCAGCCTGGACCAGAGTGAGACCCTACCTCAAAAAACCAAAACAAACAAACAAACAAAACCATGTCAATGAAAGAAATCATAGAAATATTGAAGTTATTTGAGTTCTATCCTCAGCTATTTGTAAAAATAGTAACATTTAACACACTTTAGAGCCTGAGGAGATGGCATAGTGGGTAATTAGGACCTGAGTTTGATTCCCAGCACCTATATTAAAAGTCAGGCATGATCCCAGCACTTGGGAGGCAGAGGTAAAAGGATTGCCATGAGTTCGAGGCCACCCTGAGACTCCATAGTGAACTCCAGGTCAGCCTGGGCTAGAGTGAGACCCTACCTCGGAAAAAAAAAAAAAAAAAAAGTCAGGCATGGCCATTCATGCCTGTAGCCTCAGTACTGAGAGAGTAGAAATGGGAGGATTGCTGAGGCTCCCTTGTAGGCTAGTATAACTGAAAAAAATGGAGAGTTCCAGTGGTTAAAGTTCTTGCCTACAAAGCCTAACAACCTGGGTTCGATTCCCCAGTACCCACATAAAGCCAGATACACAAAGTGGTACATGTATCTGGAGTACATCTGCAGTGGCTGGAGGCTCTGGAGAACTCATCCTCCCTCCCTCTCTCTCTCTGTCTCTCTCTCTCTCTGTGTGTGTGTGTGTGTGTTTCTCTATCTCTGCTTGAAAGTAAATAAATGCAAATATATATATATATAAATGGAGAGGGCTGGAGAGATTGCTTAGTGGTTAAGACACTTTTCTGCAAAGCCAAAGGATCCAGGTTCAATTCCCCATTACCCAAATAAAGCCCAATGCACAAGTTGCAGTGGCTAGAGGCCCTGGAACACCTATTCTTTCTCTCTTTCTCGCTGCCTCTTCTCTGTCTCTGAAATAAATAAATAAATAAAATATTAAAAATGGAGAGCCCCAGGTTAGTGAGAGACTTTGTCTCAAGGACACAAGAAGGAAGAGCAATAGAGGAAACACCTGACATCTTCCTCTGGTTGGTGCACATGTTTGTGCAGGGTGCACACATTTGCATACAACATGTGTGCATATACACTCCCCATACTATACATACTAAATACAAAAAAGTTAGTCATTTAGTCATCCTCATACTGAATTGATGTAAAAGTTCTCATTTGATTATAACAGTAACAATCATTTGCTACTACTTCTTTCTTTTTTCGGGGGGAGGGTTCAAGGTAGGGTCTTGCTCTAGCCCAGGCTAACTTGGAATTCACTGTGTAGTCTCAGGGTGGCCTCGAATTCACTGCAATCCTCCTATCTCTGCTTCCTGAGTGCTGGGATTGAAGGCGTGCGCCACCATGCCCGGCAAGTACTAGTTCTATTCTTAAAAATGTGTCTACAACTTTTAAATATGGCCTTCTAGGTGCCTTTTTTTCCCTCCAAATGTAGCTTAAAATTTTTAAGATAAAAGTTATTGGCCACTCTTTCTTAAATGCATCTCAGGGCATTCTTTTAAGATGCTAGCATTTAATCAACTTTTGAAGTGTTGTAAAAGATGTATAGATTGGGCATTTTGGTTCATGTCTATAATCTATAATCCTAACACTTGGTGTAAGCAAGAGGGTCAGGAGTTCAAGGTCATCCTGGGATATATAGCAAGACTGAGGCCATCTTGGTCTACATGAGACCCTATCTCAAAGAAAACACACACACACACACACACACACACACACAGTTGAAATTCTCTTCTGAATACTCTTTTTGACCTGTATCAAGCTACATACAGATATGTGTAATATGTGTGGTGTGGTGTGCATGTGCACGTGTGTGTGATGTGACGCATGCACATGTATGTGCAGATGTGCTTGCAAAGGATAACATCACGTGTCCTTCTTCCCTTGCTTCATCACTCCCATGTGTTTCCATGAGACAGAGTCTCTCTCTGAACACAGAGCTGCAGTTTTCATGAGGCCCAGTGATTCTCTGGTCTTGGCTCCCCATAAAACTGATATAAGTGGTCATGCCCAATTGTTTCCATGGGAACTGTAGCAGACAGCTTAAGGTTCACTGAGATGAACTTCCAGACCAGGCACAATTATGGAGGAAGGGATTTATTGAAGATAGAGGGGAAGTTCCATAATGACAGAGGAGCTGGCCCACTTTCACAGGTCCAAGCACAGAGAGAGAGAGAGAAGCTACAAGGCAAAAAAATCCCAAATCCACACACAGCACACTTCAGGAACTCCAGGCACTTTGCATATTTTTAGACTGGGATTGCAAACCCACCACCACACCTTAGGGCTGGACCCTAAGATCTGTCCAGTGACAACTCCTCCAGCCAAGTGTCTGGAGATCCAAACTAATAAAATACTGAAAATGTTGGAGGCTATCTATTCAAACTACCACAGGAACTGAACTCAGTTGATCTCAGCCTTTTCAGGCCCTCATGCTTGCAGCAAGCATTCTTACCCACTGAGCCAGCTCTCCAGCCCTAGATAAAAAGTTTTAGCTGGGTGTGGTGGCACATGCACTTGGGAGGCAGAGGTAGGAGGATTACCATGAGTTCAAGGCTACTCTGAGACTACAAAATGAATTCCAGGTCAGCCTGGCCTAAAGTGAGACCTGCCTCTAAAAACAAAAAAGTTTTATATATAATGTTAATTGTAGATGCAAGCACACATCTGTTACTTTGTATTGTTTTGTAAAATTTCTCCACAGGCCTGCATTTCTGTCATTTTATTATCTTCATAATGTTTCACTGATATACTTAGCTTTGCCTGAACTTGCTATATCTTTGAACACTTAGATATATTCTAATGTTTATCTCTAAAACATTTAGTTATGAGCATCTTTGTAAAGCCTTTATTTTATTCTTTAGTGTGGTTTCCTTATGACAGAGTTCCAGGAGTATGTGACAATGCCTCTTAATATGCAGCATTAGTGTGCTTCACTAAAGGATCTTTGTGCATTTTAAAGCTTTCATATATCTCTTGGTTTGTGGCTTGTCCAACTGTGGCTTACCAAAAAGCAGCTGCCTTGTGGTCTTTCTGCCATTCATTCCTACCATATCTCACCCTGCTGAGTTAATCTGCAGCATGCATCCTTTCAACACTTGTTATCTAATTATAGTCCACAACCTTAGTCCCAGTCCCCCTTTTTATTACCAGCTGGGGTTTTACCAGGCATGAGTGGAATTTAAACTGTTTGCAAAGATGAAGAATTGCACAGTTTTGCAAGATCATGCATTTCTACTACATTACAGAACTTTTAGATTTTGATATCAAATTTATTTTATATTTTTATAGTCAATTTATTAAGGGACACACTGACAGCACTATCATTTAATCTGTTCATTATTCAAGACTTGTAGCTTTCAAATCAGTGTTGGCACTGAGTAACCTATACTTATTTTAGGTTTCATTAGTGCACACTGACACAAAACTAATAGTTGCTCAGTTAAGCATTTACTCATTCATAGACCATGAAAATTTCATGTTTACAAGAGCACAAACAGGAATCAACATGAAGTTTCTGAGTCATGATCTGCTGTATTTGAATTTAAGAAGAAAGCTCCTGAAATAGATAATAAACATAGCAGGAAAAAGTGGGGACAACAGAGCAATAGAACTAAGGGAGAAAACTTTCTTTTGAAAGGTTGATGAGCAGGTGTAGTGGCCCATGTCTATACTCCAAGCACTTGAGAGGCTGAAGTGAAAGAACTACCATGAGTTCATGGCCAGCCTGAGTGAATTCTAGGTTCTAGGTCAGCCTGACCCTTCCTCAAAATAGAAAAAAAGAAGAGAAGATAAACAAAAATGAAAAGGTTGATAGATAAATTGAGTGTGGTGGTGCATGTCTGTAATCCCAGCACACTGGAAATGGTGGCAAAGGATCAGTAGTTCTAGGTCATCCTTACCTACATGAGTTTGGGGTCAGACTAGGCTACAAAAGACCTTGTCTCAAAAAACATACAACAGAGTGGCCAGCCCAGGAAGATGGCTGAGGTAACATTTGCCAGTCACCTATTGCAGAAGCAGTTTTCAGAAAACTAGTAACTGATGCAAACATTTCAGATAATTGGAGGATAGACAGTGTGGCTATGTCCACCTATGAAGTGGGGAACTCCCCTGACTATCAAGGGCAGAGTTGCATGGCGTCCCTATGAATCACATTGCCTGGCAGGTTACCAAAGAAGACTTTGCCACATTTGATCATATACTGTGTATGAGTCAAAGCAATCTGAGAGATTTGAATAGAAAAAGTAATAGGTTAAAAACTGCAAAGCTAAAATTGAGCTACTTGGGAGCTATGATCCACAGAAACAAATCACTATTGAAGATCCTATCATGGCAATGACTCAGACTTTGAGCTGGTGTACCAGCAGTGCCTCAGGTGCTGCCAGGCCTTCCTGGAGAAGTCCTCCTAGCTGAATCTTTCTTTCCTCAGCAGCTGGCAACTTGCCCTACTAGTCCTATGCCCAAAGGATGGTGGTGTTCCTAAGCCCCAGGCCCCACATGTCACTTCAGCTGACTTACTGTTTATCTTAGAAGTAATTTTAGGTGACAATTAGTTGTATTTGAAGAATAAAAATGTTTGGAGTTGGGCGTGGTGGTGCACGCCTTTAATCCCAGCACTCGGGAGGCAGAGGTAGGAGGATTGCCATGAGTTGGAGGCCACCCTGAGACTCCATAGTGAATTCCAGCTCAGCCTGGGCTAGAGTGAGACCCTACCTCAAGAAACAAAAAAACTAAAAATGTTTGAGTCAGTCTGAGGTATGGTATTCTTAGACTAGTTGAACCTCTCTCTCTTTCCCTAATTACAAAATAGTAAAACTGGCAAATATTGAACACAATAAAGTAGGAAAGGCCTGCAGGCCCAGGCCAGCTTCTGAGCCCAGCAAGACCTGGGTAGTGTAGTCTACCTAAAGTGGGGCATGGCCAGCCCAGACAGTGCCCTCTGCTTTTAAAGGAACAGAGGCAGGAAGAAGCAAACAGGGAAAAGAAATGGGGAAGTTGGGGAAATTAAAAATGGAAATAGGGTCCTCTCCTTTGCTGACTTGTTTTGTAGGCGGGTCTAGTGACCGCAGGCCCTGAGGTCAGGCCTGCCTGTTTAGGTCAGCATGTCCTGTTACTTTTAGTGAGTTATTAACCCTTCATTCCAGACCCTGAGAGCAAGTGAAAGGATGAGAGCTGTAGAATCCATTTTCAACTGTTTCCTGCTGACAGGTGGGACAATGATAAGGGGTCTGGTTCTCAGGGCCCAGAGGGGGTAGGGGTGTGAGGATGAGGTGGATAAGGAAGGGATTCAAATTGAGTGTCATTTCTCTATGAGTAAGTGGGTGGTACTAGAGGTGATTTAATATTATATAAGGAAAAACTTATTTAGATGCTGTACTAATTACTTTCTCATTGCTTTGTGAACAAATACCTGACCAGAAGCAAATTAAGAAAAGATTTGGGCTGCAGGGAAGATTGCTTTTTTAATAAACTTGGAGTTATAAATACGATATATAGATAGATAGATAGATAGATAGATAGATAGATAGATAGATGTATAAACATACAACAGGGGCTGGAGAAATGGCTCAGTGGATAAGAGTGCTTCCCATGCAAACATGAAGGCCTGAAGAGACCTCAGACCTCCTGAGTTCCTACAGTACCCATGTAAAAAGCTGGTTGTGGCCAAACATGTCCATATCTCAGTACCACTGGGGAGCACAGACATGGGAATTGCTGGAGTTTTCAAAAACTGTAAGCCGGGCATGGTGGTGCACGCCTTTAATCCCAGCACTCAGGAGACAGAGGTAGGAGAATCACCATGAGTTCAAGGCCACCCTGAGACTACATAGTGAATTCCATGTCAGCCTGAGCTAGAGTGAGACCCCACCTCAAAAACAAAAAACAAAAAACCTGTGAGCTCGGGAATCAGTGAGAGACTTAGTCTCCAGGACACATGTGGACGAAAGATGGAGAGGGAACACGCCACATTTGCTTCTGACATCTGCAGGTGTACGCACAGGGAAGAAACATCTGCACACATATGCGCATATACCACCCATACAAGACTACATATGTTAAATACATGAAGAAAAAAAAACTACACAACTTCCTAAGTGTTTCAAATGTGCAACTTGTTAGATCAGAACCAGGACTGGGGCCAACCGAGGCAACGTGGAAATGACAGGAAGAGAAGACATCTACAGCACAGATTGTCCTTTATTCATTTAGAGTAATGGACCAAGACGGACTGCTGTGTCCACAGTTAGCCGGATTGGGTTTTAAAGGAACAGAGGCAGGAAGAAGCAAACAGGGAAAAGAAATGGGGAAGTTGGGGAAATTAAAAATGGAAATAGGGTCCTCTCCTTTGCTGACTTGTTTTGTAGGTGGGTCTAGTGACCGCAGGCCCTAAGGTCAGGCCTGCCTGTTTAGGTCAGCATGTCCTGTTACTTTTAGTGAGTTATTAACCCTTCATTCCAGACCCTGAGAGCAAGTGAAAGGATGAGAGCTGTAGAATCCAGTTTCAACTGTTTCCTGCTGACAGGTGGGACAATGATAAGGGGTCTGGTTCTCAGGGCCCAGAGGGGGTAGGGGTGTGAGGATGAGGTGGATAAGGAAGGGATTCAAATTGAGTGTCATTTCTCTATGAGTAAGTGGGTGGTACTAGAGGTGATTTAATATTATATAAGGAAAAACTTATTTAGATGCTGTACTAATTACTTTCTCATTGCTGTGAACAAATACCTGACCAGAAGCAAATTAAGAAAAGATTTGGGCTGGAGAGATGGCTTAGAGGTTAAGGCGTTTGCCTGCAAAGCCAAAGGTTCCTGGTTCGATTCCGCAGGACCCATGTAAGCCAGATCACAAGGGGGCGCATGCATCTGGAGTCTATTTACAGTGCCTGGATATCCTGGCGTGTCCCTTCTCTCTATGTATCTGCCTCTTGCTCTGCTTCTTTCTGTCTCTCTCATAAATAAATAAATAAAAATTTATTTTGAGTTGCATTTAAAATTTTTATTATTTTATTTATATATTTGAAACAGAGGGATAGAGAAAGAGAGAAAGGGTGTGCCAGGGCCTCTGGCCACTGCAAACAAACTCCGGATGAATGCGCCACAATGTGTATCTGGCTAATGTGGGACCTGAAGAAAGGACCTGGATTTGATTCCCCAATACCCACGTAAAGCCAAATGCACAAAGTGGCTCATGCATCTGAAGTTCATTTGCAGTGGCTGGAGGCCCTGGCATGCCCTTTCTCTACCTCCCTGTCTGTTTTTTTTTTTTTTTTTTCATCTCTCTCTCCTTGCAAATAAATACAATTAAAAAGAATGTACCAGAATGTATTATTTATACTTAGAAGATATACTAATATAACATATCAAAAGTTTTGTTTTGTTTCAATTACTCTCCACTTTATTTGTTATTTCTAAAAATTTTTTTCAAGGTAGACTCTTTAGCTCAAGGTGACCTGGAATTCATTATGTAGTCTCAGGCTGGTCTCCAACTCACAGTGATCCTCCTACCTCTGTTTCCAGAGTGCTAGGATAAAAGGCGTGCACCACCACACTTGGTTCCACTTTATTTTTTTAAGACAAAGTCTCTCTCACCTGAATGCAGGACTCACCAATTTGGCTAGTAGCTAGCCAGCAAGTCCCAGGTATCCTCCCATCTGCACCTCCCCAGAACTGGGGTCACAGATATGTGCCGCCACACCTTGCTTTTAAGTGTGTGCTAGGGTTCTGAATTCAGCAAGCACTTTGCCCATTGATCTATCTCCCCAATTTGAATATGTTGTATTATGAAAGGAGGTGTTTTTTTCTTTGTAAAACAAGGTATAATATTACTTACTAGATAAGATAGTAACCTTTCTTTTTGTCCTTCCTTTCTTTTTGTAAATCAGATATAATGCTACTTACCGGATAAGACAAAGACTTTTTCCTTTCCCATTATGTTGCCCATAGTCCATGCATGCTTGAAACTCACTGTGTAATTAAGGCAAATCATGATCTCCTGCCTGCTGCCTCCTGAATATTGTGATTACAATCATGCATCACCACCCTTGTCTTCTAAGACAGAAGCATTATATGAAAGGTAGGAAACCACAAGAACCTTTACTAGAAGTTATGCACTATATTGTTGTTGCAGACAAAGTTAGAACATGCATAAATAAACACATTTCAATTTTGAAGACTGCACTGAGAAAACACTAGGACTAGCATGTTTCATAAACCCTTTCACTGTCATCATGATGGGAGAGAGATGAACAAGATAAACCATTTGAACAAATTGGAGTTTAAAAACAGTCTGGCTTCATACAAGGAGAAATATATATTGGTAGCTAGAAAGAAAGCAATCAACCAATTAGGAAAGGTTTAAGAGCAGGATGAAAGTTGGTGGACAGTCCTGTAGGCTGGAAGGACAAAGGTGGAAAGAACAGAAGACCAAGATCCTCAAAACTCTATATTTATTGGACAGTAGATCTCTATTTTCACCTCCTCCAGTGATTAATAATGACCAATCTGTTTTTGAACAGACTTATATGTTCTACATATTTTATAGGGCTATATGATAGGCTAACTTTTGTGTCTGCTTCTTTCACTGAGCACAATTTTTTTGAGACTCAACATGTTGTAGCAGGAATCAATACTTCAATCCTTTTTTTGGCTTAGTAATATTCCATCATATGGCTATATCACTTTCATTTATCCTTTGTTGATGGACTTTTTTTCCTTTTTTTTTTGAGGTAGGGTTTCACTCTAGTCCAGGCTGACCTAGAATTCACTATGTAGTCTCAGAGTGGCCGCAAACTCATGATGATCTTCCTACCTTTGCCACCCAAGTGCTGGAATTAAAGGTGTGTGCCACCATGTGTGGATTTTTGTTGTTTTTTTGAGGTAGGGTCTCACACTAGCCCAGGCCAACCTGGAATTCACTATGTAGTCTCAGGGTGGCCTCAAACTCACAGTGATCTTCCTACCTCTACCTACCAAGTGCTGGGTCTAAAGATGTGTGCCACCTCACCCGGCTCATTGGTGGGTATTTATATGTTTCCAGCTCTTTTTTTTTTTTTAAATTTGAGGCAGGATCTCATTCTAGTTCAGGCTGACCTGGATATTACACTGTAGTCCAGGTTGTCCTCAAACTCACAGTGATCCTCCTATCTCAGCCTCCTAATTGCTAGAGTTTAAGTGTAAACTACCCTAGCCAGTTATTTCCAGCCTTTGATTATTATAATTTGTGGGAGTTTGAATGAAATGTCCCCCCATAGCTTCATGTTCTTTAAATGTTTGGCCCCCCAGTTGATCACAGTTTAGGAAATGGTTCTTTGCTGGAGGTGTGTTGATGGGGACAGACCTTGAGGCTCATGAGCCCAGCTTGCCAGTGCTAGTTAGCATACTCTTGTTGCTATCTGCCAGCAGCGGTGCCAAGATGTGATGCCCAGCCTCTGCTCTGCCATTCTTGCCCTGCCATGATGAACCTTCTGCTTGAGATTGTAAGCCAAAATAAATCCTTTCCTCCTATCAGCTGTTTATGGTCAGGTGTTTTGTCCCAGCAACAAGAAGGTAATCGCAACAATGGTGTTCCTATAAACATTCATGGTAAACGTTTTTTAACTTGAACATGTTTTTAACTTTTCATATACACCCAGGAGTTATATAAGTCTTATGTTAATCCAATTTTTTTTTTTTTTGAGGTAGGGTCTCACTTTAACCCAGGCTGACCTGGAATAATTCACTATGTAGTCTCAGGGTGGCCTTGAACTCATGGCAATCCTCCTACCTCTCTCTCCATGTGCTGGGATTAAAGGCATGCACCACCATGCCCGGCTCTATTCTATGTTTTAAAACTTTAACTTTTTTTGTGTATAGTATGTGTGGTGTGCACAAGTGGCTTATGCATATATGTGTAGATGTTAATACCCTATTTGCATGCCTGCAGAGGCTAGGGGAGGATCTTGTTTGTCTATCATTCTTCTGCCTTATTTCCTCAAGACAGTTTCTCACTAAACCTGGAGCTCACCATTTTTCAGTTAGACTGGCACCAGGAAGCCCAGTGGCTCTGCTCCCCTTAGTTATAGGCCTTTGTAGTCATGCCCAGCTTTATATGGATGTCAGAGATCAAAGTGGACCATCATACTTGCACAGTAAGTACTGTTACCCACTGAGCCATCTCATCTCAGTCACTATGTCTAATTTATTAACTACCAAACTTTTTTTTAACAGCAAGAGCATCTTATTAAGGGCCAGGTATGGTGGCACATGCCTTTAATCCCAGCACGTGGGAGGCAGACGTAGGAGGATCATCATGAGTTTGGGGCCACCCTGAGACTACATAGTGAATTCCAGGTCAGCCTGGGCTAGGGTGAAACCCTACCTCAAAAAAAAAAAAAAAACCCGAAAGCACATTACATTTATAATTATGTATTATATATTTGATATTTTGTTTTTATCATAAATCTATTCTCTCTCTCTTTCTCAGAGTCTTGCTATGTACTCCAGAACAGCTTTGAACTCATGGTTCTCTTGCATAAGCCTCCAGAGTGCTGAGATAACATGGTGTTTAAAAATTTTTTTAAATATATTATTTGCAAGCAGAGAGAGAGAGAGAAGACAGCGAGGATTGGAGAGATTGCTTAGTGGTTAAGACACTAGCCTGCAAAGCCAAAGAACCCAAGTTTGATTCCCCAGGTTCCATACTAAAGCCAGATGCACAAGATAGTGCATGCTTCTGGAGTTTGCTTGCAGAGGCTGGAGGCCCTGGAGTGTCATTCTCTTCCTCTCTCTATCTCCCTCTTTCTCTCTCTTAACTAAATAAAAAATAAATAATTTTTGGGCTGGAGAGATGGCTTAGTGGTTAAGCGCTTGCCTGTGAAGCCTAAGGGTCCCGGTTCGAGGCTCAATTCCCCAGGACCCACGTTAGCCAGATGCACAAGGGGGCGCACGCATCTGGAGTTCGTTTACAGAGGCTGCAAGCTCTGGCGCGCCCATTCTCTCTCTCTCTCTGCCTCCTTCTCTCTGTCAGTCTCAAATAACTAAATAAACAAAAAAAATTTAAAAAAAAAATAAATAATTTTTGAATAGAGAAGACAGAGAGAATGGGCATGCCAGGGCCTCCAGCCACTTCAAATGAACTCCAGATGCATGCACCACTTTGTGTAGCTGGCTTTATGTGGGTTTTGGGGAATCGAATCCAGGTCATTAGACTTTTCAGACAAGCACCTTAACCGCTAAGCCATCTCTCTAACCCCTACATGGCCTTTTAAAAAATTATAGATAGCCTACTGTAGGTGAAGGGTGTATTCTCATAACTATGACTTGTCATTCTCTAATGACTGATGATATGCATATTAATATTTCATTGACATATCTTTGGAAAAAATACATATTCAAAAATTTCTCAGGCTGGAGAGACGGCGTAGCGGATAAGCGCCTGCCTGTGAAGCCTAAGGACCCCGGTTTGAGGCTCGATTCCCCAGGACCCACGTTAGCCAGATGCACAAGGGGGCGCACGTGTCTGGAGTTCGTTTGCAGTGGCTGGAAGCCCTGGTGCGCCCATTCTCTCTCTCGCTCTCTATCTGCCTCTTTCTCTCTCTGTCACTCTCAAATAAATAAATTAAAGTCTTTAAAAAAAATTCCCTTTTTTTTTTTTTAGAGCACAGGTCTCACACTGTTGTGTAGCCCATGTGTGCTCAGAATTATGTAGCCAAGGCTGATCTTAAAACCATGGCAATCCTTCTGCCTCAGCTTCCCAAGTACTAGGATTACCAGTGGGAGCCACCACATTCAACTTGTCCATTTCAAAGCTGGGTTGTCTTTTAGTTGTCGATGTATATGAATCTTTTTTGCCCTTTAGACCAGGTTTTGTTATGTAGCTCAGGCTGGCCTCAAACTTGCCATGCAGCTGAGGTTGCCTTTGAACTCAAGGTCCTCCTGGTTTACCCTACTGTGTTGGGATTACAGGTGTGCCATATGAGACAGGCTTATATGAATGACTTTGGCATATATTCTGGATACTACCTCCTTAACAGATAAATGATTGGTCTCCATTTCTCCTTCTTCTGAAAGATCTGGATAATTAATGCCTATGCCATTTTTAAGTGCCATGACTATTTTTTTTAATTTATTGATTTGATAACTGTTTTATTGACATTATTTAACATATGGATTATACTGGGTACAATTGCGTATTTATTTTATATAAAAATTAAAAGTGTGACAATACTGTTTTTGCTAATGACTACTTCATTCTCTCTCTCTCTCTTTTTTTTTTTTTTTTTTTTTTTTTTTTTTTTTTTTTTTTTGGTTTTTCGAGGTAGGGTCTCACTCTGGCTCAGGCTGACCTGGAATTAACTATGTAGTCTCAGGGTGGCCTCGAACTCATGGCGATCCTCCTACCTCTGCCTCCCAAGTTCTGGGATTAAAGGTGTGCACCACCATGCCCGGCTATAATTTTTATTTATTTATTTAACAGAAAGAAAGAAGCAGAGAGAGAGAGAATGAGCATGGGTATGCCAGGACCTCCTGCCACCATAAACAAACTTCAGACACATGCACCACCTTGTGTGGCTTTATGTGGGCACTGGTTGAACCTGGGCCATCAGGCTTTGAAAGGAAGCACCTTCAACCACTGAGCCATCTCTCCAGTCCCACTTTTTTTCTTTTTTTCTTTTTTTTTTTTTTTTGGTTTTTCGAGGTAGGGTCTCACTCTAGCCCAGGCTGACCTGGAATTCACTATGGAGTCTCAGGGTGGCCTCGAACTCACAGCAATCCTCCTACCTCTGCCTCCCGAGTGCTAGGATTAAAGGCGTGTGCCACCACGCCCGGCCATTCTCCTCTTTCTTTTAAAAAAATTTTTTTTGTTCATTTTTATTTATTTATTTGAGAGTGTCACTCTGTTGAGAGAGAGAGAGAGAGGCAGATAGAGAGAGAGAGAGAATGGGCACGCCAGGGCTTCCAGCCACTGCAAATGAACTCCAGACGCGTGTGCCCCCTTGTGCATCTGGCTAACGTGGGTCCTGGGGAGTCGAGCCTTGAACCAGGGTCCTTAGGCTTCACAGGCAAGCACTTAACCGCTAAGCCATCTCTCCAGCCCCCATTCTCCTCTTTCTGTCCTTACTCTGAAAGCTCTAAAATGAATGGTCTCTATTTGCTGCTGCTTCCTTTCACGATCAATACTTCTCTAACCCCTTTCACTACAACTTTATTGCCTCTTCTGAAATAAGGATGCCATTGGGTCTCTGCCCCACCTCTAATCTCATTCTTCTTTGGAGAACGATTCGCCAGCGTGCATTGTGCAGATGGCTTCTCAAACAAACCTGAACCTTAAGCCAAGTTTTTGAACTCTGAGTATATGATAGATAGTTCCAGTCTTATTTTATCATATATTTTCTCCCCATTCTTTCCAATCCAATTTCCTATTTATTTATCAGTTTCACACCAGTTTCAGTCTCCCGGCTTTGTAATTGTTGGTTCCTTTCCCATCACCCCAGTGATTCGTTATCTGTCTTGGGATTTGTACGTCAAATGTATTTCATTTCTATTCACTGGGGTCATCACCCATGTTACTCCACTATCACAGGTCGCTGCAATTAATCGCCCTCTGCTTAATTCCACGTCATGCCCTTCAGGTAATTTCAGAAAAAGCATGTTGAAAAGTGGTGCTAAATTGAGAGGACAGCCTCGAATTGTTAAGATGAAATGGAGAAAGGAAGGTGTTGGCACGGGGCGCTGAAACCCTGAACGGTGGCCACCGGCTTCCTCAGTGCGGATGGAGGAGGATGTAAAAACTGTTGGCAGGTGCTCAATTGGAGCTGGAAGGACTCACCCATGCTAACATTCTTCATTTTACTCTCACAACTGAAGTGCTCCTAGCAGATTTCTGCTAAGCGAGCAATACTTGCGTTTCGGCTAAGAGCTGTCATCCTGAGCGTGAGCCAAACCACCACCTCCGCCCCGACAGCCGACCTCAGGTCGGCCGCCGGGGTCTCTCTAGCCGGCGTCTCTATGGTTCGCGGGACGCTCCGAGTCGCTGCCGCCGGGTCCTGCTAGTGCGCGTGCGCGAGTCGGGCGCGTGCCCGCCCTTTGGCAACTGTCTGAGGCGACGCGCGCGCGCGGGAGGGAGGGGTGGGTCCGTCTGGGAGCGTCGCGGCGGCCGTGGCCGCGGCCCCTGCGCGCTCGCTCGGTTCTTCTGGGACCCAGCCCGCGCAGGGTAGTCCTCTGCCGCCTCCTCGGGCGGCGGCCGCACGGCCCTCACATGGTGGGTCCGGAGGATGCCGGAGCCGGTTCGGGGAGAACCGCCAAGTTGCTGCTGGGACCGGCGCCGGGGCCCGGGGGCCAGGACGGGAAGATGATCCGGGCCACCGGCGGCTTCGGCGGAGGTGTCGTCGTCGCCGCGGAGCTGCGGGAGGAGGCTGACGAGGAGGAGGAGGAGGAGACGCCGCCTGGGCAGCTCTTCCAGCGCTACCTCGCGGCGGCCGTGGGGCCGCTGGAGCCGGGGCTTTGCTACCGTCCCCGGTCCGCCGGCCAGGCCAGCGCCCCGCCGTCCTCAGCGGCCTCGCGCCCGGACGCCCGTCCCGCGGACTCGGGCTGCAAGTACCGCGAGGCGGCGGCGGCGGGCGGCCCGGCGGCGCGACGCGAAGGCATGACCAACGGGGACTCGGGCTTTCTGCTGGGCCGGGGCCGTCGGGAGCCGGCGGAGGCTCGCGCGGGGAGCCCGGCGTCGCCGCGCGGTGACCGCGTCTGCCGGGAAGGGCCTGGCGACGAGGGCGCGGACGGCGCGGATGACTGGGCCGCGCCGCTCGAGGACCCGCTGCGGAGCTGCTGCCTGGCGGCCGCCGACCCCACGGACCCCGAGGGCTCGGGCGGCCACGGCGGCGAGGACTTGGCGCGGCCTGGAGCGGGAGCCGGAGCCGGCGCGGCGGGGTGCGACGAGGGCGCGAGCCCGGCCCCGAGGACTAGTGTGGGCGCCGCGTCCAGCCTCGCCCGGCCCGACTTTCACGCGAACTCTCGGAACACGTTCGAGGTGAGCCGCAGGCAGAGCGCCGGAGGCCGCTCGTCCCCGACGGGGCAGCCCGTGTCCGTGCCCGGCGCTGAGCAGGGTCCCGCGGGCGTCTCGGCCCGGGCTCGACGGAGCGGTGGCTTCGCGGACTTCTTGGCCAGGTACGGCGCCGACTGCGGGGCGGGGCGGGGCGGGGCGGGGCGGGGCCCGGACGGGTGCTTCTCGGTGTCCCCGCGCGCCTGGGCCCTTGGCTTTGATTTGTCACCAGAGGAAGAGGAACTGGGGTCGGCGGCTTTGTGTTTCCCGACAAGTTGGATCCGTGCATCTTCCCGAGGCTCTGTCCCTGGAAACTCTCCGCGCCCTTTTCACCTGGTGGCTGTGCCAGGTCTAACCAGCCACCTTCGGCCGTTTCTGCGCTCGCCTCTTCCGGAGCAGCAGATCACCTCCGCCTTCCCCCTCCCCCTTTTAAGTGTTCCCCTGAAGATTTGGATGGGGTGGGAGACGTGTGCGTTCGGGTGTGGTGGTGGAAGAGACAGTTGTGCAGAAATGCTTATTTGCGTGAAGTCTAAAACCCATACAATTTAGTCTGAGAATTTTTGAAAGTCAGAAATGATGGTTTTTCCTAGTGTTGGAGCCGGGAGTGGTATTGCACGCCTGTAAGGCCAGCACTAGCGAGGCTGGGGCAGAATTGCCACGAGTTTGAGGACAGCAGTCAGTTTAGTGATTAGAATTAGATCCCAGCCTTTTAATCCAAGTTGTATCCTGGGAACCTCCTTTTGCTTCATCTCTTTTCCCCACACAAATCGGTCATCGGACCCAAGGGACCTTACAGTTGCTAGGCAAAGTAGTCTACCAATGAGCCACATTATCAGTCCTAAACAACTTTAAAAAAATTTGTTTTGTGTGTTGACTCATTTTTAAATGAATTTTCATTTGTTTATTTATTTTTATTTTTCGAGGTAGGGTCTCACTCTAGCCCAGGTTGATCTGGAATTCATTATGTAGTCTCAGGGTGGCCTTAAACTCACAGTGATCCTCCCACCTTTGCCTTTCAAGTGCTAGGATTAAAGGTGTGCACCACCATGCCAGTTTAGGTTTTAGGATACACAGTGTGCCTATTTGAAGAAGCAAGCCATATTTTTGTAAAGTAGTTGAAATTTCCTGTTCATCTTTCTACTTATTATCCCTTACATTCCATACTTGTATAAATTTAAAAATAAAATTTATAGTTTCTTAAGAATTAAAAACTCTGGGGCTGGAGAGATGGCTTAGTGGTTAAGGTGCTTGCCTGCAAAGCCAAAGGACCCAGGCTGGATTCCCCAGTACCCACATAAAGTCCACAAGGTGTCACATGTATCTGGAGTTCATTTGCAGTAGCTAGAGGCCCTGGTGTGCCCATTCTCTCTGTGTGTCTCCCTCTTTGTTTTTCTCTGAAATAAATATTAAAAAAAGAAGAAGAATGGAAAACCCTAATTTTATGTTAGGTCATAGGGCAAAATATACAGCAGTGAAATCTGTATTTGTGCCTGTAGTTGCAGAATTAATTAAGTAATTGAGAGTCTTAAAGTGTAGCTTATACTGACCTGTAATTTATTATACAGTTGAGGGAAGCCGTGGTCCTCTGATGCTCCTGGCTCAGCCCCTGAGTGCTGGGATTATCCAATTTATAGAAATACAGTTAAGATTTGCAGTGAAGGTATCTCCAAGGTCTCAAGATGAGTTAAGTGTATTTGTGGTAACCTTGTAGCTTCTGGATGTTTATTGGTTGTTGTATCTATGCTTAGTCACATTTTGAGGTTAGGTATCAGGCAGTCTTACAAGGTCCTTGGAAATCACCAGTCCAACCAGTATACCCTGAGTGCTTACTTTGTGCCAAGGAATGGGAATAGACATGATTTGGACTTTGGTCTCTTACCTTGCTAAGTGAAAATTGAGTTGGAAAACAGATACATAGATGTATTGCACTTTGTGAGCAAGGCAAATCTGTATTAGGGACTTTCATCTTACTAGCAGCAGGCAGAAATTTCTTTTCTTCCAATTTTTTTATTAACAACTTCCATGATTATAAAAAATACCCCATGGTGATACCCTCCCTCCCCCTACTTTCCCCTTTGAAACTCCATTCTCCATCATGCCCCCTCCCCATCTCAATCAGCCTCTCTTTTAATTTTGATGTCATGATCTTTTCCTCCTCTTATGATGGTCTTGTGCAGGTAGTGTCAGGCACTGTGAGGCCATGGATATCCAGGCCATTTTGTGTCTGGAGGGAGCATGTTGTATGGAGTCTTACCCTTCCTTTGGCTCTTACATTCTTTCCGCCACCTCTTCCGCATTAGACCCTGAGCCTTGGAAGGTGTGATAGAGATACTGCAGTACTGAGCACTGAGGTCATTTCTTTCCATCACCATGATACCTTCTGAGTCGTCCCAAGGTCACTCAGGCAGAAATTTTTATCAAATTTTACATGTATAAGTGCAGTTATGTGCTCTTAATTTATTTAAATCTCACTTTTCTTGATATGTATATGTCAAGACAGTAGACTGTGCCGGACAGTAGACATCATTTATTTTTATTTTTTTATTAGGGAGCGGAGGGGGGAGAGAGAGAGAGAGAATGGGTGCACCAGGGTCTCCAGCCACTGCACACAGGTTCCAAATGGACGTGCCACTTTGGGGAATTGGACTTCAGTTTTTAGGCTAAGCCATCTCCCCAGATCCCCAGACATTTTTTTTCTTAGTCTTACCCCCCACCCCCACCCCCCAGGTAGGGTCTTCCTCTAGCCTTAGCTGACCTGGAATTCACTATGTAGTCTCAGGATGACCTCAAACTCATGGTGATCCTCCCACCTCTGCCTCCTGAGGACTGGAATTAAAGATGTACACCACCACACCCTCATTTTTTTCTTTACATGACATTCTTTGGAATGAGCATTCAGGGGCATAATTTTTCTCTTGGTATTTAGGGAAACCGTTTCTGGACACCTTAAAGGTGGGGGCTGTGACATTCATCTCTGAATGCACAAGATATAGCACTAGTATGAACTCCATTCAGGTTGGTCATGTTGGCGACTTCCCAGGCTCCTCTTTACAGTTCTCTAGGGAGTGTGATTTTTTTTATTTTTTTTTTCCCTGAGGTAGGGTTTCACTCTAGTCCAGGCTGACCTGGAATTCACTATGTAGTTTCAGGATGGCCTTGAACTCACAGTGATCCTCCTACCTCTGCCTCCCGAGTGCTGGGATTAAAGGCATGTGCCACCACGCCTGGCAGGAGTGTGATTTTTGAACACATCTTCCATCCTTAGGTAAAATAATCAGAAAGTTCCTATTGTCCCAGCAACTCCAACAGATTTTTTTTTTTTTACTATGAGATTTGTTTGTTTGTTTGTTTGTTTGTTTGGATTGGAGTCTTACTCTACCCAGGCTGACCTGGAATTCACTATGTAGTCTCTCTCAGGTTTGCCTTGCACTCAGCGATTCTCCTACCTCTGCTTCCTGAGTACTGGGATTCCACTACCACAACTGGCAGGTTTATTTTTTTCTGTGTACAGCTGCTGTTGTCAACCCTGAAGTTCCATGTGAAAGCTCTAATCGGGATTGGGTTGTTCTAGGACATATTCGTGTTCTTCATTGCACCCTATGCTGACTTCACGTGGGTGAAAATGCATTTTTTTATTTTTATTTATTTATTAGAAAGAAAGAGAGAGAATGGGCACACCAGCACCTCCAGCCACTGCAAATGAACTCCAGACTTATGTGCCACCTTGTGCATTTGGCTAAAGTGGGTCCTGGGGAATAGAACCTGGCTCCTTTGGCTTTGTAGGCGAATGCCTTAGTCACTAAGCCATCCCTCCAGCCCTATTTTTGAGGTAGGATAAAGGGCTCAAGTTGCCTTTAATTCACTATGTAGATGAAGATGGCCTTGAACTCATGATCCTCTTGCTTCCATTTCCTGGGTGCTGGGATTATATACTACCAGGCCTAGCTTGCTTTATATATTTTTCTCTTGAGGCAGGGTCTTATTCTGTAGTCCATGCTATCGTGGAACTCGCTATGTAGTCTATGCTGGTTTCAAACTCGTGGCAAATCCTCCTGCCTCAGCCTCCATAATACTGAAATTAAGTGTGTGAGCCACCACCTCCATCTCAAAGGTGTGAAAATTTACAAAAAAGAAAGTTTGTGCTTTCAGCAGATTCTTGTTCCTCAATGATCTGTCCTCCTTCTTCTTCATTTTATTTTATTTTATTATTATTATTTTTTAAGTCGGGTTTTGCTCTAGCCCAGGCTGGCCTGGAATTCACTATATATTCTCAGGATGGCCTTGAACTCACAGTGATCCTTCTATCTCTGCTTCCCAAGTGCTGGGATTAAAGGTGTGCACCATCATTCCCGGCCATTTTTTTAAAAATGATTATTTATTTATTTATTTGAGAGAGAGAGAATGGGTGTGCCAGGGTTTCCAGCCACTGCAAACGAACTCCAGATGCATGTGCCCCCTTGTGCATCTGGCTTACATGGGTCCTGGAGAGTCAAACCAGATCCTTTGGCTTTGCAGGCAAATGCCTTAACTGCTATCTCTCCAGCCCTAAAATGATTTTTAAAATATATTTTTATTTATTTGTTTGAGGGGGGCCAGATAGAGAAAGAGAGAGAAAAAATGGACATGTCAGCTCCAGCTGCTGCAAACACACTCCAGATGCATGTGGCGCCTTGTGCATCTGGCTTTACGTGGGTACTGGGAAATCAAACCTGGGTCCTTTGGCTTTGCAGGCTTAACTGCTAAGCCATCTCTCCAGTCCTCCTCCTCCTCTCTCTCTCTCTCTCTTTTTTTTTTTTTTCCTGAGGTAGGGTTTCACTCTAGCCCAGGCTGACCTGGAATTCACTATGTAGTCTCAGGATGGCCTCCAACTCACAGCGATCCTCCTACCTCTGCCTCCTGAGTGCTGGGATTCAAGGCCTGTGCCACCACATCTGGTAATACCTGTTTCTTAAAAATCAAATTGCTTTAAATTATTATTATTTTTAATGGAGATTGCTTTTTTATTTATAGTTCCGATTCTACCTTTGCTCTCTTGTGTTAACTAGTATTTGATTATTGTTTGTTTTTTCCAGGTTCCTTATATGTGTGCTTTTCCTTCTCTTCGGCATGGAGAATTCTTTCAAGTATTTTCTGTAGAGCTGGTTTTGTCTTCAAATACTCCTTTAGCCTGCTTTTGTCGTGGAATGTCCTTATTTCTCTGTCTATTTGAATGGATAGCTTTGCAGGATAAAGTAACCTTGCTTGGCAGTTATCTTTCAGAACTTGGAATACATCACTCTATGCCCTTCTGGCTTTTAAAGTTTGTGTTGAGTAATCTGCTATAATCCTGATGGGCTTGCCTTTGTAGGTAACTTGATTTTTCTCTCTAACTGCTTTCAATATTTTTTCTTTGGTTTGTGTGTTTGGTAGTTTGATAATAATATGGCAAGGAGAGGTTCTTTCCAGGTTTTGTCTGTTTGGTATTCTAAAGGATTCCTGTATCTGCATTGGCACCTCTTTCCCAATTTGGGGGAAGTTTTCTGCTATGATTTTGTTGAAGACGCCTACTATGCCTTTGGAGTGAAATTCTTCTCCTTCTACTATGCCCTGAATTCTTATGTTTGATCTTTTCATAGTGTCCCGAATATCTTGAAATTCCCATTCATACTTTTCTATTAGTTTGTCTTTCTCTTTGTTGGACTGTATTAGATCCTCCACCTGGTCTTCTAGTTTAGATATTCTGTCCTCTCCTTCATCCATTCTACTGGTGAGATTTTCTACAGAGTTTTTTTATTTCATTAACTGTGTCCTTCATTGCTAGTAATTCTGACTGGTTTTTCTTTATTATTTCTATTTCCTTATTTATGTCTTGTATTGACTTCTTTATTTCATTAAATTGGTGTCCTGTGTCTTCTTTGATTCCTTTGATTTTTTCTTTGACTTCTTTGAACATATTTACAATCATTCTTTTGAAATCTTTCTCAGACATTTCCTCTAACTCATTCTCACTGGAGGTCATTTCTGATGCATTAATACTTTTCAGTGGATTTATATTGTCTTGATTTTTAGTGTTTCTTGTGTTATAATTATATATTTTTGCATCTTGGATCAAGTTAATGCTTGGATTTTCTGGTTAGCTGGGTATTCTTAGCTGTATCAATTGATCTGATGTTATATATCTTCAGGGTAAGAGCTTAAGGTGTTAGGTGTGGCTATTAAGACTCTCAGAGTATCTACAAAGGTGTTCCTAGGGTTTGGGTTTGCCTGCTATGAGAGTATTCAAGTAGGCTGAGTGAAAAAAAATACAGATAGATTCTAAAATTTAACTAAACAATGTACACATTCAATCAAAAACAGCTCCGAGTATTTATGCAAGAGTAGGTATTATAACAACCAGGTCCTCTATCAACAAAGAGGTTAAGATTTCTGGTCTGTTGAGGGTTCCAAGTCAGCTTGTGACCAAATGAGACCCTTTCCTGGTGCAATCTCAGTTACCTTTTTGGATGATTTTGGTCTCAGTTATGCTGTGCTCTGCTTACGTCCCTCTTTGGTGCCCTGTGGGTTCAAGTAGGCTGGCTGGATCACTGGACCGCTGTTCTGTTTTCTGGAGCTGGGCACTGGCTTTTCCTGTGGGGCAAGCCGAGCGTGGCAGCTGTGGCCCTGCAGACCTGGCACCGCCGCTGCTGGAGCCGCCTCCGCTGAAGCTGCTGCTGCTGGAGCCGCTGCTTTTTTATTTAATGTTATTTATTTATTTGAGAGAGAGAGAGAGAAACAGAAAGAGGCAGGTAGAGAGAAGAGAGAATGGGCACACCAGGGCCTCTAGCCATTGCAAATGAACTCCAGATGCATGCGCCTCCTTGTGCATCTAGCTTATGTGGGTCCTAGGGAATTGAACCAGGGTCCTTAGGCTTCGCAGGCAAACGCCTTAACCACTCAGCCATTTCCCCAGCCCTTAAATTATTTTTGTAGAGCCTTCAAGCAAATTCCTTTCCTGCTTTCAAACTAGAATAGGCTAATTTTTCACACACAGTAGTAGACCTCAAATATTTACTGACTAAATATTACAAATGTGGACTGAATTAAAGAGGACTCTTTAACATCTAGGTTGTTTTTTTCATCTGTAAAATTAGAGGGTTGTGAGAGATAGAACTGCCTCCTTCAGCTCTAAATTCTACTTTGAACTTTTTTTTTCTTTTTAGTAAAAGCCTACCTCAGAGTAATCATGCTAAACATCAGTCATCTTTGTTTTTTTTCCATGTAGACGTAGACCAGCAAATTCTAGATTTTTTTTTTCTTTTTTTGAGACAATATCCAGTTATATAGGCCAACTTGACCTCCAGAACAGATCTTTCTAGGTGCTAGGATTATGGGTGTGCCAACATGTTCAATTTAGATTTATTTTTTCCTTTGTAATTTCTTTGTGGGGTGTGTGCATGCATGTTTGTGTTGAGGGAGATAGCACTGCATGAGGGAGAGAGAGAGAGAGAAGGGTGATAAGTAAACAACCCATTTATTGGAATATAAGAGTTACTTTACCATGAGTAGTTCCTTGAAAGTTTCTACTTTGTTGAGCTAGTGGCAATAGTTCTTAGGATTTGGAATACTGTAAAATACCTAAACCCATGTTTTTTTTAAAAAAAAATTGCTAATCTTCAACTTCTGCCTATTCAAATTGGCAGTAAATTTGGTTTGAAAAATTTATTTGCATGAATCTGTGAGGATAACAGGGCATCTTGCCTCTGCAAATGAATACCAGATGTTTATGCCACTTTTTGCATCTGGCATATGCAGGCAGTCTGGGAATTGAACCCTGGCAGCCTTGGCATCAAGTGCCTTTAACTGCTGAGCCATCTTCCCAGCCTCTGAATTTGCATTTTAATAGAAAGTTAATTTTAGGTGACATCTTCAAATTATAGATTGGTATGGTGGCTAAAAATGCTGGTTCTGGAGTTAGATAACTACCTAGTTTGAATTAGCTTATTAGCTATGTAATTCTAGACCTCTGTGGACCTTAGGCAACCCATTAACAAGATGAGCATAATAATAACAGTTGCCTCATTAGATTGTCATATGCTAAATGAAATAATATTTAAGTGCTTTGTATTTATTGTGGAATATAGGAACAATTCAAATCTTATTATTAAGACTAAGCAAGATTACTAAAATCCCTTCCCTCAGTTCAGCTAATGAAATCTATTGATTTAAGCAAGAGGCTGGGATGAATTTTTGTGTACTATCTGAGGAAATATACAATTTATGTAGTAGGAGATTTAAATGCTTAATTTGTACATGGAGTTAGATGGGTGTTAGGCTAGATCCTTGTACACTGATAGAAAATTTCTATGTCTTGAAGCTTTGATTAAAAAATCAAAAGAAGGGGCTGGAGAGATGGCTTATTGGTTAAGGCGCTTGCCTGCAAAGCCTAAGGACCCAGGTTCAATTCTCCTGGTTCCACATAAGCCAGATATACATGGTGGTGCATGCATCTGGAGTTCATTTGCAGTGGCTAGAGGCCCTGGCACGCCCATGTTCACTCTTTCTTCTTCTTTCTCGGACTCTAATGATTAAATAAAAATCTTAAAAAAAAAAACTAAAAGAAGTTTGGTGTGGTGACATACTCCTTTAATCCCAGCTCTTCAGAGGCAGAGGTAGGAGGATTGCTGTGAGTTCGAGGTCTCTTTGAGACTGCATAGTGAATTCCAGGTCAGCCTGGGCTAGAGTGAAACCCTAGCTTGAAAATCAGGGGAAAAAAAAAAAAAAGAAGATTAAAATATTTGAAACTTTTTGTGTTCTAGGTGATTTAAAAGTTTTTTTTTTTTTTTAATTAGTTGCAAATGGAGAGAGAGAATGGGTGCACCAGGGCCTCCTGCCACTGCAAAAGAACTCTAGACACATGTGCCACTTTGTGATCTGTCTTTATGTGGATACTGTGGAATTGAACCCTGGGCCTTAACAGGCTTTGCAAGCAAGCACCTTTAAGTGCTGAGCCATCTCTCCAGTCCTGTCTAGGTGATTTTTATAGACAGGTAAAGCCTTTTTTTTTTAGCTTAAGTTCATGAAATGTTTATTTTGGCTTACTTATACATTTCTAACTATGTTGTGGTGGAAAGTTTGTGAGAAAGAGTAGAAACATTTGAAAATTTCGAGGCAATGCCTTTCTTACCTGTCTCTAAATGTATTCAGAAAGGGGAAATAAATTCTTTTTTGCCTATTCTTCCTAGGAACTCTGCTATGTACACTAGAAGTTTTCCCCAAGTAGTTCTGGTTGAGATAATAGTTGCTTGGGACCTTATTGCAGTGATTTTTAGGTTTAGTTTCCAAATTACTTGGGAAAAAGGAGTGCTATCAAGAACACCCAAGTTCTGGGCTGGGAGATGGCTCAGTAGTTAAAGCCACTTGCTTGCAAAGCCTGTTGTCCCAGGATCGCTTTCCTAGCACTCATGTAAAGCCACATGCAAAGTGTCACATGCAATAGTGAGCCCAACATTCCTAGGACAGTGGGAAGCAGAACCCGGGGAATCTGAAGCTCTCTGGCCAATTAGTCTGACAGTCCTTTGCAATGATTTTTTGCATCAGCAAGAGACCAAGAAGGTGACACACAGACACCTCAAAGTTGTCCTCTGACCTCCACACATGTGCCATGGCATGTGCACACATTCACACAAATCTGTACTAAATAAATAAATAAATAAATAAATAAAAGTAATGCAGGGGCTGGGGAGACTGCTTAGCGGTTAAGGCACTTGCCTATGAAGCCTAAGGACCCATGTTTGACTCCCCAGATCTCATGTAAGCCAGATGTGCAAGGTGGCACATGTGTCTGAAGTTTGATCACAGTGGCTGGAGGCCCTGACATGCACATTCTCTCTTTCTCTTGCACTCATAAAAAACAAAAACAAAAAAGGCTAGTCTGTTGTGCTTGCCTCAAAAAAAAAAAAAACAAAAAACAAAAAACAAAACAGTAGAGTTCTTGATGCACCACTCTTGATTTGGAAGAGTGTGGATGGAATCCACCAGGAATCTGAACTTCTAAAAATATTTTTATTTATTTACTTGAGAGAGAGGGAGATTAAGAATATGAGTGTGTGAGGGCCGTGCTGTTGCAAATAAACTCCAGAAGCATGTGCCACTTTGTGTGTCTGGCTTTATGTAGCTACTGGGGAATTCAATATCATCAGGGAATTGAATCCAGGTTGGCAGGCTGTGCAAGCAGGTGCTTTTAACCACTGAGCAATCTCCTCAGCCCAAGGAACTGACTTTTTTTTTTATTTATCCATTTTGACTTTAAAAAAATATATTTATTTATTTATTAGAGCCAGAGAGAGAGAGAGAGAGGAAGAGAATGGGCACACCAGGGCCTCCAGCCACTGCAAACGAACTCCAGATGCATGTGCCACCTTGTGCATTTGGCTTACGTGGGACGTGGAGAATCAAACCTGGATCCTTACTTAGGCTTCACAGACAAGCACCTTAGCCACTAAGCTGTCTCTCCAGCCCTGTTTATCCATTTTGAAAGAGAGAGAGAGGCAGGTAGAGAATAGGCATGCCAGGGCATACAGCCACTGCAAAGGAACTCCAGACGCATGGGGGCCCCCTTGTGCTTCTGGTTTATGTGGGCACTGGGGAATCAAACCTGGATCCTTAGGCTTCCAAGCAAATGTCTTAACCACTAAGCCATCCCTGTATCCCTAATCTGAAGTTTTAATAACCCCCAGTCATTTTGATATAGGTGGTTCCTATCCAGTAATCACTGAAGCACTGGCCTGATTGGTTGGTTGGTTTGCTCAGATAGTAACTGAAAAAAGGTGTAACACAGAAATTTATAGCTCATATTACTCTATTGATTTAAAATTAGGTCATATTTAGATACTAGATAATGGATGAGTATAAACAGATACACTAGACAATAAAGAAATCCAAAATACAGTAGTATTTTGCCAGCCTTTAGAGACTTAAGTTTATGTCTGTCTAATTAAAGCTTAGCTCCATTTTTTTGGGGGGGGGTTGGTTTTCGAGGCTGGGATTAAAGGTATGTGCCACCATGCCCAGCTTAGCTCCATTTTTTTTAAAGATTTTTAAAAATTATTATTTGTTTATTAGAGACAATGGGCATGGCATGCCAGGGCCTCTAGCCACTGCAGATGAACTCCAGATGCATGTACCACCATGTGCAGTTGCCTTTACATGGGTACTGGGGAATCAAACCTAGGTCCTTAGGGTTTGCAGGCAAGCGCATTTCTCTAACCCTAGATAAATATATTTTTTAAATGTTAATTTTTCTTCCTTCTGCTGCTAATTATAATGATTTTCCATGCTTTCAAGACATAGTCCTACACACTGAACATGGCTTTCTCCTCTCCAAAATTTGCTGCTTCGGCCTTTCTTGTACTCTGTGTAGCCAAAAGAAGAGAGGGAAACCCATGTGACTGTCTGGGTTTTCATCAAACTCCTGTAATTAAGAGAAGTTTACCTAAGGAAACCACACTGTCTAGTTGGAGAGTGAATTTGATAATAATGTGCTTAACTTACCTCTGACTTTGGCTTTTCAATTCCTTTTTTTGGTTTTTCAAAGTAGGATTTCACTCTAGCCCAGACTGACCTGGGATTCACTATGTAGTCTTCAGGGTGACCTTGAACTCAAGGCGGTCCTCCTACTTCTGCCTCCCAAGTGCTGGGATTAAAGGCCTGTGGAACCACTGGTTTCAATTCCTTTTTGAAGTGAATTTGATGTTGGATACTTTTTTTTTTTTTTTTAGATTTTTGAGGTAGGGTCTTGCTCTAGTGCTGGGATTAAAAGCACCCCCATGCCTGACTTTGATAATTTTAGAGCTAGACCATAGCTTGAAACTGCCCCCAGAATTGTGTATCTGGCTTTCTGTGGGTACTGGAGAATTGAATCTGGGTTATTAGCCTTTATATGCAAGTATCTTTAACAGCTGAGTCATCTCTCGAGCCTAAATTAAAACATTTTAAATTTGGCATTGAATATGATTATTTTGAAATCAAATTATGTACTATTTTCTCATATTTACCCAGATACTATAATATACAAGTACCTATCATATGGTGAGCATGATTTATAATTAACAATTGATTTTCATGTAGACTGTAGCCACCTTTAGTCAGTGAGGGAAAGACTTTTTGTTGTCCCTGGAAAAACGATTCAAGGACTATAAGAATTTTTTTTTTTTTTTTTGGAGATAGGGGTTCACTCTAGCCCAGGCTAACCTAGAATTCACTATGTAGTCTCAGGGTGGCCTTGAATTTATGGCGGTCCTCCTACCTCTGCCTCCCAAGTGCTGGGATTAAAGGCATACACCACTATGCCTGGCAAGCTTTCTTTTTTTGAAAAGCAAGACACAGAATATAAAATTAAACTGCAGATGAATACTGGGTGTTGCAGTCGGGTTCATGTTGCTGGTAGAAATTACCCAACCAAGAGCAGCTTGTGGGAAAAAGAAGTTCATTTTGGCTTATAGGCTCGAGGGGGAAGCTTCACAATGGCAGGGGAAACGGATGGCCTTAGCAGAGGGTGGACATCACCCCGTGGCCAACATAAGGTGGACAATAGCAACAGCAGAGTGTGCCAAACACTGGCAAGGGGAAACTGCCTATAACACCCATAAGCCCGCCCCCAACAATACACTCTGTCCAGGAGGCGTTAATTCCCAAATCTCCATCAACTGGGGATCTAGCATTCAGAACACCTAAGTTTATGGGGGACACCTGAATCAAACCACCACATTGAGTTTCCACACTATTTGTATTAAGGCACTGAATAGAAGATTAAGATAATTGGAAGGCTTGGTTAGAAATTAGACACTGTGCTTTATTCCCTCCTGCCTTCCACATGGCAGGAGCTCTCTATACTACTTTTAATCTAATAAAATCTCTAAGTCTTACAAAAAAACAAAAAGGAAATAAGACAGACTGTTAGAATATGAATTTGAAAAGGTTTGTAGAGAGAAAAATGCTGGAAAGAGTAACTGTCAGGCTGAAGTCAGCCTTTGATAATAATTAGTACTTTGGTCTGTGATCTTCAGAGTTTAAACTATAGATTGTATATTTGCGTTTCTTCTATTCTTCCCACCTCATGTCCTTTATAGATGTTCCTAGCTACTTTTTTTTTTTTTTTTTTTTTGAGGTAGGGTCTCACTCTAGCCCAGGCTGACCTGGAATTCACTCTGTAGTCTCAGGTTGGTCTTGAACTCATAGTGACCCACCTACCTTTGCCTCCTAGGCACTGGTGCTAAAGGTATGCGCTACCACACCTGGCTATCTTTCTTTTTTAAAAAAATTTTTGGGGCTGGAGAGAGGTCTCAGCGGTTAAGGTGCTTGCCTATAAAGCAAAATAACTCGGGTTTAGTTACACATTTCCCATGTAAAGCCCGATACACAGCATCTGGAGTTCATTTGCTGTGGTTGGAGGCCCTGGTATGCCCATTCTCTCTCTCTCTCTCTTGTCTTGCTGGCAAATAAATAAATAAAATATTAAAAATATTTACTTGGGAGAAAGAGAGAGAGAGAGAATATAAATGGGTGTGCCAGAGTGTCTTGCCTCTGCAAACCAACTCCAAACACATGCGCCACTTTGTGCATCTGGCTTTATGTTAGTACTGGGGAATGGAACCCAAAGCCATGAGGCTTTACAAACAAGCACCTTTAAGCATTCAGCCATCTCTAATTCCTTATTTATGTTTTTTTTTTTATATAGAGTCTTGCTAAGTAGTCTAGGTTAGCTTGTTATTTGCCATTCTCTTGCCTTAGCCTCTAAGCACTAGGATTATTGATGTGTGCCACCAAGCCTGGCCAATATGCATAGTTCTTACGAGCTAGTTTGCAATTTCCTTACTATTTATTTATTCAACAAATGTTGTTGAGCCTTACTGTATGTATATTATGCATTAAGAAATTAGGTGAGCCAGGTGTGGTGGTGCATGCCTTTAATCCCAGCACTCAGGAGGCAGAGGTAGGAAGATCACGATGAGTTTGAGGCCACCCTGATACTACATAGTGAATTCCAGGTCAACCTGGGCTAGAGTGAGACCCTACCTTGAAAAACCAAAAAAAGAAAAGAAATTAGGTGAAACATATTATTAAAAATGTGAGCCAGGCGTGGTGGCGCATGCCTTTAATACCAGCACTCAGGAGGCAGAGGTAGGAGGATTGCCATGAGTTGGAGGCCACCCTGAGACGACATAGTGAATTCCAGGTCAGCCTGGGCTAGAGTGAGACCCTACCTAGAAAAACCAAAAAAAAAAAAAAAAAAAAGGGTAGGGGCTGGAGAGATGGCTTAGCAGTTAAGGCGTTTGTGAAGCCTAAGGACCCAGGTTCAATTCTCCAGAACCCACCTAAGCCAGATGCACAAACTGGCACATGCATCTGGAGTTTGTTTGCAGTGGCAGGAGGCCCTGGCGTGCCCATTCTCTCTCTCTCTCTCTCACTGCCTCCTTCTCTCTCTAATAAATAAAATGAAAAATATGTTTTTTAAATGTAAAGTATAGCCAGGTGGGGTGGCACATACCTTTAATCCCAGCACTCAGGAGTCTGAGGTAGGAGGATTGCCATGAGTTCAAGGCCATCCTGAGCTACAGAATGAGTTCTAGGTCAACTTTAGGTAGAGTGACATCCCGCTTCAAAAAAAAGGGGGGGGAGAGGGTTGAAGAGTTGGCTCAATTAAGGTACTTGTCTGCAAAGCCTAAGTACCCATGTAAAGCCTGGTGCACAAAGTGGCACATTCATCTGGAGTTCATTTGCAGCAGCTAGAGGCCCTGGCATGCCCATATTCTCTTTGTCCTTGCAAATAAATAAAAGATTTTGAAAAAACCAAAATGAAAAGATTGAAAAAAATCCATAAGGGTATCCTATAAAATCAGAATTTAAAAATATGACCTGGAAGCCGGGCGTGGTGGCGCACGCCTTTAATCCCAGCACTCGGGAGGCAGAGGTAGGAGGATCGCCATGAGTTCGA
Organism: Dipus sagitta; assembly: GCA_036346955.1. Lineage (NCBI taxonomy): Eukaryota > Metazoa > Chordata > Mammalia > Rodentia > Dipodidae > Dipus > Dipus sagitta. The sequence continues at coordinate 41,890,554 of CM070770.1, read as the reverse complement.
GGCCACCCTGAGACTCCATAGTGAATTCCAGGTCAGCTTGGGCTAGAGTGAAACCCTACCTCGAAAAACAAAACAAAACAAACAACAACAACAAAAAAATTACCTGGAGCTGGGCGTGGTGGTGCACACTTTTAATCCCAGCACTTGGGAGGCAGAGGTAGGAGGATCACCATGAGTTCGAGGCCACCCTGAGACTACATAGTGAATTCCAGGTCAGCCTGAACTAGAGCGAGACCCTACCTTGAAAAACATAAACAAACAAACAAAAAAGACCTACTGTTATAAAAGAGGGCCCAGCACCAAGGCAGCAGAGAGTGAGAAGTAAGGGGACTCCTTACAAGAAATCAGACTTAGTCTTTTAGTAGTGAAGAGGGATGAGCTAGAATGAAATTGACAACAGTACAGGGACAGTGCACCTATGCTGAATTCATATGACATAGCACGAGACTGTTTGGTATTTTAGAATATTCATCAATATGATTGATACTGGGTTATGTGAAGTAATGGGAAAAACAGAGTCCAAAAGGTTGGAGCTAAATTTATATGACCAAATCAAGTTAATTAAATATTCAGTGGGACTAGGCATGGTGGTGGTACAGTATTCCCAGCACTTAGGAGGCAGAGAGAGGTAAGATGAGCAGTGTGAGTTCAAAGCCAGCCTGGGACTGCAGATCAAGTTCCAGGTCAGCCTGGGCTATAATGAGACCCTAACTCGAAAAATAATATTCAATGGGGACAGCAACAATATGAACCATCACAAAAGTTCATCCCTTGTCTTTTTTTTTTTTTTTTTTTTTCGAGGTAGGGTTGAAGGGAACTAAAAGTGTGCAACACCAAAACTCTTGTCTTTAACAGTTCCAACATTGCTTAATAAAAGTGTAAGTGCAGGGTTGGAGAGATGGCTCAGTGGTTAAGTGCTTGCCTGTGAAGCCTAAGGACCCCGGTTCGAGGCTCGATTCCCCAGGACCCACGTTACCCAGATGCACAAGGGGGCGCACGTGTCTGGAGTTTGTTTGCAGTGGCTGGAAGCCCTGGCACACCCATTCTCTCTCTTGCTCTCTGCCTCTTTCTCTCTCTGTCTCTCTCTGTTGCTCTCAAATAAATAAAAATAAACAAACAAAAAAAATTTAAAAAAAAAGTGTAAGTGCAGCATCTCTTCAAAGGCAAACTCTTAACTGTGAGTTCCTATAATAAAAAAAAAGAGTTGCATGCTTCCCATGTACATCAGCATGAAGTAAACATTTCCAGTCCAAAGAAAAATGGGGAATAGCAAGGAATGATGAGACCAAAACATGTCTGGCATCTGGGACTCATGGTGGGATCATCCAGGCTTCAAAGGGTTTGTAGCTCTATCCATCCAGCTGTGCCTCTTTTGGGGCATCTCCACATTGATTTTCATAATGTCTGCACAAGTTTGCACTCTGACCAGCAATGGAGAGGGAAGGTTCTTCTTTCCTGATACTTGTGCCACATTTATTGCCATTTGACTTCTTTTTCTATCTTTCTTTATTTCTTTTTTTGGTTTTTCAAAGTACGGACTCATTCTATGCCACCTAACCTGTAATTCACTATGTGGTCTCAAGGTGTCCTTGAACTCATGGCGATCTTCCTACCTCTGCCTCCTGAGTGCTAGGATTAAAGGCCTACACCAACCACACCCAGCTTTCTATTTTTATTTATTTATTTATTTTTTTTTTTTGAGGTAGTGTCTCACTCTGGCCCAAGCTGACCTGGAATTCACTATGTAGTCTCAGGGTGGCCTCGAACTCATGGTGATCCTCCTACCTTTGCTTCCCTAGTGCTGAGATTAAAGGCATGCACCACCACACCCAGCTTTCTCTCTCTCTTTTTTTCTTTCTTTCTTTTTTTTTAAGAGAGGGAGAGAGAGAATTGGTGTGCTAGGGCTTCAGCAGCTACAATCAAACTGCAGGCGTTTGTGCCACCTAGTGGTCATGTGTGATCTTGTGCTTGCCTCAACTTTGTGCATCTGACTAATGTATCTGGAGAGTAGAACATGGGTCCTTAGGCTTCACAGGCAAGCGTCTTAACTGCTGAGCCATCTCTCCAGCCCCTAATTTGATATATTTTTTATTTTTTTATGTTTTTTTTTATTGATTAGTTTTGTACTCAGTGAATACAGTCAAGTTGATAACATTGTTAGGCTCATCCATGCCCTCCTCCCTCCCCCTGACCCCTCCTTGTTGAGGTATATGGGTCATGCGTTGTGGAGTTAGCCCACAGTTATGGGTAGGAGAAATGTCTCTGCATATCATGACCCAGCATGTGGCTCTGACATTCTTTTTGCCCCCTCTTCCACAAAATTTCCCTGAGCCATGTTGGGTTCTTTTTTTTGTTGTTTGTTTTGTTTTTGTTTTTTTTTTTTGTTTTGTTTTGTTTTTGTTTTTTTGTTTTTCGAGGTAGGTTCTCACTCTAGCCCAGGCTGACCTAGAATTCACTATGGAGTCTCAAGGTGGCCTCAAACTCATGGCAATCCTCCTACCTCTGCCTCCCGAGTGCTGGGATTAAAGGCATGCGCCACCACACCCTGCTAAAGTTTTTTTTAATGTATAATTTTTAAAATATAGTTTATTTATTTGACAGAGAGATAATGGGTGCGCCAGGGCCTCCAGCCACTGCAAATGAACTCCAGATGCGTGCACCCCCTTGTGCATCTGGCTTACGTGGGTCCTGGAGAATTGAACCGGGATCCTTTGGTTTTGCAGGCAAACGCCTTAACTGCTAAGCCATCTCTCCAGCCCGTAATGTATAATATTTATTGACAACTTCTATACTTACAGACAATAAACCATGATAATTCCCTTCCCTTCCCTACTTTCCCCTTCACAACTCCACTATCCATCATATCCCTTTCCTCTCTCCATTAGTCTCTCTTTTATTTTGATGTCATCATCTTTTCCTCCTATTATGAGGGTCTTGTGAAGGTATCGCTAGGCACAGCGAAGTTGTGGATATCGAGGCCAACATCTCTTAGGACAGTTGCATTTTTAGGAGTTGTACCCTTCCTTTGGCTCTTACATTCTTTCTGCCACCTTTTCCACAATGGACCCTGAGCCTTGGAGGGTGATTTCTTGATGAGAGACATTCTGACAGAACTGTAATAGAACCTCAAAGTACTTTTAATTTTCAATTCCCTGATGGCTAAGGTTTCAGACACATGTGCCACCTTGTGCATCTGACTTTATGTGGGTACTGGGGAATCGAACCTGGTCCTTTGGCTTTGTAGGTAAGCACCTTAATCACTAAGCCATCTCTTCATCCCTTTTTTGGTTTTTCAAGGTCGGGTCTCACTCTAGCCCAGGCTGACCTGGAATTCACTGTGTAGTCTCAGTGTGGCCTTGAATTCACAGTGATCCTCTTACCTCTGCCTCTCCAGTGCTGGGATTAAAGGCTTGTACCACCACACCTGGCTTGTTGAACCCTTTTTATAGCATTTATTGGCCATTTGTATTATTTTCTTTTGAGAACTCTATCCAGTCCTCTTTTTTTTTTTTTTTTTGGTTTTCAAGATAGGGCTTCACTTTAGTCCAGGCTGACCTGGAATTCACTGTGTAGTCTCAGTGTGGCCTCAAACTCAACAGTGATCCTCGTACCTCTGCCTCCCGAGTTCTGGGATTGAAGGCGTGCAGCAGCAAGCCTGGCAATTCAGTCCTCATTTTTTGATTGAGTTGTTTGATTTCTTATTATTTAGAATTCTTTTTATAGCTTAGGTATTACTCCTCTGTCAAATTTTTAAAATTTTATTTTTATTTTTTTGAGAGGGAGAAAGAAGCAAAGAGAGAGAATGGGAATGGGTGTGCTAGGGCCTCCAGCTGCTGCAAACAAACTCCAGATGCATGCACCACCTTGTGCATTGCTTATGTGGGTCCTGGTTATTGAACCTGGGTCCTTTCGCTTTGCAGGCAAGCACCTTCACTGCTAAGCCATCTCTCTAGCCCCTCTGTCAGATTTTAAAATATATATATTTTATTTATTTATTTGAGATAGAGAGAGAGAGAATGGGCACACCAGGGCCTCTAGCCACTGCAAACAAACTCCAGATGCCTGTGCCCCTTGTGCATCTGGCCTACGTGGGTTCTGGAGAATCGAATCTGGGTCCTTTGGCTTTGCAGGCTAAGCCATCTCTCCAGCCCCATGCAACACTTTTGGAATAAGGCTTTAAGTGGGTACTGAGGAACCAAACCCAGGTCATTAGGCTTTGCAGGCAAGCACTTGAACTGCTGAGCCATCTCTCCAACTCTAAATAACTATTCTCTATTTTTTTTTAATTTTTAGGATTTGTAATAGTGACACAGACAAGGTCCAGAAATTGAGAAAGAAAATTCTTGGGATTAAAATAAAAAAGCATAAAAAACCTGAGTTATCTGGCAGAAAAATACTTTTTTGTGTGTAGTCAGCTGAAAGTCTTTCAAATGTAAAATGATTGAGGTCTGGAAAGAATGTAACTAATCTTTGTGCCAGATCTCTAATCCAAAACACTCAAGAGTAGCCAATGTATTGAATTTTAAAGAAACAGTACTTAACACTTCTTTGAAATAATTAGTATCAGTTGTAACACTGTGTTTAGCCTTGACATTCATTAGAGAATTAAGTACAAAGTCAGGAAGTTGATGTGTTTTTAGCAGTTTGACTTCCTCTGAAACAATTTGAAGAGCAGGTTTAGTTTTTAAGTGAATTTTATTCTTTTGATTGAAGTTGACTTTTCTCTTTGGAAAAAATATTCTAGTTCCTTTTGATGCTGATATTATTAGCAGTATGAACTTTCAGGATTGGGTAGTTAAAATTTTCTATAGGGGCTGGAGAGATGGCTTAGTGGTTAAGCGCTTGCCTGTGAAGCCTAAGGACCCTGGTTTGAGGCTTGATTCCCCAGGACCCACGTTAGCCAGATGCACAAGGGGGCACACGCATCTGGAGTTCGTTTGCAGTGGCTGGAGGCCCTGGCGCACCCATTTTCTCTCTCTATCTCTGCCTCTTTCTCTCTCTGTCTGTCACTCTCAAATAAATAAAATAACAAAAAAAAATTTTTCTATAGTGTCAAATTTCACTTTGAAAACTATGCAGTTTATATTGCTTTATCTCATATAAGTGGGTTTGTCAATTTTTAGAGGCCGAAAACTACTGGAGAGTGAGTTACTGAAAAAAGAAAAAATCATGAAAGGTTGGGGATGTAGCTCAGTTGGTAAATAGCTTGATTTTAGTATCAAGAAACCCTGGATTCAATAACACATAAACAGAGTATGAGGTACAAGATTATAATCCCAATACTGAAGAGACAGGATAATCAAAAGTTCAAGGTCACCCTCTATATAACAAGTTTGAGGCCAGCCTGGGATGAATGAGATCCTGTGTTTTTTAAAAAAATCTTTTTTAAGATATATTGTATATTTATTTATTTGAGAGAAAAAGAGGCAGAGAAAGAGAGAGAGAGAGAGATTGAGAATGGGTGCTGCATACGACCTCCAGATGCGTGTGCCACCTTATGTATCTGGCTTACATGGGTTCTAGGGACTTGAACCTGGGTCCTTACATTTTGCAGGCAAGCGCCTTAGCCATTGAGCCATTTCTCTACCCCAAGATCCTGATTTTAAAACAATTCAGGACTGGAGAGATTGCTCATCACTGAACATCACACTTCCTGTACATGGATGAGGGTGCTTAGGGGCCTGAGATTGGCAGAGTTCAAATCTTAGATCCCATCTGGATGTGACCATGAACACCTGTAACCCCAGTTCCACACTGCAGCAGAGACCCCAGAATCTTGGGAACCCAGAAAGCTCTGTAATTAGTAAAAGGAGACATTGGCTGAAAACAAGACCAGGCAGAAGAGCAATCACCTGATTGACTCCACCTTCCACATGCGAACAATCCCCGCCCCTGCCACAAGGAAGCATAAGGGGCATTGTGAGGACACATAGGCATGCACACACCACACCTACCACATCTCTCTGTCTCTCTCTCTCTCATACACACACACACACACAAATAAAAATAAATAAAAATAAAATTCAGAGTACAGTGGCTCATCATTATCCCAGCATGCTAGATGCTGAGGTAGGATCACCATGAGTTCGAGGCTAACTTGGGCTAAAAGAATGAGTTCTAGGTTAGCCTGGACTAGAGTGAGACCTTGACTCAAAAAAAACTAAAAGGGGGGCTGGAGAGATGGCTTAGTGGTTAAGGCACTTTTCTGTGAAGCCTAAGGATCCAGGTTCAATTTCCCCAGTACCCATGTAAACCAGATGCACATAGTAGAGCATGTATCTGGAGTTCATTTGCAGTGGCTGGAGGCCCTGATGCTCCCAACTCACTCTCTCTCTGTCTCTTTTTCTCTCTGTGTGTGTGTGTGTCTCTTTCAATAAGTAAGTAACCTCTGTGTGTCTGTGAGGGATTTTTTTTTTTTTTTTTTAGATTATCTTAAGTGGGAAGTCTCACTCTAAATGTAAATGACACAACTCTATGGGCTAGGGTCCCGAAGTGTATAAGGAGAAAGGGAGGTGAATAGCAGCAGTCTGTATCACTCTACCTCCTGACTGTAGATTCAATGTGACCAGGTGTTTCATACTTCTGTATCCATGCCACTTTAATATAAGCTGAAATAAAGTAAGCCATCTCTCACCTAACCTGATTCTTGTCATGTACTGTGTCACAACAAAAAAGAAAGTAACTACTACAATTTATGTTTTTGGCATTTTATCAAGAATGGCCTTTTCTGATGGTTTTAATAAGCATCCTTTACCAACTTAAGGAAGTTTTTTTTTTTTTTCCCAGCAGTTTCTGTCATGTTTGTAGTGTGTAATTTTGTCATAATCTTATTTCTGCTATGAGTGAGGTGATCATATAGCTTTTGAATAAGATTTCATATATTAATTTATTGAATGAAGATTTTTTAAAGACCCTTGCATTTCTTAGGCAAATCTAATCTAGTCATAAATGTGCTTAATTCAAGGAAGATTATATTTAGTTTGATAATTTGATTAGGACTTTTATGTTTATGAAAATGAGTTAGAGTGCTCTGTAATTTTACTGTAATGTACTCTTCCTCTGTGGTACTGCAGTGAAGTTCATATTGACCTTATCAGTATGTTTAAAAAAATATTTTATTTATTTATTTGAGAGAGAGAAAAAGAGGCAGATAGAGAGAGATAGAGAATGGGTGTGCCAGGGCCTCTAGCCACTGGAAACGAACTCCAGACACATGTGCCACTTTGTGCATCTGGCTTACGTAGGTACTGGGGAATTGAACCTGGGTCCTTAGGTTTCACAGGCAACTGCCTTAACTTCTGTGTCATCTCTCTCCAGCTCTGTTTATTTATTTATTTATTTATTTTTGGCATTTTCTTAAAAAAATATTTACTTAGTTGAGAGAGAGACAGAAAGTGACAGATAGAGCATGGGTGCATTAGGACCTTTAGCCACTGCAAACGAACTCCAGATGCATGTACCACCTTGTGCATCTGGCTTATGTGGGTCCTGGAGAATCACACCTGGGTCTTTTGGCTTTGCAGGCAAGTGCCTTAACTGCTATGCCATCTCTTCAACCTTAGCATTCTTTTCAAATTTTTATTAGCAATTTCCTTGATTATAAAAAATATTCCATGGTAATACCCTCCCTCCCCCCACTTTCCCCTTTGAAACCCCATCTCAATCAGTCTCTCTTTTATTTTGATGTCATGATCTTTTCCTCCTCTTATGATGGTCTTGTGTAGGTAGTGTCAGGCACTATGAAGTCATGGATATCTAGGCCATTTTGTGTCTTGGGGGAGCACATTGTAAGGAGTCCTACCCTTCCTTTGGCTCTTACATTCTTTCCACCACCTCTTCCGCATTAGACTGTGAGCCTTGGAAGGTGTGATAGAGATATTGCAATACTAAGCATTCTGGTCACTTCTTTCCAGCACTATGATGCCTTCTGAGTCATCTCAAAGTCACTGCCATCTGAAAACAGAAGATTCTCTACCAAAAGTGAGAGTAGCATTAATATAAGGGTATGAACATTAATAAAATAAGTGCTTACTGGGCAGTTTGATAAGCATAGTATATACATTTAGCCAGACAGCAGCAGATGTTATACCCCTAGAGCTCATGACATGTTTTAAGTTTTCAGTATCAGGGATGTATTCCCTCCCATGGAGTGGGCCTCCAGTCAATTAGAGGGCAGTTGGTTTCCACCATGACAGACGTGCCACTGTTGTACCCATTGGCTCATTTGGCCTGGCTGGCAAAATATAAGGCTTGCAGTGTCCACTGTTGAGTATCTTCACTGGTGATTTCTCTCTCTCCCATTGAACTGCGTGTAGAATGGCTTCTTCCAGCTTTCTGTCAGCTGGTCTACGTGGAGGAGGTTATCAGCTCAGTTCCAGTGAGATTTCTTAGTGGCCTTGTAGCCCAAGTATGTGGAGTCTTCAGCAATAGAGTCTTACCATCTATTCCTGGTGGGAAACCAAGGGCCTCGGCAATGGCCTGTAATGTTTTGGGGGCATCAGGGACCTCCCTGGCCAACAACTCACTGGAAGGTATCCCATCCCTGGCACTGAAAATTTTCTAGTAACAATCTATGGCTCCTGAGTGTTCGGTTGTCCAAACAAGTAGGATTTCATATGATTTATTTATATCCTCTTAGATTTTGATTAGCCCTCCCTCCACCTTTCCTTTACTCAATCTCTTCCCCTGACCTCACTTTGGGCCTTTTCACCCCATTAATCTATTCTTCTACTTACATATATACAATACCATCCAATAAGTACCCTCCTCCCTTGCTTTCTTTTCCCTTTATATTTCTTTTCTAGTTTACTGGCCTTTGCTACTGAGTTTTCTTTCTACTCACACAGAAGTCCAATCATCTGTAGCTAGGATCCACATATGAGAGAGAACATGCAATACCTGGCTTTCTGGGCCTGGGTTACCTCACTTAATATAATCCTTTCCAGATCCATCCGTTTTCCTGCAAATTTAGCATTTTTTTATTGACAACTTACATGCTTACAATAAACCATGATAATTCCCTCTCCTCCCCCACTTTCCCCTTCACAAATCCATTCTCCATCATATCCCCTCCCTCTCTCCATTAGTCTCTCTTTTATTTTGATGTTATCATATTTTCCTGCTATTATGAGGGTCTTGTGAAGTACTAGGCACTATGAGGTCATGGATATAAAGGCCAGTTTCTGTCTGGACAGTTTCATTGTAAGCAGTCTTACACTTCCCTTGGCTCTTACATTGTTTCTTCCACCTTTTCCGCGATGTACCGTGAGCCTTGGAAGGTGTGATAGAGATGTTTTAGTACTGAACATTCCTCCATTACTTCTTCTCAGCACTGTGATGCCTTTTGGGTCATCCCAGGAGTCACTGCTATCTGAAAAATACCACCTGGGTATGAACGTTAGATAAAGTGCTTACAGGGCAGTTTGGTAAGCATAATATATGCTTTTAGCTCCTAATGCACATGATCTCCTCTACCATAGGCTTTTGATTAGGTTTTCGGTACCAGGCATGTATTCCCTCTCATTGAGTGGGCCTCCAGTCCAATTAGAGAGCAGTTGGTTTCCCCTATGATAGACATGCCAGTTTTGCACCCATTCAGTCTTTTGACCTGGTTGGCCAAACTTAAGACTTGCAGTGTCCACTGTTTTCACTACTGATGGGTTCTGTCTACCATAGGGCTGCATTCAGTGCAGCTTTTCCCAGCATTTTTTGTATTGACAACTTACATAGTTATAGACAATAAACCATGATAGTTCCCTCCTCCTTCTTTTTCCCCTTCACTCTCCATCATGTCTCCTCCCCCTCTCAATCAGTCACTTACTTTTATATCATCTTTTCCTCCTATTATGATGGTCTTGTGTAGGTAGTGTCAGGCACTGGGAGGTCATGGATATCCAGGCCATTTTGTGTCTGGAAGAGTACATCGTAAGCAGTCCTACATATCTTTTGGCTCTTACATTCTTTCCGCCACCTGTTCCATAATGGACCCTGAGCCTTGGAAGGTGTGATAGAGATGTTTTAGTGCTGAGCACTCCTCTGTCACTTCTCAACACTTATGGTGCCTTTTGAGTCATCCGAAGGTCACCATCATCTGAAAAGAGAAGCTTCTCTAACCAAAGTGAGAGTAGCCAGTGACCTTGGGATGAGTAGGAGGTATCATGGTGCTGGAAAGAAGTGACTGGAGTGCTCAGTACTGTAATATCTCTATCACACCTTCCAAGGCTCAGGGTCTAATGAGGAAGAGGTGGTGGAAAGAATGTAAGAGCCAAAGGAAGGGTAGGACTCCTTACAACGTGCTCCCCCAGACACAAAATGGCCTGGATATGCAAAGTGAGAGTAGCATTAATACATGGGTATGAACATTAAGAGAAGTGCTTATTGAGCAATTTGGTGAGCACAGTATATACATTTAGCCAGACAGTAGCAGACATTATACCCCTAGGGCTCATGACTTCCCCCATCATAGGTTTTCAGTATCAGGCATGTATTCCCTCTTGTGGAGCAGGCCTCCATCCAATTAGAGAGTGATTGGTTTCCCCCATAACAGACCTGCCACTGTTGTACCCCTTGGCTCATTTGGCCTAGCTGGCCAAATTTAAGGCTTGCAGTGTCTACTGTTGAGAATCTCCACTGGTGATTTCTCTCTCTTCCATTGAACTACATGCAGCATAGCTTTTTCCAGCTTTTTGTCAGCTGGTCTACACAGAGGAGACTTCAGCTCAGCTCCAGCAGGATTTCTCAGTGTCCTTGCAGCCCAAGTATGTGGAGCCTTCAGCAATATTCAGCTCTGTTTGTTCATTTGGACAGAGTCTCATTTAATAGCCCAGGCTAGCCTGAAATCAGTTATCCTCTTGCCTCAGCCTTTCAATTATTAGGATTACAGAGGAACGCCACCAGTCCTAGCCTGGCCTTACAAGTTTGATTAGTGATGTTCTTCCTTAAAAAAAAAATACTCTATAAGATGTTGATATAGTAATCTATGTCTTGAGAATTTGGTAGAGTTGTCATATAATACTTTCCCACTCATTTTTTTGAGCAGTAATTATTTCAAACAGTCTGTCATATTTTTTTAACATGTATGTTTATGGGTATACCAGGTTTTTTTGCTTTTGCAAATGAATACCCAGTGCTTTGCACCACTTTTTGCATCTGGCTTTATGTGAGAGCTGGAGAATTGAACCCAGGCCAGCAGGCTTTGCAAGCAAGCACGTTTAGTCAGTAAGCCATCTCCCCAGCCCTTCAGAGGCAGTTTTAACCATTATTTTAGCTATTAAATTGGGACCTCTGACAGTCCATTTCCTGTGCCTTTTGAGTCTAAGTCTTACTTTTCCATATATGATGTCCATTTGTCATTGTTCAAATTTTTAGCAAAGACTTTTTAAAATTCCTTGCTATGTCTGATTTTATTCCATTCTCTTTACTTATCAATGTATTTATTTCAGTCTTTTAAAAATATTTTTATTTGGACTGGAGAAATGGATTAACAGTTAAGGTTCTTGCCTACAAAGCGAAAGGACCCAGGTTCGATTCCCCAGTCCCACGTAAGCCAGATGCAGAAGGTGGCATATGCGTCTGGAGTTCATTTGTAGTGACTAGAGTCCCTGGTGTGCCCATTTTTTCTCTCTCTCTCTCTATCTGCCTCTCTTTCTCAAATAAATAAAAATTAAAAATATTTTATGTATTTGTGAAGAGGAAGAAAGTTGGGGGGGAGAGATAAAAGTATGGGCATGCCCGAGCCTCTTGCCACTGCACACAAATTCCAGTTGCATGTGTCACTTTTTGCATCTTGCTTTATATGGAACTGGGGAATTGAATCCCTGGCTAGCAGGCTTTGCATGCAAGCACTCTAACCATTGAGCCACCTCTCCACCCCTACCTTTTCTATTTTTTTTAACATTTTTTGTTTATTTTTATTTATTTGAGAGCGACAGAGAGAAAGATGCAAAGAGAGAGAGAGGGAGAGAATGGGCGCGCCAGGGTCTCCAGCCACTGAAAACAAACACCAGATGCATGCACCACCTTGTGCATCTGGCCTACGTGGGTACTGGGGAATTGAGCCTCAAACCGGGATCCTTAGGCTTCACAGGCAAGTGCTTAACTGCTAAGCCATCTCTCCAGCCCACCTTTTCTATTTTTGACAAATCACATTTGTAGTTTGTCTATTTTACTAGGTTCAACACAAGACGAATCTTGGATAGTGTTTATTCTAATTGTCTTTCGTAGTTATAGCTTTGTTAGGGTATAATCTATGTACCATATGTATGATTCATTCATCTTAATAATAATCTGATGGATTGTAGTAATGTATAGAGTTGTGCAGCCTTCACCATGGTCTAGTTTTAGAACATTCTCATCACACCAAAGAGATCCCTTATATCCATTTATAGTCAGAATTTCATTTATCTTCACCCAAAGACACCCACTGATCTAGTTTCTATCTCTACATATGTGCCTTCCCTGGATAATTTGCATAAATTGAATTATACTATGTATAGTCTTATGTCTGATATTCATTTAGCATGATTTTCATTTTATCCATATGTAGCACATATCAGTTATTTGTTGCTGAGTAGTATTAGATTGTATGCATATCCTGATACATTTTTATTTTACTCTTCAGCAGTGGGCATTTTTGTTGTCTTTACATTTGCTCTATTACAAATAATGTAGTCACATTCTTGTTTGAGTCTTTGTGAGGGCATAGGTTTTCTTTTCTTTTAGTTGGCCACCTAGGTATGAAATTATTTTATGAACTTAAACACTGCTAAATCGTTTTCTGAAATGATTGTACTCCTTAACATTCCCTCTACTATGTGTAAGGACTCTTATTTCTCCATAGTTATTATTGTTTGTAGTTTTATTATAGTTATCATTGAGGGTCTCAAATGGTATCTCATTGTAGTTTTAATTTGCATTGTTCATTTAAGATTATTTCCTTTTTTAAAGACTGTTTCTTTTTATTGGATACAAAAAATTAGGTTTCATTGTAGTGCCTTTAAAACTTTTTCCCTCCCCCCCCCCTTTTTCTCTCTTCCTTGTTTTTTGAGATGGGGACTCACTCTAGCCCAGCCCGACCAGGAACTCACTGTGTAGTCTTGAATTCATGATACTTCTTCTACCTTGGCCTCCTAGGTGCTGGGATTAAAGGTGTGTATGTATCACTATGCCTGGCTCTCGCCTCTCCTTTGTGTCCTCCTCCCATCACAGCCTCCTTTCCACTTTCATACCACATTTGTTGTCCTCTGCAACTCTTGTTCCCCTATTTCAATCATAGGCTATATTCACTATCACGTCCCCTTGTTTACTTATATACAGACATTAAAAGTTAGAATCCTGTATATGAGAGAGAACATGTGATTTTTTGTCCTTGGGGGCCTGGATTACCACACTCAGTATATTTTTTTCAGTTTCATCCATTTTCCTGCAAATTTCAAAACTTTATTTTTCTTTATAGCTAAGTAAGGCTCCATCGTTATTTTCCTTATCCATTTATCAGGTGATAGACAGCTAGGCTGATTACATTTCCCAGTTATTGTCAGTAGAGTAGCAGTCAACATGGATGTTCAAGTATCTCTGTGGTAGGATATTGAGTCCCTTGGGGTATCTGCCCAGGAGTGGTATAGCTTGGTCATATGGTAGTTCAATTCTTAGCCTTTTTTTTTTTTTTTTTTGAGGTAGGGTTTCTCTCTAGCCTAGGCTGACCTGGAATTCACCATGTAGTCTTAGGGTGGCCTTGAATTTACGGTGATTCCCCTACCTCTGCCTCCTGAGTGCTGGGAGTCTTAAATGCATGTGCTACCTCGCCTGGCCAATTCTTAGCTTTTTGGAAAACTTCTACACTGATCTCCGTAGTGACTGCACAAGTTTACTCCCACCAGCAGTAGATGAGGGCTTTTTTTTTTTTTTTTTTTTTTTTTTCCGTATTCTTGCCATTATTTGTCATTTGTTTTCTTGATGATAGTCATTCTAATTGGAGTGAGATGAAATCTCATAGTGGTTTTTATTTGTATTTCCCTGATGACTAAGGGTGTTTGGCATTTGGCCACCTGTGTCTATCACTTTTCTTCTGTGTATACATATTCTTGGAGGAAAAAAAAAAAGCCATAATGGATCTGGGCCCACTCAGTCTTCATTTAGATTTAACAATCTCTTCAAAAACCCTGTTTGAGTGCCAGGCGTGGTGGCGCACGCCTTTAATCCCAGCACTTGGGAGGCAGAGGTAGGAGGATCGCTGTAAATTCGAGGCTACCCTGAGACTCCATAGTGAATTCCAGGTCAGCCTGGGCTAGAGTGAGACCCTACCTCAAAAAACCAAAAAACAAATAAACAAACAAAAACCCTGTTTGCAAATGTACTCATAGTTTAAGGGTCTGTTGGTTAGAGCTTTTCTTTTTTTTTTTTAATTTTTATTTATTTATTTGCAAGCAGAGAGTGAGAGAGATAGAGAGAAGAGAGAAAGACAGAAAGAGAATGGGCATGCCAGGGCTTGTAGCCACTGCAAACCAACTCCAAACACATGTGCCCCTTGTGCATCTGGCTTATGTGGGTCCTGAGGAATTGAACCTGGTTCCATTGGCTTCGCAGGCAAATGCCTTAAACACTAAGCCATCTCTCTCTAGCCCAGTTAGAGCTTTTCTTAGAAATATTTTTATTGGAGGCAGAGGTAGGAGGATCACCATGAGTTTGAGGGCACCCTAAGATTGCATAGTGAGTTCCAGGTCAGGCCGGGCTAGGGAGTGAGACCCTACTTAAAAATATATATATATTTATTTTTTTTTGCTAGCAGAGAAAGTGAGAGAGAGAAAGAATAGATACACCATGGCCTCTTGCCATTGCAGTCAGACTCTTGATACATATGCCACTTCGTGTATCTAGCTTTACGTGCATACTAGAGAGTCAAACCTAGCATGCCAAGCTTTGCAAGCAAGTGCCTTTAACCACTGAGCCACCTCCCCAGCCTCAGTTAGAGCTTTAATATAGGAATTTGGAGGGGACAGAATTTATTCCATAGCAATATATACATCACATTGTGCTTTATTCACTTGTTGATGAATACTTGAGTTGTTTGTTTGCTTTTTTTTTTTTTTCCAAGATAGGGTCTCACTCTAGCTCAGACTGACCTGTAATTCACTCTAGTTCCAGACTGATCTTGAACTCACAATAATCCTCTTATCACATGTTCTTCTGATGGTTAAAAGTATCTGATCAGGCTCTATAGTTCTAAAATAGTCTATTCTAACTAATCTGAATCTGCAAATTTGATTCAGGACTAAGTTGGGGCATGTCTTTTACTAGGTGGCCCACTCGGGCAGCAGCTGGAAACCACAAGAGCCCTTTTTCCTTCATTATCCCTTAGGCACCCTCTACTGAGAATACTGAAATGTATTAGGTTGTTTTTAAGAAGAAATCCATCTTAGAGCTGGAGAGATGGCTTAGCAGTTAAGCACTTGCCTGTGAAGCTTAAGGACCGCAGTTCGAGGTTCGATTCCCCAGGACCCACATAAGCCAGATGCACAAGGTGGCACATGCATCTGGAGTTCGTTTGCAGTGGCTGGAGGCCCTGATGTGCCCATTTTCTCTCTTTCCTTCTGTCTGTTGCTCTCAAATAAATAAATAAAAATAAAGAAACAGCAACAACAACAACAACAACAAAAAAAAAAGATTGCAGAAGCCATTACATTAGGAACAGAAGGAGTGAATCATGGGAGGGTTGCATTTTAAAAAAAAGAAATGCTTAAAGAATTCTGTTATCACAGTTATATTGAAGGATGAATATAGAGTTGAAGCAAAACTGATAAATTGCACATAGATATCAAACACTTTAGGTTAATAGACCATCCATTGGGATTTGAAATTCTTTTTCTTTAGTCCTTCCCTCTTTCCTTCCCTCCCTCCCTCCCTCTTGTTTTTGTTTACTTACAGGTTCTTTTTATTAATTTTTTATTTATTTTTATTTATTTAAGAGTGACAGAGAGAGAAAGAGGCAGATATAGAGAGAGAATGGGCGCGCCAGAGCCTCCAGCCACTGCAAACGAACTGCAGATGCATGTGCCACCTTGTGCATCTGGCATACGTGGGTCATGGGGAATTGAGCCTCAAATCAGGGTCCTTAGGCTTCATAGGCAAGTGCTTAATAGCTAAGCCATCTCTCCAGCTCCCGACAGATTCTTTCTACATAGGTTATATAGTGATTTTTCTGTGCTAAGCTTTGTTACATAGTTATTCCAGGAAAAACAATGCATGGACATATATAACACCAGGACATCAGTAAATGCCTTTTTAAAAAATATATTTTTATTTATTTGAGAAAGAGCAGATGGAGAGAAAGAGAGAGAGAGAGAGAGAAACCACCAGCGGGGGCCTCCAGCTGCTGCAAACCAACTCCAGACACGTGTTATCTTGTGCATCTGGCTTAGGTGGGTGCTGGGGAATTGAACCTGGGTCCTTTGTCTTTGTAGGCAAGTGCTTCAGCCACTAAGCTATCTCTCCAGCCCAGTAGATGCCCTTCTATTATACATAACAAAATGTTATTGAAAGTAATTAAATAATAGTATTTTTGAAAATACTATGTTGCCAGGCTGGGGAGATGGTTCAGTGGTTAAAGGCAATTGCTGGTCTGGGTTCAGTTCCCCATTACCCATGTAAAACCAGATGCACACAGCTGGAGAGATGGCTTAGTGGTTAAGGCATTTGCCTGCACAGCCAAAGGATCCTGGTTCTAGTCTCCAGGACCCACGTAAGCCAGATGCACAAGGGGGCACATGCATCTGGAGTTCGTTTGCAGTGGCTGGAGGCCCTTGCATGCCCATTCTCTCTCCCTCCGCCCCCTCTCCCCCCTTCTTTCTTGCTCTCAAATAAATAAATAAAATATATTTAAAAAAATAGATGCATAAAGTTGTGCATGTATCTGGAGTTAATGTGCAGTAGCAGGAAACCCTGGAGTACCCATACTCAATCTCTTTGATTGCAAAGAAATAAGTAAAAATATTTAAAAAATGTATTACCTAAGTTATTTTAAATTCTTTGGTTCTCATATTCTTGGCTTTTATTATTTAGTATGTGAATTACTATATCAAAGCAAATACATTTTTAATAGTTTTTATTTTTTCCCAGTTGGTTATCTTTTTTTTTTTTTTTTTTTGAGGTAGGGTCTACTGTAGCTCAGGCTGACCTGGAATTCACTATGTAGTCTCAGGGTGGCCTGTGGCTATCCTCCTACCTCTGCCTCCTGAGTGCTAGGATTAAAGGGTGTGCCACCAGATATTCTTAACTGAGTTGTGGTAGGCTAAGTAATATGACAGTATAATTAGTAGGAATAATTTTATTTAAACATGTTTTGTATTTGATTTAGAAATCTAAACCAATTTAAAAATTACTATTTAATAGCTCCCTGGGTACAAAAAATAATTTGTGGGGGCTGGAGAGATGGCTCGGTGGTTAAGGCACTTGCATATAGAGCCTAATTGACCCAAGTTGGATTCCCTGATACTCACATAAAGGTACTCACAAAAAGCCAGATGCACAAAGTGATGAATGCATTTGGAATTTGTGGTGGCTGGAGGCCTGGCACACCAATTCTCTGCCTCTCTTTCTCTCTGCTTGCAAATAAATAAATAAAATATTTTTAAAAATTAAAAGAATAATTTGTGTAAATTTTCTGTGTTTCAGAAACCTTTTCCCTAAGAGGACAAAGGAACTCAAATCAGCTCCTGGTTGGAAATTATTTGGTAAAGTTCCTCCCAGAGAAAATCTTCAAAAAACTTCCAAAACCATTCAGCAGGTAAGTACTAATATGGTTCCCTTTAATTTGTTATAGCTTATGAAGTATTGTTCTTTTAGCAGGTATGGTAGTACACATCTGTAATTAAGCATTCAGGGGTCTGAGGCAGAAGCATTACCATAAGTGCAAGGTCAACCTGGGCTACATAATGAGATCTTGTCTCAGTGAAAATAAAAATAAATAAAGCATTGTTTTCTTTATAATTAATCATATTCATTTTCATTTTTCTAGATATAGACTTTGGAATTATAGGCCTTTAAAATTAATGTTATTTTTTCGAAACATTCTATAGTATTTTTGTTATATTTTATGTTGCAAAAATTCTCTTTCTAAAAAATACTTATTTGAGAGAGGAAGACAGACACAGAGAGTAAGTGAGAGTGAGTAGGGGTGTGCCAGGGCGTCCTGCCACTCAACTTCATATGCATGTGCCACTTTATGCATCTGGCTTTACAGGTACTAGGGAATCAAACCCAGGCCATCAGGCTTTTCAAGCAAATACCTTTAACCACTGAGCTATCTCTCCAGCCCCCTGTAACAGTTCTTTAAAGTATGCAGAGCACGGTGGCTCATACCTGTAGTTCTGGCACTGGGGAGGCTCTGGCAGGAGGATCACTGATAATTTGAGGCTTAGAACTCGGACTACACAGTTCTTGACTAGCCTAGGTTGCAGATATTTAAAAAAAAATTAATTAAAAAAAATGAGGGGCTGAAGAGATGGCTTAGTGGTTAAGTGCTTGCCTGTGAAGCCTAAGGACCCCGGTTCGAGGCTTGATTCCTCAGGACCCACATTAGCCAGATGCACAAGAGGGCACATGCATCTGGAGTTTGTTTGCAGTGGCTGGAGGCCCTGGCGCGCCCATTCTCTGTCTCTGTTTGCCTCTTCCTCTCTCTGTCTGTAGCTCTCAAATAAATAAATAAATAAATAAATAAATTTAAAAAAATAAGGGGCTAAGCTGGGCATGGTGGTGCACACCTTTAATCCCAGCACTCAGGAGGCAGAGGTAGGAGGATTGCCAGTGAGTTCAAGGCCACCCTGAAATGACATAGTGAATTCCAGGTCAGCCTAGGTTAGAGTGAGACCCTACCTCGAAAAAACAAACCAAAAAAAAAAAAAAAAAGAGGGTCTGGGGAGATGGCACAGCTGTTAAAGGACTTGTTTACAAAGCCTGACAGTCTCTGTTCAGTTCCATAGTACCCATGTAAAGCTAGATATACAAAGTAGTGCATGTGTCTATAGTTCATTTGAAGTGGCACTAGGCCCTGGCATGTCCATTTTCATTCTCTTTCTCTCCTTGTAATAAATAAAACTTAGAAAAATGATATAAAAATTCTTTAAAGTAGAAGCCAGGTATGGTGGTGCACACCCTTTAATTCCAGCACCTGGGAGCACAGGTAGGAGGATCACTGTGGGTTTGTGGCCAGCTTGAGACTACATAGTGAATTCCAGGTCAGTCAGTCTGGGCTAGATAGAGCGAGACCCCACTTCAAAAAAAAATGTTCTTTAAAGTAATAGAGCATTGATTTTATTTCTAGTTACACTTGAAATACTCTTAAAAGACAGTTTAACTAACTGCTTTCTCCACAAACCACAACATGCTTCCCAAGTCAAACTTGATAGCATTTACCAGTGGCATAGATTTTACTGGCTATGAATTAATGAAACTAAAAAGCAACACTACTAGTTAGGCTATGTGGATAATTATCTCTTGTAGCTTCTCTGCTCTTCTGCCTGTACGAAGGACTTTATAAATGAGAAACATTGCCGCATAATCTTTTGTTAGTAGTTTAATTACTGTGTATACCTTATACTACCAATTATTCTAGTATTTGTGTTAATAAACCTTAATATTGAGTTCTTGAAGCTTTCAGATCATATTTGACTCCTAAACTTATACTCAGTATGAGATTGAGACTGGACATCAGTGAACCTGGATCAATTTTCACATTTAAAATGTTTAAGTTGCTGCTTAGAAGGAACTGTATACTACATTCCCCATTTTTCTCCTTTTCAGTTCTAGTTGACCAATTTAACATGGCTAGCATTATAAAAATAATCATGTTAAAGGTCTAGTCACCTTCAAAATAGAAAAAAAAATAGTCCTTCATTTAAGGATTTAATATTACCTTTATTGCTCAAAAGTAAAGCTGGTTTCCGAAGCAATGACTTTTGGATCTTTTAAAACCTTCTTGGGTATGGAAATGTAGCTAAGTTTGTCAAGTGCTTGACTAGCACAAAGCCCTGGGTTCAATCCCCAGCATCAGCTAAACTGGGCATGGTCAAATATGCCTATAATCCCAGTACTTGGAAGTTTAAAGCAGGAGAATCAGGAGTTCAAGGTCATCCTGTGCTGTAGTTTGAAGCAAGCCAGTGGGGGTGGGGGGGGGCAAAAAAGTAACAGGAAGGGTGTGAATATGATCAAAACACATTATTTACATGTACAAAAATGTCATAATGAAACATTATGTATAATTAATATATGTTAATAAAAGCATTTTTTTCAAGGTAGCCCAGGCTGACCTGGAACTCACTCTGTAGTCCCAGGCTGGCCTCAAACTCAAACTACCTCTGCCTTCTGAGTGCTGGGATTAAAGGTGTGCACCACCACACTGGTGCAATAAAAGCATTTTTTAGGCTGGGCGTGGTGTCACATGCCTTTAATTCCCAGCACTTGGAAGGCAGAGATAGGAGGATAGGAGGATCACCATAAGTTCAAGGCCACCCTGAGACTACACAGTGAATTCCAGGTCAGCCTGGGCTAGATTGAGACCCTACCTCAAAATATAAAATAAATAAATAAAAACATTTTTTAAAAAGCTGATAACATTGTAATTTTATTTATTTGCAAGTAATTAAAATAGTAAGTAGTTTTTGTATACTTTCTAGGACATAAAGGTAGGGTCGTGTGACTCTCAAACCTTGTTCCCAGGTACTTTGGTGTGCTGCAGCTAATGCATAGGGTAGACATAGGTTATTTACAGTTTTTAGGCAAACTCAGTAGTACTCCACATTTGTCAGATAAGGTATAGACCACTAATAAAGAGGTAGTTAGTATGGGATGAGAATGAGGGTGATGGTATCTAATTATTACAAGATTTAAAGGACTTTTATAATATGAGCAGCCACAAATGCCCAATTATGGCACATTATTTAAGAATTAAGAGCTTTGTATGGTGGTGCCTGCCTATAATTTCAGTTTGGAATTGGAAAGCTTGGTCAGGAGAATCATGAGTTCAGGCCTAACCTGAGCTGTATTAAAAAGGAAGAAAAGAAACTGTTCATGGTGGTGCATGCCTTTAATTCCAGCACTTGGGAGGCAGAGGTAGGAGAATTGCTATAGTTCAGGGCCATCCTGAGACCACATAGTGAATTCCAGGTTAGCCTGGGCTACAGTGTAGCCCTACCTTGAAAAACCAAAAACGGAAGAGAGGAAGGAAGCCCTTTTCTTTTATGTGTACTATTTTTTAACTGTTTACTTAATATTAAGATAATTCTTTTTTTTTTTTTTTTTTTTTGTCCTGAGGTAGGCTCTCGCTCTAGCCCAGGCTGATGTGGAATTCAGTATGTAGTCTCAGGGTGGGACACCTCGCCCGGCTCTACGATAATTCTCACTAACTTTTTTTCAACATAAATTATTATTTTTATTTACTTACTTATTTATTTTTGAAGTAGGGTCTCTCTCTGGCCCCGGCTGACCTGAAATTCACTATGTAGTCTCAGCGTGACCTTGAACTCACAGTGATCCTCCTACCTCTGCCTCCTGAGTGCTGGGATTAATGGCGTGTGCCACTATGGCAGACTTAACAATGGTCCTATTTAATAAGAATTTATGTTGAGCCAGACGTGGTGGCACACATCTTTAGTCCCAGCACTCGGAACCAGAGGTAGGAGTATCACCATGAGTTCAAGGCAGCCCTGAGACTACATAGTAAATTCCAGGTCAGCCTGGGCTAGAGTGAGACCCTGCCTCGAAAAAAGCGAAGAAAAAAAAATTAGGACCTTTATTTATTTATTTATTATTTATATTTAAGGGATGCTGTAAAAAGTTACTGAGACATTAAAGGCATTGTTAATTTAGAAAGTTAAAAACCTCTGCCATCTTAAGTTTTGGCTCCTCTTTTCTTATAAATCTGAAATTAACTTTGTCTAGTCAGGTGTGCCTCATGCCTGTAATCTCAGTACTCAGGAGGCTGTGGCCAGAAGATGTTGCAAATTTCAGGACAGTCTGGGTTAGAACAGTGAATTCCAGGCTGGTTCTGTCTCAAATGCACCAAACATAATTTGTCTAGTTTTTCCAGAAGGCCAAAGTTCGCCCTCTAGAGGCCAAACAGTGTTTTTCACCTGAAGTTTTATACAAGTATTCTCAATTGGATAATTTTGTTAATTAATATGCTGTGATGTTCTTTACTGTAGGTCTTTAAATAATTTACTGGTTGAGTTGCTGTTTTTAATGATATTCTGTTTGCTTTTAATCTGCTATTTTCATTTTGGAAAGCCAAGGCCTCATACCATATATATGGTGAAATTTGTTGACTGATCAAGGAAATAGCAGCTCTTCTTCATAGGAGGAGGAGTATTACTAAAGCACAGCCATTGTCCTCCACAGAGCCTTCTCTGGCCCTTTCAGATGACATTTTTATTTTTTATCTTTCTAATTGTTGGTAGGAATTGGTGTATATTTTGGTGCTTCTTTATGGTTCTGTTACTTGTCTGGAAGGCGTGACAGCATTTCCACTCTCAACATACCACTTTCATCATGTGATGGAACATATTCATGTCCTTTCTTGTCTACTTTCTCAGTCAGAATATGTCCTGTACTTGCCATTTGTCTAATTTTGCTGTCAGCTGTCCTGAAATTGTTCTGAAAATGAGCATTATTTTCTCTTTATAGCAATGGTAGAATTACAACTTTATGTCTATACCAACATGAAACTTTTTTTCATAGCTCTTTGAATTCTGTAAAATATGAATATTAAACTGTATTTGAAATCCTTTACCATTTATACCTTTCAAATGAATATACTTGGACTTTGAAATTTAAGAATGAGTGTTTTACCAGTATGGCCATCAAGAAAGTTGACACATACATCATATTTTAGAATTGGTTCTTAAATAATTAAGGTTGTAGGTTCTTAAGCAATTAAGAAGTAACTAGTAACTCAGGTATAAAACTCTGTCTGAAAGGCCAGGCATGGTAGCACACGGCTGTAATCCCAGCACTCAGGAGGCAAAGGTAGGAGGATCACCATGACTTTGAGGCCACTCTAAGACCTCATAGTGATTTCCAGGTCAGCCTGGACTAGAGTGAGACCCTACCTTGAAAAAACAAATAACAAAAACTGTCTGAAAGGCTTTGAGGAGATGGCTCAGTGGGAAAGAGCACTTGCCAGGCAAGCTTGAGAGCCTTAGAGGGCTTGAGATGGCTTAAGATTTCTCCAGTTCAATTCCTTAATACTCACATAAACAGCTGGGCATGGGTATGGCATGCATGCCTGTAACCTCAGTTCTGTGGGAAGTGGAGATGAAAATCATTGGAGTGCCCTGCTCAGCTCCTTTGATGAAGAGAACAGCAGCTTCAGATTTAGTGAGAGAATTTGTCTGAAGGAGACACACAAATGAGCAATAGAAGATACCCGATGTTCTTCTTTGGCCTCTGTGTGTGTGCACAGGACACACACACACACACTCACTCCAAAAAACAAACTAAAAAAAACTGCCTAAAAAAGTGATCCAGGAGCCATGTGTGGTGGCACACACCTTTAATCCCAGCACTCGGGAGGCAGAGGTAGGAGGATCACCGTGAGTTTGAGGCTATCCTGAAAATTCACAGTGAATTCCAGGTCAGCTTGAGCTAGAGTGAAACCCTGCCTCGAAAAAAAAACAAAAACAAACAAACAAAAAAAAGTGAACCAGGGCTGGAGAGATGGTTTAGTGGTTAAGGCACATGCCTGCAAAGCCTAAGGACTCTGGTTCAGTTCTCCAATACCCATGTAAGCCCAGATGCACAAGGTGGCGTATGCATCTGGAGTTTGTTTGCAATGACTGGAGGCCCTGGTGTGCCCAGTCTCTATTTGCCTCTTTCTTTCTCTAAATAAATAATAATAAAATATTTTTAAGGGCTGAAGAGATGGCTTAGCGGTTAAGTCACTTGCCTGCAAAGCCAAAGGACCTTGGTTCGATTCCCCAGGACCTATGTAAGCCAGATGCACAAGGTGGCACATGCATCTGGAGTTCGTTTGCAGTGGCTGGAGGCCCTGGAGTGCCCATTTTCTTTTCTTTTCCTTCCTTCCTTCCTTCCTTCCTTCCTTCCTTCCTTCCTTCCTTCCTTCCTTCCTTTCTTTCTTTCTCTCTTTCTCTCTCTCTCTCTCTCTCTCTTTCCCTCTAAAATAAATAATTAATTAAAAAATATTTTTTAAAAAGTGAACCAGCCAGATGTGGTGCACACCTTTAATCCCAGCACTCAGGAGGCAGAGGTAGGAGGGTTGCTGTGAGTTCAAGGCCATCCTGAAACTACATAGTGAATTCCAGCCTGGTCTAGAGCAAGACCCGGCCTTGAAAACCCAAATAAAAAAATTAATAAGTGAGCCAGTGCTAAAAGCATTAAAGTCAAAATAACTTTCCAGGTGTGGTAGCTCAGCATTTGGAGGTAGTGTCAGGAGGATACAGGAGTTTAAGGTCATCCTTAGCTTTGCTCTATACTAATTTGAGGCTAACCTGAGCTACATGAGACCCGGCCTCAAAAATAACAAAATAAGCAGTAAGGTTTATTAGAATAAAGTTGTAATAATATTTCGTTAGGTAATATGTTCGTTATTTTCCTGTTGCTGGACAGAATACTCAATCAGAAGCAGTTTAAGGAAGGAAAGGTTAATTTTGGTTTACAGTTTTAAGGGGTCATGGTGGGAAAAGCATGGTAGGAGTAGACAGCTCATGTCATATCAGCGAGAAGGAAGTGGGGAGAACTGGTAGAGCTGGCCTGTAATACTCAAGGCCTGCACCTAGTGACACATTTTCTAGCAAGCCTTCACCTCTTAAAAGTCCTATAACCTTCCCAAACAGCACCACCAACTATAGATTAAGTATTCCAACATGAGTATATGAAGTACATTTGACCACCAAGGGCAACAATTTTTAAAGCAGGTATTCAAAAAGGGGTTACTTTATTCTTAAGTATGAGTTCAACAATGTTTAGGGGCCATAATTTTTTTTTGGGGGGGTGTGGTTTTTAGGCAGGGTCTCACTCTTGTTCAGGCTGACCTGGAATTCACTATGTAGCCTCAGGGTGGCCTTGAACTCAAGGCAATCCTCCTACCTATGCCTCCCAAGTGCTGGGATTAAAGGCATGTGCCACCATACCTGGCTCTACAATTCTTTTTTTTTTTTTTAAACGGAAAGACATCGATAATATTGTACACTAAGGGGGCTGAGGAGGTGGCTCAGTCAGTAAAATGTTTGCCTTGCAAGCATTTAGGACCTGAGTTTGATCCCCAGAATCAATGTAAAAAAAAAAAACACAACTGTTGAGCATGGTGAATGGTGCTTGTAGGTCCAGCACTGGAGAAGCAGAGACGGATGGAACTATAGGACTCTATGGCCAGCCACCCTAGCCTACTTGGTAAGTTCTAGGCCAGCTAGAGAAACCATGTCTCAGAAACAGTGGACAACTCCATGCACATATGTGCACTTCATACACACACACACACACACACACACACACACAAATTGTACACTAAAGTAAGCAAATAGGTAGGTAAGGTTTGACTTAGAAACTTTTGTCTTCTTCAGGTGTTAGTGACACAAGTAACATTATGTCTTTATAAAATATGGGGCTGGCTGGGCGTGGTGGTGCACGCCTTTAACCTCAGCACTCGGGAGGCAGAGGTAGGAGGATTGCTGTGAGTTCGAGGCCACCCTGAGACTCCATAGTGAATTCCAGGTCAGCCTGGGCTAGAGTGAGACCCTACCTCGAAAAACCAAAAAAAAAAAAAAAAAAAAAAGTGGGGCTGGAGAGATGGCTCAGTGGTTGAAGGTGCTTCCTTTCAAAGCCTGATGGCCCAGGTTCAATTTCTAAAGCCACACAAGGTGGTGCATGTGTCTGAAGTTTGTTTATGGTGGCAGGAGGTCCTGGCATATTCATGCTCATTCTCTCTGTCTCTCTCTGCTTCTTTCTGTCTGTTAAATTAATAAATAAAAATTATAGCCGGGCATGGTGGTGCACACCTTTAATCCCAGCACTTGGGAGGCAGAGGTAGGAGGATTGCCAAGAGTTCAAGGCCACCCTGAGACTATGTAGTTAATTCCAGGTCAGCCTGAACTAGAGTGAGACCTTACCTCAAAAAACCAAAAAAATATATATATACATACATATATGTGTGTGTGTGTGTTTGTATTATGAAACATGGGAAGATTATTTTGCTCCTCTTTCCCCATCACACAATTTTAAGCTTTCTTTAAAAATATTTTATTTTTTATTTATTTACTTGAGAGAGAGAATGGGCATGCCAGGACCTTCAGCTATTGCTAATGAGCTCCAGATGCATGCACTACCTTGTGGATCTGGCTTATGTGGGTCCTGGGGAATAGAACCTGGGTCCTTTGGCTTTGCAGGCGTGTGCCTTAACTGCTAAGCCATCTATCTCTGCAGCCCAGGTTGGCCTCAAACTCACAGTGATCCTCTTACCTCTGCCTCCCAAGGGCTGCGATGAACAGCTTTTCACTACCACTTGCAACACATTTTTAATTTTTAAAATTTTTTTCATATAAAATACATATAATTATTTATACGTGAGTATTTTTATACTTATACAGTGTTATTATATACCTTCTGCAACTTCAGGAAAAATATCATATATAATAACTTTTTAATATGAAATGTAAATTTACATGTTTTACATAAATTTTCTTAGTTATATGAAGCTTTTAAGTAGAAGTTGGTTAAGTATTTTAAAAATACTTTGGCTGGAGCTGGGTGTGGTGGCGCACTCCTTTAATCTTAGCCCTTGGGAGGCCGAGGTAGGAGTTCGAGGCCACCCTGAGACGACACAGTGAATTCCATGTCTGCCTGAGCTAAAGTAAGACCCTACCTCAAAAACAACAAAAAAACAAACAAACAAAATATTTTGGTTGGTCTAGAGAGATGGCTGAGTGGTTAAGGTGCTTGTCTGCCAAGCATAAGGTCCAGAGTTCGATTCCCCATTACTCACGTAAAAGCCGGATGCACAAAGTGGTGCATGCATCTGGAGTTTGTTTGCAGCAGCTGGAGGCTCTGGCATGCCCATTCTCTCCTAATTTCTTTCTCTTTCTCTCTCTATCTCTGCTTGCAAATAAATAAGTAAATATGCAAAAATAGTATTTGGGGCTAGAGAAGATGGTTCAGTGGTTAAAGCCCTTACCCACAAGGCCTAATAACTCAGGTTCAGTTCCCCAGTACCTACATAAAGACAGATGCACAAAGTGGCCTGTGCATCTGGAGTTCATTTGCAGTGCCTAGAGACACTGGAGTGCCCTGTTCTTTCTCTCTGTCTCTCTTCTCTCCATATCATTCTGCTTTCAAATAAATAAATATAAATATTTGCTGGGTGGTGGTGGCATATGCCTTTAATTCCACCACTTGGAAGGCAGAAGTGGGAAGATCACCATGAGTTTGAAGCCAGACAGACTGAGGCTACATAGTGAATTCCAGGTCAGCTTGGGCTAGAGTGAGACCCTACCTTGAAAAAAAAAAAAAAAAAAAAAAACATTGGCTGAGCATGGTGGCACATGTCTTTAGTCCCAGCACTTGGGAGGCAGAGGTAAGAAAATTGCTGTGAGTTCGAGGCCACCCTAAGACTACATAATGAATTCCAGGCCAGCTTGAGCTAGAGTGACACCCTACCTCAAAAAAACAAAAAACAAAAAAAAAAATAAAAAAATAAAAAAAATGTGCATGCATGCACATGTGTGCAGAGGCCATAGGACAATTCCAGCTGTTGTTCCTCAGCCACCATGCACAGTATTTTTATGTGGGGTTCTGGGGATCAAACTCAAGTCCTCATGTTTTTGAGGCAAGCACTGAGTTTTTATCTCCCCAGCCCTGTCTGGTCAATTTTAATTCTTTCTGTGTTAGCAGTAAAGAAACATGGCAACTGAACTAGAGATCAGCTCAGAGTTAGAGTACTTGCTAAC
Source organism: Dipus sagitta (assembly GCA_036346955.1). Lineage (NCBI taxonomy): Eukaryota > Metazoa > Chordata > Mammalia > Rodentia > Dipodidae > Dipus > Dipus sagitta. Next base: position 41,862,610 of record CM070770.1, on the reverse strand, counting down.
ATGTATAAAGTCTTGGGTTTGATTCCAACCCCGGCAAAGTAAAGCAAAAAACAAACAAACAAAAATCTTAAGATAAGAGAAAAGCTACATTCAATGAAATTTGGCCGTTAACTTGATATTCAACTTCCAAATCACAAGAATATTGACAGTATTATTTTTTGAGGATTATCACATGTGTTCTCTTGCAGGTGTGAAATTCCTACTTGTGGCCTTTTGAACCAGTTGGTGAGCCATGTTAAAAATTGCATTTATTAATTGTAAATAGTATTTCAGTTATATTGCCATTCAATTGACTGGGACCTCTGGCCTTTGTGAGTTAATAGGTAACGTTTTAGAGTGCATCTAGTTTGTCTTCTAGTCCTTAAACTGAAAGTGGGACTGATTTCAAATGAACCATATTATCTGTAATTATAATACAATTGCATCCTAGATTGTATATACCCTATTTATTTCAAACTAAGATTTTTTTTCAGTATAAAGTGATTTTTCTGTTTAGTTTTAACAAGGCACTATTTATATCTTGGTACTCTTTATGTAGAAATGAGATTTTAATAGTATTTAGATGGTAGTGTGTATAGTATTACATTTTGAACAGGTTCATTTATTTACTAGATATCCTTGGCATAAAATTTGGCCAAGTCCTGCAAACATAATGCACCTCATCCTTGTTGAGTTGTATAGGGGATGTGCTGTGTTCAAAATTCATTCTGGAAAAGTCATTAAATATATTAAATCATTAAATGTTTTTCTTTTATTTACCCAATCTATTGTCACCTTGAAAAGGCAGTAAGTAACTACCTTTTTATGTGCATGTATGCTCTTAATTCATAGATACATTTTGCATTTTCTATGTATAAAATAAATGGATTTCACAAGTTTGTATGGTTTGAAGATTTAGAGAGGAACTCACAACAGTTCTGGGTCTGTCCTTGTCGGAGGGGAGAAAAAGTATTATCCTGAAAAGATTCAATTAAAGAAAGCAGAAATAACTGGGCATGGTGGTGCACGCCTCTAATCCAAGCACTTGGAAGGCAGAGGTAGGAGGATCACCACGAGTTGAAGGCCATCCTGAGACTACATAGTGAATTCCAGGTCAGCCTGGGCTAGAGTGAAACCCTACCTTGAAAAACAAAACAAACTACAAAAAAAAAAAAAAAAAAAAAGCTGAGTTTTTTTTAAATTTAAATTAAAAAAAATTATTTACTTATTTGCAAGCAGAGTGAGTTAGAGAGACAGAGAGAATGGGCGTACTAGGGTCTCTACTGCTGCAAATGAACTCCTGATACCTGTGCCACTTTGTGCATCTGGCTTTATATGGGTACTAGGGAATCCAACCCAGGACAGCAGGTTTTTGCAAGCAAGTGCCCTGAGCCTTAGAGCCATCTCCGCAGCCCTAAACTTGATTTATTTTATTTTATTTTTTGTTTTTCGAGGTAGGGTTTCAGTCTAACCCAGGCTGACCTGGAATTCACTATGTAATCTCAGGCTGGCCTCGAACTCACGGCGATCCTCCTACCTCTGCCTCCCCAGTGCTGGGATTAAAGTTGTAAGCCGCCATGCCTGGCTTTTAACAAACAAAATTGTGCTTATAATTGCCAAGTGATATTTACTTAGGCACTTCTATATGCCAGAGAATGATAAAATGTTTTGGCCAAAAAGTTCAGTTAAGCTTGAACTTAAGTATGTTTTTTTTTTTTAATCTATCCTAATTCACATATTATGGAATGAAACTTGGCAGCAAAATCATTGTAATTGACCAAACCTGTCTACTCAAAAGTTGATAGTTTCCCTGGCTTGGATCAAGTTGTGTTAGAGAGTTTTTTTATCTTAGGCAGACATGGTCTTGAGATGTTAGGTATGTCCAGTTTTTTTTTTTAAGGTAAGGTCTCACTCTAGTCCAGGCTGATGTGGAACTCGCTCTTTAGCTCTAGACTGGCCTCAAACCCACAGCAGTATCCTCCTGTCTCTACCACTGGAGTGCTGGGATTGAAGGCATGTCCCACTTAGCCTGGCTTGATGAATCTCTTAAATCAAGTCAGTATGTGTTAGGCCGTGGTCTTTTTTTTTTTTTTTTTTTGAGATACAGTCTGTGGCAGACAGCTTCAGGTTTGCTGAGATGAACTTCTAAACCAGGCACAGATATAGAGGAAGGGATATTTATTGAAGCTTACAGATCCAGGGGGAGTTCCAGAATGACAGAAGAAGCTGGCCTTGTTTCCACAGGCCTAATCAGAGAGAGAGAGAAGCCACAAGCCCAAAAAGCCAAAAGCCACAAGCACAATTTAGGAACTCCAGGTGTAACTAGGCACTTTGTATATCTTTAGATTGGAATTTCAAACCCACCACCACACATTAATATCCGCCCAGTGGTACCTCCTCCAGCCAGGTGGTTGCAGATCCAAACTACAAACTAATAAAACACTGAGTGTATCAAGGGTATCTATTTAAACTACCACAGGGTCTTATGTAGCCTAGGCTGGCTTCTGACTTGTATAACTGAGAATGACCTTGAACTTCTGATTCTCCTGTCTCTACCTCCCTGGATGCTGGTATCACCTAAATAAGCCACCACACCTGATTTTATATGGTACCTAGTTCAAACTCAGGTCCTCAGGGCATGCAAGGCAAACATTCTACCAACTGAGCAGCATATATAGCCCTCTTTTGCCTTTTGTGTTTTTTTTTTTATTGTTTTGTTTATTTATTTAAGAGTGACAGAGAGAGAGAGAGAGAGAGAGAGAGAGAATGGGCATACCAAGGCCTCTAGCCACTGCAAACGAACTCCAGATGCATGTTCCAACTTGTGCATCTGGCTTTGAGTGGGTACTGGGGAATTGATCCTAGTCTCTTAGGCTTTGCAGGCAAGCACCTTAAGCACTGAACAATTTCTCCAGCCCTCTTTGCCTTTTTACAACTGTCTGTTCAGTCTACAATCCTCTGCTCTATCAGCTGGGATACTAAAAGGTTCTTGCTCTTCTGTCTTTCATGAAAGAGAGCTCCTGTTCTTGTTTTAATTTACTTGAGAGAGAAAGACAGAAAGAGGCTAACCGAGAGAGTGAGCATGGTTATGCCAGGCCTCCTGCCACTGAATATGAACTGCAGATGCATGTGCTACTTTATGCATGTCGCTTTATGCGGGTGCTGGGAAATCAAACACAGGCCATCAGACTTTGCAAGCAAGTGCCTTTAACCACTGAGCCATTTCTATAGCCCCTATTCTTCTTTTCTTCTTAGTACTTCCTCCATATTTTACTTCTTAAAAGAAGCCATTGAGGACCTGGGGAGGTAAAATAGTCAATAAAGTGCTTGCTCATGCAAGCATGAGGACCCGAGTTCAGTCTCCAGACCCACATAGAAATACTGGGTGCAGTGACACGTGATTGTAATCTCAGTGCTGAGCAGACAGAGACAGGAGGATCCCAGGGTTTACTGGCCAGTCACTCTAGCCTAATTGGCAAGTTCCTGGCCAGTGAGAGACCTTGTCTTAAAGGGGGGGCTGGAGAAATGGCTTAGTGGTTAAGGCACTTGCTTGCAAAGTCTGAAAGCCTGGGTTCATTTCCCTTGTATCCATGTAGAGCTAGATGCACAAAGTAGCCATGTGTCTGGAGTTCGTTTGCAGTGGCAGAGGCCCTAGTATGCCCATTCTCTCTCTCTTGCCCCCATCTCGTCTTTCTCTGTCTTTGCAAATAAATTTTTAAAAATTTAAAGGTAGATGCAGTTCCTGAGGAACAGCACCTAAGGTTGTGTGTACACACACACACACACACAGAGAGAGAGAGAGAGAGAGAGAGAGAGAGAGAGAACTGAAAGAGTCTGTGTCATTTTTCTTTTAGCTGTAGAACCCAAGGCGTCATAGTGTGATAGAGTGTCTTCCTGCTACCAACTCAGTGTGTGACATTAGGAAACTGTGAAACTAGCCGGACTTGAAGAACAGTATTCTTGAACTGATCCTATATGTTTCTTTTAAGATTATCTGGGAGTAGAGAGATGGCTTAGAGGTTAAGTACACATCCTATGCAACATGAGACCTGAGAGAGTCTGAAACTACCTGAGTTTGAATCTCTAGAACCCTTGTATGTAACCAGGCATGGCCATGTGAGTCCCACAGAGTGCAGAAACCAGGGAATTGCCCAGGCTTGTGAAAAGCAGCAATTTCTGGTATCAGTAAGAGACTCTGGCTCAAATAAGAATGGGTGAAAGAGTGATGGAGTGGCCTGACATGGTGGTACATTCCTTTAATCCTAGCACTTTGGGAGGCCAAGGAAGGAGTATCACTGTGAATTTGAGGCCAGCCTGGAACCACATAATGAGTTCCAGGTCAGCCTGGGCTAGAGTGAAAAGAAAAGAGTGATGGAATGGTATACACAACATTCTGCTCTGGCCACTGTAGGGACATATATCACACATGCCAACCCCCAAGAAAAGATTGGCTTTCATTTCAGTGAATGAATAATTTACCTGACAAACATTGGCTATGTATAATATGTATGATTTAGGTTCTTGGTATAGAATAAATACACTGAGTATTATGTGCTGGAGTAGAGTTGTGTTCAGCATATGATAGTACAGTTGCATGTTTATTCTGCTCAGAGATATGTGATTTGTGTTCTGTAATGATCTGGTAAGAACTGAACAGGCAGACAAGATGGAAAAAAGCCATTTTAAATGCAGGAAACTGAACGATCAACTTCGAGTTGGTGTGTTATCTTTATGTCATTGGGACATAACTGAGAAATCGGTTCAAGAAGAGTAAAAGGCTTGTTTTGGCTCATAGCTTCACAGGTTTCAGTCCATGGTCAGCTAACTACATTGATCTTGGGCATGTGGTGAGGTAGAACACCATGGTAGGGAGCAGATGGTATAATAAAGCTGTTTATCTCACAGAGCTGGGAAAGAGAAAGAGAACGAGGAGAGGGGGAAGGGAGTGCTGGGCCTGGGGTCCAACATCTTAAAGAGCATGTCCTCCATGGCCTACCTTTTTCCCACTAGTCCCAGTACTTTAAGGCTCCCCCAGCTCCCAAGTATGTCACAGGCTCATGATTGTTTGTTTATTAGAGAGAAAGAAAATGGGCATGCCAGGGCCTCTAGCCATTGCAAACAAACTCCAGACACAGGTGCCACCATGTGCATTTGGCTTTTGTGGTTTCTGGGGTGTTGAACCCTGGTCCTTAGGCTTCACAGGGAGCACCTTAACCACTAAGCCATCTCTCTAGCCCCTGGTGATTGTATCTTTAACAATGTAAGACTTTAGTGGACATTTAAGATCCAAACCCTAAAAGCTTGTGTATCAGGGATATATTATGAAGATTAGAGAATTAGATTTTATCAAAAATACTTATTTTGCAGCTGGAGAGATGGTTTAGCAGTTAAGGTGCTTGCCTGCAAAGGACTCAGGTTTGATTCCCCAGAACCCAAGAAAAGCAGATGTATACAGTGGCGCACACATCTAGAGTTTTTTTTGCAGTGGCTTGAGGCCCTGGCGTGCCCATTCTCTATCTCTCTCTGTCTCTTCCTCTCACTGTCCCTCAGATAAATAAATAATTTTAAAAATACTTGTTTTAGTCTCTCTCTCTCTCTCTCTATCTCTCTCTCTCTCTCTGTGTGTGTGTGTGTGTGTAGTATGTATGTGTTGGTGGCCTTGTGACACTCTGTGTACTCACCTGCAGTGGGGTGCACTTGCCTGTGGTGGCTGGAGTGGAAAGTCAGGTGTCCTGGTATTGGACTAGGGTTACAGGTGTGTGTAAGATCATGCACCACTGTTAATGTAGGTCCTGGAGATTCAAACTTGGGTGGCCTCAAGCCCTCATGTTTGCACAGGAAACACACTTAATCACTTAGCCATCTCTCCAACCCCCTAAATACATCAAATTGATATATTAGAAAAATAATTGTGAAAACATTATGTAAGTTAAGTTAGAAAACAGTAGGTTTGTAGATAAGGACATTAAGATTGATGTAGTAATATCTCATTCTGTTTCCTAAACAGTGAATTATTAGCATCCCCACAGGAAATGTGTGAAGAATATAAATCTCTTGGCTCCATAATTGAATTATTAATGTCATTTAATGTTGTGTTTTTCAATTCTTATGTACTTGACTGGATTTTTTTTCAAATCTGTTACATCATTTTTTTAAAACATAGAGACATAAGCTGGGCGTGGTGGCGCATGCCTTTAATCCCAGCACTCGGGAGGCAGAGGTAGGAGGATCGCCTTGAGTTCAAGGCCACCCTGAGACTCCATAGTGAATTCCAGGTTACCCTGGGCTAGAGTGAGACCCCACCTCGAAAAACCAAAAACAAAAACAAAAAAAACATAGAGACATATTTACTATACCAATAATAATATCTTCTACCTCATTTGAGGCAGGGTCTTTCATTCACCACTCCACTTGACAGGCTAGCTGGCCCATGAAGAGAGGAAGAGGCAGATAGAGAGAATGGGCACACCAGGGCCTCCAGCCACTTCAAACAAACTCTAGATGCATGTGCCACTTTGTGCATCTGGCTTACATGGGTCCTAGGGAATTGAACCTATATCCTTAGGCTTCCCAGGCCATTTTTCTATTTCAACCATGCTGCACTTACAGATGCCATTACAGGATCCTGATTTGCCTAGGTTCTGAAGATCTGAACTCAGATACTCAACACTTATGTTTCAAGTAGTTTATCCACTCAACCATTCCCCCAGCCTCTGCTGTATCACTTAAAAAATATTTATTTACTTGAAAGCAATGAAAGAGAGAGAGAGAGAATGAATGAATGAATGGATGGATGGATGGATGAATGGATAGATAGATGGATGGATATGGGCATACAAGGGCCTCTTGCCGCAAATGAACTCCAGATGCATGCACCACTTTGTACATCTGGCTTTATGTGGGTGCTAGGAAACTGAACCTGATCCATCAGGCTTTGCAAGCAAGTGCCTTAACTGCTGAGCCATCTCTCCAGCTCCTACATCACTTTTTTTTTTTTTTTTTTTTTGGTTTTTCGAGGTAGGATCTCACTCTAGCTCAGGCTGGCCTGGAATTCACTATGTAGTCTCAGGGTGCCCTTGAACTCACAGCAATCTTCCTACTTCTGTCTCTCAAGGGCTGGAATTAAAGGTGTACACCACCACCACACCTGGCCCTACATCACTTTTTATAGTTTATTATTCCCTACTGAAATTTCAAGTTGCCTTTATTTCCTTAAATATATTAAGTGCAGTGTCATATGTATGGACATACCAATTTATGGAAATCTTTGTAGGTCTATTTATATCAAATAATTCCTCAGCTTGTTTTTGCTAGCTAGAAAAGGGACCTTATTTCTTTTTAAGCCTGGTTACCTTTGCTTTGGTGCTGGATATTTGAAGTATCATATGTAAAAAAAAAAATTTGAAAGTTAAATTTGTACCATACTTCAGAGATTTGATTCATGTCACTCAAGTGCATGATAACACTAGGTTATTGGTCCATCCAGAAGGACTCTAAATACTATTAACAGCTGTCCAGTGTTGGCAATTCTAGTGGACTGTCTGTCTGTGAAAAACACAAGTTTGACTTTTTGTAATTCTATTTGAGTAAGTTGGAAGCTTAATTAGCTTTTCAGCCAACCAAATTTCTGCATTTGAGTCTTAACCATATTTAAGTGTTACTATAGCTTCAAATAAGCTATTGATTCTGAAGTAGTGGGTTTTGATTGAGTGAACTTTTTAAAAGACTAGATTTTAATTGTGGTGCAGAAGTTATAGTAACAAACATTGGGTTTTTATTATTTTATTTATTTACTTGACAGAGAGAGGAAGAGGCAGATAGAGAGAATGGGCACACCAGGGCCTTCAGCCACTTCAAACAAACTCCAGATGCTTGCACCACTTTGTGCATCTAGCTTACATGGGTCCTGGGGAATTGAACCTATATCCTTAGGTTTCACAGGCAAGCACCTTAACCACTAAGCCATCTTTCCAGCCCAAACATTTGGTTTTGTATAGACATTATTTCCACTCTGGTAGATAAGCTCAATAAAGGTTATATCCTACCCCCCCCCACACCAAAAAAAATGTAAAAGTTGTTATTTGTCTATTAAACCAACTGCATTCCTGGGGTAAATGAAAATTAATTAGGTACCCATTTTATGTTGCTGAGTTGACTTACTAATGTATATACTTAAATTAATAAACCTATTTAAGAACACGTTTAAGCTTATGGCAAAATTGAGCAGAAAAACTTAGAGAATTCTGTATATCTCCATACACTTATATCTGGCATCGCACTAGTACATTTATTATGACACATCAATTGTAGCACATTGACACATTATTCCCCAAAGTCCATAGTTTGCATTGGGGTTCATTCCTGGTGGTTTACTTTCTATGGATTTTGACAAAGGTGCAAGTACATGTGCCTACCGTTGTGTCATGCCAAGGTAGTTTCACTGCTCTATAAACCCTTAATGTTCTGCCTGTTCATCACGTCCCCTAACTTCTATTTGTTTATTTTCAAGGTAGGGTCTCACTGTAGCCCAGGCTGACTTGGAACTCACTCTGTAATTCCAAGCTGGCTTTGAACTCACAGTGATCCTCCTGCCTTCCAAGTGCTGGGATTAAAGGTGTACGCTGCCGTGCCTCCTCTCCCTAACTCTTGATAACTACAGAGCTTTGTACTGTCTTCCTTTTACCTTTCCCAGAATGTCATATTCTTGAAACCCTACAAACCTTTCAGGTTGGCCTGTTTTTACTTAGTACTATGAATTTAAGTTTCTTCTATATCTTCCATGGTTTGATAGCTCTTTTCATTTCTTTTTAGCACTGAATAATTCTCCATCGTCTGGGTATATATTTAGTTTATATTTTTCTAAGGGACATCTTGGTTGCTTTTAGGCTTTGGCAATCAAAAAAATAACTCCTATAGCCGGGTATGTTTAATTCCAGCACTCGGGAGGCAGACTTAGGAGGATCACTGAGTTCAAGGCCATCCTGAGACTCCATAGTGAATTCCAGATCAGCCTAGATGAGAGTGAAACTCTACCTCGAAATAACAAAAAAAAAAAAAAAAGAAGAAGAAGAAAGAAAAGAAAATAACTCCTATGAAAAATGTGTGTATTAAATTTTTGGTTTCTTCAATAAACATCAAAGATTTGTGATCCCTGCATCATACAGTAAGAGTACATTTAATTTCACAAGAAAATATTTAGTTGTCTTCTAAATTCACCATACCATTTTTTCATTTATACTAGCACTGAACAAGAGTTCTTGTTACTTTTCATCCTCTCTAGCATTTGGTGGTGTCAGTGTTTGGACCATATTGGTATCTCACTATTTCAATTTATAATTCCCTAGTGATACATCATCTTGTATATCATTTCATATGCCTATTTTCCATATACATGTCATCTTTGGTGAGGTTTCTATTGAATTTTCTTGTTTTTTTGAGATAGGGTCGCACTGTAGCCCAGACTGATGTGGAATTCACTATGTAGTCTCAATGACACCTCAAACTCATGACAGTCCTCCTACCTCTGCCTCTCAAGTGTTGGGATTAAAGGTGTGTACCACTGTTTGATTTATATTGTTGAATTTTAAAAGTTCTCAGAGCTCGCCCAGGGATAAGAATTATTTACATCCTCATCAACCAGAACCATCAATGAATATACAGGATATTCAGGAAAAACCCTCCTGAAGGTTTCTTTGTTTGCTGTCAGACATTATAGAGTAGAAGGCAACAAGTAGAAGTAAAGATGATTGGGCAGGGTGTGGTGGTACAAGCCTTTAGTCCCAGTGTTGGGGGGGTTGTGTTGGGAGTTCAGGAAAGTCCTTTAACTCCAAACCCTGAGTTCGTGTTTGTATTCAACCAAAGAACTGGGCAAACCAAACTGAGAAGGATAATTATTAAATTATTATATTTATTTAGGGAAGTATAAAACCAAGGGAAGTGAAATGGATATCCCATGTGGTCTGGGTGCCTATGTGATGATCCTGGAAGAAATGTGAAAAAAGATTTAGAGAGGAAAGAAAAGAAAGTACAGAGGGCTGCAGATACGGCTTAGTAGTTAAGGTGCTTGCCTGCAAAGCCAAAGGACCCAGGTTCACTTCCCCAGGACCCACATAAGCCAGGTACACAAGGTGGCACATGCTTCTGGAGTTTGTTTGCCATGGCTTGGGGCCCTGGTGTGCCCATTCTCTCTCTGCCTCTCTCTTTCCCCCTCTCTCTCAAATACATAAAAAAGAAAAGAAAGTAGAGAGCTCCTGCCTTGTGGAGTTCAGGAAGCTGGTGGAGAAGGGTCAAGGTTTTCTCCCTTCATCTCAGCCCAGCTTAACAAAACCTGGAAGTTCAGAAGTGATGAATGGGCAGCCAAGAGAGCCCTTGCCACTGGTAAGGGTCTGTTCATAACCTTATTATAGTGGGCTTCAGATTCAAGTGAGCCAGATTGGGGCCTGATTGATCTGGGCTAAGGCTGGCTCAAGAAGAGGCCAGCCATGACATAACCAACCACAATGTCAGGATCAGATTTAAATTCTAGGAAAGCAGACCTCCCTCCCAGGGAGTAGTAGCTCGGGTCATTCTATGGAACTCTCCAGATTCTTCTCTGGCAAAGTAAAAACTGCAAGTATAGGCCCAAAGATATTCCTGGTTTTACTTCAGGGGCCCAGTCATGCTTACTGCCTTAATTCTCCCTCTGAAGAAGTAACCCTAGCTACCTTAGGGAATCAGGGCGGAGACCCATCTGGCTTCTTTAAGCGTGGCAGTTGGGAAAACTAGTGGACTATCTAAGATACTCAAAAAGTGTATTGGTGGAGTACAGGAAGACAATCTTGGAAGAAAATGCCAAGAAGAAAGAATAAAAGCAAGGAATTGGGAAGTGGGCACACAAAAAATTGGAAGCCTTTAAAGTTTCCATTCTTGTCGACTTCTAGGCCTTGGAAAGCATTTGAGGGAACCCAGGTAAATCAGTTTAGATTATCTCAAGACCTTCTGAGCATGAACTGACTGAGATGCACTCCCAGAACTGTTCACCGAATGGCACAGTAGTGTCTGATATGGTCCAGATCTGTTCCTATATGTCTTGTAAACAGATGGGATATTAGTAGAGCTATCAGAAATATAGACAAAACCTTGATAATGGCAAATATGCCACCCTGGGCAGCCATGAGGATGTTCATAGCCATATGACTTTGTATAATTATCTTCTTAATCATTTGAACCTCAGACATAAGAAGGAAGATTTGGGGCTGGAGAGATGGCTTAGTAGTTAAGGCACTTGCCTGCAAAGCCAAAGGACCCAAGGTAATTCCCCAGGACCCACATAAGCCAGATGTACAAGGTAGGGCATGTGTCTGGAGTTGGTTTGTAGCAGCTGGAAGCTCTGGCATGCTCATATTCTCTCTCCCTACCTCCCTCTCTTTTTTCCCTCTCTCTTTCAAATAAATAAGTAAATAATAATTTTTTAAAAAAGAATGAAGATTCAGGCTAGAGAGATGGTTCAGTGGCTAAGGCACTTGCCGGAAAAACCTAATGACCTGAATCCGATTTCCCAGTACTCACATAAAGCCTGGTGCACCCATTCATTCATTCATTCATTCATATTCTCTCTCTCTCTCTCTCTCTCTCTCTCTCTCTCTCTCTGCTTGCAAATAAATAGAAATTTTCTAAAAAGGAAGATTCCTTTACCTGTGTCATTTAAAGTCTTTTGGGTATATTTAGTGAATTTCTATGTGCTAGATGACATCTTCTAAGCCAGTAGGTGGAATACGAACCAAGACTAAATGATCATACCATTGAAAAACACTCCTAGTTTATCGGTATTTTAACACTGGTAAATTCGCTAAGTGCTCTAAGGAGGCCAAGGTAGGATGATATCCGTGAGTTTGAGGCTAGCCTGGGAGTACAGAATGAGTTCAAAGTCAGCCTGGGCTAGAGAACTTACCTCAAAAAAACAAGAACATCAAAAACTTTTGAAAGCAGATGAAACTTATAAGCAAGTTTATATAAAAAATTTGAAACATAATTTAAAAATTTTTATATCCCAAATAAGATTATTCAGGAGCTGGGCGTGGTAGTGCATGCTTTTAATCCTAGCACTTGAGAGGCAGAGGTAGGTGGATCGCCGTGAGTTCGAGGCCACCCTGAGACTGCATAGTGAGTTCCAGGTCAGCCTGGACTAGAGTGAGACCCTATCTCGGAAGAAAAAAAAAAAAAAAGATTGTTTAGTATCACCAGTTTTTTTATTTTTTTAATTTATTTATTTGAGAGACAGAGAGAATGGGCATGCCAGGGCCTCCAGTTGTTGCAAACTCCAGACAAATGCACTACCTTGTGCATTTGGCTTACATGGGTAGTGGGGAATCAAACTGGGCTCCTTTGGCTTTGCAGGCAAGCACCTTAACTGTTAAGCTACTCCTCTAGCCCCAGTATCACCAAATTTTTAAGAGAGATGAAACAGTGTATTCTGATTCAGTAGCGAGAAAAAGGCTATGAGTTGGAAATTATATAATAGTATAAAAATAATGATAGCCAATGATAGTTAAGTACTACTAAGTGAAAATTCTTGACAACTTTAATATACATTTAATTTTCTTCTTATAAATTAATATCTTCTGTGATTGCCAGATAAGTTCCATGATTCATATAATTATCATGTAACATTTGAGAATTTAATAAAGAATATTGCCAAGCATAGTGGCACACACCTTTAATCCCAGCATTCGGGTGGCAGAGGTAGGAGGATTGCTGTGAGTTTGAGGCCACCCTGAGACTACATAGTGAATTCCAGATCAGGCTGCGCTGGATCAAGACCCTACCTCGAAAAAAACAAAAACAAATAAATAAATAAATAAATGAAAGAAGTTCATGGTTATCTGTAGCTACATAGTGAGTTCAAGGCCAGCCTGGACTACAATGGAAAACTCTTTCAAAAAAGGGGGAAAAAAGAACGCTTAAATGGAGAAATCTAAATGTTTCTACTAAGAACATATTATGTCCAGTTAATGTCATATCTTTTTTTTTTTTTTCTTTCATGGTAGGGTCTATTCTAGCCCAGGCTGACCTGGAACTCAGTGTGTAGTTCCAGGCCAGTCTCAAACTTCCAGCAATCCTCCTACCTCTGTGCCCCACTCCCACTCTGAGTGCTGGGATTAAAGACATGGTGTCACCATGCCTGACTAACTCCATATATTTTTTTAAAATATGTTTTATCATTTATTTAATTTGTGTGTGTATGTTATGGGGGAGAGGTAGATGAGAATGGGTGCATCAGGGCCTCTAGACCCTGAAAACCAACACCATACACATGTGCCACCTTGGGCATCTGGCTTACATGGGTCCTGGGAAATTGAACTTAGGTCCTTTGGCTTTGCAGGCAAGTGCCTTAACCACTAAGGCATCTCTCTAGCCCTAATTTTTTTTTCTTAATTTTTATTAACATGTTCCATGATTATAAAAAATGTCCCATGGTGCTACCCTCCCTCCCCCCCCCACTTTCCCCTTGGAAATTCCATTCTCTATCATATCCCCTCCCCATCTCAATCAGTCTCTCTTTCATTTTGATGTCATGATCTTTTCCTCCTCTTATGATGGTCTTGTGTAGGTAGTATCAGGCACTATGAGGTCATGGATATTCAGGCCATTTTATGTCTGGAGGGAGGACGTTGTAAGGAGTCCTACCCTTTCCTTTGGCTCTTACATTCTTTCTACCACCTCTTCCGCATTAGACTCTGAGCCTTGGAAGGTGTGATCAAGATGTTACTCAGTACTCCACTCACTTCTTTCCAGCACTATGATACCTTCTGAGTCATCCCAAGGTCACTGCCATCTGAAAAGAGAAGATTCTCTACCCAAAGTGAGAGTAGCGTTAATATAAGGGTATAAATATTAAGAAAAGTGCTGACTGGGCAGTTTGATAAGCATAGTATATACATTTTTCCAGACATCAGCAGATGTTACACCCCTATGGCTCCTGACTACCCCTGTTTTAAGTTTTCAGTATCAGGGATGTATTCCCCCCCATGGAGCAGGCCTCCAGTCCAATTGGAGGGCAGTTGGTTTCCACCATGACAGACGTGCCACTATTGCACCCTTTGACTCATTTGGCCTGGCTGGCCAATTATAAGGCTTTCAGTGTCCACTGCTGAGTATCTTCACTGGTGATATCTCTCTCCCATTGAACTACATGTAGAATGGCTTCTTCCAGCTTTCTGTCAGCTGGTCTACATGGAAGAGGTTATCAGCTCAGTTCCAGCAGAATTTCTCAGTGGCCTTGCAACCCAAGTATGTGGAGTCTTCAGCAATAGGGTCTTACCATCTATTCCTGGTGGGAAATCAAGGGCCTTGGCAATGGCCTATAATGTTTTGGGGGCATCAGGAACCTCCCTGGCCAACAACTCACTGGAGGTATCCCATCCCTGGTACTGAAAATTTTCTAACAACGATCTATGGCTCCTGAGTGTTCCATTGTCCAAAACCAGAGGATTCCATATGATTTGCATCCTCTTAGATTTTGATTAGCCCTCCCTCCACCTTTCCTTTACTCAGTCTCTTCCCCTGACCTCACTTTGGGCCTTTTCACCCCCATTAATCTATTCTTCTACTTACATATATACAATATCAACCTATTAAGTACCGTCCTCCCTTTCTTTCTCTTCCCTTTATATCTCCTTTTTAACTTACTGGCCTCTGCTACTGAGTTTTTTCCTTCTCACACAGAAGTCCAATCATCTGTAGCTAGGATCCACATATGAGGGAAAACATGTGACGCTTGGCTTTCTGGGCTTGGGTTACCTCACTTAGTATAATCCTTTCCAGATCCATCCATTTTCCTGCAAATTTCATGACTTCATTTTTCTTTACCTCTGAGTAGAACTCCATTGTATAAATGTGTCCACATCTTCATTATCCACTCATCAGTTGAGGGACATCTAGGCTGGTTCCATTTCCCAGCTATTATGAATTGAGCAGCAATAAACATGGTTGAGCATGTACTTCTAAGGAAATGGGATGAGTCCTTAGGATATATGCCTAGGAGTGCTATAGCTGGGTCATATGGTAGATCAATTTTTAGCTGTCTTAGGAACCTCCACACTGATTTCCACAATGGCTGGACCAGATTGCATTCCCACCAACAGTGTAGAAGGGTTCCTCTTTTTCCGCATCCTCGCCAGCATTTATGATCATTTGTTTTCATGATGGTAGCCAATCTGACAGGAGTGAAATGGAATCTCAATGTAGTTTTAATCTGCATTTCCCTGATGACTAGGGATGTAGAACATTTTTTTAGATGCTTATGCGCCATCCATATTTCTTCTTTTGAGAACTCTGTTTAGCTCCATAGCCCATTTTTTTAATTGGCTTGTTTGATTTCTTATTATTTAGCTTTTTGAGTTCTTTGTATATCCTAGATATTAATCCTCTATCAGATATATAGCTGGCAAAGATTTTTTCCCATTCTGTAGGTTGCCTCTTTGCTTTATTTACCATGTCCTTTGCAGTACAAAATTTTTGTAATTTCCTGAGGTCCCAGTGGTTAATCTGTGGTTTTATTGCCTGAGCAATTGGGATTACATTCAGAAAGTCTTTGCCAAGACCAATATGTTGAAGGGTTTCCCCCACTTTTTCCTCTAGCAATTTCAGAGTTTCAGGTCTGATGTTAAGGTCTTTAGTCCATTTGGACTTAATTCTTGTGCATGGAGAGAGAGAAGAATCTATTTTCATCCTTCTACAGATACATACCCAGTTTTCCTAGCCCTAAATTTTTTATTTGTATTTATTTATTAGAGAGAGAGAGGCAGATAGGAAGAGAGAAAGAACGAGCGCTCCAGAGCCTCCAGTCACTGCAAACAAACTAGACACATGCACCACCTTATGCATCTGGCTTACACGGGTCCTAGGGAATTGGTCCTTTGGCTTTACAGGCAGATGCCTTAACCGCTAAGCCATCTCCCCAGCCCTAACTTCATATCTTTTATTATTTATTTATGTATTGGAGAGAGAGAGACAGATAGAATGGACATGCCAGGGCCTCCAGTCACTGCAAACAAACTCCACACACATGCGCCACTTCGTGCATCTGGCTTACATGGATCCTGGGGAATCAAACCTGGGTCTTTAGGCTTTGCAGGCAAGCGCTTTAACCACTACGCCATCTCTCCACCCAACTTCATGTCTTCTAGTAGTATTATCAGGTTAAATCAATTAGGAAAATATTACAATATAGAAACAGTTGTTTAGAGCTGAGAAGATGGCTACATGGTTAAAGAAACAGTTGTTTTCTTTAATTTTATATATTTATTTATTTGCAAGCAGAGGGAGATAGAAGACAGAGAAAATGGGCATACTAGGGCCTCTAGCTGCTGCAAACGAACTCCAGATGTAAGCATCTGGCTTTACGTGGGTACTGGGGGATTGAACCCAGTCATCAGGCTTTGCAGGCAAAAATGCCTTAACCACTGAGACATCTCTTCAGCCCTAAAAAACAGGTGTTTTTTTTTTTTTTTTTTCTTTTTGTTTTTCGAGGTAGGGTCTCACTCTAGTCCAGGCTGACCTGGAATTCACTATGTAGTCCCAGGGTGGCCTTGAACTCACGGTGATCCTCCTACCTCTGCCTCTGAGTGCTGGGATTAAAGGCATGCACCACCATGCCTGGCTAAGAAACAATTTTTTTAATTTAGCAAATGCGTCAGTATTTTAAACCATACTTTTGGATAACATGTATTGATAAAGTGTTCAAAATTAGAGTAAATAGGTATACTTATAAGCCCTGCCTTTCTTCTTTGCATTGTTTATTTCTGTAGTAGATTGATCTCACATTAAAATCTAAAACCACCACTTCCTTCGAGGTTTCATGTCACCCTGGAGAGAGCTCTTCAGAATATTACACTAGAGTTGTACTATATCCCATCTCAACATTTCCATCACTGATCTGGCTAAAGGTTTAGAAAGTAGGTTTATCTGCTTGCATATAATATTCATAGCTAGCCTTGGGTAGCTGATACCATAGAAAACAATTTAAAAATGTGTCCCTCAACTTTTGTCTAATATATTATACACCTGTCTTTCCTTCTCCTAACACACTTTGATACTTTGCATATAATATAAATTCATAATTCAGGCTATTCCATGAAGTAGAAAGAATTATTTTCTTGCTGGGCATGGTGGCGCACGCCTTTAATCCGGAGGCAGAGGTAGGAGGATCGCCGTGAGTTCGAGGCCACCCTGAGACTACATAGTGAGTTCCAGGTCAGCCTGGGCTAGAGTGAGACCCTACCTCGAAAAATAAAAAAATATATATTTTCTTGATATTTTTACTAAATTAATGTATAAATTGTATGTTTCCCTTACTTTAGCATAATATCCTTAATGATACAGTTTTACTAATAGAAACTGAAAATTAGAAAGTCTCTACATAAATTATATCCTTATTTACTCTAGGAATATGAAGCACGAACAGGGAGAACTTGTAAACTACCACCTCAGTCTTCAAGACGTAAGAATTTTGAGTTTGAGCCACTTTCTACCACTGCCCTGATTCTTGAGGACCGACCATCGTAAGTATTTAGAGATCATCAGGAGCACTATTTATATTTTAAACTTAGATTGCAGTTTTTCATTATGTTTCACTTAAAAATATGGGAAAATAAATTCAGAAAATAATTTATTTAAAAAATTAAATCCTAGTTCTGAATCCTCCAAACTATCAGGGAGGAACATATTGTTGAAATCCAAGTCTTCTCTAAAAATATCTACAAACCAATGATGAAACAAAATCTTGATTCTTGTCAGTAATGGTGGCTTATACAGGTATACTGCTCTCCAAGAGGCTGAAATGAGAGGATCCCTTGAACCCGCCCACACTATGGGACCAGCCTGGAGCACATACATAGCAAGACTCCAACCTCAACAACAACAAACACAGGGAACAAAACAGTGAAAAATAACTTGGCTCTTTATGTCTGTTTCTAGTGCAGTACTCTTACACCAGGGCTTCTTGCCACTGCAGATGAACTCTAAGTTCCAATACCACTTTGTGTAACTGACTTTACATGGATACTGGAGAATTGAACCCAAACCATCAGACTTTGCAAGCAAACACTTTCAACTGCTGGGCCATCTCTCCACCCTCAAGAATCTGTTCTTTAAAACATCTTAAATGCTTTTGTTCTCAGCTCTGCCCTTTTATTGTGTTTTTTTTAACTTGTTATTGAAAACTTCCATAAATATAGGCAATATACCATGATCATAATCCCCTCTCATCACCCTCTCCCAATTTCTGCTCCACTGAATCCCTTCCTTTCATCTAGTCTCTCTTCTATTTTGATGTCATCATTTTTAAATTCTCCTATTATGCAGGTCTTGTGTGTAGCCTCAGCCACTATGAGGTCATGAACATCAAGGCCACTTTGTGTCTGGAAGACAGTATTGTAAACACTCCTCCCTTCCTGTGGCTTTATTTCTGTCATCTTACAATGGTCTCTGAGTCTTGGAGGATGTGATAGAGATGTTTTACTTAGTGTTGAACACAAAACTGTCACTTCTTCCCAGCACTATGGTGACTTTTGAATCACCCCAGTAATCACATTGCCATCTGAAAAGACAACCTTTGCCCATTTTTTGTTGTCCACGTGCTGCTGTTTTTCAGGATAATGTCTGATTTATATTGAATAAAACACACCTTTCCTAAAGCAAGACCCTTGTTTCTTGGTTCCTTTTACCCTTTATGGGCCTTCTGGATCTATTCTTCCATTAGTCCTAGCATCTTGTTATTTTCCTATTCTACCACTGTTATCTTGTTAAATATCAAAAAGAATCTGGAAGAAAACAAGCAGAAGTGGAATAATTTGTAGATATTGCAAGAAAAGAAAGGCTGGGCATTGATAGTTGTATTTTTCAGACTAAACAATTGTGGTCGGATATAACTTGTTTTGTTGTGTTTTGAGGTAGGGTTTTACTCTAGCCCAGGCTGACCTGGAACTTACTTTATAGTCACAGGCCTTGAACTCTCAAATGCTGGGACTATAGGTATGAGCTGATTAGACTTTTTGATCTGATAAATTTCCTCACATTCATTTTTAAAAATACTTTTATTTATCAGAGAGAGAATGGGTGTGTCAGGGCCTCTAGCCACTACAAATGAACTTCAGACTCATATACTACCATGTACATCTGGCTTATGTGTTTTTTGAGGGTTTTTTCTTAGCATGTTCATAATTTCTGTTTATTCATTTATGTGGGGGAGGGCCATGCATGTGCCACAGCACACATGGAAGGCAAGAAGACAACTTTAGGCTGGGCATAGTGGCCCATGTCTTTAATCCCAGCACTCGAGAGGTAGAGGTATGTGGATAGCCATGAGTTTGAGACCTCCCTGAGACTACATAGTGAATTTCACATCAGCCTGAGCTAGAGTAAAACCCTACCTCAAAACAACAACAACAGAAGGGCTGGAGAGATGGCTTAGCAGTTAAGGCGCATGCCTGCGGAGCCTAAGGACCCAGGTTTGATTCTCCAGGTCCCATGTAAGCCAGATGCACATGGTGGCGCATGTATCTGAAGTTTGTTTGCAGTGGCTAGAGGCCCTGGTGTGCCTATTCTCTCTCTCTCTCTCATAAACGAATAAATAAAAATAAAATCTTTTTGCCGGGCGTGGTGTTGCATGCCTTTAATCCCAGCACTCAGGAGGCAGAGGTAGGAGGATCACCATGAGTTCGAGGCCACCCTGAGACTACATAGTGAATTCCAGGTCAGCCTGAGCTAGAGTGAGACCCTACCTCCGGGCGGGTGGGGGGGCCCAGGGAAGAAGACAACTCCACCTTCTTTGACTCAGGGTCTCTTGCCACTACAAACAAACTGCCAGACAATAAAGGAATGTCATATCGTACTAGCTGGTCTGCAAGCTTCAGAGTTTCCTGTCTCTGCCTTCCATTGTTGTAATGAAACGGGTGGAAGTTAGCACCCAGTGATCTATGCCTGAGCGAGTCCTTGCCCAGACTATGTGACAATTCACAAGGTCGGTGGGAGGAATGTAATAAGCTTCATTAAACAGGATTCAGGAATACAGTAAACACAGAAACAGCAGCTAATTATGACTAATTAATTATGAGCAGTAAAAGCATCCATTCATATGGATGGGAGCCCTAAAGTGGAAACTCAATTGATGGCTGGATTTGGGGATAATTTTGTTGGGGCTGTCTTTAACTATAATTGAAAGTATCTTAAACTGATTGACTACTGAAAGTTTAGCAATAATTGGGAGATATTTGGAATTGGGAGGATCAAGGTGAGCTGCCTGGTAAAAGTTATTGTGAAAAAGCAGTCACTGTAACTAGCTGATCACAATTTTTCTGGCTGAATTCCCAGAGCCCTCAGTTAACCATGTAGTTCTCTTAGTTAACTATATAATTTCTACATGCAGTGGATTTCTCCCTCAATAAGTATGTTGGGATCATGCATCTGGCTTTATGTGGATCCTAGGAAATTGAACCTGGCAGGCTTTGCAAGCAAATGCCCTTAGCCACTGAGCCATCTCCCAACCCCATGTTTATGATTTCTTAAGTGTATGTGTGTATAATAGCTATTTTGTCATCATCGTGCTATACAAATTCTATTCTCTATGACATTTCTGTGTCATTACTATTGATTGATTTTTCTTCTCCTTATGTGTACTTCACATCTCTTAATTTTTGTAGCATGACAGGCACTGTATAGGATTAGATGCGTAGGTACTGGAAAGAGAGAGAGAGAGAGAGAGAGAGAGAAAGAGAAAGAGAAAGAGTGAGTGTGTGTATGTGTTTAAAAGCAGAGCCTTAGTATAATTTAAGTTGATCTGGAACTCACTCTGAAACCCAGGCTGGCCTCTTTTGTTTTTAAACTTTATTTTTATTTATTTATTTGAGAGAGAGAGAAAGAGAAAGAGGCAGAAAGAGGGAGAGGGACAATGGGCACGCCAGGGCCTCCAGCCACTGCAAACAAACCCCAGACACATGCTCCCCTTGTACATCTGGCTTATGTGCGTCCTGGAAGTGTCGAACTGGGATCCTTTGGCTTTGCAGGCAAACACCTTAACCATTAAGCCATCTCTCCAGCCCTGGTCCATTTTTTTTTTTTTCAATATATAGCTTTTTTTAAAAAGTTTTTTTTTGTTTGTATTTGTTTATTTATTTGAGAGCGACAGACAGGTAAAGAGAGAGAATGGGTGCACCAAGGCCTCCAGCCACTGCAAATGGACTCCAGATACATGTGCTACCTTGTACATCTGGCATATGTGGGTACTGGGGAATCGAACCTTGAACCTGGGTCCTTAGGCTTCACAGGCAAGCACTTAACTGCTAAGCCATCTCTCTCCAGCCCATGCTGGCCTCTTGAGTTCTGGGATTATAGGTGTGAACTACCATGCCTAGCTTTGTATTCTTTTAAATGTTTTTTTTCTGGGGGGCAGGGGTTCGAGGTAAGGTTTCACTCTAGCCCAGGCTGATTTGGAATTCAGTATTCAGTATGTAGTCTCAGGCTGGCCTCACACTCACGGTGATCCTCCTGCCTCTGCCTTCCACAAACTGGGATTAAAGGCGTTTAGTGTGGTATTCTGTTGTCTTAATTCTTTTAATCTAATTTTTGTTAGAGTGATTCCAGAAAAGCCTTTAGTTATAAAAGCTAATTTGTCTTTAATACTGAGGCTGCGCCCTTGTAAGGTCTTTATCTGATACCTCTGTTAGTAAAAGGTCTTTCGACTCTTGATTGTTCTCATGGAATCTTTGAAAAAAGTTTGTTAAAAAAATATATTTTGCCGGGCATGGTGGCACACGCCTTTAATCCCAGCACTCGGGAGGCAGAGGTAGGAGGATCATGGTGTGTTCAAGGCCACCCTGAGACTACATAGTGAATTCCAGGTCAACCTGGGCTAGAATGAAACCCTACCTTGAAAAACAAAAAAAGCAAACAAACAACAAACAACAACAACAAATATACATATATATATATATATTTTTTTTTTTTCCCCCTCCTGCCGGGCATGGTGGCACACGCCTTTAATCCCAGCACTGGGGAGGCAGAGGTAGGAAGTCGAGGCCAGCCTGAGGCTATGTAGTGAATTCCAGGTCAGCCTGAGCTAGAGTGAGACCCTACCTGGAAAAAAAAAAAAAAATTCTTAGCTGGGTGTAGTGGTGCATGCTTTTAATCTTAGCACTTGGGAGGCAGAGGTGGGAGGATTGCCATGAGTTTGAGGCCAGCCTGAAACTACATAGTGAATTCCAGGTCAGCCTGAGCTAGAGTGAGACCCTACCTCAAAAAAACAAAGCCGGGCGTGGTGGTGCACGCCTTTAATCCCAGCACTCGGGAGGCAGAGGTAGGAGGATTGCCATGAGTTCGAGGCCACCCTGAGACTCCATAGTGAATTCCAGGTCAGCCTGGGCTAGAGTGAAACCCTACCTCGAAAAACCAAAAAAAAAAAAAAATTCTTTTTCCCTTGGGCCAGAGAGATGGCTTAGCATGGTTAAGGTGCTTACCTGCGAAGTCTAAGGAACCATGTTTGACTCTTCCGATCCCACATAAGCCAGAATGCACAAGGTGACACAAGAGCACAGGCCACACATACATTACAAGGTGGTCATGTGACTGGAGTTTGATTACAGTGGCCGGAGGCCCTGGTGTGCCAAGTCTCTCTTGCACGCATGCACTTGCTCTCACCCTCACATAAATAATAAAAGGGGAGCCAGGCATGGTGGCGCGTACCTTTAATCCCAGCACTTGGGAGGCAGAGGTAGGAGGATCGCCATGAGTTCTAGGCCACCCTGAGACTACATAGTGAATTCCAAGTCAGCCTGGGCCAGAGTGAGACCCTACCTTGAAAAACCAAAAAAAAAAAAAAAAAAAAAAAAAAGGGAGGGAGGGGGCGGGGGGGCCAGTCTATTCGACTTGCCTCAAAAAAAATATTTTTCTTTATTTTCATACAGAGACAGACAGAACATATAGATGTGCCAGGGCTTCTTGCCAGTGCAACCAAATTGCAGATCTGTGCATCTGGCTTTATGTGGGCACTGGGGAATTGAACCTGGGCTGACAGGCCTTGCAAGCAAGTGCCTTTAACCTCTGAGCCATCTCTCCATTCTGGTGATTCTTTCCTTGGACATAGTTTAATCACCTACAAAGAGATTTGGCAGGACTTCTCTGTAGCAGCCTCCATTCTTGTTCTATAGTGTATAATTTCTAGTTGTCTTGGACTCCCAAACTCCCAGTTGTCTCTTTAACTCAGGAAGAATTGGTGGTGGGACCTGATTGTGTATTCTCTTACATCACTTGGATCTGGAACTCCAAGCAGTAAAATTAAGCACTTTATTTTATTTGTTTGTTTGTGTTTTAGGTAGGGTCTTGCTGTAGCCCAGACTGACCTGGACTTCACTATGTAGTCTCAGGGTTGCCTTGAACTCAGTGATCCTCCTATCACTACCTCCGGAGTACTCAGACTAAAGGTGTGTGCCACCATGCCTGGCTAAATATATATAGTAATAATATTATGTATTATCTGCAGGGAGGGGGGAGAGAGAAAGAAAGAGAAAGGGCATGGGTGCACACAAACACCCCCAAAAATAAATAAAATAAAAGGAAAACATGTCAGATGTGGTGGTGTATGCTTTTAATTCCAGCCCTCAGGAGGCAGAGGTAGGAGGACTGCTGTGAGTTTAAGGCCAGCCTGAGAGTTTAAGGCCAGCCTGAGAGTACATAATGAATTCCAGGTCAGCCTGGGCTAGAGCAAGACCCTACCTTGGTGGGGATGGGGGAAACTCGGGATTAGAGTGATTGCTCAGCAGTTAAGGACACTTGATTGCAAAGTTTACTGGCTTGGGTGCAATTCCTCAGCTTCCACATAAAGCCAGATGCCCAAAATAGAAATGACACAAAGAACATGGAGATCTGCACTGCAATGGGTGATTCTGTTGATCTCTTCAGCCCCTCCCCACCTTCAAGTCTAATAAAATGGTTTGATCACCAAAAAAAAAAAAAAAAAAAAAAAAAAAAAGCCAGGCATGGTGGTAGGAGGATCACTGTGAGTTCAAGGCTACACTGAAACTGCATAGTGAATTCCAGGTCAGCCTGAACTAGAGACTCTACCTCAAAAACCAACAAACAAAAAAAAAGGTACAAGCATCTGAGGCTTGTTGCTTTCATAAACAAGACTCTGGAGTTAACAACTCCTCCCAACATGCATACACATGCACACACGTTCATTCAAGTAAATAAATTATATTATTTATTCATTATATTTTTATTTATTTGAAAGCAGAGAGAGAGAGAAAGTATGGGTTCACCTGGACCTCTTGCTACTGCAAACAAACTTCAAACATTTGTGCCACTTTGTGTATCTGGCTTTTTGTGGGCTTTGGGGATTGAACTTGGGCCATCAGACTTTGTAAGCAAGCACCTTTACCCACTGAGCCATCTCTACAGCCCCTAAGAATATTTTTGAAAATATAAATAAAGGGCTGGAGAGATGGCTTAATGGTTAAGGTGCTTGCCTGTGAAGCCTAAGGACCCAGGTTCAATTCCCCAGAACCCACGTAAGCCAGATGCACAAGGTGATGCATGCATCTGGAGTTCATTTGCAGTGGCTAGAGGCCCTGGCATGCCCATTCTCTCTCTATCCACTTACTTCTCTCAAATAAATATAAAAATTTAAAATATTAAAAAAATAAATAAATTGAAATTAAAAAAAAAAACCCTCTGGTATGGTATGCCCAGAACTTGGGTGGTGGAGACAAAGATGAGTTTAGGTTAGCATGGGCTGCATGAGACCCTATCTGAAACAAACACAAAATAAAAATAAAAACTACTGACTGAGTATAATTAGTAGTCTGTGTAAACATTTGTTTACATGAAACATGTAATAATCATAAAATAAAAGTATATATACACATCATACAATAAACATCAGCAAGCTGAATTCTGATTTTGGCCTAAAATACAGAGTTCCTTTTAGTCTTATATATATGTATTTTCTTTTTTGTTTTGTTTTGTTTTCTTTTTTTTCAAGTTTTTATTAACAACTTCCATGATTATTAAAAAAATCCCATGGTGATACCCTCCCTCCCCCCACTTTCCCCTTTGAAACTCCATTCTCCATCATATCCCTTCCCCATCTCAATCAGTCTCTCTTTTATTTTGATGTCATGATCTTTTCCTCCTCTTATGATGGTCTTGTGTAGGTAGTGTTAGCCACTGTGAGGTAATGGATATCCAGGCTCTTATTTTTTTTTAATATTTTATTTTTATTTTTTATTTGAGAGGGAGAATGAATTGGCATGTCAGGACCTCCAGCCGCTGTAAATGAACTCCAGACTCATGTGCCACTTGGTGCATCTGGCTTACGTGGGTCCTGGGGAATCAAACCTTGGTCCTTCAGTTTTGCAAGCAAGCGCCTTAACTGTTAAGTCATCTCTCCAGTCCTAGCCTTATATTTTTTAACTTAATCTAATTCATTTATTTATTTGAGAGAGAGAGAATGGAAACACTGGGGCCTCTAGCCACTACAAACAAACTCCAGATTTATGTGCTACATTGTGCATCTGACTTACATGGGTCTTGGGAAATCAAACCTGGGTCCTTAGACTTGGCAGGCAAATGCCTTAACTGCTGAGCCATCTCTCCAGCCCTAACCTTAGATTTTTTGTGAATTAAGGTTAGGTTAGAAATTCTTTGCATCTGATTCAGAAAAATAATAAGTTGAAGAATTTATCTATTGGAAATTGACCTTACTTAAATAATTTTTTTCCAGAAATCTTCCTGCTAAATCTGTGGAAGAAGCTTTACGTCACCGACAAGAGTATGATGAAATGGTGGCTGAGGCTAAAAAACGAGGTATAAAACTTAACTTCAAATGGTACAGTTGATTTACTACTTTTAACAGGTTAATTTCATTAGGAAGATGGATTGTAAAATAGATCGAGTCTATCTTCAAGGTGATACTGCAGTTTTATCTATCTCTAGTAGTTTGATTTATTTATTTTTGTGTGTGTATATGTGCATGGTGTCTCACAGTGGGCATGTGGAGATCAAAGGAGTTGTCTATGCTATGCCTTCTTTGAGACTTGTCTTTGTTGTTTTGTTGCTGCAAATGAGTCTGGGCCATGAGTTTTAGATTCTCCCTGCTCTACCTCCCATTGTTATAGGAGCTCTGGGATCATGGATGCAGGCACCACATTGCTGCAGGCTTTCCAAGCAAGTGCCTTTAACTGTTAAGCCATCGTCCCAGCCCCTCTAGTATTTTATATATATATTTGTGTGACACCACACCTGGCAACCTTGACTTTCTGAATATTTTATTTTTATTTATTCATTTATTTGACAGAGAGAGAGAGAGGGAGACAGAGAGAGGCATGCCAGGGCCTCCAGCCATTGCAAATGAATTCCAGATGCATGCTCCACCTTGTGCATCTGGCTTCCATGGGTCCTGGGGAATAGAACCTGGTTCCTTTGGCTTTGCAGGCAAATGCCTTAAACACTTAAGCAATCCCTCCAGCCCAAACAATATTTTTGTTTATTTGCAAACAGACATTGAGCATGCCAGGGCCTCCTACCACTGCAAATGATCTCCAGTTGCATGCACCACTTTGTGCATGTGGCTTTACATATGTACTGGGGAGTTGAATCTAGGCCATCTGGCTTTGCAAGCGAGTACCTTTAAACACTGAGCTATCTCTCCAGCACCCCCTCTAGTATTTTTATAATTTATTTTGTTTTAGTAGGGCATTGTGGTGCATAATTTTAATTCCAGCACTGGGGGAAGCAGAGATAGGAGGACAGCTTTGAGTTCAAGGCAACCCTGAGACTACATAGTGAATTACAGGTCAGCCTGGGCTAGAGTGAGACCCTACCACAAAAAAAAAAAAAAAAAAAAAAATGTCTATTTTGTTTTCCTTTGCATTTGAGACAAGGTGTCTGTCTCTGCAGCCCTAGCTGGCCTAGAAATTGACATGACTTTCCTGCTTCTTCCTCCCTAGTGCTGGAATTACTGGATTTAGCCACCACACCCTGCATTTAGTTGTTTTTAATATTTTACATTTATTTATTTAAGAGAGAGGGAGAGAATAGACACAGCCAGGGCCTCTCCTCTGCAAACCAACTCTAGACACATGTGCCACCTTGTGCATCTGGCTTTACATGGGTATTGGAGTGTTGAACCTAGGCTCAGGCTTTGCAGGCAAGTCTTAACTGCTGAGTCATCGCTCTAGCCTCCCTAGCCCAGGCTGACCTGGAATTCATTCTGTAGTCCCAGGCTGTCCTCCAACTCACAATAATGTTCACTCTGCTCTCCTGAGTGCTGGGATTAAAGGCATGCACCACCACATCTGGCTTTGTTTGTTGTTAAAGAGGAATAAAGTACCATTCTAGGATGACAGAACTTTTACAAAACTATTATAAGGAGAGACAACAGATGACTATGAGGGATTTTGAAATGTTACAAAACTTGGACCGCTGTCATTTTAATTTATAAATAAAAATGTTAGTCATTAGGCCAGATGTGGTGGTGCATGCCTTTAATCCTAACACTTGGGAGGCAAAGGTAGGTAGGAGGATCGCCATGAGTTCCAGGCCACCCTGAGATTACATAGTGAATTCTAGGTCAGCCTGAGCTACAATGAAACCCTATTTCGAAAACCCAATAAAAATGTTAGTCATGGGGCTGGAGAGATGGCTTAGCAGTTAAGTGCTTGCCTATGAAGCCTAAGGACCCTGGTTCAAAGTTTGATTCCCCAGTACCCACATAAGCCAGATGGCACAAGGCGGTGCATGTATCTTGAGTTCATTTGCAATGGCTGGAGGCCCTAGTGCGCCCATTCTCCCCCCCACTCTCTCTCTCTGTTGCTCTCAAATAAATAAATAAATAAATAAATAATTTTTAAAAAGGTTAGTCATGAACTCATTCCTGTATTTCATTTTGTACAGTTCTAGCTGACTTGGAACTCACTCTTTAGTCACAGATTGGCCTCAAACTCATGGTGATCCTCCTACCTCTGCATTCCCAGCACTGGGATTAAAGGCATGTGCCATTATGCCTGACTTATAATTGAATAATTTTAATATAATGACATGAAAGCTTCCTATATGACTTGATTTTTTTGTTTGTTTTTTGTTTTTCAAGGTAGGATCTCACTATAGCCCAGGCTGATCTAGAACTTACTCTGTAGCCCAGGATAGCATCGAACTCATGGTTACCCTCCTACCTCCGCTTCCAGAGTGGTAGGATTAGAGATATATGCCACCACTGCCAGCCTATAAGATTTGAGAATATAATTTTAAAGTTAAAATTTGCTTTTGTGTGTTACAATTTATCTTCAGTGTCCTCATTCTATCATTTTGTTAGGGACATGTGCATAAATTCACATTTATTTAGCTTTTTTCTCAAATCAAAAAAGTAAAGATAATTTAACAGCATTTACTGAACATTGTGAGTTCAAGATAAATATTCATTTTTAGAAATATATTTATAAATATACATATTTAAAATATGTATTTTATATATATTTAGACTTAGAAGTTGATATATTTTCCTGTTACCTAAGTGAATAGAATATTACAGTAGTATATAGTTCTGTTTGTGTTTCTTTAATGTTTATCATTAGGGTAAACATAAGCTATGTAAGACCAGTTATATCATTTTTATTTTTATTTATTTGAGAGAGACAGAAGCAGACAGAGAAAATGGGCATGCCAGGGCCTCCAGCTGCTGAAAACGAACTGCAGACACATATGCTACCTTGTACATGGCTTATGTGGGTCCTGGGGAATTGAACCTGGGTCCTTAGGCTTCTCAAGCAAGTGCCTTAACAGCTAAGCTATTTCTCCAGCCTAGTTATATCTTTCTTAAATGCCTAATTATTTAAATATATTGAGTTTACTTTAATGTACAAAATTTGATACATGTCCAGTGTACCAAGTAAGTTTTAATTGACTCTTAACATTGACTTTGCTATTTGATTAAATTTATTGACAAATAGGTATCCTAAAACTTTAATAGATAATAGGAATAATACCAAGTTGAAGGCTGAGCATGGTGGCACACGCCTTTAATCTTAGCCTTTGGGAGGTAGAGGTTGGAAGATTGCTGTGAGTTCAAGGCCACCCTGAGATTACATAGTCAACCTGGGCTAGAGCAAGACCCTACCTCAAAAAACCAAAAAAGAAGGGAAAAAAAATACCAAACTGAGAAATCAGAAGATCACAGCTTGAATCCTGTTCCATGCTACCTGTTTCTATAGGCCTGCTGGGCTCCGCCGGCGGGGGCAGGTAGTGCCGAGGGAAGGACCAGGCCCACTGGTTCCTCCCGAGGGGTTGAGGAGATGAGCGTCCCACGACTCAGACCTCTCCTGGCCACCAGAGAAAAACCACACTGAGTCGGGAGTCTTGTCGAAGCAGGAACTCGATTTATTGCTATGAACAGTTGCCTATATAATGTTGGGGATGAAGGCGGGGATTCTAGGATGGTGGGGAAAGGTAAGGGCCAATAGTAAACTGTGACTATTGAAATGATAATTCTAACTCCCATGTGGAGGTAGCAGGTAAGAAGCCATTAGGCGTCTTGCTGAGTCACGTCTGGCCAGAGGCAGATCACCAAACTTTAGCTAGGCTCAGGAAGTTCCACTAGGCCTCACACCTGGGCCTTTCAGAGGCCAACATAGGCCAACTGTGTTTCTTCATCTGTACAATTAAAATCAGGTTGACTATATTAGGTTTTTACTTGCCTGTCTTTCAACAATTTTTTAAATTATTAACTTAAAAGAATGAGTGAGTATGGGTGCAGTAGGGCTTTCTACCACTACAAACGAACTCCAGATGCATATGCAACTTTGTACATCTGGCTTTACGTGGGTACTGGGGAATTGAACTCAGATTGTCAGGCATTGCAAGCAAGTGCCTTTAACCATTGAGCCATCTTTCCAACCCTCAACAATTTTCTTTCAAGCAGTGGAACCTTATTATAAGACATCCTACACATACAAGTAAAAGTAGAGCTCCTGCCTGGCTTCATGCTTACCCCTCAAGACATATATGAAACACATTGTGAAAATAGTTTGGCTAGTTGATTTCTTACAAGTCCTCAGTGGTTCTAAAATTTTATATAACTTTTCATTTATAGCTCACTTCCCCATATTTGAGGCAGCTCCTGTTCCAAAATAGTGACCTCTAAATTCAAAGGTATATTGTTTTTTATGTGCTTGTTGGGGGGATTTTTTTATTTCAATTGAATTAGGAAAGTGAAACACCATACTAGAATGGTTCATGTACAAATAGTGCCATTGGCAAAATTATTTTTAATTTCATGTAATCTGTGTTAAGAGATTCATAAACCCCTTGTATGAGAAGTGGCTGTTAGTTAGTTGGTCACATTTTAAAAATGATTTATTTATTTTTGTTTATTTGAGAGAGAAAGAAGCAAATAGAGAGAGAGAATGGGCATGCCAGGTCCTCTAGCCATTGCAAATGAACTTCAGACACATGTGCCACCTTGTGCATCTGGTTTACATAGGTACTGGAGAATCGAACCTGGGTCTTAGGCTTCACAGGCAACCACCTTTACTAAGCCATCTCTCCAGCCCACATTTTTTTTATATATACTTAATTCATAACGAATGTCTCTTCCTACATTAAGTAAACAGAAATGTGTGATAAAATGAGCTGAGCATAGTGGTGCACTCCTGTAATCCCAGCACTTGGAAAACAGAGGCAAGAAGGACATTCCAAATTTGAGGTTAGCCCAATCTACATAACAAGTCCTATCTAGGCTACTAAGACTTTATAGTGAGAGACTGTCTCAAAATTGAAACAAAACAAAGGCAAGAAGAGAAGGAAGGAAGGAAAAGAAAGACAGAGGGACAGAAGGGAGGGAGGGAAAAGAAAGAGTAAGGAAGGAAAAAAGAAAAGAGAAAGGAAGGGAAGGGAAGGGAAGGAATGAAAGGAAGGAAGGAAGGAAGGAAGGAAGGAAGGAAGGAAGGAAGGAAGGAAGGAAGGAAGGGAGGAAAAGGAAAGGAGGGAAGGAAAAGGAAAGGAAGAAAAAGAAAAAGGAAAGGGAGGAAGGAAGGAAAAGGAAAGGAGGGAAGGAAAGGAAAGGAAGGAAAAGAAAAAGGAAAGGAAGGAAGGAAAAGAAAAGGAAGGAGAGGAAAGAAAAGGGAGGAAGGAAGGAAGGAAAAGGAAAGGAAAGAAAGGGAAGAAGGAAGGAAAAGAAAAGAAAAGAAGAAAAGCTGGGCATGGTGGTGCACGCCTTTAATCCCAGCACTTGGGAGGCAGAGGTAGGAGGATCACCATGAGTTCGAGGCCACCGTGAGACTACATAATGAAATTCCAGGTCAGCCTGGGCTAGAGCGAGACCCTACCTCAAAAAAAAAGAAAGAAAGAAAGAAGGAAAAAAGAAAAGAAGAAATTTACTTGTCATTTTTCTGTTCTTTATTCAGTTTCCTTTAGAAGCTGTTACTTTCTTTTAAGATAGCAGAAACAAACAGTTGTCTTTTTAAAATTTATTTACTTTATTTATCTGAGAGAGATAGAGTTAGAGAGAGAGAGAATGGATGGTCCAGAGCCTTCATCTGCTGCAGATCAACTCCAGACGCATGCGCTCTTGTGCATCTGGCTTATATGGGTACTGGGAGATCGAACCTGGGTCCTTTGGCTTTGCAGGCAAGCACCTTAACTTGTAAGCCATCTCTCCAGCCCAGAAGGTGACATTTTTAAATTATGCAAGGTTATTTTCTGCTTCCTTTTTTCTCTCTGATAAGATTCATTTTGAGAAATTCTCTTCTATAGAGTTAGATACAAAAGGAAGGGATTTTGATCTAGCTCATTCGTATTGAAATAACTCTTACTTGTTTGAAACAGAACTTAAAGAAGCACATAAAAGAAAAAGAATAATGAAAGAACGATTTAAGCAGGAAGAGAACATTGCAAGTGCGATGGTCATTTGGATCAATGAAATTCTGCCCAATTGGGAAGTAATGTAAGTAAACAGATTTATCCAGAAATTTAACTATCAACCATATCAACCTGGAAATGTCCATGTCTATCTCTTTGTCTTTGCTTCCATGACTTCCTCAGTCTTTAATGCATGTTTCTTCTACTGACCATCCTCTGAACCTGTCAAAAATTTACCTATCCTAAAAAAATAAATAAATAAAAATAAAAAAGCTGGGTGTGGTGGCGCACTCCTTTAATCCCAGCACTCGGGAGGCAGAGGTAGGAGGATTGCCATGAGTTCAAGGTCACCCTGAAATTCCAAGTCAGTCTGAGCTAAAGTGAGACCCTACCTCAGAAACAAAAAAAAAAAAAAAAAAAAAAAATTACTTGTCCTTGCAGACCCATATAAAATACTAGTTGATTCAAGACCTTTTAGTTATCTCCAGTACCATATTGTCTTAATTTTAGCATGCCATTAATTATAAAACACAGTGTAATAGAAGGGATTTGGCAGGAACTCAATATGTATATGCATCCATTATTAAATACACTTATCAAATTGATGCAGGAGTTTAGGGTTCAGGAGGATTCCCTCAGAATTTCTGAACCTTAAGTTTTGGGTTCTTTTCTACCTTTAATAAAGATGGATTCAGGAAGGTTAAATTATGAATTACTAAGTTTATTTAGGAGGAAATCACAAATTGTGGGTGTTATTTAAGGGAGATTGGGATCTAGGAAGGGAGGTTGGAGCAGAGTCATAAACACGTGGGTGGGTAGGAAATATGCTGTCATGTGGGAAACACTGCATAGTTTACAAGATTCGTTTTAAGAAAATTGAGGTTTTTAGAGAAGGACTAGATTAGAGCCACGAGCATGTGGAGGGAAGTTCATAAAGCTCACTTAAGAGAAACTGAGGCCTTTTGTTTTGTTTTGATTTGATTTTGATTTTTTGAGGCAGAGTCTTGTTCTAGCACAGGCTGAAAACAGGCTTTTTTTTTTTTTTTTTTTTTTTTTAAGTAGGGTCTCCTTCTAGCCCAGGCTGACCTGGAATTCACTATGTAATCTCAGCAAGCAATCCTTCAATCTCTGCCTCCCAAGTGCTGGGATTAAAGG
This sequence comes from Dipus sagitta, assembly GCA_036346955.1. NCBI lineage: Eukaryota > Metazoa > Chordata > Mammalia > Rodentia > Dipodidae > Dipus > Dipus sagitta. The sequence continues at coordinate 41,829,595 of CM070770.1, read as the reverse complement.
CATGGGCTACCATGCCCGGCTAAATCTGAGGCCTTTAAAGAGGGATTAGAGTAGAACCACAAATGGGTGGAAAGTAGAATCTAGGAGCTTATGTAGGGAGACTTAGGAGGAACCAGCATGGCATCTGCCATGTGCTTCTCTGTGGAGGGAAGTTAACAGTGAGGCTCAAGGAAAAATGAGAGGGTACTAGAGAGATGGTTTAGCAGTTAAGGTGCTTGCCTGTGAAGCCTAAAACCCAGGTTTAATTCCCCAGAATCCATGTAAGCCAGATGCACATGGTAGTGTATGCATCTGGAGTTCGTTTGCAACGGATGGAGGCCCTGGCGCACCCATTCTCCCTCTGTACATAAATAAATAAAAATACAATATAAAAGAAAAAGGAGAAGGCAGATATCAAAGCAGAGACCAAGAGATGCAGACGAGAAATAAGTAATGTAGAGAGTTACACTCATGGTTACCCTAAGTTTAAAGAAATTATACAGGCCGGGCGTGGTGGCTCTCACCTTTAATCCCAGCACTTGGGAGGCAGAGGTAGGAGGATTGCTATGAGTTCAAGGCTACCCTGACACTACATAGTGAGTTCCAGGTCAGTCTGGGCTAGAGTGAGACCCTACCTTGGAAAACCAAAAAAAGAAAAGAAATTACACAGGAAGCAAGCCTAGAGTTGATGATAGCACCCATGTGGTAGAGCTGGAGTGTAAGGGAAGTACACATGTGGTAGATTCAGAGGCCAGAGGAAAATCATACAAGTGATCAAAGTGAGAAATTACTCCAGGCAGGCGTGGTGGCTGATCCCAGCACTTGGGAGGCAGAGGTAGGAGGATGCCGTGAGTTCAAGGCCACCCTGAGACTACATAGAAATTACTCTAAACTATAAAACAGAAGCAAGCAGAAAAGTTCAGATCAAAATACAGTGCTGAGGGGGAAAGTGGGGTGGGGAGGGAATTACCATAACTTATTGTCTCTAATTATGGAATCTGTCAATAAAAAAAGTTAAAATTAAAAAAAGAAAGAAACAATGCTGTGCTCTCCCACACCCACCCAGGCAAGCCAGACTCTTGTGTCCAAGTAGCACAGTGTAAAAACTGGAGAGATGTACATACTCTGCAAGGGAGGGACAGGAAGGCTTCTCAGTCTTTATGAGTTGGAGGGCAGACCCCCCAGGGCCAGCCTACCTGGGCTGTTGACCAGCAGGGGTCACTATAGATCAGTCTTGATCAGACACTAGTTTCATTTCTGTTGTGCCAGGGTGAGGTGGCATCTCCTGGTTCTATTTGGGCCTCAGTCTCTTAACTGAAATGGTCTAGAAGAAGCTAGCTTTCTCTTGTCCTTCTTCGAAATGTTAGATATTAAAACGTTTTGAAAGCCAGGTATGCACAACTGTAATACGAGTACCCTGGAACATGAGACAGTAGGATTGCCATGAGCTCAAGGCTAGCCTGGGCAACATAATTCTAGGATAGTCAGAGCTACAAAGTGAGATCTTGTCTCTAAATAAATAAATAACAAGGAAGAAAATAAAATAATAATGCAAGGTGTTTTATTTGACTTTATTTTCTTTCGTTTTTTGGTTTTTCAAGGTAGGGTTTCACTCTAGCCCAGGCTGACCTGGAATTCACTATGTAGTGTTTTAAAAATGCTTCTCATTTATTTATTTATTATTTTTTGAGGCAAACCCAACAGACTGGCCTTTTTTTATGTGAGAGAGTGAGAGCAAGTGAGCAAGAGACAGAATTGGCACTCCAGGGCCTCCAGACACATGTGCCACCTTGTGTGCATGTGTGACCTTATGCACACATGTCACCTTGTGTGTCTGGCTTACATGGGATCTGAAGAGTTGAACATGAGTCCTTAGGCTTCTCAGGCAAGCTCCTTAACCACGAAGCCGTCTCTCCAGCCAAAAATGCTTTTCTTAATCAAGAAAATATGTTAAACATATCCTCCCTTTCTATAAATTTCCCATCAGCATACTTTGAGACTAATATGCCTCCTGCCGTATTTGTCTTATACTCTCTTTCTATGTCCAAATTATACCTTCAGCCTCATCATAGCAATGTATGAGTCAGAAAAAATATATATAGAATTCAGTATGATCTCTGGTTTGAGGCATCTACTAGGGGTTTTAGAACATATTCCTTACAGATAATGGAACTATTGTTTTCTACATAAGTAATTACATCTAATTTTTAGAATTTTGTAACACATCTGTATTTTTACCTACATTTACCTTACAGGGAAATTCAAGGTTAGAGATGCTAAGTGATTTGCCCAAGGCGATACAGTGAATGGCTAAACTGCATTTGAATTCAGGTGTATCCGACTTAAAGCCTACACTCTTTTAAATTCTTAACTCTCATCTGCTCATTTGGCCTTAGGTAACCATCATGCAACTAGTACTTTTGGTATAAAAAGTAACATTTTCCTTTTTTTTCTCCTCCTTTAATTCTAGGCGTAGTACAAGAAGAGTTCGAGAATTGTGGTGGCAGGGATTGCCCCCTAGTGTTCGTGGGAAAGTTTGGAGTCTAGCTGTAGGAAATGAACTAAATATCACTCCTGGTTTGTATTCTATATTCAGTTTTCCCACACATACAAATTATCATCTGGAGAGTTGCATAAATCATTAGTAGTGTTACCATTTTAAAAGGCATTACCATAAATAATGTCATGTTAAAGAGCTTGCCTCACCCCCTTCCAAACTGTATTACTTAATGAGTTATATTTCATATAAGTAAAATCTTTGAGTTTTCTTTTGTTTTTGGTTTTTTGAGGTAGGGTCTTACTCTATCTCAGGGTAGTCTCAAACTCACAGTGATCCTCCTACCTCAGCCTTCCAAGAACTTGGGATAAAGGTGGGCACCACCACACCTAGCTTCAGAAAAAAAATTTTTTTTTCAAGGTAGAATCTCGCTCTAGCCCAGGCTGACCTAGAATTCACTATATAGTCTTAGGGTGGCCTTGAACTCACAACAATCCTCCTACCTCTGTCTCCTGAGTGCTGGGACTAAAGAGGTGAACCACCATGCCTGATCAGAAGGTTCTTTTTTAAGTTTGAAATTTATAAACATTTGTAATATAAATGAGCTGTGTATTTTCCAACTTACATTAGTTTTCTCTATTAGGCATCTGTGTGTTGAAGAATGAAATAGAAAACTAAATCTCTTTTTCATGGAGAAAGGATGCTCAATTTTGATTGATTTAACTTATTTTTGATAACTTTGTTTACTTTTATTACTTATTTATTCATTTATATGACAGAGAAAGAGATAGAGAGAGAATGGGCGTGCCAGGGCCTCTAGCCACTGCAAACAAACTCCAGACGCGTGTGCCCCCTTGTGCGTCTGGCTGGGTCTTGGGGAATCGAACCTGGATCCTTTGGTTTTGCAGCTAAACGCCTTAACCGCTAAGCCATCCCTCCAGCCCAACTTTGTTTACTTTTAAATGACTAATAATTTGGCCCTTTTTTTGTTTCAGTCATGAAATGTATCACTACTAGAGAACATTAGCTAAGAGTTCAGGCTCTAAAGTCAGTCAAATGTGGTTTAAATCTTAGTTCCACTATATATTAGATGTGTGACCTTGGGCAATTACTTAACATTTAAAAGTCTCAGTTTTCTTCATCTATAAATTGAGAATACGATCTTTTACTATCCCATAGCATTGTTAGACTATATGTTGTAGAAGTTCTCTTTGTTGAAGGCATAAATACCAATTCCACAAATTCGGAAAGCAAAATATTGAATTAAGAATATTCTGTTTTGAAGTATAAGGTACTGTCCTGTCCATAAGCCTGCTTCAAACATTCATTTTGTAAATCCAAAATAAAATGAAGAGCCAAGCATGAAATTTATGAGGTGAAGTTCCGATTAGAAATATGACAGTAAATCTTCTGGGGGACCACCCTTTGTTTTGAAATGCACTACCACTTTTTTTCTTAAATTTTCGTATTTATTTTGTGAGACAGGATCTCATGATGCCAAGCTTCGAAGATATTTGTAAAATTTGAGAATAACAAAACTGGCATGACTTAAAACTAGTCTGAAATGTCAAAAAGTGGACATTCAATTTGATGCTTGACAACCTCAAGTAATTGTATTGAAATTATATTCACTTCTTTCACCAAATCATTCATGAGGTTGGATATGAATAATAGTAATTTTAAATTTTTTTTTAAGTTTTATTTATGAGAGAGAGAGAAAGAGAGACAGAGAGAATGGCCTCGCCAGGGCCTCCAGCAACTGCAAATGAACTCCAGATGCGACACATATGCCACCTTGTGCATCTGGCTTCCGTGGGTCCTGGGGAATTAGAACCAACGTCCTTTGGCTTTGCAGGCAAATGCCTTAACTACTAAGCCATACCTCCAGCCGTTATTTTTTTCTTTTTAAATTCATTTTTTTAAATACTTTTTAAAATTTATTTGAGACACAGAGAGAGAGAATGAGTGTACCAAGGCCTCCAGCCACTGCAAACAAATTCCAGATGCATGTGCCACCTTGTGCATCTGGCTTACATGGATACTGGGGAATCAAACATGGGTCCATTAGGCTTTGCAGGCAAGTGCCTTAACCACTAGGCCATCTCTCTAGGCCCTTTTTAAATTCATTTTTAAGCCGTTAGTGGATAATGATAAATAAATAGAAGAAATTAGAATTGTAAGAATATGGTTTGAAATATATCTTGTCAGTTACTTTATAATGATTCTTCACAATATAAGAATACCTGTTATAACACAGATACTGACAATGAAGTAAAAACACACAAATTTATGCCTATTAATGTGAAACAGCCCCTAATAGAACAAAGTAAGGTACAAATCAATACATGTAGTACGATGTCAACATTTTGTTTTTTTTTAAAGGAGGATATATACATACACACACATACAAATTAAACATGTACATTTTCATGTTTGGAAGAGTTCATAAGTGCTCTGTTGACTGTACTTACATCTAACAGAAGAAAATTTACTTTTCAGTCCATGTTCTTATACTGTTTGCATTTTGTTTTTTGGTTTTTCAAGGTAGGGTCTTGCTCTATCTAGCTCAGGCTGGCCTGGAGATTCACTATGTAGTCTCAGAATGGTCTCAAACTCAAGCCCTCCTCCAACCTCTGCTTCCTGAGTGCTGAGATTAAAGGCGTACACCACCATGTTTGGCTCTGCTTGCAGTTTTTAGAACTCATACTTATGTTTTACTTTTTCTGTTTTGTTTTGTTTGAGGTATGGTATTACTGTAGCCCATGCTGACCTGGAATTCACTATGTAGTCTCACAGTGGCTTTGGACTGAAATTTACTCTTTTCTCTTAGTTTTTTGAAGTAGGACCTCACTCTAGCCCAGGCTGACCTGGAACTCATTCTGTGGCCCAGGCTGGCCTTGAACTCATGGCAATACTCTTACCTCAGCCTCCTGATTAAAGTTGTGTGCCATCATGCCCAGCTTTGAAATATCCTCTTTTAAAAAAAAATTATTTTATTTCATTTTTTTGGTTTTTTGAGGTAGGGTTTCACTCTAGCCTAAGCTGATCTGGAATTCACTATGTAGTCTCAGGGTGGCCTCGGACTTACAGGGATCCTCCTACCTCTGTCTCCTGAGTGTTGGGATTAAAGGCATGTGCCACCATGCCCGGCAGAAATATCCTTTTTTAAAAAAAAATTATTTATTTTATTTTATTTTTTATTTTTTGAGGTAGGGTCTCACTCTAGTACAGGCTGACCTGGAATTCACTATGTAGTCATGGAGTGGCCTTGAACTCACGACAATACTCTTACCTCAGCCTCCCAAGTGCTAGAATTAAGGGCATGTGCTACCATGCCCGGCTTATTTATTTATTTACTTACTTACTTACTATGTGGGGATCAGATAGAGATAGAAAAAAATGAGAGAATGGGTACGCCAGGGCCTCTAGCCACTGCAAACAAACTCTAGATGCATGTGCCACCTTGTGTACCTGGCTTATGTGAGTCCTGGAGAATCGAACCATGGTCCTTTGACTTTGCAGGCAAGCACTTTAACCACTAAGCCATTTCTTCAGCCCAGAAATATCTTTTTTTGAATGTAGTTTCAGATATCTATAATGTTTAGTTAGAAAATGAAGGCAAAATTTGAGATTGGAGAAAAATGTTTTGATTTTTTTCCTGTTCCAGGAGTTTTATGAGACTGCACATAAGGAAATCTAGTGATTGGCAAGGCATCTAAAATAAAGATACAGCCGGGCGTAGTGGCACACGCCTTTAATCCCAGCACCCGGGAGGCAGAGGTAGGAGGATCACCATGAGTTCAAGGCTACCCTGAGACTACATAGTGAATTCCAGGTCAGCCTGGGCCAGAGTGAAACCCTACCTCGAAAAACCAAAAAAAATAAATAAATAGATAAAATAAAATAAAGATACAGATTATAGATTCTTGTATATAAATCTCTAGACCAAGTATGTATGAAATGTAGGTTGCTTAAATAATAATATTGAGCCGGGTGTGGTGGCATATGCCTTTAATCCCAGGCAAAGAGGTGGAAGGATCGCTGTGCGTTCGAGGCCACCCTTAGACTACATAGTGAATTCCAGGTGAGCCGGGACTAGGGTGAAACTCTACCTCGAAAAACAAAAATAAATAAATAAAAATAAATGACAATATCATGTGGAGTAAACAACAAGGAGAAACAAGAATTTATTATGTGTCTTTTAAGACATATTAGCTTTTCATAAAATGGCTTGGGCTTGCTTAATCATTATGGACACCCCTATAAGTAGGTGTCACTTCTCTCTTGATGAAGAAAGTCAATTACCAGAGTAGTTAAGTAACTTTCTTGAAGTCTCACAAGTAGCAAGTGACAGACGGAATACAAATCTAGTTGAGTGGTTGTTTCTGCTCTTCCACAATGCTACCCCATTAGCAGAGCATCTCTTTTTCCTCACACATGCATTTACATTGTAGCTACCTGGATGACCACTCTCCAGTATTTTTGTCACTGAGTCTGTAGTGTTTATTTTTTGTTTGTTTTTCACTGTCTTTTTGGTTGTATAATGAATCCTTCTGATAGAATGAAGCACTTTTGTCATTGTTTTTGATTCCTGCTACACCAGAGATACCTGAGTTGTAATCATAAAGAATGAAAATAAAAATGTGAATGTTTCTTTCCTATTATTTATAAATGTTTGTTTGTTTGTTTTTTTCCCAGAACTTTACGAAATCTTCCTTTCAAGAGCAAAAGAACGATGGAAAAGCTTCAGTGAAACAAGTTCCGATAATGACACAGAAGGTATGGGGTCTTTAAAATAAGAATTTCAAAATGAAAATTCAGACACTATATATAATCATATGATTTTATACCATATGTCAGGAACTGTGATAACTGCTTTATGTACATTATTAATTAATCTTAACCTTCTTGGTAGATATTATACTAAGTTATAGAAGAGGAAACTGGAACTTAAGTATGTAAGTAACTTATAAACAGAAGCCGGGCATGGTGGCACATGCCTTTAATCCCAGCACTCGGGAGGTGGAGGTAGGAGGATCGCTGTGAGTTCGAGGCCACCCTGAGACTACATAGTGAATTCCAGGTCAGCCTGGACTAGAATGAGACCATACCTTGAAAAATAAAAACAAACAAACAAACAAACAAAAACCTTACAAACAGATAAACTGAGAAACCAGGATATAAATCACAACAGTTGAAGTACTTGCCTGCAAAGCCAAAGGACCCTGGTTTGATTCCCCAGGACCCATGTAGGTCAGATATACAGGGTGGCAGGATGTGTCTGTAGTTTGTTTGCAGTGGCTGGAGGCCCTGGAATGCCAAGTTTCTTTCTCTCTCTGTCAAATAAACAAATAAAATAGTTTTAAAAGATTGATGTTCTTGGCTGGAGAGATGGCTTAGGAGTTAAGCCTAAGGACCCCAGTTTGAGGCTGTATTCCCCAGGACCCCCGTAAGCCAGATGTACAAGGAGGCACATGCATCTGAAGTTCATTTGCAGTGGCTGAAGGCCCTGGCACCCCACCCATTTTCTCTTTCTCTGCCTCTTTCTTCCTCTGACTGTCACTCTCAAATAAATAAATAAAAATAAACAAAAAACAAATAAAAATATTGATGTTCTATACCTCCACTTGCATTCCCATTCCACCATCTTCACTCAGTCCCTGGCATATTATAGATCATTCTTCCTATGCTTTGCCCTTACTCTTTGTTCATTTAATGCATTCATAGCCCCTCCCATCTTTCCCTCTATCCTTTCATTTTTTTCCCCAAATCAGTTTTGAAAAACAGAAATATTTTGTTCCTTTCATGATAGTTAATTAAATTTAGGTAAATTTACTCAATTATCTATTGCCCTTGTGTAATGGGTACAGTTTTTCTGCCAGTCACTTTTTGTTTTTGTATTTGTTTATGGAAAACAAACCCTCATTCATCTCTTGCCTCTAAGTTCTAAAAAATGAATGCAACTTTGGATAGAGAAATGGTGCTTATATTATAGTATTCTTTCTTTTGCTTGTTTGCTTTTTGTTTTTGAGGCACAGTCTCACTCCAGCTGACCTACAACTCACTGTGTAGTCTAGGCTGGTCTTGAACTCATGGTAATCCTCCTACCTCAAACTCCAGAGTGCTGGGATTATAGGAGTGAGCCACCACACCTAGCTTCATAGTGATTTTCTATGAGTATATTAAATTCTTAAATGCTTCTTTTTCTGTTTTAGGAAAATGAACATTAGGGAGGTGAAAATTGACTAAACAATGTTAGAGAGGACTTGATTTCCAGGGTCATGAAAGTGTCACCCTGAAGTCTGACAGTCATGTTAGCTATTTGTGGGGAATTAAAAGTGCAAAGAATGGCCTAGTGTGGTGGCGCATGCCTTCAATCCCAACACTGGGGAGGTATATGTAGGAGGATTGCTGAGTTTGAGGCCAGCGTGGGACTGCAGAGTGAGTTTCAGGTCAGCCTGGGCTAGAGTGGGACCTTACCTCAAAAGGGAAAAAGTACAAAGTAATTGAAAATGTAAGAAGTTTTATATTGACAGGTTCTTAGCCATTTCATTATCCTTTTGTTCCAGGGTGTTTTGTTTGGTTGATACTTGTTTTTATTTTAAGGTAGGGTCTTTCTATTGTTTCAGGCTAGCCTCAAACTCAGCAATCCTCCTACCTCCACATCCTGAGTGCTAGGATAAAAGGCGTGCGCTACTATACCTGGCTGATTGTTGTTGTGGTGGTGGTGGTAGGGTCTCACTCTAGCCCAGGCTGACCTGGAATTCACTCTGTAGTCTCATGGTGGCCTCAAACTCATGGCAATCCTCCTACCTCTGCCTCCCCAGTGCTGGGATTAAAGGTGTGCACCACCACGCCCAGCTTTGATTTTTTTTTAAATTGTTTTTGGTTTATCAAGGTAGGGTCTTGCTTTAGCCCAGGCTGACCTGGAATTCACTGTGTAGTTCTCAGGGTGGGCTTGGATTCATAGCCCACCTGCCTCTGCCTCAGTGCTGGAATTAAAGGCATGAGCCACCATGCCTGGGAAAGAAAAATTTTAAAGATATTTATTTGCAAGCAATAAGATATAGGAAGAAGAGAAGGAGAATGGGTACGCCAGGGCCTCCAGCCACTGTAAACAAACTCCAGATGTATTCGCCACTTTGTGCATCTGGCTTTATGTGGGTCCTGGGGAATCAAACCCGGGTCCTTTGGCTTTGTAGGCAAGCACTTTAACCACTAAGCAATCCCTCCAGCCTGATTTTTCTTTTTATTTCTTAAAAAATATTTTTGAGCCGGGAGTGGTGGCACACACCTTTAATCCCAGTACTTGGGAGGCAGAGGTAGGAGGATTGGAGGATCATCATGAGTTCGAGGCCACCATGAGACTACATAGTGAAATCCAGGTCAGCCTGGGCTAAAGCAAGACCCTACCTCAAAAAACAAAAACAAAAAAATATATATGTATATGTATGTATGTATATATGTATGTATGTATTTGAGCTGGGCTGAAGAGATGGCTTAGCAGTTGAGGTACTTACTTGCAAATCCAAAAGACCCAGGTTCCATTCCTCAGGACCCATGTAAGCCAGATGTACAGGGTGGTGCATGAATCTGGAGTTGGTTTGCAGCAGGTGGAGGCCCTGGCACACCCCACACCCATTCTCTCTTTCTATCTTCCTCTTTCTCTATCAAATAATTTTATTTTTTTATTTTATTTTTTTAGTTTTTTGTGGTAGGATCTCACTCTAGCCCAGGCTGACCTGGAATTCACTATGTAGTCTCAGGGTGGCCTTGAACCCATGGCGATCCTCCTACCTCTGCCTCCCGGGAGTGCTGGGATTAAAGGCGTGCGCCACCATGCCTGACTTCTTTTTTTTTTGAGACAGCCTTTCTCACTGAACCTGAAGCTCACTAATGCAGCTAGTATATAGTATAGTTAGCCAGTGAACCCCAGGGATTGTCCTGTCTTCATCTCCCCACAGTGCTGGGATTGTAGGCACTTGCTGCCATGACTGGCATTTTCTGTGGGTAGTAGGCAAGCACTTTACCAACTAAGACATCTCCCGAGTGCTGGGATTAAAGGCGTGTGCCACCACGCCTGGCCACTTGTTCTTTTGTTTGTTTGTTTGTTTCTTTGTTTGTTTGTTTGTATTTATTTGAGAGTAACAGACAGAGAAAGAGGCAGATGGAGAGAGAAAAAATAAATGGGCACACCAGGGCCTCCAGCCACTGCAGACGAACTCCAGATGCATATGCCACCTTGTGCATCTGGTTTATGTGGGTCCTGGGGAATCGAGCCTCAAACTGGGGCCCTTAGGCTTCACAAGCAAGTGCTTAACCACTAAGCCATCTCTCTCTCCAGCCCCGTTGTTCTTTTTGTTTATTCTATTTCTTTGTTGAAAGGCCACCCTGAGACTACATAGTGAGTTCCAGGTCAGCCTGGGCTAGAGTGAGACCCTACCTCAAAAAAAAAAAAAAAGGTGAAAAGCATTTAAAGACATCCATGGTCAAACTCTGACTCCCCACACAGAATGCACGGACAACGTGTGTGTACACATGTACATATATAAAAATATCTAGAATTAAAAAATCATTGGGGCTGGAGGGATGGCTTAGTGGTTAAGGCATTTGCTTGCAAAGCCAAAGGACCTAGGTTCAGTTCCCCAAGATCCACATTAGCCAGATGCCCAAGGGGGCTTATGCATCTGGAGTTCATCTGCAGTAGCTGGAGGCCCCTGGCACATCATTCTCTATCTCCCACCCTCTTTCTCTGTCAAATAAATAAATAAATAAAAATAAAATATTTAAAAATTCATTGGACAGATTTATAATATATTGGATATAACAGAATAAAGGATTAGAAAGTTAGACACAGGGCTTGAGGAGATGGCTTAGTGGTTAAAAATGCTTTCTTGCAAAGCCTGCCAACTCGGATTCCGTTCCCTATCTCCCTACATTAAGCTGGACAGGGATTTGATTACAGTGGCAGGAAACTGGTGCGCGCGTGCACACACACACACTGACTTACATGCAAAAATAAATAATTTTAAACTGGAGAAATGGCTTAGTGGTTAAGTTGCTTGCCTTCGAAGCCTAAGGACCCAGGTTTGATTCCCCAGGACCCATGTATGCCAGATGCACAAGATAGCACATGTGTTTGGAGTTTGTTTTCAGTGGCTAGAGGCCCTGGTATGCTTATTCTCTCCCACCTCTCTCTCTTAAACAAATGGACATACAAGGTTCTCTAGCCACTACAAATGAACTCCAGACATATGCACCACCTTGTACATCTGACTTATGTGGGTACTGAGGAATCAAACTTTTGACTGCTAAGCCATCTCTCCAGTCCACCTTTCTTTCTTTTTTTTTTTTTTCGAAGTAGGGTCTCACTTAGCCCAGGCTGACCTGGAATTCACTGTGTACTCTCAGGGTGGCCTCAAACTCACGGTGATCCTCCTACCTCTGTCTCTCAAGTGCTAGTATTAAAGGTGTGTGCCACCATGCTTGGCTTTAGAACTTTTCAAAAATATTATTTATTTGAAAGAGAGAGAGAAATGAAGTCCAGACACATGCCCCACTTTGTACATCTGGCTTATGTGGGTCCTGGGGAATTGAACCTGGGTCCTCTGGTTTTGCAGGCAAGCGCCTTAACCATTAAGCCATCTCTCCAGCCCCAACCTTTATAGAATTTAAATGCTCTCTGGACTGACCTGTATCAGCTCTGAGATCTCTTTTTTTTGGGGGGGGGAGGGATCTGAGGTAGGGTCTCACGCTAGCTCAGGCTGACCTGGAATTCACTATGTAGTCTCAGCCTCGAACTCTCGGCAGTCCTCCTACCTCTGCCTCCTGTGTGCTGGAATTAAAAGCGTGCACCACGACTCCCGGCCCTCTTTTTTTTTTAATGTGGTATTTATTATTGGATTCTTTTTCCCCTCTAGTTCTTACCATGGGAATGGTAGTCTGTCCCAATATTCTATAAAAGTAGGAGCAGAGTTCCTTCCCCATAGAATCATCATTTATTTGGTGATAAATGTATAGACATTCTCCCCATATATGAAACTTAAGGGCTGGAGAGATGGTTTAGCCATTAAGGCAATTGCCTGTGAAACTTAAGGACCCAGGTTTGACTCTTCAGATCCCATGTAAACCGGATGTACAAGGCGAAGCAAGCGCGCAAAGTTGCACATGTGCATGCATTCAGTTATGGTGGGTGGATGCCCTGATGTGCCAATTCTCTCCCTTGCTCTCACATTAAAAAAAAAAAAAAAAAGCCAGTCTGTTGGACTTGCCTCAAAGAATAAAAAAGAGACTTAAAATTAAAAATTTGAGAGAGCTGAGCTTGGTGTCACAGGCCTTTAATCACAGCACTTGGGTGCAAGTTCAAAGCCACCCTGACACTACATATTGAATTCCAGATCAGCCTGGACTAGAGCCGAGACGCTAGTTCAAAAAACAAAACAAAGAAAGGAAACTCAAAGTTTGAGAGACAGAGAGAGAAAACTAGCAGAAAAACTATAAATTTTTTGATTATTCGGCTATTGTACATTCCTTAAGAAACAGGGCTGGAAAGATGGCTTAGCGGTTAAGGCGCATGCCTGTAAAGCCCAAGGACCCAAGTTCAATTCCAGATCAGCCTGGGCTAAAAGTGAGACCCTGCCTCAAAAAAACAAAGAAATAGGGCTGGAGAGATGGCTTAGCGGTTAAGGCACATGCCTGTGAAGCCTAAGGACCCAAGTTCGATTCTCCAGGTCCCACGTAAGCCAGATGCATATGATGGCTCATGCGTCTGGAGTTCAATTGCGGTGGCTAGAGATCCTAGCCCGCCCATTCTCCCACCCTCTCCCCCCTTGTCTGTCTTATATAAATAAATAAATAAAAATAAATCTTTAAAAAAAACATGCTATGTGTTCAGTCTCTATTAATAAAATGAACATGTAATCATTTAAATGTTATCTTTGGTAATGCAGGTATATCTGTTGCTGACCGAGAGGCCAGTCTGGAATTAATTAAATTGGATATATCGCGAACATTTCCATCTCTCTACATCTTTCAGAAGGTGAGTTTCTAACCAGCACTACTTTGTGTCTTAAAATTTTTTCATATCCAAGTGGACAAATTCTCTACATGCATAGCCATTTTTTTTAAAGAAAAACTAAAAATTTGGGCCTCTATGTAGAAGTTTAAAATTAATAGAAACAGGGCTGATTGAAATGGCTTAGCAGTTAAGGCATTTGCCTGCGAAGCCAAAGGACCCTAGTTCAGTTCCCCAGGACCTACGTAAGCCAGATGATGCACAAGGGGCGCATGCATCTGGAGTTCATCTGCAGTAGCTGGAGGCCCCTGGCACATCATTCTCTATCTCCCACCCTCTTTCTCTGTCAAATAAATAAATAAAAATAAATCTTTAAAAAAAACATGCTATGTGTTCAGTCTCTATTAATAAAATGAACATGTAATCATTTAAATGTTATCTTTGGTAATGCAGGTATATCTGTTGCTGACCGAGAGGCCAGTCTGGAATTAATTAAATTGGATATATCGCGAACATTTCCATCTCTCTACATCTTTCAGAAAGGTGAGTTTCTAACCAGCACTACTTTTGTGTCTTAAAATTTTTTCATATCCAAGTGGACAAATTCTCTACATGCATAGCCATTTTTTTTAAAGAAAAACTAAAAATTTGGGCCTCTATGTAGAAGTTTAAAATTAATAGAACAGGGCTGATTGAAATGGCTTAGCAGTTAAGGCATTTGCCTGCGAAGCCAAAGGACCCTAGTTCAGTTCCCCAGGACCTACGTAAGCCAGATGATGCACAAGGGGCGCATGCATCTGGAGTTCATCTGCAGTAGCTGGAGGCCCCTGGCACATCATTCTCTATCTCCCACCCTCTTTCTCTGTCAAATAAATAAATAAATAAATAAATAAATAAATAAATAAATAAATAAATAAATAAATAAAAATAAATCTTTAAAAAAAACATGCTATGTGTTCAGTCTCTATTAATAAAATGAACATGTAATCATTTAAATGTTATCTTTGGTAATGCAGGTATATCTGTTGCTGACCGAGAGGCCAGTCTGGAATTAATTAAATTGGATATATCGCGAACATTTCCATCTCTCTACATCTTTCAGAAAGGTGAGTTTCTAACCAGCACTACTTTTGTGTCTTAAAATTTTTTCATATCCAAGTGGACAAATTCTCTACATGCATAGCCATTTTTTTTAAAGAAAAACTAAAAATTTGGGCCTCTATGTAGAAGTTTAAAATTAATAGAACAGGGCTGATTGAAATGGCTTAGCAGTTAAGGCATTTGCCTGCGAAGCCAAAGGACCCTAGTTCAGTTCCCCAAGATCCACATTAGCCAGATGCCCAAGGGGGCTTATGCATCTGGAGTTCATCTGCAGTAGCTGGAGGCCCCTGGCACATCATTCTCTATCTCCCACCCTCTTTCTCTGTCAAATAAATAAATAAATAAATAAATAAATAAATAAATAAATAAATAAAAATAAATCTTTAAAAAAAACATGCTATGTGTTCAGTCTCTATTAATAAAATGAACATGTAATCATTTAAATGTTATCTTTGGTAATATTTAAAAATTCATTGGAAGATTTATAATATATTGGATATAACAGAATAAAGGATTAGAATAGAAAGTTAGACACAGGGCTTGAGGAGATGGCTTAGTGGTTAAAAATGCTTTCTTGCAAAGCCTGCCAACTCGGATTCCGTTCCCTATCTCCCTACATTAAGCTGGACAGGGATTTGATTACAGTGGCAGGAAACTGGTGCGCGCGTGCACACACACACACTGACTTACATGCAAAAATAAATAATTTTAAACTGGAGAAATGGCTTAGTGGTTAAGTTGCTTGCCTTCGAAGCCTAAGGACCCAGGTTTGATTCCCCAGGACCCATGTATGCCAGATGCACAAGATAGCACATGTGTTTGGAGTTTGTTTTCAGTGGCTAGAGGCCCTGGTATGCTTATTCTCTCCCACCTCTCTCTCTTAAACAAATGGACATACAAGGTTCTCTAGCCACTACAAATGAACTCCAGACATATGCACCACCTTGTACATCTGACTTATGTGGGTACTGAGGAATCAAACTTTTGACTGCTAAGCCATCTCTCCAGTCCACCTTTCTTTCTTTTTTTTTTTTTTCGAAGTAGGGTCTCACTTAGCCCAGGCTGACCAGGAATTCACTGTGTACTCTCAGGGTGGCCTCAAACTCACGGTGATCCTCCTACCTCTGTCTCTCAAGTGCTAGTATTAAAGGTGTGTGCCACCATGCTTGGCTTTAGAACTTTTCAAAAATATTATTTATTTGAAAGAGAGAGAGAAATGAAGTCCAGACACATGCCCCCACTTTGTACATCTGGCTTATGTGGGTCCTGGGGAATTGAACCTGGGTCCTCTGGTTTTGCAGGCAAGCGCCTTAACCATTAAGCCATCTCTCCAGCCCCAACCTTTATAGAATTTAAATGCTCTCTGGACTGACCTGTATCAGCTCTGAGATCTCTTTTTTTTTGGGGGGGGAGGGATCTGAGGTAGGGTCTCACGCTAGCTCAGGCTGACCTGGAATTCACTATGTAGTCTCAGCCTCCAACTCTCGGCAGTCCTCCTACCTCTGCCTCCTGTGTGCTGGAATTAAAAGCGTGCACCACGACTCCCGGCCCTCTTTTTTTTTTTTTAATGTGGTATTTATTATTGGATTCTTTTTCCCCTCTAGTTCTTACCATGGGAATGGTAGTCTGTCCCAATATTCTATAAAAGTAGGAGCAGAGTTCCTTCCCCATAGAATCATCATTTATTTGGTGATAAATGTATAGACATTCTCCCCATATATGAAACTTAAGGGCTGGAGAGATGGTTTAGCCATTAAGGCAATTGCCTGTGAAACTTAAGGACCCAGGTTTGACTCTTCAGATCCCATGTAAACCGGATGTACAAGGCGAAGCAAGCGCGCAAAGTTGCACATGTGCATGCATTCAGTTATGGTGGGTGGATGCCCTGATGTGCCAATTCTCTCCCTTGCTCTCACATTAAAAAAAAAAAAAAGCCAGTCTGTTGGACTTGCCTCAAAGAATAAAAAAGAGACTTAAAATTAAAAATTTGAGAGAGCTGAGCTTGGTGTCACAGGCCTTTAATCACAGCACTTGGGTGCAAGTTCAAAGCCACCCTGACACTACATATTGAATTCCAGATCAGCCTGGACTAGAGCCGAGACGCTAGTTCAAAAAACAAAACAAAGAAAGGAAACTCAAAGTTTGAGAGACAGAGAGAGAAAACTAGCAGAAAAACTATAAATTTTTTGATTATTCGGCTATTGTACATTCCTTAAGAAACAGGGCTGGAAAGATGGCTTAGCGGTTAAGGCGCATGCCTGTAAAGCCCAAGGACCCAAGTTCAATTCCAGATCAGCCTGGGCTAAAAGTGAGACCCTGCCTCAAAAAAACAAAGAAATAGGGCTGGAGAGATGGCTTAGCGGTTAAGGCACATGCCTGTGAAGCCTAAGGACCCAAGTTCGATTCTCCAGGTCCCACGTAAGCCAGATGCATATGATGGCTCATGCGTCTGGAGTTCAATTGCGGTGGCTAGAGATCCTAGCCCGCCCATTCTCCCACCCTCTCCCCCCTTGTCTGTCTTATATAAATAAATAAATAAAAATAAATCTTTAAAAAAAACATGCTATGTGTTCAGTCTCTATTAATAAAATGAACATGTAATCATTTAAATGTTATCTTTGGTAATGCAGGTATATCTGTTGCTGACCGAGAGGCCAGTCTGGAATTAATTAAATTGGATATATCGCGAACATTTCCATCTCTCTACATCTTTCAGAAGGTGAGTTTCTAACCAGCACTACTTTTGTGTCTTAAAATTTTTTCATATCCAAGTGGACAAATTCTCTACATGCATAGCCATTTTTTTTAAAGAAAAACTAAAAATTTGGGCCTCTATGTAGAAGTTTAAAATTAATAGAACAGGGCTGATTGAAATGGCTTAGCAGTTAAGGCATTTGCCTGCGAAGCCAAAGGACCCTAGTTCAGTTCCCCAGGACCTACGTAAGCCAGATGATGCACAAGGGGCGCATGCATCTGGAGTTCATTTGCAATGACTAAAAGGCCCTGGTGCATCTATTTTCTCTTTCTTTCTATCTGCCTCTCTCTCAAATTAAAAAAATATATATATGAATAAATAATATTATTTTTTAAAAAAACTAATAGGACAAGGCCAGATGTGGTGGTGCATGCCTTTAATCCCAGCACTTGCTTGGGAGGCAGAAATAGGAAGACCGCCGTAAGTTCAAGGCCACCCTGAAACTACAGAGTGAGTTCCAAGTCAGCCTGAGCTAGAGTAAGACCCTACCTTGAAAACAAACAAACAAACAACAACAACAACAAAAAAAAAAATAGGCCCACAAAACTAATAGGACAAATGAAAAGAAATTTTTGCTGGACATGGTGCCGCATGCCTTTAACCCCAGCACTCGAAGCAGAGGATCTCTGTGAGTTCAAGGCCACCCTGAGCTAGAATGAAACCCTACCTCAAAAAACCAAACAAGAAAAAATTATCATTTTGCTCCATTGACTGAAATACATTATAGTTAGCATAGCATGTTCCTTTTATTTAGTACTTAATGCATTTTAATTATAGTGACTCTTCTAATACAATTTTGAATTTTGATACTTTCGTGCATGTATATAATGTATTTTGATCTTATTCTCCCAATTATCCTCTTTTTTTTTTTTCCCCAGTTTTTCGAGGTAGGGTCTCACTCTAGCCCAAACTGAACTGGAATTCACTAAGTAGTTTCAGGGTGGCCTCAAACTCACAGTGATCCTCCTACCTCTGCCTCCTGAGTGCTGGAATTAAAGGTGTACACTACCACGCCCCGCCCCAATTATCTTCTTATTCCCCTCCTTCTCCCACTATCACCCTTCATCTTCCCCATTAATCCCTAGCTTACTTTCATGCCTTATTTTTTAGTTTTGATCCTGTTATAGTGAATTTCTTAGTTTTTTTTATTCTACATTTAAACTCATAATGATTTACCCAGAATACTGTTAAAATATAAATAATTCTGTCCCAAACTTGAAATTTCTCAGAATTACCAGTGAAGTAGGAAGAAATTATTTATTGAGTTTGGAAATTATTTATTTTCATATTTGTCTTTTGCAGGAAGAAATGATTAATAATCATCAATAGTTAACCATCAAAGTCAGAAGAACTAGTTTACTCATATTCTAGGCTATGTAATTGATAAAATTACTGTTACAGTTAAAATTAATTTATAAAGACCAGGATGTGGTGGCGCATGCCTTTAGTCCCCAGCACTTGGGAGGCAGAGGTAGGAGGATCACCGAGAGTCCGAGGCCACCCTGAGACTACGTAGTGAATTTCAGGTCAGCCTGGGCTAGATTGACACCTTACCTCAAAAATCCAAAACAGGGGGGAAAAACAAGCTTGGTGTGTGGCCACCCTTGCTTGTTACCCCAGTGGACAGCAGGGGAAAGTTATAGGGGGATCATGGGCTCACTGGTCAGCCAGTCTCACTGAAAAATGGAGAGCTCTTTCTCAAAAAAATAAGGCTAGGGCTGGAGAGATGACTTAGCAATTAAGGCACTTGCTTTTGAAGCCCTTGCTTTTGAAGCCTAAGGACCCAGGTTCAATTCTCCAGGTCCAACGTTAGCCAGATGCACATTGTGGCACATGCATCTGGAGTTCGTCTGCAGTGACTAGAGGCCCTGGTGTGCCCAGTCTCTCTCTCTCCCTCAGTATCTAATAAATAAATAAAATGATTTAAAAAAAAAAATAAGGCTGGGGCTGGAGAGATGGCTTAGCGGTTAAGCGCTTGCCTGTGAAGCCTAAGGACCCCGGTTCGAGGCTCGATTTCCCCAGGACCCACGTTAGCCAGATGCACAAGGGGGCGCACGCGTCTGGAGTTCGTTAGCAGTGGCTGCAAGCCCTGGCATGCCAATTCTCTCTCTCTCTCTCTCTCTCTCTCTCTCTCTCTCTCTGTCTCTTTCTCTCTCTGTCACACTCAAATAAATAAATAAAAAAGAACAAAAAAAATTTTTTTTTAAAATAATAAGGCTAAAGATGAGTCAAGGCCTGCCTGGGCTACAGAGTGAGTTCCAGAATCCTGCTTCATAAACAAAACAAAAACAACAGAATTTTGCCCAGCGTGTTGGCATATACCTTTAATCTCAACAAGAGGCTACAGTAGAAGGATCACTTTGGGTTTGAGGCCAGCCTGAGCTACAGAGTGAATTTCTGCTCAGCATGGGTTACAGTAAGACCCTGCTTCAAAGAATGAGAGAGAGAGAAAGAGGGATGGATAGAGAGGAGAAGAAGGGGGAGGGGAGGGGAGGGGAGGGGAGGGAGGGGAGAGGAGGAAGGGAGGAAGAGACAGAGGGAGAGAAAGATACTGAGAGGGGAAGGGAGAAAAGGAGGAAGGAAATAAGTCAAAAGAGCAATAGAAAACACCCTGCATCCTTCTCTAGCCTGTGTGTGTGTGTGTGTGTATGTGGCATGCACTCCATCACACACGCACACACATATTATCCCTGAAGTTAGTATATTTGACTTTTTATTATCCAGGATCTAATTTTTTTTTGTTGTTTTTTTTTTGAGGTAAGGTCTCACTGTATCGTAGTCTGACCTGGAATTCACCATGTAGTCTCAGGGAGGCCTTGAATTTACGGTGAACCTCCTAAATGCTGGGATTAAAGGTGTGTGCCACCATACCTTCTAATGTTTTTATTATATTTTTATTTATTTATTTATTTGACAGAGAAAGAGGGAGGGAGAGAGAGAATGGACACACCAGGGCCTCTAGCCACTGCAAATGAACTCCAGACGCATGTGCCCCCTTGTGCATCTGGCTAACATGGGTCCTAGGGAATTGAACCTAGGTCCTTTGGCTTTCCAGGCACATGCCTTAACCGCTAAACCATCCCTCCAACCCTAATTTTTTTTAATTAATTTAGTTGCAAGCAGAGAAAGAGAGACAATAGGCACTCCAGGGCAAAGTGCCACTTCAAACAAACTCTAGATGTATGTGCCACTTTTTGTATCCTGCTTTATGTGGGTATTGGGGAATTAAACCCAGGTCATTAGGCTTTACAGGCAAGCGCCTTAATTACTGAGTCCTCTCCCCAGCCCTAATTTTTTTAATTTATTTATCCTTTGAGGCAAGCTGAAGAGACTGGCCTTTTTTTTGTTTTTCTTTTTGTTTTGTTTTTTTGTTTTTTGTTTTTCGAGGTAGGGTCTCACTCTAGCTCAGGCAGACCTGGAATTCACTATGGAGTCTCAGGGTGGCCTCGAACTCACAGCAATCCTCCTACCTCTGCCTCCCGAGTGCTGGGATTAAAGGCATGCACCACCACGCCTGGCTTTTTTTTTTTTTTTTTTTTAATTCAAGACAATGAGGGAGACAGAGAGAATGAATTAGTGCACCAGGGCCTCTAGCCACTATAATCAAACTCCAGATGCATGCGCCACCTTGTGCACATTTGCGACCTTGTACACTTGCTTTACCTTGTGTGTCTGGTTTATGTGGGACCTGAAGGATCAAATATGGGTCCTTAGGCTTCACAGGCAAGCACGTTACCTGGTAAACAATTATTTATTTTATTATTTTTTTTGTTTTTGTTTTGTTTTTTTGAGGTAGGGTTTTGCCCTAGCCCAGGCTGGCCTGGAATTCATTATGGAGTCTCAGGGTGGCCTTGAACTCACAGCAATCCTCCTACCTCTGCCTCCCAAGTGCTGAGATTAAAGGCATGTGCCACCACACTGGGCTTTAATTTTAATTTTTAATTTTTTAATTTTATTTCTTTATTTGAGAGCGAGAATGGGCGCACCAGGGCCTCCAACCACTGCAAATGAACTCCAGATGCATGTGCCTCCTTATGCATCTGGCTTACGTGGGTCCTGGGGAATCAAGCCTCGAACCAGGGTCCTTAGGCTTCACAGGCAAGCACTTAACTGCTAAGCCATCTCTCCAACCCCTAATTTTTATTTTTTAAAGAAAGAATCACTTTGGATGCTGAGTGTTTGTTTTTTTTCTTGTGAGGAGAGAAAGAAACTGGGCATGACAGGGCCTCTTGCCATTGCAAATGAACTCCAGATGCCCCAAGCACCACTTTGTGCATCCAGCTTTACATACATACTGGGTACTGGGGAATTGAACTCAGGCTATCAGGCCTTGCAAGGAAGCACCTTTACTGCTAAGCCATCTCCCCAGGCCACAATCAAAATATTTTAAGTTTGAAAATATCTTGATAGGATATATTTAGAATATTTTTGGAAATTGTTAAATACACTAAAACTAGGAAATGCAGTTTTTGAACTTTTTTTTGGTTTTTCAAGGTAGGGTCTCTCTCTGGCCCAGGCTGACCTGGAATTAACTATGTAGTCTCAGGGTGGCCTCAAACTCATGGTGATCCTCCTACCTCTGCCTCTTGAGTGCTAGGATTAAAGGCATGCGCCACCACACCCAGCCAGTTTTTTAGCTTTTTTTTTTTTCTGATTTCTTTTTATTTATTTATTAGAGAGAGGGACAGAGAGAGTGTGTGTGAGAATGGGCACACCAGGGCCTCTAGCCACTGCTGATGAACTCCAGATACATGCATCACCATTTGCATCTGGCTTACATGAGACCTGGAGAAGCAAACCTGGGTCCTTAGGCAAGCACCTTAACTGCTAAGCCATCTCTCCAGTCCAGTTTTTTAACTTTTTATAAGCATTAACTTAGTGATAGTTACTAATCGTTTCAATTTTTGTTTTTCTCTCCAAAGGGTGGCCCATATCATGATGTTTTACATAGTATCTTAGGGGCCTATACATGTTACAGACCTGATGTTGGTTATGTAAGTATTTATTTTAACCTGTTTATGTATATATGTGTGTGTGCATATATATGTGTGTGTGTGTGTGTGTGTGTGTATCTCCTATGAAATATCTTATGTAGGGCCTGGGCGTGGTGGCTCACACCTTTAATCCCAGCACTCGGGAGGCAGAGGTAGGAGGAGCGCTATGAGTTCGAGGCTACCTTGAGACTACATAGTGAATTCCAGGTCAGCTTGGGCTAGAGCGAGACCCTACCTCGAAAAAACAAACAAATAAATAAATAAATAAATAAATCTATGTAGTGTTAAATATTTACAGATATACATTAAGTGTCTGTATCTCTGTCTTTTGGGGGTTTATCATTTTATCTAAAGAGGAAACTTTCCATCTCCTGCCAAAAGCTTGTAAGACTGGTTGCCAGCTTTCTGGTAGATCTACTAGGCGTTTTTCACCATTCATTTTATAAACTTCACTGCCACTTGTCAGTATACCTTTCCTTCTCTATATAAGTGTTGCAGTCAGGTTCACATTGCTGGTAGAAATCACTCAACCAAAGAGGTTTATTTTGGCTTGCAGACTCAAGGAGAAGCTCCACAATGGCAGGAGAAAATAATGGCATGAACAGAGGGTGGACATCACCCCCTGACCCACACAAGGTGGACAACAGGAACAGAAGAGTAGAGGGGGAGCTGGCTAAAACACCCATAAGCTCGCCCCCAACAATACACTGCCTCCTGGAGGTGTTAATTCCCAAATCTCCATCAGCTGGGAACCTAGCAGTCAGGACACCTAAGCTTATAGGGGACACCTGAATCAAACTATCACAACAACCATGTCTTGCCTGTATATATGCCTCTATATAGTTAAATGCCTTTGTGTTCTGCCTGATTACAGGAAGGTTAGGCATCTGTTCATTCAGGATAGTGGAGGAGATTTGCAACCCTATTTTTAGCTCTACTATGCAATTTCACAAGGGCTTGATAACTTGAATTCCTAGACTTTCACCTGAATTGGCTTGCTGTTGACGGTCCTGCAGATCTTTGTTTCAGCATCCCCACCTATTCAAATGAAAATTTCTAATTGTTTCCTCCTGTTTAAATTCTTTCTCAGTCTCTGTATCTTTCTAATTTAATATTTACATTTCATTTTACTGTTGTGTTGTTGGATTTGGGGAAGGAACAGAGAAAGACTTGAGGGTCTAATGTTTAACTAGTAGCAATGAAACCTTACTTTCATTTATTTATTTATTTGACAAAAAAAGAGGGAGAGGGGCAGAGAAAGAGAGAGAGAGAATGGGTGCACCAGGGCCTCCAGCCACTGCAAATGAACTCCAGATGCATGTGCCCCCTGTGCATCTGGCTAATATGGGTCATGGGGAATCGAACCTGGGTCCTTTGGCTTTGCAGGCAGAGGCCTTAACCGCTAATCCATCCATCCAGCCCTGAAACCTTACTTTTGTCTTTAAACATTTGTAGAAACTTCATTAGATAGATGGCTATCTTTGCAACTGTGTTTTGTTCCATGTTCATTTGTTCATTAAGCATACAAATATTTCTATGCTTATCATCATTACTATATGACAAGCACTACTGCAGGCATTTGAGAGACTTCACTACACAAAAGATGACTCCTCTCTGTGATGCTTAAGGGAGAAAGAGACAGTAAAGAAGAAACAAATAGGGGGCACACCGCAAGATGCATGAACTCTATGCCACTGAACTGTGCTCTGAAACATGGCTGTGGCAGTAAATTTTACATCTTAGCTCAAAAATGCAAAACAAAAAAGGGCTGGAGAGATGGCTTAGCAGTTTAGGCACTTGTCTGTGAAGCCTAAGGTCCCAGGTTAGATTCCCCAGTATTCACATAAAGCCAGATGCACAAGGTGGCTAATGTGTTTCGAGTTTGCTTGCAGTAGATAGAAGCCCTGGTGCACCCATTCTCCCTCTTTCTATCTGCCTCTTTCTTTCTCTTTCTCTCTCAAATAAATAAAATATTTAAAAAGTGGGGAAAAAAAAGAAGAAACAAATAAATGTATTATACTAAAAGGTGCTAAGTATTGTGTGAAAAGTATGGCTTGGTGAAGGGAGGAATTGCAGGTAGAAAAAAGTGAGATTTGAGCACTCTTTACACTCTCACTCAGATACTTTGCAAAAGAATTATAAAACACAATGTATCCCTTGCACTTTTCTCTTTTTCTCAAGGTAGTGTCTTGCTCTAGCCAGGTTAACCTGGGATTCATTCTGCTAATTCACTCTGTTGTGGCACATACCTTTAATCCTGGCAGAGGTATGAGGCCAGCCTGGGACTACAGAGTGAGTTCCAGGTCAGCCTGGGCTAGACTTGAGACGATTCCTCAGGGGGATCACCATGACTTTGAGGCCACCCTGAAACTACATAGTGAATTCCAGGTCTAGAGTGGGTGAGACCCTACCTTGAAAAAAAAAAATTAAGTAAAACTGGAGCTGGGCATAGTGGCTTACACCTTTAATCCCAGCACTCAAGAGTCTGAGGTAGGAGGATTGCCATGAGTTTGAAGCCAATCTAAGCTACAAAATAGTAAGTTTCAAGTTAGCTTGGGATAGAGTGAGACCCCACCTCACCACCTCCCTAAAAATGTTCAAAGAGAAATGAGAAGGTCAAGATGATTGTACACAAACATTTCAAACTGTTTGGTTGGGAAGAAGGTATGCATGTCCTTACAGTCATTCTTATCCTTGGAAATTGTGTTGAGCGGAGAGGATTTGAGGTACGGTCTAACTCTAGCCCAGGATAACCTAGAACTCACTCTGTAGCCCTACCCACACCCAGCTGTAATGGGACCTGAGGTTGTATTGGCTGAGAAATGAACCCAGGCCTATTCTTAGTGGTAACCGTATATAAGCTTGTATTAAGTCCATTATACAAATTTCTCTATGAAGCTCTCTTAATTTTTTTTTTTTTCGAGGTAGGGTCTCACTCTAGTTCAGGCTGACCTGGAATTCACTATGTCATCTCAGGGTGGCCTCGAACTCATGGCAATCCTCCTACCTCTACCTCTCAAGTGCTGGGATTAAAGGCGTGCGCCACCACTCCCTGCAATTTTTTTTTTTTTCCTTTTTTGGTCTTTTTGGTTTTTGATCTTTTTGGTTTTTGATCTTTTTGATTTTTCAAGGTAGGGTCTTGCTGTAGCCCAGGCTGACCTGGAATTCACTATGTAGTCTCAGGCTGGCCTTGATCTCACTCTGCCTCCTGATTAAAGGGATTAAAAGCATGAAACAACACACCCAGCTCACTTTGTTTTTAAATTTTCTTGTTCATTTTTATTTATTTATTTGAGAGTGACAGACAGAGAAAGAGGCAAATAGAGAGAGAGAGAGAGAGAGAAAGAATGGGCGCACCAGGGCCTCCAGCCACTGCAAACGAACTCCAGACACGTGCGCCCCCTTGTACATCTAGCTAACATGAGTCCTGGGGAACCAAACCTCTAACCAGGGTCCTTAGGCTTCACAGGCAAGCGCTTATCAGCTAAGCCATTTCTCCAGCCCACTTTTTGTTTTTAAATAGAGAAAGCTACAGTTGCTGTAAATAACTCACTATCCTTTTACTGAAGGTCTTTCATAATATAAGTACATCTTTTCTCAAATGTCTTCCATTATTCCATTCTCAAATGTATTCCATTATTATTCC
The DNA here is from genome assembly GCA_036346955.1 of Dipus sagitta. Classification (NCBI taxonomy): domain Eukaryota; kingdom Metazoa; phylum Chordata; class Mammalia; order Rodentia; family Dipodidae; genus Dipus; species Dipus sagitta. Next base: position 41,803,609 of record CM070770.1, on the reverse strand, counting down.
AATTATAAACCTTATATTCCAACTGGGCTCTTCCATGGGTTGGGAAATGGTTCGATAGTTAGACACTTGATTGCAAACCCTACCAGCTCAGGTTCAATTCCCCAGTACCCATGTGAGGCCAGATGCACAGGTGGTGTATGCATCTGAACTTATTTGCAGTGGCAAGAGGCTCTGTGGCATGGTCCCCCATTCCCACTCTCTCTGTGTCTATCTCTCAAATAAATATAAAACTATGAAACAGCTATTCTTATTGTTGCCACTGTGTTTCTTTTCATCTTTGAAGGTCTTTTCCTCCTCCTGTTTTCCCTAAAATTCAGCGGCTTCTTCATTGGAATTTTTAAAATATTTTTTTATTGACAACTTCCATAATTGTAAACAATGTCCCATGGTAATGCCCTCCCCCCCCCCTTTGAAACTCCACTCTCCATCATATCCCCTCCCCCTCTCAATCAGTATCTTTTCTTTTGATGTCATGGTCTTTTCCTCCTCTTATGATGGTCTTGTGTAAGTAGTGTCAGGCACTGAGAGGTCATAGATATCCAGACCATTTTGTGTCTAGAGGAGCACATTGTAAGGAGTCCTACCCATCCTTTGGCTCTTACATTCTTTCCGCCACCTCTTCCACAGTGGACCCTGAGCCATGGAAGGTGTGATTGAGATAATTCAGTGCTGAGTACTCCTCTGTCACTTCTCAGCACCATGGTGCCTTCTCAGTCATCCCAACGTCACTTCCATCTGAAAAGAGAAGGTTCTGTAGCCAAAAGTGAGAATAGCATTAATATATAGGTATGAACATCAAGAGAAGTGAGCATAGTATATATTTTTAGCCAGACAGCAGCAGACGTTACACTCCTAGGGCTCATTACTACACCTGTTGTAGGTTTTCAGTATCAGGGATATATTCCCTCCCATGGAGCAGGCCACCAGTCAAATTACAGGGCAGTTGGTTTCCTCCATAACAGACATGCCACTATTGCACCCTTTGGCTCATTTGGCCTGGGTGGCCAAATATAAGGCTTGCAGTGTCCACTGTTGGGTGTCTTCACTGGGGATTTCTCTCTCTCCCATTGAACTGCATGCAGCATGGTTTTTTTTTTTTTCCAGCTTTCTGTCAGATGGTCTACATAGACCAGCTCCAACAGAGTTTCTCAGTGGCCTTGTAGCCCTAGTATGTGGAGTCTTCAGCTATAGGGTCTTATCATCTATTCCTGGTGGGAAACCAAGGGCCTCGGCAATGGCCTGTAATGTTTGGGGAGCATCAGGGACCTCACTGGCCAACAACAAACTGGAAGGTATCCCATCACTGGCACTGAAAATTTTCTAGTAACAATCTATGGCTCCTGAGTGTTCCATTGTCCAAAAAAGTAGGATTCCATATGACTTATTTTTATCCCCTTGGATTTTGATTAGCCCTACCTCCACTTTTCCTTACTCAGTCTCTTCCCTTGACCTCACTTAGGCCTTTTCACCCCCATTAATCTGTTCTTCTACTTACATATATACAATACCATCCTATTAGGAACCCTCCCCCTTTCTATTCTCTTTTTATTTCCTTTCTAGCTTACTGGCCTATGCCAGTATGAGTTTTCTTCCTACTCACACAGAAGTCCAGTTATTTGTAGCTAGGATCTACATGTGAGAGAGAAAATGCAACGTTTGGTTTTCTGGGCCTGGGTTACCTCACTTAGTATAATCCTTTACAGATCCATCCATTTTCCTGCAAAGTTTATAACTTCATTTTTATTAACTGCTGAGTACAACTCCATTGTATAAATGTGCCACATCTAAATTCTCCACTCATCATTTGAGGGACATATAGGCCGGTTCCATTTCCCAGCTGTTGTGGATAGAGCGGCAATAAACATAGTTGAGCAAGTATCTCTAAGGCAGAAAGATGAGTCCTTAGGATATATGACTAGGAGTGCTATAGCTGGGTCATATGGTAGGTCTATTTTTAGCTGTCTCAGGAACCTCAAAACTGATTTCCACAATGGCTGGACCAGATTGCATTCCCACCAACAGTGTAAAAGGGTTCCTCTTTTTCCACATCCTCTCCAGCAGTTATGTTCATTTATTTTCATGATGCTAGCCAATCTGACAGGAATGAGGTAGAATCTCAGTGTAGTTTTAATCTGCATTTCCCTGATGACTACGGATGTTGAACATTTTTTAAGATGCTTATATGCCATCCATATTTCTTCTTTTGAGAACTCTATTTAGTTCCATAACCCATTTTTTAATTGGGTTGTTTGATTTCTTATTAATTTTTTGAGTTCTTTGTATATCCTAGATATTAATCCTCTATCAGATGTGTAGCTGGCAAAGATTTTCTCCCATTCTGTAGGTTGCCTCTTTGCTCTATTCAGTGTCCTTTGCTGTACAAAAGGCTTTTAATTTCATTAGGTCCCAGCGAAAAATCTGTGGTTTTATTGCCTGAGCAATTGGGGTTATATTCAGAAAGTCCTTGCCAAGACAAATATGTTGAAGGGTTTCCCCTACTTTTTCCGCTAGCAGTTTCAGTTTCAGGTCTGGTATTAATGTCTTTAATCCATTTGGACTTAATTCTTGTACATGGAGAGCAATAAGGATCTATTTTCAATCTTCTACAGATACATATCCAGTTTTCCCAGCACCATTTGCTGAAGAGGCTGTCTTTTCTCCAATGAATATTTTTGGCATTTTTGTCAAGGATCAGATGGCTATAGTTACCCAGATTTACATCTGGATCCTCTATTCTGCTCCATTGATCTACGTACCTACTTTTTTGCCAGTACCAGGCTTTTTTTGTTACCATTGCTGTGTAGTATAGGTTAAAATCAGGTATGGTGATACCACCAGCTTTATTTTTGTTGCTCAAAATTGTTATTTGAGGTTTTTTCTATGCTACCAGATGAATTTTTGGATTGTTTTTTTCTATTTCCGTGAAGAATGCCATTGGAATTTTGATGGGGATCGCATTAAATGTGTAGATTGCTTTTGGTAAAGTTGCCATTTTCACAATATTGATTCTTCTGATCCAAGAACAAGGGATGTCTTTCCATTTCCTAATGTCTTCTGCAATTTCTCACTTGAGTGTTTTTGTTTTTTTTTGTTTTTGTTTTTTTTTTTGAGGTAGGGTCTCGCTCTAGCTTAGGCTGATCTGGAATTCACTATGTAATCTCAGAGTCACTTGAGTGTTTTAAAGTTTTCATTGTAGAGATCCTTTACTTCCTTGGTTAGGTTTATTCCAAGGTACTTTAGTTTCTTTGATGCAATTGTGAATGGGAGTGATTCTCTGATTTCATCCTCTGTGTGTTTGTTGTTAGCATAGAAAGGCTACTGATTTCTGTGTATTTATTTTGTATACTGCTACATGGCTATAGGTGTTTATCAGCTCTAACAGTTTGCTGGTAGAATCTTTAGAGTCCTTTATGTATAGAATCATGTCATCTGCAAATAATGATAACTTGATCTCTTCCTTTCCAATTTGAGTTCCTTTTATGTGCACCTGTTGCCTTATTGCTATGGCTAAGACTTCCAGTACTATATTAAATAAAAGTGGGGACAGTGGATACCCTTGTCTTGTTCCTGATTTTAGTGGAAAAGCTTCCAGTTTTTCCCCATTTAGTAATATGTTGGCTGGAGGCTTGTCATAAATAGCCTTTATTATATTGAGATATGTTCCTTATATTCCCAGTCTCTGTAGGACTTTTATCATGAAGGGTTGTTGGATTTTGTCAAATGCTTTTTTCTGCGTCTAATGAGATGATCATGTGATTTTTGTCCTTCAATTCATTTATATAATGTATTACATTTATCGATTTGTGTATATTGAACCATCCCTGCATCTGTGAGATAAAGCCTACTTGGTCAGAGTGAATGATCTTTCTGATACATTCTTGTATTCTGTTTGCCAACATTTTGTTGAGAATTTTTGCATCTATGTTCATGAGGGAGATTGGTCTGTGATTTTCTTTTTTTGTTCTATCTTTGCCTGGTTTTGGTATCAGGTTGGTGCTGGATTCGTAGAAGGAGTTTGGTAGATTTCTTCTTTTTTTATTTTATGGAAAAGCTTAAGAAGCATTGGTGTTAGTTCTTCCCTGAAGGTCTTGTAAAATTCACCAGTGAATCCATCTGGGCCTGGACTTTTTTTACTTGGGAGATTTTTGATAACTTCTTGGATCTCCATACTTGTTATAGGTCTGTTTAAGTGATTAATCTTATCTTGATTTAATCTAGGTAGGTCATATAAATCATGAAATCATCCATTTCTTTCAGATTTTCAAACCTAGTGGAGTATATGTTCTTATAGTAAGACCCTATGATTTTTTGAATTTCTTTGGTATCTGTTGTGATAGTGCCTTTTTATCTCTAATTTTATTAATTTGTGTCTCTTCTCCCTTTCTTTTGGTCAGATTTGCTAAAGGTTTATCAATCCTGCTTATCCTTTCAAAGAACCAACTCTTTGTTTCATTGATTCTTTGAATTGTTTTTTTTTGTTGTTGTTTCTATTTCATTAATTTCTGCCCTAATCTTTATTATTTCCTCCTGTCTACTTATTTTCGGTTTGCCTTGTTCTTCCTTTTCCAAAGTTTTAAGGTGAAGCATTAAGTTGTTTTCTTGCAACCTTTCTAATTTCTTAATATAAACACTTAAAGCTATAAATTTCCTACATAGCTATGGGTGTTTATCAGCTCTAACAGTTTACTGATAGTCTTTACGATCCTTTATATATAGAATCATGTCATCTGCAAATAATGATAACTTCTATTAGGACTGAATTCATTGTGTCCCAAAGGTTGTGATATGTTATATTCTCATTATCATTAGACTCTATGAATTTTTTGATTTCCTTCTTCTTTTCTTCATTGACCCATTCATCATTTAGTAGTGTATTGTTTAGTTTCCACAATTTTGTGTATGCTATATAGCTTTTCTTGCTGTTGATTTGTAGTTTGATCCCATTATGATCAGATAGAGTGCAAGGAATTATTTCAATTTTCCTGTATTTGTTAAGATTTGTTTTGTGTGGGCTGGAGAAATGGCTTAGCGGTTAAGGCGCTTGCCTGTGAAGCCTAAGGACCCAGGTTCGATTCTCCAGGTCCCACATAAGCCAGCTGCACATAGTGGCGCATGTATTTGGAGTTCATTTGCAATGGCTAGAGGCCCTGCAATACGCATTTCTCTCTCTCTAATAAATAAAAATCTTTAATAAAAAAGATTTGTTTTGTGTCCTAATATATGGTCTATCTTAGCGAATGTTCCATGTGCTACTACTGAAAAGATTGTATATTCTGCAGCATTTGGATGAAATGCCCTGTAGATATCTGTTAGGTTCATTTGTTCTGTGATGTCATTTAATCCAGGTGCATCTCTGTTTATTTTTTGCTGGGATGACCTGTCAATTGATGGGAGTGGGGTGTTGAAGTCACCCACTACAACTGTGTTTGGTTATCTGTGACCTTAGTTCTAATAGCGTTTGTTTGATGAAGTTGGGAGCCCTCATATTAGGTGCATAAATATTTAGGATTGTAATGTACTCCTGTTGGAGGGTGCCTTTAATCAATATAAAGTGACCTTCCGTATCTTTCTTGACTAATGTTGGGCTGAAGTCTACCTTGTCAGATATTAGGATAGCAACCCCTGCTTGTTTTCTGGGCCCATTTGCTTGAAACACCATTTTCAAACCTTTTACCCTAAGATAGTGTCCATCCTTTGTAGAAAGGTGAGTTTCTTAGAGGCAACAAATTGAAGGATCCTGCTGTTTAACCCAGTTTGCAAAGCTATGTCTTTTGGTTGGTGCATTGAGGCCGATGATATCAAGAGATATTATTGAAAGGTGTATATTTACTTTTGCCATTTTTTTGTAGTTCTTCTGGTTTTACCTTTGCTCTCTTGTGTTCACTAGTATATGAGTATTGTTTGTTTTTTCCCGGTTCCTTATATGTGTGCTTTTCTTTCTCTTCAGCATGGAGGTTTCTTTCAAGTATTTTCTGTAGAGCTGGTTTTGTCTTCAAATATTCCTTTAGCCTGCTTTTGTTGTGGAATGTCCTTATTTCTCCGTCTATCTGAATGGATAGCTTTGCAGGATAAAGTAACCTTGATTGACAGTTGTTATCTTTCAGAACTTGGAATACATCACTCCAAGCCCTTCTGGCTTTTAAAGTTTGTGTTGAGTAATCTGCTGAAATCCTGATGGGCTTGCCTTTGTAGGTAACTTGATTTTTCTCTCTAAATGCTTTCAATATTTTTTCTTTGGTTTGTGTGTTTGGTAGTTTAATTATAATATGGCAAGGATGGGTTCTTTCCAGGTTTTGTCTGGTTGGTGTTCTAAAGGATTCTTTTCCAACTTTGGGTAAGTTTTCTTCTATGATTTTGTTGAAAATGCCTACTATGCCTTTGCAGTGAAATTCTTCTCCTTCTACTATGCCCTGAATTCTTAAGTTTGATCTTTTCATAGTGTCTTGAATATCTTGAAATTCCCATTCATACTTTCCTATTAGTTTGTCTTTCTCTTGGTTGGACTGTATTAGATCTGCCACTTGGTCTTCTAGCTTAGGTATTCTGTCCTCTCCTTCATCCATTCTACTGGTGAGGTTTTCTACAGAGTTTTTTTATTTCATTGTCTGTGTTCTTCATTGCCAGTAAGTCTTTTTTTTTTTTATTTCCATTTCCTTATTTATGTCTTGTATTGACCTTGTATTTCATTAAATTGGTTTCCTGTGTCTTCTTTGATTCCTTTGATTTCCTCTTTCATTCCTTTGACTTCCTCCCTGATTTCTTTAAACATATTTATAATCATTTTTCTGAAATCTTTCTCAGGCATTTCCTATAAATCAGTCTCACCGGAGGTCATTTCTGATACATTAATACTTTTTGGTTGATTTATATTGTCTTGATTTTTTTGTGTTTCTGTGTTATAATGTATATATTTTTGCATCTTGCGTTAATTTAATGCTTGGATTTTCTAATTAGGTGCAGTATTATTAGATGTATCAATCAATCTGACGTTATATATCTTCAGAGTAGGAGCTTAAGGTGCTAGGTTTGGCTCTTAAGACTCAGAGTAACTACAAAAGTGACCCTAGATGTTGGGTTTGCCTGCTATGAGATTAGTATTCAAGAAGGCTGAGTTTAGCCAGGCATCGTGGTGCACGCCTTTAATCTCAGCACTCAGGAGGCAGAGGTAGGAGGATCACCGTGAATTCGAGGCCACCCTGAGACTCCATAGTGAATTCCAGGTCAGCCTTGGCTAGAGTGAGATCCTACCTTGAAAAAAAAAAAAAAAAAGAAGGCTGAATTTGACAAAATATAGATTCTAGAATGTAACTAAACAGTGTACACATTCAGTGAAAAACAGCACAGGGTAATCATTCAAAAGTGGGTATTATGACTACCAGATCCTCAAAATCACAGTCCCTTAGGATGTGTATTGCCCTACACCCTTAATCCTGTCAACTAGAAAGTTAAGATTTTTGGTCTGTTGAGGGTTCCAAGTCAGCTTGTGACCAAGTGAGACCCTTCCCTGGTGTAATCCCAGTTATCTTTTGGTATGGTTTTAGTCTCACTTATGCTGTGTTCCTGCTTGGGTCCCTCTTTGTTGCCCTGTGGGTTCAGGTAGGCTGGCTGGGTCGCTGGATCACTGCTCTGATTGCCTGTCAGGTGCTGTGTAGGTGAGCTCCCTTCCCCAAGTCTCTGATGCTTGCTGGCGCTTACCCTGGTGGTGGGGGAGGGAAGGCTGTGGATGGTAGCTGATGTTTTCCTGCTGGTCCTCTCAATTGTCTTCCTCATGAGCTGCTCTTCTGTTCTTCCCTGCCGTCCTCCCTTCACGTTAGTTTGTGAGGAGCTCCGGTGTAAGTGTAGAATCTCCTCACCTGGCGTTTCCTGTGGCTCAGGCTGAGCCTTGTGGCTGTGGCCACGTGGACCTGGTGCTGCAGCTGCTGAGCTGCCCCTGCCTGCTTCTGTGGGCTGTAGATGCTCTGGATCTCTTCTACTTCTCTGCTGCAGTTGGTAACTTCTTATACATCTCACTTTTTAGTAGAAGAGTGTATTTTGCTGGTTTTTTTTTTTTTTTTTTCCGTTTTTTCTCCCCTAGGCTGCTTTGGCAGGGTTCCTACATCACCATCTTAACTAGAAGTCCTTCCTTGGAATTTTAGTGGCACATCTCATGGATGGCTTTGAGTGTGTGTGTGTGTGTATAGTTTAAAATACACATATATTTGAAAGACAGAGAAAGAATGCATATTGGGCACAGTAAGGGCTCTAGTCCCTATAAACAATCATGAGACACATGTACCACTTTGTGCTTCTGGCTTTATGTAGGTACTGGGGGATCGACTTTGGCTGTTAGGCTTTGCAAGCAAGCGCCTTTAAAACAAAATTTTTTATTTTATTTATTTGAGAGTGACAGAGAAAGAAAGTGGCAGGGAGAGAGAGAAAGAGAGAGAGAATGGGCATACTAGTGCCTCCAGCCACTGCAAACAAACTCCAGATGCATGCGCCACCTTGTGCATCTGGCTTACGTGGGTCCTGGGGAATCAAGCCTCGAACTGGGGTCCTTAGGCTTCACAGGCAAGCACTTAACTGCTAAGCCATCTCTCCAGCCCCTGCAAGCAAGCACCTTTAACCACTGAGCCATTTCTCCAGCTCTGTTTTTTTTTTTTTTTTAAGGGTTTCACTCTAGTTCAGGCTGACCTAGAATTCACTATGTAGTCTCAGAGTGGCCTTGAACTCACAACAACTACCTCTGCCTCCCAAGTGCTGGGATTAAAGGTGTGCAATACTACACCCGGCTTTCTGTTCCTTGTTTTTTGACTCAGATATGTTGCAGTAATGAAAACAATCACCTGATTTTCAGTAAACTTTACAAACTTGAATGGATTTATATATTATGAAAACTAGTTAGTACACTGAGCTAGGCTTTTGTAACAAATAAAAGTTTATACTTTCCTGTCTTTCCAAAAAAAAAAAAAAAAAAACTTCCCTGACTTACTAAACCATATCACACAAACAAGAAAAGTAAAGTTAGGGAGATTCATAACTATTAAGGTTCTCTATATTTACTTTCATTGGTAAGGGAAAAAAAAAGTCTTGGTAAATCCTCTGTAATGGCATTATGTAATTTGTCAGTACAATTAAATTGTAGAATTATTACTTCAAATCCACTTTTATTTTCCTTTTTTAATATTTATTTATTTATTTTTATTGACAACTTTATTTTCCTTTTGAAGGTCCAAGGGATGTCTTTCATTGCGGCAGTGCTCATTCTCAATTTGGAAGAGGCAGATGCCTTCATTGCATTTGCAAATCTCCTGAATAAGCCATGCCAATTGGCCTTTTTTCGTGTGGATCACAGCATGGTATGAACAGTTAGATTGAACTGTGTTTTCTTTAGTGTATGGCCATACCACCCTGAATGTGCACACTCTTGTCTGAATTGTCTTTTTTTTTTTTTTTTTCAGTTTTTCGAGGTAGGGTTTCACTCTAGCCCAGGCTGATCTGGAATTTACTATGTAGCCTCAGGGTGGCCTTGAACTCCTTCTACCTCTGCCTCCAGAGTGCTGGGATTAAAGGTGTACACCACCACGCCCAGCTGAATTCTATTTTCTTTAGTATGCTTCTGTTTTCTGAATGCTTGTTTAGAGTAAAACAAACAAAACAACAACAACAACAAAAACCAAAACATTAACTAGAAGAGTAAGAAGCAAATGCACAAGCTTCATTAAATTATAGTTCACTTTGAATCTTTGAAGAGACAGAAAAAAGTTGTTAATCAGCAAGATTTTCCATTAGTATGTAAAGATACCTGAATTTCTACAGTATCTTTTCATAATTTCATTGATTTTTCTATCTGTAGATGTTGAAATATTTTGCAACATTTGAAGTATTTTTTGAAGAAAACCTTTCCAAACTATTTCTTCACTTCAAGTCTTACAGTCTTACACCAGATATATACTTGATAGACTGGTAAGTCATAATAGACATAAGTAATAATGAAAAGGAGATAAAGTATAACTTTGGTTTTAGGAATTACAGTAAGCCTCATAAGATTATATGGATAAAAGGACCTTCCCAAGGCAGGTATGGTGGCTCATACCTTTAATCCTAGCAATTAGGAGGCTGAGGTAGAAGGATCCTCATGAGTTCAAGGCTATCCTGGGTTCCAGATGAGTTCCAGGTTAGTATGGGCTGGAATAAGACCCTGCATTGTAGTCAGCTCCTCATTCTTGGGACAAACTTCCAACCAGACACAGTTTATGGGAGGAAGACGTTTATTTCAGGCTTACAGATCCAGGGGAAGTTCTTTGTTTTTGTTTTTTAATTTTTTGTTTTGTTTTTCAAGGTAGGGTTTCACTCTAGTCCAGACTAACCTGAAATTCACTATGTAGTCTTAGGGTGGCCTCAATCTCACGGAGATCCACCTATCTCTGCTTTGTTTTTTAATTTTTTAAGGAACTATATTTATTTATTTGAGAGAGAGGTAGAGAATGGGTATGCCAGGGCCTTCATCCACTGCAAATGAACTCCATACACATGCGCCACCTTGTGCATCTGGTTTACATGGGTCCTGAGGAATCGAACCTGGATCCTTTTGCTTTGCAGGCAAGCACCTTAACCACTAACCAATCTCTCTAGCCCTTAGTCCATTACTTTGACCTGGAATTCACTGTTTAATCTCAAGGTGGCCTTGACTCATGGCAACCCTCCTGTCTCTGCCTTCCATGTTCTGGGATTAAAGGTGGCTGTTGCAGTCAGGTTCGCACTGCTGGTAGAAATCACCCAACCAAGAGCAGCTTGTGGGAAAACAAGGTTTATTTTGGCTTATACACTTGAGCTTCACGATGGCAAGGGAAAATGATGGCAGGAGCACAGGGTGGACATCACCTCCTGGCTCACATAAGGTGGACAATAGCAACAGGAGAGTGTGCCAAACACTGGCAAGGGGACACTGGCTATAATACCCGTAAGCCTGCCCCCAACAATACACTCCCTCCAGGAGGCTTCAATTCCCAAATCTATAACAGCTGGAAACCTAGCATTCAGAACACCTAAGTTTATGGGGGACACCTAAATCAAAACACCACAGTGTCCTAAACTCTTAACGATGGGTATTGTCTTTAGTATAGGGACTTCACCCAGCTTCACATGCCTCATCTCAGTGGCGGCTCTTGGAACCTTGTGTACTTCATGATCTACTTCCCTGTATTTTTTATGCTTCCAAAATTAATACCAGATGTGTGACACAGCCAGTTGTTATTCCAGGGAGGAAATAAATCTTGGTCTTAAGCCTTCAGAATTCTTTTTCAGTCATCTTCTTTGAAAAGAGTTTACATTTCTACTCATTTATCCTTTCCTGGGTGGACTTGACCCTGAGGCATCTTCCCTCCCTTCCCACTCCTCCCTCCCACCTCCCAGGTAGGGTCTCACTCTAGCCCAGGCTGACCTGGAATTCATTATGTAGTCTCATAGTGATCCTCCTTCTTCTGTCTCCAGAGTGCTAGGATTAAAGGCATGCACCCCCAAATGGTGGTAATCTATTTTAACAGTAGCAGCTTTAGCACCCTAAAATTACTCATCTGGATTTTACATGGGGACTGGGGATTCGAACCTAGGCCAATACGCTTTGAAAACAAGTACCTTTAACTACTGAGCCATCTCCCAGCCTCAGAATTGTCTATTTAATGCCTAGCACATACCAAGCTTTCAATAAGAGTTGCATTTTCTTTATTTTTATTTTGTTTTGGGTTTTCAAGGTAGGATCTCACTCTAGCCCACTATGCAGTCTCAGGGTGGCCTTGAACTTGCAGCAATCCTCCTACATCTGCCTCTCAGGTGCTGGAATTAAAGGCACTCCCATCTGTGCCCATACATAATCTACTCTCATGTTTTAAAATATTTTATTTTATTTACTAGCAAGAAAGAAGCAGATAGAGAGAATGGGTATGCCAAGGCTTCTAACCATTGCAAATGAACTCCAAATGCATGCACCATTTTGTGCACCTGTCTTAACGTGGGTACTGGGGAATTAAACCTGAGACCTTGGGCTTTGAGGGCAAGCACCTTAACCACTAGGTAATCTCTCTAGCCCTTAGTCCATTACTTTTAATTAAATTCAGCTTGCTTAAACTCTTATAATTGGGGAATGCAGCCAATCCTTACACTAGTAGCAAAGTTCTAACAAAGTTTTCTGTTCTCTCTCCTTCCCCTTTTCAGTGTGTAATTCTCTCTGCATTCAGCCTCTTTACACTCTCACAAGAATAACCCATAAAATCTGGCTTAACTGTTCTGTAAGGCTTCTGTAGTCCCAAGTACGAAGACCATCCATATTCCTCCAGCACACAAGTTCCAAAGGACCAAAATCCACGTGGCCAGTTTCATTCACAGCAATACCCTGCTTCTGGCACCATTAACTATTGTAGCCAGCTCCTAGTTGTTAGGACAAACATCCAACCAGACACAGTTTATGGAAGGAAGGGGTTCATTTTAGTCTTACTGATCTACAGGAAGTTCTGTCAGTGACACCCCATGACATGCCCCCTCTAGCAGGAATCTGCCTAGGGGTTTAAGTAGGAAGTTTAATCAAAAATGCCTGGGTCAACCAGGCATGGTGGTGCATGCCTTTAATCCCAGCACTTGGGAGGCAGAGGTAGGAGGATCACTGTGAGTTCGAGGCCACCCTGAGACTACATAATGAATTCCAGGTCAGTCTGGAGTAGAGTGAAACCCTACCTCAAAAAGCCCCCCCAAAAAAGCCTGGGCCTATGGGGCTACACAAACTATCACATTCAAACTACCACACTCTGTTTCAACAAATATACTTTATACATAGAGAACTCTCCACATTTTGATATGTATTTAATAGCATAGACTCGATTGAAGTCAGAATCTTACCATTTTGTATTTGTTTCTTGAATATAAAAGGGAATAGTAACATTTTTTACAATATTTATTTACCCGAGAGAGACAGGCAGATAGAAAGAATGGGCATGCCAGGGCCTCCAGCCACTACAAATGAATTCCAGATGAATGCACCTCCTTGGCATCTGGCTTACATGGGTCCTGGAGAATTGAATCTGCATCCTTTGACTTTGCAGGCAAGCACCTTAACCTCTAAGCCATCTCTGCAGTCCAGGAATAGTAACATTTAAATCTTGAATTGTAGTGAAAGATTGTCTTTTAACAAAAAATATTTATTTATTTGCAATCAGAGAGACAGTGAGATGAAGAGAGAGTGGGCACACCAGGGGCTCTTGCCACTGCAAATAAACTGTAGACACATGCATCACTTAGTGCATCTGGATTTCACATGGGTACTGAGGAATTGAACCTAGGCCAGAAAGTTTTACAAACAAGTACCTTTAACTACTGAACCATCTCCTAAAACTAAGAATTGTCTATTTAATGCTTAGCATATACCAAGCTCTCAAAAAAACTTCCTAGCCAGGTGTGGTGGCTCACGCCTTTAATCCTACCACTCCGGAGACAGAGGTAGGAGGATAGTCTCAAGTTCCAGGCCACCCTGAGATTACATACTGAATTCCAGGTTAGCCTGAGCTAGAGCAAGACCCTACCTCAAACCCTCCCCCCTACCCGAAAAAAAAAAAAAAGTTGCAGTACCTTTATTATTGTTTTGTTTTTTTCGAGGTAGGGTCTCACTCTAACCCACTTTACCAAAGTGGTGGAATGCTTCATGTTAAACAGGTTGTCCACAGGAAAGTAGATGTGGAACAATAGGGTGGGTGCACACTTTTAACCCCAACACTTGGGAGGCAGAGAGGTAGGAGGATTGTTGTGAGTAAGTACAAGGCCAGCCTGAGACAACATAGTGAATCCAGGTCAGCCTGGGCTAGAGTAGACCCCACCTCAAAAAAAAAAAATGTTGTCTTCCAAAGTTGTTTGTACCTGTCCCCTCCCCCCCCCTTTTAATTTTTCAAGGCAGGGTCTCACTCTAGCCCAGGCTGGCCTCGAATTCACTGAGTTCGATCCTACATTTGCCTCCCGAGTGCTCAGATTAAAGGTTTGCACAACCATGCTTAGCTTCTTTTTCTCTTTTATTTATTTATTTGCCACCTTGGAGCAGCCTTGGGAGGTAGCCTCTTTTTTCTATTTTTTTTTTTTTTAATCGAGGTAGGGTTTCACTATAGCCCAGGCTGACCTGGAACTCACTATATAGTCTCAGGGTAGCCTCGAATTCATGACAATCCTCCTACCTCTGCCTCCCAAGTGCTGGGGTTAAAAGCATGCACCACCATGCCTGGCTTCTTTTTCTCTTTTTATTTATTTATTTATTTATTTATTTATTTATTTATTTATTTATGCTGCGTTGCAGCAGCCTCAGGAGGTAGCCTCCTTTATATATATAGTATTTATTTATTTATTTGAGAAAGGGAGAGGCAGATCAAGAGAATAGACGCCCCAGGGCTTCTAGCCACTGCAAAGGAACTCTAGATGCATGTGCCACCTTGTGCATCTGGCTTATATGGGTACTGGGGAACTGAACCTTGGGTCCTTAGGCTATGCAGGCAAACGTCTTACTACTAAGTCATCTCTCCAGCCCTTATTCTCTTTTTTAAAAAATATTTTTATTTAAGAGAGAGGTGCTAGGCTAGGTGGTGCATATCTTTAATCCCAGCACTCAGGAGGCAAATGTAGGAGGATCAAATGCAGTGAATTCAAGACCAGCCTGGGACTACAGAGTGAGTTCCAGGTCAGCCTGGGCTAGAATGAAGCCCTGCCTGGAAAGAAAAAATGAGATGGCTCAGCGGTTAAGGCGCTTACCTGCAAAGCCTAAGGACCTGAGTTTGTTTGCCCAGTACCCACATAAAGCCAAATGCACAAAGTAGCACATGCATCATAACAAGAAAGAGATAGAAAATGGGCACACCAGGGCCTCTTGAAACCAAGTGCAGATGTGCACGCCATGTTGTTCATCTGGTTTTATGTGGATCCTCAATGGGTAATGGGAAAATGAACCCCAGCCTGAAGGTTTTGCAAGCAAATGCTTTTAACTGCTGAGCCATCTCCCCAGCCCTTTTCACTTCTTTTTTTTTTTTTTTCGAGGTAGGGTCTCACTCTAGCCCCAGGCTGATCTGGAATTCACTCTGTATTCTCAGGCTGGCCTCAAACTCACGAGGATCCTCTTACCTCTACCTCCTGAGTGCTGGGATTAAAGGCATGTGCCACCACGCCAGTCCCTTTTTACTTCCTGTGCTGGGGATTGAAGAGAAAATTCTGAGCATAGTAGGCAAACATTATTAAGATTGCTGCACTCCTACTCTGAACCTTTTTTCTTTTTTTTTTTTTAATGTTGGACACCATTTTAAACATTTCTTGAGGCTGAGTGTGGTTGTGCATGCCTGAAACCCAGGACTAGAGAAGCTAAGGCAGGAGAATCAGGAATTCCAGGCCAGCCTGGCCTATATAGGGAGATCCTAGCTCAGAAACAGAAAACCAACAGTAAGAACAAAAAAAAAAAATCCCTACTTTACTAACTTCCTTAATTTTCAAAGCATTTCTAAGACAGGCTAGTATTATTACCTTTTCTATACTGAGGAAACAAGCACAGCAAGGCTAAATATCTTCTCAAGATTACATAACTTAAGTAGGAAATTCAAACTTGGGCATTCTGGTGTCAAAGCCCATAGTCTTAATCATTAGGCAGTTCTAGTTTGTATTAGACTCTATGTGAGGTTGTAAATTCATGTAATTTCATTACTTATTGCTTAATTTCCCACTATTCAGCCTTGAAGGGGGGAGCTATTATTTATTTCCCTTTTTAAATTTTTTTTTTATTTGGCTGGGCATGGTGGCACATGCCTTTAATCCCAGCACTTGGGAGGCAGAGGCAGGAGGATTGCCATGAGTTCAAGGCCACCCTGAGACGACATAGTGAATTCCAGGTCAGCCTGAGCTAGAGTAAAACCCTACCTCGGAAAATTAAAAAAAAAAATTCTTGGGCTGGAGAGATGGTTTAGCGGTTAAGCACTTGCCTGTGAAGCCTAAGGACCCCGGTTCGAGGCTCGATTCCCCAGGACCCACGTTAGCCAGATGTACAAGGGGGCGCACGCATCTGGAGTTTGTTTGCAGTGGCTGGAGGCCCTGGCATGCCCATTCTCTCTCTCCTTCTCTCTGTCTCTCTGTCCCTATTTCTCTCTCTGTCTGTTGCTCTCAAATAAATAAATAAATAAAATTAAAAAAAAAATTCTTGCATGTGTTGGTTTGTGTATGGGTACACTTGCCACTATAAATAACACCAGATGCTTGTGCATCTTACATGGGTGCCTTGGGGATTGAACCCATATCAACAGGCTTTGCAAGCAAGTGCCTTTAACCTCTGAATTATCTTCCTAGCACCTTTATTTGCTTTTTTTTAAGATTTATTTTTTTTATTTTATTTGAGACAGTAAGTGGGGGAGGGAGAGAGAGTGAATGAGAATGGGCACGCCAGGGCCTCTAGCCACTGCAAACGAACTCCAGACACATGCGCCACCATGTACATCTGGCTTACATGAGACCTGGAGAATCGAACCTGGGTCCTTAGGCTTTAGCCATCTCTCCGGTCGTATTTGCCTTTTTATCCTACTCAAACACACTGTTCTTTTTCTATATTGATGCTTAATGAGTGAATGAGTTGATGAATGAAACATTTCATTAACTATTTTTCCTCTTAATTTTAGGATCTTCACACTATATAGCAAATCACTACCACTAGATCTGGCCTGTCGAGTCTGGGATGTATTTTGCAGAGATGGGGAAGAATTTTTATTTAGGACTGGATTAGGAATCCTCCGGTTATATGAAGATATACTCCTGCAGATGGACTTTATTCATATAGCACAATTTCTTACTAAATTGCCAGATGATATCACAGCAGAGAAGCTTTTCACCTGCATTGCAGCCATTCAGATGCAGAATAGCACCAAAAAATGGACTCAGGTAGAGTGACTTTTTTTACTTTTTTCTTTTCCTTGTTTGCTTGTTTTGTCTTTGTTTTTTTTTTCGAGGTAGGGTTTCACTCTAGCTCAGGTTGACCTGGAACTCACTGTGTAGTCCCAGGCTAGCCTCAAACTACCTCAGCCTCCTGAGTGCTGGGATCAAATGTGTGTACCACCACACCTGGCTTAGAGTGACTTTTAATAGTCACAAGAATGATGACTTTTGTTTATTATTATTATTTCACAAATGTTATTACTGGGCTGGGGAGATGGCTCAGTGGGTAAAGGCTCTTGTTGGAAAGCCTGCCTGTCTGGGTTCAATTCCCAGTACTGACATCAAGCCAAATGCACAATGTAGGACATACTTCTGATTTATTTGCAGTGGAAAGAGGCCCTGGCACATCCATTCTCTCTCTCTCTCTCTCTCTCTCTCTCTCTCCTCATAAATAAAAATATTTTTAAAATTAAAATGTTGGGCTGCTGAGCATGGTGGTACACACCTTTAATCCCAGCATGGGAGTCAGAGATAGGAGGATCGCTGTGAGTTCAAGGCCACCCTGAGACTACAGAGTTCCAGGTTAGCCTGGGCTAGAGTGAGACCCTACCTTGAAAAACCAAAAAAAAAAAAAAAAAAAAATGTTGAGCTGGAGAGATGGCATAGCAGTTAAGGTGCTTGCCTGTGAAGCCTAAGGACCCTGGTTCGATTCTCCAGGTCCCATGTAAGACAGATGCACAAGGTGGTACATGCATCTAGAGTTCATTTGCAGTGGTTAGACACCCTTATGCACCTATTCTCTGTCTTTCTCTCTCTCTGTCTCAAATTAATTAAAAAATTAAAGTGTCATTAGCCAGTCATGGTTACATGCCTGTAATCCCAGCATTCAGGAGATAGAAGTAGGTGGATTGTCGTGAGCTCAAGGCTACCCTGAGACTACATAGTAAATTCCTGGTCAGCCTGGGCTAGAGAACATGACACTGCCTCAAGAAAACAGAAAATAGCCGGGCGTGGTGGTGCACACCTTTAATCCCAGCACTCGGGAGGCAGAGGTAGAAGGATTGCTGAGAGTTCGAGGCCACCCAGAAACTACATAGTGAATTCCAGGTCAGCCTGGGCTAGACTGAGACCCTACCTTGAAAAACCAAAATAAATAAATAAATCTTTTTTTAAAAAAGTCAAAAACAGCTGGGTGCATGCCTTTAATCCCAGCACTCGGGAAACAGAGGTAGGAAGATCACCATAAGTTCAAGGCCAGCCTAAGACTACATAGTGAATTCCAGGTCAGCCTGAGCTAGAGCGAGACCCTACCTCGAAAACCCAAAAATAAAATAATAAAATAAAATGTCAAAACAAAAAAAAAGTAAAACAAAGCCGGGCATGGTGGTGCACACCTTTAATCCCAGCACTTGGGAGGCAGAGTTAGGTGGATTGCCTTGAGTTCAAGGCCACCCCGAGACTACATAGTGAATTCCAGATCAGCCTGGGCTAGAGCAAAACCCTATCTCAAAAAAAAAAAAAAAAAAAGGGCTGGTGAGATGGCTTAGTGGTTAAGGCGTTTGCCTGCAAAGCCAAAGGACCTTGGTTCTATTCCCCAGGACCCACATAAGGCAGATGCACAAGGTGGCACATGAGTCTGGTGTTCGTTTGCAGTGGCTGGAGACCCTGGAGTGCCCATTCTCTCTCTCTCCCTCTCTCTGCTTCTTTCTCTCTCAAATAAATAAATAAATAAATGATCTTGTTTAAAAAAAAAAAAAAAAACGGGCTGGAGGGGATGGCTTAGCAGTTAAGGTGTTTGCCTGCAAAGCCAAAGGACCCAGGTTCAATTCCCCAGGATCCACGCTGGCCAGATGAACAAGGGGGCGCACATGTCTGGAGTTCATTTGCAGTGACTGGAGGCCCTAGAGCACCCATTCTCTCTCTCTCTCTCTCTCTCTCTCTCTCTCTCTCTTTCTCTGCCAAATAAATAAATAAAATATTAAATAAAAAATAAAAATTGTATTAAAGAAACAAAAAACCCAAAACAATGAATAAATAAATAAATTTAATTAATTAAAAAAAAAAAAAACGAAAGCCAGGCATGGTGGCACACACCTTCAATCCCAGCACTCGGGAGGCAGAGGTAGGAGGATCACTGTGAGTTCGAGGCCACCCTGAGACTACATAGTGAATTCCAGGAGAGCCTGAGCTAGGATGAAACTCTACCTCAAAAAAAAAAAAAAAAAAAAAAAAGATAGTGCTTAAACTAAAAAATATATATTTGGGGGGGGGGGGGTTGAGGTAGGGTCTCATTCTATCCCAGGCTGACCTGACCTGGAATTCACTGTGTAGTCTCAGGGTAGCCTCGAACTGATGGTGATCCTCCTACCTCCACCTCCTAAGTGCTAGAATTGAAGGCGTGCACCACCACCCGGCCAATAATTTTTGGCTTAGAAAAAGTAAAGGTTTGGGGCTAGAGAGATTGCTCAGCAGTTAAAGGTACTTGTTTGCAAAGCCTGATGGCCTGTGTTCGATTTCTCCAGTACCCACATAAAGCCAGATGCACAAAGTGCCACATGTGTCTAGAGTTCGTTCGCAGTGACAGGAGGCCCTAGTGCACTTATTCTCTCTCTCTCTCTCTCTCTCCCCCTCCCTCCCTCCCTCCTTCCCTACTAAAAGGAAAGAAAAAGTAAGCATTTAAAATAGATTTTCTTTTCCACTTATCTAAACTTATGGCTTTATTTTTTGTTTGTCCTATGATATTTTTAAGTGAATGCCACTTACAATAGTTCTTTACTTGCCAGAGCAGTTGTATTATTAAACACCTGCTGTGTCCTAAGGGTTTGCAGTAGAAAGAACCTAATGTATGATCCTGCTTATTTGTCATTCTTTTCCACTTGATCTCAGCCAAAAGGCCAAGATGCCATTGTGGTCCTCATTCTTGGTGTTTTGAGACAGGGTCTCAGAACCCAAGCTGGACTCACAGTGTAGCCAAGGGTGACCGTGAACTCCTAATCCTTCTGCCTCTAGATTCTGAGTGCCAGGATTATAGATATGTGTCACCACACCCAGTGATCCTGACTTTTTGGATGCTTGGTCATGTTATGGGATGCAAATATAACAGCTAAGTAAATAACACAAAATGAGCATTGCCAGTTAATCTATGGATGATACCGACAATTTATTATAAGTTAATAGTTTTTTTGGTGTTTTTTTAGTTTTTTGAGGTAGGGTCTCACTCTAGCCCAGGCTGAACTGGAATTTACTATGTAGTCTCAGGGTGGCTTTGAACTCATGGTGATCCTCCTCTATCTCTGCCTCCCAACTGCTTGAATTAAAGCATGTGCCACTATACCTGGCCAATTATAAATTAATAGTTTCATTACCATGAACATGAAACACAAGAATGCAGGCTCAGAAAATGTACTATTACCAGATAGCAATATCAGAATATTTGGTAATTGATGAAAATTAGAATCTAATCATATTCCATAAAATTGTACTTAAAAATAAAAGAATTTGCCAGGCATGGTGGCACACACCTTTAATTCCACTCAGAGGCAGAGTTAGGAGGATTGCCATGAATTCGAGGCCAGCCTGAGACTACATAGTGAATTCTAGGTCAGCCTGGACTAGAATGCAACTCTACCTTGAAAAAACAAAACAACAATTAAAAATAAATAAATAAATAAAAGGATTTGCTAGATGTTGTAGCTTATGCCTATAATTCCAGTACCTGTAGACTGATCCTCCAATCTCAGCCTTGTTTGCAGAGTACAACAAGAACAATAACAACAAAGGGCTTTGAGGTTGTGTGTGGTGGCCTATGACTGTGATACAACACTTAAGGAGGTAGAGGCAGGAGTTCAAAGATATACATGGCTGTACAAGTTCAGGACTATCCTGGGCTTCATGGTTTAGCAGCTCAGGCACTTGTCTGCAAAGCCAAAGGACCCAGGTTCGATTCCCTAGGACCCACATAAGCCAGATGCACAAGGTGGTGCATGCATCTGAAGTTCATTTGCAGTGGCTGGATGCTCTAGCATGCTCATTCTATCCCCCTCCCTCTCTCCTCCCTGTGCCTCTTTTTCTTTCTCAAATAAATAAATAAAAATAAAATATTGGGCTGGAGAGATGGCTTAGCAGTTAAGGTGCTTGCCTGCAAAGCCAAAGGACCCAGGTGCAATTCCCCAGGAACCGTGTAATCCAGATGCACAATGTGGTGCAAGTGTCTGAGTTCGTTTGCAATGACTAGAAGCCCTGGCATGCCCATTCTCTCTCTATATATCTGCCTCTCTGTCCCTCTCAAATAAATAAAAATAAAAAAATTAAAATTTTATAAAAACAGATGAAAAAAATGGGACGGATGGGGACAGGGAATGAACATTTTAGGAAACAGAATCATGTGTATTAAAGCTTTTCCATGTTTATAGCCTATAGTTATTAGAATCTTTACTTTGTGTAATAGTTTTTGAGGATTAATCTTTGTTTCATAAAAATTTTCAGGTCTTTGCATCTGTAACGAAGGATATTAAAGAAGGAGAAAAGAACAGCAGTCCTGCTCTGAAAAGTTAAACTTTGAAATTAGACTAACTGAAATATAAACAAATGTAGAAAGCATTTTCTACATTTTCTATATAGAAAGCATGGAAGAATATGTGGAAGCAATCTAAAAGAATCAAGATCTGGAAAACTGTTGAGTTTAAATTCCAGGGCTGAAGTAAATGAAATAAGTTATTTATTGACAGTATTAATAAAAAGTATTTTGTAGGGAGAGTCATTTTTTCAGAAGAAAAGGTTTAAATGACTATTATATACTCCATAATTTGGAGTGAATAATTTAATGCAATAAATTTTTTAAATAGCTTTGCAGAAACTTCAAATTTTTGTGACTTTTCTTTTTTTAAGTTACCACAAAGTCACTTTGGGAGTCCGAGTAGAATTGTTAAAATCTACTCTAGTCTCCAAAAAGCAATATAGTACTTGTACTATCTCCAGTTGCAACCTTTTGAAGATGTTATAGACTAAGATTAAGCAACTTCATTTGTAAGTTCATTTAAGTCCCTGAAGTTTTTGCTTATCTTCATTCACAGGTTAGGGCAATTGGAGTTATCTGGAACTGGAAATATTGGTAGGACATTGCTTCTTGATTGTTATAAATTATTTCCCACAGCTGTGTCTGGTTTTGAAGGGAAATTCTTTGTCTTCCTTAAAGAATTCCTATCCAAGAATGTTAGCCTGTTCTCTGACAAATTGTTAGGTAGTAATTTAACATTAAAAAGAAAAAGGCATGGTGGCACATGTCTTTAATCCCAGCACTTGGGAGGCAGAGGTAGGAGGATTGCCTTGAGTTCGAGGCCACCCTGAGATGACAGTGAATTCAGGTCAGCCTGGGCTAGAGTGAGACCCTAACTTGGGGCGGGAGGAACCTCATGTAGAATGAAAGATCTTTTTGCACTTTAGTGAATTGAAGAATTTTCTTTGAGAGTTAAGCCCAAAAAATATAAATGAGGTTTTTCACTGATAAGAATAAAAACTAATGAATTCTGAGAGTTCTTAAATAACATACTACTTGACAAGACTACATTTTTAGTTAAATAAATGTCTATAGAGACATTAATTTCAGTTTGAAATTTGAAACTTTAAGCTAAGTCTGAGACTTGTGAAACACTATGCATAATTTTTTCTAATCATGGAAATAAGAGTACAAGGAAAAGTTAAAGTTACCTTGTTTTCTTAGCCTAATTTATGGTATTGCAGATAAATTATTAATCATTGGCAACATGGCATTAAATTTATATTTAATTTTTAAACCTAAATGAAATCATTTGAGTATTATGAGTGTTATATGTATAGTATTGGAGATAAATTATTAATCATTAGCAACATGGCATTAAATTTATACTTAATTTTTAAACCTAAATGAAATCATTTGAGTATTATGAGTGTTATCTGTATTAAATACTATTTGGCTAATAGAGTTTTTTTTTTTTTTTTTTTTGATGTTGCAGTTTGGTGTGAAACAACATTTAAGCATACTTATTATGTCAGCTAGTGGTGGACACATAGTCTTCACACTAATAAGCCAGAGATCCTTCCTTATTAGTGTAGTAACAGCCTCTTTAGGAGTATGGGACCAGAGGATACCTATGTATTTTTACCCTATGGGTCATTCTAGCCTAGAGACTGCTAGTGGAACCCTCAAAAGCTAACTCCTAATATAGGGGATGGCTTAGTGGAAACTGGTAGTCTAAAAAATACTGAGGAAATGTTTAGGGTCTTGTTAGGTTTTAGAATGAGCATTAACTCTGGTAACTATTCCTTGGTATTGGTATCACTGATAAATTTTAGGGAGCTTAACCTCTGGCAGTAATCTCTTTGAGGTTATACTGTCTGTCTAAATAAAATATTACTTTCATGTATTTGTTTCCTGAGGTGGACCTAAGTTACTGTGTTTCTTTTTCTTATTTTTTTTATTGTACAGTTTCTTTACCTTTCAAGTATAAATTGTACATAAAATATAAATACAAGGAATTCACTAAAAACCACTAGTAACAATTACTGTGTAAATAAAACTTAAAAGCAGAGTAATTATTTGAGTTGAGTCTTTATTACTTTGGGGCTATAAAGTTTGGTTAACTACATCTGGAAAAAAATTTGGGAGGAGGGTGGCTGGGTCAAATTTCTTTTTTTTTGAGGTAGGGTCTCACTCTAGCTCAGGCCAACCTGGAATACACTATATAGTCTCAAGATAGCCTCAAACTCACAGCAATCCTCCTACCTCTGCCTCCCAAGTGCTGGGATTAAAGGCGTGTACCATGAGAGTGAGACAGATAGAGAGAATGGGCATAACAGCCACCAGCCACTGCAAACGAACTCCAGACACATGTACTACCTTTTGCATCTGGCTGATGCTGGTTCTGGGGAATTGAACCTGGGTCCTTTGGCTTTACAGACAAGCACCTTACCCACTGATCCATCTCTCTGACACCCCCCCCCCTTTATTTTTGAGGTAGGGTCTTGTAGCCAAGGCTGACCTGGAATTCACTATGAAGTCTCACGGTGGCCTCAAACTCACAGCCATCCTCCTACCTATTGCTCCCAAGCATTGGGACTAAAGGCGTGTACCAATATGCCCAGCTTTATTTATTTATTTATTTGCAAGTATGTGTATGGTTGTGTGTGTCTGTATCTGAGTGTGACCTGCCAGGGTCTCTTGCCTCTGCAAATGAGTCTCACACACTTGCTCCACTTTTTCCATCTGGTTTATGTGAGTACTAGGGAATTGAACCCCTGCTGTCAGGCCTTGCAAACAAGTGTCTTTGCTGAGCCCTGTTCCCAGCCCCTCAACTTTCTCTTCTAAAGGCTGCACTAGGCCTTCAGTCTTTGGAAACTTTTATTGCTGACAGCTAAATTACTGTAGCTTTCTTCCTTTAAGCCTCCTACATATCAGTGTGTGGTTATTTACCTAGTCTATGCATAGCAAGTTTTTTGTGGGGGATGGGTGTTTAAAATAAATTTTGAGCCCCATGTGGTGGTGCACACCTTTAATCCCAGCACTTGGGAGGCAGATGTAGAAGGATTGCCGTGAGTTTGAGGCCACCCTGAGACTACATGGTGACTTCCAGGTCAGCCTGAGCTAGAGTGAGACCCTACCTCAAAAAACCAAAAACAACAACAACAACAAAAATAATAGTGATATAAATAAAATTGAATTAAAAAACAAAAATAAATAAATTTTGATCTTAAAATGATTTCTCACTGGGCGTGGTAGCACATTCCCTTACTCCCAGCACTGGGGAGGCAGAGGTAAGAGGATCACTGTGCGTTCAAGACCACACTGAGACTACATAGTGAATTCCAAGTCAGCCTGAACCAGAATGAGAACCTACCTCAAAAAAACAAAAAACAAACAAACAAAAAAGTAGGATTCCTATGAGTTCGAGCCTACCCTGAGACTCCTGAAACTACATAGTGAATTCCAGGTCAGGCTGGACTAGAGCAAGACCCTACCATGAAGAAAAAGTTCTAAGAGTATGTGAAATATAACTTGTTTCAGTTGCTTGTGTTTGTGTATACATACACATACATTTTTTTCATTGTTCATTTAGTCTATTCTATGTCTACTAGAATACTGTGACTTCTAATATCTACTAGAAAACTCAAAAACTACATTTGTTGCAGTCAGGTTCACACTGCTGGCAGAAATCACCAGACCAAGAGCAGCTTTTGGGGAAAAAAGGGGGGAGGAATATTTTGGCTAACAGACTCAATGGGAAGCTCCATGATGGCAAGGGAAAATGATGGCATGACAGAGGGTGGACATCACCCCCTGGCCAACTTAAGGTGGAACTCACAGTGATCCTCCTACCTCTGCCTCCTGAGTGTTGGGATTGAAAGCATGCACCACCATGCCCGGCTTTTTTTTTTTTTTTAAGAGGCGGCAGGAGAGATGGCTTAGCAGTTAAGGCACTTGCCTGCAAAGGCAAAAGGCCCAGGTTCAACTCCCCAGGACCTACATAAGCCAGATGCACAAGGTGGCACATGTGTCTGGAGTTTGTTTGCAGCAGCTGGAGGCCCTGATGTGCCCATTCTCACTCTCTGCCTCTTTTTCTCTCTCCTTCCCTCTCTTTTTCTCAAATAAATAAGTTTTTTTTTTTTTTAAAGAAAAAAAGGTGCACAACAGCTGGGTGTGGTGGCGCATGCCTTTAATCCCAGCACTCAGGAGGCAGAGGTTGGAGGATCACCGTGACTTCAAGGCTACCCTGACTACATAGTGAATTCCAGGTCAGCCTGGGCTATAGTGAGACCCTACCTCGAAAATAAAAAAAAAAAAAAAAGAGAGGACTTCCGGTTAAGATGGAAGCCTAGGAACCACGCCAAAGCAGCCTAAGGAAGAAAAAGCCAAAAAAAAAAAAAAGAAGAAAAAAAAAGCAAAATACACTCTTCTACTAAAAAGTGAGGTGTATAAGAAACTAAAATGGCAACAGAGAAGTAGGAGAGATCCAGAGCATTCGGAGCCCACATAGGCAGGCAGAAGCGGCTCCAGCAGCAGCGGCTTCCAGGTCCGCGAGGCCACAGCTACCAGGCTCGGCTTGAGCTGCAGGAAAAGTCAGGTGAGGTGATTTTCCAATCACACCGCAGCTCTTCCCAAACTCAAGAAACGTGAAGGGAGAACGGCAGTGAACAACGGAGTAGAAGATCACATGGACCAGCGAGAGAACTAGAACCACCACTGACAGCCTCCCCTCCCCCACTGCCAGTGCAAGCAGCAGAGACCAGCGAAAGGGAGATCACAGGACCCACCACCGGTGACCAAAGCACACATACAATGACCAAGCCAGCCTACTTGAACCCAGAGTGCACCAAAGAGGGACCCAAGCAGGAGCGCAGTATAACTGAGACCAAAATCATCCCAAAAGGTAACTAGGATTACACCAGGTCAATACCTGCCAAATACCTGGTATATTTCCCTGAACTGAAAGTCCTAATTGTACCTTCCATATCGACATAAATTATATGTTAAATCTGATGGATGGTCAGATTTGCCATTCTTAAATAAGTTATATTTTGGGTTTGTTATTTGTTGCTTCTTGATGAATAATGGCTTTGTTTCCTCTTCTGTTATTACATTAGGGAAGGGTCTCATTTGGTCACAATCTGACTTGGAACCCTCAACAGACCAGAAATCTTAACCTCCTTGTTGTCAGGATTAAGGGTGTGGGGCACCACATACCCTAAGGAACAGTTAGAGGATCTGGTTGTCATAATACCTACTCTTGCATAAATACTCTGTGCAGTTTTTCATTAAAAGTATACATTGTTAAGTTAAATTTTAGAATCTGCCTATATTTTGTTCTACTCAGCCTACTTGAATACTCTCATAGCAGGCAAACCCAACACCTACCATAACTTTTGTAGATACTCTGAGAGTCTTAAGAGCCACACCTAGCACCTTAAGCTCCTACCCTGAAGAAATAAAACATCAGATTACTTGATACATCTAATAATACTACAGCTAACTAGAAAATCCAGGCATTAAATTAATCCAAGATGCAAAAATATATACATTGTAACACAAGAAACACCAAAAAACAAGACAATATAAATACAACAAAAAATATTAATGCATCAGAAATGACCTCCAGTGAGAACGAGTTTGAGGAAATGCCTGAGAAAGATTTCAAAAGAATGATTATAAATATCCTCAAAGAAGTAATCAAAGGAATGAAAGAGGAAATCAAAGGAATCAAAGACACAGGACACCATTTTAATGAAATAAATAGGTCAATACAAGACATAAATAAGGAAATAAAAATAATAAAGAAAAATCAGCCAGAATTATTAGCAATGAAGAACACAGTTAATAAGATAAAAAAAACTCTATAGAAAATCTCACCAGTAGAATGGATGAAGGAGAGGACAGAATACCTAAGCTAGAAGACCAGGTGGCAGATCTAATACAGTCCAACCAAGAGAAAGACAAACTAATAGGAAGGTATGAGTGGGAATTTCAAGATATTCAAGACACTATGAAAAGATCAAACTTAAGAATTCAGGGCATAGTAGAAGGAGAAGAATTTCACTCCAAAGGCATAGTAGGCGTCTTCAACAAAATCATAGCAGAAAACTTCCCCCAAATTGGGAAAGAGGTGCCAATGCAGATACAGGAATCCTTTAGAATACCAAACAGACAAAACCTGGAAAGAACCTCTCTGCATCATATTATAATCAAACTACCAAACACGCAAACCAAAGAAAAAATATTGAAAGGAGTTAGAGAGAAAAATCAAGTTACCTACAAATGCAAGCCCGTCAGGATCACAGCAGATTACTCAACACAAACTTTCTTTTAAGCAACAAGGGCTTGGAGTGATGTATTCCAAGTTCTGAAAGATAACAACTGTCAATCAAGGTTACTTTATCCTGCAAAGCTATCCATTCAGATAGACGGAGAAATAAGGACATTACACAAAAAAACCAAGGTAAAGGAGTATTTGAAGACAAAACCAGCTACAGAAAATACTTTACTACAGAAAATGCTTGAAAGAAACCTCCATGCTGAAGAGAAAGAAAAGCACACATATAAGGAACCAGGAAAAAACAAACAATACTCAAATACTAGTGAACACAAGAGAGCAAAGGTAAAACCAGAAGAACTACAAAAAAATGGCAAAAGTAAATACACACCTTTCAATAATATATCTTAATATCAACAGCCTCAATGCACCAACCAAAAGACATAGCTTTGCAGACTGGGTTAAAGAGCAGGATCTGTCAATTTGTTGCCTCCAAGAAACCCACCTTTCTACAAAGGATGGACACTATCTTTGGGTGAAAGGTTTGAAAATGGTGTTTCAAGCAAATGGGCCTAGAAAACAAGCAGGGGTTGCTATCCTAATATCTGACAAGGTAGATTTCAGCCCAACATTAGTTAAGAAAGATAAGGAAGGTCACTTTATATTGATTAACGGCACACTCCAAGAGGAGGACATTACAATCCTAAACATATATGCACCTACCATGGGGGCTCCCAAATTCATCAAACAAATGCTATTAGAACTAAGATCACAGATAACACCAAACACAGTGGTAGTGGGTGACTTCAACACCCCACTCTCATCAACTGACAGGTCATCCCAGGAAAAAATAAACAAAGAGGCTTCTGGACTAAATGAGGTCATAAAAGGAATGGACCTAACAGATATCTATAGGACATTTCATCCAAATGCTGCAGAATATACATTCTTTTCAGCAGCACATGGAACATTCTCTAAAATAGACATATATTAGGACACAAAGCAAATCTTAACAAATACAGGAAAATTGAAATAATTCCTTGCATTCTATCTGACCACAATGGAATCAAACTGCAAATCAATAGCAATAAAGGCTATGGAGCATACATAAAATCATGGAAATTAAACAATTCATTACTAAATGATGAATGGGTCAATGAAGAAATCAATAGGGAAATCAAAACATTTATAGAGTCAAACGATAATGCACAACATACCAAAATCTCTGGGACACAATGAAGGTAGTCCTAAGAGGTATATTTATAGCTTTAAGTGCCCATATTAAGAAATTAGAAAGGTCGCAAGTAAATGACCTAATGCTTCACCTTAAAGCCTTGGAAAAAGAAGAACAAGGCAAACCAAAAATCAGTAGACAGGAAGAAATGATAAAGATTAGTGAAGAAATTAATGAAATAGAAACCAAAAAAAAAAAAAAAAAATCTAAAGAATCAATGAAACAAAGAGTTGGTTCCTTGAAAGGATAAAAAAGATTGATAAACCCTTAGCAAATCTGACCAAAAGAAAGAGAGAAGAGACACAAATGAATAAAATTAGAGTTGAAAAAGGTAACATCACAACAGATGCCAGAGAAATTTTAAAAACCATAGGGACATACTATAAAAGCATATACTCCACTAAGTATGAAAATCTGAAAGAAATGGATGATTTCCTTGATTTATATGACCTACCTAAATTAAATCAAGATGAGATTAATCACTTAAATAGACCTATAACAAGCAAGGATATCCAAAGAGTTATCAAAAATCTCCCAAGTAAGAAAAGCCCAGGCCCAGATAGATTCACTGGTGAATTTTACCAGACCTTCAGGGAAGAGCTAACACCATTGCTTCTTAAGCTTTTCCATAAAATAGAAAAAGTAGGAATTCTACCAAACTCCTTCTATGAAGCCAGCATCACCCTGATATCAAAACCAGGCAAAGATAGAACAAAAAAAGAAAATCACAGACCAATCTCCCTCATGAACATAGATGCAAAAATTCTCAACAAAATGTTGGCAAACAGAATACAAGAATGTATCAGAAAGATCATTCATTCACTCTGACCAAGTAGGCTTTATCTCACAGATGCAGGGATGGTTCAATATACACAAATCGATAAATGTAATACATTATATAAATGGATTGAAGGACAAAAATCACATGATCATCTCATTAGATGCAGAGAAAGGGTTTGACAAAATCCAACAACCCTTCATGGTAAAAGTCCTACAGAGACTGGGAATAGAAGGAACATATCTCAATATAATAAAGGCTATTTATGACAAGCCTCCAGCCAACATATTACTAAATGGGGAAAAACTGGAAGCTTTTCCACTAAAATCAGGAACAAGACAAGGGTGTCCACTGTCCCCACTTTTATTTAATATAGTACTGGAAGTCTTAGCCATAGCAATAAGGCAAGAGGTACACATAAAAGGAACTCAAATTGGAAAGGAAGAGATCAAGTTATCATTATTTGCAGATGACATGATTCTATACATAAAGGACCCTAAAGACTCTACCAGCAAACTGTTAGAGCTGATAAACACCTATAGCCATGTAGCAGTATACAAAATAAATACACAGAAATCAGTAGCCTTTCTATATGCTAACAACAAACACACAGAGGATGAATTCAGAGAATCACTCCCATTCACAATTGCATCAGAGAAACTAAAGTACCTTGGAATAAACCTAACCAAGGAAGTAAAGGATCTCTACAATGAAAACTTTAAAACACTCAAGCAAGAAATTGCAGAAGACACTAGGAAATGGAAAAACATCCCTTGTTCCTGGCTTGGAAGAATCAATATTGTGAAAATGACAATCTTACCAAAAGCACTCTACACATTTAATGCAATCCCCATCAAAATTCCGAAGGCATTCTTCACGGAAATAGAAAAAGCAATCCAAAAATTCATTTGGAATCACAAAAAACCTCGAATATCTAAAATAATACTGAGCAACAAAAATAAGGTGAGTAGTATCACCATACCTGATTTTAACCTATACTACACAGGCATAGTAAGAAAAACAGCATGGTACTGGCACAAAAGCAGATATGTAGATCAATGGAACAGAATAGAGAACCCAGATATAAGTCCAGGTAGCTATAGCCACCTGATATTCAATAAAAATGCCAAAAATACTCATTGGAGAAAAGACAGCCTCTTCAGCAAATGGTGCTGGGAAAACTGGATATGTATCTGTAGAAGGATGAAAATAGATTCTTCTCTCTGTCTATGCACAAGAATTAAGTCCAAATGGATTAAAAACCTTAACTTCAGACCAGAAACTCTGAAACTGCTAGAGGGAAAAGTAGAGGAAAGCCTTCAACATATTGGTCTTAACAAAAACTATCTGAATATAACCCCAACTGCTCAGGCAATAAAACCACAGATTAACTGCTGGGACCTCATGAAATTACAACAATTTTGTATGGCAAAGGACACTGTGAATAAAGCAAAGAGTCAACCTACAGACTGGGAAAAAAAAAATCTTTGCCAGCTATACATCTGATAGAGGATAAATATCTAGGAAATACAAGAACTCAAAAAATTAAATACTAAGAAATCAAACAAGCCAATTAAAAAATGGGCTGTGGAACTTAATAGAGAGTTCTCAAAAGAAGAAATACAGATGGCATATAAGCATCTTAAAAAATGTTCAACATCCGTAGTCATCAGGGAAATGCAGATTAAAACTACATTGAGATTCCACCTCATTCCTGTCAGATTGGCTACCATGATGAAAATAAGTGAACATAACTACTGGTGAAGATGTGGAAAAAGAGGAACCCTTCTACAGTGTTGGTGGGAATGCAATCTGGTCCATCCATTGTGGAAATCAGTGCAGAAGTTCCTAATACAGCTAAAAATAGATCTACCATATGATCCAGCTATAGCACTCCTAGTCATATATCCTAAGGACTCATCTCGTTACCTTAGTAATACTTGCTCAACCATGTTTATTGCTGCTCAATTCACAATAGCTG
The DNA here is from genome assembly GCA_036346955.1 of Dipus sagitta. NCBI lineage: Eukaryota > Metazoa > Chordata > Mammalia > Rodentia > Dipodidae > Dipus > Dipus sagitta. Next base: position 41,771,930 of record CM070770.1, on the reverse strand, counting down.
GGAAATGGAACCAGCCTAGGTATCCCTCAACTGATGAGTGGATAACGAAGATATGGCACATTTATACAATGGGGTTCTACTCAGCGGTAAAGAAAAATGAAGTTATGAAATTTGCAGGAAAATTGATGAATCTGGAAAGGATTATACTAAGTGAGGTAACCCAGGCCAGAAAGCCAAACGTCGCATGTTCTCTTTCATGTGGATTCTAGCTACAGATGATTGGACTTCCGTGTAAGTAGAAGAAAACTCAGTAGCAAAGTCCAGTAAACTAGAAAAGAAATATAAAGGGAAGAGAAAAGAAGGGAGGAGGTACTCAATAGGAATGTATTGTATATATGTAAGTAGAACAATAGATTAATGAGGGTGAAAAGGCCCAAAATGAGGTCACTGGAAGAGATTGAGTAAAGCAAAGGTGGAAGGAGGGCTAAGCAAAATCTAAGAGGATATAAATAAATCATATGGAATCCTACTTTTTTGGACAACCGAACACTCAGGAGCTGTAGATTTAGTGCCAGGGATGGGATACCTTCCAGTGAGTTGTTGGCCAAGGAGGTCCCTGATGCCCCCAAAACATTATAGGCCATTGCCGAGGTCCTTGGTTTTCCACCATGAATAGATGGTAAGACCCTATTGCTGAAGACTCCACATACTTGGGCTGCAAGGCTACTGAGAAATCCCACTGGAACTGTGATAACCTCCTCCATCTAGACCAGCTGACAGAAAGCTGGAAGAAGCCATTCTGCATGCTGTTCAATGGGAGAGAGAGACATCACCAGTAAACATACACAACAGTGGACACTGCATGCCTTATATTTGGCCAACCAGGCCAAATGAGCCAATGGGTGCAATAATGGCACATTTGTCATGGTGGAAACCAACTGCCCTCTAATTGGACTGGAGGCCCACTCCATGGGAGGGAATACATCCCTGATACTGAAAACTTAAAACAGGGGTAGTCATGAGCCCTAGGGGTGTAACACCTGCTGCTGTCTGGCTGAATGTGTATACTATGCTTATCAAATGCCCAGTAAGCACTTCTCTTAATGTTCATACCCTTATATTAATGCTACTCTCACTTTTGGTAGAAAATCTTCTCTTTTCAGATGGCAATTACCTTGGGATAACTCAGAACGTACCATGGTGCTGGAAAGAAGTGACCAGAATGCTAAGTACTATAGTATCTCTATCACATCTTCCAAGGCTCAGGGTCCATTGCAGTAGAGGTGGCAGAAAGAATGTAAGAGCCAAAGGAAGGATAGGACTCCTTACAACGTGCTCCCTCCAGACACAAAATGGCCTGGATATCCATGACCTCACAGTGCCTGACACTACCTATACAAGACCATCATAAGAGGAGGGAAAAGATACCAACAGACCCAGTTATTCCCTTACTGGGCACCTACCCTAAAACCTTCAAACCACAGGCTAGAGAGATTTGCTCAACCATGTTTGTAGCGGCTCAATTTGTAATAGCTAAGAGCTGGAATCAACCCAGATGTCCATTACTAGAAGAATTGATAACTAAGATGTGGTATATCTACACAATGGAATTCTATACAGCAGTAAGAAAAAATGACACAATGAAATTTGAGGAAAAATGGTTGAACCTGGAACAGATCATTCTCAGTGAACTTACCCAATCACAGAAAAAAAATCACCACATAGTCTCACTCATCTACAGCACCTAACCTGAATCTACCCAATATACCTTACATACCCAGCAAGCATCTTGTGGACTAGACAGTAGGATGGAAGGGGAGGGAGGGGAGGGCATCAACGGGGTGGGAAACACAAATCTAGACCCAAATGGCAATGCTACCATAAAATTCTACTTGCTAAATGGCAGACCAAATGGCTGATCCTTTACCAGGCCCTTACAGAGAACACCTGAACCACAAGACACTGGAGAGGGTAGGATCACGACTAACCTTAATCTTCTACATCTTCCCTCCCTCTTTTCCCTCTCCCTCTCCCTCTCCCTCTCTCTCTCTCTCTCTTCTCTCTAACTCTTGTATATTAGTTATCTTTTTCCTCATTTTCTTAGTGGGCACTGACCTGTAACTCCCAGAACCAGCATGGGGCTATCATCCACAATGAGCTTTTGATCAGAGAGACCTACAAGGTTTCCTAAAAGGCAGACAGATTTCTGTCAGAGTACTTGATGACCCACCAAAGGTTAGTGGTAAGACCCTACTGCTGAAGACACCTTATGTGGTTGACATGCAAAATAGAATGGCATGGCTGGAAGTTGGAAGAGAGTCAGTCCCCAGACAGTCAGTGCGTCTAGTGCCAGAAGGTGCTACATGGGCAACTGGGGGAAAATGACCAATATCTGTCCAAGCAACTCATGGTCTAACCTACTTAGCAGCAAATAACTTGTTGTGATGCCCACACAAGTGCAATAGTGGCACACAGCCATGGTGGGGAACCAACTGCTCTTAATTTGGCTAACTGATCTCCTCAGTGGTACGGGACCCATAGCTGGAGCTGGGAAACAAGCCAGAACCATATCCAAGCATAAGCCCACTCTCCAATATCAAGCTACCATCAATAGTGGGCTACAAGAGGACCTACACCTATTAAATTCTCTATAAAAAAAAAGTAAGCCTTATCTCTTTTGTCCTGGTGCTAACTTACTCTCCGTTGGAGAATCTGCTTCTCTTTTTCAGATAGATGTAGATCCTAAGGAGAGAGCCACCCCATCATACCTCAAAAGGGCCCCGGCTGAAACTAAGAAAAATTGGCAGAAACAAGCAAGGGGGCTGTTTTCCTGATGAACCGGATATCAGCACAAGGGGGAAGGAGATCAACACAGAGAACAATCAACTCCTACCAAATCAGAGAGCCAGAGCCTCAGAGGCCCCCAACACCTCATCACTGAAGCAGACCAAAAATGAACCCAACATGGCTCAGGGAAATTTTGCAGAAGAGGGGGCGGAAAGAATGTCAGAGCCACATGTTGGGTCATGATATGCAGAGACATTTATCTTACACATAACTGGAATAACTCCACAATGCATGACCCATATACGTCAACAAGGAGAGGCCAAGGGGAGGGGGTAGGTCACGGATGAGCCTAATAATGGTACCAAACTGACTGTATTTGCTGAATACAAAACTAACTAATAAAGAAAAATATATATAATTTAAAAAAAGATGAGATTAAAAATAAAAAAAAGAGGAGGAAAAGATCATGACATCAAAATAAAAGAGAGACTGATTGAGATGGGGAGGGGATATGATGGAGAATGGAGTTTCAAAGGGGAAAGTGGGGGAAGGGAGGGTATTACCATGGGATATTTTTATAATCATGGAGGTTGTTATGAGGTAGAGAACAGGAGCAGAAAAGTGTGCCAAATACTGGCAAGGGGACACTGGCTGTAATACCCATGAATCCACCACCAACAAAACACTGCCTCCAGGAGGTGTTAATTCCCAAATCTCCATCAGCTAGGAACCTAACATTCAGAACACCTAAGTTTATGGAGAACACCTAAATTTATGGGGAACACCTGAATCAAACTACCACATTCTGCCCCTGGCCCCCATAAACTGATAACCATGCATGATATAAAATACAATGCATTCATCCAACTTTAAAAGTCCCCATAATTTTATCAATTCCATTGATGTTCAAACATCCCCATAGGCCAAGGTCTTTTAACTGAGGCATAATACCAAAAAATTTTCCAAACCCCATAATGGCACAGAATACACATTCACACTGCACACGATGGCATTGGGCATAGCAAAGAAATATTCAACCAATACAAGATTTAAACAGGGCAGATATCAAACTCTGTAGCTCCAAGTCCAATAACTCTAGTCCATGACAAATCTCCCAAGTCCAATAATTCTAACCAGCAACAAGTCTCTGGAGTTTCAATTCCACCCCTCCAGCTAGGCTACTCACAATCCTGGAAAACTTCATCCAGGACTGGCAGTTTTTCTTAGCAGCCATCTTGTGGTCCCAGCATCTCCACTGGGTCTCCACTGCAACCCATGGGTCTCCATGCAGGTAATCCAGCAAACCTGCTTCACACTGCCCATGGCCATTTCTTAAATGGAAGACTGAATTGCAAACTCAATGACCCTCTCTTTCCTGTTTTTCTTATACTCCACAATACCAAGTAGGGTGCCAATTTTTAATCCAGGGGGGGAATAAAGCAGACTTTGAAGAACAGGACACTCCTTGAGCACTCAGGCCCCTTCAAAAGAGTACACATTCTTCCTATTGCCCCAGTGCAGGTCAGCTGGTTGTAATATCTCAATTGCAGCTGAACAGGGCAGCAGTTCACTCAAACATTTTATTTTTTATGTGTTATATCCCTCTGCTCACACCAGTCTGATTCTACGCAAAGCAACCCTACACAACTTCTCAGGACACAGGCATAACAGCAAGCCTCATAAGCTGCTTCTAGCCCAGTTCAGGCAAAGTTCTTTTTCAACCTTATAAGCCAAACCTCACAGTCCACAGTTCTTACTGCATTCAGGTTTGAGTTTGAGAAGAATAGTCCATCAAGCTGTACTTACAGCACTGTATGGTGTCTCTTAGGCCAAGGTTTCAAATCCTTCTACATTGCTCTTGAAAATCAGCTCCAAAAGGCCAAAGCTATACATTCAGGTGTCTAGCAGCAAAGGACATCACTCCTTGGTACCAACTTTACTGTTGTAGACAGGTTTGCATTGCTGACAAAAATCACTCAACCGAGAGCATCTTTTGAGGAAAACAAAGGGTTTATTTTGGGTTACAGACTCAAGAGGGAGCTCCATGATGGCAGGGGATAATGATGGCATGAGCAGAGGGGAGATGTCACCCCCGGCCAACATAAGGTGGACAATAGCAACAGGAGAGTGTCAAACTCTGGCAAGGGGACACTGGCTATAACACCCAAGCAAAGCTCCTTCTCACCCTCATAAGCCAAACCTCACAGTCCACAGTTCTTACTGCATTCAGGTCTTTCAACTCTGACCAGGATAGTCCATCAAGCTGTACTTACAGCACTGCAAGGCATCTATTAGGCCTAGGTTTCAAATCCTTCCACATTCCTCTTGAAAATCAGCTCCAAAAGGCCAAAGCCACATAGTCAGGTGTCTAGCAGCAACGTCACTCTAAGTGCTAACTTTACTATTGCAGTCAGGTTCACACTGCTGGCAGAAATCACCCAACCAAGAGAAGCTTTTGGGAAAAAAAAAGGGGGGGGTTATTTTGGCTTACAGACTCAAGGAGAAGCTCCATGATGACAGGGGAAAACGATGGCATGACAATGTAAGGTGGACAATAGCAACAGGAGAGTATGCCAAACACTGGCAAGGGGAAATTGGCTATAATACCCATGAGCCCAACCCCAACAATACACTGCCTCCAAGAGGTGTGTATTAGTCAGGATTCTCTAGAGGAACAGAACTGCTAGAATGAATTATTTTAAAAAGGGAATTTATTGGATTAGTTTACGGTAGTCCAATAGCACTTGCAGGCCCGAGAATCAAGGAACCTGGTTGCTGCTCAGTCCACGTGGCCTGATGCCTCAGCAGTCCTGACCAGGCACTGCAGATGGTATTGAAAAGCCCGGAGGCTTCCTAAGGAGCCGCTGGGTTTCAATCCACGTGGGTCTTCAGTTGATGCTGGTCTTCAGCCAGCACTGGTCTTCAATCCACGCTGGAAGGCAGCAAGCAGCTCCAGCAGCCAAGTGGAAGGAAGGAAGGGACTCTTTTCACCCAGAGCTTCCTTATCTGAAGTCCCCCTCTGAGCGGGGCCACCTGCTCTGGGGGTAGGGCTCACTCTGGGGGAAGGACTTCCTCCTTCAGTTAATCCTTCCTGGAAGCAACCTCCAAGACCTTCCCGAAAAGGATTTCTGTGGATTACTAAACAGATCAAGTTGACAACACCTTAACTATCACAAGTCCACTCCTTGTCAACTTGGCACCAAATCATATCTCCTTACATCATACTTAATTTCCAAATGAAAACAGTAACAAGATCATAATTCCACCTAACATGGTATAACTATCCCATGTACAGCCGTAACCGCAAAATCTTCCCGCCAACACAAAGCTTAGTCTCTAATATAATAGGTCTAATATAGCTAGTGATATAATCTTAATATTGGTGTAGATATGTACAAACACTCTGTATCAAGGTAGGACAGAAACATTACAATTACAATCCTCATTTCTGTAACTAGTCACGTGGAGGGGTGGAATGTGGTGGTTTGATTCAGGTGTCCTCATACATTTAGGTGTTCTGAAGCTAGGTTCCCAGCTGACAGAGATGTGGGAATTAACACCTCCTGGAAGGAGTGTATTGTTAGGGGTGGGCTTATGGGTGTTATAGCCAGTTTCCCCTTGCCAGTGTTTGGCACACTCTCGTGTTCCTGTTGTCCACCGTATTTGGCCAGGGGGTGAGGTCCACCCTCTGCTTACGCCATCATTTTCCCCTGTCATCGTGGAGCTTCCCCTCAAGCCTGTAAGCCAAAATAAAACTCTTTTCCCACAAGCTTCTCTTGGTTGGGTGATTTCTACCAGCAGTGCAAACCTGACTGCAACAAGGTGTTAATTGCCAAATCTCCTTCAGCTGGGAACCTAGCATTCAGAATACCTAAGTTTATGGGAGACATATAGACCACACCACCACACAGGGTCTTGTAGGCCTGATGGTAGTATGTACATCATCTGGAATTAAAAATATATATATTTATTTATTTGAGAAAGAGAATGGGCATGCCAGGGCCTTCAGCCACTGCAAATGAACTCCACACACATGCACCACCTTGAGCATCTGGATTACATGGGTCCTGGGGAATTGAACCTAGGTCCTTTGGCTTTGCAGGCAAACACCTTAACTGCTAAGCCATCTCTCTCTCCAGACCTTCATTTGGAATTTGAGTGTTTCAAGTTACTCCTATACAGTTGAGTTTATGTATTCTGTTCTGTGGGGTATATACACATATATATGTGTTTGAAAGGCAGATGATAATCAGGATGGATTGTGTTGTGACAGAAAATATAGGCAGCTGTAAAATGTTGACCATTACATCTAGCAATTTGTTGTATTTTAACATTTCCAATGTCAATACTAGACATGGTGGCTCACACCTTTAATCCCAGAACTCAGGAGGCTGAGGTAGAAGGATTATTATAAATTCAAAGTCAACTGGAGCTACAAACACACACACACACACACACACACACACACACACACACACACACAAAGCTTTTCCCCAGTATCAACTGTAATATAGTAATCAAACTGATTGGACCCAGTTAATATAGTTTTTTTTTTTTTTTAGTGGGCAGTTCTATTGTTTTTGACTCTAGGAGTTTAGATCTGAAAAACAGAGGTACACACCTTTAATCCCAGCACTCAGGAGGCAGAGGTAGGAGGATCGCTGTGAGTTTGAAGCCACCCTGAGACTACATAGTTAATTCCAGGTCATCCTGGGCCACAGTGACACACCACCTCAAAAAGTCTAAATAACTAACTAAATAAATAAATAATAGAGGTACTCCTTGCCTGGAGAGATGGCTTAGTGGTTAAGGTGCTTGATTACAAAGCCTAAGGACCCGGGTTCAATTCCCCTAGACCCACTTAAGCCAGATGCACAAAGTGGCAAATGTGTCTGGAGTTTGTTTGTAGTTGGTGGAGGCCCTGGTGTACCCATTCTCCCTCTCTCTGCACCTTTCTCTCTCTCAAATGAGTAAAAATAAAAATAATCCAGGCATGGTGGTGCACGCCTTTAATCCCAGCAGTAGGGAGGCAGAGGTAGGAGGATCGCCATGAGTTCAAGGCCACCCTGAGACTAGACAGTGAATTCCAGGTTACTCTGGGCTAGAGTGGGACCCTACTTTGAAAAAATAAATAAATAAAAGTAGAGGTACTCCTAAAATGGAGCTCCTTTTGGAAGTTTTTAAAATAGACTTGGGGGCTGGTGAGATGGCTCAGCATTAAAGACACTTACTTGAAAAACCTATGGGGCTGGGCATGGTGGCACACTCCTTTAATCCTAGGATTTGGGTGACAGAGGCAGGAGGATTGCCATGAGTTCGAAGCCACCCTGAGACTACATAGTGAGTTTCAGGTTAGCCTAGGCTAGAGTGAGACCCTGCCTCGGGGGCAAAAAAGCCTTATGGCCTGGATTCAGTTTCTCAGTTCCCAAGATGTGAAGCCAGAAGCAAAAGTGGTACATGTATCTGGAGTTCATTTGCAGAGGCAAGAAGCCATGTTACAAAAGCCGGGCGTGATGGCTCACACTTTTTTTAAAAAAATATTTTATTTTGGGCTGGAGAGATGGCTTAGCGGTTAAGCGCTTGCCTGTGAAGCCTAAGGACCCCGGTTCGAGGCTCAATTCCCCAGGACCCACGTTAGCCAGATGCACAAGGGGACACACGCATCTGGAGTTTGTTTACAGAGGCTGGAAGCTCTGGCGCACCCATTCTCTCTCTCTCTCTCTCTCTCTCTCTCTGCCTCCTTCTCTCTGTCGCTCTCAAATAAATAAATAAACAAACAAAAAATTTAAAAAATATATTTTATTTATTTATTTGAGGGAGAGAGAGAGAGACAGAGGCAGAGAAAATGAGAGACAGAGAATGGGCATGCCAGGGCCTCCAGCCAGTGCAAACGAACTCCAGATGCATGTGTCATCTTGTGTATCTGGCTTACATGGGTCCTGGGGAATTGAACCTGGGTTCTTTGGCTTTGGCTCACACTTTTAATCCCAGTACTTGGGAGGCAGAAGTACAAGGATTTCCATGAGTTCAAGGCCACCCTGAGACTAATTCCAGGTCAGCTTGGACTAGAGTGAAACCCTACCTTGAAAAACCTAAATAAATAAATAAATAAATAAATAAATAAATAAATAAATGAAAAATAGGGCTGGAGTGATGACTCAGTGGTTAAAAACACTTGCTTGCAAACCCTGAGGGCCTGGGTTCAGTTCTCCAATATCCACATAAAGCCAGATGCACAAAGTGGCACATGCATCCAGAGCACATGTGCAGTGAGGAGGCCCTGACATGTCCATTCGTTTTCTCTCTCTCTCCCTCTCTCTCTCTGCTCTCAGATAAATAATGACAATATTTAAATAATAATAAGATAAAATTGATCTCTCCCAACTTAAAAACTGGAGGGTGGGTGTGGTGACACATGCCTTCAATCCCAGCAGAAGGAAGCAGAGGTAGGAGGATCACCATGAGTTAAAGGCCACCCTGAGATGACACAGTGAATTCCAGGTCAGCCTAGGCTAGAGTGAGACTGCAACCTCGAAAAACCAAAAAACAAAACTGAATTTGAAAATAAAAATTAGCTGGGTGTGGTGGCACACATCTTTAATCCAAGCATTTGGGAGGCAGAGGTAGGAGGATTGATATGACTTTGAGGCCAGCCTGAGACTACATAGTGAATTCCAGGCCTGGGCTGGAATGAGACCCTACCATGAAAAGTTGAAAAAAATAAATAAAATACAAAATACATTCCTGGGAGTGTTGGCATACCCCTTTAATCCCAGCACTCTACAGACCCTTCATTAAAAAAAATACAAATTATATATATTGAATTAAAAACCAAAACAAAAAAATGAATATTTGGTTTAAGTAAAGTAGGAGGTCTGGGTAAGCAGATCAAAAAATGGTTCATGAGAAGACATAATATTATCACCCTCATTTTTAGTATCAGTAAAATCAAGGTGAGCATTCTACCTATAGGAAAATATACCAAGGTAAATTCCAAATGACCCAGACAATTTTTTTTCTTTTCCTTTCTTTCTATTTCTTTTCTTTTCTCTTTGAGACAAGGCTTTCCTGTAGCCTAGGCTGACCTTTAACTTTCTATGTAACCCATAATGACACTGAACTTCTGATCCACATGTGAAGGGTTAATAGCCTTCCCTGAAAACTAGAAGGAACTAAAGAGTTAATAACTCTCCCCAAAATTAGCAGGCAATAAAGAAGTCACAGAGACATGCAACCTTCACAGGCTACTCCCCACTGATAAACTTACCTTAACTCAGAAAACCTTGAGGGAACAGAAGCCATCTGGTGGGATATCCTCCCTAGACAATTTGGCTAAAAAAGTTTATTCTAAGCAACGACACAAATAACTACAGTTCCTTATCTACTTCCCTTGGACCTGCAGCTGGTACAGTCTGTTTTCCTTAGGATCCTCCTTGCACCCAAGCCTGGTCCAGTGCTTCAGCCTCCGTCCTGTGGGAAAGCTGAGGACCCCTCGCTGTTTCTCTCAATAAACGGTCTGTCTATAGAGATCAAGTCTGGTGTTCTCTTTTGCTTTTCTCTTACACTTTCCTTACATTCTGGTGCTTTGACTTGGATCAGAGCCCTCTGGGACTTTCAGGCCATGCCCCCCCCCCTTTCTCTTTCTCTCTCCTATCTCCCTGCCAATGTTTCACCCCCTCAGGGGCCCAAAAACTCACTACTCTGAACTAAACAGCCACCTGTGACCTGAAACCTCCAGTCTTTCCAGTTTGATTCCTGGGGCTTCTTCCTCTTCTTCTTCTTTCACTCTCTCTCACTGGACTTCTGAACTCCAGACTTGAGGCTCTTGCCATGTGATCTCCTGCATCCACACCCTCATTAAATTACAACTTCAGGACAAGGCATTCGTTCTCAGTCTGTGGCAGAAGCACCCCATCCCACACCTTAGAAATGCCAGTTCCTCACTTTTAGGTCCATGAATGACTGGAGACTCCAGGAGCCTCCCACATGTCGTTCCACTGGCACCCCAAGCATTATGAGTGCAAGGATGCTCCCTCCTATTCCTTGGGTTTCATTTGCCCTCCCTAAGCCTAGGAGACGTCCCCAATGGCATATTGGCCATTCTAGTCCTTGTCCTCCAAAATGTGCTCTAAATTATCTGTTCCAAAAGACAGTCCATTGACATGTCTCAAGGCTAATTTAAAGGAACTCAACCTTCCTGAGCAAGTGCCTGTCAAGTTACTCCAGCTCTCTGTTCAAAGTTGGCCACAATATTCCTTAGATAATGGCCACCACTGGCCTGAATTTGGTTCTTTTGATTTTAATATTCTTATTGATCTTGATAACTTCCTCAGAAAACATGGCAAGTGGTCTGAGGTTCCTTACCTTCAGGGCTTCTTTGCCCTCTGTTCCTGCCCTTCGCTTTGTACTTCTTATTCTACCTACCAAATTCTCCTCTGTCACCAAAAACCCTCTAAAATCCTGCCCCTTCTAAAACTCTCACACACAGTTCTGCCAGCTGGCTATGACTCTCACTCCAAATTCAAGCCATCTCATTAAATCAAATACAAACCCTGTCTTCTTAAAGAAACTCCTGTCTTTACTAGGCCTCTTTAACTTCTTTTACATATGGATATCTAATTTTTCTATCCTTCCTAAAAATTTAAATCACTATACAGCTTCTAGGGTTTTGCCTTTCTTTTCCCTTTTCCCTTCTTTTCATTACAAGCCACCAAAGAAAAAAATGTCAATTTAAAATTCAAACCACTGGCTGTTGCCCTGTTAAGATTAAGTCCTCACCAATTTAAAACATAACTAAAATCTTAAAAGGATGTCTCTCTTAAACTGGGCATGGTGGTGCACACCTTTAATCCCAGCACTTGGGAAGCAGAGGTAGGAGGATTGCATGAATTTGAGGCCACCCTGAGACTACGTAGTGAATTCCAGGTCAGTCTGGGCTAGAGTGAGACCCTACCTCAAAAAAAAAAGGATGTCTTTCCATGTTTCATGTTGTCATGTCTAATGTTGGTCAACCATGTCATGTCATGTGTTCTATGTTTCATGTAGTCTGTCCTTATGTATGATTAAATTTGTGGTTATTAATTGTTCCAGTGCTTATTGTCATTAAATGTTTTGATGCTCATATATTTTAAGATGATGTTAAAGTATTAAAACCAAGTGTAAAATATATTTAAAATAATTAACCTCTATGTTTTTGACAACATGCTTGTTCATGCTTACTACAATAATAGACATATTTGTATAACAAATTCTAATCTTGCTTCTACAGAAAGATATGTTTTTGGATCAGAAAAGACTTTATAGGGCTGGAGAGATGGCTTAGCGGTTAAGCACCTGCCTTGTGAAGCCTAAGGACCCCAGTTCAAGGCTTGATTCCCCAGGACCCACGTTAGCCAGATGCACAAGGGGGCGCACGTATCTGGAGTTCATTTGCAGTGGCTAGAAGCCCTGGAGCGCCCACTCTCCTCTCTCTCTTTCTCTGCCTCTTTCTCTCTCTGTCTGTCACTCTCAAATAAATAAATAAAAAATAAAAAATAAAAGACTTTATAAAGTAAAAGGTTGTTGTAAGGTATGTTATTAAAAGTATATGAAAATGATATGGAAAGGTTATAGGACTTAAACTGAAGAAGGTTTGGGTTGCCTGTGGTAAATGGGCTAACTTGAGTTTTCTTCATATTTTTTCTCACCTTAATTGTTCATTTAGTTCAGACTTTACTCTTTGTAATACGTTGATAAATTTATTTATATTGTCATGTTTCAAATCAAAGTTAAATTGTGCTATACCTATATTTCCTACTGTTAAACTCTGAGTACTGAAAAAAAGTAAATGTTTAACAAACTCAAGATGCATTTTAATGAGTTTATTTGTTTATGTGAACCTCATCTAAATGTAACATAAAAGTCAAAAATATGCCGGGTGTGGTGGTGCACGCCTTTAATCCCAGCACTTGGGAGGCAGAGGTAGGAGGATCACATGAGTTCTAGGTCATCCTGAGACTACATAGTGAATTCTAGGTCAGCCTGGGCTAGAGTGAGACCCTACCTCGAAAAACCAAAAAAAAAAAAAAGTCAAAAATATAAAACTAATATAACTGACCTTCTAAATATTCAAAGAAAGGGGGAGTGGAGCCTAGGAAAACTGCTAGCCCAGAGAAATGGGAAGACAGACAATCAGAATCCAGATAGTCTCTATATAATTAACCATAGGGACAAAAAAACCATAAAAACAAAAGTTATAAAATAAAAACTTAAATGGTCATATTAAAAGTCTTATGGTAAGGGCAATAAAAGTTTGTAAGGAAAAAGTATGAAGATGAAGGTATGAAAAAAATTAAACAAAAGGTTAAAGACAAAGTTGATTAAGTACTTGATCACATTACAGACTCCTTGAGATATATAAGATGACTATTAACCTAGGACTTATATCAGACTAACAAAGGATGGTTCTGACTGGTAATAGTATGCTATAGTATTCAGGTGGTAAACTTAAAAACTTTAACTCATTGATCTTAAGTTCATTGCTTATAGATATATTGATACTTAAGACATGTTCCCTGCTCTAGAAAAATGATCTTAAATGCTGCTGTTCTGCTTTCAGTTTGTGGGATAATTGGTACCCACACAGGTATCTCAACTAATCAAAGACGTTGCCAAATACAAGTGCCAAAACTTTATGCTGTCTTACTTGACTTGTTCTGCTTGTACTTATAACTATTAGATATTTTAAAAATAAGACATGGGCTGGAGAGAGGGCATAGTGGTTAAGGTGTATACCTGCAAAGGCTAAGGACCCAGGTTTGATTCTCCAGGTCCCATGTAGGCCAGATGCACAAGGTGGCACATGCATCTGGAATTGGCAGTGGCTGAAGGCCCTAACGCACTCATTCTCTCTCTCTCCCCCTCTCTCTGTCTCAAATAAATAAATAAAACAGATAAATAAAATGTTTTAAAAAAAATAACAGCCGGGTGTGGTGATGCATGCCTTTAATCCCAGCACTCAGGAGGCAGAGGTAGGAGGATTGCCATGAGATTGAGGCCACCCTGAGAATACAGAGTGAATTCCAGGTCATCCTGGGCTAGAGTGAGACCGTACCTCAAAATAAATAAATAAATAAATAAATAAATAAATAAATAAAACAAGAAAAATAAATAATATGTGCCTAGCCTGTAAAAGGCTGATTCTCTGTATTTTTCTTGCCTTGTTTACATAGTTCAAACTTAATTCTCTATAATAAGGTGATAAATTTATTTATAGTGTCATACCTCATATTACAATAAAAGAAAAGTTAAAGGCCTGTGCCCAAAGTTATGTCTTGTACTATAATAAACTTTTATGATAATTATGTCCCATACTACATAGTCTTTTGTACTGACACTGTAGTTTTTTATACTATTTCAAGGCCATAGTTTGTATTATAGCTTCTGGCGAACACTAAAATTATCTTGTGTTTCTTCTTAACTCCATAACACAGCTACAGATATCTCTCTACTAATTAACCATTATTTCAGGCTTTGGAAGAGATTTCCCCTGGACTCATGCTGATGTAAAAATAGACTGATTTTCCACTGCATCTGTGGTGCTGGTTCTGTAACCCTTAGTTTCCCATATCAAAATCAAGGTTAAGTAGATCAAGAGAATTTAACTAGTTTTGTCTATTTATTTAAATTCTATGTAAATGTGACATAAAAATTAAAACTAAGCCTTTATTTTGTTGCATAGGACACCTGTTTACAACAATAGGTTTCTTAAATGTTCTTCTCTTATTTGTTTTCCTATTGAGTAAGACTTTTATTTATTTGCTATAAACTTATTCTAATAAATAAAACTGGGCCTAATTATATAAAATATATTTCATTGTATTATACAACCAACATAATTATATAAAACATAATTTCATTATGTTTACAAAATAAGCAACTGATAATAACAAATTATCAAGACTAATCAAACTTTTAGCCTTTTAGCCTAACATACTTTCATTAGTTCTCCTAATCTCAGGACTTTTTGATCTTTGGACCAAGTAAGTAAAGACCATAAAGGTGGCACACACCTTTAATCCCGGCACTCAGGAGGCAGAGGTAGGGGGGTCACTGAGAGTTCGGGGCCACTCTGAGACTACATAGTGAATTCTAGGTCAGCCTGAACTAGAGTGAGACCCTGCCTTGAAAAAAAATACCACCTTTAAACCTAAACTTTGAAATTAGTTAACTTCTTAATCTCTATCATATTTAAATTTAAAATAATTTAAGATATTTCAAATATTGCTTCAATACTAATCTCTTGTACTTCCTACTTGACCTAAACCAAGTCTTTATGTTTCCACAAATTCCAATTAACTTCCCATCCAAGTTAACAACTCCTTCTTCTTTACCTATCTCCTGTGTTATTCTTATTTTCCTGCCTTAAATATAATGTTCATATCACCTATAAATGTCATGTCACATGCAAGAAAACTCATACATATAATAAAAAAATTAAAAAAAAGAAAACTCATACATGGATAATAACCAGATCATAATGGCTAATAGATTTGACATGATCTAGGTGTTTCTTTCCTAATGGCTCTGATAACGATCACTCTCCTGAAGAGATGCCTCTTTGCCTGTTCATAAGATCAATGTGAAATAACTAATATGTACACAAGCTGCAAAATAAAGTTTGACAAATAAAAAAGTAAAAGCTACCATGGGATACTGTTTACAATTATGGAAGTTGTCAATAAAAAAAATTTAAAAACAAAACAAAACAAAAAACCTAAGCATTAAAAATAAATAAATAAAAGCTAAAACTACCAAAAGCCACACCTGTATGACTAGACTTCAATGATGGACTACAACAATTGTGGAGAAGTAAATGTTACCAATCCAGAGCCCATAATATTTTGGGTTGTATTAGCCTTTTTAATGGCCAATAATAATATTTTTTTCTTTCTTTCTCTTTCTTTCTTTTTTGAGGTAGGGTCTTGCTCTAGCCCAGGCTGACCTGGAGTTCACTGTATAGTCTCAGGGTGGCCTCGAACTCTCAGTGATCCTCCTACCTCTGCCTCCCAAGTGCTGGGATTAAAGGTGTATGCCACCCCACCTGGCTCAATAATATTACTTCTCTACTTGTGACCTGACATCTCTCTGTTGTGACCAACTAAGATATCTATTACTATAAGTTAAGAATTCTCACAGCTATACTCCCTTCAAGTTAAACCTATCCTGTCTCTGACATGTACTTTATTCCCCTGATTATGATAATATTCACCTCCTGTTTTGGTCCTTACACACTCAGATGCCTCAATGAGTTCCTTCAAGATAGAATCTTTACCTTCATTTCATAAGTAACTGAATTTCTCATGGCCACTGAATATCATCAGCCCCTGTGCATCCAACCTCTACAGGACTGTGTGGAACACTCCAAGACATCTACTGCCCCCCCTCAGCTTGAAGTAGTTGGAGACGAGTCATTGTCCCCCATTCTGGCCCACGCAGTCCTTCCCTAGATATCCCACACCTCCCCAATTCTCCCCAATCTTTTTTTATCCAGAGCCCAGACTGAAGGGTTAATAGCCGACCCTGAAAACTAGAAGGAACTAAAGAGTTAATAACTCTCCCTAAAACTAGCAGGCAATAAAGAAGTCACAGAGACATGCAACCTTGACAGGCTGCTCCCCACTGATAAACTTACCTTAACTCAGAAAACCTTGAGGGAACAGAAACCCTCTGGTGGGTTATTCTCTCTAGACAATTTGGCTAAAAAGCTTATTCTGAGAAAGGACACAGATAACTACAGTTCCTTATCTACTTCCCTTGGACCTGCAGGTGGTACAGTCTGATTTTCTTAGGATCCTCCTTATAAGCATACACCCCATCCTGGCCAAGTGCTTCAGCTGTCATCCCGCAGGAAAGCTACTGCCCCCTAGCTGTTTCTCTCAATAAATAGTCTGTCTATAGAGATCAAGTCCAGTGTTCTCTTTTGCTTTTCTCTTACACTTTCCTTACAACATATCTCCACTTCATGTGCTGAAATTATAGAAGTGAGCTAACACACTCAGTTCATGCATGCTGGCGCTCAAACCTAGGACACTGGGCATGCTAGGCAAGCACCCTTCCAACTGAGGTACATTGCCACCCCACTAGTTAAAAAGATTTAAGAAACATTTGCACAAGAGTGAGAGTAGATACCAGCCATGGGCAAGATGGCGTCTTCTCCCCTCAGCCTGGCCAGTTTTGAGTCTGTGCCCAGGAGGCACAAATGAGGGAGCCCCCCACTCCAGCCATCCTACCGGAAGGGAGCATCTTTGAGCTCAAGAGATCAAACTGCATGTGATATTTCACTGAAGCTAGGAGACAGTGTGGATGGTGGAGAAAGAAGTGAAAAGGAATCCTGTCCAGAAGAAGCCCGAGAAAATGAGTACATCGAGTGATATCAAGATCTGGGAGGCTACCAACCAAGGAAAAGAGCACTGAATCCACACTCCACAGAACAGACTTCATTTCTTTTATTTATTTATTTGGTTTGTTTTTTGAGGTTCTCACTTTAGCTCAGGCTGACCTGGAATTGACTATGTCATCTCAGGGTGGCCTTGAACTCAGAGTGATCCTCCTACATTTGCCTCCCAAGTGCTGGGATTAAAGGTGTGTGCTACCATACCCAGCTTAGACTTCATTTCTTGAAATGCAAAACCTTTTTGCAGCTTTGAGCTTGAAACACAGCTTTGTACTTAAGCAGGAACGAAGTTGTTGGAGAAAGAATCATCAGTTTTATTAGTTTGAAAATCCTCTGCCATAGCTTACTCCTGAAATAAAAACAGGGTGGGAATACCTTCCATTTAAACAGTATACACCCCATCTGATAGCAGAGTACGCCCATTGGAGAAAAAGCCTATGAACCTACCAAATGTGGGGAAACATTTCCTCACATGTCTCCTCCCACTGAACATAGAAATCATGCTGAGAAGCCCTGTGCTCCTAAGGAAAGTTGAAGACTGTAGCTAGATAACAGATTTCTGAGCAGCAGGAAACTTACTCTGGAGAGAGGCCAGTGTATGTGACAATTACTGAATATTAGAAAACCTATTGGAAAAGTTTGTATATTGATTTAGTTACACTTCCTCTCAAACTCTGCATTTGAGTGAGAGGTCAGAAACAGAAGGCTTAGCATTTAAGAATGTGGAAATAAACCAGGCGTGGTGGTACACACCTTTAATCCCAGCATTCAGGAGGCAGAGGTAGGAGGATCACTGTGAGTTCAAGGCCACTCTGAGACTACATAGTGAATTCCCTGTCAGCCTGAACTAGAGTGAAACCCTACCTCGAAAATCCAAAAACAAAACAAAAGAATGTGGAACTATTGTCTGCCCAGAGGAAACCCTTATATGTCAAACATTTCACAATGGAGACTAGTCTTGTGAATGTGCGAAAACTTCCATACAGATGTCACACCTCAGTCAGCAGAGCATTTACAGTGGGGGAAGGCCTTTTACCTGTAAAGTATGTGGGAAAATCTTCAGCCACAAATCAAATCTCACAGAACATGAGCATTTTCATAAGAGAGAGAAACCCTTTGAATGTAATGAATGTGGGAAAGCCTTGAGCCAAAAGCAGTATGTGATTAAACATCAGAACACTCATACTAGAGAGAAGCTTTTTGAATGCAGTGATTGTGGAAAGTGCTTTAGCCAGAAGGACAACCTGCTTACCCATCAGAAAATCCACACTGGAGAGAAACTTTTTAAATGCAAAGATTGTGGTAAAGCTTTCATTCTGAAGTCCAACCTCTTCAGGCATCACAACACTCACACAGGAGAGAAGCCTTTCATATATAAGGAGTGTGGTGAAACCTTCAATGGAAAATCAAACCTTACTGAGCATGAAAACATTCATCCTGGAGAGAAACCCTCTACATGTAACGAATGTAGAACAGTGTTGGGCCTGAAGTATCTCATAAAGCATCAAAACATTCACACTAGTGAGAAACCCTATGAATGTAATGAATGTGGAAAAGCCTTCTCTTAACAAACATCAGTTATTGTGCATGTGAGAATTCATTCAGGTGATAAACCTTATGAATGCAATGTGTGTGGCAAAGCCTTTGCTCAGAGTTCATTTCGCACAGTGAATGTGATGAGCCATACAGGTGAGAAGACCTGTCATTGTAATGAGTGGGGGAAAGCCTTTTTGCAGTTTGCAACCCTGCTCTGCATTTGAGAATACACACAGGTAAAAAGCATTACCAGTGCAGTAAGTATGGGAAGGCTTTCAGCCAGAAGCCATACTACATTAGACACCAGAAAATTTCTACTCATTAAAAACCCTATAAATAAGCTGGGCATGGTGGCACAGGCCTTTAATCCCAGCACTTGGGAGGCAGAGGTAGGAGGATTGCTGTGAGTTTGAGGCCACCCTGAGAATACAGAGTGAACTTCAGGTCACCCTGAGCTAGAGCGAGACCCTACCTCGAAAAACAAAACAAAAAAAGTTAGCCGGACATGGTGGCGCATGACTTTAATCCCAGCAGTGGGGTGACAGAAGTAGGAGGATCACGGACAGCTGGAGGCCACCCTGAGCCTACATAGTGAATTCCAGGTCAGCCTGAACTAGAGTGAGATGCTTCCTTGAAAAAACCTAAAAAAAAAAAAAAAAAAAGTATACTCTATGGAGATTGAAAGGCAAATATGAAAGTGATCTTGTGGTAAGACCCTATTGCTAAAGATTCCTCATACTTGGGCTTCAAGGCCACTGAAAAATCCTGCTGGAACTGAGCTGATAACCTCCTCCATGTAGACCAGCTGACAGAAAGCTGGAAGAAGCCATTCTGCACGCAGTTCAATGGGAGAGAAATCACCAGTGAAGATACTCAATAGTGGGCACTGCAAGCCTTATATTTGGCCAGCCAGGCCAAATGAGCCAACAGGTGCAATAGTAGCATGTCTGTCATGGGGGAAACCAACTGCCCTCTAACTGGACTGGAGACCCACTCTATGGGAAGGAATACATCCCTGATACTGAAAAACCTATAACAGGGGTAGTCATGAGCCCTAGGGGTGTAATGTCTGCTGCTGTCTGGCTAAATGTATATACCATGCTCATCAAACGGCCCAGTAAGCACTTCTCTTAATGTTCATACCTATATATTAATGCTACTCTCACTTTTGGTAGAGAACCTTCTCTTTTCAGATGGCAGTGACCTTGGGATGACTCAGAAGGCATGGTGCTGGTAAGAAGTGACAGGAGTGCTCAGCACTGAAACATCTCTATCACACCTTCCAAGACTCAGGGTCCACTGTGGAAGAGGTGGCAGAAAGAATGTAAGAGCCAAAGGAAGGGTAGGACTCCTTACAACATGCTCCTCCAGACACAAAATGGCCTGGATATCCATGACCTCACAGTGCCTGACACTACCTACACAAGACCATCTTAATAGGAGGAAAAGATCATGACATCAAAAGAAAAGATACTGATTGAGAGGAGGAGGGGATATGATGGAGAATGGACTTTTAAAGGGGAAAGTGGGGGGAGGGCAGGCATTACCATGGGATATTGTTTATAATCATGGAAGTTGTTAATAAAAATTAATTTAAAAAACGTGATCTTGGGAGTAAGGAAATATTCCTTGGAACATTTAAAAATACTTAGCAAGGCTGGAAGGATGGCTTAGCAGTTAAGGCGTCTGCCTGCAAAGCCAAAGAACCCAGGTTCAACTCCCCAGGACCCACATTAGCCAGATGCAGAAGGGAGCTCACGTGTCTGGAGTGGCTGGAGTCCCTGGTGCGCCCATTCTCTCTCTCTCTCTTTCTTTTTCTCTGTCAAATAACTAAATAAATAAAAATAAAAATACTTAGCAGGATGGGTATGGTGGTGCACACCTTTAATCCTGGCGCACACTCAGGAGGCAGAAGTAGGAGAATTGCCGTGAGATTGAGGCCACCCTGAGATTACAGAGTGAATTCCAGGTCAGCCTAGGCTAGAGTGAAACCCTACCTTGAAAAACCAATAAACAAATAAATAAACAAATAAAAACAATTAGCAGTTCTTATGAGTATGTATGCTTGGGAACTAGATACCAGGAAATTTACAATGGCTTGATCTAGAGTATACAAATATTGAGAAGAACTGAAATTCCTGGCAGGAATAGAATGGAAAATTCTTAAGGTGGATTTTATTTTGGGGGGGGGCGGGTTTGGAGGTAGAGTTTCACTCTAGCTCAGGCTCAGGCTGACCTGGAATTCACTATGTAGTCTCAGGGTGGCCTCAAACTCACAGTAATCCTCCTACCTCTGCCTCAGGAGTGCTGGGATTAAAGGCGTACACCACCATGCCCAGCCCAAGGTGGAATTTTAAAAATTAATTATTTTATTTTATTTGAGAGAAAGAGAGAAAGAAAGAGGCAGATAGAGAGGGAGAGAGAATGGGTGTGCCAGAGTCTTTGGCCACTGCAAATGAACTCCAGATATATGTGCCACCTTGTGCAACTGTCTTACATGGGTCCTAGGGAATCGAACCTGGGTCCATTGGCTTTGCAGGCAAGCACCTTAACTGCTAAGCCATCTCTCCAGCCTTTAATGTGGAATTTTATGCATGCATCTGTAAAATGCAACAATTGAGTTCCATGTGTATAAATGAAGGCTACCAAAAATGATGGGGGTGGGTAGGGCACTTAAGTTTCAGCATACCATACAATGACTTTCTGTAAAATTTTAATTTCCTTTGTATAACCCAGTACTTTATATTGTAATGGATACACATAAGTATGTAAATGTTTTTGAAATGAATCAGAAGGCTACCAAACTCCTGTTACTGTTGGCCTGTGAAGACTGGAGAAGGGAATGGAATAAATAAGGGAGGTGGGTGGGAAGGGGGCTTCAGTTTTTTATATAAACATCCATTTCTCATAAAGACTGCAAGTAAATATATAAAGATACTGAAGAGAAAAAAAAAAAAAAAAAGAGTGAGAGCCAGGTGTGGTGGCGCACACCTTTAATCCCAGCACTTGGGAGGCCAAGGTAAGAATTATCACTGTGAGTTCTAGGCCAGCCTGAGACTACACAATGAATTCCAGGTCAGGCTAGGTTAGAGTGAGACACTACCTTGAGAAAACAAAAAAACAAAACAAAAAAGTGAGAGTGGACATGTCAGAGGAACTTTGAATTCAGTTACTTAGAGTTCTATGTTGATATATTGCCCACTTTTTCTGAACTCCACATAGATATATCCTGAAGAGATGACACCCATTTGGGGTAAGAAATGTGAATCCAAGTGTTTATCTCCTGAAGTTTTGTGTTACAGGAGTTGAGTGACAGTACCTAACAGGATGCTTTTCACTGAGGTGGAAAGATGTGTGGTATCTTTTCCAGTTGAAAAAGTCGCCTGGTTCTAGCTCTCATTCATTTAGTTGTGTCATGAGACCTCACTGTAAGAAGAACCTGTAGCCAAATCTGAGGGCTTTCTGTTACCTTTTTCTAAATCTTTCCAGAAGATCTGTCAATGTTTATTTATTTTAAAATGTATTTTATTTATTTATTTGAAATAGAGAGAGAGAGAGAGAGAAAGAGAGAGAGAGAGAATAGACATGCCAGGGCCTCCAGACCCTGCAAACAAACTCCAGATGCATGTGCCCCCTTGTGCATCCTGCTTACATGAGTCCTGGGGAATCAAACTGGGGTCCTTTGGCTTTGCAGGCAAACACTTTAACTGCTAATACATCTCTCCAGCCCTCAATGTTTATTTCACACATACCTTTAAGACTGTTTAAGACAGACTAAAGGGCTGGGCATGGTGGTGCATGCCTTTAGTCTCAGCACTTGGGAGGCAGAGATAGGAGGGTTGCCATGAGTCCAAGGCCACCCTGAAACTATTTAGTGAATTTCAGGTCAGCCTTGGCTAGAGTGAGACCCTACCTCGAAAAACAAAATAAAATGAAAAAAAAAAAAAAACCCAAAAAACAAAAAACAGACTAAAGGGCTAGAGAAATGGCCTAGGAACCCAGGTTCCATTCCCCACTACCTATGTAAGCCAGATGCACAAGGTGGTACATGTGTCTGAAGTATGTTTGCAGTGGCTGGAGGCTTTGGTGTGCCCATTTTCTCTATCTCTATATGCCTCTTTCTCTCTCTTTTGCTCAAGTCCAAATGGATCCAGATCTTTGTTTGTTTTTTGAGGAAGGGTCTTGATCTAGCCCAGACTGACCTGGAATTCACCATGTAGTCTCAGGATGGCCTTGAACTCATGGCAATCCTCCTACCTCTGCCTCCCAAGTGCTGGGACTAAAGGCATGTGCCACCATGCTCCGCAACCAAGACCTTTATCTCAGACCTGAAACTATGAAACTGATAGAGGAAAAAGTAGGGGAAACTCTTCAACATATTGGGATAGGCAATGCCTTTCTGAACATAACCCCAGTTGCTCAGGAACTAAAGCCACTAATCAACCACTGAGACCTTGTGGTGCTTTGATTCAGTTGTCCCCCATAAACTTAGGTGTTCTGAATACTAAGTTCCCAGATGATGGAGATTTGGGGACCAATGCCTCCTGCAGGCAGTATATTGTTGGGGGGGTTATGGGTGTTATAGGCAGCTCCCCCTTGCTAGTGTTTGGTACCTCTCCTGTTCCTGTTGTCCACCTGATGTTGGCCAAGGGGTGATATCCACCCTCTGCTCATGCCATCATTTTTCCTGCCATCATGGAGCTCCCCGCTCTAGCCTGTAAGCCAAAATAAACCTCTTTTTCCCACAGCTTCTACCAGCACTGCAAACCTGATTGTAACAGTAATGTTGGTACAAGGAGTGGGATCACTTGCTGCTAGACACCTGAGTTTGTGGCTTTGGCCTTTTGGAGCTGATTTTCAAGAGGAATGTGGAATAATTTGAAACCTTGGCCTAAGAGACATTTTCCAGTGCTGTAAGTAAAGCTTGATGGATTATTCAGGTCAGAGTTGCACAACCTGAATGCAGTAAGAACTATGGATTGTAAGGTTTGGCTTATGAGGGTGAAAAGGAGCTTTGTCTGGACTGGGCTAGAAGCAGTTTGTGTGAGAGGCTTGCTGTTATGCCCATGTCCTGAGAATTTGTGCAGGGTTGCATTGTGTAGAAATGGACTGGTGTGTGCAGAGGGTTATGGCACAGAAAGAAATCTTCAGGCCAAAACAGCTGCAATTGAGAGATTACAACCTTTGATATTGGGCCAGCTGACCTGCACTGGGGCAACAGTGAAGAATGCAGACTCTTTTGAAGGGGCCTGAATGCTCAAGTACTGTCCTGTTCTTCAAAGTCTGCTTTAGGGCTGGAGAGATGGCTTAGTGGTTAAGGTGCTTAACCACCTGCAAAGCTAAAGGACCTTGGTTCAATTCCCCAAGACCCACATAAGCCACATGCACAGGTGGTACATGTGTCTGAGTTCATTTGCAGTGGCTGAAGGCCCTGGCGCCTGAAGGCCTATCTCTCTCTCTCTCCCTCTGCCTCTTTCTATCTCCCTCTCAAATAAATAAAATAAATTTAAAAAAAAAGGCTGGAGGGATGGCTTAGCAGTTAAGGTGTTTGCCTGCAAAGCCAAAGGACCCAGGTTCAATTCCCCAGGACCCACGTTAGCCAGATGCACAAGGAGGCACATGCATCTGGAGTTCATTTGCAGTGTCTGGAGGCCCTGGCACGCCCATTCTCTCTCTCTGCCAAATAAATAAATAAAAGTCTTTAAAAAAAAACAAGGAGCCGCACGTGGTGGCACATGCCTTAAAAAAGAATAAAAAGAAACAAAGTCTGCTTTATTTCCTCCTGGATTAACAAATTGGTACCCTACTTGGTATTGTGGAGTGTAAGAAATGCAGGAAAGAAATGCATTGAGATTGCAACATGGTCTTGTGTTTTGGTAATAGCCATAGGCAGTGTGAAATAGGTTTGCTGGATGCCTGCATGGAGACCCCATGGGGCCATGAGGATGAACAGTGGAGACCCAGTGGAGATGCCAGGACCATGAGATGGCTGCTAAGGATAAGGAAGGCTGCTGGCCCTGATGAAATTTTCCAGGACTGTGAGTAGCCCAGCTGGAAGGGTTGAATTGGAACTCCAGAGACTCGTGGCTGGTTAGAATTATCAGACTTGGAGATTTGTCACCAACTAGTTGTCACTGACTTTGTTGGACCTGAAGCTACAGAGTTTGATGTTTGCCCTGGTTGTTTTAAACCTTGTACTGACTGAATATTCTTTGCTATGCCCAGTGCCATCTTTTGCAGTGTGAATGTTCATTCTGTGCCATTATGGGATTTTTTAAGGTTATTTTTTTGGTATTATGGCTCAATTAAAAGACCTTGGATTATGGGGATGTATGAACATCAGTAGGGTTGATAAAAACTATGAGGACTTCTAAAGTTAGACTGAATGTATTGTATTTTATATCATGTATGGTTACCAGTTTATGGGGACCAAGGTCAGAATGTCATGGTTTGATTCAGGTGTCCCTTATAAACTTATAAATTTAGGTGTTCTGAATGCTAGGTTTCCAGATGATGGAGATTTGGGAACTAATGGCTCCTGGAGGCAGTGTATTGTTGGGGGTGGGCTTATGAGTTTTATAGCCAGCTCCCCCTTGCTAGTGTTTGGCACCCTCTCCTGTTCCTGTTGTCCACCTGGTGTTGGCCAGGGGGTGATGTCCACCCTCTGCTCATGCCATCATTTTCCCTGCCATCATGCAGCTTCCCCTTCGAGTCTGTAAGCCAAAATAAACCTCTTTTTTTTTTTTTCCCACAAGCTGCTCTTGGGTGATTTCTGCCAGCAATGTGAACCTGACTGCAACAGATCTCATGAAATTCAAAGGCTTCTGTGGCTAGGTATGATGGCATACACCTTTAATACCAGCACTTGGGAGGCAGAGGTAGGAGGATCCCTGTGAGTTTGAGGTCACCTGAGACTACAAAGTGAATTCCAGGTCAGCCTGGGCTAGAGTGAAACCCTCCCTCAAAAAACTAAAATAAATAAATAAATAAATATCTTCTGTACAGCAAAGGACACTGTAAATAGAGCAAAGAGGCAACCTAAAGAATGGGAGAAAATCTTTACGTGCTATACATCTGACAGAGGATTAATATCCAGGATATGCAAAGAACTCAAAAAACTAAATAATAAGAAATCAATCAGGCTGGGCGTGGTAGCTCACGCCTTTAATCCCAGCACTTGGGAGGCAGAGGTAGGAGGATTGCCATGAGTTTGAGACCACCCTGAGACTACAGAGTGAATTCCAGGTCAGCCTGAGCTAGAGTGAGACCATACCTCAAAAATACAAAACAAAATAAACACACACACACAAAGAAATCAATCCAATTATAAAATGGGCTATGGAACTAAATTGAGAGTTCTCAAAAGAAGAAATACAGATGGCCTATAAACATCTAAAAACATGTTCTACAGCCTTAGCCATCAAGGAAATGCAAATTAAAACTACTTAGAGATTCCATCTTTCTCCTGTCAGAAAGGCTGTCATTAAGAAAACAAATGACACTGGGCATGGTGGCACAGGCCTTTAATCCCAGCACTGGGGAGGCAGAGGTAGGATGACTGCTGTGAGTTCAAGACCACCCTGAGACTACGTAGTGAATTCCAGGTCAGCTTGGGCTAGAGTGAGACCTTTCCTTGTAAAAACAAAAAACAAAAAACAAAAACAAAAAACAAAAAGAAAGAAAGAAAGAAATAAAGAAAGAAAGAAAGAAAGAAAGAAAGAAAGAAAAAAAAATGACACCAGGCATGATGGTGCAGACCTTTAATCCCAGCCCTTGGGAGACCAAGGTAGGAGGATTGCTGTGAGTTTGAGGTCAGCATGAGACTACATAATGAATTCCAGGCCAGCCTGGGCTAAGGCAAGACTCTACCTTGAAAAAAAAATTAGAATAAATTCTGGTGAGAATGTGGAAAAAGAGGAACCCTTCTACATACATTGTTGCTGGGAATATAAACTGGTAGGTATGGCCATTGTGTTACTGTATGACCCAGCTACACCACTCCTTGGCATATATCTTAAGGACCCTACTCACTACCGTAGAGACACTTGCTCATCCATATTTACTGTGGCTCTATTCATAATAGCTATGAAATGAAACTAGCCTAGATGTCTCTCAGATGATGAATGGATAATGAAGATGTGGTACATTTACACAATGGAGTTCTATGCCTTTAATCCCAGCACTGGGGAAGGATGACTGCTTTGAGCTTGGGCTCAAGAGTGGGTCCTTACCTCAAAAAGGGACAAAATAAAGGCAACTGGAGAGATGGCTCAGTAGTTAAAGTGCTTGCTTAAAAAGTCTAAGGATGGGGGTTGATTTCCACATACAGCCAGATGCACAAAGTGGTACATGCGTCTGGAGTTCCTTGGTAGTGGCTGGAGACTCTAGCATGCCACTTCCTTATTTGCCTCTTTCTCTCTCTCAAATAAAATAAAATAAAATAAAAACACACAGAAAACCACCAAAACAAACAAACAAACAAAGCCAGGCATGGTGGTGCACACCTTTAATCCCAGCACTTGGGGGAGGCAGAGGTAGGAGGATTGCTGTGAGTTTGAGGCCACCCTGAGACTATATAGTGAATTCCAGGTCAGCCTGAGCTACAGTGAGACCCTACCTCGAAAAAAAAAAAAAAAAAATCCAATCTTTATAATGTTGTGGAGGCTACTGAAATTTATATAAACATGTATATGTATGTATGTATTTTGTTTTGTGACAGAGTCCTATGTATCCCAGGCTGGCCTCAACTTTTTATGTAGTTTAGGCTTGCCTTGAACAAACGGTCTTCTTGCCTCCACTTTGCAGTTATTGGGGTTATACATGTGTGCTACTATGCCTGGCTCAAAACTCATAAATTTTGTACAGCTACAGTTATTAAGGTAATTACAGTCAGAAATGTAATAGGTGCTTACATGACAGGCATAGCATAGATTCTGAGAAACTGAGGCAGGCACAAGAGAAATAGGTGAAAAGGATTGCAGAAAAGGAGTTGAAAACCTAAAAACAGCAACTAGAAAAGCCCCAAGTCCTTCAGTACCCATTTTTACTATTACTCTGTTTGGTTTCTGAAAGTGATGTAACCAAGGCCCAGAAAGCCAAATGTCACATGTTCTCTCTCATATGTGGATCCTAGCTACAAATGTTTTAGACTTTTACGTGAGGTGGAGTACCAATTGATAGCACAGGCTATGGTGTAAGCTAGAAAGGGGAGATAAAGGAGGGAGGAGAGGGGAGGACCTAAGGAGATGGCATTCCATATATTTAAGTAGATGAACAGATTATTGGAGGTGCAATGGCCTAAGTAAGGTCACAGGAAAAGAATGAGTAAAAGAAGGGTTGGGAGAGGGTTAATCAAATTTCAAGATGTTATGAATAAGCCATATGGAAACCTGCCTTTTTGTATAATGGTGGAAACAGAAGCCATAGACTGTTAGAAAAATTTCAGTGCCAGGGATGGGATGCCTCCCAGTGAGTTGTTGGCTAGAGAGGTCTCTGACACCCTAAAACATCACAAGCCATTGCCAAGACTCTTGGTTTCCCATCAGAAACAGATGGTAAGACCCTATTGCTGAAGACTACATGTTCTGGCTACAAGGTCACTGAGAAATCAAGCTGGAACTGAGCTGAAAAACTCTTCCCTGTAGACCAGCTGACAGAAAGTTGGAAAAAGCTATACTGCATGCAGCCCTGTGGGAGAGAAGTCACCAGTAGTGAAAACAGTGGACACTGAAGCCTGAAGTTTGGCCGGCCAGGACAAATGACCTAATGGATGCAAGAATGGCATGTCTGCTATGGGGGAAACCAACCACTCTAATTGGACTGGAGACCTGCTCCATGGGAAGGAATACATGCCTGGTACTGAAAACCTAAAGAATAGTCCATGGCAGGGGAGGTCATGAGCCCTAGGAGTATAACACCTGCTCTTCTCTGGCTACATGCATACAGTATGCCCACCAAACTGCTCTGTAATATTTTTCTTTTTCTTTTCTTTTTTTCTTCGAGGTAGAGTTTCGCTCTAGCCTAGGCTGACCTAGAACTCACTATGTAGTCTCAGGGTAGCCTTGAACTCTCTGTGATCCTCCTACCTTCTTTTTTCGGATGGTGGTGACTGCTGGGATGACCCAAAAGTCATCATAGTAGAAGTGACAGAGGAGTATTCTATCATGCCTTCCAAAGCTTAGGGTCCAGGTGGCGAAAGAATGTAAGAGCCAAAAGAACAGTAGGACTGCTTACAATGCAATTGTTCAGACACAAATTTGCCTCAATATCCACGACCTCACAGTGCCTAGTACTACCTACACAAGACCCTCAAAATAGGAGGGAAAGATGATGACAGCAAAAGAAAAGACTGATTGAAAGGAGGGGATATGATGGAGATTGGGTTTGTGAAGGGCAAAGTGGGGGAGAAGAGGGAATTATAATGGTTTATTGTCTATAATAATGGACATTTCCAATAAAAAGTGTTAAAAATTTTTTTTTGGAGTCAGGGTATCATGGACTGAGGATTCCTAGAACTAAGTCCATACTTGAGGATGACACTGAACTTTATGCCATCCATATGCAGGGTGTATACCCTGCTGGGGATGGAACCCAGGGCTCCTAGTATGCTACTACCTGGACTATATCATCTGCCCTACTTCCTGAATCGTAGTTCTGCTGGTCTCATCAGTGCATTAGCTTTAGTTTACTCTACCTAACTTTAACTTGGCCACGTTAATTCCTATCTTCCTCAACTCACACTCTCGTTTGGGTCATTTAGGGGAGGATTTTCATGCAAAATGTGAAGTACACTCTGAGCTCCTCGCCTTGACCCTCACCAAGTTTTTTTTTTTTTATAATTTTTTTGTTTGTTTATTTATTTGAGAGCGACGGAGAGAAGGCGGGGGGGGGGGGGGGGAGAGAGAATGGGCGCGCCAGAGCTTCCAGCCTCTGTAAATGAACTCCAGACGTGTGCGCCCCCTTGTGCATCTGGCTAACGTGGGTCCTGGGGGTTGAGCCTCAAACCGGGGTCCTTAGGCTTCACAGGCAAGCGCTTAACCGCTAAGCCATTTCTCCAGCCCACCATCACGTTTTCTATCTAAAAGGATAGTCTATTGTGAGATTTCTTTTCTTTTTCTTTTTTTTTTTTTGATTTCGAGGTATGGTTTCACTCTAGCCCAGGCTGACCTAGAATTCACTACGCAATCTTAGCGTGGCCTTGCACAAGGGGATCTTCCTACCTCTGCCTCCCCAGTGC
This sequence comes from Dipus sagitta, assembly GCA_036346955.1. Lineage (NCBI taxonomy): Eukaryota > Metazoa > Chordata > Mammalia > Rodentia > Dipodidae > Dipus > Dipus sagitta. The sequence goes on along the minus strand of CM070770.1, from coordinate 41,741,997 downwards.
TGGGATTAAAGGCGTGCGCCACCACGCCCGGCTAGGGGGGGTTTCAATCGCACCAGTTTAGTGTGGGAAAAGTGCCCTGCAAACTGTTGAGGGCTATTCTGAGTAGTTCGGGACTAGTTCCGAATAAAAGCGGTAAGGGCGTCCTGGGCAGTCCAGGCGACTCGCCAACCTCACGGGGTAGGAGGGATGCTGGAGCGGACCAAGCACATTTTACCTGAGCGGCGTCCAGGTAAAAAGCTCACGCTCACGCTGGCTAGGCGGGGCTCTACGTCAAATCTCGTGAGCCAGGCCTGTGGTGGGCGGGGAGCTGGAACTATCGCGAGATGACGGATTTTCCCGCGAAGCAGAAGCGCGCGTTTTTCCTCTGGCCAGGGTCTTAGCGAGAGGCGGCGGCGTGAGGGGCGAGCGCGCGGCGATTCGGGCGGGAAGAGGCGCGGGCCGGTCCACCGCTCGGCTCGAGTGCAGCCATGCCAGCCGAGCAGCCCGAGAGCAGCGGCGGTGAGTGACGAGCGGACTGCGCCAGCGGCGGGAGGGACCCGCGGACGCCGAGGGCAGAGCGGAGGGCGATGCCCCCGCGCCGAGGCCGCACGCTCCTTGGGGTCGAGCTCACCCTGCGGAGGAGGTGCTGCGCCCCGGGGCTTCCGCCCTCGCTTTCTTCGCGCCCGGGCCCGGAGCGAGGCTGCCTGGCGTCGGCGTTGAGGAGTGGGCGACTTTTCACAAGGTCATCGTCTAAACTGCCTTACGTTCTTAGGGTCCCCAGCTGCAGACACGGTGGATCCGGCCGGGGAGGTGGTGATTACCGCTGCCATGCTGGAGGAGGAGGAACAGCTCGAGGCAGCTGGCCTGGAACGAGAGCGGGTGATGTTAGAGAAGGTAAAGCTTGGAGTCGTGGTCATCACTGGCGACACCTGCAGTGACCCGAGCCTTTCCCGTAGTGTCCCGTGACCAAAGCTGGCATGTTCATGAACTTCGGAAGAGCTTTGTTATTGTGTGGCTTTCTTTGTTTACAGATGTAATCTTTGAGAAATCTAGGCACTGGTTTTGAATGATAGGTTTCTGTGAAATGTAGTCAGGAGAGCATCACAAAGTGGTCTTATCAAGTTGGGTTGTATTTTGTTTTGTCCTCCATCCTTTCACCCCGCCCCTTGCCCGCAGGGTCTCATTACAGCCCAGGCTGACTAGGAACCTACTCTGCAGTCAGTCCCAGGCTGGATTCGAACCTTTGTAATCTAATTGCCTTAGCTCGCTCCGGAGTGGGGAGTAAAGGGGTACCACCATTCTGGGCATAAACCATTATACTATTATACTTTATTTATTTATTTACTTTGGGTTTTCTGAGGTAGAGTCTCACTCTAGCCCAGGCTGAACTGGAATTCACTATTCTCTATGTAGTTTCATGGTGGCCTTGAACTCACAGCCATCTTCCTACTTCTGCCTCCTGAGTGCTGGGATAAAAGGCGTGTGCTACTATACCCAGTCTTACATTTATTTTATTTATTTACTTACCTTAGGGAGAAAATGGGTGGACTATGGTCTCTAGCCACTGCAGACATTCCAGACACATGTGCCACCTTGTACATCTGGCTCATGTGGGTACTGGGGAATTGAACCTGGGTCATTGGCTTTGCTGGCAAGTGCCTTAACAGCAGAGCGAGCTCTGCAGCCTGTTATACTTTCAAAATCAGTTGTAAATATTTTGTCACCTAAATAGACCAATATTCCTTACTTTTAATTTTTATGGTCATACTGTATGTAGCCCAGGCTGACTTTGAATTTGTGGGTGGTCTTACTGCCTCAGCACACCTGCACATAATTGTCATTTTTATTTCATTAAAAAGTATTTTATTTATTTGACAGAGAAAGAGGGAGAGAGAGAATGGGCCCATCGGGGCCTCCAGCCACTGCAAAAGAACTCCAGATACTTGTACCCTCTTGTGCGTCTGGCTAATGTAGGTCCTGGGGAATCGAGCCTGGGTCCTTTGGCTTTGCAGGCTAACTTCTTAACGGCTAAGCCATCCCTCCAGCCCTATTTTATTTTTTTGTGAAGTAGGGTTTCGCTCTAGTTCAGGCTGAATTTTTATGTAGTCTCAGGGTGGCCTCCAATTCACAGTGATCCTCCTACCTCTGCCTCCTGAGTGCTGAGATTAAAGGCGTGCGCCACCACACCCGGCTTCATTTATATGTATTTTTTAACTTTTTATTTATTTGCACACAGCCAAAGTGAATGGCTGCACCAGAGTTTGTTTACAGTGGCAGAAAGCCCTAATGTGCCCATATACATATATACTCTCTTGCAAACAAATAAGAAAAGAAAATCTTGAAGAAAAAAAAAAGAATGAGAGGTACTCTTTGGATATTGGTATTTTCTACCAAAGTGATGAACGATTTTTTTTTTTTTTTGAGGTGGGTTCTTACTGTAGCCCAGGCTGACCGGGAATTCACTCTGTATTCTTTCTCAGGGTGGTCACCAACTCAAGGTGATCCTCCTACCTCAGCCTCCCAAGTGCTGGGATGAAAGGCATGTGCCATCACACCTGGCCTTTTAAAAAAATATTTTTATTTATTTGACAAAGAGGGAGAGAGAAAGAGAGAAAATGGGCACTCCAGAGCCTCTAGCCTCTGAAAATGAACTCCAGACACATGCGCCCCCTTGTGCATCTGGCTAGTGTGGATCCCAGGGAATCGAACCTGGGTCCTTTGGCAATCCCTCCAGCCCCCAGCTTTTTTATTTTTTTTATTGACAACTTACATGATTGTAAACAGTATCCCATGGCAATTCCCTCCCTCCTCCCACTTTCCCCTTTGAAACTCCATTCTCCTTCATGTCCCCTCCCCCTCTCAATCAGTCTCGCTTTTATTTTGATGTCATCCTCTTTTCTTCCTATCATGATGGTCTTGTGTAGGTAGTGTCAGGCACTGTGAGGTCATGGATATCCAGGACATTTTGTGTCTGGAGGTGCATGCTGTAAGGAGTCCTACCCTTCCTTTGGCTCTTACATTCTTTCTGCCAGCTCTTCCGCAATGGACCCTGAGCCTTGGAAGGTGTGATAGAGATATTGCAGTGCTGAGCACTCCTCTGCCACTTCTCCCTGGCTTTTTTTTTTTTTTTTTTTTGTGGTGTTTAGAGGTAGGGTCTCACTCTAGCCCAGGCTGACCTGGAATTCACTATGGAGTCTCGGGGTGGCCTTGAACTCATGGCAATCCTCCTACCTCTGCCTCCCGAGTGCTGAGATTAAGAGATTAAAGGCATGCACCACCACGCCTGGATGACTTTTTTTTTTTTTAAATGAGAGAGAATTGGTGCTCCAGGGCCTCAGCCATTGAAATTAAACTCCAGATGCCTGCACTACCTTGTGAGCATGCGCAACCTTGTGTGCTTGGGTCACCGTGTCTGGCTTATGTGGGACCTGGAGAGTCAAGCTCCTTAACTGCAAAGCCATTTCTCCATCCCTACATCCTTAAACTTTTTATTTATTTATTTGACAGAGAAAGAGGGAGGTAGGGAGAGAGGGGGGGGATAGAATGGGTACGCTAGGGCCTCCAGCCACTGCAAATGAATTCCAGACACGTGTGCCCCCTTGTGCATCAGTCTAATGTGGGTCCTGGGGAATTGAACCTGGGTCCTTTGGCTTTGCAGGCAAATGACTTAATTGCTAAGCCATTCCTCCAGCCCTCCCTAAATTTTTTTTAAAAATATTTATTTATTTACAAGCAGAGACATATAAGAGACCGAGAGAATGGATGTGCCAGAGCCTCTTGCTGCTACAAACTCCAGATGCTTGCATCAGTTTGTGGATTTGGCTTTATGTGGGTACTGGGGAATCAAACCCAGATTGCTGGCTTTATAGGCAAGTGACTTAATTACTGAGCCATCTTTTCAGCCCTATTTTTCTCTTTTTTTAATTGACAACTTCCATAATTATAGACAATAAAACATACACTATGGTAATCCCCTCCCCCTCCACATTCCTCCCTCTTTTTTTGTTTGTTTTTCAAGGTAGGGTTTCAGTCTAGCTCAGGATGACCTAGAATTCACTATTTAGTCTCAGGGTACCTTCGAACTCATGGCAATCCTCCTACCTCTGCCTCTCGTACTTTCCCCTTTTGTAATGCCACTCTCCATCATAACCCTTCCACCTCTCAACCAGTCCTCTTTTATTTTGATGTCATCACGTTTTCCTCTTATTATGATCATCTTGTGTAGGTAGTATCAGACACTGCAAGGTCATGGATATCCAAGCTATTTTGTGTCTGGAAGAGTGCATTGTAAGCAGTCCTACCCTTCTTTTGGCTCTTATATTCTTCCCACTACCTCTTCTGCAATAGATACTGAGCCTTAGAAGGTGTGATAAGAGATATTTCAGTGTTGAGCATTCCCCTGTCACTTCCTCTCAGCACCATGGTGCCTTCTGAGACATCCGCCATCTGAAAGAGAAGCTTCTCTAACCAAAAGTGAGAGTACCATTAATATATGGGTAAGAACATTAAGAGAAGTGCTTGCTGGACAGTTCGGTGAGCATAGTACATACATTTGGGCAGACACCGTAGGGCTCATGACTTCCCACATCATAGGTTTTCAGTGTGAGGCAAGTATTCCCTTCTGTGGAGTGGGCCTCCAGTCCAATTATAGAGTGATTGCTTTCCCCCATCACAGACATGCCACAGTTGCACCCGTTGGCTCATTTGGCATGAGTGGCCAAATTTAAGGCTTTCAGTGTCCATTGTTTATCTCTACTGGCGATTTCTCTCTCTGCCATTAAACTGCATGCAGCATGGCTTTTTCCAGCTTTCTGTCAGCTAGTCTACACAGGGGAAGTTTTCAGCTCAGCTCCAGCAGGGTTTCTCAGTGACCTTGCAGTAGGGTTTCTCAATGACCTTGCAGTCCAACTATGTGGAGTCTTTAGCAATAGGGTCTTAACATCTATATTCCTGGTGGGAAACCAAGAGCCTTGGCAATGTCCAGCTCCATTTTTTAAAAATAATTTTATTTATTTGCAAGGAGAGAGGGATAGGGGAGAGGATGGGCATGCCATGTCCTTTTGCTGCTCCAAATGAACTCCAGATGCAGGTGCCACTTTGTGCATCTGGTTTTCCATGGGTACTGGGGAATCAGATGCAGGCTGTCAGCTTTTTTTTTTTTAATTTTTTTTGTTATTTTTATTTATTTATTTGAGAGTGACAGACACAGAGAAAGAGGCAGATAGAGAAAGAATGGGCACGCCAGGGCTTCCAGCCACTGCAAACGAACTCCAGATGCGTGCGCCCCCTTGTGCATCTGGATAAGGTGGGACCTGGGGAATCAAGCCTCGAACCGGGGTCCTTAGGCTTCACAGGCAAGTGCTTAACCGCTAAGCCACCTCTCCAGCCTGGCTGTCAGCTTTTGTAAGCAAGCAAGCACCTTTAGCCACTGAGCCCCTCAACCTTTTTTTTTTTTTTTTTTTTTTGAGTTAGGGTCTTGCTCTAGCTCAGGGCTGACTTGCAATTCACTATGTAGTCTCAGGGTGGCCTTGAACTTGTGGCAATCCCCTACCTCTGCCTCCCAAGTGCTAGGATTAAAGGCATGCGCCACCATGCCCAGCTCTTGTTCTTTTTTTTTTTTTTTTTTAATTTTTTGGTTTTATTTTTATTTATTTGAGAGCGACAAAGAGAAAGAGGCACATAGATAGAGAATGGGTGCACCAGGGCCTCCAGCCACTGCAAACGAACTCCAGACACATGCACCACCATGTGCATCTGGCTTATGTGGGACCTGGAGAGGGGAACCTGAGTCCTTAGGCTTCGCAGGCAAATGCCTTAACCACTAAGCTATCTCTCCAGCCCGCCCCTCAACTTTTTATATTTTTATTTTATTTGCAAGCTCAAAGAGAAGAGAGACCAAATGGGTGTGCAAGACCTCTAGCAGCTGTAAACAAACCCCAGACACATGTGTCCCTTTGTACATCTGGCTTTACATAGGTACTGAGGGTTATTAGGCATTGGAGGCAAGCACCTTAACGGCTGAGTCATCTCTCCAGCCATCAACTTTATTTATTTATTTTTTTAATTTAAAAGTTTTATTTCTTTGAGAGAGAAAAGCAGAGAGAATGGCACACTAGGGCCTCCAGCTGCTGCAAATGGACTGCAGATGCATAATTGTGCATCTGTCTGTCTTATGTGGGACCTGGAGAATTGAACCGGGGTCCTTAGGCTTCATAGGCAAATGCCTTAACCGCTAAGCCATCTCTCCAGCCCCAGGCAGAACTTTTTTTTTTTTTTTGGCAGCTTCCACAAGTATAGACAAAACTATGTAGTAGTTTTTGTTGTTGTTGTTTGTTTTGTTTTTTCAAGGTAGTATCTTACTCTAGTCCAGGCTGACCTGGAATTCACTATGTAGTCTGAGGGTGGCTTTGAACTACAGCAATCCTCTTACCTCTGCCTCCCAAATGCTGGGATTAAAGGTGTGTGCCACCACACCTGGCAAAGTAGTTTTTTTTTGGTTTTTCGAGAGAGGGTTTCACACTAGCCCAGGCTGACCAGGAAGTCACTGTGTACTCTCAGGCTGGCCTCATGCACAGCAATCCACTTACCTCTACCTCCCAAGGGCTGGGATTAAAGGCATGTACCACCACACCTGGCAAAGTAGTGATTTTTTTAAATATTTAATTTTTATTTGTTTGTTTATTTGACAGAGAAAGAGAGTGGGGGAGAGAGAGAATGGGTGCGCCAGGGCCTCCAGCACTGCAAATAAACTCCACTTACATACGCCCCCTTATGCATCTAACGTGGGTCCTGGGGAATCAAACCTGGGTACTTTGGCTTTGCAGGCAAACACCTTAACTGCTAAGCCATTCCTTCAGCCTTTTTTTTTTTTTTTTTTTGGTTTTTTGAGATAGGGTCTCACTGTAGCTCAGGTTGACCTGGAATTCACTATGTAGTCTCAGGGTGTCCTTGAACTCACAGTGATCCTCCTACCTCTGCCTCCTGAGTATAGGGATTAAAGGTGTGTGCCACCACACCAGGCTTCAAAGTAGTTTTAATATTTGGAAAATTCAGTTCTTTAGTAACCTAAAGGCCTACATTGCTGCTTAAATGTTACAGAACAAGAAAACAAACAAATAGTGGTCAGCTCGTACATTCTGCCCAATAGTTTTCTTGTATTTGTTTTATTCAATCACTCTGATGATAGGAGTTGTTTTTGGAGATGAGAGTTTTTTTTTTTTTTTTAAACTTATTTGTTAGAAACAGAGGGGTGGGGGAGAGACAGCGTGAGAATAGATGCACCAGGGTCTTCAGCCACTGCAAAGGAACTCCCGATGCATGCACCACCATTTGCATCTGGCTTATGTGGGACCTGGAGAATTGAACCTAGGTCTTTAAGCTTCACAGGCACCTTAACTGCTAAGCCATCCCTCCAGGTAGAGTTTCACTCTAGCCCAGGCTGACCTGGAATTCACTATGTAGTCTCAGGGTAGCCTTGAGCTCATGGCAATCCTCCAGCCCCTGCCTCCCAAGTGCTGAGATTAAAGGCCTGTGCCACCACACCTGGTTTATTTGCATTATAGAATCCAGCATTTTTATTTATTTATTTATTTATTTTGTTTTTCAAGGTAGTGTCTTCCAGGTCAAGTTGACCTGGAATTCACTATGTTGTCTCATCAGGCTGGCCTGGAAATCAGTGATTCTACTACCTCTGTTCATCCTTACCCCCGGTGCTGGGATTAAAGGTGTGTGTCACCACACCCAGTCCCAGCATAATTAAAATTACTTATTTATTTATTTTTGCTTTTTTGAGGTAGGGTCTCACACTATCTCCAAGCTGACATGGAATTCACTCTAGTCTCAGGGTGGCCTCCAACGGCAGTCCTCTCTCTGCCTCCCAAGTACTGTATGCACCACCATGCCCGGTCTTATTTGTTTGTTTGTTTATTTATTTATTTATTTATTTATTTATTTGAAAGCAGAGAGCAATAGAAGAGAGACAGAATGAACTACAGGTGCATTTGCCACTTTGTGCATCTGGCTTCTTGTGGGTACTGGGGAATTGAACCCAGGTCATAGACTTTGCAGGCAAATGCTTTAACTACTGAGCCAGCTCTCCAACCCTTTAGTGTAATTTTGAATTCACATTAAATCCACTAAATTTTTGTACTTGAATCTTATACAAAGTTATTGGCTGTGTGGCTAGAAAACTCTTTTTTAAAATCTCATCCATTAAAATCTCAAAAGAGGGCTGGAGAGATGGCTTAGCAGTTAAGCGCTTGCCTGTGAAGCCTAAGGACCCCGGGTTCGAGGCTCGATTCCCCAGGACCCACGTTAGCCAGATGCACAAGGGGGCGCACGCATCTGGAGTTCGTTTGCAGTGGCTGGAGGCCCTGGCGTGCCCATTCTCTCTCCCTCCCTCTATCTGTCTCTTTCTCTCTCTGTCGTTCTCAAATAAAATAAAAATAACAAAAAAAATCTCAAAAGATTAAAAATAAAATATGTCTATGAAGGTCAAAGCACTTACTGTAGGAAAGTAAAGGTGCTTTCTTTGGTGGAGGGGAACTGTATTTATAGGCATATATTTAGAAGTTCTTAAGGAGGGCGAGGCTGGTTTAAGTTCTTTAAATAGAAGCATTTACTTGGATTAGTAGCTAAGTCTTTTGAAGAGCCTGGGAAATGACTTTGATATTTATATGCCACCACTCTCTTGTCTTTTAAATACCTACGTTTTCCTTTTTAAAATCTTTTTATTTTGTGATTTTTTTTTTTGTTTTGCTTTGTTATCATGAAAAATAAGTTGCTGAATGCATTTTGAAGCCCTGGAGCCAGTGTATCATTATCAATGCATTTCATGGAGTCGGAAGTCACTTAGGAATTCCTCTGCTATGAGAATGTTACCATGTCCTTCAGCATGAACCTGAAAGTCCTGCCAGAAATCAGCTTTTGGATAGGAAGTGTGTAACTGACGTTACCCTCAAAGGTTTTCTCCCAAACACTCCCTGCAAATGATCCACTTTAAAAGATGCAATTTTCACATCTTCAAACTATCAAACTATGTAGTTGCTGCCCAGGCTTAGGCTATTTTTTCTTTAATGTGGGAAAGAAAGGCAGCAAGACCCACACACAGCTCTTCCTGTGCTCCTCTCCCACATGAGATGGGCAGGATTCTGACTCAAATTTGGGCCAAATGGCTGAGATTAAGGATTGACACAGGGAAAGCGGATGGGCAGGAGAGGATCTCGTGGCCCTTCCAGTAGCTCAAGTGTCCCATGCCTCTCTTCCTTCCGCCCGACACTACTGTTGCATTTTCCAGACAGGCGTCTTAGTTGTTTAAGATCCAGCTCATAGCAACTGGGCAAGACCTAAAGCAAGCCCTGCTTGCCCAGGGCAACCTTAAATCTTTTTATTTTAATTAAACAATTTTCTAACAAAAAGTATTTCTTGTGCTGGAGAGATGACTTGGTGCAGTTAAGGTGCTTGTCTGCAAATTCAAAAAGACCCAGGTTTGATTCTTCAGGACCATGTAAGCTAGATAAATCCACAAGAATGCGCATGTGTCTGGAGTTCATTTGCAATGGCTGATGGCCCTGGCATGCCCATTCTCTCTCTCTCTGTCTGCCTCTTTTTCTCTCAAATAAATAAATAAATAAATTATTAAATATTTCTTGGGCTGGAGAGATGGCCTGGCAGTTAAGACGCTTTCCTGCAAAGCCTGAGGATCTAGGTTTGATTCCCCAGTACTCATGTAAAGCCAGATGTACAGAGTGGCACATGGGTTTAGAGTTTGTTTGCAATGGCTAGAGGCCCTGGTGCGCCCATTCTCTCCCTCTTTCTCTCATAAAAAGAGGGACAGTCTGTTGGGTTGGCCTAAAAAAAAAAATACACAAAAATGGTAGTATGTGCAAAAACTAGTATTGCATGAGAAAGCCAGCAAGGTGGCAGGTGCTTTTAATCCAGCATTTAAGAGGTAGGTAGGTAGAGGACCAGGAGTTTAGGGTCATCCTCAGCTACTGAGTAAGTTCAAGGTGAACCTAAGATACTTGAGACCCTGCCCCAAGCAAGCAAACAAAGGCAGAATAAAAGCAATACAATTATAAGAAATCTTATGGGCTGGAGGGATGTCTTAGTGGTTAAGGTGTTTGTCTGCAAAGCCAAAGGACCCACTTTAGCCAGATGCACAAGGGGGCACACACATCTGGAGTTTGTTTGCAGTGGCTGGAGGCTCTGGCACACCAATTCATTCTCTCCTCCCCCCCCCCTTTCTCTGTCAAATAAATTAATTAAAAAAACAAAAAAGACAAAAGAAAAATCTCAGACCATATAAAGGTCAAGGGGCTGGCAGGCCAGGGGAGGGAATAAATAACAAAATAATATGTATGAAATGCTATTGGTTTGTATGCTGTGGTTATATGTGTCCCCTGGCTCTTAATGTTCCCTCCCTTTTTCTGTTTTCTTTTTGTTTATTTTTATTTATTTATTTGAGAGCGACAGATAAAGAGGCAAATAGAGAGAGAGTGAGAGAGTGTGTGTGCGCCAGGGCCTCTAGCCACTGCAAACAAACTCCAGATGCATGTACCACTTAGTGCATCTGGTTACATGGGTCCTGGGGAGTCGAGCCTCAAACCTGGGTCCTTAGGCTTCACAGGCAAGCGCTTAACCTCTAAGTCATCTCTCCAGCCTCCCCCTTTTCTGTTTTTTTGAGGTAGAGTCTCACTCTAGCCCAGGCTGACCTGAAATTCACAATGTAGTCTCAGGGTGGCCTTGAACTCATGGAGATACACTTACCTCTGCCTTCCCAGGGCTGGGATTAAAGGCGTGTACCACCATGCCCAGATATGCTTTTCCATTTATGTATTTAAGAGAAAGAGAGAGAATGGGTATGTCAGGGCCTTTAGCCACTGCAAATGAACTCCAGAGTCATGTACCACCTTGTACATTTTTTTTTGATTTATTTATGAGAGAGAGAGAGAAGCGGTAGAGGAAGGGAGAGGGAGAATGGGCCCACTAGGGCCTCCAGCTGTTGTAAATGAACTCCAGACACGTGTGCCACCTGTGCATCTGGCTTATGTGGGTCCTAGAGAATTGAACCTGGGTCCTTTGGCTTTGCTGCCAAGTGTCTTAACTACTAAGCCATTTCTCCAGGCCTCTTTCAATTTTTTAAAAAGATTTTTAAAGTTTTATTTATTTATTAGAGGTAGAGAGAGAATGGGCATGCCAGGGCCTCTAGCCATTGCAAGTGAACTCCAGATACATGTGCCACCTCGTGCATCTGGTTTACGTGGGACCTGGAGAATCCAACCTGGGTCCTTAGGTTTCGCAGGCAAGCACCTTAACCTCTAAGCCATCTCTCCAGCCCTTTTAAAAATATTTTTATTAGTTATGAACCTTATAAAAAATTGCTTGTTGGTCCCATTTCACTCTTATTGTGCCCCCCCCTTTTTTTTTCGAGGTAGGGTTTCACCCTGACTCTGGCTGACCTGGAACTCACTATGTATTCTCAGGGTAGCCTTGAATTTATGGCCATCCTCCTTCCTACCTCTGCCTTGAGTGCTGAAATTAAAGGTGTATACCACCACTCCCAGCTTTATTATGCTCTTATATCCCCTCTCCCTGGTCCCCAATCCACTGAGGGTCCTCCTCAGTAGGATTAATAGAATTCATCATGGGATTATTTACTTTTTTTAATTTAATTTAATTTTTTTTTTTTTGGTTTTTCGAGGTAGGGTCTCACTCTAGCTCAGGCAGACCTGGAAGTCGCCATGTAGTCCCAGGGCGGCCTCGAACTCACAGTGATGCTCCTTCCTCTGCTTCCCCAGGTCTGGGATTAAAGGTGTGTGCTACCACACCTGGGTCATCATGGGGTTATGAATGCTTGGGTCAATCTCTGTGGGTTGTAGGGTGGACAATGCTTCGGGTTACTCCTTCCCTCCCTGTGGCTGTTACAGTCTTTCTACTTCCTCTTATGAGCGTTGCTCTCTGCAACCTCTGGATTTCTTTAGATGAGTTTTGAGTGTCCTTAGTGTCTATTACCATATCCCTGGAGCAGTTGTGAGGGTAATAGTGAGCAGCACTCATGTCTAAACTGCTACTTCTATGATGTCTCTTAGGTCCTGGCAGATGTGATAGAGGTGGCTTGTCTCATGGTAGGCTTTTTTGTTTTTGTTTTTTTAAAGGTAGGGTTTCACTCTAGCCTGTGCTGACCTGGAATTCACTATGTAGTCTCAGCGTGGCCTTGAACTCACAGTGATCCTCCTACCTCTGCCTCCCAAGTGTGCCACCATGTCTGGCTTAGGTTATCTTTTCTTTTCCTATTGATTGATCGTGTTTCTCTCCTTGCTTTTCTTTGCTATCTGTTGGGGGGAGGGAGGCAGACTCGCCATTGGTTGTGGTTTTCTTAGGGTGCTGTTGTGAAGACCCAGGACCTTATGCATGCTGGGAAACCCTCTAGCCCTGAACTTTTAGGTGGTCCCCCCCCCCAGGCTGTTGAAATTTTTGTTTTTTTGAGGTACAGTTTCATTGTAGTTCAGGCTCACTATATATTCTCAGGATGGCCTTGAACTCAGCAATCCTCCTACCTCTGCCTTCTGAGTGCTGTGATTAAAGGCATGCACCACCACACCTGGTGAAAATGAATATATCTATTTATTTATTTTTTATTTTTTATTTTTTTGAATTTATTTATTTATTTATTTTTTTGGTTTTTCGAGGTAGGGTGTCACTCTAGCCCAGGCTGACCTGGAATTCACTATGGAGTCTCAGGGTGGCCTCGAACTCACGGCGATCCTCCTACCTCTGCCTCCCGAGTGCTGGGATTAAAGGCGTGCGCCACCACGCACGGCTTTTTTGAATTTTTAAAAAATGTTACTTATTTACTTATTTGAGAGGGATGTAGGGGGAAGAGAATAGGTGCACCAGGGCCTCCAGCAGTTGGAAACAAACTCCAGGTGCATGTGCCACCATGTGCTTACATGGGTCCTGGGGAATCAAACCCGGGTCCTTTGGCTTTGCAGGCAAGTGCCTTAACCACTAAGGTATCCATTCATCCCCCCCCCCCCTTTTTGGTGTCAGGAGTGGGATATAAAGTGTTTTAACTAGTGTTGCAATTAGAAAATGAATATATTTATGAGAGAGTATATGGGCATACCAGGGTCTCTTGCCACTGCAAACTCCAGACACATGTTCCACATTGTGCATCTGGCTTTACATAGGTATTTGGGGAAATCAAACACAGACCTGCAGACTTTGCAAGCAAGTACCTTTAAGCAATGAGCCATCATCTTCCCCGCCCTCATTTCTTTTTAAAATATTTTATTTAGGGACTGGAGAGATGGCTTAGCAGGTTAAGCGCTTGCCTGTGAAGCCTATGGGCCCCGGTTCAAGGCTCAATTCTCCAGGACCCATCTAAGCCAGATACACAAGGTGGCGCATGCATCTGGAGTTCGTTTGCAGTGGCTGGAGGCCCTAATGTGCCCATTCTCTCTCTCTCTCTTCCTCTTTCTCTCTCTGTCTGTTGCTCTGAAATAAATAAATAAAAATAAACCAGAGAATTAAAAATATTTTATTTATTTGACAGGGAGAGGGAGGGAGGGAGAGAATGGGTGCACAAGGCCTCCAGCTACTGCAAATGAACTCCAAACACATGCACCAACTTGTGCATCGGGCTAATGTGTGTCCTGGGGAATTGAACCTGGGTCTTTTGGCTTGCAGGCAAATGCCTCAACTGTTAAGCCATCCCTCCAGCCCTTATTTTAATTTGAGAAAGAGAAAGAGGCGGAGAGGGAGAGAGAGAGAGAGAGAGAGAGAAAGAGAAAGAGAATGGGCACGCCAGGGCCTCTAGCCACTGCAGATGACTCCAGATGCACGTGCATTGTACGTGGGTCCTGCAGAGTTGAACTGGGATCCTTTGGCTTTGCAAAAGTGAAGCCATCTCTCCAGCCCCTAGCCCTTTATTTTTATTTTTTGTTCTTTTTAAAAAATATTTTATTTCTTTATTGAGAGAGAGAGAAAGAAGCAGAGAGAGAATGGGCACACCAGGGCCTCCAGCCACTGCAGATGAACTCCAGACACATGCACTCTGCCTGTGCATCTGGCTTATGTGGGTCCTGGGAAATTGAACCGGGGTCCTTAGCTTTGAAGGCAAACAAACGCCTTAACCACTAAGCCATTCCCCCAGCCCAAGCCCTTTTTTAAAAAATAAATATATTTAAATTTTTTCTTTTATTGACAACTTCCATAATTGTAAACGATAACCCATGGTAATTACCTCCCTCCCCCCACTTTCCCCTTTGAAATTCCACTCTCCATCATATGCCCTCCCCCTCTCAGTCTCTTTTTTTTTTTTGATGTCATGATCTTTCCTCCTATCATGATGGTCTTGTGTAGGTAGTGTCAGGCACTATGAGGTCATGGATATCCAGGCCATTTTGTGTCTGGAGGAGCACGTTGTAAGGAGTCCTACCCTTCCTCTGACTCTTACATTCTTTCTGCCACCTCTTCTGCAATGGACCCTGAGCCATGGAAGGTGTGATAGAGATATTTCAGTGCTGAGCACTCCTCTGTCACTTCTCAGCACCATGATGCCTTCTGAGTCATCCCAAAGTCCCTTCCATCTGAAACGAGAAGGTTCTCTAGCCAAAAGTGAGAGTAGCATTAATATATGGCTATTAACATTAAGAGAAGTGCTTACTGGGCAGTTTGATGAGCATGGTATATACATTTAGCCGGATAGCAGCAGACGTTACATCCCTAGGGCTCATGAGTACCCCTGTTGGAGGTTTTCAGTACCAGTGAAATTAGAGGGGGATTGGTTTCCCCCATAACAGACTTGCTACTATTGCACCTGTTGGCTCATTTGGCCTCACTGGCCAAATATAAGGCTTACAGTGTCCACTGTTGGGTATCTTCACTGGTGATTTCTCTCTATCCCATTGAACTGAATGCAGCATGGCTTTTTCTAATTTTCTGTCAGCTTGTCTACATGAGGAGGTTTTCAGCTCAGCTCCAGCAGGATTTCTTAGTGACCTTGCAGCCCAAGTATGTGAAGTCTTCAGCAGTAGAGAGGCTTACCATTTATTCCTGGTGGGAAACCAGGGGCCTTGGCAATGGCCTGTAATGTTTTGGGGGTATCAGGGACCTCCTTGGCCAACAATTTACTGGAAGGTATCCCATCCCTGGCACTGAAAATTTTCTAGTAACAACCTGACTCCTGACTTACATTATCCAGAAAAGTAGTTTCCATATGACTTTTTTTATCCTCTTAGATTTTGATTAGCCCCCTCATTTGTTTTTCAAAACTTAAGTCTCAGTGGCACATGTTTGAATTCCTAGCTTTCCTGGAAGCTGAGGCCAGATGATCATCTGAGCTTATAACATTGAGGCATGCCTGGGCAGCATAGTGAGATGGTGTTCTCCTCCCTCCTCCCAAACAAAACTAATATTCATCCTGAAGTACTTCATGGTGTAATTTGAAAATTTTGAGATGGACCTTTAATTCAGTCAATGCTTGAAATTGTTTTGATATAGGTAGGTTTGAGAGGAGCAGTTTCTCTAAACTCTTGGTGGGCTTAACTCAGGTGGGTAAGCTGCCAGAAAATCAAGTCACCAGGATTGTGCTCCAGTCCATTTGGCTCTTAGATTTGTTCTTGCATGCTAAGAAGAATTAAAGGAATGCCAGCAGGTAATAAGCAAACAGTTATAGATTTATTATGGAAAAGTGAGAAAATCCCAAGCAAGTGGAACAACCAGAGGGAGAGGAGGGTTGGGAGCTTTTTATGGGACTTATGATAGGGTCTCAGTCTAGCCCAGCTGACCAGGTACTCTGTAACTCAGACTGGCCTCCAACTCATTGCCATTCTCGTAGATGTGGCTGAATCAGAGAGGACCTATATTACCAGTGCATGTTCCCTCAGCCCACTTAAGGAGTTGAGCACACATCCCTGGCTCAGTGAGTGGAGTGGTTACTCACAGTTGGATATACTCATTCCAAAGTTACCTTTTCTCTGTACTTGGACCCTTACTTTTACTGCCTATGGGGATCTAACTCCTACTGGAAGCAGCTTTGTTCTTGCCACCAAAACAGGTGGGAGGGAGCAGCTCCACCCTGCTGAACTGTATTCTTACTTAGAGAACGACATTATTGTCTCCATGCCAAGACCATCAAAAAAGCCAGTAGGAGAAAAGTGAGTGGATGTAATAGGCTTTATTAAACAGGATTCAGAGATACAGTGCAGTTAGAAACATAAGACAAGCATGAAAGCATCCATTAACATGGGATGGGAGCTCTTGAAAGTGAGAAACTCAAATGAGGGTGGGATTCAGGTGTCTGTAGCCATAATTGAGAATGTCTTAGGCTGATGGTTATCTATAGAAAGTTTAGTAGTAACTAGCAAATCTTTTGTGTTGAGGAGGGAACAGGACAGGTTGATTGCAGAAGCAGTGATTAACTGCCTTGGCTGACCACAATGGTTTTGGATGAACTCCCAGAACCCCAGAATTTCCCAGTTCTCTCTGTAGTTTCTTAGTCTGAAAGCCCACCATACAGTTTCTAAGTTTCTTGACTACGTAATTCCCATAAGCAGGGGATTTCTCCCTCACTATCTCAATGTGTCCAGTATCTGAAATTTCACTTCTTTTGGTGGGGGCCGGGGGGAGGGTTTCGAGGTAGAGTCTCAGTCTAGCCCAGGCTGACCTGGAATTCCCCATGTAGTCTCAGGGTGGCTTTGAACTCACGGCCATCCCTCTACCTCTGCCTCCTGAGTGCTGGGATTAAAGGTGTGAGCCACCACGCCTGGCTTCTGAAATTTTACTTTTAATGCCCAAGTTATGCTACCAAATTACTGTTGAATCCCAGAATCTTTTTCATTTATTCCACTGTTTGAGTTGAGGAATAAACTCATTAGTAAATTAGTCTTGTAAGAATCTGTTCTCGGGCTGGAGAGATGGCTTAGCGGTTAAGCGCTTGCCTGTGAAGCCTAATGACCCTGGTTCGAGGCTTGACTCCCCAGGACCCACGTTAGCCAGATGCACAAGGGGGCGCACGCGTCTGGAGTTCGTTTGCAGTGGCTGGAAGCCCTGGTGCGCCCATTCTCTCTCTCTCTCTATCTGCCTCTTTCTCTCTGTGTCTGTCTGTCACTCTCAAATAAATAAATAATTAATTAAAAAAAAAAAGAATCTGTTCTCAGGAATGAAGAAATGACTCAGCAGTTAAAGTGCTTGCCTGCAAAGTCTAAAGACCCAGGTTCAATTTCCCCAGTACCCATGTAATGCCCGATGCACAGTGGAACATGCATCTGGAGTGCGTTTGCAGTAGCTGGTAGGCCCTGGTGTGCCCATTCTCTTTGTCTCTCTTCTCTCTCTCTGCTTGCAGATAAATTTAAGAAAAAAGTAGAATAGGGCTGGAGAGATGGCTCGGTGGTTAAGGCACTTGCCTGCAAAGCCTAATGACCCCAGTTCGATTCCCCAGTACCCACATAGAGCCAGGCCACAAAGGGGTGCATACATCTGGCATTCCTTTGCAGTGGCCTAAGGGCCTTGCTAGTCCATTTTCTCTCTTCTCTGTCTCTCTGATTACTAAATAAACAAACAAACATACATACATACATACATACATTTTAAAAATCTAAAAATAAAATACAAAAATATTAAAACTATCTTTTTCTATTACTTTCAGAAATATCCTAAGTCTAAAAGTTTGTTTTTTTTTATCCATTTTTAAAAATTTTTCCATATAGGAATGATAAATGTATGGTGTAGGCATGTCTTATGGAGGTTAAGAGGACAACTTTGGGTGATGGTTCTTATCTTCTTCCTTGGCTTGAGGCAAGGTCTCCTGTAGGATTGCTGGCCTGTGAATTTCTGGGATTCTTTTTCATTTTACCACAGGACAGTTGAGAGATTACAGGCATGTGGTTACATTCAGCTTTGATAATGGGTTTCTGGGGATCCAAACTCTTGTCACTCTTCATAGCCAATCCCTTTCTCCATTGTGAATAATTTCCCCAGCCTTAGTCAATTTTTCCTTTATTTTTATTTATTTGAGAGAGAGAGAGAGAGAGAGAGAATATGAGCGAGTACATCATGCATGGCCTTCAGCTGCTATAAATGAGCTCCAGACACATGCATCACCTTGTGCTTACTTGGATCCTGGGGAATCAAACTGGGGTCCTTTGGCTTTGGAGGCAAGTGCCTTAACCACTACGTCATCTCTCCAGCCCCTTAGTTTTTTTTTTTTTTAATTTTTTATTATTACTGACAACTTCCACAATTACAGACAATAAACCATAATCCCCCCACTTTCCTCTCCACAACTCCACTTTCTTTTTTTTTCTTAATTTTTATTAACATTTTCCATGATTATAAAACATATCCCATGGTACTACCCTCCTCCCCCCTTTGAAATTCCATTCTCCATCATATCCCTTCCCCATCTGAATCAGTCTCTCTTTCATTTTGATGTCATGATCTTTTCCTCCTCTTATGATGGTCTTGTGTAGGTAGTATCAGGCACTATGAGGTCATGGATATCCAGGTCATTTTATGTCTGGAGGGAGGACGTTGTAAGGAGTCCTACCCTTCCTTTGGCTCTTACATTCTTTCCGCCACCTCTTCCGCATTAGACCCTGAGCCTTGGAAGGTGTGATCGAGATGTTACTCAGTACTCCACTCACTTCTTTCCAGCACTATGATACCTTCTGAGTCATCCCAAGGTCACTGCCATCTGAAAAGAGAAGATTCTCTACCCAAAGTGAGAGTAGCGTTAATATAAGGGTATAAATATTAAGAAAAGTGCTGACTGGGCAGTTTGATAAGCATGGTATATACATTTTTCCAGACATCAGCAGATGCTACACCCCAAGGGCTCCTGACTACCCCTGTTTTAAGTTTTCAGTATCAGGGATGTATTCCCCCCCCCGCCCCCATGGAGCAGGCCTCCAGTCCAATTGGAGGGCAGTTGGTTTGCACCATGACAGACATGCCACTACTGCACCCGTTGGCTCATTTGGCCTGGCTGGCCAATTATAAGGCTTGCAGTGTCCACTGTTGAGTGTCTTCACTGATGGTATCTCTTTCTCCCATTGAACTACATGTAGAATGGCTTCTTCCAGCTTTCTGTCAGCTGGTCTACATGGAGGAAGTTATCAGCTCAGTTCCAGCAGGATTTCTCAGTGGCCTTGCAGCCCTAGTGTATTAGTCAGGGTTCTCTAGAGGAACAGAACTGCTAGAATGAATTATTTTAAAAGGGGATTTATTGGATCAGCTTACAGTACTCCAATAGCAGTTGCAGGCCCGAGAATCACCGAACCTGATAGTTGCTCAGTCCTGGTGGCCAGATGCCTCAGCAGTCCCGACCCGGCACTGCAGATGGTGCTGGAAAGCCTGGAGGCTTCCTGAGGAGCTGCTGGGTTTCGATCCACGGGGGTCTTCAGTTGATGCTGGTCTTTCGTCCACACTGGTCTTCAATCCACGCTGGAAGGTAGCAAGCAGCTCCGGCAGCCAAATGGAAGGAAGGGAGGAAGGAAGGAAGGGACTCTTTTTACCCAGAGCTTCCTTGTATCAAGTCCCCCTCTGGGCGGGGTCGCCCATTCTGGGGGAAGGGCTCACCCTGGGGGAAAGACTTCCTCCTTTAGTTGATCCTTCCTAGAAGCAACCTATGGATTACTAAACAGATCAAGTTGACAACACCTAACTATCACACCTAGTATGTGGAGTCTTCAGCAATAGGGTCTTACCATCTATTCCTGGTGGGAAACCAAGGGCCTCGGCAATGGCCTGTAATGTTTGGGGGCATTGGGGACCTCGCTGGCCAACAACTCACTGGAAGGTATCCCATCCCTGGCACTGAAAATTTTCTAGTAACAATCTATGGCTCCTGAGTGTTCCATTGTCCAAAAAAGTAGGATTCCATATGATTTATTTATATCCTCTTAGATTTTGCTTAGCCCTCCACCTTTCCTTTACTCAATCTCTTCCACTGACCTCACTTTGGACCTTTTCACCCCCGTTAATCTATTCTACTTACATATATACAATCCCTTTCTCTTCCCTTTATATCTCCTTTTTAACTTACTGGCCTCTGCTACTGAGTTTTTTCCTTCTCACACAGAAGTCCAATCATCTGTAGCTAGGATCCACATATGAGGGAAAACATGTGACGCTTGGCTTCCTGGGCTTGGGTTACCTCATGTAGTATAATCCTTTCCAGATCCATCCATTTTCCTGCAAATTTCATAACTTCATTTTTCTTTACCTCTGAGTAGAACTCCATTGTATAAATGTGCCATATCTTCATTATCCACTCATCAGTTGAGGGACATCTAGGCTGGTTCCATTTCCCAGCTATTATGAATTGAGCGGCAATAAACATGGTTGAGCATGTACTTCTAAGGAAATGGGATGAGTCCTTATGATATATGCCTAGGATTGCTATAGCTGGGTCATATGGTACATCAGTTTTTAGCTGTCTTAGGAACCTCCATACTGATTTCCACAATGGCTGGACCAGATTGCATTCCCACCAACAGTGTAGAAGGGTTCCTCGTTTTCCATATCCCCGCCAGCATTTATGATCATTTGTTTTCATGATGGTAGCCAATCTGAAAGGAGTGAGATGGAATCTCAACGTAGTTTTAATCTGTATTTCACTGATGACTAGGGATGTAGAACTTTTTTTTAGATGCTTATGCGTCATCCGTATTGCTTCTTTTGAGAACTCTCATTTAGCTCCATAGCCCATTTTTTGATTGGCTTGTTTGATTTCTTATTATTTAACTTTTTGAGTTCTTTGTATATCCTAGATATTAATCCTCTATCAGATACATAGCTGGCAAAGATTTTTTCCCAACTGAAGGTTGCCTCTTTGCTTTATTCACAGTGTCCTTTGCAGTACAAAATTTTTGTAAGTTCATGAGGTCCCAGTGGTTAATCTGTGGTTTTATTGCCTGAGCAATTGGGGTTATATTCAGAAAGTCTTTGCCAAGACCAATATGTTGAAGGGTTTCCCCCACTTTTTCCACTAGCAACTTCAGAGTTTCAGGTGATGTTAAGGTCTTTAGTCCATTTGGACTTAATTCTTGTGCATGGAGAGAGAGAAGAATCTTATTTTTATCCTTCTACAGATACATATCCAGTTTTTGCAGCAGCATTTGCTGAAGAGGCTGTCTTTTCTCCAATGAGTATTTTTGGCATTTTTATCGAGAATCAGGTGGCTATAGCTACCTGGACTTATATCTGGGTCCTCTATTCTGTTCCATTGCTCTACGTATCTGCTTTTGTGCCAGTACCATGCTGTTTTTGTTACTGTGGCTCTGTAGTATAGGTTAAAATCAGATATGGTGATACCACCTGCCTTATTTTTGTTGCTTAGTATTATTTTAGATATTCGAGGTTTTTTGTGATTCCAAATGAAGTCTTGGATTGTTTTTTCTATTTCCGTGAAGAATGCCTTTGGAATTTTGATGGGGATTGCATTAAATGTGTAGATTGCTTTTGGTAAAATTGTCATTTTCACAATATTGATTCTTCCAATCCAGGAACAAGGGATGTTTTTCCATTTCCTAGTGTCTTCTGCAATTTCTCACTTGAGTGTTTTATAGTTTTCATTGTAGAGATTCTTTACTTCTTTGGTTAGGTTTATTCCAAGGTACTTTATTTTCTTTGATGCAATTGTGAATGGGAGTGATTCTCTGAATTCATCCTCTGTGTGTTTGTTGTTAGCATATAGGAATGCTACTGATTTCTGTGTGTTTATTTTGTATCCTGCTACATGGCTGTAGGTGTTTATCAGCTCTAACATTTTGCTGGTAGAGTCTTTAGGGTCCTTTATGTATAGAATCCTGTCACCTGCAAATATTGATAACTTGATCTCTTCCTTTCCAATTTGAGTTCCTTTTTTGTGCACCTCTTGCCTTATTGCTATGGCTAAGACTTCCAGTACTATATCAAATAAAGGTGGGGACAGTGGACACCCTTGTCTTGTTCCTGATTTTAGTGGAAAAGCTTCCAGTTTTTCCCCATTTAGTAATATGTTGGCTGGAGGCTTGTCATAAATAGCCTTTATTATATTGAGATATGTTCCTTCTATTCCCAGTCTCTGTAGGACTTTTATCATGAAGGGATGTTGGATTTTGTCAAATGCTTTTGCTGCGTCTAATGAGATGATCATGTGGTTTTTGTCCTTCAGTCCATTTATATAATGTATTACATTTATTGATTTGTGTATGTTGAACCATCCCTGCATCTCTGGGATAAAGCCTACTTGGTCAGGGTGAATGATCTTTCTGATGTATTCTTGTATTCTGTTTGTCCATATTTTGTTGAGGATTTTTCCATCTATGTTCATGAGGGAGATTGGTCTGTAATTTTTTTTGTTTGTTTGTTTTCTCTTTGCCTGGTTTTGGTATCAGGGCGATGCTGGCTTCATGGAAGGAATTTTGTAGGATTCCTTCCTTTTGTATTTTATGAAAAAGTTTAAGAAGCAATGGTGTTAGTTCTTCCCTGAAGGTCTTGTAAAATTCAGCAGTGAATCCATCTTGGCCTGGACTTTTTTTAGTTGGGAGATTTTTTATAGCGGCTTGGATCTCCATGCTTGTTATAGGTCTATTTAAGTGATTAATCTCATCTTGATTTAATTTAGGTAGGTCATATAAATCAAGGAAATCATCCATTTCTTTCAGATTTTCATACTTTGTGGAGTATATGCTTTTATAGTATGTCACTATGATTTTTTGAATTTCTCTGGCATCTGTTGTGATGTTACCTTTTTCATCTCTAATTTTATTAATTTGTGTCTCGTCTCTCTTTCTTTTGGCCAGATTTGCTAAGGGTTTATCAATCTTGTTTATCCTTTCAAAGATCCAACTCTTTTGTTTCATTGATTGTTTGGATTTTTTTTGTTTCTATTTCCTTAATTTCTCACTAATCTTTATAATTTCTTCCCATCTACTGACTTTTCATTTCCCTTGTTCTTTTTCCAAGGCTTTACAGTGAAGCATTTGGTCATTTACTTGCGACCTTTCGGATTTCTTAATATAGGCACTTAAAGCTATAAATTTCCCTCTTAGGACTGCTTTCATTGTGTCCCAGAGATTTTGGTGTGTTGTGTTCTCATTATCGCACAACTCCACTTTCCATCATATTCCTCCCCTCTCACTTAGTCTCTTTTATTTTGATGTCATCGTCTTTTCCTCCTCTTATGATGGACTTGTATAGATAGTGCCAAGCACTGTGAGGTCATGGATTATTGTGCATTGTAAGGAGTCCTCCTCTTCCTTTGGCTCTTAATTTCTTTCCACCACTGCTTCTGCAATGGACCCTGAGCCTTGGAAGCTGTGATAGAGATGTTTCAGTGCTGAACACTCCCCTGTCACTTCTCAGCACTATTGTGCCTTTTGAATCATCCCGGAGGTCAATGCTATATGCAAAGAGAAGCTTCTCTAACCGAAAACGAAAGCATTCATAATAAGTGTTTGACAGGCAGTTCGGTGAGCATAATATATGCATTTAGCCAGACACCAGCAGACATTAACCCCTAAGGCCCCTTAGTCATTTTTTTTAATTCAATCTTAAAATAAAATCAAAGTTTGTTAGAAAATTTTGCTAAATATGGAAATTTTTTTCTTTGAGTAGGCTCGCATGTCTTGGGACAGAGACTCCAATGATATTCGATACCGTAGACTTCAACATTTGCTTGAAAAAAGTAATATCTACTCCAAATTTTTGTTGACTAAAATGGAACAACAACAGTTGGAGGTATGTACATATTGACATAGCTAATAGCTTTAAAGTGTTTTTATTTTTAGTGCCATCTAGCCACTGTAAGCGACTTCCAGACACATACGCTACCTTGTACATCTGGCTTTATGTGGGTCCTGGGGAATCGAACCTGGGTCCTCAGGCTGTTCACTATCTTATTTTTATTTATTTAATTAATTTATATATTTGAGAGGAAAGAGAGAGAACGGGCGCACCAGGGCCTCTAGCCACTGCAAATGAACTCCAGATACACGTGCCATCATGTGCATCTGGCTTACTTGGGATCTGGAGAATTCAACCTAGATCTTTAGGGTTTGCAGGCTGTAACTGCTAAGCCATCTCTCCAGCCTTCACCATCCTATTTTTATTAATTAATTAATAATAATAATTATTATTATTATTTTGGTTTTTCTTGGTAGGGTCCTGAGTGCTGGGATTAAAGGCATGTGCCACCATACCCAGCTTGTATCTGCATTTTGGGCTCTGTATTGCAGGAAGTTGAATTGGTTTTCTATAATTTGTAAGGACTTAAAGCATAGTTCCTTCCCCTTCTTTTTGATTTTTGAGGTATGGTCTCACTCTAGCCCAGGCTGACCTGGAATTCACTATGTAGTCTCAGGGTGGCCTTAAACCCACAGTGATCCTCCTATCTCAGCCTTGAGTGCTAGGATTAAAGGTGTGCACCACCACTCCTGACTCATTCTTCCCTTTTTAAAATAATTTTGTGTGTGTGTTCTTGTTTTGCTTTTTCTAGGTAGGGTCTCACTCTATCTCGGCTGACCTAGAATTCACTATGTAATCTCAGGGCAGCCTCAAACTCATGGTGATCCTCCTACCTCTGCCTCCTAAGTGCTGTGATTATCCGGTGTTGCCACCATGCCCGACAAAAATAATTTTGTTTATCACACTGAGTTAAGAGTTTAGGTACATGTTTGATTTGTTGTATTTCTCATTTGTAATACTAAGAAAAAAATTATCTTACAGGAACAGAAGAAGAAGGAAAAGTTGGAGAGAAAAAAGCAATCTTCAAAAGCTTCAGAGGTAATACAATAATTGAAATCTTCCTCCTACTACCCTATGGATTGAATCTAAGGGGCTGTCGAGGCTAGGAATCTGTACTACCATTGAAATACATCATCAGTTTCTCAACATTAATCCTTAGTTGTGTTTTTTTGTTGTTGTTTATTTTATTTATTTATTTATTTATTTTTTTTGAGGTAGGGTCTCATTCTAGCCCTGTTTGCCTGGAACTCAACTCTGTAGTCAATGCTGGTCTCTTATCTCAGCTTCTCAACTGCTAGGATTATAGTCATGAACCACTATCCCAGCATTTCTATTTATATTTTCCAATTGTATGTACTTAAGGTAAGGGACTATTCAAAGTGTATACTCTTTTTTTGCGGGGCGGGGGGGTTCCGAGGTAGGGTCTCACTCTAGCTCAGGCTGACCTAGAATTCACTATGTAGTCTCAGGCTGGCCTTGAACTCATGGCTATCCTCCTACCTCTGCCTCCTGAATTTGGGATTAAAGGTGTGAGCTACCACACCCACCACAAATGTATACTCTTTTAATACCATGCCCTTCCTATTGAGTATCTTCAGAGTAAAGGTACAGTTAACCTAGATGTGCAGTATTTCAAGACACAAATACCTTATATGTTAAATATTGAATTTTATCTTCTTAAGTGGGGAAAACAGGAAAGTAGAGCCCTTAAAACAAAAGAAAGTTACATGAACATAAATGTAACAGTGAATAACTGGATGTGGCTCAGCTGCAAGGAACATTAATTAGTATCTTAGTATGAGATACCATACCAGGCTTCTGTAAAGTAGTTGGGAGGATCATTTCAAATCCAGCCAAACATATGTCATGAAATCTGTCTGAAAGAAAAAAAAAGGTAGTATTATAAAGGTCTTCAATGAAAGTAATTTTTTAAGTTTAATTTTTCATATTTTATATTTTTATTAATTTGAGAAAGAGACAAAATGGGCACATCAGGGCCTCTAGCCACTGCAAACGAACTCCAGATGCATGCGCCCCCTTGTGCATCTGGCTTGTGTAGGTCCTGGGGAGTTGAACCTGATCCTTTGGCTTTGTAGGCAAACACCTTAACCATTAAGCCCTCTCTCCAGCCCAACAAAAGTAATTAAAGTTTTACTTACTTGCAAGGAGAAATAATATGAATGAGTATGCCGCTGCAAACAAACTCCAGATGCATGCACCACTTGTATGGGTACTGGGTGATCAAATCTGGGTCCTTAAGCTTTGCAGACAAGTGCCTTAACTGTTAAAGCATCTTTCCAGCCCAATAACAGTAATTTTTTTTTGGGGGGGGGTGACCTGGAATTCAATAGGTAGTCTCAGGGTGGCCTTGAACTCACGGTGATCCCCCTACCTCTGCCTCCCGTGTGCTCGGATTAAAGGTGTGCACTACCATGCCCGGCTCCAATAACAGTAATTTTTAATCTTTATTTTGTAGGGTAAAAATTCAGTTGATACGAGTGGGGAGAATTCAGGTAAATTTCTTTGTTCTAGTTTGAACAGTGTATGTTCATAATACTGTTTTAATTGGTATCAACAATTAAAAGTTACATGCTTTCTTTTATAGTCATGAAAAAGAAAAGAGGAAGAGAAGATGAATCATACAATATTTCAGAGGTCATGTCAAAAGAGGTAAAAGTACAAGGAGGATCCTTTCAAGTATTTTCTGTAGAGCCATATATTTCTCTAGCCTGCTTTTGTTGTGGAATGTCCTTATTAATCTATTTGAGTGGATAGCTTTGTAGGATAAAGTAATCTTGGTTGACATTTCTTAGTTATCCTTCAGAGCTTAGAATAAATACATCATTCCAAGCCCTTCTGGCTTTTAAAGTTTGTGTTGAGTAATCTGCTGTGATCCTGATGGGCTTGCCTTTGTATGTGACTTGAGTTTTTTCTCTTAACTACAATGTATTTTCTTTGGTTTGTGTGTTTTGTAGTTAAATTATAATATGATGGTGAGAGGTTCTTTCCTGATTTTTGTCTGTTTGGCATTCTATAGGCTTCCTGTATTTGTATTGGCATCACTTTCCCTATTTGGGGGAAGTTTTCTTCTATGATTTTGTTGAAAACACTTGTTCGGTCTTTGGAGTGAATTTCTTCTCCTTCTACCTTGAATTCTTATGCTTGATCTCTCTCTCTCTCTCTCTCTCTCTCTCTCTCTTTTTCTTGTTTTCAAGGTGTGGTTTTGCTCTAGCCCAGGCTGACCTGGTATTCACTATGTGTAGTCTCAGGCTGGCCTCGAACTCATGGCGATCCTCCTACCTCTGCCTCGTGAGTGCTGGGATTAAAGGTGTGTGCCACCACGCCTGGCTTGTTTGAACTCTTCATAGTGTTCGGAATATCTTGAAATTCCCATTCATGCCTTTCTATTTGTTTTATCCCTCTCTTTGTTGGGCTGCACTAGATCTGTCACCTGGTCTTCTAGTTTAGATATTCTGTCTTCTCCTTGATCCATTGTACTGGTGAGTCCTGTGGAATTGAACCTAGGTCCTTTGTCTTTACTGGCAAGCACCTTAACTGCTGAGCCATCTCTCTAGCCCCTCTAGCTGTGTTTTACCCAACTTCATGTTGCTGTGATGAATTCAGGGTTGGTATCTATATCTCCAGGTCATTTAGGAGGCGTCCAGGGAGCAATCTACTATACACTTGAGTCTGGTTCTTTCTTCAGCATGCCCTCCCCCATTGATGGATAGTTGGACTGGATGGGTGTTCCGCCATCATGGTCTCCCTGAAGTAGGCTTTCTTCTGTGACCCCCATTCGCCTCCTGCTTATGTGTTTCACCCAGGCCGTGCCTTTCTGGAATCTTCTCCCTTTCCTATTCACCCTGCTATGCAATCAGAAAGATGGAGGAGTGTCTTTGAGTGGGGGTGTGGGAGGGGTGCAAGGGGCAACTTTATTCTTTCCCACAAAGGCCCCTATTCCCTACTAAGACAAATGAGGATTTAAACAAAGAAATATTTCATTAAGGGTTGATATGTTAATGAGCTGTACCAGGAGCTTTCAAGGCTCTTTAGACTCCCTCCTTTTCCAGGAGGGGCGTGTCTCTTGCCCCTGGGCAAGGCTTATCAGTGTAACATTGGCCTGAATTGAGTGCTATGTTATATGGGTGAGGGTGTCCCTGGGACTGATACCTGGCTGGTTAGGTACTTGGGCCTGGGAATTACTTTCAGGTCCCTTGGAAATGACTTCTAGGGGCACAAAATAGTCTCACGTTTTGTCCACACTGGTGGGCAGAATGCTTTGGGCTGGAAAATCAATTTTCTTGAAATGCTGACAATGAATTCATTATAGGAGATTGAGCAAAAAACGAAGTCTGTAAGGTTTAAATCTCAATGGCAACTAGTTTTACATTCTTTTGTTTTTAAAGGGTCTTGCTGTAGCCCAGGCTGACCTGGAATTCACTCTATTTGAGGCTGTCCTTGAACTTACAGTGATTTTTCCCAGCTCTGCCTTGTGGGTGCTGGGTTTAAAGGCATGCCACCACACCCAGCTTAGGTTTACATTCTATTACCATAGTTCCTTATCTATCTACATTTACTGACATAAAATTAACAAAAAATATGTAATTGAGTGAATGAATAAATAAGTGCATTTGTTAATAATTTGCTTTTTTTTTTTCAATTTAGGAAATTTTGTCTGTGGCTAAAAAACACAAGGAGAATGAGGTAAGATATTTAAGCTAGGAAATTAGGGTTGGAGATATAAGTTGATGAGTGCTTATGCAGGAGGCCCTGGGTTAATTATCAGCAACACATAAACTAGGCATGGTGGTGCATACCTGGAGGTTGAGACTGGGTGATGAGGAGTTCACGATCATCCTTGTCTGCATAGGCAGTTGAGGGCCTGCCTGGGGCTACATGAGCGACCCTTTCTGAAATAGAAAAGAAAAAAGGAAAGTATTTAATTTAGGAGTTAATTTGCTTCCTGACCCCCTCTCTCCCTCCACCTTTGAGATAGACTTTCACCACCTGGGCTTTGAGGTTGCCTATGCTGGCCTTGAACTCACAGTGATCCTCCTACATCTGCCTCCCCAGTGCTTGGGTTAAAGTCAGTCATGTGCCACCCTTCGTGGCTCTTTGTCCCTTTTTCTTTTTTATTGCTATGTTTTATTAACAACTTCCATGATGATAAACAATATTCCATGGAAATGCTCTCCTTACCCCCATTTTCTCCTTTGAAACTCCACTCTCCATCATATCCCCTCCTCTCAATCAGTCTCTCTTTTATTTTGATGTCATGATCTTTTCCTCCTATTATGATGGTCATGTGTAGGTAGTGTCAGGCACTGTGAGGTCATGGATATCCAGACTATTTTGTGTCTGGAGGAGCACATTTTAAGGAGTTCTACCTTTCCTTTGGCTCTTATGTTCTTTCCACTACCTCTTCCATCATGGTCTTTGTCCCTTTTAATCACAGCTACATATTTTCCTCAGCATTTCTTTTCTTTAGATAGACTTTAATAAAAACAAAACAAAATGCCCATCCATTCACTTTGCAGCGAACATTCTTCTTTCTTACATACCAGTTTAGGTGTCTGTTGCACATTCTTTATATAGCTATGCTAGCACTGATGTGTTTAGCTTGTGAATGTAACTGAGGCGCAAAGGCTTATAAGCAATGCTTATAGCTTATAACAAAATTTTTTTTGTTCTATCTTGGATAGCTTGAATCCCTGCTGCTTTGCCATTTTATGAGACTGACACACTGCCTACTGTACTAAGGTGGCAGATTGTTTTGCCATTTGATATAGTTTGTTTTGTTTTGAATATTGACTTAAATAAGTCCCAGCATTGGAAAGTTGTATAGAGAAGCAGAAGCAAAATAAGAAAATATTCATTAACAGGACTGGTGAGATGGCTTAGTAGTAAAGGTGCTTTCCTGCAAAGCCAGAGGACCCAGGTATGATTCCCCAGGACCCATGTAAGCCAGATGCACAAGATGGCACATTTGTCTGGAGTTTGTTTGGAGTGGCTAGAGGCCTTGGTGCACCCATTCTCTCTCTCTCTCAACTAAATAAATGAGCAGATAAATAAATAAAATATTAGAAATGCTATAAACTTTGAATAATTTCTTTTTCTGAGGCATGGTCTCCCTCTGGCCCAACCTGACCTGGAATTCACTATGTAGTCTCAGAGTGACTGCGAGCTCATGGCAATTCTCCTACCTTTGCCTCCCAAGTGTTGGGATTAAAGGCATGCACCACCATGCCTGGCTGAATAATCAATTTTTTTAAACCTTTTTTTTTTTGTTTGAGAGAGAGAGAAAGGCAGATAGAGAGGGAATCAGCATGTTAGGGCCTTCAGCCACTGCAATTGAATTCCAGGTGCATACACCATCTTGTGCATCTGGCTTTCGTGGGTCCTGGGGAATTGAACCTGTGTCCTTTGGCTTCTCAAGCAAGCACCTTAACCACTAGGCTATATCTCCAGCCCTGAATAATCAATTTGCATGTTGAAGATTTATATGTTATTAGGGAGCTTAAGAGTGAGAGCTACTTGGCTGGGGAGATGGTTCAGCAGTTAAGGGTGCTTGCTATCAAAGCCTGCCATCCTGAGTTTGGTTACCCAGTCCCCACATAAAGCCAGGTGCACAAAGTTACGTGTATGTCTAGATTTCTTGTGCAGTGAGAGAAGGCCCTGTCTTGCCCATATGTACATGCGTGTGCGTGTGCATGCATGCACACACACACAACTCTGTGCTTGCACATATGTAATAAAAACAAAACATTAAAAAGAAGAGAATTAGCTGTTTGGGATATCATAATTTTGATCAAAATTTACATTATAGAAGTTCCTTGAAGGTTGACTGTTTGATATATGGGTTGATTTATGGTTAACTATGTTATATGTAAATATAATAGTCTCAGTCCAATTTACCATCATGACTTACTCTGGAATTTTGACGTATTACTTTTGTATAACCATTCTGTCAATATGTAAACAAACAACTTGTTCTTAAGTCTACATTTTAATAAATTTTGACAAATGCATGCACCATCCATATCAAGATACAGAACATCCATTGTGGAAAAAAACTCCCGTGTATACTTTTCCACCTGTTTTTCATCCCCAAAATCTTGAGGAAAATACTTTTTTTTTTTGGTTTTTCAAGGTAGGGTCTCACTCTGGTCCAGGCTGACCTGGAATTAACTATGTAGTCTCAGGGTGGCCTCAAACTCTTGGTGATCTTCCTGCTTCTGCCTCCCATGTGCTGGGATTAAAGGCGTGCGCCACCACGTTCGGCTGGAAAATACCTTTTAATGTGGCAATTGGTCAGTTTTCTCTGTTCTAAAACTTCATGGAAATAAATGGGTTGAAGAAACATATAACTCAGTATTAGATTACTTGCCTTGCAAAGAAAATACAAATAAGTTTTTTGATTTTCAGGGTAGGGTCTCACTTTACCCAAGGCTTCCTCAAGTATGGTTTTGGTGTTTCGAGGTAGGGTGTCACTGTAGCCCAGGCTGACCTGGAATTGGCTATGTATTCTCAGAGTGGCCTCAAACTCATAGCGATCTTCCTACCACTAACCGAGTGCTGGGATTAAAGGCTTGTGCCACCACACCCACCCCAATTATGTATTTTTTTCTTTTTTTAAAGAGAGAATGGGCCCACCTGGGCCTCTTGCCACTGGAAACAAACTCCAGAAGCATGTGCCACTTTGTGCATCTAGCTTTACATTGGTACTTGGGAATAAAATCTGGGCCATTGGGGTGTGCGTGTGTGCGCATGTGCACCAAAGGACAGCATTGAGGTGTCTGTGCTTCACTTTCTTTTTTTGTTTCTTTGTTTGTTTTGTTTTTTGAGGTAGGGTCTCACTATAGCCCAGGCTGACCTGGAATTCACTATGGAGTCTCAGGGTGGCCTTGAACTCACAGCGATCCTCCTACCTCTGCCTCCCGAATGCTGGGATTAAAGGTGTGCACCACCACGCCTGTCTTGTGCTTCACTTTCTTTGAGGCAGGGTCTCTTGCCACTGCAAAGAAACTGCTAGACTGAAGACAAATGTCGGGCTAGCTGGCCTGTTATCTTCAGATTTTCCTGGCTCTACTTGGCATTGCTGTAGGCATGTTGGGATCACAAATGAATGCTCCTGCACCTGGTTTTATGTGGATGCTGCGGAATTGAACCCAGGCCACCAGGCTTTGCAAGCAAGTACCTTATCTGCTGAGATATCTTCCCAGTCCTGATGGCTTATAATTTTAAGCTATTTATTTATTTTTTTTTAATTGACAGCTTCAACAATTGTAAGCGATATTTATTTATTTGTTTTTTTTTTTTTTTGAGGTAGGATATCACTATAGCCTAGGTTAACCTGGAACTGTAGCTCCAAGCTGGCCTCGAACTCAACGGTCCTACCTCAGCGTCTCATGGTTGGGATTAAAGGTGTGTGCCGTCATGCCCAGCTCTATTTTATGTTTTTGATTCTTCCTGTGGTGGTAATCCCTTTCTTGTCTTGTATAAGAAAAAATTGTAGTCAGCGGTACACGGCAGAGGTAGTAAGTAAGAGTTTGAGGATAGCAGAGTTGTGAGTTTCCGGTCAGTGAGACCCTACCTTGGGGGGAATAAAAAAGGAAAGAATTTTTGTCTCTTAGGTTATTGGGATACACTATTTTGTTTACATAATTTTTGCTTTTTTAGTATGTACAGTGTATGCATGTGTGTATACCCTGTCCACATGGCCCAGAGAGACCACAGTATAATGTTGGGTATCATCCACTATTGTTGAGATGCGGTCTCTTACTAAACCCTGAGTTGCATCAAACTTCTAATTAAATTAAAAAAAAATTTTTTTTTTTCACAGAATGAAAGCTCCTCTACTAATCTCTGTATGGAAGATCTTCAGAAAAATAAAGATTCAAATAGTATAATTAAAGATAGATTGTCTAAAACTGTTAGGCAGAATACCAAATTCTTTTTTGATCCAGATCGGAAATGCAATGGACAGCCAGTACCTTTTCAACAACCAAAGCACTTCACTGGAGGAGTGATGCGGTGGTACCAAGTAGAAGGCATGGAATGGCTTAGGGTAATACTTTGTCTTTTTATTTATTTATGTTTTAACTTTTTAGAAGGGTCTTCTGTGGAGTCTGGGATTGTTTATGTAGATGAAGATGACCTAGAACATCTGGTCCCTTTGCCACCCACCTTCCAAGTTCTGAGATTACAGGCATGTGTTACCATGCCTGTGCCTGACCTAAATTACTTTTTTGTTTGTATGTTTGTTTTTGTTTTTTTTAAGGTAGAGTTTCACTCTAGCCCAGACTACTGACCTATAATTCACTATGTAGTCTCAGGGTGGCCTCGAACTCACGGCGATCTTTCTACCTCTGCCTCCCAAATGCTAGGATTAAAGGCACCGCCATGTCCGGCTTGATTTTATTTTTTTGAGGTAGAATCTCACTAGCCCAGGCTAACTTGGAATTCACTCTGTAGTCCCAGGCTGGCCTCAGACTCAAAGTGATATTCCCACCTGACTCCTGAGTGCTGGCATCAAAGGTGTGTGCCACATTGGCCTTTTTGGTTGGGGGGCCATTGTTTATTTACTTATTTTTACTGTTAATATTTTATTTATTTACTTATTAAGAAAGGCAGACAGAGAGAGAGAGAATTGATGCGCCAGAGCCTTCAGCTGTTGCAAATGAACTCCACACACATGTGCTACCTTGAGTGTCTGGCTTATGTGGGCCCTGGGGAATTGAACCTGGATTTTTGGCTTTGCAGGCAGATGCCATCTCTCCAGACCATCATTTGGAATTTTAGTCCGTCAAGTTACTTGTATACATTTGAGTTTATGTATTCCGTACTGTGGGGTATATACACCTTAAGTGCTAAGCCATCTCTCCAGCCCCTTTTTTTTTTTTTTTTTTTTTTGAGATAGGGTCTCACTCTAGCTCAGGCTGACCTGGAATTCATTCTGCATTCTCAGGGTGGCCTCGAACTCAGCGATCCTCTTACCTCTGCCTCCCGAGTGCTGGGATTAAAGGCATGCTCCACCACGCCTGGCTCTCCAGCCCTTTTTATTTATTTAGGTAAAGCATGGTTTCACAGATTGACCTGGAACTCACTTTTTACCCTCAGTTGTCCTCATACAGCAATCCTCCTATATTAGCCTCCTGAGTGCAAAGATAGAAGGCATGTGCTACCTCTGCCTGGCTTGAGTGTTTTTTTAAGAACAAAGAGAACCATTGCTAATGGAAGAAATGCTTACATCTGAGTTTAAATATAATGTATTCTTTTTTCCAGATGCTTTGGGAAAATGGAATTAATGGCATTTTAGCAGATGAAATGGGATTGGGAAAGACTGTCCAGTGCATTGCTACAGTCGCACTGATGATTCAGAGAGGAGTACCTGGACCTTTCCTTGTCTGTGGCCCTTTGTCTACGCTTCCTAACTGGGTGGCTGAATTCAAAAGATTTACACCAGAAGTAAGATATTTCTTATCTTAATACTATGACACAAGTTATTTTTGTTGTTGTTGCTTGAATTAGGTTGTAGACCTTTTGCAGTAACTAAATTGATTTTTGTATATATTTTGTTGATTTGACTTAGTCACTTTGAGCAAAACGCCCCCCCCCCCATCCTCCATGTAAAATACCAGCAATTTGAACATATAACCAGGCTGGGTGTTGTTTACCAAACTTCAGTAGTCTGCATTTGATTTCTGTCGGGCCTCGAGCTCAAGCTTACTTTGTAATTTCACTATGTAACTAATAGCTGGCCTTGGACTTGGTTCGTTCATTCTCCGTCAATGTCTTGAGTGCTAGAATGACAGGCATAACCTAGTATGTGGTATTTTTTTACACATTCATGTTATCCTATCCACATCTTTGCATTATTAGAAGAACTTAGTTCAGATGTTGTTTGATCATCTTCATCTTAATATGTTTTGTAGTTATTTTTTGTTATTTTCATTTTCTCATGTTAATCAGCTGATTTCCTCAATTGACTTTGTCATAGAAAAATAGGAAGAAAATTATGTTTTAGAGAATTACTTGTTCTTTGTTTTCCAAGTCATTGGTATTTAAAAAATTTTTTCTTAGTCAATATAAAAATCTTTTAGGTTCCTACAATGTTATATCATGGAACCCGTGAAGAACGTCGGAAATTGGTAAGAAATATTCACAGACGACTAGGAACACTGAATATCCATCCAGTGGTAATTACATCCTTTGAAATAGCCATGAGAGACCGAAATGCATTACAGGTACAGATGGTTTCTTTGTAATCCACAAATCATGTATTATTTAAAACAGACTACTTTCTCACTGTCCATTAGCGTTTTAAGTTTCCTGTTTGAAGTAATAGGCATTTTCCTCTGTAATTTAGAGGTTCATATTAACAGAAGGATTGGAATGAAAGTTGTCGTTTTAACCTCCAGACATATTATTGTTTTAAATGTGTTATAATAGCTAGACATAAACTTGTGAGCATGTTTGTGACATATACTGTAAGTATGGAAACTACTTACCCAGTTTTAATGAAATTTGATTAGAATATTTTAAAAGTTACTTTTTTAAATACTTTATTTTTATTTCTTAATTTGAGAGAGAGAGAGAGATACAGAAATAGGTAGGGGGGGAGAGAAAGAGAGAGGGGGAGGGAGAATGGGCGTGCCAGGGCCTCTAGCCATTGCAAACGAATTTCAGATGTGTGTGTCCCCTTGTGCATCTGGCTTACCAGGGTCCTGGGGAGTCGAACCTGGATCCTTTGGCTTTGCAGCGCCTTAACCACCTAACCCTCTCTCCAGCCTTGAAAAGTTACTTTTAAATTATAGTACTGTTTGTGATACACTATCCTTTTTTATTCTTGATGCTCTAGCTACTTATTTCTTAATGCCATTGTCACTATAACAGAAAATTGATGTTCTTTACTGCTTCACCTATCATGTACAGTTCTTTACTGCTTTGCATTTCCTATTTCTGAGCTTGTGATGTCCTTGCTCTGTCTCCTCAGGCTTTTCTTTTTTTCATTAGACAATGAAAGTACCTTAGATAATGGCTCATCATAAGATCAAAGCATATAGTTGGGGATGGAGAGATGGCTCCCAGTTACAGGCACTTGCATGCAAAGCCCAATGGCCTAGGTTTGATTTCCCAATACCCACAAAGTGGCTCATGCATCTTGGGTTAATTTGAAGTGGCAAGAGGCCCTGGTGTGCCTATACTCATTCTTTGTCTGTCTGTCTGTCTCTCTCTCTCTCTCAAATAAATAAATAATATGTTTAGGGCTGGGGAAATGTCTTAGTGATTAAGGCACTTGCTTGCAAAGCCAAAGGATCCTGGTTCAATTCCCCAGAACCCACATAAGCCAGATATATAAGGTGGTGCATGCATCTGGAGTTCGTTTACAGTGGCTGGAGTTCCTGGCATGTCCATTCTTTCTCTCTATCTGCCTCTTTATCTCTCTTACTCAAATCAATACAAATTTTTTTTAACACATTGGTCCTAATGTAATAATAATGCCTTATATAGTCATTAGTAGTGTTTCTGAAATGTTCAATGGAACTTTGGAATATGATTTGCAACAAAATTAGTTCAGAAGTTTTGACAAAAATTTACAAATGTGTGTAACACTAAAAAGTACCAAAACTAAGCTTGGCGTGGTGGTGCATGCCTTTAATCCCAGCATTCAGGAGGCAGAGATAGGAGGATCACCATGAGTTTGAGGCCTCCCTGAGACTACATAGTTAATTTCAGGTCAGCCAGAGTGAGTCCCTACCTCAAAAAACCCAAAACTATCTGTCCTGATTCATAACTAATTTCACACTCCTGAGACTGAGGCAGGAGAATGAGTTTAGGTCCAACCTGGGTTAGAGATCCTGTCTACAAGAAAAAAAGCTGAAAATTGAAATTTACTCACAGTAATAATAGTACGTCATTTGTAGAAAAAAGTAGTGTACAGAAAATATAAATGTACTGGAAATCCTACATGAGAATTCTTTCATACTAAACAGCCACTATTGTCATAATTGGTACAATGTATGCATAAGGTCATAGTACATACTCTCTCTTGCAACTTGTTTTCTACTCAATTTTGTAATGTGAAGACTCCGTTTCCTCTCGCTACCATGTCCACATTAAAGTTGTTAAACTTTCTTGTCAGTTTAATTATCAGTGGCTAGAATTTTTCTGCTTTGCCCTTTCATTGAGACTGTCATTGCTAAGAATTTAGGTCATTAGTGTGATGGCACTGAGGTTTCTCCTGTTTATTAGTGACAACAGAAATTGAAGAGCCTACTTATTAGCTTTTTCAGATTTCTTCTTTATCTCTTCCTTTGGTTTTTTTGTTTTCTTATAATTCACAAAGGGTGAATATCACATTGAAGATTTAATTAATTATCTTATAAAAATTATTTAGGTTACCTAGTTTGCCAGAAAAATAATCTCTAGTAATGATGTTTAAAAGTGAAAATAGCTGGGCATTGTGGTCCACACCTTTAAATCCCAGCTCAGGAGGCAAGAGGTAGGAGGAGTGCCATGAGTTTGAGGCCACCCTAAGACTGAATTTCAGGTCAGTGGGCTAGCGTGAAACTCTACCTCCAAAAAAGAGAAAGTAAAAATGCTTATTTTTTTTTCATTCTGTTATGAATGTAGTGTATAATGTCAAATTTATGCCCTTTACCCAACTTACCAGTTTCATTTTTAAGGATACCTTGGTGTTTTTATTTCTAGAAATATTGCATATTTCTGCATTGTTTATGTAGCGAATTAGGTGAATTATGTTTTGTCTGGTCAGGATAAAAGAATGTACAGGTATTAAAATAAGAAAGCAATTGTGATGACAACATTGTGATGATAAATGTATGGTGTTTTTTGAAAATACCAGTAATAATATGTTTATGCTAACAACAGGGAACACTCTACACCAATGAAGAAAATTGAGGGGAATGGTCAGATGAAAAAGAGTGCCGTTCTCAGATATAGGCCTCAAGATAAATATTCTAGTGCTGTTTAAAATTGTTGAGTACATGCAAGTAATAAAAGGAATTTCAGGAGTCTAATAGGAAAACTTGAAACATTAGGAAGAAAATTTGCAGATCGCCTGAGAATGAATGAGGAATTCTTAATACGTATTAGCAGGTGGATTTGAGGTATTATTTTGTGACCTATGAAGGGAGGTATATTCTAAGAGCACAAATAGACATGCATTTTAGGAATCTACTAATTTATCATTATTATACTAAAGGAAAACATCAGATAACAAAATGACATTTTGATAAAAGTTAATATCCATCCTGCTTAAAAGTTTTATAATTAGAACTGTTTTTAGGAAAAAAAATGATGAGATTGTTTTTTAAAAAAAATTTTCCCTCAATTCATTTTCTAGCATTGCTATTGGAAATACTTAATAGTAGATGAAGGACACAGGATTAAGAATATGAAGTGCCGTCTAATCAGGGAGTTAAAACGGTTCAATGCTGATAACAAACTTCTTTTGACTGGTACTCCCTTGCAAAACAATTTATCAGAACTTTGGTCATTGCTAAACTTTTTGTTGCCAGATGTATTTGATGACTTAAAAAGGTAGGTAAGGCAGCCATTTATCTGTTTTCTTGTTTTATTTTTTTTCAAACCTCCAAAATTTCTTATCTGAAACTTGATTCCTTTCTTCTAGGTAGCTGAGTTTAAATGGTAAATTTTAGTGGATTGTTTGTGGTGTATATTGTATATATTGTGTCGTTGACACAAAATAGCAGAGAAAAGATGATTTAATACAAATTTGTATTGATTAAAAGAACACCAAATCTACTACCTTAAAATATTTTTATAAGATTTTTGTCTTAATGCTTTCCAATGCAGTTTTTCTAATTTCATCCTCATACAACAATCCAAGCAGATGAATTGAAATATATCCCCTATCATATCTATAAGGAAAAAAGTTACAAAATATGACCAGTTACCAACAGAAATAAATTTAAAACCAAAGTTCCCCAATTTCAACCTATGACTTTTTATTGTAGAAACTTTGAATTTTAGCTTATATTAAGAAAAACAAGATGTTTTTAGGAAATAAGTATCCCCAGAATAGAAAAAGAATAATATAAGTAAAAATGACTAAGATGGAAATTCAACAAAAGAATAATTCCAAAATGTTTGATACAGCTGGGTGTGGTGTCACATGCCTTTATTCCCAGCTTTTAGGAAGCTGAGGTGGAAGAATGGCTGTTAGTTCAAAAAAGTTACTATTTTTTCCCAATAATTGATTTGTGTTTATGTTGACTTTATTGAAGGAAGAAAGATAATTGGATATGTGAAATCTTAGTGTTAATTTGATGATACATTCCAAATAAGATTTCTAAACACAGGTCCAAGATCAGGTTGCCTAACTGTGACCAGGCACACTTTTATTAAAGGATAACATTTCCAAGTCTTGTGAAAGCCTATTTTGGTATATCAAGATAGTAGCTAAGAATCTGAATTAAAAATACTTATTTATTTATTTATTAGAAAGAAAGAATGGGTACACCAGGGCCTCTAGCCACTGTAAATGAACTCCAGACATATGCACCACCTTGTGCATCTGGCTTATGTGGGTATTGGGGAATTGAACCTGTGTCCTCAGGCTTCACAGGCAAGCACCTTAGCCACTAAGCAATCTTTCCAGCCCAAGAATCTTACTTCTTAGACTATAATATCAGGTGATCCACATGTGAGAATATCCATCTGCTGCTTAAGTGTTATTAGCATTTCTAACAATTGTATGAGCTGATAAAGAGTATTCTAGAATATAATATATATATCTTTAACATGGAGAAGAGCTAAGATACTATAGTTCATACCATTATCGATTTAAGTTATACTGAGTTTTAAAAAAAATTGTTGGAGCCGGGTGTGGTGGCGCATGTCTTTGATCCCAGCACTTTGTTGACAGAGGTAGGAAGATCACTGACAGTTTGAGGCCACCCTTAGACTACATAGTGAATTCCAGGTCAGTCTGGGCTGTAGTGACACTCTACCTCAAAAAAAAAAAAAAAAAAAAGAGCCGGGCGTGGTAGCGCACGCCTTTAATCCCAGCACTCGGGAGGTAGAGGTAGGAGGATCACTGAGAGTTCGAGGCCACCCTGAGACTACATAGTTAATTCCAGTTCAGCCTGGACCAGAGTGAGACCCTACCTTGTAAAACAAACAAACAAACAAACAAAATATCTGTTGGGCTGGGTGTGGTAGCACATGCTTCAAATCCCAGCACTTGGGAAGCTAAAGCAGGAGCTACATAGTGAGACACTGTTTTGAAAATTAAGGTCATAGGAAATAGCTTGCCGATAGAGCACTTGCATTCCATGAGGGAAGTTCTGGGTTCAATTCCCAGCTGCACATCTGTGCATATGAATCACTTCCCCAAACCATTTGTTAGATTTATACCATACGTACTTGGTTTTCATAGCCTTGCTATTTCTGTGAGTATTCATGTTTCATAGAATATGTGTTTTGGGCTTGAGATTTGGCTCAGTAATAAAGCTCTTGCCTAGAATGCTTGAGGCCTTGGGTGCCATTCTTGGCAGCACCAAAACAAATGTGGAAACAGAAATGAGGTTATGTACTTTTCAGGAAAATTGTTCCCTTTCAGATCTTAGTTCTTGATTATTATTCTACACAATCATCTCACAGTTTGAATTTTTAATTAACAACTTCCATAATTATAGACAGTAAACCATGATAATACCCCCTTCACTTTCCCCTTCACAACTCCACTCTCCATCATCATCATGAATGTTTTTATTTTGTTCAAAAATTGCAACTGAGTTTTTGAGGCAAGAATTCCTGTTTCATACTACCCCAAAAAAAAAAAAAAATAGGACATTATAAGACATGTTTCATATTAGTGTAATGAATTCATGTGATAGGCTAATTTGTAATCATTTTTCTTTTTCAGCTTTGAGCATTGAACCTGGTTCCTTTGGCTTTGCAGGCAAGTGCCTTAACCACTAAGTCATCTCTAGCCCTGTCTCAGATTCTCTGGAGAATGGACTTGGGAGTTCCATTGTTTTTAAATGACATATATTGATTGTACAATTTCAGAACAATTCTATACATTGTTTTCGGCTTCCCCCACCTCCCACCCTAGGTAGGGTCTTACTCTAGACAGGCTGACCTAATATTCACTATGTAGTCTCAGGGTGGTCTGGAACGCACAGTGATCCTCCTACCTCTGCCTCATTTTGAAATACTGTTATTAGTGTAAAACCTTTTTTATATATTTTATTTTTACTTTTTTATTAGGGGAGACAGCAGGTTTGCCAGTGTCTCTAGCCACTGCAAACAAACTCCAGATACATGTGCCATCTTTTGCATTTGGCTAACAAGGGTTCTGGGGAGTTGAACCTGGGTCCTTAGCCTTCGTAGGCAAGCATCTTAACAGCTAAGCCATTTCTCCAGCTCTGTAAAACCATTTTTATCTAACATTTGCATTTGGCTATAGATTATGGGTCTGTCATGGTGTCACTTGATGAAAGAAGATTGTAAGAGCCAAAGAAAGGGTACCATGTACTCTTCCAGACACAAAATGGCTTGGATATCCATGACTTTGCACTTCCTGCTACTGCCTACACAAGACTAGTAGGAGGAAAAGATGATGACATCAAAATTAAAGAGACTGAGGGGGGGGAGGGGACATGGTGGAGAGTGGAATTGTGAAGGGGAATGTGAGGGGCAGAATTATGGTTTATTGTCTGTAACCATGGAAGTTGTCAATAAAAATAAATAAATTTTTAAAAATATGGAGTAGGGCTGAAAGTTGTCAATAATAAAAAATAATTAAAAATTTTTTAAATCTTAAATCATTATGCTTAATCTATATTTATAACTTCAAGGGGCTTGGAAGATTGCTCAGTTGTTAAAGGAACTATTGCATACAAACTCTGGCCCAGGTTTGATTTTTTTTTTTTCCCCCAGTACCCACATACAGCCGGATGCACAGTGGCACATGC
The DNA here is from genome assembly GCA_036346955.1 of Dipus sagitta. Lineage (NCBI taxonomy): Eukaryota > Metazoa > Chordata > Mammalia > Rodentia > Dipodidae > Dipus > Dipus sagitta. Next base: position 41,700,316 of record CM070770.1, on the reverse strand, counting down.
GTTTGGACATTTGCCCTGGCTGACCTGGAATTCACTATGTAGTCTCTGTGGTCTTGAACTGAAAGCAGTCTACTTACCTCTGCCTCCCAAATGCTGGAATGAATTTTTTTTTTAAAAGAACTTCAATGTTTAAGTTTTTAAATATAAACCGTTTGTTTATTCTGTTTTAGAAAGAAGCAGTTGAGCTAAGTACGACTGGACGACCAAAACGTCGAAGTAGAAAATCAATAAATTATAGTCAAACAGATGAATTCCCTAATGAATTAGAAAAACTAATAAGTCAAATACAGCCAGAGGTGGACAGAGAGAGGTGTGAGTTTAAAAATATTAAAATTAAATTTAGTTATATCACTTTGTGTTTTTGAATTCATACTTACTCTTTTTTTCTTTTTTTTTTTTGATAGAGCTGTTGTGGAGGTAAATATCCCTGCAGAAGCTGAAGTTAATCTAAAACTTCAGAATATCATGATGCTCCTTCGTAAATGCTGTAATCACCCATACTTGATCGAATACCCTATAGACCCTGTCACACAGGAGTTTAAGGTAAATGCCATTTAGTAATTTACTATTTGGTTTTCTGTATTTTACATTGGGGTAAAGTATTATATTTGATTTATTGTTTAAAAGATTTTTTTAATTTTAAAATTAACAATCTTCTTGGAGACTGTAGAGAGATGTCTTAGTGGTTAAGGCATTTGCCTGCAAAGCCTAATGACCTGAGTTTGATTGCTCATTTCACATATAAAGCCAGATGAACAAAGTGGCACATGCATCTGAATTTCGTTTGTAGCAGTTTGAGACCCCTGCTTCCCAGTTCTCTCTGTCACTGTCTCTGCTTGCAGATAATACATTTTTAAAATGTTTAAAAAATTATTAATCTTTAGTAAGCTGTGGCATTTCTCCAATTTAAAGAACTTCATGTGAGTTAGAATGATGGTGTTTTCTGTGTAGAATGCAGCAATTTTTTTGTTGTTTGTTTTTGTTTTTCGAGGTAGGGCATTGCTCTAGTCCAGGCTGACTGAGAATTCACTATGTTGTCTCAGGCTGGTCTTGAATTCATAGTGATCCTCCTTACCTCTGCCCCTCAAATTCTGGGATTAAAGGCATGTACCAAAGGCATGTACCATGGCCAGCTTTAGTTAGCTGAGAAAGAGAGCATGGTTTCACCATGTCTTTTGCTTCTTACTTTACATGAGTAATGAAAAGTTGAACCTGGGCCAGCAGGCTTTGCATGCATGCTCCTTTAATTGCTGAGCCATCTCTCCCAGCCCATAATTAATAATTTTATTTTTATATTTCGTGTGATAGCTAAGAATTGCGTCCTTTTCTTTTTTCTTTCTTTCTTCTTTTTTCTTTTTTGGTTATTTGTCTTTTGTTTTTCGAGGTAGGGTCTCACTCTAGCCCAGGCTGACCCGGAACTCACTATGTAGTCTCAGGATGGCCTCAAACTCGTGGCCATGCACTCACCTCTGCCTCCCGAGTGCTGGGATTAAAGGTGTGTGCTGACATACCCGACAGAATTGTTTCAATTTTAATAAAGATTTGTACTGTTCTCCATTTTAGTAATAGTGATCACTTTTTTTCCCAGTCTTCTTTTTAGTCAGTATCCACCTCTCTGCTCACTAAATTTGAGGAATAGCCAGTGGGAAAACCAAAATTTCATAGAATTAGAGACTCTCAGATGATTAAGTGAAAGTTCTTTCCTGGTTATTTGATAGAAAAATACCATAGTGTTAAAAATTTAATATGAAATGTTATTTTTTATGTATTTTATTCATGTATTTATTTGAGAGAGAAAGAAGAGGCAGATAGAATGGGTATGCTAGGAAATCCAGCTACTTCAAGGGAACATGCACTGCCTTGTGCACCTGGCTTACATGGGTACTTGGGAATTGAACCTGGGTCATTAGGCTTATAGGCAAGTTCCTTAACTGCTAAGCCATCTCTCCAGCCCTATGAAATACTGTTTTTTTTTTTTTTTTGGTTCCAGAATGTGTCTTTCTTGAAAAGTAGCTACTTTTGTTTAAGAAGATGTTACTTTTAACTTTTATAGTAGCTGGTCATTGAAAATTGAACTATTCAAAAGGTTTTCAAGGTAGGGTCTCACTCTAGCCCAGGCTGACCTGGAATTCACTACGTAGTCTCAGGATGGCCTCGAACTCATGGCAGTCTTACTACATCTGCCTCCTGAGTGCTGGAATTAGGTGTGACACCATACCTGGCGCAAAAGGTATTTTTAACTTTTATATTGGCTGGTCATTGAAGATTGAACTATTCAAATGGTTTTTATTTATTTATTTATTTATTTGGTTTTTCGAGGAAGGGTGTCTAGCTCAGGCTGACTTGGAATTTACTATGTAGCCTCAGGACAAATGGTTTCTGTTTTTATTAAGCAAATTATCGTTAATTATAATGATTCACTTTAGCTTGTGTTTTTCCTGTCCACTTTTAAGGTCGATGAAGAATTGGTTGCAAATTCTGGAAAATTCTTAATTTTGGATCGAATGCTGCCTGAACTTAAAAAAAGAGGTCACAAGGTGGTATTTTTTATTTTTTAATCCCTCAAGGTAGGGTCTAGCTCTAGCCCAGGCTGATTTTAAATTCATCATGTAGTCTCAGCCTAGCCTCAAACTCATGATCATCCTACCTCTGCCTCCCAACTGCTAGGATTAGAGGCATTTGCCACCACATCTGGGATAAGGTGGTACTTTTGATAATGTAGATGGTTTATTCTGTGAAGTTAGCACAGATACTTATATGTACATAAATTTCAGGTGCTGCTTTTTTCACAAATGACAAGGATGTTGGACATCTTGATGGATTTCTGCCATCTTCGAAATTTCTCCTTTAGCAGGCTTGATGGGTCCATGTCTTATTCAGAGAGAGAAAAAAATGTAAGGCATCATAAATTTCTTTTTAATAATTTCTATCATAGTTATGAGTTAATATGTAAGATTGAGATACAGATTAGCAAGAGGCAGGAATGACTAAAAACCTTATGTTGTAAGATCAAACATTCAGATGCAATACTAATAAATCAATGTCTAGTAATTACTCCTGTCATACTTTTGTAATCTTCTGGCATAATGACTATCGCTGTAAGAATGTTTGTGTATTAGGAAATTGTTTTCTGATTTTTGTGTGTGTGTGGTATATGAATGTTTATGTGCGTGAGGACGTATGCGTGCCATGGTGCACATGTGGAGCTCAGTACATTTTCAGGTGACTGTTCTAGCTTTGTTTGAGGCAGAGTGTTTCCTTCTTGTTGTCCTCCTTATTCATTGTTATACTCCTTAGACTACCTGGTCCACAAGCTTCCAGGAAATTCTCCTATTTCTCCACTTACCTTGTCACAGAGTGCTGTGGTTGCAGAATCCTGCCATGGCTTCTAGCTTTGTGTGTGTGTGTGTGTGTGTGTGTGTGTGTGTGTGTGTGTGTGTGTGTGTTTGGAGGTAGGGTTTCACTGCAGCTCAGGCTGACCTGGAATTCACTATATAGTCTCAGGGTGGCCTCGAACTCTTGGCGACCCTCTGCCTTCCAAGTGCTGGGATTAGGCATGCACCACCACTCCCGGCTTGGCATCTAGCTTTTATGTGGGTTATAGAGGTCCAGATTTGGGTCTTCTGGTCTGAGTTGTGTGAACTCTATCTACTGAGCCATCTTCCTACCCTGTTGTTTAACTTTTTTTATCCCAAAAATGCATTGAATTTTTAAAAAATATTTTATTTTTATTTATTTATTTTGAGAGAAGGAAAGAGAGAGAGAGAGAGAGAATGGGCACACCAGGGCTTTCAGACGCATGCGCCCCCTTGTGCATCTGGCTAATGTGGATACTGGGGAATCGAACCGAGGTTCTTTGGCTTTGTAGGCAAGCGCCTTAACCACTAAGCCATGAATTTTTTATGAATATAGTAAAGTTGAAAGGAGTTTTTAAGTTGTCTACTGTTATTATATGTGTTATATTCTGTCAGCATTTGATTATACCTTTTTATCATATCTTTTGTGTCCATTCCTATGTCCATTCAACATTCCATTCTTACTGTTTTGGTGGAAATTTTTTTTCTTTGAGGTAGAGTTTCACTATAGTCCAGGCTGACCTGGAATTCACTGTGTAGTCTCAGGATGGCCTCAAACTCATCGTGATCCTCCCACCTCTGCCTCTTGAGTGCTGGGATTAAAGGTGTAACACCACACCCAGCAGTAGAAGTTTTTTTTGTTAGCAGTGTCATGGTTTTTTTTTTTTTTTTTTGGTCTGTTTTTATTGTGTTTTAAAAGTATTTATTTTATTTTTAAATTTTATTAATTTACTTATTTGAGAGAGACAGATGGAGGGGGGGGGGGCGGGGATGGGCACGACAGCCAGGCAAGTGAACTCTAGATGCAATGCATGTGCCACCTTGTGCATCTGGCTTACATGTGTACTGGGAAATCGAACCTGGGCCCTTAGGCTTCTCAGGCAAAAGCCTTAACCACTAAGTCATCTCTCTAGCCTTTTTTATTTTTTTGAGGCAGTGTCTCACTGTAGCCCAGGCTGACTTGTAACTCTAGCCCAGATTGGCCTTAAATTCATTGATTTTGGGGATTATGGTCAGTATCCACTACCTCTAGCTCTGTTGGTCTCCCCTTTCCCCCCACGGTATGGTCTCTCTCTAGCCCAGGCTGGCCTTGGACTCATAGTGATCCTCTTGCTTCTACCTCTTGAGTGCTGGGATTAAAGGCATGTGCCACAAATCCTGGTATATTCATAGATCTCAAAGATTTGTTTTGGCCTCTTTTTTAGAGAAAAGCTCTCCCCTCCCCCAAGGGTCTCATTCCAGCCCAGATTGACATAGAATTCACTCTGGCACTAGGCTGACCTAGGACTCACAGCGATCCTCCTTTCTCAGCATTCCTAGTGCTGCCATTAAAGGCAGGAGCCACCATACCAGGCTTTCTTAGAGAAACCTTTTAACAGTCTTTGATTTGTTATGTTTAAATTTTTTATTTTTGCATTTCTTTTACTTTTAGATATACAATTTCAACATGGATCCAGATGTTTTTCTTTTCCTAGTGAGTACGCGAGCTGGTGGTCTGGGCATTAATTTGACTGCAGCAGATACAGTTATTATTTATGACAGTGACTGGGTAAGTTAGGAATAGAGCAATATGCTGATTATATTTTCTGAAAGTTAAATACTGCATTAAACACTTTGAAGTTTCATTTACCTGGGTTTGCCACCCCTCCACCCAGGTAGGGTCTCTAATTCAGGCTGATTCAGAATTCACTATGTAGTCCCAGGCTGGCCTCCAACTTAGTGATTCTTCTACCTCTGCCTCCCAGTGTTATGGGATTAAAAGTGTGTACTACCACGCCTGGCTTTCGCTTACCTGTTTTGAAAAGTGTATGCTGTATGTCAGCTAGTAATCATTTATATCAAGTTTTCTCCATCTAAAAACTTAATGTCACTGGGTGTGGTAGAAAATGCCTTTAATCTCAGCAATTAGGAGGCAGAGATAGGAGGATTGCCATGAGTTTGAGGCCACCCTGAGACTACATAGTGAATTCCAGGTTAGCTTGAGCTAGAGTGAAAATCAAACAAAAATAAATAAAAAAAACTTAATGTCTTTGATATATTTAATAACTTATGATTGTCAAGGGTTCATGAATGGTATTTATAAAAATGACCCTAGAAGTCTAAATTAAGACAAGGCTTTGATGAAGTTCCTCTTTGGATCATGTATATTGATTTTATTCATATATCTTGAGTTTAAGTTAATTTCAACCTAATGTCATAAAATGTAATTTTCTTTTTACTTTAAGAATCCCCAGTCTGATCTTCAGGCTCAGGACAGATGTCATAGAATTGGTCAGACAAAGCCAGTTGTTGTGTACCGCCTTGTCACAGCAAATACTATTGATCAGAAAATTGTGGAAAGAGCAGCTGCAAAAAGGAAACTGGAGAAGTTGATCATCCATAAAAGTAAGCCAGCCAGCCAGCCTTCCTTCCTTCCTTCCTTCCTTCCTTCCTTCCTTCCTTCCTTCCCTCCTCCTTCCCCCCTTGTTTTTTTCCAGATAGACTCTAGCTCTAGCCCATTCTGACCTGGAAATTACTATGTAGTCTGAGGGTGGTCTTGAACTCTCAACAATCCCCCTACCTCTGCCTTCCAAGTACTGGGATTAAAGGCATGCACCACCACACTTAACTAAGTAAGCTATTCTTATATGAGACTTTGCTTCAATTGCCCAATATATGTGTGATGTATTACTGTTAATGTTACGTTATAAAAGAAATTCATGTAGCTGTATATGACATGATTTTTAAAATTTTTTGGTTTATTGACAACCTCCATAATTATAGACAATCCATGGTAATTTCCTCCTTCACCCCCACTTTCCCCTTTGCAATTCCACGCTCCATCATGCCCCTTCCCCCTCTCAGTCAGTCTCTTTTATTTTGATGTCTTCATCTTTTCCTCCTACTATGAGGGTCTTATGTAGGTAGTCAGGCACTTCGAGGTCATGGATATCCAGGCCATTTTGTGTCTGGAGGAGCGCTTTGTAAGGAGTCCTGCCCTTCCTTTGGCTCTTAGATTCTTTTCACTACCTCTTCCGCAGTGGACCCTGAGTCTTGAAAGTTGTGATAGAGGTGTTTTCAGTGCTGAGCACTCCTCTGTCACTTCTCAGCACCAAGGTGCCTTCTGAGTCATCCCAAGGCACTGCCACCTGAAAAGAGAAGCTTATCTAACCAGAAGTGAGAGTAGCATTAATATATGGGTATGAACATGAAGAGAAGTGTTTACCAGGTAGTTTGGTGAGCATAATATATGCATTAAGGGCTGGAGAGATTGCTTAGTGGTTATGGCATTTGCCTGCAAAGCCAAAAGACCCAGGTTCAATTCCCCAGGACCTACGTAAGCAAGATGCAGAAGGGGGTTCACATGTCTGCCCCCCTCTCTCAAATAAATAAAATATTTTTAAATGTATATGCATTTAGCTAGACCAGCAGACGTTATACCTCTAGTGCTCATGACTACTTCTGTCAGACATATATTCCCTCCCATGAAGCAGGCCTCCAGTCCAATTGGAGTGGTTGGTTTCCCCCATAACAGACATGCCACCTGTTTGCTCATTTGGCCTGGCTGGCCAAATTTAAGGTTTGCAATGCCCCCCATTGAGTATCTCCACTGGTGGTTTCTCTCTCTGCTATTGAACTGCATGCAGCATAGCTTTTTCCAGCTTTCTGTCAGCTTATCTACATGGAGGTGATGTTCAGCTCATCTCCAGCAGGATTTCTCAGTCATCTTGCAGCCAAAGTATGTGGACTTTTCAGCTATAGGATCTTACCATCTATCTATTCTTGGTAGGATCCAAGAGACTTGGCAGTGGCCTGTAATGTTTTGGGGGTATCAGGAACCTCCCTGGCCAACAACTCAACAGGAAAATATCCCATGCCTGTCACTGAAAATTTTCTAGTAATAATCTATGCCTTCTGGGTGTTCCATTGTGCAAAAAGTAGGTTTCCATATGACTTTTTCATACCCCGTGTTGTAGTCATGTTTGCATTGCTGCAGAAATCATCCGACCAAGAATAATTGTGGTGAAAAAAAAACAGGTTTATTTTGGCTTACAGACTTGAGGGGAAGCTCTGTGAAGGAAGGGAGAAACAACGGCGTGAGCAGAGGGTGGACATTGTCTCCTGGTCAACAATAGATGGACCATAGCAACAGGAGAGTGTGCCAAACACTGACAAGGGAAAACAGGCTATAACATCCATAAGCCTGCTCCCAAAAATACACTGCCTCCAAGAGATGCTAATTCCCAAATCTCTATCAACTGAGAGCTTAGCATTCAGAGCACCTAAGTTTTAAGGGGCCACCTGAATCACACCACCACATTCTGCCACTGGCCCACATAAACTGAGAACTATACAGAAGGTCTTTGCAAATACCAGTATGTTGAAGGGTTCCCTACTTTTTCCTCTAGCAGTTTCAGAGTTTCAGGTCTGATATTAAGGTCTTTGATCCATTTGAGTGCATGGAGAGAGATAAGGATCTATTTTCTTTTTTTTTTTTTTTGGTGTTTCTTTTTTGGTTTTTTGAGGTAGGGTCTCACTCTAGCCCAGGCTGACCTGGAATTCACTATGGAGTCTCAGGGTGGCCTCGAACTCACGGCGATCCTCCTGCCTCTGCCTCCCAAGTGCTGGGATTAAAGGCGTGCGCCACCACGCCCGGCTTCTTTTTTCTTTTTTTAAGGATCTATTTTCATCCTTCTACAGATACATACCCAGTTTTCCCAGCACCATTTGCTGAAGAGGCTGTCTTTTCTCCAATGAGTATTTTTGTCATTTTTGTCAAGGATCAGGTGGCTATAGCTACCTGGACTTATATCTGGGCCCTCTATTCTCTTTTATTGATCTACATGTCTGTTTTTGTGCCACTACCATGCTATTTTTGTTACTGTGGTTCTGTGGTTAAAATCAGGTATGGTGATGCTACCAGCCTTATTTTTGCTGCTCAAATATGTTTTAGATATTTGAGGTTTTATGTGCTTCCAAGTGAATTTTTGGAAATATCCATGAAGAATGCCATTGGAATTTTGATGGGGATTGCATTAAATGTGTAGATTACTTTTGGTTAAGATTACCATTTTCACATTCTTTCAATCCAAGAACAAGGGATGTCTTTCCATTTCCTAGTTATCTTCTGCAATTTCTGTCTTGAGTGTTTTAAAGTTTTCATTGTAGAGATCCTTCATTTCCTACTTGGTCAGGGTGAATGATCTTTCTGATATATTCTTGTATTCTGTTTGTCAATATTTTGTTGAGAATTTTTGCATCTATGTTCATGAGGGAGATTGGTCTGTGATTTTTTTCGTTCTGTCTTTGTCTGGTTTTGGTGTCAGGGTGATGCTGGCTTTGTAGAAGGAGTTTGGTAGGATTTCTTCCTTTTCTGTTTTATGGGAAAGTTTTGAAGAAGCACTGGTGTTAGTTTTTCCATGAAGGTCTGGTAAAATCTAAAATGTTGTAAACCATCTGTTTGTATTAGAAGAGTTTTGTTTTCTTCAGTAGTTCAGTTTTTGTTGTTGTTGATAGGTATTCTAATTGCTTCCAGATTGTGTTTATTATGAAAGAGCTGACCTTTCATGAATGTTTGAGGACATAAAGAATTATTTGCCCTTTATTTCAGGGAGAGTCTATGTTTACCAATCTGGAAATACTAAAACTTGCCTAAAGGGCCATATCATTCTGTATTCCACCTCTAAAATTGTAAGCCTTTCGCACTGGTTTGTAATGTCACTTATAGGTGTTTGCTAACAAAGCCTGCCATCCCAGGTTCAACTCTCTAGTACCTATATAAAGCCAGGTGTCAAAATGATGCATGCCTCTGGAATTCATTTACAGCAGGAAGAAGCCCTGGCATGCTCATATTCACTCAGTCTCAGTTTCTCTGCTTACAAATAAATTAAAATTGTAAAAAACTGAAAGGAATTTTAATATTATGAATTTTTTCTTCTTAGATCATTTCAAGGGTGGCCAATCTGGATTAAATCAACCTAAGAATGTCTTAGATCCCAAAGAATTAATGGAATTACTAAAATCTAGAGATTATGAAAGGTAAAATTTCTTTATTTTAGAAAAATATAATGTACAGCTATATTTTATTTAGATGAACTTTAACATTTTGTTTTTTTTTAATAGGGAAGTTAAAGGGTCAAAAGAGAAGGTCATTAGTGATAAAGATTTAGAGTTGTTGTTGGATCGAAGTGATCTCATTGGTAAGTATTTGCCATGCTCTTAGTTTTTATGGAGACTGAAATATACATAGAGAATGGTGTGATGGATCCCTTGTATAGTAAGTTCCACCATAGTAGTTGACAAACTACTTCATTACTATTTTGTGTCTGTTAGGATTTTAAAATTGTATTTGTTAACATGACATTTGCCTGTAGTATTTTCTTAGTTTTCCTTTAGTAGGAACTGCATAGATTTTATTTATTTATTTATTTATTTAGGTTTTTCAACATAGGGTCCCACTGTAGCTCAAGCTGACCTGGAATTCACTCTGTAGTCTCAGGGTGGCCTTGAACTCACAGCAATTATCCTACCTCTCTACCTCCCAAGTGCTGGGTTAAAGACGTGTGGCACCACGCCTGGCTCACACCTGCATAGATTTTTAAACAGAGCCATATACTTACATTTAGTTCGTTGGCTCTAGTGTGCCAGTTCTCTCCCTTGTCTCTCATTCTCTCTCTCTTTCAAATAAACAAATAAATAAAAATAAAATATTAAGAAAAAGAATCAAAATTGCTAGTAGTGGTTGATTATCTGATTGTATTAATAGGAAGTTAAAGAGAATCTAGAAACTTTTAAACCAGAATTTAAGAAAATTGTTTAAAAATTAATAGTATGTTGATTAACAGTAACTATTTAGTAACATTTTCACAGCTACATTTTTATTTTAAATATTTTTATTTATTTATTAGAGTGAGAGAGAATGCCAAGACCTCCTAGCCACTGCAAATGAACTCCACATGTGCCACTGTGCATCTGGCTTACGTGGGTTACAGGCGATCAAACCTGGGTCCTTAGGTTTCTCAGACAAGTGCTTTAACTGCTAAGCAGTCTCTCTAGCCCTACAATTGTATTTTTTAGTTAGGGTGTGCTGTCACTATAGCTCAGGCTGATCTGATACTCACTCAAGCTCCATGCTGGCCCGGAAGTCGTGGTGATCCTCCTACCTCTGCCTATGGAGTGTTGTGATTAAGGCATGTACCACTACTCCCAGCTTTACAAAAGTTTTGAAAGCCTAAGATAAATTTCATTTAGGCCTTCCTGCACAATTATAAAATATGGAAAGATGTTAACAGAAAGACTGAATATAAATGCATAGATTCAATTATAATTATATAGGAGCATCTATTTTTAAATCCTCATATAACCTTTCAAAGTACTGTGGCAGGCTAAAATTTTGTTTTGTTTTTTGGTTGTTTTGAGATACGAACTCATTCTGTAGTCCAGGTTGGCCTACCACTTACCTTACAATCTTGTGACAATCTAATTCTTAATAGAATGTTATAATCAAGACTAATGAATAACCACATGATCAGTGGTGCTGTTTGGTAAACCTAGCAAAACAAAGCTACCAAACTTCCATGAAAAATCACTGACAGAATCTACACCTAAGTATGTATTCAAGACCTACATACAAAAGTAAAAAGGAGGGCTGGAGGAATGGCTCAGCTTTTAAGGTGCTTCCCTGCAAAACCTTACAATCCGGGTTCAATTTCCCAGTACCCATGTAAAGCCAGATTCACAGAGTGATGCATGCAGCTAGAGTGCCCATACTGTTACCCTCCCCTGTTCTCCCTCCTTTCTTGAAAGTAAAAATATATATGTATATATTATTAATTATTATATTTATTGAGGGAAGTGCAGAGCCAAGGAAAGGCACCCACATGGCTAGAGATCTCACCTGGAGAGCCTGGGGAAAAAATATGGAAAGATAAGAGAAGAAAGTTCAAGGAGCTCCTGCTGGAAGGGATAAAAGAACCCATGTGGAGAGTAAGGGCTAGGGGCCCAGCCAGCTTCGGCACAGCCAACGGAAAAACTCATGCACAGCTGGAAGTTCCCAAGTGGTCCAAATTAAAAAAAAAAAAAAAAATATATATATATATATATATATATATATACATACATATATATATTTTTTTTTTATTATTTTTTTTATTTTTTTACAAAGTAAAGAGAAGCTGGGTGTGGTGGTGCACTTTAGTCCCAGTACTCCAGAGGCAGAGGTAGAAGGATCACTGTGATTTTGAGGCCAGCCTGGGACTACAGAGCAAGTTCCAGGTCAGTCTGGACTACAGTGAGACCCTACCTTGGAGAAAAGAAAAAGTAAAAAGACAGTAAATATACTTAAGGCTTTAAGATTGGAAGAGAATTGTTCTGTTTTGAAATAGGATCTTGCAGGGACTCCCTAGTATAGGTGTATGACCACTGCTTAGGATGTATGAGGATATTGTCCCTGTATCTTTGGCTGGCCTTGAACTTACTATGTGGCCAAGGTTGATACTGAGTTTGTGATCCTCATGTTTAGCCTCTCAAGACCTAAGACTACAGATGTGCACCACCACATCTGGCCTGAATGTAATTCTGAAAGAAAATACAGAATTTACCATAGAAAAAATTTAGGGCTTGTGTGACACTGATAAAGTATTTTGTTTAAAGAAAAAATCACAGGACACCATAAACAGATAATTGCATATTTGCAGTGATTTGAGGTGGTTAAAGTTAAGCTTTTTATCTTTCCAGCTTTGTTTTTAGTTTTAGGTTGTTCCTCCCCCTCCCCCCTTGTAGAATCTCTAGCCCAGGCTGACCTGGAATTCACTCTGTCATCTCAGGCTGGCCTCAAATTTACAGTGATCCTCTCCCTCCGCCTCCCAAATGCTGTGATTAAAGGTGTGCAAAACCACGCCTGGCTCATCTTCCCAGCTTTTAAGGTAACCATGATTGGGCCTTATTTATAGTTATTTAACAGAAGGAGGGGGAGAGAGAGAGAGAATGGGTGCGCCAGGGCATCCAGCCACTGCAAAGGAACTTCAGACGTGTGCGCTCCCTTGTGCCTCTGGCTAACGTGGGTCCTGGGGAATCAAACCTGGGTCCTTTGGCTTTGCACGCAAACGCCTTAACTGCTAAGCCATCCCTCCAGCCCCTGATTGGGATTTTAAAAGCACCTGAGAACATAGTTCCAGTTTTTAGTGTTCTGTTCAGTGTCAGATCTGTTTATCTTAAATCTATCAGAAGAACCCTTGACTAGCATATTGATGCTTTGTGTTGTTTCCTTCATGCTGATTGTAGTTATAGTAAGAGGAATGTATCTTATTGCTTTTGTTACAATTAGATGGGTAAGGGAGAGAATATCATATTTTTGTGGGCTTTTGTATTTTGCATATGTGGCTCATTTTTCAACATATTAGAAATTTCTTTGACATCAGGTTTCTATACCTTTTAAAAAGTGGCTGTTCTTTCTCTGCCTCTCTCTCTTTCCCTGTCTCTTTCTCTCAAATAAATAAATTTAAGGGGGGCGGGCTGGAGAGATGGCTTAGCAGTTAAGGCGTTTGCCTGCAAAGCCAAAGGACCTCGGGTTCAATTCCCCAATACCCACGTAAGCCAGATGCAGAAGGTGGCACATGCATCTGGAGTTTGCTTGCAGTGGCTAGAAGCCCTGAGTATCTCTGTCTCTTTTTTCCCTCTTGCTTTCTCAAATAAATAAAATTTTTTTAAAAAAAATGCCTGTTTTTGCCGGGCGTGGTGCCGCATGCCTTTAATCCCAGCACTCAGGAGGCAGAGGTAGGAGGATTGCCGTGAGTTCGAGGCCACCCTGAGAATGCAGAGTGAATTCCAGGTCAGCCTGAGCTAGACTGAACCCTACCTTGAAAAACCAACAAAAAAAAAAAAAAAGCCTGTTTTTGCCAGACATGATGGTACATGTGTTTAATCCCAGCACTTGGGAAGCAGGGAAAGGAGGATCACAGTGAGTTCTAGGCCAGCCTGAGACTACAGAGTGTGTTCCAGGTCGCCTGGGCTACAATTAGACCCCACCTCAAAAAAAAAAAAAAAAAAAAGTTACCTGTTTTATTGTTTTTCTCTTAGATCAAATGAAGTCCTCAAGACCAATTAAAGAGAAAATGGGCATATTCAAGATACTAGAAAATACTGAAGATTCCAGTCCTGAATGTTTGTTTTAAGTTGGAGCTAAAATTTTAAAAATTCTTGTTTACGTCTGTTTAGAAGTTTACTTACTGGTTTTGAAGTCCAGATTGTCCACTTTACTTTTGAATTATATCAATTTGTATAATGTAATTACTATCATTGTACACTTAAGATTATAATTTTCTGAGCTGTATTAACAAAATTCTATTAAGTTTAGGTTTTTATTTACTTTTTGAAACTGGTAGTATTCTTGAGAATTGTCGAATATGTACTTAACTATTACAGACTTATGCAATCTTCCTGTGGAAGATATATAAATGTCTTTACCTCTCATGAGTAATACAGTTCGTGGATTTTGGCACAGTTATGTAGTAGGCTATTGACTGGGGGAGATTGAAAGTTGTGTTTTCTGTTGCTGAAGTTAATTTTTTGATTTTAGAGTCAATAAAATGATTTATGAGATAAATGTTCATTATAATATGATCTCATCAATTTTTTAACCTATTGCTTATTTATTTACTTGACAGAGAAAATTGTTATGTCAGGGCTTCCTGCTACTACAAACGCTAGATAAATGCACCATTTTGTGCATCTGGCTTTAACGTGGGTACCTAGAGCATCATGCTTTGAAAGCAGGTGTCATGAAATTATTTTTGCTAGGAAACTTGAATTAACTAAAATAATGCCTAAAAACTTAATTGATACTGGCATTCAACATTATTCCTGGTTTCATTCACTGGTGCTGGAAAACAGCATACCATGTATAGTTTGAGCAAAGAAAAAAGCTCTGGAAAAAAACAGAAGAGTCTTGAGCCGGGCGTGGTGGCACACACCTTCAATCCCAGCACTCAGGAGGCAGAGGTAGGAGGATCACCGAGAGTTCAAGGCCACCCTGAGACTACATAGTGAATTCCAGGTCAGCCAGAGTGAGACCCTACTTCGAAAAACAAAAACAAAAACAAACAAAAAAAAAAAAACCAGAAGGGTCTTGACAAGCACACACACAAAATTTGGAAATGATAGTATACTGTGCAGATCAAGAATAGAAATAGAGTGGAGCTGTCTCTGCCTAGGAGAAGGGTAACTAAAACCAGAGAGAAGAAAAGCAGTCATGTGTGAAAAGAACTTAGAATCTATAGAAGAACATAAAGGCTACAAAGGGAAGAATTTTAAGCCCTGTATGAAAAATTATAGTACATGGGCTGGAGGAATGGCTTAGCAGTTAAAAGCATTTCCCTGCAAAGCCTAAGGGCCCAGGTTTGATTCCCCAGAACCCATATATGCCAGATGCACAAGGGGTCCTATGCATTTGGGGTTCTTTTCAGTGGCTAGATGCCTAGATGTATGCCTATTCTGTCTGCCTCTCTCTTTCTCAGTCAAAATGAATAAAGTTAAAAATTACCAGCCAGGGTTGGTGGTACACATGTCTGGAGTTCGTTTGCAGTGGCTGGAGGCCCTGGCACGCCCATTCTCTACCTGCTTCTTTCTCTCTGTCACTCTCAAATAAGTAAATTAATTAATTTTAAAAAAGGAGGTAAAAGGGGTGTGTGGGGGGGAGCTGGGGAGAACAAAAGGAAACACAAAGTGGTAATTAGGCTTTGTTGGCTATGACGGGAGAAGAGGGGGCACCAAAATTTGTTTGAATATACCATAATGAAACTTAATTCTTTTTAAAAAGTATTGTATTTTTTACAAGCAGAGAGAGTGTGTGCATGTGTGTGTGAGTACAGGTGTGCCAGGGCCTCTAGCCAAAGGAAATGAACTTCAGATGCATATGCTACCTGGTGCATCTGTTTTACATGGTTACTGGGTCATTACATGGGTAACCCCAGTCATTAGGCTTTGCCTTAACTGCTGAGTCATCTCTCCATACCCCTAATTCTTTGAATGCTGTTAAATTTTAAATCAACACATCTATTAAGGGTAGCTGTATGTGTGAATTCAAGTTTCCTATCCAATATGCTTTTATTTTATTTTTCCCCTTTATTTGAGAGAGAGTGAAAGAAAGAATGGGTATGCCAGGGCCTTTAGCTGCTGCAAACTCCAGATGCATGAACCACCCTTTTGAGAACTCTATTTACTTTTTTTTGTTTGTTTGCTTTTTGTTTTTCAAGGTAGGGTCTCACTCTAGCTCAGGCTGACCTGGAATTCACTATGTGTAGCAGTCAGCTTCAGGTTCGCTGAGATGAACTTCCAGACCAGGCACAGTTATGGAGGAAGGGATTTATTGAAGCTTACAGATCCAGGGGAAGTTCCATAATGGCAGAAGAAGCTGGCCTGCCTTCACAGGACCAAGCAGAGAGAGAGAGAAGCACAAGCCTAAAAACCAAAGCCACAGCACAGCACACTTCAGGAACTCCAGCTAGGCACACTTTGCATATCTTTAGGTTGAAACCTGAAACCCACCACCACACCTTAAGATCCACCCAGTGACATTGCCTCCAGCCAGGTGGCTAAAGATACAAACTATAAGCAAATAACTGAATATATTGGGGGCCATCTATTCTATTCAAACCACCACACTATGTAATCTCAGATCTCAGGGTGGCCTCGAACTCATGGTGATGCTCCTACCTCTGCCTCCCGAGTGCTGGGATTAAAGGCGTGTGCCACCACACCCGACTTCTATTTAGTTTTATAGCCCATTTTTAAATTGGGCTAATTTCTTACTTAGTTTTTTTGAGTTCTTTGTATATCCTAGATATTAATCCTCTGTCAGATGTATAGCTGGCAAAGATTTTCTCCCATTATGTAGGCTGCCTCTGCTCTGTTCACAGTGTTCTTTGATGTACAAAAGTTTTGTAATTTCATGAGGTCCCAGTGGTTGATTAGTGGTTTTATTTCCTGAGCTACTAGGGTTATATTCAGAAAGTTGTTGCCTATGCCAATATGTTGAAGGGTTTCCCCTACTTTTTCCTCTAGCAGTTTCACAGTTTCAGGTCTGAAATTAAGGTCTTTGATACATTTGGACTTGATTTGTATGCATGGAGATAAAGACCTATTTTTATCCCTCTACATATAGCTATTCAGTTTTCCTGGCATCATTTGTTAAAGAGGCTCTCTTTTCTCCAGTGAGTATTTTTGTTGAAAAGAAGACGGCTGTAGCTGCACAGATTTATATCTGGGTCCTCTATTTTACATGTCTGTTTTTGTGTCAGTAATATGCTTTTTTGGTTACTATGGCTTTGTAATGTAGCTTAAAATGAGACATGGTGATACCACCAGGCTTATTTTTGTTGCTCAAAATTGTTTTGGTTATTTGAGGTTTTTTTGTGCTTCCAAATGAATTTTAGGATTTAAAAATTTTTTTTTGTTCATTTTTATTTATTTATTTGAGAGTAACAGAAAGAGAGAGGGAGAGAAAGAGAGGGAGAAAGAGACACACACAAAGAGAGAAAGAGACAGAGAGAGAACGGGCACATCAGGGCTTCCAGCCACTGCAAACGAACTCCAGACGTGTGGGCCCCCTTGTGCATCTGGCTAACGTGGGTCCTGGGGAATTGAGCCTCGAACCAGTGTCCTTAGGCTTACACAGGCAAGCGCTTAACCGCTAAGCCATCTCTCCAGCCCAAATTTTAGGATTTTTTTTTGTTTGTTTGTTTTAATTTCCATGAAGGATGCTGTTAGATTTTTTTTTTCTTTTGGGTTTTTTGAGGCTGAGTCTTACTCTAGGCCATGCTGACCTGGAATTCACTCTGTAGTCTCAGGGTGTTCTCGAACTCAAGGTGATCCTCTTACCTCTGCCTTCTGAGTGCCGAGAGAACGCTAGGATTAAAGGCATGTGCCACCACTCTTGGTTGCCATTGTAATTTTAATGGGATTGCTCTAAATGTGTAGATTGCTTTTGTACGATTGACATTTTGCAATATTGGTTCTTCCAGTCCAAGAACTTGGGATGTCTTTCCATTTCCTAGTGTCTTGTGCAGTTTCTGTGTTGAGTGTTTTAAAGTTTTCATTATAGAAGTCCTTCACTTTCTTGGTTAGGTTTATTTCAAGGTACTTTTTTTTCTTTTTCTTTTTTCAAGGTAGAGTCTCACTCTAGTTCAGGCTGACCTGGATTCACTCTGTAATCTCAGGGTGTACTTGAACTCATGGTAATCCTCCTACCTCTGCCTTCCAAGTGCTGGGATTAAAGGTGTGTGCCATCACACCTAGCTCATGATTCTCTCTTTCTCTTTCTCTCTTTCTCTCTTTCCCTCCCTCCCTCCCTCCCTCCCTCCCTCCCTCCCTCCCTCCCTCCCTTCTTTCTTTCTTTCTTTCTTTCTTTCTTTCTTTCTTTCTTTCTTTCTTTCTTTCTTTCTTTATAGATTCTTTATAGAATCATTATGTGCAAATAATAAGTTGATCTCTTCCTTACCAATTTATATCTTTTAAAATTTTTTTGTGTTTATTATTTATTTATTTATTTGAGAGTGACAGGCAGAGAAAGAGGCAGAGAGATAGAGAGAGAGGGAGAGGGAGAGAATGGGCATGCCAGGGCTTCCAGCCACTGCAAACGAACTCCAGATGCGTGCGCCCCCTTGTGCATCTGGCTAATGTGGGTCCTGGGGAATCGAACCTCGAACTGGGCTCCTTAGGCTTCACAGGCAAGCGCCTAACTGCTAAACCATCTCTCCAGCCCCAATTTGTATCTTTTTTATGTGTTTCTTGCCTTATTGATTTAGCTAAGACTTCTAGTACTATATTAGACAAAAGTGGGGACAGCAGACACCCTTCTCTTGTTCCTGATTTTAGTGGAGAAGCTTCAAGTTCTTCCCCATTTAGTACTGTTGGTTGTAGGCTTGTCATAAGTAGCCTTTATATTGAGATATTTTCCCTCTATTTCTACTTTTTATAGGACCTTAAACTATGAAAGGATGCTGGATTTTGTCAAATGCCTTTTCTACATATACTGAGGTGATCATGTGATTTTTTTTTTTCCTTTAGCCCATTTATGTAGTATATTACATTTATCGATTTTTGTGGGTTTTTTTTTTTGGATTATCCTTATTTCTCCATCAATTTGGAAGGACAGCTTTGCTGGTTAATGTAATCCTGGTTGACAGTTGTTATCCTTAGAAGATAAAGTTTTTGTTGAGTAATCTGCTATTATATTGATTGATTGTTATATTGATTGATTCCTGTATCTGTGTTGGCATCTCTTTTACAAGCTGGGGGAAATTTTCTCCCATGATTTTGTTGAAAACACCTACTATGCCTTGTAGTGAAATTCTCTTTGTCTTACTTGTCTTTCTCTTTGTGGGACCACGCAGTCTTCTAGTTTAGATATTTTTTTCTCCTTCATCCTTTCTATTGGTGAGACTTTCTACAGTTTTTTTTTTATTTGACTTACTCTGTTTTTCATTTCTCATATTTCTGATTGATTTTTCTTCAGTATTTCTGTTTCCTTATTCATGACTTGTATTCATCTCCTATGTCATTAAGTTGGTTTCCTGTATTCTCCTTTATGAGTTTGTTGTCTTTTTGGTTTCTTTGAACATAGTACAATCATTCTTTTTTTTTAATATATTTTATTTTTTTTATTAGAGAAAGAGGCAGAGAGAGAGAGAGACCTTTGGCTTTACAGGCAAGTGCCTTAACCGCTAAGCTGACTCTCCAGCCCTTTTTTTTAATTTTTTTTTATTGACAACTTGCATGATTGTAAATACTATCCCATTGTAATTCCCTCCCTACCACTTTCCCCTTTGAAGCTCCACTCTCCATCATATCCCCTCCCCCTCTCAATCAGTCTCTCTTTTATTTTGATGTCATAATCTTTTCCTCTTATTATGATGGTTTTGTGTAGGTAGTATAAGGCACTGTGAGGTCATGGATAGTCAGGTCATTTTTGTGTCTGGAGGAGAATGTTGTAAGGAGTCTTACCTTTTCTTTGGCTCTTACATTCTTTTCACCACCTCTTCCACAATGGACCCTGAGCCTTAGAAGAAATGATAGAGATATTTAAGTGCTGAGCCCTCCCCTGTCATTTCTTCTCAACCATGGTGCCTTCTGAGTCATCCCAAGGTCACTGACACCTGAAAAGAGAAGATTCTCTAATCAAAAGTGAGAGTAGCATTAATATATGGGTGTGAACATTAAGAGAAGTGCTTACTGGGCAGTTAGTTTGATGAGCATAGTTCATACATTTAGCCAGGCAGCAGCAGATGTTACACCTCTAAGAGGGCTCATGACTAGCCCTGTTGTAGGTTTTCAGTATCAGGGATGTATTCCCTCCCATCGAGTGGGCCTCCAGTCAAATTAGAGGGCGGTTGGTTTCCTCCATAACAGACGTCATTCTTTTGAAATCTTTCTCAGGTATTTCATCTAAATTAGTCTCACTGGAGGTAATTTCTGATGGATTTATAATTTTTGGTGGAATTATATTGTCTTTTTTTAATATCTGGGTTTTCTATTTATCTGCAATATTCTTAGATGTGTAAATCTGATGTTATATATCTTCAGGGTAGGTAAGGTCCTAGATGTGGCAATTATATGACTTCCAGAGTAATAGTAGAAGTGACTTTAGGTGTTGGGTTTGCCTGCTAAAGTATTCTAGTAATCTGGGTGGAGCAAAATATAGGCAAATTCCAAAATTCATCTGAAAAATATACACATTCAATCAAAACCAGCATGGAATATTTATGTAAGAGTGGGTATTAAAACAAACAGACAATCTCACAACATTAAAGTGTGTGTTGCCCCACACCCTTAATCCTGTCATGGGAGGCTGAAATTTCTGGTCTGTAAAATGTGTCTGGTCAGCCTGGGGCCCAATGAGACCCTGCCCCCATGAATGACAGAAGAATAACCCAAAGGCACTATAAATCAGGAAGCAACAAAGGACAACTCCAAAATACAACTTATTTAGGAATAGCAAAGCCGAACGTCAATCAAATCTGACAGATAACCTGCCCTGATATGAAAGGTGCAATTACCACTTCCAATCCAGACCTATATACCAGGCTTTGTGGCAAGTATTGCCCCAGTGTGAATAGGCCCTGTTACCTTTTGGAGTAGCTTTGGTCTCAGCTATTCTGTGTACCCACTTGCATCCCTCTTTATTCCACTGTGGGCTTGGCTAGGCTGGCTGGGTCCGTGGGTCTGCTGCTCTTATCACCTGTGCTGTTTGCTGTGTAGCTGAGTTCCCTTCCCCAGGTCTCTAGTGGTTATTGGCATTGGTGTTTGAGTTAGAGGAGGCTGTGGAGGGTGCCTGAAGTTGTACCAGAGCTGTATAGCTGGTCCCTGCAATTGTCTTCCTCAGGAGCTGCTCAGCTGGTCCCTGCTGTCTTCAAGTTTCTTGCCATTGGAAGGAGGCTGCTGTGAGTGGAAAATCACTTCACCTGGCAGCCATGCAGCCTGGTGCCACTGTGGGATCTGGTTCTGCCCGCTTTTGTGGTTGTTAGAAAATCTTGGTTTCTCCTGCTTCTCTGCTGGGGTTGATAATTCCTTATACACCTTCACTTTTCAGTACAAGAGCATATTTTGCTGTTTTTCTGCTTGTTTTCTCCCTGGGCTGCTTTGGCATTGCTACTATGCTGCAATCTTACATGAAAGTCTCCTAGTTTAGGGAGATTTTTTTTTTATTTTTAATTTATTTTTATTTATTTATTTGAGAACAACAGACAGAGAGAGAAAGAGGCAGATAGAGAGAGAGAATGGGCGCGCCAGGGCCTCCAGCCACTGCAAATGAACTCCAGATGCGTGCACCCCCTTGTGCATCTGGCTAACGTGGTTCCTGGGGAATTGAACCTCGAACCGGGGTCCTTAGGCTTCACAGGCAAGCGCTTAACCGCTAAGCCATCTCTCCAGCCTAGTGTTTTGGTTTTTTGAGGTAGGTTCTCGCTCTAGCCCAGGCTGACCTGGAATTCACTGTGTAGTCTCAGGGTGGCCAGAAGGAACCCGAGGGTGGAATAAGAAGGAAAGCAGTGAGATTATGATCATTGGGTAGATCTCTCAGCAGTGTCCAAAAGAAAAAGAAAAACACAAATCAAAACATAAGCTAAGGTTCTAACTACTGATAGGTTTGGAATGGAACTTGTTTTTATATTGTAAAATGAGGCAGGTGGGCACACTCTCCTGTTGCTATGGTCCACCTTATGTCAGCCAGGGGGTGATGTCCACCCTCTGCTCATGCCA